>CATIUR010000004.1:138742100-141142100 GCA_949592205.1 Helichrysum umbraculigerum | reverse complement strand
GATACCGTTCAGCCCTAGAGCCAGTCGACATGAGCTGCTATTGTAAAAGTTATAGCTGATTTGGGCATCAAAAGCGACTTTCTAAAGCATGGCCATAAATGCAATGGCTACATGAACTGCTGCAAACCAAGAAAGTGAGAATATTTCAGCATGCTCTCTCCATATTCCTAATGGCACATTAGCAGCCATACCCATGCCCCCAATAAGGAGTACTTTTGCAGGCAACAGTTTGGCCGGCAGGTTCTTTGCCAAGGCGGTAGTGGCTAGAGCAGCTCTGACACCTAATCTTAAGCACATGACCCAACAATATAACTAAGAAAGAACCTACATATACATTATCACTGTTAGAACATATAGTTGTTTACATGGTAAGCAGTTGCACTAAGGGTGTCTAAATGGTCTTAATAAGAAAACTTATTTTATGTAAGCATTAGATTCTAATTCATCTTTGATGTGCCAATCATAAATCAATATGGGTGCATAAGGAATTAATAGCAAAATCAATTCTTTATATATGATGATAAGTGGTGCTGCCTTTAAAGTAGTTTCTTGCACCTTTTTACTACACCTTTTAGCTTGTCCCGGTTTCACAATAACACTAATTTTCGCATCTTCCTTAATCTCATAGTTCCCGCACAAAAAGAATGATTATTTAAGACTCACAAATTCTAGGTATAATAAAAAATAAATTGCACCCAAAAACTAAATAAACTAAAGAAAATATATCACCTTGTACACTATGTTTACGATCCAAAAAATAAATACTGCTACCAAGACTTTGGCTTCACGGAAAACTACCTTACACCATGGATTAGTAACCTAATTGACAATAACTTTGAATAAAAACTATTTGCATTTATCGAAATTCAAATAGAATAAAGATATACCAAGCCATATAATTGACTGTTGCCAATAAGAAATGATGACCTATTTGCCTTTTTTTTTAAAAAAAACTAAGTTTTTAAGGCATATAGCATTCTCTGCTCAATTTTCATCATGAAATAACATTAGTGATGATATTTCAAAACAACCCTAAATATAAAAGAAATGATTCGTTGCTAATCAGTCACAAATATGTTAGAAGCCATGAGATTGAGAAAAATAATAAACATGAGGAG
Source organism: Helichrysum umbraculigerum (assembly GCA_949592205.1). Classification (NCBI taxonomy): domain Eukaryota; kingdom Viridiplantae; phylum Streptophyta; class Magnoliopsida; order Asterales; family Asteraceae; genus Helichrysum; species Helichrysum umbraculigerum. The sequence goes on along the minus strand of CATIUR010000004.1, from coordinate 141,140,982 downwards.
GAAGAAGAAGAATGGAGTAAAACACATCTACATGTGGATGGAGAGAAAACTTTGAGATATCAAATTGGAATATGTATGTATTAATTTTGAAATCAAATATTAGCTTGCTCAATTGAATGGCAGAAAATGACATTAGCAGACAGGGTAGTGAAAAGTTGCAGAAGATCATGCGTGAAATACCGATGGTAAAATAAATATTGCAAAATATCCTTTTGCATGTCTTAAACTCACAAACAAGCAAATATTAACCAGCATGCTTAGGAAATTACACAAAACTGATAACACTAATTTTTCGATTTATTTAAAAAATTTAAAATAACCAGAAAATTCCTTGCACTACATTAAGCCATATCATCATCTAAAACAGCCTAAGAAGTTGACAAATCAGCTTCATGACATCAACTTCATGATTTATTTCTTGATTTATTGGTACCTGCAATATATAAATGAACAAAACGATGAAGCACAAAAACTACAGATTTCGTCCACTTCTTCGTCTATGATACAAGTACAGAGATAGAAACCCAAACCTTTATGCTTAGTACATCTTTAAAGACCGATATTGCAGCTGCCAATCTACTTACTATGTAGACTTACAATTGTTTTGCTTCCATCACATGCTCTCTATTAAGCACACAAAAAGAAGCTACTTGAAATATATAATTGTACAAGCATAGAAGATCAGAAGGAAGAATTAATGATCCTTGAATTGAAATTTGAGGAAGAAACAACAACTTTTGAAACAAATACTGAAGCATAAATAAAACAATGCACTGTGAACTGCTCAAATTTGCTTCATTTTCATTCATGTAGATGCTCCAGTGAACTGCTCAACTTTAAATCTTTTTCATATAGACATTTCATCAAACACATAGTGTGCATCATGACATATTTCAGATATGCAAAGATTTCAAAGTTAATTAAGCAAACTAACCAAAATATTATTGAGGAAGCTTCTTGGCTACTGCTCGCAACCTTCTGAAATCATTAAAAAGACGGCCGATAGTTGTATACTATGCCTTAAAATCTGGAAAATTAGATGATCAGAATCAAAAAGCAAAAATGAAGGAGAAGGTGTGTAGAAGTCATGTCTTTACCCAATATTTTCTTCGGTAATATGGCTTCCACCATTAATTGCAATGTATGAACAAAATAGATGCGAAAGGAGGATTATTACAAGGATATATCACTCTCTACACGATCATAACCGAAAATCTAGCAAATTAGGCGAAAATCTGGATACAAACAAAAGATTAAAACCTAATAGTTAAAACAAAATCAGTGATGATATTTCAAAACAACCCTAAATATAAAAGAAATAATTCGTTGCTAATTAGTGACCAAAATGTAATTGAAAACCTTCATTACAGGTCATTAATCAGTCACAAATATGTTAGAAGCCATGACATTGAGAAAAATAATCAACATGAGGAAGAAGAAGAAGAATGGAGGAAAACACATCTACTTGTGTATGGAGAGAAAACTTTGAGATATCAAATTGGAATATGTATGTATTAATTTTGAATTCAAATATTAGCTTGCTCAATTGAATGGCAGAAAATGTCATAAGCAGACAGGGTAGTGAAAAGTTGCCACCGATGGTAAAATAATTATTGCAAAATATCCTTTTGCATGTCTTAAACTCACAAACAAGCAAATATTAACCAGCATGCTTAGGAAATTACACAAAACTGATAACACTAATTTTTCGATTTATTTAAAAAATTCAAAATAACCAGAAAATTCTTTGCATCACAATAAGCCACGTCATCATCGAAAACAACCTAAGAAGTTGACAAATCAGCTTCATAACATCAGCATCAACTGCCCTTTAATATATAAAATATAGATAGATGGGGTAAATTGCGGATCTCGAGATAAATTAGTAAATGCATTTACATGTGTACATTTTTTTTTATCAGACTATTATGTAGGCAAAGTTTCAAGAGAAAATTACTCAAGTAGACCGTCAACGCATACTATATCCTTAAATGTACCATGTCATATTTTTTTTTTTCAATTCTAGACCCAAAAATCGCCAAAAAGGAAATTCCCCTTCGGCGATTTTTCTACTAACCACTAATATGTTGCCATGTGTAATCAAAAATCGCAGGTCAACCTTAAAAATCGCCGGTCAAACTTGTGTCGCCAACTCGCCACATGTGAAAAAAAAATCGCCAAAAAGGAAAAAGGGTTCGGCGACCAGCGATTTATAAGAAATATGGGGATTCATGCCAAAGCCCCTCCATACACCTCGAATATGTATTTTTCCCTTTTCATTTCCTTTTCAGGCGACGAGAACTCCTACCCTTCCCGTTGGCGACTTTTTCAACTGCTAGTATTATAACATTCTTAAGCTAGTATTTAATCTTCGTGAGGATATATTTTAATTATAAAAAACGTTACCTGAAAATATTGGTGGTCGCCGGAGGTTGACGGCGGTGGTGGTTTTTTGTGGTGGTGAACCGAAGACTGAAAGTCACCAGAGTGGGGAACCGAAAGCTTGCGGAGTATAAGCTCGAACACAGAAAGTCACCGGAGTGGGGAACCGAAGAAGAAGAGTAATCTCCGGAGTGGGGAACCGAAGAAGAAGAGGAACTGAAAAACATGAACAAGACCCAAACAATGGTGGAAAAGGGGGAAAAAGCGATCTTGGCACAAATCCCGAATTTTCAAAAAATCTCAAAATCGCCAAAGAAAATTAACATTTTGGCGATTTTATTAAGACACGTTGCGACGTTTTGGGCTTGGCGATTCCCGTTGACTGGCGATTATTTTGGTTGACCGGCGATCAATGTTGTCAAAGGCGACAAAGGCGAGGCGTTTTCATGCAATTCGCCTTTGTATACATCAGGCGAGGCGTTTTACAGAGGCGACGCCTTTGTTAATTAGGCGAGAAGGCGAGCAGGCGACGCCTTTCCAGATTTTTGAATTACCTGACTTTTGACTTTTTGAGTTCCTAACCTTTCTCTTCCAGATCCTGACTTTTCTCCTTCTCCTAACGGCTTTATTTTATTCTTAATTATGGATAATAACTATATTTTAGGTAAATTAAATCTTTCAATTAAATTAAAAGATAAGTTTTTCTTTTCCCATTATCCCATATTCCCACTTCCCACGTTCCAAAATCCAAACTTCTCAACATCATCATTTTTCTGTCGTCTCTGCATCTGAAGAAGGAAGAAGACAAGATCAAAAGATATTTTATTTTAATGTTAAGTCTTTGTTTATACTTAAATATCAATATATACTTTTATATTCTAATTTTTGGTTTACTTTATTATGATAGTATATGGCAAGCACTAATAAAAGATCAGACCCAGCATGGAAATATTCGCATCTGGCTGATCAAAAAAATACCAATGATGTGACATGCAACTTTTGTGGAAAGGTGGTGAAGGCTGGAATTCATCGAATGAAGTTTCATCTCGTTGGTGGAAGTAGAGATGTTACTGGTTGTTTGAAAGTAGAGATGTTACTGGTTGTTTGAAAGTTACTACTGAAGCTAAGGAAGAGATTAGAACTTTCATTGAAGAAAAGAAGAAGAAGAAACAAAACTATGATAAGCCATCAGATATGGACTTTGACACTATGGATGATATGATTGAGATTGATGATGATGATGAACCTGTTGCTATCAAGAGTAAAGGAAAAAGACCAGCAACATCAAAAAGTGACTCAACGAAAAAACAGAAGGGGCCTTTAGATTCATTTGTTAGAAAACCTGAAGTAGTTGTTCAGATGAGAAAGGAAGGGAGATTAAGGCAAACAAACGTGGCTATGCTTTTGAGAAGGAGAGAAGGGCAACCACTATTCAGTACATTGCGCGGTTCTTTTATCAGGCTGGTATACCTTTCAATGCAGCACGTTTAGATTCGTTCCAAGTCATGATAGAAGCAATTGGGCAATATGGACCAGGCCTAAAACCCCCGAGTTACCATGAGTTGAGGGTTTCACTGCTACAAAAGGAGATAGATTACACAAATCAACTGCTAAAAAATCACAAAGAGGAATGGAAAAAACATGGATGCTCAATAATGTCTGATGCTTGGACAGACATTAAAGGCAGGAGCATTATAAATTTTCTTGTAAACTCACCCGCTGGAACAATGTTTATTAAGTCAGTTGATGCTTCTTCCTACATGCACACCGGGGACAAGCTGTTTGAATTATTGGATGCTTTTATTGAAGAAATCGGAGAAGACAATGTGGTTCAGGTTGTGACTGACAACGGATCCAACTATGTCAAAGCAGGTATTGAGATGATGTTTTCATATTTATTCATTTATTTAAAAAATAACATTACTATGTAAGTATTTTTGTAGCTGATATGTTTAAATATCATAGGTAAATTGTTGGAGACCCGAAGGAAACATTTGTATTGGACACCATGTGCAGCCCACTTTCTTGATCTAATGTTGGAAGATATCGGAAAAATTACAGCAGTTAAAACGACTTTGTCAAAGGCAATGGCCATGACTAGCTACATATACACACATGGCAGACTTCTTGACTTGATGAGAAAGTTTACATATAACAAAGACTTGGTTCGAGCTGGCAAAACCCGATTTGCAACGTGTTATCTAAATCTGCAACGTGTACACGAGTTGCAACGAGAATTAAAAAGCATGGTCATATCAGATGAATGGACATCATCTAAGTGGGCACAAGAGGAAAAAGGGTTAAAATTAAGTGAGAATGTCTTATCAAAAACATTCTGGAATAATGTGGTGTACGTTTTGACAGCTATGGGTCCCTTAGTAAAAGTACTTACACATGTTGATGGAGAACAAAAACCTTCTATGGGATATATATACAAGGCTATGGATAGAGCAAAGGAGGCTATAGCGGATGGGTTCAATCATGATAATAGAAAATACAATCGTATTTATCAGATCATTGATAGCCGATGGAGCTCTCAGCTTCTCCGCCCACTACATGCGGCTGGACACCTTTTAAACCCTGGAATTTATTATGACCACCCTGAATTGGAGTTTGATGATTTGGTTGTTACTGGATTTTTTAAGTGTGTGACTCGCTTGGTTCGAGAGATAGCTGACCAAGATGAAATCTCAAATGAGTTGCATCTCTACAAAAAAGCAGAAAAGAGTTTTGGGATGGAAATCGCTATCAGGTCGAGAAAGAACAAATCTCCAGGTGAATTCTTATTTCTTAGTTTATTCTCATATTGCACATTTGCACTACATTAATTTGTGTAAAAAAAAAAATTTTTTGTTGTTGCTAACTCAAAGTATTTAAACCTTTTTTTTGTTAGCTGAATGGTGGAGATTGTTTGGGACAACAACTCCAACTTTGCAAAAGCTTGCTATAAGAATTCTGAGCTTAACTTGTAGCTCATGTGGTTGTGAGAGAAATTGGAGTGTATTTGAGCAAATTCATTCAAAAAGAAGGAACATATTAGAACAACAAAGGCTTAATGATTTGGTATTTGTTAAGTACAATCAAAAGCTTAAAGCTCGTTATGATAGTAGAAATGTCATTGATCCAATCTGTTTGGATGATGTGGATGATGACAATGAGTGGCTCACCGGAGAAGATGAACCTGTTCATATTGGAGAAGAAGGATTAACGTGGGGAGATGTAGCAGATATGAGTGGAGCTAACGAGCCACCACAACGTCCTACTAGAAATGCAGCTTCGAGTAGATTACGCCTAATTGACAAGGATCTAATGAATGATGATGTTGTGGATGTGGAAAGTGGGGAGGGTTAAGGGTAGAGGGTAATCTGGAAACTAGCGATCATTAGAGCATTGGACCTTTTAAACTTTCATATTTTTACTTTGTTCTGAATTTCTTAGTTCGTTTAAAGATATCTATTTTCGATTTATTCTCTATGACACGAGTCCACGACTATATTAAAAGGTACACATGTTTTACATCTTCATATTATGTCTTTACTCTTTATTTTTTGATTAGATTATGTGTTGTACGTTATTAGCTCATATTAATAGATTAGGTGACTCGGGCGTTCGCCTTTTGTCGCCTCTCGCCTTAGTCGATTAAAGAGGCTTGTCGCCTCGGCTTCGCCTTCGTCTTTAACTACCTTGCCGGCGATTTAATGGTAACACATGGCGTGATTTGATTGGGTACTAAGAAAATCGCCAAATCACCAAACCATATTACTATTTTGGCAATTTTCGAGTCTATATTTGTAAAAAATCTTTGACACGGTACATATAATGAAAAGCCTACATATAAAGACTTTTAGAATTTTAACATATATTTAGGAATTAATATTAGTTGTAGATGTATGTAGGAGTCAATATCATTTTGTCAGAGTTCAAATTTTATAAATTCAGACCACTATAAAGTTCAATTACAGTTTCAGGATTGGGCAGAGGATGGTGATAGTGATGATTGGCAATGAGTTGATTTAGCTAATGGTGAATATCTTTTCTTTTATTTTTATATGTTAATTATGAATATATTTGTGACACCCGGTCAAAAAGGGCCAAAATTAGGGGCCAATTTAAACTTTTAAAACATGTATTATCTACGTGTTAACACTTAAACATTCAAGTATTATATATATGTATATATATAAACCGAAATGATTATTCAAATAATCGCAAAGACACGAATAGAACAAAACGTAGAAACTCAAAATGAAAGCGAGCGAAAAACATTTTTAAACATTGTATTATTATTGAGAATAATAACTATGTACTCCGAAAATTATTTACATACGTTTTAGATACTGAAAACTATCCGTACATTTTGAATAAAACAAAGATATATTTTTATATCTCTTTAAAAGTATTTTTATAAAATACTTTGATTTAAAATGTATACGATTCTATTTTTAGAAAATTATCATTTTAAAAGATTTTATTAATTTACGACCGGGTACGCAAACACGGGTCAAAAAGTTACCATCTACCACCAATAATTGGGGCCGGATATAACCGACCCCAATAATGCAAATAACACACACGCACACATTCTTGATCTCTCGGTCTCTTCTCTTTCTCTCTCGGTTTTCATTTCAACAACAACAATAAGATCAATAACTTCATAAACATTATCATCTAGCTATTTCATCATCATAATCGTCATCATCACCATCGGATCATCACTATCATCCTCACGGTTCCAAATTTTACTACGTAAGAAAACTTATTAATTCTCGTTAATTTCATGTTTTTGATATGTAATATAACTTGTTTTAGCATAATACTACGTTCCTTGTTTGCGGAAATTGATTTAAAATTGGTTTTGTTAAGTTTCTGCACGAACAGACCTGGAAAACCAGTGGATACCCGGCGGGTACCCTTAGTACCCGGCGGGCACTTTCTTAAAATCCTTCGAATACGGCGTATTGGGTTGAATACGGCGTATTCCCAACCCTGAACCAAGAACTGACCCGATCGCGTGAACTTCCAACCGATCTCGTCATTTTAAAACCCACGCGATCGCGTGATGACCTTTAGCCGATCGCGTGAAACCGAAATCCACTCGAATTCGGCGGATTCGATTGAATCCGGCGGATTCCCCTTGAAAACCTTGTTACCCGGCGGGTATCTCGCCTACCCGGCGGGTACCTAGCTCAGATCAGCCTTCCACTTTCAAAGTTAATCAAAACGAATACAAACATTTATATGGATAAGATATGTGTTTAAATAAACATTTATACACGAAACAAACATTATTATATTTTCGAAATATAATTCCAAACCACCAAAGGGCCGCGCAATTTATGAAACTTCAAGTGTAATACAATTAGAATACATTGAACATAATCAACCATATGAACAACTAAACAAACGAATTGTTACGCGTACACTTACAAACGTACAATCTTGCGTGTTTAGGACGTTAGGAGATTACTGTGGAATACGTACGCACTCTAGGAATTGCTGGCTCTACAGGTGAGTCTCACAGCCCCAATTTTACTGTTTTTACCTATTGGGGTGAGATACAATGCTTACTTGTTTTCGTGATCATATGTTATTTGATTTGTTAATTTGAGAATTAACTCAGGGAATTAAATGATTATTTAGTTCAGCAAACTATATTAGTTACATTGTTCGCAAACCTGCGTTGGTTTGTTTCATGTTGCGAAACCTGCGTTGGTTTCATCATTGTTTAATTGCACATTGTTCGAAAACCTGCGTTGGTTTGTTCAATGTTACGAAACCTGCGTTGGTTTCATCATAGGCTAAGTTCATAATTTCACATCTTTGGTCTTGATTAGCATTGTTAAATTTCACATTGTTCGCAAACCTGCGTTGGTTTGTTATATGTTACGAAACTCGAGTAGGTTTCACCACTGTTGCATTTCATAATGATACGAAACTCGAGTAGGTTTCACCACTGTTGCATTTCATAATGATACGAAACTCGAGTAGGTTTCACCACTGTTGCATTTCATAATGATACGAAACTCGAGTAGGTTTCACCACTGTTGCATTTCATAATGATACGAAACTCGAGTAGGTTTCACCACTGTTGCATTTCATAATGATACGAAACTCGAGTAGGTTTCACCACTGTTGCATGTCATATTAAAACGAAACTCGCGTAGGTTTCATCACTGTTACATTTCATATTGATACGAAACTTGCGTAGGTTTCACCACTTTTAAATTTCATTACTGTTTAGGAAACCTGCGTTGGTTTCATCATTGTTTTGAAAAACTAAATTGTTAAATCATTGTTTGAGTAACTGGTTTAAATCACTGTTCATTTATAACATTGTATTTTCGTCAGATAATCATAATGATCACATCAATGTTCATGTTAAACCTGTGAGATTCACCAGCTTTATAGCTGACCCTTTTAGCGTTGTATTCTCAGGTACTGCTATAGTAGGATCGGCCTATCAGGATCCTAGCTCGAGTCGCATGCTTTCAAACACTTGGGACCACTTTGCATTTACTGTTGTATTTTCAAATTATGTATTTGGAAATTACTTATAAATTCGCAGCTTTGTAAAACTTATATTGGTAATGTAATTACTATTTTCAAAACGTCTCATTTAGAGTCGTTTGCTTGTACTTTGGGTTTGATTATTGATTAGTCACGCCCCAAAACAGTCGCTTCCGCAAAGCATGAAATCGGGGGTGTGATAGATTGGTATCAGAGCCTAAGGTTATAGCGAACTAGGTTGCATTTAGTGGGCCTAGACTATGACCGTTAGGCAGTATTCCTCACTAGATATAACTGGTTCGGGGATTTCATCATACAAGTTTAATTTAACATAGCCTGATCAACTATGTACAATTAAATGAAGATGATGTAAGATCTGAAAGGGGTTATGTTGAACAGGAATGCACTAGTTGACTCTGATCACGAGAGAACCGTGACTTGTACTTGTTCTATGCTAGACACAACTAGGTGGATCATATGTATGTATACATGGGTTATACATATATGATTAGGCCTAGTGATATTCTCGGATATTTGGAAACGAACTTATTGTTCATATACACCTTAGGAACTGGACTATGGTAAGTGATCGAGTCAGGAAAATAGTACCGGGATGTGCTTTGACAGAGAGGGTCATCTCTTCGAAATAGACTTACCCTAGGAATAAATTAAGAACTCCGACACCTTAATCTACGCAAATTGGTCATTAGAGGACCATCTTCCATTCATTCATCAGTTTTAACATTCGAATCCAATATTTCTCTAAGTACAAATCGTATCTACTTTCCTATCACATTCCGCAAAACTACTGATACATGATTGGATGTAATATCCCTTTCACTTTTGAAAACCTCAATACTCGTCATCATTTGAACTTGCATGTTAAGCGATATTTCATATGTTTTGACAAAGCAAACTTTCCAACACTCTTCAAAGATAAGGTTTCAACGAATTTTTAGTAAATGAGTATTTGTTGAATAATACTCATTTCAACATATTTGTACCACGAAATTTTTGTTACTTATGTTTTGATCAGATTTTTATAAACAGAATTTTTCACAATTTGTCGCTAACAAGGATTTTTTTCAACCAAATTAATTATCCACTCAAGTTTTCATCGGATTTCATGTTTTCAACAGATATTCACCAACATAGTTTGTTATACAAAATTTTCAAAATTTTAGATCATAATTACTGTTTAGTACTTTATGTGTTTCCTTAGATTCTAAGTACAAGTAGAATAAGGAAATGGGTGAACTATTTCAGGTAGACAGTGAGAAACCAAGGAAATCGGTAATACATACAAGGATGATTAGGCTATTATGGGATATTGGTATATATACATACATAGGCCTAGACTACGTACTATTCACTGGACCATTATATACTGGATGTATAGGAATAGGCCTTTACTTGATGATACACTTGAGACCGTATACACCACTACCACAAACAAACATACTTATTTCAATGTCCTTTGATAAGAAGATCGGAACTCTATTTTAAACTGCTACTGTCTACAAAATTTTTACGTTTACAACGTACTTCATTTTCAACATGGTTTTACCCCGAACTTTTCTTAAATTCTGTTTTTGAATAGAATTTGGTAAACAAGATTTCAAAACTTTGTTACTGACAAGAATTTCAACCAAACTGTTTATTGACTAAAGTTTTCGACAAACTTTAAAATTTTCAATCGATTTTCACTGTCAAAATTTTTTGACAAATGTACTTTTAACAGACATGTTGCAAAATTTCTTATGAAAAGTTTTAAAGAAATTTTCAAAACTTCAAAACCGTTCAAACATGCTTACTGTACACAACTTGATACAAAACTTCAAACCTTGAATGGTCAACAAAATTACACAGTACACAATGACTTCTTTGCTATTATAGGAACAAAACTTACCAGAATCTGAATAGGGATGCGATCATAGTAACTCGCTAACAACCTATCTGCTTTCATACTATTTATTTGATAAATTTTACTTGCTGTCTGATAGCTTATATGTTTTCCCTAGATTCTAAGTACTCAATAGAATTAGGAAAGCATTACCTAGTTCATACAATATACTGGTAGAGTTTATTTTACTCTAGAATCTTACTGAAATGTACATATTACTTGATACTTCATTCAGTACTGTAGATCCTATGAGTGAGATAGGATTTGGAAAACGATAATTTAGGTTCTATAGTTTCTTTAAGGGACGATGTTTAGCTAGTATAAGTATTGGGATAACAAATCCTACATTGTATTATACCGGAAGACATACCGGTTAATATTTGTATATATACAATGGGTCACATTCCATATAAAGCTAATGTAGGCTAAACATTTAGTTTCTATAGGAGACTGATAGAGTCTAGTTTACACTACGATACTACTATTCGTTACAAACTTTGTGAACACAATGGAAGTTACTAATGTATTTTAAGTTCCTAGTACACATTATAGAACCTCCTAGTGATCGACTGGACTGATCATGTAGGCACAATAGTTAAAACATCTTGAAACTCTATTCCGAACTCCTTAGTTGCCGGAAGGGCACTAGTTCAACAAGGGGAGATAGACAGCTTTAGATAGGTGTTGTCAGACTTACATAGATAACACGCAAACTACAACTTGAATACAACGATAAATACTACAAACAAATTTCGGGACGAAATTCTCCTAACAAGGGGAGAATGTGACACCCGGTCAAAAAGGGCCAAAATTAGGGGCCAATTTAAACTTTTAAAACATGTATTATCTACGTGTTAACACTTAAACATTCAAGTATTATATATATGTATATATATAAACCGAAATGATTATTCAAATAATCGCAAAGACACGAATAGAACAAAACGTAGAAACTCAAAATGAAAGCGAGCGAAAAACATTTTTAAACATTGTATTATTATTGAGAATAATAACTATGTACTCCGAAAATTATTTACATACGTTTTAGATACTGAAAACTATCCGTACATTTTGAATAAAACAAAGATATATTTTTATATCTCTTTAAAAGTATTTTTATAAAATACTTTGATTTAAAATGTATACGATTCTATTTTTAGAAAATTATCATTTTAAAAGATTTTATTAATTTACGACCGGGTACGCAAACACGGGTCAAAAAGTTACCATCTACCACCAATAATTGGGGCCGGATATAACCGACCCCAATAATGCAAATAACACACACGCACACATTCTTGATCTCTCGGTCTCTTCTCTTTCTCTCTCGGTTTTCATTTCAACAACAACAATAAGATCAATAACTTCATAAACATTATCATCTAGCTATTTCATCATCATAATCGTCATCATCACCATCGGATCATCACTATCATCCTCACGGTTCCAAATTTTACTACGTAAGAAAACTTATTAATTCTCGTTAATTTCATGTTTTTGATATGTAATATAACTTGTTTTAGCATAATACTACGTTCCTTGTTTGCGGAAATTGATTTAAAATTGGTTTTGTTAAGTTTCTGCACGAACAGACCTGGAAAACCAGTGGATACCCGGCGGGTACCCTTAGTACCCGGCGGGCACTTTCTTAAAATCCTTCGAATACGGCGTATTGGGTTGAATACGGCGTATTCCCAACCCTGAACCAAGAACTGACCCGATCGCGTGAACTTCCAACCGATCTCGTCATTTTAAAACCCACGCGATCGCGTGATGACCTTTAGCCGATCGCGTGAAACCGAAATCCACTCGAATCCGGCGGATTCGATTGAATCCGGCGGATTCCCCTTGAAAACCTTGTTACCCGGCGGGTATCTCGCCTACCCGGCGGGTACCTAGCTCAGATCAGCCTTCCACTTTCAAAGTTAATCAAAACGAATACAAACATTTATATGGATAAGATATGTGTTTAAATAAACATTTATACACGAAACAAACATTATTATATTTTCGAAATATAATTCCAAACCACCAAAGGGCCGCGCAATTTATGAAACTTCAAGTGTAATACAATTAGAATACATTGAACATAATCAACCATATGAACAACTAAACAAACGAATTGTTACGCGTACGCTTACAAACGTACAATCTTGCGTGTTTAGGACGTTAGGAGATTACTGTGGAATACGTACGCACTCTAGGAATTGCTGGCTCTACAGGTGAGTCTCACAGCCCCAATTTTACTGTTTTTACCTATTGGGGTGAGATACAATGCTTACTTGTTTTCGTGATCATATGTTATTTGATTTGTTAATTTGAGAATTAACTCAGGGAATTAAATGATTATTTAGTTCAGCAAACTATATTAGTTACATTGTTCGCAAACCTGCGTTGGTTTGTTTCATGTTGCGAAACCTGCGTTGGTTTCATCATTGTTTAATTGCACATTGTTCGAAAACCTGCGTTGGTTTGTTCAATGTTACGAAACCTGCGTTGGTTTCATCATAGGCTAAGTTCATAATTTCACATCTTTGGTCTTGATTAGCATTGTTAAATTTCACATTGTTCGCAAACCTGCGTTGGTTTGTTATATGTTACGAAACTCGAGTAGGTTTCACCACTGTTGCATTTCATAATGATACGAAACTCGAGTAGGTTTCACCACTGTTGCATTTCATAATGATACGAAACTCGAGTAGGTTTCACCACTGTTGCATTTCATAATGATACGAAACTCGAGTAGGTTTCACCACTGTTGCATTTCATAATGATACGAAACTCGAGTAGGTTTCACCACTGTTGCATTTCATAATGATACGAAACTCGAGTAGGTTTCACCACTGTTGCATGTCATATTAAAACGAAACTCGCGTAGGTTTCATCACTGTTACATTTCATATTGATACGAAACTTGCGTAGGTTTCACCACTTTTAAATTTCATTACTGTTTAGGAAACCTGCGTTGGTTTCATCATTGTTTTGAAAAACTAAATTGTTAAATCATTGTTTGAGTAACTGGTTTAAATCACTGTTCATTTATAACATTGTATTTTCGTCAGATAATCATAATGATCACATCAATGTTCATGTTAAACCTGTGAGATTCACCAGCTTTATAGCTGACCCTTTTAGCGTTGTATTCTCAGGTACTGCTATAGTAGGATCGGCCTATCAGGATCCTAGCTCGAGTCGCATGCTTTCAAACACTTGGGACCACTTTGCATTTACTGTTGTATTTTCAAATTATGTATTTGGAAATTACTTATAAATTCGCAGCTTTGTAAAACTTATATTGGTAATGTAATTACTATTTTCAAAACGTCTCATTTAGAGTCGTTTGCTTGTACTTTGGGTTTGATTATTGATTAGTCACGCCCCAAAACAGTCGCTTCCGCAAAGCATGAAATCGGGGGTGTGATAGATTGGTATCAGAGCCTAAGGTTATAGCGAACTAGGTTGCATTTAGTGGGCCTAGACTATGACCGTTAGGCAGTATTCCTCACTAGATATAACTGGTTCGGGGATTTCATCATACAAGTTTAATTTAACATAGCCTGATCAACTATGTACAATTAAATGAAGATGATGTAAGATCTGAAAGGGGTTATGTTGAACAGGAATGCACTAGTTGACTCTGATCACGAGAGAACCGTGACTTGTACTTGTTCTATGCTAGACACAACTAGGTGGATCATATGTATGTATACATGGGTTATACATATATGATTAGGCCTAGTGATATTCTCGGATATTTGGAAACGAACTTATTGTTCATATACACCTTAGGAACTGGACTATGGTAAGTGATCGAGTCAGGAAAATAGTACCGGGATGTGCTTTGACAGAGAGGGTCATCTCTTCGAAATAGACTTACCCTAGGAATAAATTAAGAACTCCGACACCTTAATCTACGCAAATTGGTCATTAGAGGACCATCTTCCATTCATTCATCAGTTTTAACATTCGAATCCAATATTTCTCTAAGTACAAATCGTATCTACTTTCCTATCACATTCCGCAAAACTACTGATACATGATTGGATGTAATATCCCTTTCACTTTTGAAAACCTCAATACTCGTCATCATTTGAACTTGCATGTTAAGCGATATTTCATATGTTTTGACAAAGCAAACTTTCCAACACTCTTCAAAGATAAGGTTTCAACGAATTTTTAGTAAATGAGTATTTGTTGAATAATACTCATTTCAACATATTTGTACCACGAAATTTTTGTTACTTATGTTTTGATCAGATTTTTATAAACAGAATTTTTCACAATTTGTCGCTAACAAGGATTTTTTTCAACCAAATTAATTATCCACTCAAGTTTTCATCGGATTTCATGTTTTCAACAGATATTCACCAACATAGTTTGTTATACAAAATTTTCAAAATTTTAGATCATAATTACTGTTTAGTACTTTATGTGTTTCCTTAGATTCTAAGTACAAGTAGAATAAGGAAATGGGTGAACTATTTCAGGTAGACAGTGAGAAACCAAGGAAATCGGTAATACATACAAGGATGATTAGGCTATTATGGGATATTGGTATATATACATACATAGGCCTAGACTACGTACTATTCACTGGACCATTATATACTGGATGTATAGGAATAGGCCTTTACTTGATGATACACTTGAGACCGTATACACCACTACCACAAACAAACATACTTATTTCAATGTCCTTTGATAAGAAGATCGGAACTCTATTTTAAACTGCTACTGTCTACAAAATTTTTACGTTTACAACGTACTTCATTTTCAACATGGTTTTACCCCGAACTTTTCTTAAATTCTGTTTTTGAATAGAATTTGGTAAACAAGATTTCAAAACTTTGTTACTGACAAGAATTTCAACCAAACTGTTTATTGACTAAAGTTTTCGACAAACTTTAAAATTTTCAATCGATTTTCACTGTCAAAATTTTTTGACAAATGTACTTTTAACAGACATGTTGCAAAATTTCTTATGAAAAGTTTTAAAGAAATTTTCAAAACTTCAAAACCGTTCAAACATGCTTACTGTACACAACTTGATACAAAACTTCAAACCTTGAATGGTCAACAAAATTACACAGTACACAATGACTTCTTTGCTATTATAGGAACAAAACTTACCAGAATCTGAATAGGGATGCGATCATAGTAACTCGCTAACAACCTATCTGCTTTCATACTATTTATTTGATAAATTTTACTTGCTGTCTGATAGCTTATATGTTTTCCCTAGATTCTAAGTACTCAATAGAATTAGGAAAGCATTACCTAGTTCATACAATATACTGGTAGAGTTTATTTTACTCTAGAATCTTACTGAAATGTACATATTACTTGATACTTCATTCAGTACTGTAGATCCTATGAGTGAGATAGGATTTGGAAAACGATAATTTAGGTTCTATAGTTTCTTTAAGGGACGATGTTTAGCTAGTATAAGTATTGGGATAACAAATCCTACATTGTATTATACCGGAAGACATACCGGTTAATATTTGTATATATACAATGGGTCACATTCCATATAAAGCTAATGTAGGCTAAACATTTAGTTTCTATAGGAGACTGATAGAGTCTAGTTTACACTACGATACTACTATTCGTTACAAACTTTGTGAACACAATGGAAGTTACTAATGTATTTTAAGTTCCTAGTACACATTATAGAACCTCCTAGTGATCGACTGGACTGATCATGTAGGCACAATAGTTAAAACATCTTGAAACTCTATTCCGAACTCCTTAGTTGCCGGAAGGGCACTAGTTCAACAAGGGGAGATAGACAGCTTTAGATAGGTGTTGTCAGACTTACATAGATAACACGCAAACTACAACTTGAATACAACGATAAATACTACAAACAAATTTCGGGACGAAATTCTCCTAACAAGGGGAGAATGTGACACCCGGTCAAAAAGGGCCAAAATTAGGGGCCAATTTAAACTTTTAAAACATGTATTATCTACGTGTTAACACTTAAACATTCAAGTATTATATATATGTATATATATAAACCGAAATGATTATTCAAATAATCGCAAAGACACGAATAGAACAAAACGTAGAAACTCAAAATGAAAGCGAGCGAAAAACATTTTTAAACATTGTATTATTATTGAGAATAATAACTATGTACTCCGAAAATTATTTACATACGTTTTAGATACTGAAAACTATCCGTACATTTTGAATAAAACAAAGATATATTTTTATATCTCTTTAAAAGTATTTTTATAAAATACTTTGATTTAAAATGTATACGATTCTATTTTTAGAAAATTATCATTTTAAAAGATTTTATTAATTTACGACCGGGTACGCAAACACGGGTCAAAAAGTTACCATCTACCACCAATAATTGGGGCCGGATATAACCGACCCCAATAATGCAAATAACACACACGCACACATTCTTGATCTCTCGGTCTCTTCTCTTTCTCTCTCGGTTTTCATTTCAACAACAACAATAAGATCAATAACTTCATAAACATTATCATCTAGCTATTTCATCATCATAATCGTCATCATCACCATCGGATCATCACTATCATCCTCACGGTTCCAAATTTTACTACGTAAGAAAACTTATTAATTCTCGTTAATTTCATGTTTTTGATATGTAATATAACTTGTTTTAGCATAATACTACGTTCCTTGTTTGCGGAAATTGATTTAAAATTGGTTTTGTTAAGTTTCTGCACGAACAGACCTGGAAAACCAGTGGATACCCGGCGGGTACCCTTAGTACCCGGCGGGCACTTTCTTAAAATCCTTCGAATACGGCGTATTGGGTTGAATACGGCGTATTCCCAACCCTGAACCAAGAACTGACCCGATCGCGTGAACTTCCAACCGATCTCGTCATTTTAAAACCCACGCGATCGCGTGATGACCTTTAGCCGATCGCGTGAAACCGAAATCCACTCGAATCCGGCGGATTCGATTGAATCCGGCGGATTCCCCTTGAAAACCTTGTTACCCGGCGGGTATCTCGCCTACCCGGCGGGTACCTAGCTCAGATCAGCCTTCCACTTTCAAAGTTAATCAAAACGAATACAAACATTTATATGGATAAGATATGTGTTTAAATAAACATTTATACACGAAACAAACATTATTATATTTTCGAAATATAATTCCAAACCACCAAAGGGCCGCGCAATTTATGAAACTTCAAGTGTAATACAATTAGAATACATTGAACATAATCAACCATATGAACAACTAAACAAACGAATTGTTACGCGTACGCTTACAAACGTACAATCTTGCGTGTTTAGGACGTTAGGAGATTACTGTGGAATACGTACGCACTCTAGGAATTGCTGGCTCTACAGGTGAGTCTCACAGCCCCAATTTTACTGTTTTTACCTATTGGGGTGAGATACAATGCTTACTTGTTTTCGTGATCATATGTTATTTGATTTGTTAATTTGAGAATTAACTCAGGGAATTAAATGATTATTTAGTTCAGCAAACTATATTAGTTACATTGTTCGCAAACCTGCGTTGGTTTGTTTCATGTTGCGAAACCTGCGTTGGTTTCATCATTGTTTAATTGCACATTGTTCGAAAACCTGCGTTGGTTTGTTCAATGTTACGAAACCTGCGTTGGTTTCATCATAGGCTAAGTTCATAATTTCACATCTTTGGTCTTGATTAGCATTGTTAAATTTCACATTGTTCGCAAACCTGCGTTGGTTTGTTATATGTTACGAAACTCGAGTAGGTTTCACCACTGTTGCATTTCATAATGATACGAAACTCGAGTAGGTTTCACCACTGTTGCATTTCATAATGATACGAAACTCGAGTAGGTTTCACCACTGTTGCATTTCATAATGATACGAAACTCGAGTAGGTTTCACCACTGTTGCATTTCATAATGATACGAAACTCGAGTAGGTTTCACCACTGTTGCATTTCATAATGATACGAAACTCGAGTAGGTTTCACCACTGTTGCATGTCATATTAAAACGAAACTCGCGTAGGTTTCATCACTGTTACATTTCATATTGATACGAAACTTGCGTAGGTTTCACCACTTTTAAATTTCATTACTGTTTAGGAAACCTGCGTTGGTTTCATCATTGTTTTGAAAAACTAAATTGTTAAATCATTGTTTGAGTAACTGGTTTAAATCACTGTTCATTTATAACATTGTATTTTCGTCAGATAATCATAATGATCACATCAATGTTCATGTTAAACCTGTGAGATTCACCAGCTTTATAGCTGACCCTTTTAGCGTTGTATTCTCAGGTACTGCTATAGTAGGATCGGCCTATCAGGATCCTAGCTCGAGTCGCATGCTTTCAAACACTTGGGACCACTTTGCATTTACTGTTGTATTTTCAAATTATGTATTTGGAAATTACTTATAAATTCGCAGCTTTGTAAAACTTATATTGGTAATGTAATTACTATTTTCAAAACGTCTCATTTAGAGTCGTTTGCTTGTACTTTGGGTTTGATTATTGATTAGTCACGCCCCAAAACAGTCGCTTCCGCAAAGCATGAAATCGGGGGTGTGACAATATTAAATTTGTTTCTAAGTGTATCTGGTGCCAAATATATGTGTCACAATTTGATATATTTTTAAACAAATCATGTGGGGAATCAATCACTATAGTTTAAAAGGTATGACAGGTGGCTAGAGGGGTCACAAGATATTGTGTTAGGTCTCAATATGAATACCCAGAACTTAATAACAGTTCATTAATTAATCGCTTGTGGATTTAATCAACTTAGCTTTACGAAAAACATGAACAATGTGGTTTTCAGGTCGAAGGGCTCTTGCTCGCAGCTGTTAGTTATTTGTTTTGTGATATACGACTAATTTGTTTGAATGTTGTGACACCCGTCAATTTAGGACTAGAATTTAGTGCCTAATCAAGTTTTAATACATGTAATTAGTTCTGTGTTAGGCTAATTAATGTATCAATTATTATATATATTGTTGAATATATATCTACACAATTATGCGGTTTGTTTAAATCGTACGAGTTTCAAATCGAATGTATTTCGATTCAATAAATACGGACGTTGGTGAACAATTTTTATTAAGTGATACAAGGATTATTAATAACATTATCGTACTTAAAAAATATTATGTCAATAATATTTCGTATCCAAGTTTTATCACACAATTACTATAAATGCGAATAAAATGTAATTGCACAAACAAAACGAGACAAATCACCTTTTATAATGTAATTATTAAATATTTAGTAAAATACTTCAACAAAAATACTGAATAATTATTCGTATTTTAAAACATATATTAAGACATATAAAATAAATATTTAATGTTTAAACAATCGGGGAAAAACGAACATCGCACGGAGCGCAGTGCACAGACTGAAAAATGGTGGGGACTTTAACCTCCACCACCTTCTTTCTTTCCTCATTTATCTTTCTTTCTTCTCTTTCTTTCCTTCTTTTCTCTCTAATCAACTACCACCACCACCATTATCATCACCATCAAAATCACAAAATAAACGCACTAAACGACCTCGGATCTTCAAGCCCGTTTGGAATAAAAGAACCACCACGCCTCGATCTATCATCCTATCTTTTTGGATTTTCGTTTCGACGCCGCGTAAGTTTCCGATAAAAACCCGAAACTCTCCGTTTTCGATTATTTTTACATGTTTATGGTTTATAATTGCCCAAAATGTCCATATAAGGGTTGGGTAAAAGTTTTGGAACCAGTGGTCGCCGGAAAACACGTTTTCGGCTCAAAATCCGGCGAACAGTTGGAAGTGTCGCTAGTGTGCCAAAAACAGTAGTAGCGACACTAGCCAAGTGTCGCTATACCTAAGTGTCGCCCCTATAGCGACACTACGTAAGTGTCGCTAAATTACTTAACCAGATTTAACTTAGCGACACTCCCTTAGTGACGCCGAAATTCATAAGTGTCGCCATAGCGACACTACTCAAGTGTCGCCCAACTATCAAAAATCAGAAATATAGCGACACTTACTAAGTGTCGCCTAAGCCCGTAGCGACACTATCTTAGTGTCGCCAAAACCAGAATATATACAACTTTTTACTAAGTGTCGAGATCAAAATTTTATCACTTGATTTCACCCAATTTCAAGTCCAGATGCGTTTTTCCTTAAAGCAACATAGTAGAAATAAAAATTTTCCAAGCTGACCTGGCAGCTCGACCCCAGCCAGGGGCTCTGCCCCTTGGACCCCGCCAGGGGCTGCCGCCCCTTGGACCCCGCTAACCAGGGGCGCTGCCCCCGGACCCCCGTACTTAGATTCCGTAAGCACATTTCTCACCAAGTGTCAAACTTGTACAACTTCAAAACGCTTATACGATACAACTTGTCAAACGTAATGAAATTTGCCTTTCAAGTGTAACGCTTCGAAATCAATGTGATAACATCAAGACTATTATTACAATTAATCACCAACGGGCCGTACACGTTTTCAAACATACAATTCAATCAACCAAATTGTAGTAATTTGGACAAGTCAATCAACCAAATCGGGGTAATTTGGACATCATAGATAAATAAACAATTACAAAGGTAGTCTTTCGAGATACCTGTACAATTAATAACCATTACGTGTCGTGGACACACTCAGGTTACAAGTCTTCGGACATCAATTCACAGCTAATCAGTTCAAGTTATTCGATAAACAATCAAGGCTCAGGTGAGTTTCATAGCCCCATTTTCACTATTTTACAACTAGGGGTGTGATAATACTGCTCTGTTTTGTTTTACGAGTAGAACGCAAGTACCAACCTTCAAATACTACATGAGTTTCAAGCTAATCAATTTAAAGTCCTCTATAGCATAGTCTCTAATATTTTAGCGTGAATGTTAGTATATGATATCATATGGGATTGACAATCCTCATCCGGGTTAGCACGCACTAACCGGTCAAACGGATGTATTAGCATTTGGGAAGACGAGTGTGGATTAGACACTCGTAGGAGGCACTTCAAGTTAGGTTTCCTTAATTGGGCCTGACAAATCAAGTTAAGCTCAGACTATGTGCTCATGGATTGTATAACTTTTATTTTGCTTAATTGCATCTTAAATTCAATATAAATCTTGCGGTTCTTACAACTATACATTGACATACAAACCTGTGAGCTCACCAGCGTTTTCGCTGACCCATTTTAGTATATATCACAGGTACCCAACAGTAGGTTGGTTGCACAAGCAGGGATTATTAGCTCGAGTCAGCATACATACAATTAGAGATTGGATTGCATTATTATATTTTGTAGAAGTAATTATGCTATGTAATCTCTCAATTTCAGGAACCGAGCTAATGTAATATTATTTTGATGTAAACATTTACTTTATTAATGCAAGTTTAAAACGACGCATATAGTGGTCGTTCATTATATCTTACGTGCTTTGTATATTGATTAGTGACACCCAAATCGAACTTCCGCAAATCATTAAATTTGGGGGTGTCACAAATGTGCTCCATAAGTGAGTTTGTTTCATGCTATCAGTGGGTGATTAATCATGTCATACGGTAGCTCAGCTGCAACATAAGGAAAGTGACGGTATGTGCCTGATTCGTGCATATATATTTGAGTAATTTCACAATTATTGTGATGTGCTCTTGATAGATTAACTTTTTAGCTGCAATTAATCTATTTTATTCACCCATTTCATGTTTTACAAATGTTGCAGGGTAAATAGGGGCTACAACATCCCGTTCGCGGGTCTTAATCTGCTGGCCCATATATATACAGATAAATATGGTCAAAAGGTAACAGTAAATAGATACACAGCCAGCAGGGCTAAGCGCGTATATGGTTGTATGTCGTCAGGATATGTATTACATTGTTCAAAGGTGTTTCACACGTTGGTGGGTTGGCGGCGCTTGGTGTTGGTATTACTTTGTGTTTTATGTTTTGTGCTAACTTCTGCAGTTTTTATAATAGTGGGATAGTAGTTGTATCATTCCTTGTTGTTGACATTTTTTTCCCTATGATACTAATAAAGTTTGGTTGTTCTAGAAAATAATACAGTAATATATTTCTGTGTATCATGACTATATATAATGTGTGTATCATATACTTGTATAATATTTTATAGAAAAAAAGTAGCAAAGTGGATCTCAAATCAAAGAGAATCAAAAGACCTATTTTATGATGTAGTTCGTTTTGTTAAACACCTAAATATGTGAAAGTTATAGCAAGTTAAATAACTTTGGGGGTAAGAAATTAAACTTAGATAAAAAAAAAAAAAACAGCTGCAAGGAGCGTGAGTTTCACGCTTGTAAGTGTAGTGCCACGTGTTGCAAGTAGGTTGGTTCCCACGGTTACCACCGTAACTCACTTACAACGATAAAAGACATAACAGCACGAGATTCCTTTTTATTTTATTTTTAATGAAAAGGACACATAAAGTGATGAAGACTAAAGACCTCAATAAGTCAAAGATCAACGAACACGGTTTGTAGAGTTCAATAAATTCTTTGCATTTGCATGAGATGAGAGACCATAATCGAGCAAAATCATGAGCATATAATCTCGATAACATCTGTCGAAGCGTCAACGTATGTTATTGGTCGGATAATCTGTAAGCATTGATGGGACCCATACCTCTCATTGTAACAGCAACAAAACTCGCCGGAGTTTTACTCACTATCACCGTCGCCGCCAATGCCGTCTCATTTTCTCGTTACCGGAGAAGAAATCTCGCTCTGTTTGATTCTCCTATAGATGAAACTTCCGATACTCTCGCCATTTTCAACGTCAATCGTTCAGATTCTGATCACGACGGTATACTATCGTATATTTATCTATATGAACGTATTTATTTACTTTATACTTCGTATGTGCTTTTCCCAAATCTATACTCTCCTATACTCTCCCGTGTCACGTACCTCTTATTATTCTGGGTCGTCCCATTAGAACTTTGTTGTTTAACCAATTAAAAAAAGATTTTAATGAGTGTACTTGATATTTGATTAGTGAAAAGTGTAATTAGTTGTATACCGGGTGAAAATAGACACTTGACCGGAAAGAAGAGAGTAC
Organism: Helichrysum umbraculigerum; assembly: GCA_949592205.1. Taxonomy (NCBI): domain Eukaryota; kingdom Viridiplantae; phylum Streptophyta; class Magnoliopsida; order Asterales; family Asteraceae; genus Helichrysum; species Helichrysum umbraculigerum. The sequence continues at coordinate 141,117,158 of CATIUR010000004.1, read as the reverse complement.
TTTGAAAGCATTTGTATATCCTTGAGTAGGGGTGTTATAGGGTTGGGTTATCGGGTTTCGGGTTCATTGGAGTCGGGCTGAATCGGGTTGAGGTTTAAAAGAATGTAACCCGTAACCCGACCCTATAAGGAATCGAGTTTTCGGGTTCGGGTTGAATCGGGTTGGGTTAATGTATTTATCGGGTTAGCTATTGAAATAGTGAATTCCAACTACTTCATCAACTATTATGATAAAATCATATTATTGTACACTATATAACCTAAGAGTATATTGATATAGTTGAAACTAATGTATAAATTATATCTAATGAGCCATACCAACAATTACAGACAACAAAGCAAAACATAGAGGGAGACTAAATAAGCTAGAGGAAGCAAAATAAACATTATGCAAATATGAAGAGAGTAAACATAATGTGGAAATGAAATTTATGTTGAATTAGGGTTTAGTCAAAATGCTAGTAATTAAAGAATATGAACTTACATGCAAAAATTAAATAAAAAACGGACTTTTAACTACATGTATGGTTAATGAACATAGATTAATAAGCTTTTATTTTTTTTATTATGTTCTTATCAGGTTGACCCGATAACCCGATAACAATGCCTAATCAACCTTAACCCGACCCTATAACAATATCGGGTTATCGGGTTCGGGTCAAACTAACTCGATAAGCTTTTCAAACCCAATTATACTCGACCCTATTAGCCTTATCGGGTTCAGGTTCGAGTTTAGGTCGGGTCAACCCGACCCTTTTAACACCCTCCTCGAGGGTTAATTACCTAAAAATATAATTACTTTTAAATTTTGTTATTTTTTTAGATGTATTTTTGGAGGGTGATTCGTATACCACTAAAAATTCTTTGTACATTTAACTTTGCTTTATATTGTTATACATTACAACATTGTAAAATACAATTAATTTGTAAAATACGATTACTGATTAATGACGAATTTTTTATACTATATAAATTATCGCTCACTTTTCTTTATGTCCCAACTTCCAATGATATTTTTTAGTTTTGTCCCTCTGTAACATATTTTTATTTGTAGTTTTACTTTTGAATGATTAATAAAATTAGAATTTTGACTTAAAAATATAAATTAATATATATATATATATATATATATATATATATATATATATATATGTGTGTGTGTGTGTGTGTGTGTGTGTATGTATGTATGTATGTATGTATGTATGTATGTATGTTACTGAAAGGAGAAACGGAGATAAGAATTGAAAGTATGATATTGAGTTGGGAAATAAAAAAGTACATTTAAAAAAAATTAGGGTGCGTTTAGTTACAAAAAACTCTCCACTTTTTCATAAAAATATTCTAAGAAAATTAGAAAACGTGTTCAAATTCGAGTTTTATAAAAAAAAATTCTAAGAAAAGGAAAATTACTTTTTATAACTATAAAAAACTATTCTTAGAAGGGAGAATTACATATATCCCCTCCACAAACACCTTAAATTACATATATACCCAAACACATTTTTAAATTACATATATACCCAAATCCCTATTTTAAGTATACTAAAATTAAAAAAAAAAATAGTATAAATTGTCAGAACTATACAAAATTTTCAGCCCAGCAATTGGTTATATTTAAAATAGATAATATTTACTGTTTTTTTTTTTAGTTTTAGTATACTTAAAATACGGATTTGGGTATATATGTAATTTAAAAATGTGTTTGGGTATATATGTAATTTAGGGTGTTTGTGGAGGGGATATATGTAATTCTCCCTTCTTAGAAAACGTGTTTTCCTTTTTGTAACTATAAAGTTAAAAACTACTTTTTATGGTTTTCAAAGTTTTCCATCTCTATTTTTCCTTGGAAAAGAAAAATCCCATCCCTTGCAACCAAAACATATTTTCTAGATTTTCCATGCTTTTATAGAGAATTAAAACAATTCTCATTCTCTAAAGAAATGGAAAAAGAAAAATGAAGAAATTTTTCAGTAACTACACGCACGCGCTGTAAAAGTTGTGCTTCAAAGCTTGTGTGTTCAAAACCAAAGCGGAACGTCAATTTCTGTTCCGCTAACGAAACTGTACCATGACTCAGTACGAAACGCTCTGATACGCGGATTGTGATGGGTTTTGGCGTACCATGCGACTATATATAACTTTTACCTTCTTGGTTAATAATTATTCAAAGTTTATGACTGCAAATTTTAAGGGAATTAGGTTATTTAAAGGGCAAATGTCGAAAAAGCTCTACTTAAAATTGTTAATTTATCCACTCTAGGGTTCAAATGAGTACACTCTTTTTAAGTGAGAACGAGAGAATCATTCTGAGCCATCAGATTTGTGAGATCAAGGGTCCATATTAATACATCATTTTTTAATTAAAAAAATACAAACAAATAAGATTTTGGGCGGAAGGGTATTGTGGTAAATACACAATTCAATTAATTTCTTCCGTTTTTCACTTTTGTTCAAAATTTTTCACTCTGTTCTCTCGTTCCTTTCATTTTCCTCTCTCCCAATTCACTCAAAACCCTAGAAATTGCAGTGTTTCTTCATCAAATCATCAAATCATCATCGTATTATCACAAATCTTCGTGTTGTTCATCCACTCGCTTCGCTCTAACGTTCTATCGGTGAGTTTTTTGTTTACGAAAATTCGTTTTTAGAAAACCTACTTTTCAAACGCGATAATAATCTAAATTGTTCGTGTTTTTTTGTAACAGAAATCACTTGATAATGAGTGATTTGCGTGACGAGATTCCTCCTGGAACACTATCATCAGATCCGATCGATGCTCCACCTCTCAGATCGGTACCAATGCGTAAGTTTCTTCGATTTTTATGCTCAATCTAAATTTACGTTATAGGTTGCTCTTTGTTGATTTGTATTTTTGGATGATATATGTGTTAGTTAATGTGATTGGTTTGAAATTAGGGTTTTTACTAACACATGTGTTAGTTTTGTTTTTATGCTGTTTTAGAGTTCAATATTTTGATGAAGACATTGCTCGTTAAAATTGCTTAGTGTTTTTGGAAAAATATTAATATAAAAAAAAACACTACATGGATAACAGAAATATCATTAAATGGATGATACAAACTTATAAACTATTGAGTTGTTTTACTAATTCCATGTTTGAAAAAGTATATCAAAGATTCTCGAATGTGGCCATTGGGTTTAACTGGTATCATGTATTTATGACAGTTCACACATTTACAGTAAAGTTAAGAAGTTATATTTAGGTATTTAGCTATTTATGGATTTGCATATTGTAACTTTACAGCTTATTCTAACAGCATATTTGCTGATTTACTGTTTCATTGACGCGAAAGTTATGTCTGTTAGTGCAAGCTTGTAAACACATTGTGATATTGAATTTCAAGAACTGCTGTATCCAGATCAATGTAGTGACAGTTTGTATAGAAGAACTCTATTACTAAATACTGATATGTATACTCTTTATAGGCTCTGGATAAAATCCGCTTTGAAAGCTTGACTGACAAGAGTAAGCTAGATGCACAACCATAGCTTTTTATTCATATCATTCCTGACAAGACCAGCAACACGTTGACCATCATGACAGTGGAGTTGGAATGACCAAGGTTGGTGAGTAATACATATTTACTGCTGTTTTTAGCCTTTTAAATACTTTACTAGAAGACGTTATGACTTTATAAATTACTTTCAGATTTGGTGAACAATTTGGGAACTATTGCAAGATCTGGCACCAAAGAGTTCATGGAAGCTATAGCAGCTGGTGCAGATGTTAGCATGATTGGGCAGTTTGGTGTTGGTTTTTACCAAAGAGTTCATGATCTGGCACCAAAGAGTTCCATTTTGTTGAGAATAGTAGCTCCGTCGTTAGTAATGATGACGTCACCGGAAGCAGTGGATATCATTTTGTCCATACCTTTAGGACCGAGAGATGTACGGACGGTATCAACGACGGAACGAGCGGATTTGATGTTAGCCATACGGATGTCTTCTTTGAGTTTGTTGTCTACGTAGCTTTCGGTTATGTCTGCCAATGGTTTGTTAGATATGTTATGTTTTTGCATTGTCAAGTGATGCTACTGTTTAGCTTTTGGTATTTTTAATGTTTCAGTTATTGGTGTATTTTGAATGTGCATATTTGATTGGATTGAATTTAGTTTTTTGGTAACACAAGTGTTAGTTATTGTGTAGATTGAATTTGTACAAGTGTTTGGTATATTTTTGAATTTTACAGAGGTTGTTTTTGTAATGTGTTTTATAATGTCTTTTTATCATGTTGTTATATGTTTTTATAATGTCTTTTTTTTGTAGCACTAACACGTGTGTTACCAGTCACTCACTGACACATGTATTACTTTTCACTAACACAAACGATTCCTACCACTAACACTCGTGTTACCTGAGGCTAACACATGTGTTACCTGCAGCTAACACATGTGCTAAGTGCCGTTAAAATTTGTTATTTATATCACTAACACTTGCGTTACCTGTTAATAATACATGTGTTACTACCACTTACACGTGTGTTACTACATATTACTAACCACTAACACATGTGTTAAGTAACACTAGCATTAGTATTAGCTACCCCTGACACTTGTTATTCTTACCCCGAACACATCCTTTTTTTATTTATGTTGTATGTTGCAGAACCCTAACACTTGGGTTACTACCACTAACACGTGTTACCTACTACTAACACATGTATTACCAACAACTAACACATGTGTTAGGTAACACTAGCACTAGTGTTAGCTACCCCTGACACTTGTTATTCTTGACCCTAACACTTTTTGCTACCTGTTCCTAAAACATGTGTTAGGTAAAACCCACAGTAGTGTTACCTATCAATATCAATTCTTATTCATACCACTAACACTTGCTTCACCTTATACTAACATCTGTGTTACCAACCTCTAACACTTGTGTTAATTATTCTCACTACTAACACTTGTTATTCTAACCTCTAACACTTGTGTTGCCCGCCTTTAACACATGTGTTTATTTAATACTAATAGTTTTGTGCTAGATATCACTGACAATTGTTATTTGTACCACTAACACTTACTTTCCCTAACACTAACACATGTGTTAAATACTACTAACACATGTGTTAAATACTACTAACACTTGTATTACCTGACACTAACAGATGTGTTAGTTTACCAACACTTATGTTAACAAATATACAAACTGCAATTTTAGCAATACATAACAGAAACAAGTACTACTTCCAGCATATGAATAGTAATAAAATTGTTTTACTGATAGTAAAAAAAATAAAAACTTAGTTACCCAGTAATCATATTAAAATTTAACGGAACACTATACACTTGTTCAAAAGTTTCAATTTTTATAATCTAAAAATCACTTTCCACTTTTCATCTATTCCTTTGCTATCTTCTCAACCTCCGCTTCTGCTTTTTCCCTCTCTTTTGCTTCTTCTCTAGCCTTAGCCTCTGCCTTCTTTCTGTCACACGACCTCTTTTGAGTTGAGCTTCTAACTCCAAATCTTCCGGCATTCGCATATCTTAAATAGTATACGTATGCATCATCAATCTCTTTAAAAACCTGTCCAATGTGTCATTTTAAGTCTTCCGACACCTCTGGTATCCATAGTGTAGTCCCTCCCGGAGTTTCAAACTCATTTGGAGCGCACTGCATGATTGTCGGTGTAGCTAGTGGTCCTGTAAAAGTGTTTTGCAGTTTATGTTAGGTTATGTAACCGTTAACACATGTGTTAGCAAACGACTAACACATGTGTTAATCAACTGCTAACACATGTGTTAGTCAACTTCTAACACATGTGTTAGTCAACTTTTAACACATGTGTTAGTCAACTGCTAGCACATGTGGTATTCAAATTACCTGCAGCCTCTGCATTTTCTTTATGATCCTGATCATTAACTTTAAACTCTTGTATTATAGCCATCTCCTTCGTACTGCACTATCATAAGTTTCAATTTTTATCAGGCACCACGTTTGTTACTTAACATAAAAATTCAACAACTAAGACTTGCCATACCAGCAGCAAGTAACACCAGCGTTTATGACATGTGTTACCATGTAGTCAACTAATAACGAAACAGATAGACCACATCTACTGTAACACTACTACTAGCATATATGTTAGTAACACATGTGTTACTTAATTTTTAAAAATCAACAGTTGGAACTTGTTTTTGCAAGTCTTTTTTGAGGAATTATTTCAACTAACGACGAAACAGATAGACCACAGATACTGTAACACTACTACTAGCATATATGTTACTAACACATGTGTTAGTTAATTTTTAAAAATCAATTGCTGGAACTTTTTTTTTTTTGCAAGTCTATTTGAGGAATCATCTCAACTAACAATGAAACAGATAGACCACAATACTGTAACGCTACCGCTAGCATATATGTTAGTAACACAGACTGATGATCATATTACGATTTTAGCGAGGTGATTTTAATATGCGTTTTTTTAAAAAAATTAATCAGTGATTCATCTAAAATCATATTGTTATTGCAGTTTTCGTCAATCAAATCCTAAATTGATGACGTTAAAATCACGCAAAATACGATCAAATAAAATCGCGTTAAGATAAAACCTAATCGTATTATCAGAAATCGAACATTCGTTTGTTGAATTGAAGAATTTCGAGTGGAAATAACGTAATGCTTACCTTCGATTTTGATTTTTGTCCGATCAATTTCGATAGAAAACCTCTCGTCGATCGATTTTGGAGAAAACCTGAGCGGTTTTTGAAGAATGTATGTGTACGTATATGTTTTGCGTATGTATCTATATTCTATATATATTTTTTGTTTTTTAGTAATTATTTAATTAGTATTAAATATGATGTAAGTTGACCAAACTACCCTTCCACCCCTAAATAAAATGGAGCATTGTGATTGGTTCCCCCATTCTCACTTAAAATGCCATTCTCATTTGAACCCCACCCACGAATTTAATGCAACTTTTGTGACAATTAAATAATCATTTTCTAAACACACAAATTATTACTTTGTTTATTGAACATTTTAGCCAGGCATCCTGTGACTCACATTCATAAGGTGTAATCTCATTAAAGTAAAGTATATTAATTAAGGATTGTAGCGCTTCAGAGTTGCCCCACTCGCCAAATGGGGCTTAGACCGTACTAGAATTAGGAGCTTCATATGCTCATTTATTGGTTTTACGAAGGTTTCAAGCTATGTGTTTGGGTTTATATCCTGAATAAAGGAGCGATTTGATGATCAACATGATTTTGTAGTAACAAGCTGGTAAGTGCATAAGTGATTAACATTTTATATAACGTTCTGTAGATGAGGAAGAATTCTTTTTCGGGTTGGCAACAGCACCAGCTCATGTTGAAGACAGGCTCAATGATGCTTGGCTTCAGTTTGCGCAGAATGGACAAGATTCTACGCATGAGATGGAAACAGCAGATGCAATAATGGGTTCTGCAAGTGGTGATGGTGGATCACAGCAAGCTGCTGCATCTTTAAAGAGGAAAAAATCTCTTAAGATAGCGATAGAAGCAAGAATTAGAGGGCTTGTGAGGTATATTAAAGTGGATGAATCCCCAGCAAGTGAAGAAGAACAACATAATGTAGCTGCATGGCACAACGTTCCGAACCCGTAAGCCTGAAAAGAATTTGTGTCAATAAGTTTCTGTTTTTATAAGTATTTAATTCATCAAAGTTAGCAATTTCGACCCATTTACATATGAATGGGGCAATTCGACTTATGTTTTACCTTTCACTAGTCAAGTGATTTAGAATTAAATAAATCCATGCTTTTTGTTCAAGAAGTTAGATTACTATTGAGCACTATAGTTTGTGAAGGTAGATTGGTTGGTTGGACCACCATTTGAGTAGGCCTACAAGGTCTGGCGTGGGGCTGGTAGGGTTTGACGCCTTGCCGGTATACAACTTTTTTTAGGGAGTTGTAACGTGCTACTTATTTATAGTAAAAAAGAATACCTTATCTTATGGTCAAATTTTGTTTTGGGTTAATTCAAACCAACCAACCCCGTACAAAAAATCACATGCTGCTCAACCCATGCTTGTTTCCGCTCTAATCAAGCGTATTGTTGGATTTTTACAGGGAGGAAAGATTAAGGTTTTGGTCTGATCCGGATATCGAATTAAAGTTGGCTAGAGATACTGGTATTAAAGTCTTTCGTTTGGGAATAGATTGGACAAGGATCATGCCAAAGGAGCCGGTCAATGGACTTAAAGATGCAGTAAGTAGTATAATACGTCCACAGTGCACGACTTTTCTCTCTGTTTTTTTAGTTTTAAATATGTAATTTTGTCTTCTCTTTACCCCTTTTTCTAGAATTGAATTGGTTTCCATAAGATTAATTATGCAGCACAAGAGCGATATAAATGGATCCTCAGGAGAGTTCAATCTTATGGTATGAAGGTTATGCTGACTTTGTTCCACCACTCACTGCCGCCATGGGCTGGGGATTATGGAGGATGGAAGTCTGAGAAAACCGTAAACTATTTTATGGATTTTACCAGGTTAGTCTACACAACATAACCTTTATACAGTTAAATCGGAATTTCGGGTGACATTGTTGAGGCGCATGTTGCAGGGTGGTTGTTGACAACGTATATGATCTTGTGGACTACTGGATCACATTTAACGAGCCTCATATTTTCTGTATGATGACTTACTGTGCTGGTGCTTGGCCCGGTGGTCATCCTGACATGTTAGATGCTGCTACTTCTGCTCTACCAACTGGTGTTTTCAAGACGTCTATGCATTGGATTGCTGTTGCTCACTCTCAGGCCTATGACTACATCCATGAACATAGGTTTCCCTTTGAAACTATCATCACTGAATTTATATACTATGTCCGTATAGTAAGCAGGGCCGTAGATGAGGGCGTGCCGTATAGGCGACCGCACAGGGCCCCCATTTCTATAGGGCCTCCAAATTTTACGTATAGTTCATATATGTAGGTTCATTTTCAAGCCCATATTTTATAACAATGCATATCTAAAAAGTTTCGGCCTATCATATTAGTTACTGTTTTTTTTTAATTTGTTTGATCACATAAAAAAGCACAAAATTAAAATATGAGCTTCAAATCTAACAAGTTGGATCTTTCATCTTAGTAGTGATGAGCCTTTTTATGTCATGCATATATAAAAAATTATTTAAAGGGGCCTCTTTTTTGTTGTGGCACTGAGCCACCTAATTTCGAGCGACGGGCCTGATAGTAAGTTCATTAATATATGACCGTAAGAAGAGGTGGTCCATCGTGAAGCATGTGCATTCATACGGATACACCAAAAGAATTCAGTTTATTTACCCATTTTATCTAACCTATTTCAAAACATTGATTGCCACTTGTGACCGAGGGTATAATGGGCTAGAGGTTGTCCAACGGTGTTTTGGGTAACGGGTAATGTTTTATACAGATTGATCCGGACCACTTGTCTAATGGAGTACTATATAAGTAACAGGTGTGTCCAAAGAAGAGTATAAGATTTTATAGTTTGAATAATTTACTATTTTCTTGAATGGACTTATTTGGGAGGTTTATTCATTAAAAGTGTACTTTGGGCGACTTTTGACCCTTTTGACCAATTTTCTTTGAAGTCATATTTTTTACCCGCTTGACGGTTAGAGATAGAACATAACCTGAAAATACTGAATCGATCCATTCAGAAGTAAATAGGCCAACATTACCAAATTTATGTTGGGGTATTAGACTCATGCCAACGGTAACGTCAGCTCACCGTCGGCTCCAACTGACGGAACCGACGCCATAGGCACGGACCGTCGGTTGGCAGCCGTCGGTTGTGCCCTGCGGGTTCACGACGGAGGAGAGAGACGAGGATGTGGGGCCGGATTCGTTTTCTCCTTTGATTTTGTTACTCTTTTTCCTTTTTCAGCTTTTTTATTTTTGTTTGAGAAAAGATAGAAAAAAAAAAAGGAAAAAAGAAAAGAAACAGGAAGAGGAAGAAGACAATGAATGATGATGATGGATAGATGGAATAAATATTAGGGTTGAAAATGGGTTATGTTATTAATGGGCTCAATTTTATGAAAATGGGCTATTTGTATTTCATTTATATTAATGTAAAAAAATTATATATATATATGTTTTAGTTGTGTTAAATATATAACTGAAATACATTAATGTAATGATATTTTAATTTTAATGTGGGGTCCAGAAAAAAAGTGAAGTGATGTTCACTGTTGGCAGTGAAATGTCAGTTTTGTGTTAGTTGTGAAAACTGCTGACGTGGTGCTGATTTGGCAAAAACTGACGCGTCAGTTAGCGTCACTATTGGGAGGAGTCTTAGAATCTTAATTAGATTGGTGCATGAGGGCTGAGGCGAATGGGAAACATGCAAGAAACGGTACTGATACAGACTAGAGAGTAGAGAAGCACACACTTCAGCTGGAAATTAAGATATATGAGTGCTCTTAGAGTCTTAGGAGTATAATAAGTCCGTTATGATGGATCAAGTGCTAAGAAAACTTGCATTTATTCATATAATGGTTTCTCTATATAACACTGCCTATGTATTAATTTTAAGTTAATACTTCTAAATTCAATCATCGTGTATTAATTTCCTTTGAACTTTTTGCTAATCGTTGCAGTGTATTGTCAAACCCAAGAGTGGGAGTTGCACACCATGCTGCTTTCATGCGTCCATATGGCCTCTTCGACGTTGTTGCTGTTTCAGTAGCCAACTCTATGTCTCTCTTCTCATTTTTGGACGATATTTGTGATAAGATGGATTTTATAGGAATAAACTACTATGGTCAGGTACTCGTGCAACAAATTTGATATACTTGGTGCTGTTAATTATAGCCCTAATCATAACCTTTTCACTTACATTTAGGGATGTTTGCATTTGAAGATCTAAGTTGCAACATTGCCTAAAACTTTAGTTTAGCATTACTGATTTTAGTAAATACAGTCTGGTGACCAAGGTTAAAAATCAAGTAATTTTATGTTTCTATTGATTGCAATTTGCCTCTTTCTGATGTTTTCTTCTTAGTATATCAGGAAGTGGTCTGTGGTAGTGCACTCAAGTTAAGTGAGACCGACGAATATAGTGAATCGGGTCGAGGTGTATATCCAGACGGCTTGTTTCGAGTTCTGTTGCATTGCCATGAAAGATACAAACATCTCGACATTCCCTTTATTATCACAGAAAATGGCATCGCTGATGGGACAGATTTGATACGGAAACCTTATATGTTAGAACATCTACTTGCCATTTATGGAGCCATGATGATGGTATGTATGTTAAAAATTTAATTATTTAATTAGAGGTGGCAAATTCGACCGGTTCACTTATGAATCTGTCGATTCGTTATATTTTACCACTAACAGGTCAACTAAAGTAATAATTTGACAAGGAACGGGTCAAATGGGTCAAATTGCCTAAAGTTTGTTTTCAGTGCATAAAAACTTCAAAACAACTTATTCAATAAATTGATCATCACAAAATATATTTGACCTGCCAACTTTGCCAACAATACATTTAATAAATTGGAAAGCAGATCAGCATTTGACTTTCTTGATTACGTGGATATTTAATGCTAATCGTCCAGGGTGTCCGAGTTCTGGGGTACTTGTTTTGGACTATTTCCGACAACTGGGAGTGGGCTGATGGTTACGGTCCAAAGTTCGGGCTTGTGGCAGTTGACCGTTTCAATGATCTTGCACGGGTCCCACGTCCCTCATATTATCTGTTCTCCAAGGTAAAACGCAGTCGTTATCATGTCTTTCGCTTTTGAATTCCTTTCTTTAGTAAAATGATGTCTCAGCTATTGTCTTGAATATGTATCAGGTGGCGAGTTCGGGTATAGTCACACGACAAGACCGAGACAAGGCATGGTACGAACTGCAGAAAGCTGCTCGGGAGAAAAAAACAAGACCACTTTACCGTGCAGTAAACAAACATGGGTTTATGCTTGCAGGTATTAATGTCATGCCTCCTATATGATTCCACACATATTTCTTAACCGTAGATAAACATTTTCTCACTCACAAGAGTGTAAAGACATTAAACTTATAAACGTAGTGATTAATTTGATAGCTTAAGTTATTTTCTGACAGCAAAAAACAAAATTATTTATTTGAGAATCTAAATCAACAGGTCACCTTTTTTTTTTCCTTTCATTGAAGCCATTATGTTGCTGCTTAAATGCTTTGATTGGTTTTTGAAATTTATTGTATTTGCAGGAAGCCTTGATGAACCAATATCACGTCCATATATTGAACGGGATTGGCGTTTTGGACACTATGAGATGGAAGGACTACAAGATCCGTTTAGCCGGTTTTCAATATTTGTGACTCGGCTGCTCCCCCTGAGGAGAAAGATGGCTGAATTTCAAGAATATGATGAACTTGTGGTTCAGTCAATTTAGTGTCTCATTTTTAATTTGACCAATTAGTTCACAGTCATATATAACTTTTTATTTCCACCATTGGAGAATAAATGAATTCGAAGAAAATATAAACATGGATCTGAAAGCTTATATTTGTTTGTTGTGTCTCCTATATATGTAGCTATATGAACATGGTCTGATGTTTGTAGATGTTGCAATCTCAAACCACGAATTAGAAACCGAAAATACAACTATGTTATTATGCACTGTAGTAGCATACCCACATATATAGATGTGGGATTTCAGTTCGTTACGACTTCTCTATGCTAAGATTACAGTCATAAACATCGTTTTATGGTAGTATCGATGAACTATTATTACAACAAAAATAGAATCAGTCGTCTAGATATCCTTTAGCAATTATCCCATCACAACCATTAGGGTAAAATCCTCCTGGAACTTGTTTATTTCCACTTCCATACACTATTCCTAGTATTTCTTCTGGTGTTCTACCATACGATAACGAGTCACTGTCTCCTGCTAGTATGTTTCCTTGCGTCCCAAGGTAACTTGGGGCGAAGACCCCTTCATCCTTCTTACCATCACGGCCTAACCTATTTCGCAGGTTCGAAATCTTGATGGTAAACTCAGCTACGGTAATATCGTATGGGATAACTAATAGACGTGCTCTTTCAAATAGAAGACTTCTGATTATTGCATCTTGGCCTGATTCAACTCCCAATAGACCAGCTACAAGCTTATCATATATAATTGTAGTGTATTACACAAAAATCTAAATGCAAGACATACATATATAGTTAAGAAAAGTATAATCCAAATGCAAGACATACATATATAGTTAAGAAAAGTATATGTGGAACGACTAGATAATATAGTATACCTTTAAGGATATAGGACTTTGGAGTTTCGGATTAAGTCCAACATAACCAGTGAGGCCGACGTAAGGAATTATGTAACACGAAAGAAGATAATTGATGTCATTAGCATAAGGATCAAATGGTGGATATAAGGGTTCGTCGAATGCATTATTCACCATGGTTGCAAATGACTCCGAACTTAGATTCATCAACGGTCTTGCAAATCCTTTTACTGTCTTCTTAATTGCCCTGACTATACAAGAAACCTCATTATAAAAAGATCAGCATTGTATAATATATAAGTGGCAAAATGAATGGGTCGGGTCACGGGTCTAGATAGGTTTGTAGTTAAATGGATCCGGGTCTAGATGGGTCATTTAGGAGGATGTGTCTAAACGGGTCCGGGTCAAATGGGTCTCGAGTCGGGTCGGCACATCGGGTTTCCACCAAATTTTTTTTTTATTTGAGTGAAAAATGAAACAAATGAAATGAGGTGAAAAAAATTAATAAATTATCCGCTAAACCCATTTAGACCAGTTGGTTAATTGTTATACAATTGGAGGTCATATTAAATACTCATTTCGACCCATCTAAAAAACTAGAGGGAGACCCAACAAACTCATCACCTCATAAATATTAACCAAGTTGACCCACAAATAACCAATGGTTCTAAATTTGCCACCTCTAGTATAATAGTTGATAAATTGTTAGTAAAAAGACGAGGTGGAACCTTAGGTGGCCAATCTCTTGATTAGCTAACTAAGATATGATTGATCTGATATAAGAACTAAGATTTGCCCTTATCCAACCCCTTCCCCATTGATCCAAACAAGAAATACTCGGCTTCTAAGTATTACAAATTCAAAGTAAACTCTAGTAACTCCATGTCGGACTGAGACAGGTTGGCCTTCAAATCAGCAGTTGTGGAAGTTACAAGGAAAACGATGAATATTACATTTATCATTAGCCAACTAGTGACTGTGAAGTTGTTTTTGACAACAACGTTGGCTGCAGCCATGGTTAATGTATGGGTTGCAAGATTACTAAAGTTTTCTTTTATAGGCATTGAAGTAGGTAACAGAGTCGCACTAACTTTTTTTTTTTTTTTTTTTTTTTTTAGAAAGGCAAGTATCCTACCACTCTACCACACGGATATATACAATAACCCATCAATATTTACATTTTGTCCTGTTTCCAGGACTTGAACCCTCTTTAAGGTTGGAGGATCACTTCGATATCGCTAGGTCAATGACCCTTTGGCCTAACTGATATGTAGTATGAAAATATAAGTAAACAAAATAAATCTCAACAATATATAAATGGACATAATATAGATCAATCATCAATGTATCATAGACATCCATTTTTTTCCACATCATTGAATTGTACCACTCATATATAGTTTTACCCTGTTATAATAAATTTAACGGGTAATTACTTTGAAATATATCGAATTAAGGTTGACAGTCATAGTGTTTTCAGACTTCCATTTTCTGTTACTACGTATTTAAATCCCAGTTTATTGCTATTATACGTATTTTTATTGATATGACAACTTCTAAAGATGATACACGACATCTTTTATAAATGACAAGTCAGTAAAAGTACTATAAGTGACATACAAAACAATAGTCCGATGAGTTCGATACACACTATAAACGTCATAATTAGTCCGTAGATTCTGGTGTTGTTTTTATCTGAATTTAGTGTTTCTTTGTAAAGATAAGTTTAGTTTTGATTACCTTAATCTAGGTAAAACATAACCTGATTATTATAAATATATAGCTGCATATATGTCACAGGGAGAAGAAGAGCATTTGGCGTTACTCTCACTTGATAACAAAGTATTTCGGAGCATCTCCAATGCATTCTAATATTTTGAGTCTAAAGTTTTGCCACATCACTATAGTACTATCTTTTACATTAAATTTTTACAATTCATAGAACTCCACAAATTTCAAAATGATATACTGGTCCCACATCATTTCATTATAAAAATACAATTATATTGCATATCAGCTCCAATATAAAAAAAAAGTACATGCATTGATATATAATAATAAATAATTAAAAAAGGTACAATGTGAGACCCATTTTGAGTTCAAAGTAGAGCTCAAAGAACATTGAACTCCACTTTATACGCATGAATATGTGGCATCACTACAATGCATTTGTTGAACTTTAAACTATGACAACCAAAACTTTGAACTTGCCACATAAACCCATTGGAGGTGCTCTTAATACATGACACGTCATCAATAACCTTTTTTTTTCACATGGCCTTTAGTAGTAGTACCAAAATATTTCAAGGATGAATGACAGAATGAATTAAACAAATTCTCAGTTTTTCACCTCCTAACAACAATTATACCTTAGATTCAATTGGTGGAGTAAAACTCTCACTTATAGTGATATATTTAATAATGTATCATGATTATAGCAATAATGCATATTTTCATGAGAAATTGAGTCTTTTGAGAATTTTGAATGTTTTATGATATCTATATCATTTGTCTCACCTAATAAGTCATAACATGGATGATAAATAATAATTGATTATATACATAACATGTTTTTATATTTCTTAAACCACTTTTTTAATAGGGCAAATGATCCAAAAATATAATCAATTTTTCAAATTCTGACAATAAAGTGAATATGAGTTTTGTCGATGCTCAAAAAGGACTCGCATTTGAAAATTGTGCCATAAAAGGATTTAAGTTGTCAAAAAAGTTCAATTATGGGTAAAAATTACCGTTTCATTTTAAAAACGTGGCATAAAAGGAATTAGTATTTAAAAATCGTGTCATAATAGGATTAAATATTTTTTAAATCGTGCCATCAAAGGATTTAACACTCAAAATGAAATTCGGGTTTAAACACTCAAAAAGTAAAATTAGTGTTTATATCGTATGTTTTGTAGGTCAAAAATGTCACATATTTATTACATATTTGAGATTTAAGCTCCACATCAGTTAAAACGGATCAAAAATTGAAAGAGGAAAAATTGAATCCTTTTACGGCACGATTTTAAAATGTGAATTCTTTTTGGGCATCGACAAAACTTATATTATCTTATTTTCAAAATTTGACAAGTTAATTATCTTTTCGGGTTATTTACCCTTCTTAATATTGTATTGCTAGCGAACACCATTACTCCATCATAAAAACTATCACCACGTTTTTTTACACGATTATGCTCCATGTGACAATACGCAGAATACATATTTGTTTTATCTTAGAAAAAATTAATACAAATTACTCATAAAATATAAGTGCTTTTAACATTTTTACAGTTTACTTTAGTAGATACACATATATTTATGTTACACTAAACTATCTAATATGTTAGCATTTTATTTGTATGCATACAATTTTAATAAATTAACATTTTTTTTAACAATATATTAATTCGTTTCATCCCTCGCCCTCGCATGCGAGGGCAATCCACATCCTTGTTGTGATCAAATATCTCGTTGATTTATAGGATACATGGCCTAGTTTCATTACATTTTAACGACACTTTATTTAACGTAAAATACAGGGGTGTTTGGGATTGCTTATATGTAAGAACTTTTCCGCTTAAAAAATAAGCAAGTTACATACTTATTTTTAAGTGTTTATTTCTTAAGGAATAAGCAGATAAACTATTTTTGGTTATCTGCTTTAAAAATAAGTAATACGCAGGTAAAATAAGCAATCCTAAATACTCTCACAGTGTATATATAAAATGTAGTGTTGCGAATGTGAAACATTAATTACATAAATCAATGACTAAAATCGTCAAACGAAAGAATTATTCAAAAACCAATACATAACGCTCTAGTAGGGTTTTTTAAGGCAAAATAAAGGATTTAAAGAGAAATGTTGCTAATTTATCAAATATTTTTATTTAAAAAAAATGTACCTAAAAAATATCCCCAAAGTTGCCATTACTGGAATACACACTATGATCATGCTACTACTGTCACTTGATTTCGCTCTCCAATTCATTATCACTCTCTAGGGTTTTTCTTCAAGCTAAATGTCTACTAACCACACAACTACCGATTGCGGTAACCATAACTTCAAAATAGGTGACGAAATCGAGGTTCTTAAAAATGCAGAACCAGCCGGAATCAACGCTCCGGCGTGGTTTCCGGCAACTATAATCAACTCTCAGTCACCAGCCGGAACTCTACAAGTGAAATTTAACACGTTATTTGTAGAGAAGGATGGGAGACGGAAGAGAAAGCAAGTTGAGGAGTTTGTCGACTTCAATGCCGGAGTTAGGCCGGTTCCTGCGCCGGAACTTCACCGGCGGTTTGTGGTTGGGGAAGTGGTGGAGGTGTTTCATGAGAATGCGTGGCGGAAAGCGGAAGTAAAGGATGTGTTTGGTTTGAAATATAAGGTGGTGATTGGCAGTAGTGTGGTGGAAGTTGTGGTGGAGAATTTTAGGGTTAGGGGTTATAAAAACTGGAAACAGGATGATGGATCATATCAGGTAGCCAAACAGTTTAATAATTAAAATTATAATTTTAGGTAAAATATATGCTCCATTTGGAAATATTGATTGTATTGTTAAAATATGAAAGTGTAGATTTAATTTAAGTGATGATCATTGATTATTTTTACTGCAGACAAGAGATTTCAAGCACTGTTTTTAAACTACTTATGTGCTTACTTGAGAGTTGAGAATGAATAAACACTAGGAAATAAGTTGCCTAACTTGCAGGCAGATTAGCAATTTTTAAAATATATATTTGTTAGATTGGGTCTGGTATGAGAAGTTAGGACTACTGAAATTGTTTCCAGGATATAACTGTAAGAAAAATTATATGAATATGCCTGTTATGGTTTATATTTCTGAAGTCTGGATTAGGTATCTGCTATTAATGGGATCTAGGAAATGATAGGGCTTTAATGTGCCAAAGTTGCTTTTTTGTTAGAGGCCAAATGCGTGTAATGAATGAGCTTTGGGTTTGGTTTGTTTGGTTAACAAACATAAGTAGGTCTAGGTTGAGAAGAGGCAATTCTGCATTTATCGTAATGATCAAGTTTTGTGTGACTAGCTACTTCTTACATGTTACTGCATCTCTAAAATCTTTATTCTGGCTCTTACTATTCAAATCTATATGAACATGTACCAATCACTCCCAATTGATTATTGTGGCTTGGAAACAGTTAGAAATGCATGAAAGTTGAATTTGTGACCAACAAATGCTTCGTGTTCATTTTTTCTTGAATCATTAACACGTTGGATGCTTCAATGCTTTGTAACATAAGTAAAATCCATCTTGTCACTTATTTTATGATATGATGTTATTTGAACATAGGAAAAGCCGTCTCAATTGGTCTTGCAATCCAGAAAAGGAACAAAGTTAAGGATAATATGTAAACCAAAGACGTTAGTAACTGCAGCCTTCCAAAAAGGTACACCGGTTGAGGTCAGAAGCCATGAAGAAGGTTACCATGGTTCCTGGTATCGTGCAACAGTTCTGGGCTTGATAAATGAAGATGACAAGCTTGAGGTACAGTACGATACATTAACAACAGATGACGAAATGCAACCACTTGTAGAAACGGCATATGCTTCAAATGTTAGGCCTCTTCCCCCTATAATTAATCGAATTGATCGGTTTAAGATGCTTGAAGTAGTAGATGCATGGTACAATGATGGATGGTGGTCGGGTCTTGTTTGCAAAGTTGTTCCTGGTTTGAAGTATGTAGTCTACTTCTGGACAACCAATGAGGAACTGGAATTTGAACATTCTAAGCTCAGACCTCATCAAGAATTGATCAACGGAAAATGGGTTGCTTCTTTCTTGGTACGTCTTGCATTCATTATCATCCTGATAACAGTGGCTAAATGGGTGGGGCTGGGTAACAGGTCAAATCAAGTCATTCGTAAATGTCGAAACATGTAATTCTTAGTGTTGGTCGAACTGGGTCGGGTCAGATTGGTTGACCTATCAAACTTTTATCCACAAGTTCAACGGTTTGGGCAGGTTAGTAATTGGTCACTATGGGTAATTATATTCCGCAGGTCAGGTTGGGCTAGACTAACCCACCAACACTTTTTTAATCAGTTTTATCTTCTTAAAAACTATATTACAGAAATAAATATATTCTAATTTGAATAAAACGATTTAGGAAGATGTTAGCATTTGAATACACTTTAGATGGCTTTTTACAAGCTAAATCGTTTTCATTGTTAGCCATTTAATTATATTTGACTTGTTGATGATTTACCAACAACATACAAACTGAATTGGCCTGTTTCCATACAAATGGGTTGAATTACCACGTCTAGTTAATATATAAGATGTGATTACATAAACTATACTTAAGACAATAATAACCTAGTTTTTATTTTTGTAGAAGGTTGTAAACATTTTAACACACTTCCTGCAACTTTCAAACCATTTGACCCATATAACAGTTTTGAACTATTTCTTGTTAGCTAGTTTTCTTAACTATGGGGTAATTTTTTTTATTATACTCGTGAACAAATAGAGAAAAAATGTTATCAAAATTAACCAGTATCAGGTCAACGGGTCGAAATTATTCACTCTACTTTTCGTTCGCGGCACTAAACACAACGATTTTAAAGTTATTAGCTTTCTTGTTTGGTTACTTTGTATGCAGAGACCAAAGGTGACTGCCAAACCTAGACTTGAGAAAGTGAAGTTACGAATGGGTGAAAGAACATTAATGGTCGGTCTATTGCGTGGACTGAAGGTGGAGATAGCACATGGTGAAAAAGGGGTTTTGAGTATTTGGTACCCTGCTGTAATTATTGGCCCCGTGTATGATGGAAATTACTTGGTAGAGTATCGGACACTAATAACAGATAATGGGCGTGAACATGTTAAAGAAGAGGTGGATGTGTTATGCATACGACCTTGTCCACCTATACTTCAACGTCCTCGTCAGTTTCAACCAAATGATCGAGTTGATGCTTGGGATGTTAATGGGTGGCGAATTGGGCAAATCTGTAAAACCATGAAGGATTCCAGATATGAAGTTTTTTTCCAGGCAACAAACACTGTGGCTGAATTTCAGCATGCAGAGTTGAGGCCACATCAAAAGTTTATAGATGGCACATGGCTTCTTGCTTCCACGGTATGCATCTTATCTTTTTAATGCATTTACCCAAAAATACACAGTTTAAAGCAAATGTCATCACTTAAGCTGATATTGTAAAAAATCAGAAGCGGTTAAGTTCATGTGCTCTCGTTGATGATGTCGTTTGATTCTGTTATTTACACACGTTTCAGGAAATTTCGTGACCTAATAGACGTTGACAATCACCAATTCACCATGGTATGAAAGATGAATGCTTTTCAACTACAAGTATTGAAAGTTATAACACTAGTACTCCAAAATGATCGAAGGTCATGTAGATATTTGTTAGCATGTCCCATTTGTAAAAAGTTTTCGGGGACTAGGTTCTTAGGTAGTTGCGTGGTAAAACTGACTTAAGTGTGATGGTATGAACCCTTACGGCTATTCTGTGTTTAGTTTGCTTGTAACCAGAAGAATGATGCTACAATCATGGGCATATTTTGCGGTACATGTTGTATAGTACTATAGTAGCGTATCTTGCTGTATTTGAATGATGTTACAAGATTGTTAGATATTACTATGCTTATTATATAAGTCTCACGTGGCTTAAAAATGATACTCCGTAATATAATGTATTACTCATTAATCCTTCCGTCCCGGTCACTATACACACAGTTTCCATTGACTATATATACTCTTCACCAATCAAATAACATTTCTAGCTATTAAAGTTTCTTTTGATTGGTTATTAATGAAAGTGGATATTTATTTGGGACAATTCAAAATAGTAAATGAACACATGTAGTGGGACGGAGGAAGTAATTTATAAGGAATATTTGTAAAAGTGACGGGTTATTTGAAAATGTATATCTAGATAAAGCACTTACCCAATTTACGTTGATACGTAATTTTTGTGCTGTTAATTGCAAAAGATATGGTACTTTGACGAGTTAATTTTTTACGATGTTAACCGCACATATGTTATCCCCTTTCGACTGGTCAACTTTATATTGTTTCCAATACTACTACTAGCTATCATATCATAGTATTGCTGAACATGCACAATGAATAAATGATACCCCAATCCCCGTGTAGTAATGGTTGCATGCGTCTCCAATAGACCTCAATACCTTATCACACGTAATCTCTCAGGAAATCTTACGCTTGTCTGTTAAAGATTTGCATAATTAATAATGGATGTTGGTCCAATCATCTTTACTCACCTCCTTATTTCTCCGATCGACGCCAATGTAATAAAGGTTTGATGAACCCGGGAACATAGGGAAGGAGGTAAGAAAACCTTTGTACACGTACACGTACTTTCTCCATCTCAATTATGCGTCCAATTTAATTATTTACACAACTTTAAATTATTTATTAATTATACTTTTAACAAATCAAATAACATATTTATAGTATATTTATTTGAGACAATGGATTACTCCATGAGGGAGTACCACTAGGCCTGTAAACGAACCGAACGAACACGAACGGAGTCTGTTCGTGTTCGTTCATTAAGGTTTTGACGAACACACGAACGAACACGAACGGATAGGCGAACGGATTTTGTTGTTCATGTTCGTTCATTAAGAAAATTTGCTTGTTCATGAACACAAACGAACGTACACGAACAAACACATAATTTAATGTATTTCTTCATTAATACTCTAAACGAACCTCAACAAACATATATATATATATATATATATATACACACACACATACACACACACACACACACACACATATCTACACATCTACACATATATTATATAACTTGAAACTTTGCGATGCATATTCAACATTACAAAACGATCACAATATTGAGATAAATTCATGTGCTTAGTCCGATCGTTGGAAAGAGCAGCACATCTGAAACTAGTGGAGGGAGAGAGTGGATGTGTTTTTGAAGTGGAGGGAAATGTGATATGGAAATATAAGGTAAAAATATCTAGCTGTTTAATATTATCAAATGAAAATATCAAAATATTAATAATATTCTATTTGATATTTAGCTTTATCAAAATAACATATACAAATATGTATTAATTTAATTAAACTATTAATTAATAAACGAACATTTAACTGAACTTTCACGAACATGTTATCGAACGTTCACGAACGTAAATGAACGAACGAGACATGTGTTCATGTTCGTTCATATAATTAAACGAACGTAAAAATTTGTTCATGTTCGTTCATATAACGAAACGAACGAACATAAACGAACTTCCCGCCGAACGGTTCGCGAATAGTTCACCGAACGTTCAGTTCGCTTACAGGCCTAAGTACCACATAATTACATATCGGATGTGTTTGCCAACAACGGGTTGGAGCTGGGGCTGAAGCTGGAGTTTGTGGCTGGAGCTGGGGCTTGGATTTCTATTCAAAAGCCACTTCAAAAGCTTCTTGTTTTAGAGTCTGAGCTTCTACTTTTTTTTCAGCTCCAATTCATAAGCCTTATTTGACAACACAATAAAAATGAGGCTTCTAGAAAAAATAAACCCTCGTAAGCTCTGAAACAAGAAGATTTTTGAAGTGGCTTTTAAGTAGAAGCTCAAACCCAGTCTTCAACCCCAAGCCCCATCCCCAACCCCAACTCTAACCCGTTAGTTTCCAAACTTTCGAATCTTCAACATTAACTTTAACCATTAAACAACAAAATTAAAAAGTAAGGTTCTATTTGTGTCCTCATCGGTCTCTCATCTCTGATCACTTGTTTGTGTCCTCATCAGTCTCTCATCTCTGATCACTGGTTAGCTCCTCTTTCATTCTCATTGTAGTGTGTCTCTTTAAGAGCATACGGAGTGGGGCTGTCAAACCCTCGCCGTTCACCACCTTGAACGCCGAGACCGGCGTTCACCACTCCCGGCCGGCGTTCACCCACAGCGTGCGGGTTTAAATGCTGGAGCAACGAGCCGATTTCATTTTTTTTGTTTTTCGAGGTTAAGAGCTTGGTTTTTTTTATAAAAAAATTTGAAATTTTTAAAAAAATACAGTCGTTTATATCCGTTTTTTTTTTTAGTTTTTTGACTTTTATTTTAAAATTTTTGTTTAACTATTTTACACTATAAATATTACCCACAATCATCTTCATTTTCATACCTCAAAACTCTTCTACTTTCATACTATCTCAACAATTCTTCCAAACTAAAATTCCAACAATGTCGCAAAACCCGAACGAGCCATACAACCTCCATTCGCAATGGAATCCATTTCCGCCAAACTACAACCCGCAAACACCAACATCTTCAAACACCCAAATGCCGGGATTTGGTCATACATACCATATACCTTCCATCCACCCAATATCCTCAAACAAGTCAACGATTCCCTCAAGTGACACCCGAGACTTACCACGAATTCATGCTATGGAAGCAATCACAAGCGCCGCCAACGGAGCATTCGGTTGAAGCCGAAACACCGACGTCGTATCGCCCAAAAAAATCAAAATCCAGACAATCCGACGAGCCAAAAAAGAAAAAAAGTAATAAACGTCCGCAATAATTGGGCGTCCAAAGAAGAGCTACTTTTAGCTCAATGTTGGATTTGTATTTCCGAATGCCCGAACTGGGGCATCGAAAGCGGCTTTCACCATGAAGTAGCTTGGAATTATTTGAAAGATAAACAAAAGTGGTTGGTTCCCTACCCGGTTGTAGTCGGCCGAAGGAACAAGCGGAGGGAGACGGTGGATTTGGATGATTTAGATTTGGATTTGGGGCATGACGAGGAGGATGAAGAAAACCCGAATGCCGTCCTTTTTGGTGATTATGTACACCCGCGGCCACCCAGAAAATCAAGGCGTTCTAAAAGTGCCAAACTTCCAACACTTCTACTAAAAGTAGCCCTCCTTTTGATGAGTCAATCACTACAAACTTTGAACAATTGAGTCAATCCAAAGCGAGTGTCTATCGTACGCGAGACATCGCCGAAGCAATGCGGGTTTTGAAGATGACAACGGATGGCTTGTTGGAAGATGACACGTGGTTTCTTAACATGGAAAAGGAGAAGATTCGGGCCAAGTTCGGGTGGAAGCGATCGGGTTAAGGAGGTGGATCGGGTTCGGGATTGGAAGACGTTTAAGCTTTAGTAGTTTTAATAATTGTCTTTGAATTTATTGTCTTTAAATTATTGTCTTTTAATTTTCGTATTTTAATTATGTATTTGTAGGAACTTTAATTATTGTATGAAATTACTTTTTTATTTAATGTATTTTGTTTTAATTTATTTTGTTTTACAAAAAAAAATAATAATAAAATAATCAACTGAACACTGAACTGAACTGAATACTGAATCTCAAGGTTAACCTTTACCTCACTTTTCAGCTTCAGTGTTCTAGAACACTGAACTAAATACTGAAACTCAATCAACGACTCTCTTTGCTTTATGCATGCACCTTTTTTTGTATTCATATAAATATAAACTCAAATTTGTCACAAATTTGACAGCTTTGGAAAGTGACACCCTGCTGAATCTTGTTAGTGTTTCTACTGCTTTAGGATAGTAACACCGTCAACTTAATTTCCAGTTAGCCTTCACTTTTGTGCAGATTTCAAAGGGAAAATTACTTGATTACCAACAGTTTATAAAACGATATTAAGCTAAGTAACAATGAAACAGTCTTTTCTAACACTAAATTTCTCATGTTATTTCGAGAATACCATTTTTTTTTCCTTTTTCTTTTTTTGGATTTGAAGATTTTTGTGAAGTTGCTTTTTTTGAGACAAAGATAGATTATTTCTTATGGCAAAAATATTGAATTTCATGCGAGATTTTAAACTTTCTTTTTTGTAATGTCAAACTTTATGCGAAATATTAGTTTCTGTATGTTTATTATGCGAAACTTTACTTTTTTTTATAGCGAAACAGTTTGTATCTTTAGAACTTATAAGTCAGACAGCATTTAGAACTTCAGTTTTGGATTCATTTATAATGGCTAGCACATCAAACCACAAAAAAAGGACGTCTCGAATCAATCTCCGAAAAGACGAAAAGATCACGAAAACGTATCAAAGTAGAACCATCACAATTCACAACCATGTGACAGTATATCTGTATACTACAGTACAATGTCATCAAAAGGAATATTCTGTTTTAAAGAAGCTGAGTGTACATTAACAGATCATAAAAATAGTTCCGGTGAAGTTTTAAATGGTGTACCCGGTACCCGAAAATGTAGAGCTTCAGGGAACTGTATCTGTTGGAATTTGTAAGAAGTTTATTATGTCGGTTTTGCAGGCCTCAAGTGAGTGGTTCAAGCCATTGGTTGATATTTTAGCAACTAAGATGTTAGTCTCGTGATTGCATTGGTGCGAATATCAAACAAACGTACAGGATTCTCGTGAGGTGGATTGCATATTTTGTTAATATGTTGCTTCATGTTTCAATGGTTTGGTTGGATTTCACCTGTAGAGGTGTGAAGTCTGTTATACGCATGGGGACATCTGCGATTTTCGTAGTTGTTTGGTGCAGTATCTTTTCATTCATTGCAATAATTGGAATGTGGAAGTTGGTTACTGTTGGGGTAAGCGTGATTTATCTTTGCATTCTCGACTATTTACCTTGGTATATTTGTTCTTTTGTGATTATCTGATATGATTTTAGAAATGTGCAACGACTTAAGTGTTTTACTAGAGGTGACAATTTCGACCCGTTTACTTATGATGGGCCGATTCGGTTATGCTTTGTCTTTAACGGGTCAAATGAATAAATTTTAATAAAGCTTAAAATGAAATAATACATATCTGCTCTCATATATGACATTTTAATTGTGTGTATACTGTATAAGATATTTGAATTCCTGGACAAATTATGTTGTGGGTCAAGTGGTCAACCCATCCCAGCCATACCTGTTTCAACCTGTACCAAAAACTACTCATTTTGATGATCGGGTTTCATTGTTTATAGGTTATAGTTGTTTTGGTTGAAGTATTTATGAATTCCGAGTTTGGTTTCTGCCTGCTTCCTGCTTCAGATATGACATTTTAATTGTGTGTATACTGTATAAGATATTTGAATTCCTGGACAAATTATGTTGTGGGTCAAGTGGTCAACCCATCCCAGCCATACCTGTTTCAACCTGTACCAAAAACTACTCATTTTGATGATCGGGTTTCATTGTTTCTATAGGTTATAGTTGTTTTGGTTGAAGTATTTATGAATTCCGAGTTTGGTTTCTGCCTGCTTCCTGCTTCAGGAGTTGTTTTCTTGTGGTTGTACGGAAGCTTTTGGAAAACTATGACTGTCATCGTGTTTGGTGGTGAGTCATTGCAGACTATATGCTATAACATTGCTTTTTTTATTATTTTTTTATTTTTTGTTATTGACATATAATCGATTTGTTATTATGCAGGAATCGCACTCGCCTTTCAGCCTTTGACTTTCAACGTCTTGCACTGATATTTTCAACGGCTTATTCTTTATATTCTGCATGGACACATGTTGGCTGGCTTGGTATTATCGTGGCTTTATATACAGGGGGGAGTTAGAGGGGGGCATGGGGCAATCGTCCCCCTAATAATCTAGAATTGTGAGAAAAAATAAATTTTTTAAAGTTATTAGTGATATTTTTGGAGTTTTGCCCCCAAAATGATAGGAAAAAAAAAAAAAAAAATTTTACCCCCCTATAAAAAATATCCTAGCTCCGCCTCTGTTTATATCTATCATTTTTCTCAAGTGATGCTGATACGATCTTTATGAGAAATGACAACACCAACCTTCAACAAAGAGTGCGATACACAGTGGGCATGTTGGTGAGGGAACACATCCGTCACTCAGTGGCCGTGGGACCAATCGACCTGCTCATGGTATCAATGGGGTAGCTTCAACCAGTGGGTTTGGGTCTGGTTCTGTCTTAACATCTGAAGATGAAGTTAGTCGATTGTTAAACTCACCGGATCATTACTCCACATTTGGTTTTCCTAAATTTCGAGAAATTGATGTCTCGATCCTCAAGCGAGAATACAGGAAAAAGGTTCACATTAATATTACCTTTATTTCAAAAATGTGGCACAGTGTGCGGGTTTGACGGGTTGGGTGACAAAACAGGTCACTTTGCAGGTTAAAACTGGTCATGTTAGGTTGACTAGGAACTCCTCCCGTCTGAAACACTTTTTTTTTTCATATGTAGTGTTTCAGATCTGAAAGCACCACTATTTAATAGTAGTAGTAGTAATGTTTTAAATAAAATTGTTTAATTAGGAAATTTTTTGCCATTTAAAAAGTTCTTAAATACACTTTGGACGGCATTCAAGTTTGGCCCGTTTCCTTTCAAGGTAACTTTTTTGCCCCGTTTGACCCATTAACTATAAAAAAAACCCAAAAGGTAAACCAGTCGTAATTTCCACCCTATGGCTAGGCAATGGTGATATTATTGGCTACCTATAGCAATGTTGATAACACTTGATTTTGATATCAGGCTATGTTGGTCCATCCTGATAAAAATTTGGGTAATGAAAGAGCTGCAGATGCTTTTAAGAAACTTCAAGATGCATATGTGTTACATATTCTTGTTTTTCAACTTTTCATACAACCTATATCTTTCATTTTCATTTTTATTTTTACATTTCGATGTATGACTATAGCCCAAATGTTTATTATTATCAAAGGTTCTCCTGGATTCTTCTAAGCGTAAAGCATATGATGATCAATTGAGAAGGGCGGATCTCATGATATTTATCCGAAGATCTCCATCTCGTTATGCAACTCACGGGTTTG
Source organism: Helichrysum umbraculigerum (assembly GCA_949592205.1). Classification (NCBI taxonomy): domain Eukaryota; kingdom Viridiplantae; phylum Streptophyta; class Magnoliopsida; order Asterales; family Asteraceae; genus Helichrysum; species Helichrysum umbraculigerum. The sequence continues at coordinate 141,089,181 of CATIUR010000004.1, read as the reverse complement.
CAAGGTCATCTCAAAATTCATCTCAAGATTACACAAGATATCGAAATAATGAAGGCCATGCTAAACAGAAATATGCATCTCAAGGTTATGCTAGATACTAATACGTATCTCCAGATGTTGAATTATCCCTTGTGCGATACTTTTCTAGTTCGGTTCTTCTCGTTCAACAGTCATCAAGTTTTGTATATTTGCAGACTTATCTCGAACTAGTAGGCTCGCAAGTCTAACCTTGGAACAGTTTTCATTTCTTTCTCGATCCTTCTAATGGATAGTGACCGTTATGTATATGCAAATATTATGTGGGCACTTATTTGTTAGTTTTGGAAAGTGTATCTTGTATGCAATGCATCTGTGATGGAGTATGTAAACTATTGAAGTCTTTTGTTATGCATATTAGTTTATTTGATCAGTCCAAATTAATAAGTCAGCTAATGGTGTAACCAATATTCCGCCCAGTTTCTACCAACCTCCATCTTGAGGTTTCCAACTTTATGACTGGATTAATACATTTGCTTCCGACTGGAAGGAGATCGTTAATTGATCTTGTGGCGTACAGCTGGCACTCATAGGTGCCTGCTACCTTCTAGAGAATCGCCATCAAATTATTATTATCTTCCAACCTCCACCTGGAAATTTCTTCAACATACTTCCAGGTCCAACAGAATTTAGAGTGGGGAACAACTTGAATATTCAGGGGATCATTTGTTGAGATATATATTATAAATATATTATATAAATGGTGAAGATATAATCAAATAAGTGATCACGTGACCTTGAATTAAATTGTCAAAGTGGAAACAATATCCTGTATTAATTTGGTGAACGGTGGATCACGATCGAAAGGTCGGCCAGTGTTAAATCGTGTAGCTTGGTGGCTAAGCTATCTTTATCCTATTTATACTAAACCCTATGTAATTGTAACCCTGAGCCGTAATAGTAATAAAGAAAATAACTCTCTGGTTTGGCCCCGTGGACTAAACCAATCTCCAAGTTGGAGATTGGACATAACCACATTAAATCCTTGTGTTCGTATTGTTCTTGTTTATTATTTTGATTGCTTTGTTAGCAATTAGTTATTCGTTTATTGTTGTGGGTACAATTGTGTTCAATTGTGCGCGTTGTTTGGGTCCTAAATTCCTAACATCATTTGGATGGCTGAGATTAATCTAAAAGGAATCATTTGTTAGTTCTCATTGGTGATTGGCTAATGAATGATTGGAGACCAAGGCATGACATCTATAAAAAAGGGGCACACTCTTCACTTTTAGGTATGTTCATCTTCTCGACAAAAACCATAATTCATAACTCTCAAATTCACCATTAAAACCCAGAATCTTACTCTACGCCGGAGGTGGTTCGCAGGGGACATCCCTGTGCTCCACTGTAACGCAGTGTTGTCATCTGTGCTGCAGGAATTCTCTGATCGGAGATATTTAGCTGGAACTTAAAGGATCAAGCACTTGTGCTGTTGAACGTACAATCATCAGCCAAATTGAATTAGAAAATGTCAGGGACCTTTTTTCATCCTAACTCATCAAAGTCGAGTATATAAACCCAAATGAATTTCTACTCAAAAATCAATTGGTAATAGAAGGAGTAGCCCGTGAACTCATATACAAGCTTTAGTTTCTTTATTTTTTTTTCGATGGGGCACTTGAGTTTCCACTTGACAGTTAGGACAAAAGTGTAAAAAACATGTGTACCCTACAAACATATATGAACTTTCTATCACGGGGGAATGGAGACTTCAGAAATTAATGAGTCAGGCCCTGTTATGTCAAGCTGTAGAGCCCCAAATTATTTGTATTTTGTGGCTAGGGGCACATGTTAAATGTTTGTTTCAAGGGTCCCAATCTTGTACTATTAAAAATTGATAGGTACGCAATCTTTAATGTGTGATTAATGGTTACAATATTTAAGATTTTAACTTTCTAAAGGCTATCTAACTAACGTGAAATGCTATAGTTTTGTACACTTAATTTTTGTTTAATTATACACAGTATATTTTCAGACATTTAATAAACCTTTAAAAATATTATTCCATCCGTCTCAGTCAAAGTGTCAACTTTGGCTTTACATTCAATTTTAGGATTTTCACTAACTACACATTTCACCAATCAAGTAACATATCTAGTCTACCTACTAAAGTCTCTTTCGATTGATTAAAATATAAAAGTGGATACTTATTTGAGACAACCCAAAATAATAACGTGGACACTTATACTTTAACAGACAAAGTGTTACACTTCCAAAACGATCATAATCAATGATACCCCTATCTATATGGTAGCTCTTCCGTTTGTTTGATTGCATTTCTAGAGATACAAATTAATAAGAAAGAAAAAGTAAACAATAAAATCATATATTCTAGAAGTTGTGTAGGAGTAACTTGTGTTGAATTAGTCTCATATATATTTAATATTTAATATTTAATAATAATACAGTGTCTAATATTGATTGATGAACTCCTCATATACATGTAAACGTAACACCATTTGTTTTTTTTTTTATCATCACAATAATATAATGTTCCTAATAACACGCCCCAAAATTAAGTCAATAACATGCGAATCGTGTGTGTATACATATATATATATACGGAGTATAAAATAGCTAATAATTAATCAATTTCTTGGAATTCAATATAGAGATTACTACATGTTCATCAAATCGTACTTCAATAATAAATAATAGGGAACGCGTATTACGTATTCATTTATGATTCAAAATAATCGGTGCAGACTGCACAATCACATCATTCCTTCTCATTGACTTTGATCAATCAAGCTAATTTTAATTTTACATACATATTTTAATTAATAAGTAGTAATACTATTAATTTCCTGTATATATATATACTCCATCCGTCCCATATTTATAGTCCACATTTCATTTTTTAGACGTTCCAAATTAATTGTCCACTTTCAAAAGTAGGAGAGTATAATTAACTAAACTTCCTATAATATCCCTACTTTATGTGTATGTAAGAAAAAAGTGGGTAAAACTGTCACAGTACACAAAAGTACAGTGTAATAATTATGTTTTATTAAGCTGTGTGTTTTTTGTCTGTGAACAATAAATTTGGGACGGAGAGAGTACTATACACATATGGACATACATATATTCACCACGTTATCGAGATTTCACATTAAATTGCCATAAAAAAATTGATACAAGTAGAATAACGGGAAACATAATGTGCGGAAATAACCCCTCTAGTTCACAGTGTTGTTAAACTAGCGGGGTTAACGTACATAAAGGGGTTAAATATATATCAATCGACACACTTATACGTAAAAATTACTAGTATGTGACAACAATTTTTGTGAACTCATTGATCTTTGGCTACACGCTCAAGAACACATTTAAGGCGTTTGTTATACGTAGATGATTTCTCCAACGGTACTAGATGCCCGGCATCCTTTATTGAATCCAACGTTGCATTCTCTCCCAATTGCCTATAGTGCGTAAAACAGCGTTATTACAACCTTATGTCATTATAAGACTAGCTAGCTAGCTTCGTTAATTAAGTTTTGTTTGAAGTAATTAAGTATATATCGGGCTTACTTTTTCATGGTCATCGCAAGATCAAGGGTGAATATCACGTCATCTTCAGCCCATAACATATGTATCATCTACAATTAATAAGTTATTTAAAAAGCAAGTTACGAGAATTATATATTATTGTTCTAGTAACTTACTTAATTAAGCAATAAATTTCAAGTAAGTACGCATATACAAATAATTCTTACTACCTGAGAGAAGTTAGTATCGCTTGCTTCTTCGTCTGGAACAACTAAAGCTTCTAACAGTTCGTTTCTCTCTTTGCGATTACTAAACATCGTCTACAAACATCAAAGTAATCAATACATATATCGCGAAAAATTCGCAAAAAAAAAAAAAAAAAAAAAAAGTTTATGAAAGATGGAAACGTATACCTCAAGAATGTCTTGATAAACAAAATCAGGAAGCCATGGGAGTTTATGAAATCCAGCAGCAAGCATCCTTTTCAACCCTTCTATCGTATCGGGCATCAAAAGGTCCGACCATTTTGAGATACCAAGTCGTTTATATGAATCAAGGCTAATGGATTCAGTCAACTCTATGACCGTGGCTGACATGACCATAGACTTGACCAATTTTGGGTACATCCTAGCCATCTTGAACCCAACCATCCCACCATAACTTAACCCAACCAATGTCACCTTCTCGACCTGTAGCTTCTCCAACCCTTTAGCCACAAACGTCGCTTGAAAACTAGCGGTCCTTTCGCTTCTATCGGTGATTGAGCCACCGAAGAACAAAAAGTCAGGCACGTAAACTGAATAATCCTTGGTTAAGGCCAAAACTTGTAAAAACCATGTAAAAATACCATCAAACCCGAAAGAATGAAGAAGTAGCACCGCGGGCTTGGTGGGTGCTACATAAACTACTTCCCCATCGTCATTTTTGGTAACGGTTTCTTTTGGAACCCATATATTCATTATGGTTCCGGGCTCGATTTCTATGGTTTGCGGTGTTAACCCTGCTAGTTTTACGAGTCCGTGAACGAGCGGGGTTAGCAACACAATTACGTTTCCCATTTTTTTTGCTTCTTTTAAATTTGTGGATGGGGAAATAAAGGTGAGATCTTGATGATGATGATAATGTGTTGAATATGTTCAGGTGTGTGTATGTGTATATATAAGAAAGTGTACAACAAAATCAACTTCATCAAGCTGTCCGTCCAAAGGTCAATGGCAATAATTTAATGATCGATTAATTTAAATAGATCATTACATACATATACGTGCTAATAATTTTATTCAAATGCCGTTTCCTTTTCATATCTTTTAATTGACTTCGAAGAATTTATTTCGTTATTATAATATAAACCCCAAAATATAATTTATATGGGTAAGGTTCAAATGAGAATGACAAAACTTGTGAGAATGGGAGAACCAATGAGAATCCTCCATTTCATTTAAAGGTGGAGGGGCATAATAGTCATAATACATTTTAAATAATACAAATAGAAAAATAGAAAAATCACACATGAATATGCGTACAGATACAAATTTGTAGACACGCACATGAATATGCGATCGTCGATCGATTGCTGAAACAGATTTCTGATTCGCATCAAATCGATCTCAAAAGAACAGCAAAACCACACCACAGGTACGCTTACGTCAATTCGAATCTATATTCAATTAAGCTTTAAGTTGTGGTTCAATTAGGTTTTTAATTGAGATTCGCACAAGAAATTGATAGTTTTTTTGTTTGCGAATCAAAGCGATTGCAACCTAAATATGATAACGATTTCATTTTTAATAAAACGCAATTGTAAAATTTGTACAGGTTCATCAATCAATTTCAATTCAATTCGGGAAAAGCGCGCAATCGTACGACGATAATGAAACTCCGTTCAATTGGATCACAACTAAAATTACTTATGTATCATATGTGTTAGTAGAAGCAACTGAAAATTTAGTTCTCTCTGTAATTCATGTGTTTCAGTTGAGTTGTTAAAAATCATAAAAATCAGCTGTAAAAAAAATTGCAGCTCATGAGTTCTTATTCAGTAACACATGTGTTATTTGATAATCCAAATTTTTTTATGATGTAGCAGAACATTAAAATGGCTGTAATAGAAAAATGTGAGACAAAAGATGTGGATCAACATATTTAAGTAAGTTTTTTTTTTTTTTTTATCTTTCTTTCAACTCATTCTAACACATTTTTTAGTCATTACTAACACATGTGTTACTAGCTAATAAGTGCTTTTATCTTTATGATATTATATCAAGTGGTACTGGTTAATAACACATGTGTTACTATCTAATGACTGCTTTTATCTTTATGATACTATCACATGTGGTTCTAGTTAATAACACATGTGTTACTAGTTAATAATTGATTTTATTTTTCTGATACCATCACATGTGATACTGGTCGATAACACATGTGTTACTATATAATTTCAGAATGTGAACCTAATAAGTAGTCGCTCGTGTGATAGAAAGAGATATGAGGCTAAGGTAAAAGCAGAAGCAAAAGAAAGGGAGAAAAGGGAAGTAGATGCGAGTACGATAGTAGAAGATAGCCTTCGGAAAATAGACAATGATTGTTTTTCATATTAAATATCGCATGTGATACTTCTTGTATTACATGTGATACTGGATTATATAAGCTGGTAACATTTACTAACCGTTTAATTTTCAATTATTTGTGATACTGCTTGTTGGGAACCGTCCTTTGTATTAACTTGATATAACGATATTGTTTGATATCGTTAAGAATGTAACATGTTTCATACAATATGTGCTACAAGTTGAGTAACACATGTGTTACTTGTTCACTATAACTATCAAAATATATTAATATCAATATATGACATGTAATACTTGTTTGCCCTACGTTTTTTTTTACATATATAGTGTTAAATTTTGATTTGTATGTGTTTTAAGATCAAGCGTACCTATATTGGTTTCTACCACATATTATACTATTTCTTTAACTTGTGAAACTGATTACTATCACAAATGTTGGTAAAAATAGTGCAAGATTGTACATCATCACAAAAAAGTATTTAATGAAAAACAACTTAATACGATTAAACGAAATCTAAAATGGATCCAAATCAAAAAGGCTCTATAAATATAAAAATATACCATTTTAATACAACATGTATTACTGGTTAGCAACACATGTGTTACGTGTTTAACATCTCATGTGTTACTTGTTACTAACACATGTGTTAAAACCATTACCAAGCATATTACTTGTTTAGTATCATATGTGTTACTATCACTATCACCATACGTTACTTTTAAGATGTGACATGTGTTACTGGTTGGTAACACATGTATTAGTAGTTGGTAACACATGACACATGTGTTATCGGGTTGGTAACACATGTGTTATCGGTTGGTAACACATGTGTTAGTAACTAATAACACATGTGTTACTGCTTGGTAACACATGTATTAGTGACCGGTAACACGTGTGTTAGTGACTAGAAACACATGCTTAGTGACTGATAACACATGTGTTAGTGACTTGGTAACACATGTGTTAGTGACTATAACACATGTGTTACCGATTAGTATCACATGTGTTAGGAACTGGTAACCCATGTGTTAGTGACTGGTAACCCATCTGTTACTGCTTGGTAACACATGTGTTATATATTTCTATCACATGTATTATTTGTTAATAGTTCAATATTTACCTACTTCTATAGATTATCAACTCCACTATGAATACTCCATGCACCTGATGCTAATAAATCATTTACCTCTATCACTTGACAATGCATACAACTGTTGTAAAATATATGGAGCTAACGATGGATTTGGTGTAAGAAGATATACTTAGAAAGGAAAGGGGCAATGGAGATAAAATTAATAAGGCGTGAGAACTTTAAAAAAGGATGTCGGCACTATGTATCACATGTGTTAAGCTATTGTAACCCGTGTGTTATGTTATTGTAACACAATGCACATTTGATTCCACCTCAGTATTATATATGTTTAAGTTAAGGTATCACATGTGTTAAGTTGTTGTAACACATGTGTTAGGTCACTGTAACACATGTGTTAGGTCACTGTAACACATGTGTTATGTCACAGTAACACATGTATTATGTTATTGTATCACATGTGATTTTACAAAAATTGTTGAATATAATCATTTTATAATTATATATGTTTGGTTACAGTTGTAGATTTGTACTAATTTGATTCTACTTATTCATCAATATATGTCATTCGATTCAAAAAAAAAGAAAAAAAAGATTATAAGTACCACATGTGTTACTGGTTAATACGACATATGTTGTTGTTTTCTAACACATGTGTTACCCACATGTGTTACTGGTTGGTAACACATGTGCTACTGGTTGGTAACACATGTGTTATTGGTTAATACTACATGTGATACTATTACTATCAAATATGTTACCATTATTGTGTGACATGTGATACTTATTTGTATTCTTTTGTTTACGAATCTAATGTGTATTTTTTCAGAAACTTGATCTTATATGTGCTATTGGTTGCTAACACATGTGTTATAAGCTTGCTAATACATGTGTTATTGGTTAGTACCACATGTGATACCATTACTATAAAATATGTTACTATAAATATGTGACATGTGATACTTGTGTGTGTGTGTTTTTATTATATTTTACAAATATAATGTGTGTTAGAAACAGAAAATTAATTACTAACACATGTAATAAATTATACTAACACATGTGATATACACTTACAAAATACACGCGTTAGTATTATATCATGTGTAAAATAACACGTCACTGTGAATATCCAATAACACATGTATTAGTAATAATAACACGTGTTATATCATTACTAAATATTATGAAGTTGTGTCACAAAAACACATGTGGTACCCGTCGCTATTACTTCTTTTATGAAAAGTATAATGCTTGTTTAACTTTCCCATGTCATTGTTTACTACCGCTTTTAACTACTTTATGTATCACAATTGTTATTAAACAGCACACAATTCGACCAGAAAACTATAAATACACAAGCATAAAATTACAAACATAAGCATTACAACATTAAAAGGTCAACTAAATGTCTGCATATAAGGACAAATGATCCAATACCAAAAACAACCAACTTACAACGATTAAAAAACCTATAGAGATCTAATGAAACTATTATTGAAAGATTGTAATTGAAAAAATAAATCAAACTATATCCCGATCTACGTCCGATAAAGACATGATTGGAGTACCACCTAACGAGATTCCAAACACATCATGCACCGCCTATGGAGTCACTTTTATGCACACATTCCAAAACTCTAACTCCATTATCTCTGTATCAAAGTTATCAACGAGCAATTAACCCAAATATAGAACATTTCCCTTCATAGCCACTTATTTAAAAAAAAAAAAATTACCCTTCGACCCATTATCAATAAAACACAACCTGCATAGGACCGTTTGTCATATCATAACTTTGAAAATGCCACCTCTATTACATTGCAAGAAGCGTTGAATAATTGGGTAATTGATGGAAATTTACATACCCTACGATCATGCTCCTCCGCGAAGTATTCCCTGTTCACATCACTCTTTGGAATGGAATCATTCGAGTTAATACTAAGCGCAGTATCCCGAACCTAAACTGGCAAACCATATTCAAGATCAAGAAGACATACTTGACACACATTTTTCAGCTTGCTGCAAGTTTGACAGATCTCGCTTTTTTTGTATCTTGCATCCCGACCAGGTGTCCACCTGAAGACCGTGAAGGGCCTAGTGCATATCTTGCATTCCTTGTCGTAATTTGCTTTTGTCTGCACATTTTTATCAAAATTGATTAATTGCATGCATTGGAACCAAATGAAGCTCATCAACCCAAGATGGGCAACCCAATAGCCATATGAAGTTAGGAGGAGAATAGTAGAAGAAAAAAATGGAAAAGGTTTAATTAACCAAAACAAACAAGCTGACAATTTAACATGTGTTGAAGGCAATATTAACAAGGGTCAAGGTAGTTGTGATCCATTCAAATGAGAAATATGCAACTTAAATTATTGCATAGAACAAGTTTTAGAAGATTACCATTCGAATATAGGGATTATCACCTAGGCATGACTCACATATGATTGGGAAGTCAGAACGTTCCCAACCATCAGCCTCAACGTCTCTTAATATCCTATGTGCCATGAGTTCTGTAAGATGCAACCACAATCTTGTTAAAAGATAAAAATGTCACAATAGTTGGATATACAAAAGAAAGTATAATCGCAATGACACTATGCTTGAGGCATGCATCATTTATAAACAGAAATAATGTAAGCTTTCACACCAACAATTAAGCCAAATATACTCGATTTGGGAACAAAATTCACGGCTTTACAAAATGATAAAACCCGAATTACAAGACTTGCAACTAAAAGGTTAAAACTTCAAAGAAACAAGCAACGGTGGAGCACTTAGGGGGCCTGATCGGTGCCTGGCTCCCACCAATCAGCAAACATGTGTAATAACATTTCAGTCGAGCTGAACTCATTCTTTCATATAAAATTAATTTGATTAAATTGCATGCATAGATAAACTTATCATTTCAGGTAGTTTTTCGGCTTAAATCATTTATTCAGAGTCGTATAATTCTTCCATAATTCCACATATAACTTGTATTTATCGTTTATTATTCAACTTCCTATTACAATCTGGAAATCTTTGTTACATTTTTATACAATCCAGCTTGACCACCATCACAAATCTCAACAGAAAATATCAAAGCATATATGAAACCTGAAACTTTTTTGCCTGTGACGATGCCCTTGAACATTTTTTTACCAGCAACTGTGTTACAAGGTTCATTTGCGAATTTTTAACCCAAAAATGTGACGATGCCCTCTAACACCTGTGCTAAAGGCACCTCTGTATCACATGTGTTACAAGCACATCTGTGTAATATAGCAACAATTATGTGAATGTAAACATCATATTCAAGCCAAAATTGAAATCATAATTCTATCAAAACCTAGATTAACACACAGATATATACATACTTTTATATTCGGATACATACAACATCAATAACAGCCTGAAAACACAATGCACAAAGTAGTTAAAAATAAGCAAAAATCGAAAAAACTTACACGGTGGAAGGGTTTTAAGAGGAACGGCTTCAATTGGCGAGCCTGATGTTGTTTCTAGAGGAATTTCTTTCGTGAATGTCCATTTTAACGAACAAATCAACGATTAATCGGTGCAAATTTGTGATTCAATGAGGTTTTGAGAGTTCGGGTTTCTTACAACTGTAAATCGGAAATAAAACAGTGAGAATGATGAATCGAACAACAGCAATGCAAGAAACCAATGATTTATGTGATGAAAAGAAGGATCTGAAGAGCAAATCAATGGATTTGAAGAGGTTTTGAAGCTAGGGTTTGAAATCACCAGTTTATTTGATAGCGAGGGGAAACATTTTTTTTCTTGAAATAGAGTTTCTGGAAATTAATTAATTAGATGGTATAATTACCATACTACCCCTCCGCCCAAAATCTATTAAAAAGTTGATTATTTTATTAAAAAATAATGTATTAATCTGGACCGTTGATTTGTAAGATCCAATGACTCATATCCATTCCCCCATTCTCACACAAAATGATTGTACTCATTTGAACCTCACTCTAATTTATATATTATATATTATTATTATATGTATATATGCGCATGCGATCCGCAATGTGCAATATATAATATGTAAGCTCTTCAACGATCTCCTGTTATTGACTTTTGTGATATATATATTTTTACGGGTAGATTAGTAATACGAAGCTTAAACTTTTTATAAGCAAATTACATAGTTTGCTCGTGTAACGAATTCGAAAAAATTGAAATACGGGTTAAAAAAATCCTGAATCCGTCACTAATTTTCACCTTCAATATTGTGATATTAAAAAAACAACAAACACTTATTATTCAATCAATTTAGGGATGTTGGTGTGTGTTTTTAAAGTACATTATCTGACATAAAATAATAAATAAATATAGGAGAATACGCATTCATGGAATTTTGTTGCAACTGTACAGCTTGAGAAAATAATAATTGAGAGGAAGTTGATGCCAAATCAATGCAATTAAAGTCATATCGACACGTGAGATTTTGAACGGTAGAGTACAGTCGGCTGCTGTTATAACGTATAGGGTGGGTTTGTATATTTAATTTGGTTTTATCTTAATTTGCAGTAGTAGACACATACATATAAATGGCGATTAAAAAAAGTCATCTGAAGCGATACACATGTCTTCTTCCGTTTCAAAAGAAAATAAATACTCCATGTCTTCTTCCGTTTCAAAATTATAGTCAATGTTTTCTTTTTCGGACGTTTTAAATTAATTGTCTACTTTCAAAAATAAATAGTGAAGTTTAGTCGTGAGTACGATATTACCCTTAATTAAAATAATTATTATAAACTTTTAAGAAATCAATAATTAATTAGTTAAGAGTAACACTGTCACTTTGCAAAAAGTAATAACAAAAAAGCAGTAATTATTATGTTTTTATTCAACTGCGTGTTTTTTGTCGGGTGATAATAATTTTGGGATGAGGGAGTATTTATTTATGTGGTCTTATTTTGAATATTAGTAAAATTGTTATCAGAGATTAAGAAAAAGTGTATTATTATACAAGAACTAGTTTAGAACCCGCAAAATTTGCGAGACTATTCAATGTTGTATTGTAGTAAGCATGTTTGAAAAATAGTTATGCATAGTTTCATTGATGTTTATATAGGTCCAAGTTGGGGAATTTTTTTTTTCTCGCCCGTTTTCATCACAAACACCTATCTTTGACCTCAATCACGTAAGCTCTATTATAGACATTCAATAAATCAAATATGCATTAAGTATCACCTATTATAAAGTTGAAAACAAGATGAAAACGAAGAAGAAATAAAGCTATTCACATGAAAAATAATATAGTTATCATATAATTAAATAGAACAAACCACATGTATATTATTATAATGGGTTTTTTGCCGAAAAAAGAACAACTTATTCTCGTTTTTGTGTTTTGGGATATCAAATATTCTTAACTTTTTAAAATGAACAACTTATTTTAAAATTAGGATTAAAGGGTATATAGCTAAAAAGTTCGGAATATTTGATACGCGAAAACATGCTAATGTCAGTGATTTGGTAAATATGACATAGATCGGAGAATGGATAAATGCTTCTTTAGGAAAAACGAGAATTATTGACTCATTAATCTTCCACAAATGGTTAAAAATTATGAACTTTTTGGTCATATACCCTTTAATCCTAATTTTAAAATAAGTTATTCATTTTAAAAAGTTAAGAATATTTGATACCCCAAAACACAAAAACGAGAATAAGTTGTTCCTTTTTCGGCAAAAAACCCTTATTATAATCTACAACAGACAGCCCTCATTCACAATTTAGTTGCATATGCTCAATTTTTTAATGTTAAACAGCCCCTATATTCAAGTAATATTTAAGAAAAAGACTATGGTGGTATTTGAAGAGAATGGTGATATATCCACCATGTTTTTTGATAAATCCATCACAAACACGCATCACATGTATGTACAGTACAAACTGTTAATGCATGATATTAGTGGATCCATCAAAATTGAAGATAGAAATATCGACACCCATTTGGAGAAGACGAACCTAGTTGGGCTAGTTGGCATAAAACATGGCAAAAAAAATATCTTCAACTTTAGCAAGTACATAACATATAATAGTATATATACTATAGAACACAGGCATACTTACATACATTCCAGGATCGCTAACATATCAAACATCATGCATCATGTTGTATCAATCATCACTCAAGAATCAATCGTCAGGAACACAAAACCCCATGTTCTTGTGTTCCTGACGATTGATTCTTGAGTGATGATTGATACAACATGATGCATGATGTTTGATATGTTAGCGATCTTGGAATGTACGTAAGTATGCCTGTGTTCTACAGTGGTATCAGAGCGAGGAATCAAATATCGAATAAATCATGTTGCATTTATCATGCAAAAATCAACCGGAAGAACGAACAAAAGAAGAAAGAAGATTTGATTCAGTTTGAATCAATCAAGTAAGAACGAAAGAAGAATACCTGTATATTGAAACCACCGATTGTGGTTACCCAAATCAAGAAGGAATCGGTTGAAGAAGAACCGCAACATCAATAGGAGAAGAATATCAGTAGCATCGACTAGAGAAGATTAATCATGGAATCTATTGGAGAAGAACGATTGGAAAGGGGAGGAACGACTTACCTTGTTTTATCATACAAGTCGATTAATGATGATGGTGAACAAAAGCAACAGTGGTACGAAGTAGATGAATTGCTGTGAACAAAAGAATATGATGGTGAACAAAAGAATATGATCAGGACGATGGATTGATGTGGTTTGTGAAATGAACAAAAAGCAACACAAGAAGGAATTGGTATTCATCTTTTGATTTTTTTTTCAATCGAATGAGATTTCGGTTTTAAAGAAAAGGGAAAATAGATTATCAGTAGGAATTTGGGAAAGTAGGAAAGGGTAGAGTAAGTTCAGTAAGTTTTATATTTTTCTATCAAAGTAAGAGGAAAGGATTCAGAATGGGATTTAACCAATTATTTATTTTTCTTTTCAATCTTAATTTACTTATTGACTAGAAAATAAATAATATAATTCCAAAATCAATTGAAGTAAAAAAAAAACAAGTTTTGTACTTTTATCTAAAGAAAAAAAACCCTTTCATTTTAGATTAAAATTACAAAATAGCAAGTAAGAAATCGAACCATTTTGGTTCACATAACAAGTGAGAAAGTAAGAAAACCGAGGAGTTGCAAAAGACCGGGCAACCCCTAAACGGAGTAAGTTCAAGTACGAGTACGAAATAGACAACCATGACCGGCGGATTGTCTAAGTAAGAAAGTAAGAATGAAACCTAGTGTTGTTAGAAACCTTAGCGTTTCCAAGTAAGTAAGTAAGAAACAACTCTAGTGTTTCCAAGTAAGAAAGTAAGAGAAACCATAGTATTTCAACAGTAAGAGAAACAATAGTGTTTCAACAAGTAAGAGAAACCATAGTGTTTCAACAGTAAGAGAAACCATAGTGTTTCAACAAGTAAGAGAAACCGTAGCGTTTTAACAGTAAGAGAAACCGTAGCGTTTCAACAGTAAGAGAAACCGTAGCGTTTCACAGTAAGAGTTTCATCATACGATCAGAAGAAAGAAAGTAAGAAGTAAGATTGATTACGTTTGGTGATCACAAGAAAGCAAGAAAGAAAGACGAGTGGAAGGATATCGGCATGGGATTTGGCTCTCCGCAAGAACATGATGAAAAGTTTAAGAAATTGTATGATACATACTTGTTGCTTCCTAAAAAATTTACCTTGAGTTTGCAATGAATGGATCGAGATGGGCAAACACATATGCCAATGAAGGTTTGCAAGGAGTTAGCCATGGAGCTAACAATTTGGTTGATCCAACAAAGAAAGGTGCTCTGTGTAAGGTTGTAGATCAAGATGCAAACAAGCGTATGTTAGGAGACGCAAACAAAGATTGAAAGAAGCAAGCAAGTAGTACCGAAAGTGAAGAACCAAGCATTGAAGAATTCGAGTACCCAAGTAAGGAAGAAAGCAATCGAGAAGATTGAAGACTTTGGCATTTGACATTAGGGGGGAATATGTTGGACTTTTAATGTCAAATGGGCCAAACAAAATCAGGAATGGGTCAAGTATTGTTGTACGTATTAATGGGTCAAAATAGAGCCCATGAAAGATTCTGTGTTTGGGCCGAAGGCCAACAAACCTATGCGCAGGAAACAAAAGAAACAAAGCAACGGCAGTTTGGAAGTTACATACAAGGGCTGCAACGTTTTGTTATTAAACATCAAATGACATGTCTATTCACAATGAAATGATGTGTCTGTTCAAAGTGTCGGTTAGTATAGTATATATGTATGTATCTGTAACAGAAAACTTGTAACCCAGATTCAGTTTTATATCGATTATATAGAAAGGGTTCAACCCCATGTTCTTGTGTTCCTGACGATTGATTCTTGAGTGATGATTGATACAACATGATGCATGATGTTTGATATGTTAGCGATCCTGGAATGTATGTAAGTATGCCTGTGTTCTACATATACGTGGCAAAATAAGTCTAGTTGGCATTTGACGTGGTTATGTAGTCAACATTTTTAATTTATAACAGGTAAAAATTTGGTTTGCAACGATATTAACACAAAACTTCCGGTTACATAGCCTACCTTGATAATAAAGTGTAAACGTTGCTTACCATGGGACAAACGTGTCCAGTACGTTGCGTACAAAATGCATTTACCCTCCTTTTTTTAGTGGATGCTTTTGTGCGGTGTTATTAGAAATGATTCGAGAAATGAATCGAATTAATTTGGGGTTTTGTTGTTACTGTTGATAATGTGTATTTTTTTTTTTTAATACTTAACTAAAATCTTGAAATGGTGATGAAATGGTAGGTGGTATAACGTGTTGGTGTTCTTCAAGAACACTTTGAATATCATCTTCAAAAATTAGTATTATTTCCCGTGCGACGCAAGGTTTTGTTAAATGTAGTACTAATTATTTGATGAAACAACAACAGCGGAAAATATAATATGGCAAAATTTTCCAAAAAAAAAATAGAGTTTATGATAGGTATATGAATATATATGCAAAGGTAGGAAATAATATTGTTTTAACCTTAAAATAAGGGAATATGCTTTTAGTATTCATCGTAACAAATTAATTGGATACAAAGTAAAGTAATAGTTTCTAGATATATGTATATAATGAGTACATGCATGAATATAGTTGCAAGACTTTTTCCTTGAGAACATTGATTGTTTGATTTGTTGCGTGTCCTAGGTTCTTCGGTGATAAAACGTCAATCCTTTTTGCTATTGACCCTTTAATATATTGACATAATCATCATCCATGTGATAATATCAGTCTTGGTAATATTAATCCAACTTCTGACAATAATTTCCTTGGTCTTTGTTTTCATTCATGGAGAAACAACCAAAGGAATTGTCTTCTTTGATATTGAAAAGGAATTTCTTTGCTTGAAATCGTTAAACGCATTCGTTGAATTAATCAATATCTCCAATGTTACTGCCTAGAATTATTTTCGCTTGTATTATACCTTGACATAGACCCGCGGGTTGATCAATATTCTGAAGCGCCATATCCTTTTTTAAAGATAACTTATGATGTGGAAGTTCAAGCAGTGTTTTACTCAAGAAATCTGAATTATATAAGTTCTGGCGCCTCAACTCTGGATCCATATCAGATTGCAAAATGAAATCTGTACTTAGATAAATGTTATCTTCTCCTATTAGCAAATAAATCCATTAGCCGATTATTGAATCGATTTGTTGCCTTTCGAATTGCCTTGTTTGAAATGATTGTTATATACCACAAGCAAAATATGCACATAAGGAGTCCTATATACACTTAGAAAGAGAGAAACTTTTCCACTTGCATGTCTTGAACAACTGATTAGGAATTATTGTTAATTATTGAACTAAAATTATAATTGGTGGGGCCCATGTAAATTCCTTTTTGACTACTTTTCTTTTTGCTTTTTCTTTTTGCTTTTTACTTTTTCCTTTTTTTTGTTTCTTTTATATAATGAAGAAGAACGAAGGAAAGCATGGGAGTGGGAGAAGAAAAACGGAGAGAAAGAAAAGAGGTGAAACAGAGGAGGGGGACTCCGGTCCGGAGTCTCAGGCCTTAATTTCAAAGGGGTTCATATCAACATATACATTAAGTATTTGATTCTTGTTATAGTCTCACTTGTTGTAGTGTGTCTAAGGGGTGAGTCAAATCTTTGGAGGGTGTGAGTGTTGATGGGGCGGTGGCTTAAGAGATTAGTCTATGTGATTGTAACAATTTTTCATATAGTGGAATCTTTTCTCTTTGGAGGCCCGTGGTTTTTTCTCCGGTTTTGGAGTTTCCACGTAAATTCTTGTGTTCAAATTTCTTTACTGTTTTCATTGGCTGTGTTGTGGGGAATATTTGAGACCGTTTTTACCAACAATTGGTATCAGAGCTAAAAGGTTTTAGTGAAGGTCTCGGTATCGTATAAGGTATCTTGAAAATATTTTTATTTTAGATACGGATACGATATGAAAGTTCAGTCCAATGAGGTTTGATGTAGAGAAATTTGTTGGAAGGATCAATTTTGGCTTGTGGCAAATTCAGGTCAAGGATGTGTTGATTCTGTCCGGGTTACACAAGGTATGAAGAGGAAGTCTGGGCAGGTAAATTGTCCAGGTGGAGCTGATTCGGCAAAGGCTCAAAGGTCGCTGACTGTGTCACTGGTCTCATGGTGAATGATAATTCTGTTGAGGGGTGATATTCATGGTGTTTGCAATATCATGGAAAGTGATGGTTGTTAGCGGGTTCCATATTTGCACATGGGCATTGGTTTGGTTTAAAATGCAAGGTGTGTGGTGGAAAGTGATGTCGATGGCTGAGGAACTTCCAGGTGAACCAAACAGGGAAGTTGTACCATAAACAGTTTCAGCAAGTTTTTTCGACATGTGCCGAGGTGAAATGCTTAGAATGGGTTATTCTGAGTGGAGATACTCTTTTATGGTGGAGTATGAAAATTCAGTTCGAATTTTGATTGTCGGTCAAGACAATGAATTGTCGGTTAAGACAATGTTTCACGAATTATGGATTTTAGTTCAGGGAGGGTTTGTTAATTATTGAACTAAAATTATAATTGGTGGGGCCCATGTAAATTCCTTTTTGACTACTTTTCTTTTTGCTTTTTCTTTTTGCTTTTTGCTTTTTCCTTTTTTTGTTTCTTTTATATAATGAAGAAGAACGAAGGAAAGCATGGGAGTGGGAGAAGAAAAACGGAGAGAAAGAAAAGAGGTGAAACAGAGGAGGGGGACTCCGGTCCGGAGTCTCAGGCCTTAATTTCAAAGGGGTTCATATCAACATATACATTAAGTATTTGATTCTTGTTATAGTCTCACTTGTTGTAGTGTGTCTAAGGGGTGAGTCAAATCTTTGGAGGGTGTGAGTGTTGATGGGGCGGTGGCTTAAGAGATTAGTCTATGTGATTGTAACAATTTTTCATATAGTGGAATCTTTTCTCTTTGGAGGCCCGTGGTTTTTTCTCCGGTTTTGGAGTTTCCACGTAAATTCTTGTGTTCAAATTTCTTTACTGTTTTCATTGGCTGTGTTGTGGGGAATATTTGAGACCGTTTTTCCCAACAATTATGTACACGGATATTTGTAAAGAATGGACTTCATTGGATATTTTTCCTCCCGGCTCATTTCATTTCTGTCATTTTTCATGCATTAGTGGTTTTCTGTTTTTCTTGCATTTCGAATGGTGTTAATTTTAAAAGTCGTGGAAAATAGGTTAATTTTCTGTTTTTCATTGCCGGTCCGCACAATACCCGACCCGAGGACTGGAACAGTAATATACGGACAACCACATGGACGGGCAATGTAACTCGGCCATGTGCAACTCACGTGGGGTGAGAACGGCCATATTAAACGCCCGTTTGAGGTAGGAACTGGGAGTGATACAAAATTCCAGGTCAAGAGACTGTATCCGAGGAATACCCGGTGCAAACCACAGTGACGAGCAATGTAATTTACTCTAAATTAAACTAAAGTTCATCAAGTTTAATGACAAGGAATATTATGCTCTGATTAATAATTTTTTAAATCACTAATATACCCGTATTATAGTTCGATACTTCGATTATAGCACTCTGATATTGACTTCGAAGAAATTTATTTAGTTATTTTATTTTTTGAACGTAAAAATATACTAGTATACAAATTTAAAGTGCACTAGCAAGATGGTTCAAGGCAGTAAAAAACAGAAAAATAAAGAGCCAGAATGCATTTTATATGTACACACGAATACACGATTTGCATTTATCATATATAATAAATAAATCATAATAATACTAATAAGCCACAAGATTTTCATTAATTCCATTGTTATTTGACTTTTAGGATGTTATTCTTTTTTTCACTATCGTAATAGAGGATGTTGCAGACAACGTCAGTTACGAGAATGAAAGCCTTCACGATCGACGATTTGAAAAGAAGGGGTAGGCCAAAAATTAGTTGGATGGATAGTTTGAAGCTCAACTTGAAAGAGTTCCAACCACGCAATGACATGTCCTCTGATAGTAACCTGTTTAGAAGGAGAATTGAGATAGATGAAACCGATATGTCTAGATGGTGGTTTAGTTTTGTAGGGTAACAAGTTTATCTTACCCGTGCGTTGGAGTGGAGCGTATCATATAATACTATTGATAGTGAGATGAAGCTCCCGTATATGACTTATTTAGTTTATTTAACTCAACACGGAATGGGTGACAAGATAGTTCAATGAAATTCAGGGTATGTTTGGTGGGGTGGAATGGAAAGAGAGAAAAGGAATTGATTCCACTTCTCTAGTTTGTTTGAAGCAGAGAATGGAAATGGAGAATCAAATTTGGATTCCCTTTCCATTGTTTTGATTCACTTCAATTCTGGAAAGAATGGTGAGAATGGATAAATTTAGAAGTATGGTTTCTCCGCTTTTTTTCCCTGAGAATGAGAGACCAAGTTGAAAATACAAGGTATAAAAATTATTTGTCATGTGCATGGAACATGCTATCCAAATCAAACCAATTGAAACCCTAGCCCCCAAATATTTCTCTGTCACTTCTCTTCTAGTTCTTGGATTACTTGCTAGATCCCAGATCAAGATCGTAATTTGCATAAAAAAAATCACACACAAAATACACGCTACAACAATATCATTATTTTCCCTTAACAATCGACAACCTTAAAATCTCTCCCCTTAGACATATTTTCTTATCGGAGGAAAAAGCAACAACACCACCGCCGTCGATAAACCCAACCCGAAAAAGAGTTCCGGCAAAAAAGAGCCCGATGCCAATCGGAACCCATATCGGGCTAGTTACAATCGCAATAGCTTTCGAAACAGAAATGGAGTTCCGGCGTAGTCGATGTGGTTTCCGCCGAAAAATTGAATCCGTGGTCGGGATGGGAGAGTGAATTTGAAGAAAGCTAACGAAAGCAGTTGTACTGTGCCGGAAAACTGAAACCGCCAACCATGGTGGTTGAGTGTGAGTTTGAACGATGAAGATGGATTAGATGTAAAATATGAAGATCGGTGAAATTGAAACCAGTTGCACTATTCCGGTGAAGATCTGCTTGTATAAAATATGAAGTGGGTGTTGATTCAGATTTAACAGAGGTGGTGGTGGATGGCGGCGAAGTTGTGGTCACAGAGGTGGTGGTGGTGGTGGATGGCGGTGGTGTTGGTGGGTGTTTATATCAAATTATGTTCCTTTGTTTGTGTTTTGGTGTGTATGTGTTATATCTTGCTACTGTTAGTGTATGTTGTCAAGTATTTTTGGTCTGTTCTTTGTTATATCTTGTTAGAGAGAAAGAGTTGTTATATCTTGTTCCCTTTTGTGTTGTGGTAATTAAAGAGAAGTGACAGAAATATCTGGAGTTCTGGGTATGTAGTTTTATTCATGATATTCAAATTCAATATTCATGATTTATTGATTTTAATTCTGGGTATGCAGGAACCTTTTTTTAATTTATTTTTTTTATATGCTTGTTTCCTTCATTTCTATTCTACTACATAACCAAACAAGTGACTCGATTCAACCATGTATTTCTCAAGTTGATTCCATGTACTAACCAAACATGAGAATCGAAATCATTCTTCCTGACTGATTCCATTTCCCACTGATTCCATTCTCTTATGCGATTCCATTCTCTACGATTCCATCGTACCAAACGCACCCTCAGGTTGTACGACTACAATCTAATTTACGGTAAAAGTTGCTACAACAAAACAGATGCGATTTAAAAAACTAAAATAGACTTTAATACCATTTTGAATAGCGAAAATGTTATATATATATATATATATATATATATATATATATATATATATATATATATATAATAGTTGTTAAACTCTTACGATTCACGAGTCGACTCTTACGAGTCGGCTCAGAAATTCAAAAAACGAGGCGACTCGGACCCCGACTCTTAAATGGCTTTGACTCTTACGAGTCATTTATTGACTCTTCCGAGTCGTGGGCGACTCTTACGAGTCTTGGGCGACTCTTACGAGTCAGAAACCGAACACACGTTTAATGTAATCTAATAAAAAATATAAAATGGTAAAATATGATAGGAAATGACTAATAATCCATTATAAATTAAGCATTTATGTTATTTAATGACTTTCATCATGTTTTACTTCAATTAAGGATAGAAATCTAAACAATAATATACATATAGATATTAATATATGTATTTATTGTAAATGTATAGAGTCACGAGTTAAAAATCAATACTCCGAATCACGAGTCGAGTCACGAGTCACGAGTTAAAAATCAATACTCCGAATCACGAGTCGAGCCACGAGTTAACAACTATATATATATATATATATATATATATATATATATATATATATATATATATATATATATATATACGACTATCCCAATAACATACTATATACCTTTGCCAACTACGTTATATTTGGAAGATTATGGAAATCGGAGTATCACATTTGAGAACTACCATTTGCTTGGAATATCTTATGTTAGCAACAACTTTTTGTTTAACTTTTAGAACCCCAAGTCCCCCAACAATACTCATAATAGACTCATAACTCTAGCTTCCACACTTTTTTTTTTTTTTAAGATAATACTCGGTCACTCTCTACCACAAATATATATACATGTCCATCCCAGGACTTCCGACTATGTTGTCTAGATTAATGAAGATTATTTATAACTTACATATTTTGGTTATATTATTTGATGATTATTTTTTGATGTGTGGTATGGTCGTGACGTTGCCCATGCCGAGGTGGCTTGCTGTATTATTTTGAAGGCTTTAATTTTATTACTTTCATAAATCAAGAGCCAATCATTTTTGATATCATAATTTTTTTAAACTATATAAACTTTTAAAGTTATAAAAATAAGTAAATAACTATTAAGAGTCAAGACTAATTGCACTGTAGAGAGTCCAACAAGGGCAGCCCAACACCCAATGGACCAGAACAATTGGCCAAATTCAAGCAACCCAGCCCAACCAAGATCAGTCTTCTTTTCAAGAAAATAAAAATAACATACAGTTTAAAAGTTTGACAGTACGGTAAAATCTACCAAATTATCGAGAATGGGAGCAAAATTAAAGTTTTCCATGTCTAAATTCAATTGTAAAACATAGAAAATTTCTATTAAGAAAAGGTGAGTATTGGGCTATAAGAGCATACGGTCTGCTATGATTTGGCACCAACGTTTAGGGGTGAGAACACCGGGCATTAGTGTTCTGCCAGCCCCTGCCGGTGTTCTCCCCAATGTTCTCCCAAAGTTTTGCATTCAGTGTTTGCATAAAGACGTCGACAACACCCAACGTTCAACATATTGTTTTGTTTTTCTATTTCTTTTTCATGTAGATAATAATAAAAATCAAATAAAACAAAATCCAGAACATTGAAAATTCAGTTTCACCACACCACAAAATCCTCACTTTCAACATTCTCCAGAACACTGTCCCAGAACACCGACACCACACCCTGTGCTCTAAGAAATTACATTTTCTCGACTTGATACTGCAATAATTAACCTTCATGTATATATGGGTCATACATTTGACATTTCACTTATTGATGACAAATATTGAACTGTAAAATCAACTTATGTCGATATGGTACATATTCTAGATCTAGTACATACAATCACCAAAGATGATTGCACTATTCATAACCTATTCATATTGAAAATTTGGTTCAAATAGTTGAGTTATATTGTCTTTGTTCAATAGCTCATGTGTTCAAAACTAAGGGTTTACTTATTTTTATTTTTATTTTACTATTATACAAGCATGGTAAAAAGATATTTTGACATTTTGACCATGAATTGAAATGAGTTATATACTTAGACCACTCCCATCAGTGACTGAAACTGACTGAGTCACGTCAGCGCCACGTCAGCTTTTTCCCCAAACTAACTGAAACTGACTGAAACTGACTAATCACTCCCATCAGTGGTCCGTTACTTCATTTTCTGTGACCCGCTGACTAATTAATTAATCAATTTAAATACAATAATTTTAATAAACAAAACAATTTAAATAAAACACACTTCATTAAAAATAGAAAAATTACAAATTTCCTAAAAATTAAAAATACAATAATTTTTAAATAAAAAAATTACAAATCCTAAAAATTAAAAAGTGCAATAATTAAAAACTACAAATCCTAAAAATTAAAAAGAGCAATAATTTAAAACTACGGTTCCTAAACTAATCTAATCGGAGCCCGATTCCTCGTTGTCGTTTGCGTTTTCCTCCTCGTCTTCATCGGACTCGCCGGCGGCGTACTGTTGTTCGTATTGTGATACGACTTCTTTGCGGGCAGATTTGATCATTTTGATCTCTTTTTTAGATGACTTTTTTCCAAGTGTCTTAGCAAGAAAAGAAATAGCTTTGTACGCCGCCTTTTTCATTGCGTTTTCCTTGACCAACTTGATTGCTTCTTGTTGCGCTAGAGCAGTTTGTTTGACTGCTTCAAGTGTGTCAATCTTTTCCGAACGAACACTTCGCGAAGACGAGCCGGCGGAGCTAGAAGCCGTACTTTTGGCCGCCTTTCGGCCCGCTGGACGGCGGAGGTAGTCGTCTTGAAACAACCGTTTCATGTTTGCATCTAGAGCAGAATGAACCGGCTCGTCGTCCATGTCAAGATCAGTGACAAAAGGTGCGAAGGTGTCTTCGTTAGCCATCACCCCCGGGTCAGCAAAGAATTTTAGGAAATGTTTCAAAACATTCCAAGATGATTCATAGATGAAAGCACGTTTGACTTGCTTTCGGAATCCTTTTCGGGCCGCCGTTAAGACGTCGAATTCGTTGGCGCCGCTTTGTGGTTGAATCTCTTTGTAGTATTTGTAGATGCCTTGGAATGCCTTGGAATCGTGTGAAATCTTGTTCCACTTCCCGGTAAGTTGATTGAGGTTGCGCTGACGTGAATCTGTCACACAAGAGTTGTAACCTTGTAGGACTTTGGACCAAAAAGATTCGTTTGTTTAGTTTTTTCCTTGGACCCCATTCTCGGAACAGTGAATCCACCTCTCTGCCAAAATTTTTGCCTCCTCGTCGGTCCATCGTAGTTGTTTGCGTTTGGGCTCGGCAGGTTGCTTACCCCTTTTTTTGGACTTTTTTGGATCGGTGATGGTTTCGGGTTCGGATTGATCATCGGGTTCATTTTCGGGTTGGGCCTCGTAGGAGCTTTCTTCCAACGTTTGAGGCACGGTGAAGTTGGTTTGTTGAAAGTGAGGATTGGAAGTGCTTGGTGACCATTGTGGTGGTTGTTGTGGTGACCACTGTGTGTGTTGGAATTGTGGATGTGGTGGTGACCATTGCGTTTGGTGGAATTGTGGTTGTTGTGGTGACCATTGTGTGTTTTGGTACCACCCGTGGTGTTGGTAGTTGTTTCTCGGATCATCGGCGGCAAAGTTGAATGGTTGAGTAATTGGTGGGAAGGCGGCATATTGTTGATTTTGAGAGGATGAACCGGAAGCATGTTGTTGAGGTGGTTGGGAGGAACCGGAAGCTTAGGTGTTTGGTGATGACATGTTTGGTAACTGGTTGTTTAACAAAGCTTGCCACATATCATGGCCGATATTTGTGAATATTTCTTTTTGGTTTTGGATTTGGGGTTTGATTTGGTGTTTTTTGACATTTTTGTTTGAGAAAGATGAAAAGGTTGGATGGTGGTTGTTTGAGAAAGGTGAAAATGTATGTTGAAAGTGTGTTGAAAGATTGGATGGTGGTTGTGTGAAAATGGGTAAAATGATAGTGGTATTTAAAGGTAAAAAGTGGGTTTTTTAAAAAAAAAAAGATTTTTTTCAGAAAAACGGCCATATGACCGTTTGTTTTTATTTTATTTTTTTTTACTTTTTATTTTTAAAAAAACTAACGGTTAAAATTCAAAAAAAAAGGAAATGGGCCCCACTCAACTCGTCTCCGCTCGTCGCCAAACCGAAGGAGGGAATCGACGGACCCAACCGACGGCGCCGTGCCATCGGCGTCAGTTAAACCGACGGGCGTCGGCTCCCAACCGACGGACCCGATGGGAGTGGTCTTATGTGTGGTACCTTCTTACCCCTATTTATCTCACACACACACACACACACACACACACACACATATATATATATATATGGGATTAGGATCTAGGGAGAAGGATTTTATGGGAGAGAAAGGGGATAAGCATTTCTAACTACCGGATCTGTAAATATATGGATGAGATGATTCAATGGCAAAATTGTAATAATTATTAACTTTAATTGAACTTTCAAGGGCAAAACTGTATATTTAGTTAATTCAAAAAAGAGAAGAATTTTATTAATTAAAAACCGTAACATGAAAGTAGGGGTGATGTCACACCCCCAAATCGATAATCGTGTTTATTAACAGTTTAGCGGAAGCATTTTAATAATAGTTAAGCATTGGGGGCGGACAGATTCGATAGTGCATTCACGATGTCAAAGCATATGATCTTACAGAACATAATATATTTAAGATGCCATAAGTTTAAAGTTATTACAAAAGATACGACTTATAAAGTCGTACATAAGTAGGGTTGTCAAAGACAACTTAAGTATTTGAAAATACAAGTTTAATAAAGAGGGATTTCATAAGTATAACCAACGGAATTTATAATACAAAGGAAATCCAAGTGTCCCAAAAGTGGCATCATAAATAGTCAGGTAGCCTACGTCCTTTATGCATGCAGATGTACATGAGTCTTAATTCCCTGAAAAACATAGTAAACCGTCAACATTGAATGTTGAGTGAATTCACAGGTTTAGTGTGAATATAATAATTCAAGTTTTGTATAAATCATTCATGTACACAAACATAATATTTATATGTAAGTAGGAAATACAAGTGTTCTAATTAAAGAAAACATTTCCTATAATTAGTAAGAATGTCATTCTTACTACAATAATAACTGTGTAGAAAACACAAGTTTAATCATAAACATTTCCTAATAAGTAGTCGCAGGATATACAGGTTTATCATTTAAGTAAACATATCCATTTCAATAGTTAAGGAAAATCAGGTTTAGCAGTCAAGTAAACATTTTCCAACAGATAGTTAACAGGAACTCAAGTTTAACAATAAGATAAACATTCCAATAATAAACGTTGCAGGAAATACAAGTTTAACATTTAAGTAAACATTTCCTATGAATAGTTGTTTTTGTGGGAAAACAAGTTTAACCAATTAAGGTAAACGTTTCCTAAAAATAGTCTCTCAAAGGAACACATGTCCTATTAGTCATCACAGGGAATACCCTTCCCAAATTAAGTTGTTGTTTAGTTGTTTAGTTGTGTGGGAAATTTAGACTATAATCCCTCCAAGGTGAGCTAAACCTTTAGAGTTAAAGTAACGACTCTAGTACTATAACCAAACCACGACTAGTTGTTTTGTTGTTGCCTCAGTAACACGATAAGTATACACTCCTCGTTATGACTATCGTCGATGGGGTTGGAATGACCAACGAGTAATATCCTGGGAGGGTTGTCAAATCGATAGTACTATCTGTATACTCAGTGGCTAGAGTCACCTAGCTAATGGTTATAGGTTGCAAGCACTGGGACTTATGTGCACTACAACTACCTCGCGTAAACCTAGGATCGTACCAAGATCTGCTGTCTTATTCCCAAAATGTTGTGAAAACGTTTCATATAATTAATTCAAGTTAATTCAAAATGAAAACATTTTATAGAAATAATTCAAGTTTGATAGCATGAAAGAAATCATGTAAATCAGTTTCACATAATAGCATGCAGCGCAATACTTAAAGCATATAGCATGTCATATCACATTGTTCTATGTTTTTCACCCCTGGTTTTAAAAGCATTTAAAACAATAAAAGATAGGGGCTGTGAACTCACGTGTAGCAAGTCTTCAGCAAAATAGATAGCTAGTAAACAATCCAAACGCGTCCCTCAAATACCTAGACTCAAATAATAATACTTTGTATAAGTATATGGACTATTTGTTAAGTTGAAATGTTTATAACATTTTAATTGTTGGTGACAATTGAATTTGACGATGCGTTGTGTATAAGTATAAATTTTATATACAAGTTAGTTGAATATATATATTCTAGTATATATATATATTAGTTGTCATCATTGTTTATATCTATATATACGTATATTGTGAATGTCGCGTATATGTGTATATATATATATATGTAGTTGTCGTTGTTGTTGATCATGTTTTCAAAACATAATTATAATAGTTATCAAAATAACTTTGTTATATCGTGTATATATATATATAAGTCGTTTGTAATTGTCGCGAAATAAACTTAGTTGTTGTTTATGTTTCAAAACGTAACCTTGTTTGTTACAGAATATAACTCATTTTTGTTTATCGTATATAGTTTGTACTAGATAAATTAAATCGTTCCATTTATACGTTTCGTTTGGTTTTATCATGTCCAAAGTATTCGATTTGTGTTTTTGTTTTAGTTTTGTAAATAAGTACGGCCCATTGGTGACGGAATTGAAATTATATTTCAAAAACATAATTTGGTTTGTTTTCGTAAAAACATTCGTTGTGTATAAATAGTTCGTCGTGAAACTGTTTTGACATGGCTGCACCGTTTTGGCCATATCTCCTTCATACGAACTCGGATTTAGACGATCCACCTGCCCAAACGACCGTGACTCAGAGGGCTACAAAACTACAAAAGATGGTGTTGTTTAAGCATGTCACCCGTCCGGGTGGGGCCTCATACCCGTCCGGGTATCATCATACTTTTTGCTATCACCCGATCGGGTGTCAACATATACCCGTTCGGGTATTATCACATACCCGTTCGGGTAGGGGTGCTTCACCCGTACGGGTTTGGTTCCTCACCCGTTCGGGTTTGGTTCCTCACCCGTTCGGGTGTCGTTCCTCACCTGTTCGGGTGTAGTTGTTCTTGTTCTGGGTTCAATTCGTAGCTCAGTTTCAGTCCAGATTTTTCATAAGTTTTTGCTATTGTTACGAGTTACAACTTTTACAAATGTTTTAACTAACATAATATAAGTTTCATCCAACATATTTTATCCATTTTATACTTGTATTCGTACCCATTTTTATGTACAGAGTTATTTTTGGTTCATCATCAAAGTTCCATTTTTAGTTCATTCAACCACAATAATGATATATTAACACAATATAAACATTATATAAACGAAATTTGAGCAAGAAAAATTAATAATGAAAAGTGTTCTCACAATGATGATGATGATCCGGTTATGATGATGATGGTGAACGATGATGATGATAATGATTATGTGATCATTTTGTTGTGAGTTTGAGCTGTGTGTTTGAAGAAATGACGATGAAGGGTGATGAAGATAGAGGAAAGGTTTCCTGATCTTGTTCTTCTTCTGCTTCTTGTTCCAGTACACGCACACACACACAGATGAAATTGAATTATTGGTATTGTGAAGTTTGGTGAATGAGTTTTGAGAGGGAGTATTATAAAATGAAGCCAGTGATCATTTTCAAAGGCACGGTATGGAGGGAGTACTAAGTCCCCTAGTTTTAGGATCGATAACTTCGTTATCTGTAGTATTAAGGTGCGGAATCCCTCAATACGGTGTTATCTTACTAATAACGAATACGTTCGTAATTGCGTTTATAAAACTTAACTTTAAACGAATAATACGTCAAAGCGTAGCCGTTAGGTTTTAGTTTTCTCTGGTTTGTCGAGTTCGCAGATCAGCAAAAGTATCAAAAGGGTTAACAGTGTTAACGATTTTCCAAGAGAAAACCGTTTAAATAGTCTGTCTTGGCTCGGCTCGCATGGGCCGACGAGTTCAGCCCAACTCGCAGCCCAAGTCCATTAACTCGGCTCGCCAGACACTTCCTGCGGGTTCAGATCTCATCTCGTCTCGCAAGCTCTATGTCCTGAGATCTCGACTCGCAGCAAACGTATATATATATATTTCGTATTTAACATTCGTCTAACTTAACACAATAATATGTTTAACGAATATTACTAACAAAACAAATATTCATTTACAAATCTAAACCAATGTAAAAACGTAATAATAATTACACCAGTCCTATTTCAAGCTAGATCTGTTGTCACACTCTATGTTCCAACAGACTCCTCCTTGACAATAGCTCTAGCGTCTTTATCTTCACGCTGTCTTTGGTCTTCATTTGTAAATCTTACTGCCTGCGTAAATCTTCATCTTGATACAAGTTTTAACCATCAACTGATAATCTCTTGCTAAATCAGCCCATTCAATAGTCGTCAAAATTATGTTCTCATTCAACTTTAACAGATCTTTTCTCGACATATTCATCAGGTGTCGATGATCATAAACTCTAAAGATTTCTCTTTCACCACCTTCAACCTCATCATCAGCTTCAACCATAATAGCTTCTCCAGTTCCTGAATCCACGTGCCAACTCTTCATATTTCCCAAAATATCCTGTGGCATTGTCTTCAGTGGAATCTGCTGTATGCATCTAACAGCTGGATAAACTTTCTTCCTCCTTCTCCTTCCAGTCCTTTGACTTATCTCCTGTAGTTTCACAGTCTTTCCCTTTCTTGGCTTAATCTGAACAAACTTATTTGTACCAACCTCATGTCTAATGAGTCTTTCAACACGATCAGCATAATCATCACGACTTGGGTTGTTAATCTCTAATCTAGCCAAATCACGTATTTCATAACGTGGTAGAGAACTAAAAACTGCAAGCTTTCTTTCAAAATATTGAACTCCGTCATATCTTTTGATCGCAAAAAGCTTTAGTTCAGAGTCAAAGTACCATCCAACAATCCCTTTACGAGGAACACGTTTTCCCGTAATATCAACTTCTGAAACTCCAACCTTCTTTTTCTGTTTTGGAAGTTTCCTAAGAAAAACAGCAGGATTCTTGGTAGGAATCAAAGTTTCATCATTTTCAGAATCAGTTGAGTCATCGATTTCTTCATCTACATCGACAACCATTGGACCTTGTTCATTTTCAATAATAACTTCTGTCCTAGATGAATTCACATGGTGTTCATCTATATTTGCATCTGGATCTACACCAATGTCTTGCACAATCTCAGGTACAGCAGTCCAATCAGTAGGTGGTAGAAATTCTCCATCTTCAAGATCAAAATCAATGTCTTCATCTATCTCATCAAAAATATCATCTTCCGAATCAGATAGATCAAGCATTTCCAATCCTAAGAGAAAACCACAAATACAAATCAATATTAATAATTAAAATTCTCTTATCGATTTCCCTGAATCAACCTAAGAATTTCTTTATTAATTCTTTTGTATATTTTAACGCAATTTACAAATAACTTATAAAATCTTTTATTGATTACCCTGAATCAATCCAAAATCTCTTAAGTCTACTTAACAAATATTAATTAATTTTAAATTCTAATGCATTGTGAATAATCACCAAACATTTAAATTTACTATTAATTACCTTATATAATTTCTAAGTGTTAATTGAAACAATTCATTATCAATTTAACCTTTAAATTATATATCATTTGTCTAGTTAAAGCTAATACATTTTTAACTCGTTAATTACTTATATACCTTACGGTCTTAAGTCCATAATCAAATCTAAAATGCATATGTTATTATAAAATTTTGACCGCCGAAATTAATCGGAACACGCCGCTCGACTACTCAATGAGTCGGAAGTCTTTCGATCACTATTTTATCTTAACATAATTAGATAAACTTAAATTACATCACACATATTTTACTTAAAATAATAATAACCCTAAGCCGAATATATTTACACAATAATATTAAGTTTACATTTGTTCACTACAAACTATTACAAATATTACAGTACTAAGATAATACTAAGCTATCTTACCAGCTTCAGTATCACCCGGTACAGTCTTATCTGCACTTGTATTCACTCCAGAACCACTAGCACCAGCACCAGACTCCCCCTGAGTTGTAGCTTGCTCACCAGTCTTTGAAGGACCAGTCTGCTCACCACTCGGTGCATTGGGATCATCGTCCTTGTCAGAGCCTCTCTTCCTCTTCAGCTCATCTTCTTTGTAAGACTCCAGATATACCAATATCTCCCCATGAGTAGACTGTCCTGAATGCGATCTCAAGACCAGACTCTCCAAAGAAGATAACTTCAGTCTCTGTACATTGAAGTCCGCAAGCAAAGTCTCATGAGTCTTCATCAACAGATTGTACGATTTACTCTGCTTGAGTATCTGCTGAGCAAGAAGAAGATTATTCGACACCAGCTCTGGAATCTGAGAAGTAAGCTTCTCAAAATCCTTTACCCTAGACTCTAAGGATTTAATCCTTTCAGCATCAGTCGTCGGAGTAACAGGTACCGTTGTAGGTCCAGGCGGTGTAAGAGACTCAATATGCCAGTCTCTGGTCAGCGGTGTATGAGGTTGAGACAAAGCTTGCGTAAGCAAGTTTGTCGCAAATCTAGCTGCTTTGTTCGTCGGAAAATGAGCTCCACGAACTAGATCAGCAACCTCATGCTGTAAAGTTAAACACAATTAAAATCAGTTATTGTTACAGATTACTCTGTCTCAAACTCTAATTAATTGCATAACACTCATAGTTATAGAACTTATATCTCATACCTGAAGCGGTACAGACATCTGTTCAGAAACCACCGGTGCATACATCTCCACCTGTGATGTATCCTGAGCAACTGTATACAGAATTAACTGTCTCAGTTTAACTCCTGATAAACAACAAGTTAAGATTATTTAACTTTTATAATAAATACTAACCTTCTCGAATAGTTAGCGTTCTCGGACGCTTCATCGTAGGAATCTCAACTTCCTCAGTACCTTCCTCCAGAATACTCTTACCTTTTCTCTTCCTTTCAGAGATAGACGGAGGAGGAGAAGGTGTACTCTCTGAATCTTCATCTGAAGCCGTCTCACCATCACGGCCTCTAGATGATCTAACAGGATCCTAAAGTTTAAAAATATATTAAACATTTATGATTAGCATAAGCTCTATATATTTAAGATTAATCAGATATAATACCTCAGCCGGTACAACAACTTATTCATCTAGCTGTATCTGCTCCCCCTCAAGTAATACAACTTCTGAGTTTGCAGCCTCAGCTTCAACTTCCTGTTCAGTTAATAATATTTATATTTTAAAATCAGAAATAATATCCAATTAATAAATATCTAATATCATAATCATTATATAATAATATTATGCATCTATGATTAATAAACGATCTATCAACTAAGCATCTATATTATTATATAAATAAAATATTACCTCAGATGGTGCAAAATAACTATCAATGTCCTGAAGCAAAGGATTAGTTGCATCATCATTCTGCTTCAAAACCTCTTGCACAACTTGTGCAACAACCTCTTGGTTCACTTGCTGATCAACCTGACCAACCTGAATAAGAACATCCTCAAGGAGCCCTTGTGGATCTTCAGGTTGAGCTTCCTCAGCTGCAGGTTCCGGTACAACATCAGCATCAGCAGGAGCAGCAGCAGCAGCAACAGGAGCAACGTCTAACCACCCATGATTTGGCGGTGCAACGTAGTTCGGGTCAATCACATACCCAAATAGTGGTCTAACCTCCGGTTTCACCACTCCCTCCTTCCTAACCGTCTGCATGAACATGGCGTTATACCCACGATGGTCAATCGTATTAACCACTAGATGTGGTTCAGGTATAGCCAAATCCGGTTGACGTGCACGGATAATCAACATGCAAAATCAAGGGTAAACCAAAAATCTTGATCTAACAGACCCCGATATCTGTTTCGCAATCTCACCAAAAAGATAATCACAAAAACTGTATGGTTTATTATAAACCAGTGACAGTGCAGCCGATAGAATCGCAGGACTCAACTCATCAAATCCACCCTTCTTCGCTGCGAAAACTATATTCATCACGTGCCAGAGAAACCTCCACTGACCAATGACCAGAGGTTTCTGGAACTGACGTCCACGTCTATCTCCCGTATAACCCATACGGCCTATAGCTCCCTCAATAAAATCCATAGGATACTCAATATCCCCGTTCTCCTGTTCTACTGTACCTAGCTGCAAAATCTCACGGAGATTACCAGCTGAAAATGTAACAGGCTGACCACTAACCGTAGCTCGAATCTCTGGCGGGTTGACAGATTCGTCATATACTATATCCGTCCAGAAATCGTTCAGTATAGCCTGAGAGATAGGAGGATTGGCCGTAATGGCGTATCTAATCCGTGATCGTGCCAAAAATCGTAGTATATCAGCAACCCAATCAGCCCGCTTGGCTTCAAGGTTCAGATCAACCAAAATGTTGTGACCCTTGTCAAATGCTCTAGCCATATCTGTAAAATAAACACAAACAACAGATATAATTTTAATGCACGATTAAATTTCTTTAAACTATAACGTATTATGAATCGAGATTCATCAAACATCTTAGTTTAAAATTGAAATTATATATAACTTGTTACAAAAATAGTCTCAAGTCGTATATAAAAATTTAACTTATAACTAAAAAGTCTTAAGTCTAATTTAAATTAATTATGTAAAAGTTATTACAAAAAAAATTTAATTTTTTTTTTAAGTTCTGGACTCGCATAAACTGTCCTAACGAGTTGAGGTCAACTCGTTTTGCTTATCAACTCGCTTTACTCATCAACTCGCTACATTGATCAACTCGCTAAACTTATCAAGCAGCTATTGAAGTGAACTCGCTAATCACACCGATTCGCTAGTCAACTCGCTGCGAGTTGATTCATAATGTCAACTCGTTCGATGAACTGCCGTCGCGAATTTACACTTAAAATCGATTAATCTTGTAATTTTAACATGATCTATCGATTGATTCACGTTCATTAATGTTCGTTTAACATAAACCCTAAAGATCTATGTCCAATAACATCGTAATCGACGTAAATCGTTTAGTTTATAACCCGAAACCCTAAGTTTATAAAAACATCGATTTCTCATTATTTACACGGTGAAATCCATAGTATTATACCTCCAAATGTTCGTAATCTGAAGATGTATAAAGTCTGCGGATTGAAAATCTCGTTCCCGTACTCTAAAAATCGAAATCAAACGAAAAGCAAATATCGCCTCGTTTCGCCTGAATGACGGATTCGCAAGCTTTAGTGAACTCGCGAAGTGTGTGGGTTTGGTGGGTTGGCTTGACTCGTTTGACCCTCTTTATACTTTGTATCCGATTCGCGAGATTTCAAACGGATCCGCAAGTTGATGTCAACTCGCAGGATTATATTAAAATGCGAATTTAATTCTAAGTATAAATAAAACCCGATATTTTACAAGTCTAAATTATAATTAATTTTCACTTGTATTTGTCACGTTTATTCAACTCAAAAATATTCAGTATAATTTAATTCCGAAGGGTAAATTCAGATAAACACAAAAACTTAAATTAAAAACAAATAAACATACGATAAAAATACAACTATATAGACATTTGTATCAAGTACCATTTTATTAATCACTCAAAACAAAGTAAATATACAAACTAAATAAGATTTTATCTGCTTAGGGATCATATTAGTAAGAATAAGCAATTAATTATTTATTTAAAAGTCTAAGCAGATTGGTAGTATACATACCTCATGAAATTCAAGTAAATTACTATAAAATTACAACTAAATTTATCATATATACATTTATATTTATGAAACTATATCTTAGGTACCTTTATCCACATATCATAATTAATAAATGCATTACTCACATAAAATGAATATTTAATTATAGACAGTCCAAGACGATTACCGGTATTATGATCCACATAAACAGATTATACTCAATTTTCTAAGCAAACACTTTATTGTTAGTATGAATATTATCAAGTGCTTTCGATTATATGACATACTGAAGAATTTCAAGTAAAACTCATAATACTGCATCATTAAATTTCAAGGTAGCGGTTACTAAATAATGTATCTTTTAGAAACATATAACATACACTTGAATTTTAAGGTTAAAAAAATATCAAACATACTTTGAATATGCTATGTTATCCAAGTCTGTACGTAGTACAACAGAAGATCCCTTCTAGCATAATTCAAACTATATTTGAGAATATTAATTTAATTAAAGGTTTCAGTTCTGTACTTAGTACAACAAAGTTACCAGTAATTAAGTTAATACCCATATTGCTACTATTTGTCACTTCAAATTAAAATGCATGATAACAGTGTATGGTAATACCATCATTCAACATTTAAGACTTAATGTCATACATCATAGAATAGTAACACAAGATAATAAACAAGTAGTTAATTCACTTCTTAAGACTTAGAAAATATCATATAATTTGCCTACCAGTACATCATATGATGAAGCCATCTAAAGTTTTCACTAACAATAGACAAATTATAACTTGTGGATATAGGTGTATAATCAAATAAATATAAACACATACCTGATAGAACCGCTGTAGTTCTAAAGCAACTTTATTTGAACCTACTACCATATCATACTTAGGACTTAAGCTTATTATTATGAAGCTTATTCTCCTAATGTACTATCATTTCCCTTAGTTTTTGCAAATAAAAACTTAAATGAATTTCAAAGAATATTTTGTTTATATTCTTTAATGAAGGCGATTCCCCTTAGGTAACAAGCAAATGAATGCCATACGCCTTTTTTTTTTTTAAATGAACACAGAAATACTAACTATTACAAAAATACCCTTGGAAGACTAATCACTCTGGATTTCTCATTCCATTTAGTTGAACCAACGTCTCAAATCTTGCTCTGTCGAACGCCTTTGTGTATAAGTCTGCTAAGTTATCCAATGATGGAACCTTAACTAACTTTATCAACTTTTTCTCAGCACAATCTCTAATAAAATGATGTCGAATATCAATATGCTTAGTTTTACTGTGCTTCACCGGATTATTGGTGATCGACATAGTAGATTCGTTATCAATCATCATAGGAGTATTGGTTATATTTAACCCGTAATCCTGCAGTTGCTGTTGAATCCAAAGTACTTGAGAGCAACAGCTGCCAGCTGCAACATACTCAGCTTCACATGTAGAAATGGCTATCGAGGTTTGCTTCTTGTACTGCCAGGATACTAATCTACCTCCTAGGAATTGACATCCTCCGGTCGTAGATTTCCTATTCTGATTGCATCCTCCGTAATCTGAATCAGTATAAGCTACGAGATCTAAGTCTCCATCAATCGGATACCAAAGACCCAGCTTAGGTTTCCCTCTGAGGTAACGAAAGATTCGTTTAACAGCTTGCATGTGTGACTCTTTCGGATTAGCCTGATATCTTGCGCATAAACAGACAGCAAACATTATGTCAGGCCTAGAGGCTGTAAGATACATTAGTGATCCGATCATGGCTCTATAAAGAGTTGGATCCACATCGCTATCACTCGATGTATCTGGACCTAGTCCATGATTGACTGGAATTGGAGTATTGTAGACCTTACTTTCATCCATCTTAAAGCGTTCTAATAGCTCATATGTATATTTAGATTGATGAATAAAGAATCCATCCTTCTTTTGATCAACTTGTAATCCTAAGAAGAAATTCAACTCTCCCATTGCAGACATTTCGAACCTTTTCCTCATAACTTTCTCAAATTCTTGACACATCTTTTCATCAGATGATCCGAAGATAATGTCATCAACATAAACTTGTACGAGAAGAAAGTCTTTCTTTTTCCACTTCACAAACAGTGTACTATCAATCGATCCTCTTGTAAATCCATTCTCAAGTAGATACGTTGATAGTGTTCCATACCATGCCCTAGGTGCTTGATGTAATCCATATAGAGCCTTATTCAAACGATATACTCTATCTGGATACTCAGGATCAGCAAACCCTGGCGGTTGTGAAACATACACCAATTCTTCCACTTTGCCATACAAAAAGGCACTCTTAACATCCAACTGATACACTTTTATACCAAAATATGATGCAAATGCTAAGAATACTCTAATTGTTTCTAGCCTAGCAACTGGTGCAAACACTTCGTTGTAGTCAATACCTTCTTGTTGATTAAAACCTTGAACCACCAGAAGAGCTTTATTGCGAGTAACGATTCCTTTATCATCTCTCTTGCACTTAAATACCCATCTAGTTCCAATTGGATATTCTCCCTTTGGTAGGTCAACCAACTCCCATACTTGTAATTTAGAGAACTGTGATAGTTCCTCTTGCATTGCTTCTACCCACGAGCTTTCTTTTAAAACCATTTGAACATTTTTAGGCTCGACTTGTGAGATAAAACATGAATATAGACATTGATTAGGAATCCATGTCTCTTTCATTGCAGTATACAAGCTTTGGTATTCTAAATTCTCAGATGTACTAGCTCTGGATTGATGCCTAGTTTGAACCGGAGTATTAATATCACCGATGATATTTTCAACGGGATGATTCTTACTCGTTCTAGTTGTAGTAACTGGTTCAACCGGTATCTCATCTTCCAAATTAGTACCAATTTCTTCCAATTCAGGTACATCTTCCGTACGAGCAGAAGATATCCTTAAGTGTTTCAAAGGAGTAAGTATATCATCAAACTTTGTAGAAAGATCATCAAGATCTTCTGTTTCTTGAGACTTATCCTCTGAAGGTTGTTGTGACTCACTTGTGGAAGCTTTATCTGAGTCAACATTAGTCTTAATTCCAGACTGCTTAACACTTGCTGTTGAAGCGGGACTAATATTCTCATCTTCAAACAATAAATGTTCAGCTATCTCTGAATCACTGACATAGTCACTAATAGGAACTTTAAATGATGCAAAAAGATCAGAATAATCAAATTGCCAATCTAATCCCTTATGAACATCAGGTGAGTAGCTCGTAACCTCAATATTATAAACTACCTCCAAACGTCCTGTGACTTTATTAAAGACTCTCTTGTTTGGCGAATTGGGCATATAACCTAGGAAAAATCCTTCGTCAGCCTTCTCACCAAATTTTGCTTGATGTCCAGTCTTTAATATGGTGCATGAAACTCCAAAGGGTTCAAACCCTTTTAAGTTTGGTTTCTTATTGTTTAAAAGCTCATAACAAGTCTTGTTATGTCTCTTAACCGTAAGAACTCTATTAAGAACATAACATGCTGTATTCACTGCTTCTGCCCAAAAGATGACCGGAAGCTTTGAATCAGCAAGCATTGTTCTTGCAGCTTCAATCAACGTCCTATTTTTCCTTTCAGCAACACCATTCTGTTGAGGTTCATATGGTGCACTGAATTGATGTAATATCCCTTTGCTTAAGCAATAGATATTCAACGTTGAATTTTTGAATTCTGTTCCATTGTCACTACGTATACGCTTAACTCTCTTTTTATAGACATTCTCTACTAGATCAAAGAACTCAATTAGAATTCCTGGAGTTTCATCCTTTGATCCCAAAAAGAATACCCATGAGAATCTAGAGTAGTCATCTGTGACAACCAAACAATACCATTTGCCACCTAGACTTCTCTTGCTTATAGGGCCGAAGAGGTCCATATGTAGCAATTCAAATGGCGAGGAGATAGAGTTTTCAGTCTTAGGTCTGTGTGGTTTCTTGTGCTGCTTTCCTTTCATGCAAGGAACACACTTATCCTCAGACTCGAAACGTTTTTGTGGTACACCTAGAACCAAACCATTTTTGGTTATATAATTCATCTTTCTCCAGTTCAGGTGTGCCATTCTCCTATGCCATAATAATGTGTCTGTTTCCGAAGCCTTGGATAATAAACATGTAGACACCATTGAAGAGTTAGAAACACCCATGTTGATAGCATAGATATCCTTCTTCCTTGGCGCCCTCATCAATATCCATTTATCAGGAATTTTGAAGCCTGGCTTCAGGACTAAGGCCTCCTTTTCATTGAAATAAACTAGATGACCTTTATCACAGACTTGGGAAACACTCACTAGGTTGTGAGTTAGTTCTTCAACATAGTTCACATCCTCAAGAGTCAAAGTTCCATTTGAAACTTTTCCTTTTCCCGAAATTACTCCTCCTTTATCTCCTGCAAAGTTTACTTTTTGCTTGAAACTATCCTTGAAGTCCTTCAGTAGACTTCTTTCTCCGGTCATGTGCCTCGAGCATCCACTGTCTACATACCACCAGCTGTCCTTGTTCACAGCATACTCCTGCACATAACACAAAACACGATCAGTTATCAAGAGGGACCCAAGCCATTACGGTCTTGGTTTGTCCCTTATCATCAACAAACTTAAGCTCTTTAAAATAACCATCCTTCCCATCAGGAGCTTTGGTTACTTTCGAAGTAGCTTTAGTTTGTGGACGATCAGCCTTAAGAGGTGAATTTGAGGAGAACCTCTTAGGCACATAATTATGAGCTCTATTATGATAATTATAATTAAACTCATGTGATCGCGAAGTAGTACCACTCTCATAATGACTATGGCCTCTACTTGGAGTTCTAAACCTCGACGGTGTCACATCCCTAGACTTATGGATAGAATTATCACTTTGAGTATATGGCCTTTTAGGTTTAGATGGGGAGACACTATGCTTACCATCTCTTTTAAGAATGTTAACATGTTTATTACCTAACTTAGGTTTGGTATCTAACCCATCTACAGTCATACTAGAGTCGGTCTGTGTCTTTTCATCCATCACAAGCTTATGTGGTGTTTCAGGCTTTTTGTTAGGACAACACGAAGCCACGTGTCCCTTTTGATGACACTTGAAACATGACATCTGCTTGCGTGATTTACTCACTTTTGCTTTCTCATCTGGAGTCTTAGGCACTAAAGGTTTAAGCTGTTCCTTATTAACCTTATCATTAGTCTTAGCATCGTTAATCACTCCACCCGATACAAATTGTATTTTGGTGAAATGAGAAGCCTTACTATTATCTGATGAAGGGTTCTTAATAACATCCTTCTGTGCCTCTAACTTTTCCTGATCATTAGTTACTGAAATTTCAGGATTAGCATCTGTCATTTCTGAATCTTCAGGAATAGGAGTGTAATTGGCATTAAAAGGAGGGGATACATCATTGTAACCTAACCCAGTCTTGTCCTTTACACTACGTTGAGCATCTAACATTTTATCCATTTGAGATGTCCTATAGTTCTCAAGTTTACGATTTTGCTCAATTAACCTTAAGTTAAGGTTCACTATTTCCTGATCCTTACTAGCAATCGTCTCATTTAAGTCTTTGATATTCATATAGAGACCATCTATGACAACAGATTTTTCACTTATGGTATCTCTAAGTTTTGTTCTATCAGAAGCATCAGACTTAATTTTATCTTTTAAGACTTGTTTATCATCACTTAATCTACGAATATCCATAATAGCTTGATCAAGTTCAGATCTAACAGTCTTATAGGATTCCTTATCCATATTCAATTGTGATGACAGGTTGCTATTTGACACAGTTAAGACACTATTCTGAGATTGTAAATCAGTAACTAAGTAACAAACATCAGCAAGATTAAGAATATCTAAACATACCTTCTTCTTGTCAGTTTGTACTTCAGCCATGCATGCTACGAATTCTTCAGGACTCATATCTGGAGCTGAATCCATATATAGCACGTCATCATCACTTGCCTTCACTTCAGACTCAGGCACCTCTACTTTCTGTTCCATATCAGTGGGCATGTAGGACACTGATCCAGCAGTTGTCTCTTCAATCTCGGCCATCAAAGCTTCCTCAGAATGAGCTTGCCAATCATAGGAGCCATCCAACTGCTTCACCACTAAGGCTTTGGAAGCTAGTGTACTTCCCGAACCTTGTTTTCCTTTTGCTTCTACTTTAGGTCTTTGGCATTCTCTAGCAAAATGACCAATACCCTGACAGTTAAAGCATCTGACCTTGGTTTTATCAAACCCTGATCTATTGCCCAATACTTTTCTACCAGATTTCTTGAGGAAATTCTTCACCTTTCTTGATATCAACGCTAGTTGATCTTGAAGCTCCAATTCCTCAAGATAATCAGGATCTATCTGCTCATAATCCTCATCAAACAGAATAGGATTATTGATCTTTCCCTCTATGTAATTCTCATATGATGCCACAAAGGAAGCAAGAACAGACAGTTGCTGTTCAGCAGATTTCACACTCATCGACATCTTCTGATGCTCTTGAGGTGACTTCTCAGAATTCTTTCCCTTTGTCTCATCACCAGAGGAGGAAATAAAGCATAGATCTTCAGTAATCATTTCTCCATTTTCACCAATATCACCAACTAACAGTGCAGTTGTCGAACTAGAAGACGTAGTCAAAAGATTTGACTTTCCATGATACAACCCAGGGTTCTGAACCTGATCAGAATCACTATCTCTTGACTTCTTGGAGAAATCATAACCTTTCAGCTTGTCAATGACTTGCTCTAAGGTCATAGCAGAATACCTAGTTTCGTTATCCTTAATCATAACGCCATACATTTCCCATTTAGAAGGCAAACCCTCAAGAAACTTGTCGGTTTTAGCTACTTCTTCTTCAACAATTTCATGGTATTCCAATTCACTTAACAGATGGTAGAAACGCGTGACATAGGCATCAAGATCTTCTCCTTTTAAAGCTTTAAACATAGTAAACTGCTTTTTGAGAAGACTCCTCTTGCCAGCTCTCACCTGTGGACTTCCCTCACCTCTTTTCTCTAGAGCTTCCCAGAGCGTTCTAGCAGTATGAAAAGACTTCAGTTGATGAGCAATCTCTTTAGGAAGACACATCTTTATGCATGAATGTGCTTTATTTTCATTTCTGTAAGTTTCCTTCTCTTGATCACTCATGTTTGCATAGGTAAGAACCACAATGGCATTTTGAACAGTTTGAGTAGGTGCGGTGTATCCACTCTTGATACACATCCAGATTGACAGGTCATGGAATCTACAGTAAGATTCAAATCTGT
The DNA here is from genome assembly GCA_949592205.1 of Helichrysum umbraculigerum. NCBI lineage: Eukaryota > Viridiplantae > Streptophyta > Magnoliopsida > Asterales > Asteraceae > Helichrysum > Helichrysum umbraculigerum. The sequence goes on along the minus strand of CATIUR010000004.1, from coordinate 141,046,732 downwards.
CCTTCTAATTGTAGTAATCTTCGATCCTCAACAACTTAGGTGGAACGTTTGACTTTCCCACCTCGTGGTCCATTTCGATCATTCTACTTAAGTCAGACATCTTAAAAACGTAAAATTAAAACTGTTTCAGCGAATTCAGAAAACTCAACTCGCAAGACTCAGCTCAACTCGCAATCTCAGCTCGACTCGCAGAATACGTCGATTCGCAAGCCTCAGTTCGGATTGCTAAAGATGTCGATTCGCAAGTGATGTCGATTCGCGAGGGATCTCGGTTCGACTCGCAAGCCTCAGTTCGACTCGCTAGTTCAACTCGGTTCGCAGGCGACGCTGGAACCCTAATCTCAACTCGCGAAACGGCTGTTAAACCCGAAAACGAATTTTTAAGGTATTTTTACGACTGAAACTGAAAATTTCGACCGTAAACAAACCCTAAAACGTCCAGAGAATGATTTTAATCGTTAGTATTGCAAGAAAGCACGTAAAAACGACCCGAATCAAAAACGCAATATTACTAAAACTCACGAACACACTCGTATTTAGCCCGAAAGCTCTGATACCAGATGTAAGTCCCCTAGTTTTAGGATCGATAACTTCGTTATCTGTAGTATTAAGGTGCGGAATCCCTCAATACGGTGTTATCTTACTAACAACGAATACGTTCGTAATTGCGTTTATAAAGCTTAACTTTAAACGAATAATACGTCAAAGCCTAGCCGTTAGGTTTTAGTTTTCTCTGGTTTGTCGAGTTCGCAGATCAGCAAAAGTATCTAAAGGGTTAACAGTGTTAACGATTTTCCAAGAGAAAACCGTTTAAATAGTCTGTCTTGGCTCGGCTCGCATGGGCCGACGAGTTCAGCCCAACTCGCAGCCCAAGTCAATTAACTCGGCTCGCCAGACACTTCCTGCGGGTTCAGATCTCATCTCGTCTCGCAAGCTCTATGACCTGAGATCTCGACTCGCAGCAAACGTATATATATATATATATATATATATATTTCGTATTTAACATTCGTCTAACTTAACACAATAATATGTTTAACGAATATTACTAACAAAACAAATATTCATTTACAAATCTAAACCAATGTAAAAACGTAATAATAATTACACCAGTCCTATTTCAAGCTAGATCTGTTGTCACACTCTATGTTACAACAGCACGGTATGGAGGGAGTACCAAAATGTTCCCAGATATTTTAGATAAGTGTATTATTGGTAGTTTTTGGTACATTAATTTCGTGTACGGGTATAATTTGTGGTACTTCAGGTATAATAAAATTACTCGTTATATTTCTCTATATCTCGAACTTAATAATTTATAATCATAGAAATGTAATACTTTGTTAAAAGTATAATAAAATTGTTTACAGTAAAATTGTTGTATAGTTAAAACGCGTGCCAGATTTCAGTCAAATTTGGAAATCATATTTTGAAGTAATGTTCTACATACTAAAACAGTAACTAGCGAAATAATACTTTTATTATTTTGAACCTCTAGGCGCGTTTTAAAATTGTTTCTGTTCGTATAACGTGTAACAAAAGTCGTCTAAATGTTTCGTTTTCTTTTCGTTATAATACTTTTATGTAATAATTTCAAACTAAAAATTATTCAAAAGTATTTTTGAAGTTCATTTCGGAATTTTATTATTCGCGATTAATACGTTTATTATAAAATGTATAATTTATTATATTATCTCAATAATATAATTTACCATTAGTTGTAATTAATAATTTTCGAATTATTAATTATTTTGTATCACCAACATTATTACGTTTAGTTTGTTGCGATCAATATGTTTATTTCGTACGTAATTATATATATATATATATATACACATAATTACAATCAAATACATCACGTATCACATAGTAAGTTTCACAAAACTTAACACATGAATTGTTTTGAATTCACTAATCAGGGAATTACTCTAGGTAATGCATGAAATTAGGTTAAGTATGTACCCTAATCGGAGGATTGTCACATTCTCCCCCCGTTAGCGAAATCTCGTCCCAAGATTTATGTTGAGTTATTTGTGACTGTTGTTTGCTCAAACAGGTGAGGGTACTTCTTTCTTATCTCATCCTCACGTTCCCAAGTAAATTCAGGACCATGCTTCGAGTTCCAACGGATTTTGACGAGTTTGATTCGCTTATTTCGAAGTTTCTGTGTTTTTGTATCAGCTATTTCGATTGGTTCCTCCACAAAGTTAAGCTTTGAGTTAATGAAGACTTCGTCAGGAGGTATAATTAATGTTTCGTCGGAAAGACACTTCTTCAAATTACACACATGAAAAGTGTCGTGGATACTACTAAGCTCTTGTGGCTTCTTTAGTTTGTAAGCAACAGGACCAATCCTAGTAAGGATCTCAAAAGGTCCAACATATCATGGGTTCAGTTTTCCTCGCTTGCCAAATCGGGCTATCCCTTTCCAAGGCGATACTTTGAGTAGAACCTTGTCTCCTACTTGAAACTCAAGAGGTTTACGGCGGTTATCGGCGTAACTCTTTTGTCTATCTCTCGCCGCTTTCAATCGGTTAAGTACTTGAGATATCTTGTCTGTGGTCTCTTGGACAAGTTCGGGTCCGGATAGTTGTCTGTCATCCAACTCTGCCCAACAGAGTGGGGATCGGCACTTGCGTCCATACAACGCCTCAAACGGTGCCATCTGTATACTGGTGTGATAACTATTGTTGTAGGAGAACTCAGCTAAGGGGAGATGAGTATCCCAGTTTCCTCCAAAGTCAATCACACATGCTCGCAACAAATCTTCGAGCGTTTGAATCGTTCGTTCACTCTGGCCATCTGTTTGTGGATGATAGGCCGTACTCATATCGAGCCGAGTACCTAAAGCCTGTTGTAGCGTTTGCCAGAAACGAGATGTGAATCTGCTATCTCTATCAGATATAATGGACAATGGCACACCGTGCCGAGAAACGACCTCTTTGATATAAATCTTTGCCAGTTTCTCAAGTTTGTCAGTCTCTTTGAAAGCAATGAAGTGGGCTGATTTCGTCAATCTATCGACAATCACCCATATTGAATCAACTCCAGTTGATGTCTTTGGAAGCTTCGTGATGAAATCCATCGTTATGTGCTCCCATTTCCATTGTGGCATCACTGGTTGTTGCAAAAGTCCTGAAGGTTTTTGATACTCAACCTTGACCTTTGAACAAGTTAGACATTTGCTGACATAAGTAGCGATGTCTCTCTTCATATTAGGCCACCAATAGAAACCTTTCACATCCTGGTACATCTTATCTGCACCAGGATGAATCGAGTAGTTGGACTTGTGAGCTTCGTCCAATATCAGCTTACGTAGTTCATTGTCGCATGGTACCCAAATCCTATTCATGAAGTATAAAACTCCATTCTCTTTTGTTTCAAGCTGTTTCTCCATTCCCCTCAGGGATTCATCTTTCATGCGTTCGGTGGTGAAAGCTAATTGTTGCGCGTCGCGAATTTGAGTAATGAGATTCGAGTGGATTGTTAACACCAAGGCTCGAACTCTGCGAGGCTTAACATTCTCTTTACGACTCAGGGCATCTGCTACTACATTAGCCTTTCCCGGATGGTACTTAATCTCACAGTCGTAATCATTCAGCAATTCGACCCAACGTCTCTGTCTCATGTTGAGCTCTTTCTGGTCGAATATGTGTTGTAGACTCTTGTGGTCAGTGAAAATTGTACACTTTGTGCCATATAAGTAGTGTCTCCAAATCTTTAATGCAAAAACGACTGCTCCTAACTCTAAGTCATGAGTTGTATAATTTTTCTTTTGAATCTTCAATTGACGAGATGCATAAGCAATAACCTTGTCGTTTTGCATGAGAACACAACCTAAGCCTTGATGTGAGGCATCACAATAAACGATGAAGTTCTTTGTTCCTTCAGATAAAGATAGAATCGGTGCGGTGCTCAACTTTTGTTTCAACAGCTGGAAGGCATTCTCTTGTTTCTCTCCCCATTCGAATTTCTTATCCTTCTGAGTTAAGGTGGTAAGTGACTGGGCTATTTTCAAAAAATTCTCGATAAACCTACGGTAATAGCCAGCCAAACCAAGAAATTGTCGAATCTCTGTGGGAGTTTCCGGTGCTTTCCAGTTCTTAATCGCCTCTATCTTGGACGGGTCCACATGAATTCCCTTTTCGTTGATCACGTGACCTAGGAAATGAACCTCTCTAATCCAAAATTCGCATTTGGAGAACTTAGCATATAGTTTCTCGTTCTCAAGTAATTGGAGGATAAGTCTCAAATGCTGTTCGTGATCCTCTTTTGTCTTTGAGTAAATCAAAATATCGTCAATGAACACAATGACAAACTTATCTAAGTAAGGTTTGCACACTCGGTTCATGAGATCCATAAATACTGCCGGCGCGTTAGTCAATCCAAACGGCATGACTAGGAACTCATAATGACCATAACGAGTCCTGAACGCGGTCTTCGGTACATCCTCTTCTCGAACCTTCAGTTGATGATAACCAGAACGCAGATCGATCTTCGAGTAGTAACTTGATCCTTGTAGCTGATCAAACAGATCGTCAATGCGAGGTAACGGATATCGGTTCTTGATAGTTACTTTATTCAACTCTCTGTAGTCAATGCACATCCGCATGGATCCATCCTTCTTCTTGACAAACAAAACCGGAGCTCCCCAAGGTGAAAAGCTCGGTCGGATGAATCCTAAGTCTAAAAGCTCCTGCAACTGTGTAGACAGTTCTTGCATCTCTGATGGAGCTAGACGATAAGGTGAGCGAGCGATTTGTGCGGCTCCAGGCACCAGATCGATGCGAAACTCGACTTGTCGCGGAGGTGGTAATCCTGGAAGATCATCAGGAAACACTCCCGGATAGTCACGCACTACAGGTATATCGTCTAAGCGTTTCTCTACAGGTTTCTTTTCCACAACATGTGCCAAAAATGCTGGATATCCCTTACGGAGATATTTACAAGCTTTTAAGCAATTAATAGTTTTGACGGTGCTCGTCCTCTTATCTCCTTGTATCACCAAAGTTTCTCCAGTTGACAATGGTAAACGTACCATTTTATCAAAACAAACAATCTCTGCATGATTTTTCGACAACCAGTCCATACCGACTACGATGTCAAAACTTCCCAACTCAACCGGTAGTAAGTCTATTTTGAAAAGATGACCCTCCAATGCAAGAGTACATCCTGGTACTATTTCTCCTGATTCAATCAACCTACCATCGGCTAGTTCTAAGGTGTACTTGTCGTCTAGTTTACAAGATCTTACTTTTAATAGTGGTCTAAAGTCCTTAGATACAAAACTCAAATCGGCGCCAGAATCAAATAATACGGAGGCATAATGATCGTTAACTAGAAACGTACCAGTGACAGTGTTGGGGTCCTGGCGTGCCTCTTGCGCTCCAACGACAAATGCACGACCCCTAGCTGGCTGGAAGTTGGCGTTTCCACGATTGTTGTTGTTGTCCGGGTTTGCAGGGCGGTTCGGATTGTTTTGGTTTCCACGGTTCAGTTTAGGGCACTTGTTTCGGAAATGGCCTTGCTCGCGACATTCGAAACATCCATTAGCAGGTCGATCCCTAATTGCTTGAGTGGTAGGGTTCGCTCTACAGTATTGGGCCATATGCCCCCAACGTTTGCAATTCCCACAGAAGGTACAGTCACCATCATGGTGACGTTCACACTTGCCACACTTTGGCTTACTCCCCATGTAAGTCTTTTGTTCAGCAGTAGTGGCAATGTAGGCTTTCGTGGTACTAGCCTGCTTCTTATTCTTGTGACCCTGACGGTCATTCCACTTGCGTTTTCCTTTCCCAGCATCAGCATTGCTGGATTCAACCTTTCCAGTAGCAGCTTTCTTAGTGAGGTTTCCCATTCTGACAGCCTCATCAGTCAAACGCTGTGCTAGTTCCACAGCACTCTTAAAAGTAGCAGGATTTGATGATGTTACCAAACTTCGAATTTGTGGCACTAAACCCCAGATATACCTTTCAGTGCGCTTGTACTCAGGGGTGACCATGTGTGGTACAAGGCGAGCCAGTTCTTGAAATCTGGTGGTATATCCGATGATATCAGCACCAACCATAGCAATATTCCAGAGCTCAGTCTCAATCTTCTGCAGCTCACTACGGGGACAAAACTCTTCCATGACCATAGTTTTCAAAGTTTCCCAAGTCAGTGAATGAGCGGCTGGACGTCCAAGTGCTTGTCTTTGGCTGTTCCACCAGGTCAAAGCCTTATCACAAAACATGCATGTAGCATACATTACCATGTCTTCACGGGCACACTTGCTAATTTCTAGCACAGACTCCATTTTCTCTATCCAATGGATGATTCCAATGGCACCTTCAGTACCACGGAAATGACTCGGTTTACAAGCTAGGAATGTCTTATATGAACATCCCTTCTGAGTGCTCTCAGGGTTACTACCTGATGCATTTGGTTCGGTGTCTCTACTACCGCTATGGTTTCGGTCAGTGTCATACTGAGCAAGGGCTTCAGAAATCCTTCGGTTAACCATTTGTTCAGTAGTCTCCTCAATGGTAGGAGGTGGTGTGGGGTTTCGTTGGCTGTTCCTGGTATTTCTACGTTTAGGCGGCATGATTCAGTCCTAATCACACACAAGAAACACTCGTAAGATACCAAATCAAGTCATCACTAATAAAGTATGTGATAAATATAAATATAGTACGAAGTCAATCACCAATTGATATCATTCATAATGTACACAGTGATATAAACCAAACATAAGTTATATATCATAATCATGGGTTAATTGTCATTACATAAGTTTTGTACAAAGATGGGATTTACTACAAAATATACCCATCGGATCAAACATGATCTACAAAATGTGACGGATTTAACCTATACATCCATCAAGTCAAAAGTTAATCCAAATACATCATAACTATAGTCCTAATACATCATACATACGGTCTAAAAGAAATACGACAGACTCCATCCCACAAACATCCTAACAGCTGCCATCAACATACAGAATCCAACTGCAGCACCTACAGTCTCCAAACCACGCTCTAGTCGGATCAGACGTGCTCTAGTAGCATCGGCAGACTCCCTGTCTACCTCAATATGCAACTCAGATGTCGCAAGGCGTCCATATATCGCCAGCACATCATCGTCAAGACGAGAGGTGTCACTGCGCATCACTCGGATGGCAGACTGCGTACCAAAGTGAAATCCCAGCAAGGTACGAATAACGGCGACCACAGTAGGGACCGTGAGCTCCAGAGGCTCCTCAGTCAAATGTAGAGATGTCGGTGTGTGAGATGACTCCCCAGTCTCATAGGTGGAAGGAATCCTCTCAATGGTCCCCCAGTGGCGTAAAATACGTGGCATCCAGTCCAGATGCGGAACTCTAGCTCTCGGTGTCTGCTGATCATAGCGGATCTCTCGCTCATCAGTCATCGGCTCTTTGCCTCGAGACGATGAGGGTCCTATGGGAAAATCCCTGACACATGACAGCGGTGTCCTCCTAGGTGTAGGCCGAAAATCAGGCTCTCCAATAAGGTGGCATTTAGACATAGAGATAGATCCTAACATATGGGTAGTAGGATCAGTGGATGGCAATGGTGGAGTGGTTATCGAACCATCTGAAGTATCTCTAGGGAGTGTGGGCGGGTAAACCTCCTCAGACACTGCTGTAGGTATCCCGTCGTATGACCCCTCCATGGGCTCCTCCTCAGTATCAGTATCAGTGAGGTAAATAGGTGCGTGTCTCGACATGCCTAGTCAAAGAATCGTGTGTGACGTGTCAGACGTATGCAATAGTATGAATGCAGAAATGTGTTAGCCAAGGCTATAGTCTAGGTCTCTAAGGTTTTCAATCACTTAAAAACTTCTAGTTCTCTATAACCAATGGCTCTGATACCAAGTTCTGTCACACCCCCAAATCGATAATCGTGTTTATTAACAGTTTAGCGGAAGCTTTTAGTTAATTAGCGGAAGCATTTTAATAATAGTTAAGCATTGGGGGCGGACAGATTCGATAGTGCATTCACGATGTCAGAGCATATGATCTTACAGAACATAATATATTTAAGATGCCATAAGTTTAAAGTTATTACAAAAGATACTACTTATAAAGTCGTACATAAGTAGGGTTGTCAAAGACAACTTAAGTATTTGAAAATACAAGTTTAATAAAGAGGGATTTCATAAGTATAACCAACGGAATTGATAATACAAAGGAAATCCAAGTGTCCCAAAAGTGGCATCATAAATAGTCAGGTAGCCTACGTCCTTTATGCATGCAGATGTACCTGAGTCCTAATTCCCTGAAAAACATAGTAAACCGTCAACATTGAATGTTGAGTGAATTCACAGGTTTAGTGTGAATATAATAATTCAAGTTTTGTATAAATCATTCATGTACACAAACATAATATTTATATGTAAGTAGGAAACACAAGTGTTCTAATTAAAGAAAACATTTCCTATAATTAGTAAGAATGTCATTCTTACTACAATAATAACTGTGTAGAAAACACAAGTTTAATCATAAACATTTCCTAATAAGTAGTCGCAGGATATACATGTTTATCATTTAAGTAAACATATCCATTTCAATAGTTAAGGAAAATCAGGTTTAGCAGTCAAGTAAACATTTTCCAACAGATAGTTAACAGGAACTCAAGTTTAACAATAAGATAAACATTCCAATAATAAACGTTGCAGGAAATACAGGTTTAACATTTAAGTAAACATTTCCTATAAATAGTTGTTTTTGTGGGAAAACAAGTTTAACCAATTAAGGTAAACGTTTCCTAAAAATAGTCTCTCAAAGGAACACCTGTCCTATTAGTCATCACAGGGAATACCCATCCCAAATCAAGTTGTTGTTTAGTTGTTTAGTTGTGTGGGAAATTTAGACTATAATCCCTCCAAGGTGAGCTAAACCTAGAGTTAAAGTAACGACTCTAGTACTATAACCAAACCACGACTAGTTGTTTTGTTGTTGCCTCAGTAACACGGTAAGTATACACTCCTCGTTACGACTATCGTCGATGGGGTTGGAATGACCAACGAGTAATATCCTGGGAGGGTTGTCAAATCGATAGTACTATCTGTATACTCAGTGGCTAGAGTCACCTAGCTAATGGTTATAGGTTGCCAGCACTGGGACTTATGTGCACTACAACTACCTCGCGTAAACCTAGGATCGTACCAAGATCTGCTGTCTTATTCCCAAAATGTTGTGAAAACGTTTCATATAATTAATTCAAGTTAATTCAAAATGAAAACATTTTATAGAAACAATTCAAGTTTGATAGCATGAAAGAAATCATGTAAATCAGTTTCACATAATAGCATGCAGCGCAATACTTAAAGCATATAGCATGTCATATCACATTGTTCTATGTTTTTCACCCCTGGTTTTAAAAGCATTTAAAACAATAAAAGATAGGGGCTGTGAACTCACGTGTAGCAAGTCTTCAGCAAAATAGATAGCTAGTAAACAATCCAAACGCGTCCCTCAAATACCTAGACGCAAATAATAATACTTTGTATAAGTATATGGACTATTTGTTAAGTTGAAATGTTTATAACATTTTAATTGTTGGTGACAATTGAATTTGACGATGCGTTGTGTATAAGTATAAATTTTATATACACGTTAGTTGAATATATATATTCTAGTATATATATATATATATTAGTTGTCATCATTGTTTATATCTATATATATGTATATTGTGAATGTCGCGTATATGTATATATATATATATATATATATATATATATATATATATATATATATGTAGTTGTCGTTGTTGTTGATCATGTTTTCAAAACATAATTATAATAGTTATCAAAATAACTTTGTTATATCGTATATATATATAAGTCGTTTGTAATTGTCGCGAAATAAACTTAGTTGTTGTTTATGTTTCAAAACGTAACCTTGTTTGTTACAGAATATAACTCATTTTTGTTTATCGTATATAGTTTGTACTAGATAAATTAAATCGTTCCATTTATACGTTTCGTTTGGTTTTATCATGTCCAAAGTATTCGATTTGTGTTTTTGTTTTAGTTTTGTAAATAAGTACGGCCCATTGGTGACGGAACTGAAATTATATTTCAAAAACATAATTTGGTTTGTTTTCATAAAAACATTCGTCGTGTATAAATAGTTCGTCGTGAAACTGTTTTGACATGGCTGCACCGTTTTGGCCATATCTCCTTCATACGAACTCGGATTTAGACGATCCACCTGCCCAAACGACCGTGACTCAGAGGGATACAAAACTACAAAAGATGGTGTTGTTGAAGCATGTCACCCGTCCGGGTGGGGCCTCATACCCGTCCGGGTATCATCATACTTTTTGCTATCACCCGATCGGGTGTCAACATATACCCGTTCGGGTATTATCACATACCCGTTCGGGTAGGGGTGCTTCACTCGTACGGGTTTGGTTCCTCACCCGTTCGGGTTTGGTTCCTCACCCGTTCGGGTGTCGTTCCTCTCCCGTTCGGGTGTAGTTGTTCTTGTTCTGGGTTCAATTCGTAGCTTAGTTTCAGTCCAGATTTTTCATAAGTTTTTGCTATTGTTACGAGTTACAACTTTTACAAATGTTTTAACTAACATAATATAAGTTTCATCCAACATGTTTTATCCATTTTTATACTTGTATTCGTACCCATTTTTATGTACAGAGTTATTTTTGGTTCATCATCAAAGTTCCATTTTTAGTTCATTCAACCACAATAATGATATATTAACACAATATAAACATTATATAAACGAAATTTGAGCAAGAAAAATTAATAATGAAAAGTGTTCTCACAATGATGATGATGATCCGGTTATGATGATGATGGTGAACGATGATGATGATAATGATTATGTGATCATTTTGTTGTGAGTTTGAGCTGTGTGTTTGAAGAAATGACGATGAAGGGTGATGAAGATAGAGGAAAGGTTTCCTGATCTTGTTCTTCTTCTGCTTCTTGTTCCAGTACACGCACACACACACAGATGAAATTGAATTATTGGTATTGTGAAGTTTGATGAATGAGTTTGTGAGAGGGAGTATTATAAAATGAAGCCAGTGATCATTTTCAAAGGCACGGTATGGAGGGAGTACCAAAATGTTCCCAGATATTTTAGATAAGTGTATTATTGGTAGTTTTTGGTACATTAATTTCGTGTACGGGTATAATTTGTGGTACTTCAAGTATAATAAAATTACTCGTTATATTTCTCTATATCTCGAACTTAATAATTTATAATCATAGAAATGTAATACTTTGTTAAAAGTATAATAAAATTGTTTACAGTAAAATTGCTGTATAGTTAAAACGCATGCCAGATTTCAGTCAAATTTGGAAATCATATTTTGAAGTAATGTTCTACATACTAAAACAGTAACTAGCGAAATAATACTTTTATTATTTTGAACCTCTAGGCGCGTTTTAAAATTGTTTCTGTTCGTATAACGTGTAACAAAAGTCGTCTAAATGTTTCGTTTTCTTTTCGTTATAATACTTTTATATAATAATTTCAAACTAAAAATTATTCAAAAGTATTTTTGAAGTTCATTTCGGAATTTTATTATTCGCGATTAATACGTTTATTATAAAACGTATAATTTATTATAATATCTCAATAATATAATTTACCATTAGTTGTAATTAATAATTTTCGAATCATTTATTATTTTGTATCACCAACATTATTACGCTTAGTTTGTTGCGATCAATATGTTTATTTCGTACGTAATTATATATATATATATACACATAATTACAATCAAATACATCACGTATCACATAGTAAGTTTCACAAAACTTAACACATGAATTGTTTTGAATTCACTAATCAGGGAATTACTCTAGGTAATGCATGAAATTAGATAAAGTATGTACCCTAATCGGAGGATTATCACAGGTGACGAGTTATATCTCTCCTAAAAAATAGTGATTCATTTGATTCTAATCATACGAAACGTTGGTTTGTCTATTACTAATTAATTATTAGTAGACCTGGGAAACCCAGGTTCGATCCTTGAGGCCAGCGGGTTTTACCATTAATTCGTTGTCGTGCCTTCGGGCGGACGGATTAGTGGGTTTTTCCCGGATTTGAAGTAACTTGGGGCGCTTAAGGGCTCCATACGGCTGGATTGGGCCAGTATATAGAGACTTAGCCATTGGGTCTTCCCGTATGGAGTACCTAGGCGATTTCTATTAGCTTTTCAAAAAAAAATTATTAATTTTTCTAATGATAACCCTTAGGGCTGTCATTAGAAAAATCCATTAATGATAGCCCTTAGGGCTGTCATTAGAAAAATCCATTAATTATTCATTATTGATGATGAGGATGATGCATTTTATGACTCATGAATAAAATAATCAATATGAAACTCTTCAGCAAATTGGCAAACGACGTGTAAGGAACAATATTTAGAATTCATAATTAGATTTCTTGAATCCATTATTAGTAAGCTTTAGGGCTATAATATTGTGAATCGTTAATTTATTATGTGTGCTACTTACTAATTTTATGAATCAAAAGTGTAACACCTGCATAATTAGGATAATTAATTATGCCTAATTATTTGTACTAGTTGTAATTAGTATGTAATAGGACTAATTACAGACTCTATTTGTATATATATATAAGGTGATTTATATATATATATATATATATATATATATATATATATATATATATATATGTATACTTACGCGATTTGGATAAATCGTACGAATTAACCGGACGGAGTCCGACACAATTATTTGGACGTTGGTGACAGAAATTACTTAAATAATGAGAACGTATTTTGTTATATAAAATACGCAACTGAACGAACATTATTTACATATTATCGCGACGATATTTTAAATAATGCAACAAAACGTAATTAACGCAAATTAATAATTTAAATATTTCGATAAATGTTTTTATTATTAATTTCAAAGTATTTTTATTTAAATGTTCCAGTTACATTTTAAAATATAACGGTTTGGTTAAAAATACTAAAAACAAAGGATTTAACGATTAGGACACGGAGTAAATACTGAGTTTTCGGGAGCGTTTTCCCCTCCCTTGCCCCTTGGATCAGCCAACCCCAACCCCCACCCACTTCTTCCTCTTTCATTTTCATTATCACCAAAACACACACAAACCAAACTCTCTCAACCTCAATTCACACCCAAATTTCGGAATCAAATCCCGACCACGAAAATTACATATTTGGAATCACCATCACGAGTGGAGCAAGAATATCAAGACCGTTTTCATCAATTCATCATCCATTTAGCTCGATTTGCAAAAGTAAAAAATTTCTAAAATCTTAGATCTATTCAATTTGGTGTAATGTTTTGGTGTTTTGATGTGTACACAACTTAGATATAACCTAATACATGAAGAAAACACGATTTTATAGCTCAAAAGTGGGTTAGATTTGCGTTTTTGGTCGGAAATTCTTGAAACCCGAAAGTTTCTGGGCTGGTGTTCATACATGCGACACAAGCCTTGTGTCGCATGTTGTGTCGCATAAATCCGTTTGTGTCGCACCTTGTGTCGTACCAACCTTTAGTGTCGTAACCTTTGCGACACAATATTGTGTCGCACACTATGTCGCATACTATGTCGTATTTTATACGACACAACTCTTATGTCGCTATTAAATTAGCATCGCAAGCTTTTGCGACACAACCACTATGTCGCAGAGCTCTTGTGTCGCATCCTTCATGCGACACAACGCTTGTGTCGCATACCAAATCCTTGTGTCACAAATTATGTCGCAGAAAATAGAAAACTTGGAAATTTTGAAGGATTTTTACTATAGCAAAGTCAAAGTTACTGTAGCAAAGTCAAATTTTACTGTAGCAATTCACTGTAGCACAGTTACTGTAGCAAAATCAACATTTTAGAATTTTTGGTACAAACCGTCACCAACGGGCCAAACATGTTTTCCAACGAACAAACAATTACAAACATACGAACAAACATTGGATATACTAGTTGTGTACAACTAAACGAAACGTCTCGCGAGACACATACTTACATAACTTCACATGATTAGGCATTTGAAGGTTACGGGTTCGGAGAACCTACTTGCTATATTTACTACCTGCTAATTTCAACTGATCACTACAAGACTCAGGTGAGTCTTACGGCCCCACTTTTACTGTTTTATCTTATTGGGGGAGAAACATGCTACTACTTTTCCTTGAACACAAGTACAAAAACTGTTTACTATACCAAACGGAATTGCATGAGTTGTTTACTATTACAGAAGTCTCTCCATCATATATCGTTAGTTATGGACTTAAGCGCGAACACTAGTTAATGGATCCATTAGGGAAATTAAATGACCCTCCCCGCCCGGGGTAGTAGCGCTACCACGAACCGTTCTGTATAAATGGGCGACTATTATTCGTTACTTATGCTTGCTCAGTTATGAGCATGTCACGGGAGCAAATTATTACTTACGGGTTAAGCTTCGATTATGAGCCTCATGGCAACGGTATAACTTACTTACTTACATTTGCTGGATTGCAAATACTGATTTTACGCCTACGGGCACTACTGATGAAATCTTGTGTTTCAAAACTGATATTACTTTCAAACCTGTGAGATTCACCAACATTCGTGTTGACCTTTTTAGCATGTATTCTCAGGTACCCACATGGAGTAGGATTACTTCAGGATCTGATAGCTCGAGTCAGCATACAAACATTTGAGATTTCTATGCATTAATATATTTTGTAACTGTGTTTATGTACTGGAATCTTTCAACTATCGAACTTGAGCTATGTATAACTTTAATGATGTAAACTATTATGATATCAATGTAATTTTGTTAAAAACGACGCATATAGAGTCGTTTACTATATATCTTTGTGCCTTGATTATTGATTAGTAACACCCAAATCGTGCTTCCGCAAATCATTAAATTTGGGGGTGTTACAAAAAGTCAATACTTACTTAATATAATAGAAAAGTAATTATCTTATATTAACTAATCAACTTACTTATTTTGTGAATCATAATTTTATAATTTTGTGTATCTTAATATTAAAATTTGTGCATCATAGGATGTTACTAAATTGTAAATAGCATGTGCTATATCATAGATACTTGTTAAAATAAAGGGATTAGTGCGCGTAAATGTAACGAACTATGCTCTGACATTCATTGTATGTAACCAACTACTCGGGGCTTCATTGTATGTAATAAACTTAGTATTTCGGTTCATTCCATGTAACGTGTAACCTGATTAAAAAGTATCCCTTTATTTCTCATTTTGATTTATTTCATTGATTGTGACATGTAAATGAAGAAGCCAAATGTACCAGCCACGTAATTAGTTGACCTCCACCTATATTTGTTGACTTCCACATCAGTTTCCCGCTCATTTACTTTTGCATCGGGATCATGTATTAGGCATAAATTAGGGATTTTCATCTCATTTATTAAACTTACCCCAAAATCAAAGTCACACAATTTTACACACAACACAAAACTTCTGGCGATTCCGACTGAGATGCCAACGAGGGATGAAGCACGCAGGGGTTATGAAGTGGAGGTCAATCATAGCGGTGTTTTCTTCTTGAATATTAACGTTGTTAGGTTCATGTAACATAAACCCTATCTCAATTTCACTTCAAAAGAGGATTAATTAGAAAACTTACTTTAGGGTACTTGTAGTATCTACGGCCGGGGTTTTTTTTCAGTCCAAGACGTACGAACGTACATCTTCGCCCCACAAACACATATGTAGTAATCTTGGTTATTTATTGAGCTTGAACTTGTTTGAGATGAGCGAGCCATGATCGAGATGTTTTTTGTGTGAAAAGATCGAGTTGTTTTTTGGTGGGTGTATGTTTCTGCCTTTGACCCCTTTTTAATGAAAAGAAATAAAAGTCTTTGATTGAAAACAAATAATTACGTGGAAAATGAATGGTAACTGGGAACACATGTGGCATCAAACTTGGTGTAGCCTGTTTTTTACATGGAATGAACCGAAATACTAAGTTTATTACATACAATGAAACCCCGAGTAGTTGGTTACATACAATGAATGTCAGAGCATAGTTCGTTACATTTGCGCGCACTAATCCCTAAAAAATATAACATGAATTGCAAGTATTCTTCAATAAAAATATGTCAGCAACACCAAATCACCGGTACCTTAATATTTACAATTGGACAAATGAAAATGTAGAAGAAATTAAATGAATTGACACTAAAATCCTTTGTAGACTTTTTGAATACATGAATAGCAAAAACTCATTTCTAAATTGAAATAATTGAAGATATCGAAGAATTTTAACATTTTTAGATTAGATGTATTTTTTACACCATCAATGTTTGTTTAAATCCTCCTCCTGTCCTCCAGTTGATCTCCGTAATACCAATAACTGAGATGAGAGGGAAAGGATTTTGTGATTACCACTTTGTGAATAAAATGGAGATATTACGAGATTGTGAAAACCTATTTAATTGAGACTAATTTGTTCATGCGTTTAACAAAGACTTGGTCGGTTGGCCCTATAATATTGGAAAAAGTAACCACCATTTTTAATAAATTTAAAAGAATTTATATTTATTTTAGTGATTAAATACAATTTACTAGAATACCCTTAGACTCTAAATTTAATTGATTGGTCTATATTGCTTCTCCCTTTTCTCTCCCTAAAATTCTTTCTTTTTTTATCCCCCTACTATATATATATATATGGAAGGGTTAAAGAGGAAAATACTAATTTTGGAAAAAGTGAGGAAGTGTAACATAAGAAGCAAAAACTAGAAGAATAAACAAGAGATAACGCGCATATAAAGAGGATTCTTAACCGTTCGCGAAGAGAAGATGGTTGTTTTGGTGCCCCTCTGGATTTGTGACATCCGGCCAATTATGGCTAGTTATTAGTGCCTGATCATTTTGTTAATACATGTAATTAGGATTAATTATGTGTATCATTATGTGTATTGATATATTATTATATATACACACGCACGCGATTTGGTTAAATCGTGCATTTACATATTCAAATAGATTCCGACATTATAAATACGGACGTTGGTGAACACAATTTTAAATATTACGAAATTAGTTAATAAACTCATAAACTCACAAATATTATGTTGATAATATTTAACGCATAAATTGTATCGTATTAAGTAACCCGTACACTCCAAAAACGCGCGGAACGCGTCCGACAATCAAATGAGTGCCACAATATATTTTATAAGTTTAAAATATATCATTTCGAGTAAACTTTCGTTTAGAATATCGTATCTTAAATCGATAACGAAAAAACGGCTAATTTAAACGCTACGCGATTAAACCTCCGTAAAACGAACACGCAAATTGAGGCCGATAAATAAACGGAACATTGTTATAAATATTTTTAAGTACTTTAATAAATACTTCAATCAAAAATATCGAGATTTAAATCGTTATCTAAAACGCAAGTATTAAACGATTAACATATAAATAAACGTCGAAATGAACGAGCAAACGAACACCTCACGGAGCACGAACCGTGGAGTAAAAATTGGAACAAAAACCCAGCCTTGTGGGTCCCCTTGGCCGGCCCCCTTGCTGCCCCAATGTGCCCCCCACCATCCACCTCCCTTTGATTACTTACACACTCCAACCTCCCCTCCACTACTCATTCATGCACTTCACTTGCAACTACACACTCCCTCTCCCTTTTCCCTCTCTTCTCAATTGACATCATCACCATCTTTAACCCAGAAAAATCAGTTCACCATCATCAAAATAATTATCATCCTTCAAGGTCCAAGAGCAAGAAGGAAGAACAAGAGAAGTGAAAGAATCAAACTCACCATCTTCTCTTCATCATTTTGTTGTAAGAATCACCATAACCCTCATCAATTTTACTTACATGTTGTTTATTTTGATGTTATATAGCTCATCTAACTATGTTATGTCCAAAAATAATGCTAAAAATCGTTTTTAAAGCTTATACATGAACATGCAGAAATCTGTCTTCAGAAAATCAGTTTACAAAAACGGACATACCTTGAGTTCTAGGAGGAGTTAGACAACGGAATTTTTTTAAAAATTGCGTATTGAAAAGAGCTACAACTTTTGTGTTTTGCACTTTTTCCATATCTGTACGTATTTTTGTGTATAATCCGATCTTTGCGACTGGTCTGATAGTTGTCGAAAACCGAGTACGGTTCTTTCGCAAAATTTATTACCTATCTAAATGGACACTATAATTCATGGAAAAATCATGTTATGAACTAGACACACACATGATCAGCTGGTAAAAGTTGTGGAATCTAATTCGGACTAGAACACGTTAAAATCGAGTGGCGAAATGAACCGACATAAACCAAAAACATGAAAATCTTAAAGTTTTGACATGCGTTTTAAAACCGACATCTCGGAATGACTCCAACACGAACCGACACATTTTATAAACTCTATAAACTGAAAAATGACTTGGGTAAAAGTCTCGGGTCAAACCGTCATCGTTGACCACGTTTTTGATTAAGTGTGAAATTGACCAGACCTAAGTGACGCAGAAAACATATGTTTTCAGCGGCACTCACCCTAGTGACGCCTATTATGTCTGAACTTTATTATTAGCGACACTTACCTTAGTGACGCTACCTGATATCGCCTAATTTATACATGTTTATTCGTTGCGATATCATTATTTTTATAAGAGTTTTTGGTCAAATTTGTGAACTTATGATACTTAATAGCTCAAATAATTATTTCAGGTGCACAAATGAAGAATGTGAAGAAATGTTATTTGGTTGAGGCGATTTGAAGCTAAAATGCACAAGGGTTGCTGAAAGAAGCTAGGACGCGCCGTGTGCATGAGGACGCGCCGCGTCCTAATGCTAAAATTCGCCCAGTATTTCGCCAAAGTAGAGGACGCACCGTGTGCACTTTGACACACCGTGTCCTAATGCAATCTCGTTAACAGAAGGTGGCCAAAGAATAGTACACGCCGTGTGTACTTGGACGCGCCGCGTCCTACATGTTTCGATAAAAAGAACCCACCGCGTGCTAAAGTTTATACCGTGTGTATATAAGAAGAACGCGCCGCGTTCTTAAGGACGCACCGCGTCCTCGTGTAATTAATGCAGAATCAGGTTAAACTAGACGATGACACGTGGTTAAAACGGAAAGAACGCGCCGCGTTCTAACGGACGCACCGCGTTCTTTGCATCTGGTCAGGTCCACGACAGCAGCAAAAGTTCCACTACTCGAATTCTTTTCATTATTTTTACCTCAATCAGTGTTTCTCCAGAGCAATAGAAGAAATAAGTTGTACTTTCATGATGATAACTTCCATTAATTCATTGCTTTCCAATCTATTTAACAAAGGGGAATTGGGTGAAATCAATTATCTTTTCACTTGGAGATCACCTCCATTCATACTTTCACTCTCAAAACTTATCTTTCACCATCTTCACCATTGTTCATACGGAGGCATATTGGAGCTGCAAATTCAGGAGTTTACTCTTCATTTCAATCATTGGAAAAGCTAATTTCATCATCAACAAGTGTTATTCTTTAATTTCTATTTGGTATTTTCTTGTCTAATAAACTATGAATACCCATTTGATTATTGCTATGTTTGTGTTTGTTGTTATGAATGATTCAATGATTATGAGCTAAATTCCCTATGTTCATCTAGATTAATAACCCTAGTTGTTGGATATATATTTGTTTGATTAATTTGATTCGTATGATAATTTGAAGTTTATTCAAAGAACCATTTGTATTGTGTTTATTGATGTTTGGCTAAACTAGTATAATACTTGAATTCATGAATTGACAACTTGTGGATTTTTAGCATTATACTTATTAGTAGTGACAACTAGTGATTTGTAATTAGAGATAATCAAAGAGTTAAGCCAAAAAGGAATTAAACTAAAATATGGGTGAATTATACTAAGAGACATCTTGTATAATTAGTGATTTTTACGAGAGTAAAATCATACAATTAAATCTTCATATTAGTTGGGTTAATTGATCATAACTAAATGTCTTAAATGAACAACGAGAGTTGCATTTGTAATTTTAGTTAAATATTTGGCTTACGAGAGTGAGGAAATCGATTGGTTATACCACATATGATAATGATTAATCTAAGTTCTTAATGTTAGTAAGTTAATTAGTTATAATCTTGAGGTTTAAGGTGAACAAGGAGACTTGCATTTTACTCTAGATTAAGTGTTTGTATCGCTAGGGCGGACATTCCAACTAGTAGATTTACATATGTTATGTAACTTAATTGTTCTTAATTTAAATATCCAACACTAGGGGTAAAAGATCTAGATGAACATATTTCTCCATTTGAGAACAAACTATCTTTTATTTCTTGTATTTTATTTTAATAGCATCTTCATTTTATATAATTGAAAAATACAAAAATATATAAACATTTGACTGCCTGTCGTTAAGAGGCAAAACTCCCAATTTTACTTGTTTACCATTCTAGTTAACTATAGATTGATAGCATATTCATAATTACATATAAACTGTTCCTGTGGACGATACTTGGAAATTTACCTTTGCTATACTATTATTCGATAGGTACACTGCCTATGTGTTTAATAGCCAATACTTAGATACATTTTCCTACTAAATTTTATAACTCGGTTTTAGCACATCAAGTTTTTTTGGCGCAGCTGCCGGGGACAGTTTGTGTCAATTAAGAATTTGTTATTTACTTATAGTTAATTGATCCTTTCTTAGGAATTTATTCCTTAGAAAGTTATTGCTTTGTTTTTATTGTAGAATCGGTATTTGTGATCATTTGTTGTTTTTGTTTTGATAGATTACAGGTAGTGTATGACCCGTTCTTCCGACTCGCCACTTTATGAACCATTCTCTAACCCAGAAAGAGTAGTAAGGAGACAAGTAAGAAGAACCATTTCATTCATTATTGACAAATCCGAGCATATAGTGGAACAAGAAGAGATATCCAACATGGATAATCAAACAATGGAGGCGTTGATGAAAGCAAAACGAGAAGGCCAAGGTTCAGCTATAAACCAGCCCGAAATCACGGAAGAGTTCGAGATAAAAGGCCAATTCCTTCATATGATCAACAATCAATGCCAATTTAGCGGTTCGGAAAGAGAAGATCCTAATGAACATCTCAGAAAGTTTCTGGGAATTTGTGCTCTTTTCAACGTAAAAGCTGTAGAAAGCAAGGTAATTTACCTCCGAGTTTTCCCTTGGACTCTCACGGGAGAGGCTAAGGATTGGTTGGAGTCCTTACCGGAAGGAGCAATTAATAGTTGGAACGATATGGTTGATAAGTTTCTTCAAAGATTTTTCCCTGCTTCAAAAGCTGTTGAACTTCAAGGAGAAATTTCATCGTTCGAGCAAAGGGCTAATGAAACGCTGTATGAAGCTTGGAACCGATTCGGAAAAATGCTCCGAATGTGTCCACAACATGGCTTGAATACCTTCCAACAAGTGCAGATTTTCTATAAAGGAGCTGATGTAGATACAAGAAGAGCTATAGATACTGCAGCTGGAGGCACTATCATGAAGAAAACACCAGGCAATGCCTATACCATCATCAATGATCTTGCTGCCCACACTCACGAATGGCATCAAAAGAAGGAGAAGACAAGATCAAGAGTAGCTAGTGTTGATGCTAATGATAATATTGCTGCATTGACTGCTCAATTGGCAACTTTTGGGAGACAAATGGAGAAGATGACAAAAGATATTCACGCCATTAAGGTTGGTTGTGATAATTGTGGAGGTATGCATTTGGCTAAAGATTGTGATGTGCCTATGGATCAACTAGAGAATGTTTCTTTATTGAACCAAAGACAAAATAATTTTCAAGGAGGAAGAAGCAATTTCTACCGGAATTTTAATGCTCCATATCAACAATCCGGTCCGGGATTCTATAGACAACAACCATCTACCACTCAACAAATTCCCATTCAAACACCATCATCTTCATCATCGGAAACAAAAAGTTTAAGCTTGGAGGATCTTGTCAACAAATTTGTAGCAGCCCAAAGTCAAATGAACGAAAGGACCGAGCAATCCTTTCGAAATCAACAAGCTTCAATTCAGAATCTAGAGAAGGAAGTAAGCAACATTTCAAGGATGCTAGCGGAAAGGCAACCGGGATCGTTACCTAGTGATACCAAAGTTAACCCTCGGAATGAACAAGCCAAGGCAATCACCACACGGAGTGGAAAGGTGCTCGAGCCGCCTATTATGCCTAACAATTCCGATGATTCTGTTCCATTGTCACAGGTACACGATAAGGAGAAGGAATCTAAAACAGTGGATGAAAATGACCAAGGGAACAACAAAAGCTCACAAAGTACAGTTCCGGTCAAACAAGTTGTGAAGCCATATCGACCACCAATTCCTTATCCACAACGGTTGAGAAAGGAAAAGCTTGAAGAAGAACAATCCAAATTTTTGGATATGTTCAAACAGATAAATGTCAATCTTCCTTTCATTGATGTTATTTCAGGTATGCCAAGATATGCAAAGTTTTTGAAAGACCTACTCACGAATAGACGAAAGATGGAAGAGCTCTCAGCTGTAACGTTGAACGCCACTTGCTCGGCGGTACTAATGAACAAGTTGCCTGAAAAACTGCCCGATCCAGGAAGTTTTACCATACCATGTTTTCTAGGTAATTTAAGTTCAAGACGTGCATTAGCTGACTTAGGTGCTAGCATAAATTTAATGCCATATTCATTGTTTATCAAGCTAGACCTAGGAGATTTAAAACCAACTCGGATGAGTATACAACTAGCTGATAGGTCAATAAAGTATCCAAAGGGTATAATGGAGAACATGCTAGTTAAAGTTGGTAAATTAGTCTTTCCTGCTGACTTTGTGATCTTAGACACGGAAGAAGATAGTGAAATACCTCTTATTCTAGGAAGACCATTCTTGAACACAGCTAGGGCAATAATTGATGTTTACAACAGGAAATTAACCCTAAGTATAGAGGATGAGAGTATTAGATTTTCTGTTGACCGTTCAATGAAATACCCTAATTCCACGGACGATTCTTGCTATTATATACAAACTGTAGACGCACATTTGGAGTTTTTGCAGGAATTTCCAGAATTACAGGGTGCAGGTATATGTCCACTTGGAGAACAAGATGATGAGTTATTGACTGATAGTATGGAGGAGCTAACCGCACTCATGGCGGAAGGCTATGAACCCACTAATGAAGAATATGAGGAGTTGAAGAAAGAGGATCGATACCGTTACAAGTCTTCAATTGAGGAACCGCCCATTTTGGAATTAAAGCCACTTCCAAGTCATTTGGAATATGCTTATTTACAAGGCGAGTCTCAATTGCCTGTCATAATTTCCTCTACTCTCACTGTAAGTGAAAAGTCTCAACTCATTTCCGTGTTAAAAGCCCATAAACCGGCTATAGCATGGAAAATTAACGACATCAAGGGTATAAGTCCTTCGTATTGCACCCACAAAATTTTAATGGAAGATAACTTTAAACCGGCGGTGCAAAGACAAAGGAGATTAAATCCTAATGTGAAAGATGTTGTTAAACAAGAAGTTATTAAATTGCTTGATGCGGGTTTGATTTACCCCATTTCTGTAACACCCGCCAAATTAGGACTAGTAATTAGTGCCTAATCATATATTAATACATGTAATTAGTTCTGTGTTAGGCTAATTAATGTATCGAATTATATATATTGTTGAATATATACGAAAATGCGATTTGATTAAATCGTAGGCAATTTAAATCGGACGTGATTCGATTCAATTTAATACGGACGTTGGTGACCCATTTTATTAAATAATGCTTTACATCAAAAATATTATTATGATAATATTTCGTATTCAATCGTATCGTACAACAAGATCGTACACAATTCAAAATGTTTAAAACGCGCAAACTAAATAAACAAACTTACATTTTATAACTCAAACATAAATTAAATTTGTAAAATATTTAAATAAAACATCGTGTAATAAATTGTATTTTAAAATTTATAATTAAAATGTAAATAATTATTTAACGTTTAAACGACGGAGCAAACGAACACCACGCGGAACGCGGGGCGGGAAAGCTGAAAAGTGGGGATAAACCCCCACCTCCATCTTTCATTTTCTTCATTTCATTTCTTTATCACTCTCTCTCCTTCCTTTTTCTCTCTTTCACCAAACACCCCAAAATCCACAAAAATCGCAAATAACAACACGAAACACAACCGGATCAACAATATTTTTAGAGATTCACGACCACCTCGCGACGATCTACAACACTATCTTTCCGGATTTCCATTTCGGCAAATTGTAAGTTTCCGACAAAATCCCGAAATCTCTCGATTCTTAGTATTTTTCACTTGTGGTTGTTATTATAACTAGTAAATGTCCATTACAATGTATAGAACACGAATTTATAGCCTAAAAACGAGTTTAAAATGGAATTTTGGCCGGAAAAACATTAACAGCCGGACTTTCTGGGCTGGTGTTCATCCATGCGACACAAGCCTTGTGTCGCATGTTGTGTCGTATTTTGGCCTTTGTGTCGCATAAACTCTCTTGTGTCGTATCTTGTGTCGTACCCGAGAATTAGTGTCGCAAGTCCTGCGACACAACCACTATGTCGCATACCCCATACGACACAATCACTATGTCGCTGTTGAATCAGCATCTCGCACCTATGCGACACAACCCTTGTGTCGCATAGACATTGTGTCGCATTTCTATGCGACACAACCCTTGTGTCGCATAACCACTTTTGTGTCGCATATTGTGTCGCAAAACACAGAATCCTCAGATTTTTACTAAGTGTCGGGACTCGAAATTTATCACTCGATTTTACCCGAATTCAGATCCCAGATGTGTTTTTCGTCAAAGCAATATAGTAGAAATAAAAATTTTCCAAGCTGACCTGGCAGCTCGACCCCAGCCAGGGGCTCTGCCCCTTGGACCCCGCTACCAGGGGCGCTGCCCCCGGACCCCCGTACTTAGATTCAGTAACGGCTTCTAAAACACAATCAAAACACATTTTTCAAGTAAAACGCCACGAAATCAAAATAATAATAGTTGAGATTATTATTACAAATCCGTCACCAACGGGCCGTACATGTTTTCAAACACTTAACAAATCAACCAAATCGTAGTAATTTGGACATATATATAGTTGTGTAACAACTACAAGGGTGATCTTTTGAGATACCCAATCATGTTTATAACCATCGCGTGTCGTGGACACCCTCAGGTTACAAGTCTTTGGACTTCATATTCGGCTAATCAACTCAAGTTTATTAAGTTAAACTCACAAGACTCAGGTGAGTCTCATAGCCCCTCTTTTACTGTTTTACTCAGGGGTGTGATATATTGCTCAACTTTTAACATGTGAACGCAAGTACCAACTTTTCATATACTACATGAGTTTTTCGAAACTAATCATTTTAAAGTCCTCCGTCAGCATAGTTGTTAATACGTTGTAGCGTGAATATTAGTATATGGTACCATATAGGATTGACCCACCTCATCCGGGTTAGCAAGCACTAACCGGGTAAACGGATGTACTAATATTTGGGAAGACGAATGTGGATTAGGCATTCGTGGAGGCACCTCGCCCAGAATTCTCTATAGGGGACCCGGCCCTCGAGTTAAGCTCAACTATGTGCTCATGGCTGTATACACGATGACTATCATTTAATTGCTGGATGCAATTCATTATTTAATTGCTGGATGCAATTCATTATTTAAATCTTGCGGTTCATACTATATTAACTGATTTCAAACCTGTGAGCTCACCAGCTTTATAGCTGACCTTTTAGCATGTATCGCAGGTACCAAGCAGTAGGATGTTTCTGCTTCAGGACCTTAGCTCGAGTCAGCATACAGACGATTGAGATTTTCTTGCATTAGTATATTTTGTACCAGTACTCATGTACTGAAATCTCATTTTATTTAAACTCGAGCTATGTAAAGCTTTAAATGTTGTAAACATTTCAGTTATCAATATATTTTGTTAAAACGACGCATATAGAGTCGTTTGCTATTTATCTTTGTGCTTTGTTATTGATTAGTAACACCCAAATCAAGCTTCCGCAAATCATCAAATTTGGGGGTGTTACAGATTGGTATCAGAGCCTAAGGTTATAGTGAACTAGGTTGCATTTAGTGGGCCTAGACTATGACCATTAGGCAGTATTCCTTATTAGGTATAACTGGTTCAGTGATTACATCATACGAGTTTAATTTAACATAGCCTGATCAACTATGTACAATTAAGCAAAGATGATGTAAGATCTGAAAGTAGTTATGGCTGAACAGGATACAATAGAAGACTCTGACCTCGAGAGAACCGAGACTTAAACATGTTTATGCTAGACACTCAATAGGCTATATTGTATAGGAACTATATGAATATAGGCCTCACCTTCTTTAACGCTTTATCTCAGAAATGGCAAACACACCATCAAATTCATCTCGCTCTCAATCCGGGTCGCAGAACCCAAGGGTAGCAAGGAGGAACAACAGGTTGCCTCGAGCTGGCCCGTACCCCACTCACTTCACCTTGCCGGCCTTAGCCGCTAGGGTGAACCAACACGAGCAGCGACTTCGCACCATGGATGTCGTGCTGCAGGAAACGAACGAAAACTGGAGACTTACATCCCTTGAACGCATCGAACAAGTCTCCGATGACCTGGAAACCACAAATAACAACATGGATGTCCTTCGCAACCAAGTAATAGCGATAAGCGTGGAAAATGCCCTCCTGCGTCAAAGGATGGAAGAATGTGAACAACGTTCACATGAAGCAGAAGAGTATGCCCGTGGACTAACACAACGACTAGCACTAGCAGAAGATAACGCCCGTCAAGCTAGCAGACTTGCAAACACTGTGGACCGTCTTGTCACGATGATGGAACAAATTAATCTACGTTAAGACTAGTGTAGTCTTTGTCTTGTAATCTATCCTGTAATCTAGTAACTATCTACGCGCTACTCTAAAATTCGGTCGGATGTAACAATTCCCGACGCCTTTTGTAATAACTCTGTAGGATGTAACCTTTGAACTCATATTAGCTATCAAATATTCCTTGTTGTTCAACTCATATTAATTGTCATTTTTCCATGTTGATGTCATGTATTACTGCTTTTATACATGTACATCTATAACAAATACAACTTTCCTACGAAATCTCATGTATCTTCATTTCTTTTATTGAAGAATCATGCCGCCAAAGTCAAGACCATACACCGATGCTCAGCTTACATCGCTTATAACCCAGGCTGTTACTGAAGCCTTGGCTCGGAATACCCCACAAAACTCCACCAGAAACAGCGATGCCGCTGAAACCACTACTGCTAAACCTTGTTCTTACAAGGACTTTCAAAGCTGCAAACCCTCCAGCTTCAAGGGTTCTGAAGGAGCCATCGGACTTATCAGATGGTTCGAGAAAATGGAAACTGTTTTCCGTGTCAGCAAATGCGCGGAGAACGACAAAGTAAACTTCGCCACCTGCTCTCTCGAAGATGATGCCCACTCTTGGTGGAATTCATATACCCAATTAGTGGGTGCTGACACTGCCTACCAACTCTCTTGGGAGGACTTGAAAGCAAAACTCACTGCCAAATACTGCTCAATCGCCAAACTCCAAAAGCTGGACGAGGAGTTCTGGAACCTAAAGGTTCAGGGTGGTGATATCGATGGTTATACCACCAGATTCCAGCAACTCGCTGCCCTCCGCCCAGCCATGGTAAGCACAGAACCTGATAAAATCAGGAAGTACATCATTGGCCTTCCTGAGCCTGTTCGGGGGCATGTTGCCTCTTCCAACCAAACCACCATTGACGGTGCAATCCTATTGGCCCAAGACCTGATGTCCATGAGCCAAGATTCTGAACCACCCACTTCATCCTCCCAAAACAACAAGCGAAAGTGGTCTGACTACCACAACAACCACTCCAACCAACAAAACAAGAAACTCGACACCATCAAAGCCTACAACACCACCACTGACATCACACGGGGCTACACTGGGAACAAACCCTATTGTTCCAAGTGCAGCCGTCACCATGAAGGCTCCTGTGGTCCCTTTTGCAACAATTGCAAGAGGTACGGCCATCTCACCAAAGACTGCAATTCTCCTGCCAACAACAATTCCAACAACAACTCCAGACCACCCAAAGTCTGCTTTGAGTGTGGGAAACCCGGGCACTTCAGGGACACGTGCCCCAAGCTGAAGAATAACAACAACAACAACAACAACCGTAACAACAGCAACAACAACACCCGAAGCAGAGCCTTCGTCATCAAATCTGGGGACGCCCGCCAAGACCCGAATGTGGTCTCGGGTATGTTCCTCCTCAACAACTTAAATGCTTCTGTTCTATTTGACACTGGTGCTGATAGAAGCTTTATCTCTGATGACTTTTGCCCACTACTTGACATCACTCCTGTTGCCTTAGATGTTAAGTACACTGTAGAGCTAGCAAATGGGGAACTTATAGAAACCGATAGTGTGATACCTAATTGCACTTTAAACCTAGCTGATGAAACCTTTTCAATCGATCTTGTACCCGTTGAAATCGGAAGTTTCGACGTTATCATTGGAATGGACTGGTTGTCCAAATACCGAGCTGAAATCATTTGTTACGATAAGATCGTCCGCATTCCACTCACTGCCGGTGGAACCTTGATCATACAGGGGGAGACCGGTGGGACGGGACTCAATATCATCTCTTGCTTAAAAACCCGAAAATTTCTGAGAAAGGGTTACCCTGCAATACTTGCACACATCACAGAGAAGAAGTCGGAGGAGAAGCGACTTGAGGATGTGCCGATTGTTAGAGACTTTCCCGAAGTCTTTCCAGAAGAACTGCCTGGTTTACCTCCATCTAGACAGGTTGAGTTCTCAATTGATCTCGTGCCGGGTGCCGCACCGGTGGCCCGTGCACCGTATCATTTAGCCCCATCCGAACTTCAGGAGTTGTCTGCCCAGTTACAGGAACTTCTGGATAGAGGATTCATTAGACCGAGTTCTTCACCTTGGGGAGCTCCGGTCTTATTTGTTAAAAAGAAGGACGGTTCATTCAGAATGTGCATCGACTATCGAGAGTTGAACAAATTGACCGTCAAGAACCGTTATCCACTTCCTCGCATTGATGATCTATTCGACCAACTTCAGGGTTCAAGTTTCTACTCAAAAATCGACCTACGATCTGGCTATCATCAGTTACGAGTTCGCGACACCGATATTCTGAAAACTGCTTTCAGAACTCGTTACGGGCACTACGAATTCCAAGTGATGCCCTTTGGTCTAACCAACGCACCGGCTGTATTCATGGACCTCATGAATCGGGTGTGCAAACCTTACCTCGACAAGTTTGTCATTGTTTTTATCGATGACATACTCATTTACTCGCGCAACGAGCAAGAACATGCGCAACACCTCAAAACCATCCTCGAACTACTTAGACACGAGGAGCTTTATGCCAAATTCTCTAAGTGTGAGTTCTGGATACAAACTGTTCAATTCCTTGGTCACGTGATCGATAGTCAGGGAATCCACGTTGACCCATCAAAAATCGAGGCTATCAAAGACTGGCAAGCACCCACCTCGGCAACTGAAGTACGACAATTCTTGGGTCTTGCTGGGTACTATCGGCGATTTATCGAAAATTTCTCCAAAATAGCTCAACCACTTACGGTACTGACTCAGAAGGACAAAAGGTTCGATTGGACCGATAAACAAGAGTCAGCGTTCCAACTTTTGAAACAAAAGCTTTGCAGTGCTCCAATTCTATCCTTACCCGAAGGCACCGATGACTTCGTGGTATACTGTGATGCTTCCCACCAAGGTCTCGGTTGCGTGCTGATGCAAAGGGACAAAGTCATTGCCTATGCCTCACGACAGCTGAAAATTCACGAAAAGAACTACACCCCTCATGATCTCGAACTTGGAGCTGTCATTTTTGCTCTCAAAATCTGGAGACATTATCTCTACGGCACTAAGTGCACAATCTTTACCGATCACAAAAGTCTCCAACATATATTCGATCAGAAGGATCTCAATATGAGGCAACGTCGATGGGTCGAGTTGCTTACCGATTACGATTGCGAGATCAAGTACCATCCAGGGAAGGCTAATGTTGTAGCCGATGCCCTCAGTCGAAAGGAACGACCAAAACCACTTCGAGTCCGAGCCCTTAGTATGACCATTCACAACGATCTTACCGTTCAGGTTCATACCGCTCAGATCGAAGCCCTGAAACCTGAAAACATCAAAAATGAAGCCTTACGGGGTATTGACAAACAATTCGAAATCAAATCTAACGGGATTAGGTATTTCTCAAACCGAATCTGGTTGCCTAATTTCGGGAACATACGAGACTTGGTGATGGATGAAGCTCACAAGTCCAAATATTCTATCCATCCGGGATCCGATAAGATGTACCACGGCATCAAGGAATTTTATTGGTGGCCAAACATGAAAGCCGAAATCGCCACTTACGTTAGCAAGTGCCTTACTTGCTCAAAAGTCAAAACCGAACATCAAAAACCTTCTGGTTTACTCCAACAACCTGAAATCCCTGAATGGAAATGGGAACAAATTGTCATGGATTTCATAACCAAACTACCCAAGTCGTCGAGCGGTTGTGATACCATTTGGGTGATCGTCGATCGTCTCACCAAATCTGCTCATTTCCTGGCAATCAAGGAAAACGATAAAATGGAACGCCTTACACAAATCTACATCAAGGAAATCGTTTCTCATCACGGTGTTCCAATCTCGATCATCTCTGACAGAGATGCCCGTTTCACTTCTCGTTTTTGGCAATCACTTCAAAAAGCTTTGGGTACTCGTCTTGATATGAGTACTGCATACCATCCTCAAACCGACGGCCAAAGTGAACGAACCATTCAGACACTAGAAGATATGCTACGCGCCTGCGTAGTTGATTTCGGTACAAACTGGGAAAGGCATCTACCGTTGTGCGAATTTTCCTATAATAACAGCTATCACGCCAGCATTAAGGCTGCACCTTTTGAGGCACTGTACGGTCGTAAGTGCCGATCACCGATCTGTTGGACTGAAGTGGGAGATAGTCAACTCACTGGTCCTGAACTCATACACGCCACCACTGAGAAAATTGTGGAAATCCAAAACCGACTCAAAGCCGCACGTGATCGTCAGAAAAGTTACGCTGACGTGAGACGCAAACCACTCGAGTTCCAAGTTGGGGATCGAGTACTCTTAAAAGTATCGCCTTGGAAAGGCGTCATCCGTTTTGGCAAACGCGGGAAGTTAAATCCCAGGTACATCGGACCTTTTGAGATCCTCGAACGGATTGGCCCCGTAGCTTATCGATTGCAGCTGCCATCCGAACTCAGCAGCGTGCACCCTACTTTTCATATTTCAAATTTGAAGAAGTGTCTGTCTGATGAGACACTTATTATTCCACTAGATGAAATTCGTGTTGACGATAAACTTCACTTCGTTGAGGAACCCGCTGAAATTATGGACCGTGAGGTCAAACAACTGAAACAAAGTCGTATTCCCATCGTCAAGGTCAGATGGAATTCGCGGCGTGGTCCGGAATTCACCTGGGAACGGGAAGACCAAATGCGACTCAAATATCCTCAACTTTTCACTGATTCTACATCAAACACGACTTCGAACTAAATTTCGGGATGAAATTCTTCTAACAGGGGGAAAATGTAACACCCGCCAAATTAGGACTAGTAATTAGTGCCTAATCATATATTAATACATGTAATTAGTTCTGTGTTAGGCTAATTAATGTATCGAATTATATATATTGTTGAATATATACGAAAATGCGATTTGATTAAATCGTAGGCAATTTAAATCGGACGTGATTCGATTCAATTTAATACGGACGTTGGTGACCCATTTTATTAAATAATGCTTTACATCAAAAATATTATTATGATAATATTTCGTATTCAATCGTATCGTACAACAAGATCGTACACAATTCAAAATGTTTAAAACGCGCAAACTAAATAAACAAACTTACATTTTATAACTCAAACATAAATTAAATTTGTAAAATATTTAAATAAAACATCGTGTAATAAATTGTATTTTAAAATTTATAATTAAAATGTAAATAATTATTTAACGTTTAAACGACGGAGCAAACGAACACCACGCGGAACGCGGGGCGGGAAAGCTGAAAAGTGGGGATAAACCCCCACCTCCATCTTTCATTTTCTTCATTTCATTTCTTTATCACTCTCTCTCCTTCCTTTTTCTCTCTTTCACCAAAACACCCCAAAATCCACAAAAATCGCAAATAACAACACGAAACACAACCGGATCAACAATATTTTTAGAGATTCACGACCACCTCGCGACGATCTACAACACTATCTTTCCGGATTTCCATTTCGGCAAATTGTAAGTTTCCGACAAAATCCCGAAATCTCTCGATTCTTAGTATTTTTCACTTGTGGTTGTTATTATAACTAGTAAATGTCCATTATAATGTATAGAACACAAATTTATAGCCTAAAAACGAGTTTAAAATGGAATTTTGGCCGGAAAAACGTTAACAGCCGGACTTTCTGGGCTGGTGTTCATCCATGCGACACAAGCCTTGTGTCGCATGTTGTGTCGTATTTTGGCCTTTGTGTCGCATAAACTCTCTTGTGTCGTATCTTGTGTCGTACCCGAGAATTAGTGTCGCAAGTCCTGCGACACAACCACTATGTCGCATACCCCATACGACACAATCACTATGTCGCTGTTGAATCAGCATCTCGCACCTATGCGACACAACCCTTGTGTCGCATAGACATTGTGTCGCATTTCTATGCGACACAACCCTTGTGTCGCATAACCACTTTTGTGTCGCATATTGTGTCGCAAAACACAGAATCCTCAGATTTTTACTAAGTGTCGGGACTCGAAATTTATCACTCGATTTTACCCGAATTCAGATCCCAGATGTGTTTTTCGTCAAAGCAATATAGTAGAAATAAAAATTTTCCAAGCTGACCTGGCAGCTCGACCCCAGCCAGGGGCTCTGCCCCTTGGACCCCGCTACCAGGGGCGCTGCCCCCGGACCCCCGTACTTAGATTCAGTAACGGCTTCTAAAACACAATCAAAACACATTTTTCAAGTAAAACGCCACGAAATCAAAATAATAATAGTTGAGATTATTATTACAAATCCGTCACCAACGGGCCGTACATGTTTTCAAACACTTAACAAATCAACCAAATCGTAGTAATTTGGACATATATATAGTTGTGTAACAACTACAAGGGTGATCTTTTGAGATACCCAATCATGTTTATAACCATCGCGTGTCGTGGACACCCTCAGGTTACAAGTCTTTGGACTTCATATTCGGCTAATCAACTCAAGTTTATTAAGTTAAACTCACAAGACTCAGGTGAGTCTCATAGCCCCTCTTTTACTGTTTTACTCAGGGGTGTGATATATTGCTCAACTTTTAACATGTGAACGCAAGTACCAACTTTTCATATACTACATGAGTTTTTCGAAACTAATCATTTTAAAGTCCTCCGTCAGCATAGTTGTTAATACGTTGTAGCGTGAATATTAGTATATGGTACCATATAGGATTGACCCACCTCATCCGGGTTAGCAAGCACTAACCGGGTAAACGGATGTACTAATATTTGGGAAGACGAATGTGGATTAGGCATTCGTGGAGGCACCTCGCCCGGAATTCTCTATAGGGGACCCGGCCCTCGAGTTAAGCTCAACTATGTGCTCATGGCTGTATACACGATGACTATCATTTAATTGCTGGATGCAATTCATTATTTAATTGCTGGATGCAATTCATTATTTAAATCTTGCGGTTCATACTATATTAACTGATTTCAAACCTGTGAGCTCACCAGCTTTATAGCTGACCTTTTAGCATGTATCGCAGGTACCAAGCAGTAGGATGTTTCTGCTTCAGGACCTTAGCTCGAGTCAGCATACAGACGATTGAGATTTTCTTGCATTAGTATATTTTGTACCAGTACTCATGTACTGAAATCTCATTTTATTTAAACTCGAGCTATGTAAAGCTTTAAATGTTGTAAACATTTCAGTTATCAATATATTTTGTTAAAACGACGCATATAGAGTCGTTTGCTATTTATCTTTGTGCTTTGTTATTGATTAGTAACACCCAAATCAAGCTTCCGCAAATCATCAAATTTGGGGGTGTTACAGATTGGTATCAGAGCCTAAGGTTATAGTGAACTAGGTTGCATTTAGTGGGCCTAGACTATGACCATTAGGCAGTATTCCTTATTAGGTATAACTGGTTCAGTGATTACATCATACGAGTTTAATTTAACATAGCCTGATCAACTATGTACAATTAAGCAAAGATGATGTAAGATCTGAAAGTAGTTATGGCTGAACAGGATACAATAGAAGACTCTGACCTCGAGAGAACCGAGACTTAAACATGTTTATGCTAGACACTCAATAGGCTATATTGTATAGGAACTATATGAATATAGGCCTCACCTTCTTTAACGCTTTATCTCAGAAATGGCAAACACACCATCAAATTCATCTCGCTCTCAATCCGGGTCGCAGAACCCAAGGGTAGCAAGGAGGAACAACAGGTTGCCTCGAGCTGGCCCGTACCCCACTCACTTCACCTTGCCGACCTTAGCCGCTAGGGTGAACCAACACGAGCAGCGACTTCGCACCATGGATGTCGTGCTGCAGGAAACGAACGAAAACTGGAGACTTACATCCCTTGAACGCATCGAACAAGTCTCCGATGACCTGGAAACCACAAATAACAACATGGATGTCCTTCGCAACCAAGTAATAGCGATAAGCGTGGAAAATGCCCTCCTGCGTCAAAGGATGGAAGAATGTGAACAGCGTTCACATGAAGCAGAAGAGTATGCCCGTGGACTAACACAACGACTAGCACTAGCAGAAGATAACGCCCGTCAAGCTAGCAGACTTGCAAACACTGTGGACCGTCTTGTCACGATGATGGAACAAATTAATCTACGTTAAGACTAGTGTAGTCTTTGTCTTGTAATCTATCCTGTAATCTAGTAACTATCTACGCGCTACTCTAAAATTCGGTCGGATGTAACAATTCCCGACGCCTTTTGTAATAACTCTGTAGGATGTAACCTTTGAACTCATATTAGCTATCAAATATTCCTTGTTGTTCAACTCATATTAATTGTCATTTTTCCATGTTGATGTCATGTATTACTGCTTTTATACATGTACATCTATAACAAATACAACTTTCCTACGAAATCTCATGTATCTTCATTTCTTTTATTGAAGAATCATGCCGCCAAAGTCAAGACCATACACCGATGCTCAGCTTACATCGCTTATAACCCAGGCTGTTACTGAAGCCTTGGCTCAGAATACCCCACAAAACTCCACCAGAAACAGCGATGCCGCTGAAACCACTACTGCTAAACCTTGTTCTTACAAGGACTTTCAAAGCTGCAAACCCTCCAGCTTCAAGGGTTCTGAAGGAGCCATCGGACTTATCAGATGGTTCGAGAAAATGGAAACTGTTTTCCGTGTCAGCAAATGCGCGGAGAACGACAAAGTAAACTTCGCCACCTGCTCTCTCGAAGATGATGCCCACTCTTGGTGGAATTCATATACCCAATCAGTGGGTGCTGACACTGCCTACCAACTCTCTTGGGAGGACTTGAAAGCAAAACTCACTGCCAAATACTGCTCAATCGCCAAACTCCAAAAGCTGGACGAGGAGTTCTGGAACCTAAAGGTTCAGGGTGGTGATATCGATGGTTATACCACCAGATTCCAGCAACTCGCTGCCCTCCGCCCAGCCATGGTAAGCACAGAACCTGATAAAATCAGGAAGTACATCATTGGCCTTCCTGAGCCTGTTCGGGGGCATGTTGCCTCTTCCAACCAAACCACCATTGACGGTGCAATCCTATTGGCCCAAGACCTGATGTCCATGAGCCAAGATTCTGAACCACCCACTTCATCCTCCCAAAACAACAAGCGAAAGTGGTCTGACTACCACAACAACCACTCCAACCAACAAAACAAGAAACCCGACACCATCAAAGCCTACAACACCACCACTGACATCACACGGGGCTACACTGGGAACAAACCCTATTGTTCCAAGTGCAGCCGTCACCATGAAGGCTCCTGTGGTCCCTTTTGCAACAATTGCAAGAGGTACGGCCATCTCACCAAAGACTGCAATTCTCCTGCCAACAACAATTCCAACAACAACTCCAGACCACCCAAAGTCTGCTTTGAGTGTGGGAAACCCGGGCACTTCAGGGACACGTGCCCCAAGCTGAAGAATAACAACAACAACAACAACAACCGTAACAACAGCAACAACAACACCCGAAGCAGAGCCTTCGTCATCAAATCTGGGGACGCCCGCCAAGACCCGAATGTGGTCTCGGGTATGTTCCTCCTCAACAACTTAAATGCTTCTGTTCTATTTGACACTGGTGCTGATAGAAGCTTTATCTCTGATGACTTTTGCCCACTACTTGACATCACTCCTGTTGCCTTAGATGTTAAGTACACTGTAGAGCTAGCAAATGGGGAACTTATAGAAACCGATAGTGTGATACCTAATTGCACTTTAAACCTAGCTGATGAAACCTTTTCAATCGATCTTGTACCCGTTGAAATCGGAAGTTTCGACGTTATCATTGGAATGGACTGGTTGTCCAAATACCGAGCTGAAATCATTTGTTACGATAAGATCGTCCGCATTCCACTCACTGCCGGTGGAACCTTGATCATACAGGGGGAGACCGGTGGGACGGGACTCAATATCATCTCTTGCTTAAAAACCCGAAAATTTCTGAGAAAGGGTTACCCTGCAATACTTGCACACATCACAGAGAAGAAGTCGGAGGAGAAGCGACTTGAGGATGTGCCGATTGTTAGAGACTTTCCCGAAGTCTTTCCAGAAGAACTGCCTGGTTTACCTCCATCTAGACAGGTTGAGTTCTCAATTGATCTCGTGCCGGGTGCCGCACCGGTGGCCCGTGCACCGTATCATTTAGCCCCATCCGAACTTCAGGAGTTGTCTGCCCAGTTACAGGAACTTCTGGATAGAGGATTCATTAGACCGAGTTCTTCACCTTGGGGAGCTCCGGTCTTATTTGTTAAAAAGAAGGACGGTTCATTCAGAATGTGCATCGACTATCGAGAGTTGAACAAATTGACCGTCAAGAACAGTTATCCACTTCCTCGCATTGATGATCTATTCGACCAACTTCAGGGTTCAAGTTTCTACTCAAAAATCGACCTACGATCTGGCTATCATCAGTTACAAGTTCGCGACACCGATATTCTGAAAACTGCTTTCAGAACTCGTTACGGGCACTACGAATTCCAAGTGATGCCCTTTGGTCTAACCAACGCACCGGCTGTATTCATGGACCTCATGAATCGGGTGTGCAAACCTTACCTCGACAAGTTTGTCATTGTTTTTATCGATGACATACTCATTTACTCGCGCAACGAGCAAGAACATGCGCAACACCTCAAAACCATCCTCGAACTACTTAGACACGAGGAGCTTTATGCCAAATTCTCTAAGTGTGAGTTCTGGATACAAACTGTTCAATTCCTTGGTCACGTGATCGATAGTCAGGGAATCCACGTTGACCCATCAAAAATCGAGGCTATCAAAGACTGGCAAGCACCCACCTCGGCAACTGAAGTACGACAATTCTTGGGTCTTGCTGGGTACTATCGGCGATTTATCGAAAATTTCTCCAAAATAGCTCAACCACTTACGGTACTGACTCAGAAGGACAAAAGGTTCGATTGGACCGATAAACAAGAGTCAGCGTTCCAACTTTTGAAACAAAAGCTTTGCAGTGCTCCAATTCTATCCTTACCCGAAGGCACCGATGACTTCGTGGTATACTGTGATGCTTCCCACCAAGGTCTCGGTTGCGTGCTGATGCAACGGGACAAAGTCATTGCCTATGCCTCACGACAGCTGAAAATTCACGAAAAGAACTACACCCCTCATGATCTCGAACTTGGAGCTGTCATTTTTGCTCTCAAAATCTGGAGACATTATCTCTACGGCACTAAGTGCACAATCTTTACCGATCACAAAAGTCTCCAACATATATTCGATCAGAAGGATCTCAATATGAGGCAACGTCGATGGGTCGAGTTGCTTACCGATTACGATTGCGAGATCAAGTACCATCCAGGGAAGGCTAATGTTGTAGCCGATGCCCTCAGTCGAAAGGAACGACCAAAACCACTTCGAGTCCGAGCCCTTAGTATGACCATTCACAACGATCTTACCGTTCAGGTTCATACCGCTCAGATCGAAGCCCTGAAACCTGAAAACATCAAAAATGAAGCCTTACGGGGTATTGACAAACAATTCGAAATCAAATCTAACGGGATTAGGTATTTCTCAAACCGAATCTGGTTGCCTAATTTCGGGAACATACGAGACTTGGTGATGGATGAAGCTCACAAGTCCAAATATTCTATCCATCCGGGATCCGATAAGATGTACCACGGCATCAAGGAATTTTATTGGTGGCCAAACATGAAAGCCGAAATCGCTACTTACGTTAGCAAGTGCCTTACTTGCTCAAAAGTCAAAACCGAACATCAAAAACCTTCTGGTTTACTCCAACAACCTGAAATCCCTGAATGGAAATGGGAACAAATTGTCATGGATTTCATAACCAAACTACCCAAGTCGTCGAGCGGTTGTGATACCATTTGGGTGATCGTCGATCGTCTCACCAAATCTGCTCATTTCCTGGCAATCAAGGAAAACGATAAAATGGAACGCCTTACACAAATCTACATCAAGGAAATCGTTTCTCATCACGGTGTTCCAATCTCGATCATCTCTGACAGAGATGCCCGTTTCACTTCTCGTTTTTGGCAATCACTTCAAAAAGCTTTGGGTACTCGTCTTGATATGAGTACTGCATACCATCCTCAAACCGACGGCCAAAGTGAACGAACCATTCAGACACTAGAAGATATGCTACGCGCCTGCGTAGTTGATTTCGGTACAAACTGGGAAAGGCATCTACCGTTGTGCGAATTTTCCTATAATAACAGCTATCACGCCAGCATTAAGGCTGCACCTTTTGAGGCACTGTACGGTCGTAAGTGCCGATCACCGATCTGTTGGACTGAAGTGGGAGATAGTCAACTCACTGGTCCTGAACTCATACACGCCACCACTGAGAAAATTGTGGAAATCCAAAACCGACTCAAAGCCGCACGTGATCGTCAGAAAAGTTACGCTGACGTGAGACGCAAACCACTCGAGTTCCAAGTTGGGGATCGAGTACTCTTAAAAGTATCGCCTTGGAAAGGCGTCATCCGTTTTGGCAAACGCGGGAAGTTAAATCCCAGGTACATCGGACCTTTTGAGATCCTCGAACGGATTGGCCCCGTAGCTTATCGATTGCAGCTGCCATCCGAACTCAGCAGCGTGCACCCTACTTTTCATATTTCAAATTTGAAGAAGTGTCTGTCTGATGAGACACTTATTATTCCACTAGATGAAATTCGTGTTGACGATAAACTTCACTTCGTTGAGGAACCCGCTGAAATTATGGACCGTGAGGTCAAACAACTGAAACAAAGTCATATTCCCATCGTCAAGGTCAGATGGAATTCGCGGCGTGGTCCGGAATTCACCTGGGAACGGGAAGACCAAATGCGACTCAAATATCCTCAACTTTTCACTGATTCTACATCAAACACGACTTCGAACTAAATTTCGGGATGAAATTCTTCTAACAGGGGGAAAATGTAACACCCGCCAAATTAGGACTAGTAATTAGTGCCTAATCATATATTAATACATGTAATTAGTTCTGTGTTAGGCTAATTAATGTATCGAATTATATATATTGTTGAATATATACGAAAATGCGATTTGATTAAATCGTAGGCAATTTAAATCGGACGTGATTCGATTCAATTTAATACGGACGTTGGTGACCCATTTTATTAAATAATGCTTTACATCAAAAATATTATTATGATAATATTTCGTATTCAATCGTATCGTACAACAAGATCGTACACAATTCAAAATGTTTAAAACGCGCAAACTAAATAAACAAACTTACATTTTATAACTCAAACATAAATTAAATTTGTAAAATATTTAAATAAAACATCGTGTAATAAATTGTATTTTAAAATTTATAATTAAAATGTAAATAATTATTTAACGTTTAAACGACGGAGCAAACGAACACCACGCGGAACGCGGGGCGGGAAAGCTGAAAAGTGGGGATAAACCCCCACCTCCATCTTTCATTTTCTTCATTTCATTTCTTTATCACTCTCTCTCCTTCCTTTTTCTCTCTTTCACCAAAACACCCCAAAATCCACAAAAATCGCAAATAACAACACGAAACACAACCGGATCAACAATATTTTTAGAGATTCACGACCACCTCGCGACGATCTACAACACTATCTTTCCGGATTTCCATTTCGGCAAATTGTAAGTTTCCGACAAAATCCCGAAATCTCTCGATTCTTAGTATTTTTCACTTGTGGTTGTTATTATAACTAGTAAATGTCCATTACAATGTATAGAACACGAATTTATAGCCTAAAAACGAGTTTAAAATGGAATTTTGGCCGGAAAAACGTTAACAGCCGGACTTTCTGGGCTGGTGTTCATCCATGCGACACAAGCCTTGTGTCGCATGTTGTGTCGTATTTTGGCCTTTGTGTCGCATAAACTCTCTTGTGTCGTATCTTGTGTCGTACCCGAGAATTAGTGTCGCAAGTCCTGCGACACAACCACTATGTCGCATACCCCATACGACACAATCACTATGTCGCTGTTGAATCAGCATCTCGCACCTATGCGACACAACCCTTGTGTCGCATAGACATTGTGTCGCATTTCTATGCGACACAACCCTTGTGTCGCATAACCACTTTTGTGTCGCATATTGTGTCGCAAAACACAGAATCCTCAGATTTTTACTAAGTGTCGGGACTCGAAATTTATCACTCGATTTTACCCGAATTCAGATCCCAGATGTGTTTTTCGTCAAAGCAATATAGTAGAAATAAAAATTTTCCAAGCTGACCTGGCAGCTCGACCCCAGCCAGGGGCTCTGCCCCTTGGACCCCGCCAGGGGCTGCCGCCCCTTGGACCCCGCTACCAGGGGCGCTGCCCCCGGACCCCCGTACTTAGATTCAGTAACGGCTTCTAAAACACAATCAAAACACATTTTTCAAGTAAAACGCCACGAAATCAAAATAATAATAGTTGAGATTATTATTACAAATCCGTCACCAACGGGCCGTACATGTTTTCAAACACTTAACAAATCAACCAAATCGTAGTAATTTGGACATATATATAGTTGTGTAACAACTACAAGGGTGATCTTTTGAGATACCCAATCATGTTTATAACCATCGCGTGTCGTGGACACCCTCAGTGTGACACCTCGTCAAAAAGTAATTTGCGCGCCAAATTTAAACTTTAATTATTCGTATTTAATACGCTCCAAACCTGTAATATTCAATAATTATATATATAAATATATATATAATAATAATTTGGTCCAAATAACGAAATGTACGCGTCCAAACTTCGGTGTCAAAATTTCAAAACTAATACTTTATTAGTTACAATAAACGTTACACAGTTAGACAAAAACAGTAAACGTACAAAATTATCATTAGTTTTGGATTTAAAAACGCGTCCTATTTAGTTGGGACAACGCGAAATAAAGTTATAAAACTTTGTTCCAAAAATATTTTCAAAACATTACGAAACATACAAATGAAATTATAAAAACAAAATAATAAATTTATTTTTCGAACGGGTACGAAAACACGGGTATTTTATACCGCGAATTGGGGACGAAGTGGGGAAAACCCCCTCCCTCCCTTTTTGGTCAGCCAATCCCAAACACCCTCACTCACTCTCTTTTTCATTTTCTTTCTCTTCTTCTTTTTCTTCCTCATCTCTATCCCTTTCTCTCTACACCATACAACAACAACAACCAATAATAACAACATCATCATCATAAATTTCGGAGTCATCATCACCATCAACAACAACGACAACAAACAACATCATCATCATCATCATCAACCGATTTCATCGTCATCCTCACCATTTTCGGATCCCCTTTTTACTCGGTGAGAAAACCTTCGATCCATCTTTATTTTCATGTTTATATCACTTTAAACATCATATATCATCATTATATAAGTTTATTGTTGTCGAAAATGTGATTTTGGGGTTCGATCCGTGCGTTTTTGGGGTGCTCGGTCGAACAGATCTGAACCAGACCAGGGAAGCCGGCGGCTTCCCTTGAATCCGGCGGCTTCATGCCGTTTCCAGCTACTGCGTCACTAGCGAAGTGTCGCTAAACCCCGTCACTAAACTCCTGCGTCACTTAAGAAGTGACGCTATATGCGTCACTAACCCTATAGCGACACTTCTGAAGTGTCGCTAAATGTCAGAAAAATCCTATCTTTTGAGTCACTAGCCTAGTGACGCCCAAAATCAACCAGTGACGCATGAAGTGTCGCTATTATCAGTTTTTAAGCCAAAAATTCACTTTTAAAGTACGAAACTTATCCGAAAACATATACGCAATTTATATATGAACCGAGACACGTTTATATACACTTTTTATACGAAAACAACTTAATTATATTTTCTAAATATAATTTCAATACGAGACAAACGACACGCAACTTCTTTACGAAATTCAAATGTAAATACTTATCAAACACATTGAGTACAATTTAACCGAATGAACAACAAATTGGATAGTTTTACTTAAATATCCACTTACTTATACGAAATCTCACGTGTTTAGGACACTAGGAGATTATTATCGACACGACTCGCTACATTAGGACGCTAGCTCCTCAGGTGAGTTTCATAGCCCCACTCTTTCAACTGTTTTACTGTTTTTGGGGTGAAACACATGCACAACAACTGTTTTCGAATTATATTAATAATCTTTTATAATTCACAATCAATTATGTTACTGTATGTAATACAAATGTGTAATACTTAGGAATTACACTCAACATATTGTTTTGAAACAATATCAAGACCTAACCTAGACAGGTCATAATCGTACACTATCAGATTGTTGGAAAACAATTACCTAGGTATAACTTGATATAGTTATTACTTTTCATTGGCCATATTGTCGCGGGACAATATTATCAAATACGTTAGAACTGGTTAGTTCTACCTACACTAGACGACATATATACAATTACAGGATTAGTTTCTCTTTTAGGAACTAATAATGCCAATACAATTCAGAACCCAAATATACTTGCTAGGCTTTAGGCTAGAAGTATACGATAGCATCATATGTTAGTATAGATCATTTATACTAATACAATCCAACTAGGTGATGAGTATTCATACCTAGGACCAATGTACTACTTAATATCTAAATATTTGCTTATATTTATTTAGATACAATCAATTATTTTCATGTGTGACATGATTGTTACTTATGTTTGCTCATTCGACAAATATATATATATATATCTATATATATATATATATATCAACATGTTTATATATTATCATGAGCACTTGGTGCTGACTTCAATATTACTTATGTATATTAGTATACATACAATCATACAAACACAATCATTCAAGTCGGACGCGTCGTTGTACGGTCGACACTTATTTGCAATAGCTAGTATGTCGTAGTACTACTAGCTCTACATTCAACTTTGCTTGCGAGCAATTCAGTCGATGCCTGTTGGGCACAAAGCGAGATCACGGTTAAGTGATTCAAAACGATACCACGGTTTCAGTGGGGACAAAGCGATGCCACGGTTTCAGTGGGCACAACTTCAGCAGACAAGTCGTTGTACTTGTATCATTTTCAGCAGACAAGTCGTTGTACTTGTATCATTTTCAGCAGACAAGTCGTTGTACTTGTATCATTTTCAGCAGACAAGTCGTTGTA
The DNA here is from genome assembly GCA_949592205.1 of Helichrysum umbraculigerum. Classification (NCBI taxonomy): domain Eukaryota; kingdom Viridiplantae; phylum Streptophyta; class Magnoliopsida; order Asterales; family Asteraceae; genus Helichrysum; species Helichrysum umbraculigerum. The sequence goes on along the minus strand of CATIUR010000004.1, from coordinate 141,002,766 downwards.
CTTGTATCATTTTCAGCAGACAAGTCGTTGTACTTGTATCATTTTTCAATCAGACAAGTCTTTGTACTTGTATTATTTTCAATCAGACAAGTTGTTGTAACTTGTATCAATTTTAAAACAAACAATTTCAATGGTAAACTTATAATTCAAACTAGTTAGGTATGGAATACCTCGATTAGACTTTTACACATTGGTGTTACAAACTTCAACGTATTACATATCAAAAATCATTGATTTTGGAAATAACTTTACAAAACATAAATTGTTTTATTACTTTATGTTTTCAACTACCCATCCTATGAACTCACCAGCTTTATAGCTGACCTGTTTTAGCATGTGTTCTCAGGTTGCCCAGCAGGATTAGGATCGCTACAAGATCTTATTAGCTAGAGTCGCATATTTTCAACAATTGGGACAACTCTGCATCTACTTTAGTATTTTCAAATTATGTATTTGGAAATTATCATTAAACTTATAACTTTGTAAACGTTCTATTTTGGGAAATGTATAATTATTTTCAAACGTCTCATTTAGAGTCGTTCATTATGTATCTTATGCTGTGATATTTGATTTAGTGACACCCGACCCGACAGCTTCCGCAAACCGAAATTTGAGGGTGTCACAGATTGGTATCAGAGCCTAAGGTTGTAGTGAACTAGGTTGCATTTAGTGGGCCTAGACTATGACCGTTAGGCTGTATTCCTCATTAGGTATGACTGGTTCAGGGATTACATCATACGAGTTTAATTTAACATAGCGTAGCTAACTATGTACAATTAAATAAAGATGATGTAAGATCTGAAAGGGGTTATACTGAAACAGGAATGCGTAGTTGACTCTGATTGTTATGTGCTAGACATCCTAGGCTATTATATGTACTGTAAGTATATATGAATAGGCCTTACACGTGTACTACTATCACATATCTATATATATATCGAGTATATATATACAATCAATTCCACTGAACCAATACATGCTCGCGAAGAGGCACATCGCCGTCTTCCTCACCATCGCGACTCGACACATTTATCACCGAGCCTCGGGAAGGAGGTACAAACGTTATCAATGGGAATGGAAACCCGCACATGCTAAACCTTCACGAAACTTAAAACAAACTGATGACTTTTCAACCTTGACCATATGGATCACAATTGGATTAGTGTTGACTAAGTCCACAACAAATTTAACTCGAATCACAACTTGATCATGTAGATCAATCAATACTTTAGTGCCTTGGCACTCACATTTTAGCCTTTGTGCTACAACTTAGAAATTCGAACTTCAAACACATTTTGGCCTTGGGGCTACAAATCAAACAACACATGGCACGTAGTGCTACGATTTCAAGCATGTTAATACCACCACTTGAGCACATTAGTGCAACACTCATAGTACATGGGTACTACAATTTCAATGCCGCGGGCACTTCATTACAGCACGTGGTGCTGTGTTTCATGGTACTTTGGTACTACAATTACAAAACATTAGTGTTTCAATTACTGTGCTGATAGCACTTCATTATAGCACTAGGTGCTACTTCAATTATACATGTAGACTTGTTATAGTTGCATGTACGACTTATATATATACATATACACTTACTTAACTGGGCACGGGGTGCCACACCTGACCTTTATTATGTACGTATACTTGTATAGTTACGTGTACACCATATATGTATATACTACCAATTAAGCAGGTAATGTTTTAATCAATAAATATACAATGATGTCACCACACACATGGGTTGTGTTGGTGGACCCTGCTTCAACACCACCGAGGACACTGTAGTTGTCACATACACAGGCATGAATGGCCGTACGATATTCTAGTACTACGATATAGTCCATTGGACTACTCACAACAACATAGTCTTAGATTGACTACATAGAAAACACAACTTGGTCATGATACGACCGCACCTAGAAACTACAACTCAACTGGTCACAACACTCGAAAAACATGAGATTCATGATAACTTAACTAAAGAAAATTTGACAACGGTTACTTAAACTGTTGTATCAACAATACAAAAAGGGCAGTGATGCGCCTGCCACCTACAATATCAAAAACTTCAACGTCAAGGATCGTAGGATCCCATGTATCATAAATTCAAACTCAAGTTAGCTACTTATGTCATTGTAATAATCATCATCTTTGATTAAAGATCTCACACTTTGTCATTTCATTCTTGTTCAAGAATTATGCCTCCTAAACGACCAACTTTCACTCGAGCTGAGCAAGATCAAATCATTAATCAAGCAATGACTGCAACCCTAGCTGCTCAGAACCAAGTAAAGCCTTGCACTTTTAGGGATTTCCTGAGGTGTGAACCCCCAAACTTCGTCGGGACTGAAGGAGCTATCGGATTAATTCGATGGTTCGAAAGAATGGAGTCTATTTTCCACATGTGCAACTGCCCCGACGACTGCAAAGTCTTGTATGCCACTTCCACCCTCCAGGATGATGCCTCTACCTGGTGGAATTTTCACGCCCGAACTGTAGGAATCGACACTGCTCACGAACTTCCGTGGGAAGACCTGAAACAAATCATGAAGGACAAGTATTGCCCCATCGAAGTACTTCACAAACTTGAGGACGAACTTTGGTATCTCACCGTGTCACACCCCCAATTTCATGCTTTGCGGAAGCGACTGTTTTGGGGCGTGACTAATCAATAATCAAACCCAAAGTACAAGCAAACGACTCTAAATGAGACGTTGTAGAAGTTGTTACATTAATACATAAGTTTTCAAAAGTAATACATCATTAATGAGTTCGCAACTTGTTTTGTTAGATTTTAAGTACATAATCATTATACAAAAGATAATGCAAGTAAAATCTTCATATGTGTAATTGCATGCGATTCGAGCTACTAAAGCATATCCTGCTGGGCCATCCGTACTGATCAACCCTAATGTTGCTGTGTACCTGAGAATGCATTACTAAAACAGGTCAACCAAAAGGTTGGTGAATCTCACAGGTTTATAGTAAGTAACAGTTTGAACACATTAGCTTGTAAAATCATTGAGTAAATATTGCACAGTCGCAATAGTTTCCGTATATATTGCCATGAGCACCATAGTCGAAGCTTAACAATCAGTGATTTTGCCCTCGTGAATGCTAATCCAGACATTCATATGTAACGAGTAAGAAACACCCATTTATACTGAATGTTCGGGGTAGTGCGTGCTACCCTGGGTGAGGATTGTCAGTCCTAATGGATCCATTTACTAGTACTCGCGCTTAAGACCATAACTGACGACTATGATTAAAGGGACTTCATTGGATTAAGTAATCTCATGCAATCGATATACCAGTAAATCAGTTTGTAATCAAGTGTGTAAATACATGTGTTCGAGTAAAGCAAGTAATGCATCTCCCCCAAAGTAAAACAGTGAAAAGGGGCCATGAGACTCACCTGTAGAGCCAGCAATCCTAATGTGCGTACGTATTCCAACAGTAATCTCCTAACGTCCTAAACACGCAAGATTGTATGTTTGTAAGTGTACGCGTAATGATTCGTTTGTATAGTTGTTTGTTTGGTTGATTAGGTCCAAAGTATTCGATTCGTATTTACGTTTGAAGTTTTTATAAAATGTACGGTTCGTTGGTGTCGGATTGAAATTATATTTCCAAAAATATAATTATGTTCGTTTCGTATAAAATAGTTGTAAAATCTTGTATCGTATCGTTTACAATTTATCCGTAAGTGTATAAGATCAATACTTGGTGAAAAATGTGTTCTGGTTTGGCTTGGATCCGCCGGATCCCTTGGGAATCCACATGATCCGCCGGATCCCTTGGGAATCCTCCGGATCCCTTGGGAATCCGCTTGATCCGCCGGATCCCTTGGGAATCCGCCGGATCCCTTGGGAATCCGCTTGATCCGCCGGATCCCTTGGGAATCCGCCGGATCCCTTGGGAATCCAGCACCTGATCCGCCGGATCCCTTGGGAATCCGCCGGATCCCTGGGGAATCCAGCCCCTGTTCGTGCAGATCATCAACAAAACGGTTTCTAACCTAGTTTTAACCAATTTCCGCACATATAGAATGTTACTACATGTTATATAATGTATTAAAAACATGAAATTAACGAGAATTAATAAGTGTTCTTACGTAGTAAAATTTGGAACCGAAAATGAAGTTTGATGGTGATGAACACGATGGTGATGATGATGATGATCCAAGATGGAGATGATGATTACGATTATGATGTTGCTGTTGATTTTGATCTTGTTGTTGAAATGAGAGGGAAACGAGAGAGAGCAGAGGAAGAGATCAAGCTGTGTGCGTGTGTGTTTTGAATTATTGAGGTCGGTTGTATACCGGCCTCAATAATTGAAGTAGATGGGTATTTTCCGACCCGTGTTCGTGTACCCGATCGTAACGTAGTACAATATTTAAAAATGATAATTTTCTAAATATTATATCGTATACGTTTTTAATTGAAACATTCTATAAAAATACTTTCAACGAGATATAAAAATATATCTTAGTTTAACTCGAAATACACGGATAGTTTTCTGTATCTAAAATGTATTTAAATAATTTTCGGAGTACGTAATTATTATTCTCAATAATAATACTTTGTTTAAAAATGTTTTTCACCAAATTCTATTTTGGGTTTTTGCGTTCTACCAGATTTGTGTACGTGTGATTATTATATAATCGTTTCAGGTTATATAATACTTTGTAATTAAAGTTCAAATTAGGACGGTAATTTGGGTCATTTTTGACCGGGTGTCACATTCTCCCCTTGTTAGGAGAATTTCGTCCCGAAATTTGTTCGTAGTATTTATCGTTGTATTCAAGTTATAGTTCGCGTGTTATCTACGTAAGTCTGACAACACCTATCTAGAGTTGTCTATCTACCCTTGTTGAACTAGTGCCCTTTCGGCAACTAAGGAATTCGAAATCAATCTTCGAGATGTGTTGACTATTGTGCCTACATGATCAGTCCAGTCGATCACTAGGGAGTAGCTACAATGTGTACTAGTAGCCTAAAGTAATTCAGTAAATCCTTGAGGGTTTTGTCGGTAGGACAAAGTTAATCATTCAGCCAATTGCTTGAGTACAACTACTTTTGCACTAGTAGTCCACCTTAGACTCTATCAGTCTCATACAGAAACAAAGTAGTTTAGCACATTTCAGGTCTATGTGGGATGTTACCCAAAAATACGGTTTTATGTGAGTCGTCACCCAAAAATTTGTTTTACTCGGGACGTTACCCAGTATATAAAAGTCAACCGGTTTGTTTTCCGGTGTACAACAGTGTAGGATATGTTATTCCTATACCTTTGTGCTAAAACTAGTTTCATATATAGAGACTATAGATCTAAATTGTTATTTTTCCCTAACTCTTTAGTGTACTTAGAATCTAGGGAAAACCTAACAAATTTCAAGTAGCAAGTAAAGTTTATCAAGTAAGTAGTATGAAAGCAGATAGGTTGCTAGCGAGTTACCATAATCGCATCCCTATTCAAATTCTGGTAAGTTTTGCTCCTATACAGCAAGGAGGTCATTGTGTACTGTGAAATTTTGTTGACCATTCAAGGTTTGAAGTTTTGTATAAAGTTGTGTACAGTAAGCAAGTTTGAACGGTTTTGAAGTTTTGAAAGTTCTTTAAAACATTTCGTAAGAAACTTTGCAATATATTCGTTAAAAGTACATTTGTCAGAAAATCTTGACAGTGAAAGTCGATTGAAAACTTTAAAGTTTGTCGAAAACTTTAGTCAATAAACAGTTTGGTTGAAATTCTTGTCAGCGACAAGGTTTTGAAATCTTGTTTACCAAGATCTATTCAAAAATAGAATTCATGAAAAGTTTCGGGGTAAAAGCATGTGAAAATTGTTAAAAATGATTTTCCTAGGGTTCGCCTAACAGTAAGACGGAGTACGTTGTAAACATAAAAATTTTGTAGACTGTAGCAGTTTAAAATAGAGTCCCGGTCTTCTTATCAAAGGACGTTGAAATCAGTATGTTTGTTTGTGGTAGTGGTGTAGACAGTCTCAAATGTATCATCAAGTAAAGGCCTATTCCTATACCTCCAGTATATAATAGCCTAGTGAGTAGTATGTAGTTTAAGCCTATGTATGTATATATACCAATATCCCATGATAGCCTAATCATCCTTGTATGTATCACCGATTCCATCGGTTTCATACTGTCTACCTGAAATAGTTCACCAATTTCCTTATTCTATTTGTACTTAGAATCTAAGGAAACACATAAAGTTCTAAGCAGTGATAGAACCTATTCAAGTAAGTAGTATAGATGCAGTTTTAGTTATCCGGGAGTGAGCGTACCCGAGTTGAGTAGGTCAATAAGTCTAGGGTTCTGGTGATTACCTTCAGCATTGAGTACATAGAACCTGCCCTTAGCAGCATTGTTGTTTTTGCCCTTCAGTTTTGGGCAATCTCTCTTAAAATGCCCGGTACCATTGCACTCATAGCAGGTTTTGGGTGCAGAGGTGTCGGTACCAGTGGTGGTTTCTTTACAATCCTTGGTCAGATGTCCAAACTGCTTGCATTTGTTGCAAGGACATAGACCATCATGATGAAGCTTGCACTTAGAGCAATAGGGCTTTCTTCCCTTATACTCTTTCTTGTCATCAGTTTCAGAGGTGTTAGCCTGAACAGTTGCAGGTTTCTTGTTAGCTTGGCTCTGACTTTCAGAGCTTCCATCAGCTTTCCTCTTGTTATCTCCCGAGCTGTTCACAGTAGTTTCGTTGCCAGCGGTTCCTTGACGAACCATTTGTGCCATCAGCTTGTGTGCCATACGCACTGTACCATGAAATGTAGGAGAGTTGGACGAAGTAACCATTCCCTGAATTTGTGGAGGAAGTCCCCAAAGATAGCGCTCAATTCGCTTGGATTCTGTATCGACCATTGATGGGCAAAGGTGTGCCAACTGATTGAATCGAGAGGTGTAGCTGGCAATGTCGTTCCCTTGAGTGGAGAGATTCCAGAATTCCGCCTCAAGCTGTTGAATTTCATCCCTGGGACAATACTCATCTTTGAGCATTTTCTTCAGCTCATCCCAAGGAGTTTCCAGAGCAATGTCTTGGCCTATGGAGTCAGCATAAGTGTTCCACCATGTCAGAGCATCATCCATGAAAGTGTAGGTGGAGAACTTGACCTTACAGTTCTCAGGGCAACTGCAGATGCGAAAGACTGCCTCTGTCTTCTCCATCCATCGTAACAACCCAATGGCACCTTCTGTGCCTTTGAAGCTCAAAGGATTGCAGTTAAGGAAGTCTTTGTAGGTGCAGGGTTTCACTACAAGGGCATTTGGTGTTGTTTCAGCACTTTCAGATCGTCGTCGCTCGGCAAGTACTGCGTCAGCAACCAATCGATCAACCTGAGCTTGAGTGAATTGGCGACGTGGAGGCATGTTCCTTCAATGAAGATAAGGGACATGTCAGAGTTTCGTACAAGAATATGATCATCGTAGTTGCATATATAACAGTAATATATCACAACACAATTGACAATCAATAGCGTAGAATAACAGTGATTGTAATCATCCAACTTGCGAGTTCAAATGATTACGAGGATTAAGGTTTTCAAAAGGAAAAGGGATATTACGTCCGTACATGTATGAGCAGTTTTTTTTTTTTTTTTTTGTTGCGGAATGTGATAGGAAAGTAGAAAAGATTTGTACTTAGAGAAATACTGGATTCGAACGTTTAAACTGATGGGTGAGCGAAGGATGGTCCTCTGATGACCAGTTTGTGCAGAACAAGGTGTCGATGTTCTTAATCTCTACCTAGGGTAAGTCTATTTCGAAGAGATGACCCTCTCTGTCAGGGCACATCCCGGTACTATTTTCCTGACTCGATCAACTTACCACAGGCCTATTCGAAAGTGTGTTTGTACAGTGAGTGTTACTAAATATCGGAGGATCTTAATAAGCCTAATCATATAGGTGTAACCTATATACACTTATTATCCACCTAGTTGTGTCTATCACAGAACATGTACAGTCACGGTTCTCTCGTGGTCAGAGTCAACTAATGCATTCCTGTTCAACATAACCCCTTTCAGATCTTTCATCATCCTCATTTAATTGTACATAGTTGATCAGGCTATGTTAAATTAAACTTGTATGACGAAATCCCTGAACCAGTTATATCTAATGAGGAATACTGCCTAACGGTCATAGTCTAGGCCCACTAAATGCAACCTAGTTCGCTATAACCTTAGGCTCTGATACCAATCTGTCACACCCCCAATTTCATGCTTTGCGGAAGCGACTGTTTTGGGGCGTGACTAATCAATAATCAAACCCAAAGTACAAGCAAACGACTCTAAATGAGACGTTGTAGAAGTTGTTACATTAATACATAAGTTTTCAAAAGTAATACATCATTAATGAGTTCGCAACTTGTTTTGTTAGATTTTAAGTACATAATCATTATACAAAAGATAATGCAAGTAAAATCTTCATATGTGTAATTGCATGCGATTCGAGCTACTAAAGCATATCCTGCTGGGCCATCCGTACTGATCAACCCTAATGTTGCTGTGTACCTGAGAATGCATTACTAAAACAGGTCAACCAAAAGGTTGGTGAATCTCACAGGTTTATAGTAAGTAACAGTTTGAACACATTAGCTTGTAAAATCATTGAGTAAATATTGCACAGTCGCAATAGTTTCCGTATATATTGCCATGAGCACCATAGTCGAAGCTTAACAATCAGTGATTTTGCCCTCGTGAATGCTAATCCAGACATTCATATGTAACGAGTAAGAAACACCCATTTATACTGAATGTTCGGGGTAGTGCGTGCTACCCTGGGTGAGGATTGTCAGTCCTAATGGATCCATTTACTAGTACTCGCGCTTAAGACCATAACTGACGACTATGATTAAAGGGACTTCATTGGATTAAGTAATCTCATGCAATCGATATACCAGTAAATCAGTTTGTAATCAAGTGTGTAAATACATGTGTTCGAGTAAAGCAAGTAATGCATCTCCCCCAAAGTAAAACAGTGAAAAGGGGCCATGAGACTCACCTGTAGAGCCAGCAATCCTAATGTGCGTACGTATTCCAACAGTAATCTCCTAACGTCCTAAACACGCAAGATTGTATGTTTGTAAGTGTACGCGTAATGATTCGTTTGTATAGTTGTTTGTTTGGTTGATTAGGTCCAAAGTATTCGATTCGTATTTACGTTTGAAGTTTTTATAAAATGTACGGTTCGTTGGTGTCGGATTGAAATTATATTTCCAAAAATATAATTATGTTCGTTTCGTATAAAATAGTTGTAAAATCTTGTATCGTATCGTTTACAATTTATCCGTAAGTGTATAAGATCAATACTTGGTGAAAAATGTGTTCTGGTTTGGCTTGGATCCGCCGGATCCCTTGGGAATCCACATGATCCGCCGGATCCCTTGGGAATCCTCCGGATCCCTTGGGAATCCGCTTGATCCGCCGGATCCCTTGGGAATCCGCCGGATCCCTTGGGAATCCGCTTGATCCGCCGGATCCCTTGGGAATCCGCCGGATCCCTTGGGAATCCAGCACCTGATCCGCCGGATCCCTTGGGAATCCGCCGGATCCCTGGGGAATCCAGCCCCTGTTCGTGCAGATCATCAACAAAACGGTTTCTAACCTAGTTTTAACCAATTTCCGCACATATAGAATGTTACTACATGTTATATAATGTATTAAAAACATGAAATTAACGAGAATTAATAAGTGTTCTTACGTAGTAAAATTTGGAACCGAAAATGAAGTTTGATGGTGATGAACACGATGGTGATGATGATGATGATCCAAGATGGAGATGATGATTACGATTATGATGTTGCTGTTGATTTTGATCTTGTTGTTGAAATGAGAGGGAAACGAGAGAGAGCAGAGGAAGAGATCAAGCTGTGTGCGTGTGTGTTTTGAATTATTGAGGTCGGTTGTATACCGGCCTCAATAATTGAAGTAGATGGGTATTTTCCGACCCGTGTTCGTGTACCCGATCGTAACGTAGTACAATATTTAAAAATGATAATTTTCTAAATATTATATCGTATACGTTTTTAATTGAAACATTCTATAAAAATACTTTCAACGAGATATAAAAATATATCTTAGTTTAACTCGAAATACACGGATAGTTTTCTGTATCTAAAATGTATTTAAATAATTTTCGGAGTACGTAATTATTATTCTCAATAATAATACTTTGTTTAAAAATGTTTTTCACCAAATTCTATTTTGGGTTTTTGCGTTCTACCAGATTTGTGTACGTGTGATTATTATATAATCGTTTCAGGTTATATAATACTTTGTAATTAAAGTTCAAATTAGGACGGTAATTTGGGTCATTTTTGACCGGGTGTCACACACCGTAAAAGACAACGACATCGAAACATATACCAATCGCTTCCAACAACTAGCATCCCTTTGTCCAAACATAGTAAACCCTGAAAACAAACGAATCGGGAGGTACATTGGTGGACTCCCGTTACTAATTGAGGGAATGGTCACCGCCTCTAAACCCACTACTCTTGAAGAGGCTATTCGCATGGCCCACAGACTCATGGCACAGATAGTTCGACGCGGGCCACCTGCGACAGGAAACAATCAAGAAAAAGGGAATGGAAGTTCCAGCTCTAGCCAAAATCCAACGAATCAACCTGAACCCTTGAGGTCCTACGCTGCTGAACCCAACGACAGACAAGGCTATGCGGGTAACAAACCATTTTGTCACGGCTGCAAACGTCATCATGACGGATTATGCGGATTACCCTGCGAAAGATGCCAACGATATGGACACGTAATCCGGGACTGCAGAGTTCCCGCCAATCCCGACTCACGAAGGATATGCTTCAAATGTAAGGAACCTGGTCATTACAAGAAGGACTGCCCAAAAAGACGCAAACTTCACCTTATCGACTCCGAATAAATCAGATAAATCTCCAACAATAATGTAAGTACAACCTCTCCTCGAAAACATAACTCTTCAATTAATAGATTCGTTCAACACGTACTTATTATCCCCAACATTATTTTATCAACCTAATATTGATTACATCATAGGGCTAGATAACCTAGGCCCACACCAAGCTCAATGTTTGCTTTCAGCAGACTGATCTATTACCTATCTGACAAACGCCTCGTTCATACATTGCTCCCCAGACTCCACGCGACCACGACATCACTTTAAATTTCGGGACGAAATTTTCTTAACAGGGGGAGAATGTGACACCTCGTCAAAAAGTAATTTGCGCGCCAAATTTAAACTTTAATTATTCGTATTTAATACGCTCCAAACCTGTAATATTCAATAATTATATATATAATAATAATTTGGTCCAAATAACGAAATGTACGCGTCCAAACTTCGGTGTCAAAATTTCAAAACTAATACTTTATTAGTTACAATAAACGTTACACAGTTAGACAAAAACAGTAAACGTACAAAATTATCATTAGTTTTGGATTTAAAAACACGTCCTATTTAGTTGGGACAACGCGAAATAAAGTTATAAAACTTTGTTCCAAAAAATATTTTCAAAACATTACGAAACATACAAATGAAATTATAAAAACAAAATAATAAATTTATTTTTAGAACGGGTACGAAAACACGGGTATTTTATACCGCGAATTGGGGACGAAGTGGGGAAAACCCCCTCCCTCCCTTTTTGGTCAGCCAATCCCAAACACCCTCACTCACTCTCTTTTTCATTTTCTTTCTCTTCTTCTTTTTCTTCCTCATCTCTATCCCTTTCTCTCTACACCATACAACAACAACAACCAATAATAACAACATCATCATCATAAATTTCGGAGTCATCATCACCATCAACAACAACGACAACAAACAACATCATCATCATCATCATCATCAACCGATTTCATCGTCATCCTCACCATTTTCGGATCCCCTTTTTACTCGGTGAGAAAACCTTCGATCCATCTTTATTTTCATGTTTATATCACTTTAAACATCATATATCATCATTATATAAGTTTATTGTTGTCGAAAATGTGATTTTGGGGTTCGATCCGTGCGTTTTTGGGGTGCTCGGTCGAACAGATCTGAACCAGACCAGGGAAGCCGGCGGCTTCCCTTGAATCCGGCGGCTTCATGCCGTTTCCAGCTACTGCGTCACTAGCGAAGTGTCGCTAAACCCCGTCACTAAACTCCTGCGTCACTTAAGAAGTGACGCTATATGCGTCACTAACCCTATAGCGACACTTCTGAAGTGTCGCTAAATGTCAGAAAAATCCTATCTTTTGAGTCACTAGCCTAGTGACGCCCAAAATCAACCAGTGACGCATGAAGTGTCGCTATTATCAGTTTTTAAGCCAAAAATTCACTTTTAAAGTACGAAACTTATCCGAAAACATATACGCAATTTATATATGAACCGAGACACGTTTATATACACTTTTTATACGAAAACAACTTAATTATATTTTCTAAATATAATTTCAATACGAGACAAACGACACGCAACTTCTTTACGAAATTCAAATGTAAATACTTATCAAACACATTGAGTACAATTTAACCGAATGAACAACAAATTGGATAGTTTTACTTAAATATCCACTTACTCATACGAAATCTCACGTGTTTAGGACACTAGGAGATTATTATCGACACGATTCGCTACATTAGGACGCTAGCTCCTCAGGTGAGTTTCATAGCCCCACTCTTTCAACTGTTTTACTGTTTTTGGGGTGAAACACATGCACAACAACTGTTTTCGAATTATATTAATAATCTTTTATAATTCACAATCAATTATGTTACTGTATGTAATACAAATGTGTAATACTTAGGAATTACACTCAACATATTGTTTTGAAACAATATCAAGACCTAACCTAGACAGGTCATAATCGTACACTATCAGATTGTTGGAAAACAATTACCTAGGTATAACTTGATATAGTTATTACTTTTCATTGGCCATATTGTCGCGGGACAATATTATCAAATACGTTAGAACTGGTTAGTTCTACCTACACTAGACGACATATATACAATTACAGGATTAGTTTCTCTTTTAGGAACTAATAATGCCAATACAATTCAGAACCCAAATATACTTGCTAGGCTTTAGGCTAGAAGTATACGATAGCATCATATGTTAGTATAGATCATTTATACTAATACAATCCAACTAGGTGATGAGTATTCATACCTAGGACCAATGTACTACTTAATATCTAAATATTTGCTTATATTTATTTAGATACAATCAATTATTTTCATGTGTGACATGATTGTTACTTATGTTTGCTCATTCGACAAATATATATATATATATCTATATATATATATATATCAACATGTTTATATATTATCATGAGCACTTGGTGCTGACTTCAATATTACTTATGTATATTAGTATACATACAATCATACAAACACAATCATTCAAGTCGGACGCGTCGTTGTACGGTCGACACTTATTTGCAATAGCTAGTATGTCGTAGTACTACTAGCTCTACATTCAACTTTGCTTGCGAGCAATTCAGTCGATGCCTGTTGGGCACAAAGCGAGATCACGGTTAAGTGATTCAAAACGATACCACGGTTTCAGTGGGGACAAAGCGATGCCACGGTTTCAGTGGGCACAACTTCAGCAGACAAGTCGTTGTACTTGTATCATTTTCAGCAGACAAGTCGTTGTACTTGTATCATTTTCAGCAGACAAGTCGTTGTACTTGTATCATTTTCAGCAGACAAGTCGTTGTACTTGTATCATTTTCAGCAGACAAGTCGTTGTACTTGTATCATTTTTCAATCAGACAAGTCTTTGTACTTGTATTATTTTCAATCAGACAAGTTGTTGTAACTTGTATCAATTTTAAAACAAACAATTTCAATGGTAAACTTATAATTCAAACTAGTTAGGTATGGAATACCTCGATTAGACTTTTACACATTGGTGTTACAAACTTCAACGTATTACATATCAAAAATCATTGATTTTGGAAATAACTTTACAAAACATAAATTGTTTTATTACTTTATGTTTTCAACTACCCATCCTATGAACTCACCAGCTTTATAGCTGACCTGTTTTAGCATGTGTTCTCAGGTTGCCCAGCAGGATTAGGATCGCTACAAGATCTTATTAGCTAGAGTCGCATATTTTCAACAATTGGGACAACTCTGCATCTACTTTAGTATTTTCAAATTATGTATTTGGAAATTATCATTAAACTTATAACTTTGTAAACGTTCTATTTTGGGAAATGTATAATTATTTTCAAACGTCTCATTTAGAGTCGTTCATTATGTATCTTATGCTGTGATATTTGATTTAGTGACACCCGACCCGACAGCTTCCGCAAACCGAAATTTGAGGGTGTCACAGATTGGTATCAGAGCCTAAGGTTGTAGTGAACTAGGTTGCATTTAGTGGGCCTAGACTATGACCGTTAGGCTGTATTCCTCATTAGGTATGACTGGTTCAGGGATTACATCATACGAGTTTAATTTAACATAGCGTAGCTAACTATGTACAATTAAATAAAGATGATGTAAGATCTGAAAGGGGTTATACTGAAACAGGAATGCGTAGTTGACTCTGATTGTTATGTGCTAGACATCCTAGGCTATTATATGTACTGTAGGTATATATGAATAGGCCTTACACGTGTACTACTATCACATATCTATATATATATCGAGTATATATATACAATCAATTCCACTGAACCAATACATGCTCGCGAAGAGGCACATCGCCGTCTTCCTCACCATCGCGACTCGACACATTTATCACCGAGCCTCGGGAAGGAGGTACAAACGTTATCAATGGGAATGGAAACCCGCACATGCTAAACCTTCACGAAACTTAAAACAAACTGATGACTTTTCAACCTTGACCATATGGATCACAATTGGATTAGTGTTGACTAAGTCCACAACAAATTTAACTCGAATCACAACTTGATCATGTAGATCAATCAATACTTTAGTGCCTTGGCACTCACATTTTAGCCTTTGTGCTACAACTTAGAAATTCGAACTTCAAACACATTTTGGCCTTGGGGCTACAAATCAAACAACACATGGCACGTAGTGCTACGATTTCAAGCATGTTAATACCACCACTTGAGCACATTAGTGCAACACTCATAGTACATGGGTACTACAATTTCAATGCCGCGGGCACTTCATTACAGCACGTGGTGCTGTGTTTCATGGTACTTTGGTACTACAATTACAAAACATTAGTGTTTCAATTACTGTGCTGATAGCACTTCATTATAGCACTAGGTGCTACTTCAATTATACATGTAGACTTGTTATAGTTGCATGTACGACTTATATATATACATATACACTTACTTAACTGGGCACGGGGTGCCACACCTGACCTTTATTATGTACGTATACTTGTATAGTTACGTGTACACCATATATGTATATACTACCAATTAAGCAGGTAATGTTTTAATCAATAAATATACAATGATGTCACCACACACATGGGTTGTGTTGGTGGACCCTGCTTCAACACCACCGAGGACACTGTAGTTGTCACATACACAGGCATGAATGGCCGTACGATATTCTAGTACTACGATATAGTCCATTGGACTACTCACAACAACATAGTCTTAGATTGACTACATAGAAAACACAACTTGGTCATGATACGACCGCACCTAGAAACTACAACTCAACTGGTCACAACACTCGAAAAACATGAGATTCATGATAACTTAACTAAAGAAAATTTGACAACGGTTACTTAAACTGTTGTATCAACAATACAAAAAGGGCAGTGATGCGCCTGCCACCTACAATATCAAAAACTTCAACGTCAAGGATCGTAGGATCCCATGTATCATAAATTCAAACTCAAGTTAGCTACTTATGTCATTGTAATAATCATCATCTTTGATTAAAGATCTCACACTTTGTCATTTCATTCTTGTTCAAGAATTATGCCTCCTAAACGACCAACTTTCACTCGAGCTGAGCAAGATCAAATCATTAATCAAGCAATGACTGCAACCCTAGCTGCTCAGAACCAAGTAAAGCCTTGCACTTTTAGGGATTTCCTGAGGTGTGAACCCCCAAACTTCGTCGGGACTGAAGGAGCTATCGGATTAATTCGATGGTTCGAAAGAATGGAGTCTATTTTCCACATGTGCAACTGCCCCGACGACTGCAAAGTCTTGTATGCCACTTCCACCCTCCAGGATGATGCCTCTACCTGGTGGAATTTTCACGCCCGAACTGTAGGAATCGACACTGCTCACGAACTTCCGTGGGAAGACCTGAAACAAATCATGAAGGACAAGTATTGCCCCATCGAAGTACTTCACAAACTTGAGGACGAACTTTGGTATCTCACCGTAAAAGACAACGACATCGAAACATATACCAATCGCTTCCAACAACTAGCATCCCTTTGTCCAAACATAGTAAACCCTGAAAACAAACGAATCGGGAGGTACATTGGTGGACTCCCGTTACTAATTGAGGGAATGGTCACCGCCTCTAAACCCACTACTCTTGAAGAGGCTATTCGCATGGCCCACAGACTCATGGCACAGATAGTTCGACGCGGGCCACCTGCGACAGGAAACAATCAAGAAAAAGGGAATGGAAGTTCCAGCTCTAGCCAAAATCCAACGAATCAACCTGAACCCTTGAGGTCCTACGCTGCTGAACCCAACGACAGACAAGGCTATGCGGGTAACAAACCATTTTGTCACGGCTGCAAACGTCATCATGACGGATTATGCGGATTACCCTGCGAAAGATGCCAACGATATGGACACGTAATCCGGGACTGCAGAGTTCCCGCCAATCCCGACTCACGAAGGATATGCTTCAAATGTAAGGAACCTGGTCATTACAAGAAGGACTGCCCAAAAAGACGCAAACTTCACCTTATCGACTCCGAATAAATCAGATAAATCTCCAACAATAATGTAAGTACAACCTCTCCTCGAAAACATAACTCTTCAATTAATAGATTCGTTCAACACGTACTTATTATCCCCAACATTATTTTATCAACCTAATATTGATTACATCATAGGGCTAGATAACCTAGGCCCACACCAAGCTCAATGTTTGCTTTCAGCAGACTGATCTATTACCTATCTGACAAACGCCTCGTTCATACATTGCTCCCCAGACTCCACGCGACCACGACATCACTTTAAATTTCGGGACGAAATTTTCTTAACAGGGGGAGAATGTGACACCTCGTCAAAAAGTAATTTGCGCGCCAAATTTAAACTTTAATTATTCGTATTTAATACGCTCCAAACCTGTAATATTCAATAATTATATATATAATAATAATTTGGTCCAAATAACGAAATGTACGCGTCCAAACTTCGGTGTCAAAATTTCAAAACTAATACTTTATTAGTTACAATAAACGTTACACAGTTAGACAAAAACAGTAAACGTACAAAATTATCATTAGTTTTGGATTTAAAAACACGTCCTATTTAGTTGGGACAACGCGAAATAAAGTTATAAAACTTTGTTCCAAAAAATATTTTCAAAACATTACGAAACATACAAATGAAATTATAAAAACAAAATAATAAATTTATTTTTAGAACGGGTACGAAAACACGGGTATTTTATACCGCGAATTGGGGACGAAGTGGGGAAAACCCCCTCCCTCCCTTTTTGGTCAGCCAATCCCAAACACCCTCACTCACTCTCTTTTTCATTTTCTTTCTCTTCTTCTTTTTCTTCCTCATCTCTATCCCTTTCTCTCTACACCATACAACAACAACAACCAATAATAACAACATCATCATCATAAATTTCGGAGTCATCATCACCATCAACAACAACGACAACAAACAACATCATCATCATCATCATCATCAACCGATTTCATCGTCATCCTCACCATTTTCGGATCCCCTTTTTACTCGGTGAGAAAACCTTCGATCCATCTTTATTTTCATGTTTATATCACTTTAAACATCATATATCATCATTATATAAGTTTATTGTTGTCGAAAATGTGATTTTGGGGTTCGATCCGTGCGTTTTTGGGGTGCTCGGTCGAACAGATCTGAACCAGACCAGGGAAGCCGGCGGCTTCCCTTGAATCCGGCGGCTTCATGCCGTTTCCAGCTACTGCGTCACTAGCGAAGTGTCGCTAAACCCCGTCACTAAACTCCTGCGTCACTTAAGAAGTGACGCTATATGCGTCACTAACCCTATAGCGACACTTCTGAAGTGTCGCTAAATGTCAGAAAAATCCTATCTTTTGAGTCACTAGCCTAGTGACGCCCAAAATCAACCAGTGACGCATGAAGTGTCGCTATTATCAGTTTTTAAGCCAAAAATTCACTTTTAAAGTACGAAACTTATCCGAAAACATATACGCAATTTATATATGAACCGAGACACGTTTATATACACTTTTTATACGAAAACAACTTAATTATATTTTCTAAATATAATTTCAATACGAGACAAACGACACGCAACTTCTTTACGAAATTCAAATGTAAATACTTATCAAACACATTGAGTACAATTTAACCGAATGAACAACAAATTGGATAGTTTTACTTAAATATCCACTTACTCATACGAAATCTCACGTGTTTAGGACACTAGGAGATTATTATCGACACGATTCGCTACATTAGGACGCTAGCTCCTCAGGTGAGTTTCATAGCCCCACTCTTTCAACTGTTTTACTGTTTTTGGGGTGAAACACATGCACAACAACTGTTTTCGAATTATATTAATAATCTTTTATAATTCACAATCAATTATGTTACTGTATGTAATACAAATGTGTAATACTTAGGAATTACACTCAACATATTGTTTTGAAACAATATCAAGACCTAACCTAGACAGGTCATAATCGTACACTATCAGATTGTTGGAAAACAATTACCTAGGTATAACTTGATATAGTTATTACTTTTCATTGGCCATATTGTCGCGGGACAATATTATCAAATACGTTAGAACTGGTTAGTTCTACCTACACTAGACGACATATATACAATTACAGGATTAGTTTCTCTTTTAGGAACTAATAATGCCAATACAATTCAGAACCCAAATATACTTGCTAGGCTTTAGGCTAGAAGTATACGATAGCATCATATGTTAGTATAGATCATTTATACTAATACAATCCAACTAGGTGATGAGTATTCATACCTAGGACCAATGTACTACTTAATATCTAAATATTTGCTTATATTTATTTAGATACAATCAATTATTTTCATGTGTGACATGATTGTTACTTATGTTTGCTCATTCGACAAATATATATATATATATCTATATATATATATATATCAACATGTTTATATATTATCATGAGCACTTGGTGCTGACTTCAATATTACTTATGTATATTAGTATACATACAATCATACAAACACAATCATTCAAGTCGGACGCGTCGTTGTACGGTCGACACTTATTTGCAATAGCTAGTATGTCGTAGTACTACTAGCTCTACATTCAACTTTGCTTGCGAGCAATTCAGTCGATGCCTGTTGGGCACAAAGCGAGATCACGGTTAAGTGATTCAAAACGATACCACGGTTTCAGTGGGGACAAAGCGATGCCACGGTTTCAGTGGGCACAACTTCAGCAGACAAGTCGTTGTACTTGTATCATTTTCAGCAGACAAGTCGTTGTACTTGTATCATTTTCAGCAGACAAGTCGTTGTACTTGTATCATTTTCAGCAGACAAGTCGTTGTACTTGTATCATTTTCAGCAGACAAGTCGTTGTACTTGTATCATTTTTCAATCAGACAAGTCTTTGTACTTGTATTATTTTCAATCAGACAAGTTGTTGTAACTTGTATCAATTTTAAAACAAACAATTTCAATGGTAAACTTATAATTCAAACTAGTTAGGTATGGAATACCTCGATTAGACTTTTACACATTGGTGTTACAAACTTCAACGTATTACATATCAAAAATCATTGATTTTGGAAATAACTTTACAAAACATAAATTGTTTTATTACTTTATGTTTTCAACTACCCATCCTATGAACTCACCAGCTTTATAGCTGACCTGTTTTAGCATGTGTTCTCAGGTTGCCCAGCAGGATTAGGATCGCTACAAGATCTTATTAGCTAGAGTCGCATATTTTCAACAATTGGGACAACTCTGCATCTACTTTAGTATTTTCAAATTATGTATTTGGAAATTATCATTAAACTTATAACTTTGTAAACGTTCTATTTTGGGAAATGTATAATTATTTTCAAACGTCTCATTTAGAGTCGTTCATTATGTATCTTATGCTGTGATATTTGATTTAGTGACACCCGACCCGACAGCTTCCGCAAACCGAAATTTGAGGGTGTCACACTCAGGTTACAAGTCTTTGGACTTCATATTCGGCTAATCAACTCAAGTTTATTAAGTTAAACTCACAAGACTCAGGTGAGTCTCATAGCCCCTCTTTTACTGTTTTACTCAGGGGTGTGATATATTGCTCAACTTTTAACATGTGAACGCAAGTACCAACTTTTCATATACTACATGAGTTTTTCGAAACTAATCATTTTAAAGTCCTCCGTCAGCATAGTTGTTAATACGTTGTAGCGTGAATATTAGTATATGGTACCATATAGGATTGACCCACCTCATCCGGGTTAGCAAGCACTAACCGGGTAAACGGATGTACTAATATTTGGGAAGACGAATGTGGATTAGGCATTCGTGGAGGCACCTCGCCCGGAATTCTCTATAGGGGACCCGGCCCTCGAGTTAAGCTCAACTATGTGCTCATGGCTGTATACACGATGACTATCATTTAATTGCTGGATGCAATTCATTATTTAATTGCTGGATGCAATTCATTATTTAAATCTTGCGGTTCATACTATATTAACTGATTTCAAACCTGTGAGCTCACCAGCTTTATAGCTGACCTTTTAGAATGTATCGCAGGTACCAAGCAGGAGGATGTTTCTGCTTCAGGACCTTAGCTCGAGTCAGCATACAGACGATTGAGATTTTCTTGCATTAGTATATTTTGTACCAGTACTCATGTACTGAAATCTCATTTTATTTAAACTCGAGCTATGTAAAGCTTTAAATGTTGTAAACATTTCAGTTATCAATATATTTTGTTAAAACGACGCATATAGAGTCGTTTGCTATTTATCTTTGTGCTTTGTTATTGATTAGTAACACCCAAATCAAGCTTCCGCAAATCATCAAATTTGGGGGTGTTACAATTTCTGACAGTCCATGGGTAAGCCCCGTTCAAGTGGTACCCAAAAAGGGGGGTATTACCGTGATCACTAATGAGAAAAATGAGTTAATCCCTACAAGAACAGTCACGGGTTGGAGGGTATGCATAGACTATCGTAAGTTGAATGATGCCACTAGGAAGGACCATTTCCCCCTACCTTTCATTGACCAAATGTTGGAAAGGTTGGCGGGGAATACTTTCTATTGTTTTCTTGATGGTTTTTCAGGTTATTTCCAAATTCCAATTGCTCCGGAAGACCAAGAGAAAACCACTTTTACATGTCCTTATGGTACTTTTGCTTACAAACGAATGCCGTTTGGTCTTTGTAACGCCCCCTCTACTTTCCAAAGGTGCATGATGGCAATCTTTCAAAATATGATTGAAAATTGTATGGAGGTATTTATGGATGACTTCTCTGTCTTTGGTAATACCTTTGATACATGTTTGCTTAACCTTGAGAAAATGCTTGTTAGATGTGAAAAAGCTAACCTTGTGCTCAATTGGGAAAAATGCCATTTCATGGTTCGAGAGGGCATTGTTCTCGGGCACAAGATATCTAGTGCAGGTATACAAGTAGACAAGGCTAAAGTTGATGTGATTGCTAAACTTCCACCTCCCACCAATGTCAAGGGAGTTAGGAGTTTTCTTGGGCATGCCGGTTTTTACCGCCGCTTCATAAAAGATTTTTCCAAAATAGCCACCCCAATGAATAAACTCTTAGAGAAAGATGCACCTTTTGTCTTTTCCAATGAATGTTTAAATGCTTTCAATCTTTTGAAGGAAAAGCTCACTAATGCACCAATCATGATTTCTCCAAATTGGTCTCTTCCATTTGAACTCATGTGTGATGCTAGTGACTTTGCTATGGGCGATGTCTTGGGTCAAAGAATCGACAAACGATTCCAACCCATTTACTATGCTAGTAAGACTTTTCAAGGAGCGCAACTTAACTACACCACAACTGAAAAGGAACTCCTTGCAATTGTCTTTGCATTTGATAAATTCAGACAATATCTTGTGCTAGCAAAGACGGTCGTCTATACCGATCATTCCGCACTTAGGTACTTGTTCTCAAAACAAGATGCTAAACCCCGTTTGATTCGTTGGATTTTACTTTTGCAGGAATTTGATATAGAAATCCGGGACAAAAAGGGGGCGGAAAATCTCGCCGCCGATCACCTCTCTCGACTTGAGAACCCCAACTTGGAGGTTCTTGATAAAACTGCCATTAAAGATGATTTTCCTGATGAATCACTAATGAAAGTTGAGAGCAATGATATTCCATGGTTTGCGGATTTCGCGAATTATCTTGCTAGTGGCTTCCTACCAAAAGGTATGTCACATCAAAACAAGAAGAAATTTTTTAGTGACATCAAATACTATTTTTGGGAGGATCCTCACTTATTCAAAAGTTGTCCCGATGGTGTAATCCGTCGTTGTATTTCCGGAAATGAAACCAACCAAATTTTACTTCATTGTCATCTTGGCCCCACCAGTGGTCATTTTGGACCCCAACAAACGGGTCGAAAAGTCTATGAGGCCGGTTTTTATTGGCCTTCCATCTTCAAGGATGCCCATTCCCTAGTTCGTTCATGCGATTCTTGCCAAAGAGCTGGAAAGATTTCACAACGCGATGAAATGCCTCAAAACATGATTCAGGTATGTGAAATTTTTGATATATGGGGAATTGATTTTATGGGTCCTTTTCCAAAGTCTCATGGTAATGCCTACATACTTGTTGCAATTGATTATGTTTCCAAATGGGTAGAGGCGCAAGCTCTCCCTACTAACGATGCACGAGTAGTTGTAAGCTTCCTAAAACGTTTATTTGCACGTTTTGGTTCTCCTAAAGCTTTGATTAGCGATAGGGGCACACATTTTTGCAATGCCCAATTGGAAAAAACCTTGAAACGATATGGGGTAACACATAGGATTTCAACTTCTTACCATCCCCAAACAAATGGGCAAGTTGAAAATACAAATCGTGCATTAAAACGAATTCTTGAGAAAACTGTAGGTGTTAATACAAAGGAGTGGTTTAATAAACTAGATGATGCATTATGGGCCTTCCGAACGGCCTATAAAACTCCTATTGGAACCACTCCATTTCGTCTTGTGTATGGGAAAGCTTGTCATCTCCCCGTTGAGGTTGAGCACAAAGCATTTTGGGCTCTTAAGACTTGCAATCTCGACATTCATGAAGCGGGCCGTCTTAGGTTACACCAATTAAATGAGTTAGGAGAATTAAGACAAAATGCATATGAAAATTCTCTCATTTACAAGGAGAAAACTAAAAGATGGCATGATAAGAGGTTGAAGGGTAATAAAGAATTTAAACATGGGGATCGTGTACTTCTCTTTAACTCACGATTCAAAATCTTTCCGGGTAAACTAAAATCAAGATGGTCGGGACCATATGTTGTGAATAATGTTTTTCCTTATGGGACTATTGAGTTGAAAAATGCAAAAGGAGAATTGTTTAAAGTTAATGGTCATAGAGTGAAACATTATTTTGATGGACCTTTGGAGATTGACAATGATGTTGATCTCAATTTCGATCCCAAGAACAAATGAATGCGGGATCGAGTCAAGCTAATGACTCGTTAATAAACAAGCATTCTTAGTGTAGAAAGTTCTTTTTATTGTCTGTGTGTCTCCGATTGTTTCTGTGCAATTAGTTTTTAATCTTTTGAATGTTTGATATTTTGTTCATTTAAAAAAAAAAAAAACATTTTACTGAAAACATTAGGACGCGCCGCGTACATATGAACGCACCGCGTTCTATGTGTTTAATTTTAGTACACGGTCATTAGGCTTAATTGGACGCGGCGTGTGATGCAATGTCAAATCTACACAATTAGTACGTACCGCGTAGTCTTAGAACGCACCGCGTTCTATGCTATGATTATTTGTACGCGCCGTGTACATTACGACACGCCGTGTCCTAATGTTAAATTCGTATCAGTAGAAACCTTTCACGAGTACGCACCGCGTTCTAAAGAACGCACCGCGTCCTTCTCGTAAAATCTTAGTACGCGCCGCGTGGATAATGAGTTACCGTGTCCGAGTATTATTTAGAACGCGCCGCGTTCTTAAGGACGCACCGCGTCCTTTCGTTTTCCAGGTTATATCTGAACGATCCCCTCACTCTGCACACACAACACACTCTTATTTTTCTCTGCAAACCACGAAACCCAGCCCCTAAATCACTCGAATACACCAATTTTCACCGGAGAACTCACGAATTCATCCAATCTAACACTTCTTTATCATGTCTAGGGTATGATTCTTCACTTTTTCATTCCAAACACTTAATTTCTTGCTTCGATTTGAATTATGCATTTTTAGGGTTTCTTAAAAACTAAGTGTGGGGAAGTTATTGTTGTGCATTTTCATGATTATTGAGTGTTTTACATGATTGTAAACTTGTTTATTACATGATTTCGTATTTCAATTCCTGATTTTAATTGTTGTGTAAATTAGGGTTCATGAGGTGATAATTTGGGGAAAACTAGTTTCAATCAATTTCGTGCTTCACATTGTTATACAATTACATTTTACTCTTGATTGTAAGGCTTATTTTAACAAAATTGTGTATGTAATTGCATGATTTAAGTAAGCTTAATATTAGGGTAAATGTGATATTGTGATTGATATTATGATTGATTATAGTTAAGGGTAATTGTGTTACAGTTGGTTAATTAACATGATAGTGATTCTGAATTTGTGTTAAACTTTTAGATGCTTGGATAATTGCTTAAACCTAATGTAGTGAAACTTTGTGATTTTTGGTTAATGGTATGATTAAGTTTGAATGATTAATTTGTATGCGTTCTGTCATTTTTTACTTTACATTTACAGTTTTTTAATTGTTGTAAAAAAAAAAAAAAATTTCAAAAGTTGCGGCTAACGGCTAGTGTCTTCCACAAACTTCCAAACATTTCTACACAATTCTATATAGGCCGCTGTTTTTATTAACGGCTAGTCGGTTTAAAAAAAAAAAAGCATAAGTCTTGAATCCACTAACTCAATCCCAAGTTTATCTCACTTTCTATTTGATAATGGATTTGGATTTGGACATCATTTTCTACACTCTCTTGATGCTAATCGCTATGCCTTTACTCATCCACATTTCGTGTTTTCCCAATAATAATGGATGTTTTATTTTTATTTTCTTTTACTTGTTTGCATGGTTGATTGTTGGTATCATTGTGTCTATTGTTAGTAGTTTGGGTTAGTAGTTTGTGTTAGTAGTATGTGTTAGTATGTTATTGTTGTAGGGTTAATCGTTTGTATCCCCTTTGTAATGTTTGAATAAATGAAATAATAAAACTTTGCTTCTTTTGTGTTGTGATATTATTGTTTTTCTTTGTGCATTAATACGGATATGTTTCTATATTTGGTGTGATTTTATTACTAACTCTAACAAATGTACATATGGAATTGTTTGTTTGATGTGTGTTATTTTGCAGCAAGGAGGAAGAAAACAAAAGGGTGTCAGTACATCTGGTACAGCACATGATGAAGAGGGAGATAGGCCACAGCCTATGAGCATTGATGCTCAAATCATGCCAGAGAATATTCATCCATGGCTAAAGTTTAGCAGAAAGCTTGCAAATTACAATCTCTGCTGTCAAAAGTTTCATTCTCTAAATCACAAAAATTGTGATCTTCCAAGGGTGGTTGACTGGAGCCCTCTAGAGCAAGCTGGAATTGCTAATGACATAAAAGCTGTCCTGACCCAGAGATATTATGTTAATCGTCAGGAATTCGAGTATCAAGATTGGTTTAACTTGTTCCAAATTAATGAGCCAGTCTTTAGAGAATTGTGCATAGAGTTCCATTGTACCTATGTGATGAATGAGGAGGTGGTAAAAGCTGATGAAAAAACATTCATGACATTCAGACTGGGGGGAAGCCAAGAAAGTTGTCTATGAAGCAGTTTGCTGCATGCTTGGGGATTTACACTTCAGAGGAACTTGCTGCTGATCATTTTGATACATTTCTGGAGAACGGTGAGACAATTCTGATTAATTTCTACCCAAAGGATATATGGCATCAGTTTTCACAAAAACCATTCATATCTGGGGGAAATTCTTATAAGGATTTGGATAACATGCACCTCAGAGTTATTCAGCGTTGTTTGGCATATACTATCTGTCACAGGAAGGAGGGATGTGAGAAAGTGTCTCAGTATGATTTGTGGTATTTGAGACAGTTTGCTGCTGAGAAGAATGTTAACATTCCTTATTGTGTTGCATGGTATTTGGCACATACTGCTAGTGGGTTGAAGGAGAGTTCCCCAATCTGTGGGGGACATTTTGTTACTAGAGTTGCTAAATTTTTTAACATCAATTTTGAGGATTTAACTCAAGTAACTGCCAGGCCTAAGGTAGTAGGAGCAGTTTTCTTTGAAGGGACAGAAGCTATCATGCCTTACCAAAACACCTACATTCCTTATGATACTTCAGCACAGCCTGCTTCAACAAGGCCTGCCAAGAGAAGACACAGGCAGCCCACTCAACAGCAAACCCAGCAGCAGCAAGAGGAAGCAGCATATGATCAGTTTATGCCACCATCTGGATCCCACTTTGCTTCTGGTTCAGGTATGACTTCACAGGCACAAGATCAGCCTGCTTGGTTGCAGGATATGTTTGGCAGGTTTGATGGTATGAGTTTAAGACAAGAGCAAATGCAGCAACAACAGACTTATGAGTTTGGAGCACAACGTTACCATAATGCTTGGTCGGCACACAACACTCGTCGACTTTATGACATGGTTCCAAACCAACAACATACACCATACCATTACCCACCAATGTGGCAGCCAGGAACTAGCTTACCTCCACCACCAGTCTATGACGAAGGAGCTGCTTTAGCTGAATTACAAGTGGAGTACAGAAGGCAACAAGAGAGGGAGGAGCAACAGCGGGGTTTTCCTTATGACTATTCTCCATTTTGAAGACTTGCGTGACTTATGTGTTGAATCTAACTTTTAAGACATTTTTACATTTAATTGTGTGAAATTTTTTTTTATTTTGGTTAAACTTTGGATTGCTTGATTGGGGATGACATTTGGGTACCTTTTGTACAATGTCATCCCAAAACATTTGCGTTGATTTGTTTCTAGGTGAATGTCAATAGTTGCTTGGTTTGATGACATTTTGATTGAGATGGACAAAGCTGGCAATAAGTTCAGCTTGATATGCATATATTGGGATTGCAGGAAATAAGTTCAACGCTCGCATGATTCGCATCTCTACAAGAAAGCTGCATAAACCCACGGGGAAGTTCTCGCTTCTTTTTCCCTCTTGCACTTGTTTTTCTTATGATCTATCTTTTGTTGCATTGAGGGCAATGCAACTAATAAGTGTGGGGAGGTATTATTCTTGAACTTGCTTATTCTTTATAAGTTTTTATTCCAAAATCTGATTTTTGTCATAAATTTTTCGAATTTTTGGTCAAAGGAATAATGATTTATTTAGATTTGTCCTCATAAGATTGGTTACTTGGTAACATATGTGATAACTGTTTTGATAGTAACTGAAATCTTACCTCTTGTATTTGAAAAATGTCATAAAGCAACCTCATTGGGTAAATTGCATGATTAGCACACTAATAACCTTACTGCAAATGGATGAGATATCTTGAGCCTTTATTGAAAACACTTATCTTTAGTGTTTATATATTTCATTTGTTATTTAGTGTGCCGGTGATTGTGAATACTCTAGAACTTGCCTTAGTGATGCATTTTGAGGCCGTTGTGAGATCATAGAAATATGATTAGGTGAAGTAATATGATAAAGAGGTATTCTTTAGGATTTTATTTTATTTTTTTTACACCAATTTATATCAAGTCTACACAGGTCGTAGCACTCATTTTTAGTGCTAGAAACCCTTAGAAAACTTCCACATACACGTTCATCATCAAATTTCACCCCAATTTTTTTTTTAATAGTCAATAATCTTGTATGTTAAGTCATTCTGTGAAAATATGATTTCAAAAGCCTTGTTGGAAATGGTACAAGTTGAGTTCTTATTCAATGGAGAAGAAATGATCAAGAAAGTTCAAACTTTTTTAAGCAATAATAAAGCTTTTAAGTTGGCAATTCACAAATACATGGAGAATACAAGATGAAAAGTTGCTGAGAATTTTATCATGAAAGAAGATTGAAGAACTCTATCAGAAGAAAATTAAACTGTAAGGCTTTTTGAAATTCACATCGAAAAGGTTCAAAGTAACATATAGATTTTTGACTATTAATTTTCAACAATTCATAAGTGTCTATATCCTATCCCAACTACACCATCACTTACATCTTACACCTTTTTAGATTTACCTCTTTTGATACTTCACTTGGGACTCGCACCTAAGTCGGTGGAGATTTGATCCTATTGCAAGCTTATGGTAGTTTCACAATCATGACTTGGTTTTGTTGAGTGATTACTTCATTTATTCCCTTACCTTGTAGTTGATAGGTTGAGAGTGAGTAATCTAAACTCACTACCTACTGGAGAGGTTCTAAGTCATGCAGTTTAAGCTTTGTGATCATAAAAATGTCAAGTCATAGTTCTTTAAATGATGTTGCTAACCTTATTGATTGAATGATCATTATTGGTTAATTTTGATAAGACTTGATTATTGTTTCTGAAAATTGTAAGAGGGATGTTTTGAATTGCAAAATGATGATTTGCTTGAGGACAAGCAAAGTTCAAGTGTGGGGATTTTGATATCGCCTAATTTATACATGTTTATTCGTTGCGATATCATTATTTTTATAAGAGTTTTTGGTCAAATTTGTGAACTTATGATACTTAATAGCTCAAATAATTATTTCAGGTGCACAAATGAATAATGTGAAGAAATGTTATTTGGTTGAGGCGATTTGAAGCTAAAATGCACAAGGGTTGCTGAAAGAAGCTAGGACGCGCCGCGTCCTAATGCTAAAATTCGCCTAGTATTTCGCCAAAGTAGAGGACGCACCGTGTGCACTTGGACATACCGTGTCCTAATGCAATCTCGTTAACAGAAGGTGGCCAAAGAATAGTACATGCCGTGTGTACTTGGACGCGCCGCGTCCTACATGTTTCGATAAAAAGAACCCACCGCGTGCTAAAGTTTATACCGTGTGTATATAAAAAGAACGCGCCGCGTTCTTAAGGACGCACCGCGTCCTCATGTAATTAATGCAGAATCAGGTTAAACCAGACGATGACACGTGGTTAAAACGGAAAGAACGCGCCGCATTCTAACAGACGCACCGCGTCCTTTGCATCTGGTCAGGTCCACGACAGCAGCAAAAGTTCCACTACTCGAATTCTTTTCATTATTTTTACCTCAATCAGTGTTTCTCCAGAGCAAAAGAAGAAATAAGTTGTACTTTCATGATGATAACTTCCATTAATTCATTGCTTTCCAATCTATTTAACAAAGGGGAATTGGGTGAAATCAATCATCTTTTCACTTGGAGATCACCTCCATTCATACTTTCACTCTCAAAACTTATCTTTCACCATCTTCACCATTGTTCATACGGAGGCATATTGGAGCTGCAAATTCAGGAGTTTACTCTTCATTTCAATCATTGGAAAAGCTAATTTCATCATCAACAAGTGTTATTCTTCAATTTCTATTTGGTATTTTCTTGTCTAATAAACTATGAATACCCATTTGATTATTGCTATGTTTGTGTTTGTTGTTATGAATGATTCAATGATTATGAGCTAAATTCCCTATGTTCATCTAGATTAATAACCCTAGTTGTTGGATATATATTTGTTTGATTAATTTGATTCGTATGATAATTTGAAGTTTATTCAAAGAACCATTTGTATTGTGTTTATTGATGTTTGGCTAAACTAGTATAATACTTGAATTCATGAATTGACAACTTGTGGATTTTTAGCATTATACTTATTAGTAGTGACAACTAGTGATTTGTAATTAGAGATAATCAAAGAGTTAAGCCAAAAAGGAATTAAACTAAAATATGGGTGAATTATACTAAGAGACATCTTGTATAATTAGTGATTTTTTACGAGAGTAAAATCATACAATTAAATCTTCATATTAGTTGGGTTAATTGATCATAACTAAATGTCTTAAATGAACAACGAGAGTTGCATTTGTAATTTTAGTTAAATATTTGGCTTACGAGAGTGAGGAAATCGATTGGTTATACCACATATGATAATGATTAATCTAAGTTCTTAATGTTAGTAAGTTAATTAGTTATAATCTTGAGGTTTAAGGTGAACAAGGAGACTTGCATTTTACTCTAGATTAAGTGTTTGTATCGCTAGGGCGGACATTCCAACTAGTAGATTTACATATGTTATGTAACTTAATTGTTCTTAATTTAAATATCCAACACTAGGGGTAAAAGATCTAGATGAACATATTTCTCCATTAGAGAACAAACTATCTTTTATTCTTGTATTTTATTTTAATAGCATCTTCATTTTATATAATTGAAAAATACAAAAATATATAAACATTTGACTGCCTGTCGTTAAGAGGCAAAACTCCCAATTTTACTTGTTTACCATTCTAGTTAACTATAGATTGATAGCATATTCATAATTACATATAAACTGTTCCTGTGGACGATACTTGGAAATTTACCTTTGCTATACTATTATTCGATAGGTACACTGCCTATGTGTTTAATAGCCAATACTTAGATACATTTTCCTACTAAATTTTATAACTCGGTTTTAGCACATCACTACCCCTAAGTGACGGCCTAACCCGACACTACTATAAGTGACGCCTAAATCAGAAATTAACATCATCCGACACTGGACCTTAGTGCCGCAACCTAGTGACGCCTTATATGCGACACTTAACCGAGTGACGCCAATAACTCACAGATTACAATTTTATGCGACACTTACCTGAGTGACGCCAATAGCTACCAAGTGACGCATTGAGTGTCGCCTAAAACAGAAACTCCAAAACTAGTTTTCACACTAAGTGTCGAACTCACACAACTTCAATACTTATATACGATACAACACACGAAACATATACTTTGATAGTATACAATGAAACAACACATAATAATAATGATTTAAGATTATTATTACGTCACACCACCAACGGGCCGTACATGTTTTTAAAACTCAAACAAACAATCAAACATATGGACATAACTAGTTGATGAACAACTAACATAGATGGTTTGTTGAGACATCTACTCACTCATATAACCTTGCGCGTTTTGAAAGCCCGGCAAGTTACAGTCTGCAGACACTCATTTTGTACAACATCATACTTGCTTGCTTTGCAAACACACTAGACTCAGGTGAGTCTCATAGCCCCTCATTTTGTTGTTTTAACCCATGGGTGGGAATACATGCTCAGTTTTCATTTACATTTGAACACAAGTACTAAACTCGATATATTGACTGCATGAGTTGTTTTACCTAATCATGAAGCCCTCCACATCATAGTTTGTTAGTATGAATTTAGCGTGAATGTTAGTGAATGGTACCATTTGGGATTGACAGTCCCTGTCCGGGGTAGTCGCGCTATCACGACTGCTGGTCAAACGGACACATTAGAATTTGTTCATAACGAGTGTAGATTAGGCACTCGTAGGAGGCAACCTCGATCGGGCACTTGATTGTGATCCCGACACCTCAGTTAAGCTCAAACTATGAGCTCATGGTAGTAACATACGCATTTTTATGATTGATTTCATACATTATTAAATCTTGTGGTTCATACATTATTATTACTACTTCATTACACTTGTGTGCTCACCAGCTTTTTAGCTGACCTTTTAGCATGTATTCTCAGGTACCCAGCAGCTGTAGGCTTGCACTAAGGATTTAGCTTAGCTCGAGTCAGCATGTAAACATCAGAGATTTTATTGCATTAATATATTTTGTATAAGTATTTATGCGTAGAAATCTCTCTTATTCGAAACACGAGCTACTGTATTTGGTATAACTGATGTAAACTTTTATCGAATTAATGTATTTTGTTAAAACGGCGCATATAGAGTCGTTCGTTATATATCTTTGTGCTTGATTACCTTGATTAGTCGCACCCAATGTATGCTTCCGCTAATCCCCAATTTGGGGGTGCGACAGATTGGTATCAGAGCACTAAGGTTATATTGAACTAGGTTGCATTTAGTGGGCCTAGACTATGACCGTTAGACAGTATTCCTCATTAGGTATGACTGGTTCAGGAATTACATCATACGAGTTTAATTTAACATAGTGTAGCTAACTATGTATAATTAAATAAATATTATGTGATGTCTGAAAAGGGTTGTATTGAATAGGAATGCACTAGTCGACTCTGACCACGAGAGAAACCGGACCTATACATGTTTGTGCTAGACACACTAGGCTATATGATATGTTTATATATATAGGCCTCACGGTACTCACTCAATGCTCTTGCCACAGAAATGGCGGACTCCTCTAATGTGACACCCGTCGAATTAGGACTAGAAATTAGTTCCTAATCATTATGTAATACATGTAGTTAGTGCTATGTATTAGGCTAATTGTGTGTATCAAAATATATATTGATGAATATATATATCAGTACTCGATTAAGTATTTAATCGTTCATTTTCAAATCGGCCAAAATTCCGATTCAATTATACGGCGTTGGTGAAAATCAAATATTATTTAATATGGAATTATTATTTAATATAACTCGCATTCATTATATATTATTTTGATAATATACAAAGTATTCGTATCGTACAAATCAAATCATTCGCGACAAAACTCATAAATGATGATTATTATTTACATTAATTTAAAATAAAACATATTTCGTTTTATTTCATTTTACTCAATCGCGACGAATCCCTTCGAACCATATCCGTCTCTCGAGCCTAAATCAAAGTTATATTTTTATAACTCAAAGTATAGTATTTTTATAAAATACTTCAAATGAAAATACGTACGATATCATTTTTAGGAAATTATCATTTAAAAACATTATACTACTTTTACGATCGGGTAAACAAACACGGGTATTTTGTACATCAAATTGTGCCAACCAACTCCAATAATTGGAGTTGGCAGCTGATATCAAACGCACCCTTCTTCATTCTCATTTCATTCTCCTTTCTCAATTCTCTCTACTCTCTCTCGGCTCTCTCTCTAAAACCGCAAACAACAACATCAAAGTAGCAGTAGCAGCAAGAGCTGGTGATCATCATCATCTTCATCACCATCATCTTCTTCATCTTCTTCTTCTCCATCATCACCATCATCCGTTCATCATTTTGATTGTAAGAAATCGTCCCCTTTTTCTTTGAGTTTTTGTGTTTAAATTACATATATTAACATGCTAGGATGTTATATGAACTTGTTATGTCCAAAAATCGAACCCGAATTTGTTATAATTAAGTTGCAGTTCGAACAGACCTGAAATCGGCCCCATAGCCGATCGGCTGACCTTCCTCAGCCGAACGGCTAAACCACGACAGCCGAACGGCTAAACAGCCTCAGCCGAACGGCTAAGACCATGACAGCCGAACGGCTGAGCCTTTCCAGCCGAACGGCTAGGCATTTCCAGCCGAACGGCTAGCTAACCATAGCCGATCGGCTGTGCATCTTTGTAGGCCTCTGAGTCGCGATCGTTTGGGCAGGTGGATCGTCTAAATCCGAGTTCGTATGAGGGAGATATGGCCAAAACGGTGCGACATAGCCAAATCACCAAAATGCTACATCTTTTCATGATTATTATATTTATACGAACTCAAACTATTTATACTCGAATACGATACGACGTTAAATATTTCAATTGTCACCAACGGCCGCGTGTATTTTCACAAACTCAATCAATCAAACCAAGTTATTTGGGCATAACTAGTTAAGTGAATAACTAGCATAGGTATTATTTTAAGATACCGAATCATAATTAAACCTTGCGCGTTTGATACGCCCGGCAGGTTTCAAATAATCAAATCAATTAAACCTTGCGCGTTTGATACGCCCGGCAAGTTTTAAGAATCTAATCATTTATCAAAACCTTGCGCGTCTCAGACGCCCTGCAGGTTCAGTCGTCGTAACGACATCAAAATCATTGTGAATCATTATAATTGTTGGCTAACAATTCAATTAGGCTCAGGTGAGTCTCATAGCCCCTATTTTAAATGCTTTTACCTAGGGGTGAGATACATGCTCTGTTTTGTTTTACATGTGAACGCAAGTATCAAATTATCACGTATGCTGCATGAGATGTTTTTATCTAATCAATCAAAGTCCTCTGAAGCATAGTTCTGTTAATATGATTTAGCGTGAATGTTAGTGTATGGTACCATATGGGATTGACAATCCCCGTCCGAGTTAGCAAGCACTAACCTGTCAAACGGACGCATTATCATTTGTTCAAACGTATGTTGATTAGGCATACGCATAGAGGCACCCTCGCTCAGGCACTTAATTGTGATCCTGACATCTCAGTTAAGCTCAGACTATGTGCTCATGTTGGTTGCATTAATCCTTACTTATTTGTTTAATTACAAATATTCATGTGATATCCATCAATCAATTATTTACATGCTTTGTAAATCAAATCATAAAATCTTGCGGTTCACGAATCATATATTGTTATATCAAACCTGTGAGCTCACCAGCTTTATAGCTGACCATTTAGCATGTTATCTCAGGTACTCAGCAGTAGGTTGGACTGCCCATCAGGATACTGTAGCTCGAGTCGCATGCAATTATATAATCATCAAGAGATTTCCCTGCATTTCTATATTTTGTTAAATTAGATATGTATTAGAATCTCTCAAGCAGATTATGCGAACTCACCTTTTGAAAACGATTATGTAATTTCTATTACATCAATGTATTTTATCAAACGACTCATGTAGTGGTCGTTCATTATGTATCTTATGTGCTTTGTGTATTGATTAGTAACACCCAATGTATGCTTCCGCGATCAGTAAATTTGGGGGTGTTACAGATTGGTATCAGAGCCTAAGGTTATAGTGAACTAGGTTGCATTAGTGGGCCTAGACTATGACCGTTAGGCGGTATTTTCTGTTAAGTATGATTGGTTCAAGAGTTACAGCATACAAGTTTAATTTAACATAGCTTGATCAACTATGTACAATTAAATAAAGATGATGTAGGGCTTGAAATGGTTATGCTGGAATAGGAATACATTAGTTGACTCTGACCTCGAGAGAAACCGGGACTCAAAAATTGTTTGTGCTAGACACTCATAAGACTATTATGTGATATAAGTATATATACATAGATAGTCATCGCTCAAGCACTGTACGCTAGTCTATTATATGTGATATATATATAGGCACTCATATTCAAATGCTTTGTCATGGAAATGGCAACACACACGCATCGGAACATCTTCTATTTCATCCCACTCTCGACAACATCTCTTGTAATCATGAAACTCATAGGTAGCTAGGAGGACCACCGAGTCACTTCGAGCGAGACCTTACCCAACTCAAAACAATTCAAATAACCAGGCTAGTTAGCATGTAGTTGCTAGTCAGTAGAGATGGTTATTCAACACCTCTTGATTGTTCTATAATGTTGATTGTCATATTGTGATGTTGTATATTACCGCGT
Source organism: Helichrysum umbraculigerum (assembly GCA_949592205.1). Lineage (NCBI taxonomy): Eukaryota > Viridiplantae > Streptophyta > Magnoliopsida > Asterales > Asteraceae > Helichrysum > Helichrysum umbraculigerum. The sequence goes on along the minus strand of CATIUR010000004.1, from coordinate 140,966,945 downwards.
TTGTATATGTACATCTGTGATAATCATCATTTATGGACAATCTCTCACGAACCCTATTCTTCTAATCTCAGGAAAATCATGCCGCCAAAGTCAAGGACTTACACTGATGCCCAGATGGCATCTATCATCTCTCAGGCTGTGACTGAAGCCTTGGCGCGACATTCGTCATCAACCCCAGAAAGGCATAGTGATACTGCCAATACCCCTCCCACTGCCAAGCCTTGTTCCTACAAGGATTTTCAAAACTGCAAACCTCTGAGTTTTAAAGGAACTGAAGGAGCCATCGGTCTAATCAGATGGGTCGAGAAGATGGAGTCCGTCTTTCGCATCAGTAAATGTGCGGAAGGGGATAGAGTTCAGTTCTCCACCTGCACCCTTGCTGACGGTGCCCTCACCTGGTGGAACTCTTATGCTCAGTCTGTGGGTATAGACAATGCTTATCTACTTTCATGGGAAGATCTGAAGAAAATGCTCACTGAGGAGTATTGCCCATCTGAGGAACTCCAGAAGCTGGATGAGGAATTCTGGAATCTCAAAGTTCAAGGAACCGACATTGTTGGTTATACCACTAGGTTCCAACAACTGGCAACCCTCCGCCCAGCCTTAGTAAGCACTGAGATCGACAAGGTCAAGAGGTACATCCGTGGTCTTCCGGAACCTATCCGGGGAAACGTCGCCTCTTCTGGAAAAACCACTATTCAGGGAGCGATTTGATTATCTCATGAGCTCATGGCTATGCAAGAAAGCCAAGTAAACCCTGTCTCATCTTCTGGGAACAACAACAAGAGAAAATGGCCTGGGAATCAGAACCAGCAGACCTTCAAAAAGACCGAGACTGTCAAGAATGACACATCAGGTTCTGGAGAGAAGAAAGGGTACACTGGAAGTAAACCCTACTGTGCTAAGTGCAATCGTCATCATGATGGTCCATGTGGTACACCCTGCAACAACTGCAAGAGGTATGGACATCTTACCAAAGACTGTCGAACACCTGCAACCAACACTAACAACAACCAACCCCGAGCCTGCTATGAGTGTGGAAACACTGGACACTTCAGGAATGCGTGTCCAAAGCTGAAGAACAAGGGTAACAACAACAACGTTGCTAGGGGCAGAGCTTTTGTGCTGAATGCTGGAGAGGCCCGTGAAGACCCTAATGTGGTCACGGGTATGTTTCTTCTCAACAATTTAACTGCTTCAATTTTGTTTGATACTGGTGCTGATAAGAGTTTTATATCTGAGGAATTTAGCCCACTATTAGACATTTCACCAGTTGCCTTAGAAGCTAAGTACACTGTAGAGTTAGCTAATGGCAAGTTGATCGAGGCCGATAGTGTGTTACCAAATTGCACCCTAAACCTCGCAAATGAACTATTTCCCATAAACCTCATACCCATCGAGATTGGAAGTTTTGACATAGTAGTAGGCATGGATTGGCTATCCAAGCATCGAGCTGAAGTTATATGTCATGACAAGATCGTTCGTATTCCTCTCGTCACTGGTAGTACTCTGATCATACAAGGGGAGACCAGTAGGACGAGATTGAATATCATATCCTGCATGAAGACTCGCAAGTACCTTAGGAAAGGTTATCAGGCAATCCTCGCTCATGTTATTGAGAAAAAGTCGGAAGAGAAACGACCCGAGGATGTGCCCATCGTTAGAGACTTTCCAGAAGTCTTTCCTGAAGAATTGCCTGGTCTTCCACCACCGAGGCAAGTTGAGTTCTCAATAGACCTTGTGCCTGGGGCAGCACCCGTGGCACGAGCACCATATCGTTTAGGCCTTTCAGAACTTCAGGAGTTGTCTGTTCAGTTACAGGAACTTCTGGATAAGGGTTTCATAAGACCGAGTTCTTCACCCTGGGGAGCTCCAGTCCTGTTTGTGAAAAAGAAGGACGGTTCATTCAGGATGTGTATCGACTACAGAGAGTTGAACAAATTAACCATCAAGAACCGTTATCCACTTCCACGTATTGATGACCTGTTCGACCAACTCCAAGGCTCAAGTGTTTATTCAAAAATAGATCTACGATCGGGTTATCATCAGTTACGAGTTCGCGATGAAGATATTCCGAAAACCGCTTTCCGAACTCGCTATGGTCATTATGAGTTTCAGGTTATGGCCTTTGGTTTGACTAACGCACCGGCAGTATTCATGGATCTAATGAACCGAGTGTGCAAACCATATCTTGACAAGTTTGTCATTGTTTTCATTGACGACATTCTTATCTACTCACGCAACGAGCAAGAGCACGCGCATCATCTCAAAACCATTTTAGAACTTCTCAGACACGAAGAGTTATATGCTAAGTTCTCCAAGTGTGAGTTCTGGATTCGGACCGTTCAATTCCTTGGTCATGTGATTGACAGTCAGGGAATTCATGTTGATCCCTCAAAGATCGAGGCCATCAAGGGCTGGCAAGCACCGACAACACCGACAGAAATACGCCAATTCTTAGGACTGGCTGGTTATTATCGGCGCTTCATTGAGAATTTCTCTAAAATAGCTCAACCACTCACGACACTGACTCAGAAAGAGAAAAAGTTCAGTTGGACTGATAAGCAAGAGTCAGCATTTCAGTTATTAAAGCAAAAGCTTTGCAGTGCGCCTATTCTATCACTACCCGAAGGTAACGAGGACTTCGTGGTATACTGCGATGCTTCGCATCAGGGACTTGGTTGCGTATTGATGCAACGAGAGAAAGTCATAGCTTATGCCTCCCGACAACTCAAAGTTCACGAGAAGAACTACACAACACATGATCTCGAATTAGGAGCCGTAGTGTTCGCTCTCAAAATCTGGAGACATTATCTGTATGGCACGAAATGCACCATCTTCACTGATCATAAGAGCCTCCAGCATATATTTGATCAGAAGGATCTCAATATGAGGCAACGTCGTTGGGTCGAGTTACTCACCGACTATGACTGCGAAATCAAGTATCATCCGGGCAAGGCAAATGTAGTTGCCGACGCCTTAAGTCGTAAAGAGCGCACCAAACCTCTTCGAGTCCGAGCCCTCAGTATTATCATTCATAATGATCTAATCATTCAAATCCTCACTGCTCAACTCGAAGCATTGAAACCTGAAAACATCAAAGATGAGGCTTTGCGCAACATGGAAAATCAATTTGAAACCAAACCCAATGGGGTCAAGTACTTTGCAAAACGAATCTGGTTACCCAAGTTTGGGAATCTTCGAGACTTTGTGATGGATGAAGCTCACAAGTCCAAATACTCTATACATCCTGGATCGGACAAGATGTATCATGGCATCAAGGGACTGTACTGGTGGCCAAGCATGAAAGCAGAGATTGCCACGTACGTCAGCAAATGCCTCACATGTTCTAAGGTTAAAGCCGAATATCAGAAACCCTCCGGCTTGCTTCAGCAACCGGAAATCCCTCAATGGAAATGGGAGCAAATCTCCATGGATTTCATTACTAAACTCCCGAAAACGTCAAGTGGTTGCGATACTATATGGGTAATAGTTGATCGTTTAACCAAATCTGCTCACTTCATTGCCATGAAGGAAACCGACAAAATGGAACGTCTCACGCGAATCTATATGAAGGAGATCGTAACAAGGCACGGCGTTCCAATCTCAATTATCTCTGATAGAGACAGCCGATTCACCTCTAACTTTTGGCAATCATTGCAAAAGTCATTGGGTACTCGTTTGGATATGAGTACAGCCTATCATCCACAAACCGATGGTCAAAGTGAACGAACCATCCAAACACTGGAAGATATGTTACGCGCCTGCGTCATTGATTTCGGTGCAAATTGGGAGCATCATTTGCCATTGTGTGAATTCTCATACAACAACAGCTATCATACCAGCATTGGAGCTGCACCTTTTGAGGCACTGTACGGTCGTAAGTGCCGATCGCCTATCTGTTGGACCGAAGTTGGAGATAGTCAACTCACTGGTCCTGAAATCATTCATGAAACCACCGAGAAAATCGTTGGTATCCAGCAACGGCTGAAGGCCGCACGTGATCGTCAGAAGAGTTATGCTGACGTGAGACGAAAGCATCTCGAGTTCCAGGTTGGGGATCGAGTATTGCTCAAAGTATCACCTTGGAAAGGTGTCATTCGTTTTGGTAAACGTGGGAAGTTAAACCCTAGATACATCGGACCTTTTGAGATCCTTGAAAGGATTGGTCCAGTCGCATATCGATTGCAGCTACCTTCAGAGCTCAGTAGCGTGCATCCCACATTTCACATTTCTAACCTGAAGAAATGCCTGTCCGACGAGACACTCATCATTCCGTTTGAGGAAATTCAAATCGACGACAAACTTAATTTTGTCGAGACACCAGTGGAGGTCATGGACCGTGAGGTCAAACAGCTCAAGCAAAGTCGTATCCCTATTGTCAAGGTTCGGTGGAATTCGCGGCGTGGTCCGGAATTCACCTGGGAACGGGAAGACCAGATGCGACTCAAGTATCCACATCTATTTTCAGACTCCACTCAAACACCAACCTCAAGTTAAATTTCGGGACGAAATTCTCTTAACAAGGGGAGAATGTGACACCCGTCGAATTAGGACTAGAAATTAGTTCCTAATCATTATGTAATACATGTAGTTAGTGCTATGTATTAGGCTAATTGTGTGTATCAAAATATATATTGATGAATATATATATCAGTACTCGATTAAGTATTTAATCGTTCATTTTCAAATCGGCCAAAATTCCGATTCAATTATACGGCGTTGGTGAAAATCAAATATTATTTAATATGGAATTATTATTTAATATAACTCGCATTCATTATATATTATTTTGATAATATACAAAGTATTCGTATCGTACAAATCAAATCATTCGCGACAAAACTCATAAATGATGATTATTATTTACATTAATTTAAAATAAAACATATTTCGTTTTATTTCATTTTACTCAATCGCGACGAATCCCTTCGAACCATATCCGTCTCTCGAGCCTAAATCAAAGTTATATTTTTATAACTCAAAGTATAGTATTTTTATAAAATACTTCAAATGAAAATACGTACGATATCATTTTTAGGAAATTATCATTTAAAAACATTATACTACTTTTACGATCGGGTAAACAAACACGGGTATTTTGTACATCAAATTGTGCCAACCAACTCCAATAATTGGAGTTGGCAGCTGATATCAAACGCACCCTTCTTCATTCTCATTTCATTCTCCTTTCTCAATTCTCTCTACTCTCTCTCGGCTCTCTCTCTAAAACCGCAAACAACAACATCAAAGTAGCAGTAGCAGCAAGAGCTGGTGATCATCATCATCTTCATCACCATCATCTTCTTCATCTTCTTCTTCTCCATCATCACCATCATCCGTTCATCATTTTGATTGTAAGAAATCGTCCCCTTTTTCTTTGAGTTTTTGTGTTTAAATTACATATATTAACATGCTAGGATGTTATATGAACTTGTTATGTCCAAAAATCGAACCCGAATTTGTTATAATTAAGTTGCAGTTCGAACAGACCTGAAATCGGCCCCATAGCCGATCGGCTGACCTTCCTCAGCCGAACGGCTAAACCACGACAGCCGAACGGCTAAACAGCCTCAGCCGAACGGCTAAGACCATGACAGCCGAACGGCTGAGCCTTTCCAGCCGAACGGCTAGGCATTTCCAGCCGAACGGCTAGCTAACCATAGCCGATCGGCTGTGCATCTTTGTAGGCCTCTGAGTCGCGATCGTTTGGGCAGGTGGATCGTCTAAATCCGAGTTCGTATGAGGGAGATATGGCCAAAACGGTGCGACATAGCCAAATCACCAAAATGCTACATCTTTTCATGATTATTATATTTATACGAACTCAAACTATTTATACTCGAATACGATACGACGTTAAATATTTCAATTGTCACCAACGGCCGCGTGTATTTTCACAAACTCAATCAATCAAACCAAGTTATTTGGGCATAACTAGTTAAGTGAATAACTAGCATAGGTATTATTTTAAGATACCGAATCATAATTAAACCTTGCGCGTTTGATACGCCCGGCAGGTTTCAAATAATCAAATCAATTAAACCTTGCGCGTTTGATACGCCCGGCAAGTTTTAAGAATCTAATCATTTATCAAAACCTTGCGCGTCTCAGACGCCCTGCAGGTTCAGTCGTCGTAACGACATCAAAATCATTGTGAATCATTATAATTGTTGGCTAACAATTCAATTAGGCTCAGGTGAGTCTCATAGCCCCTATTTTAAATGCTTTTACCTAGGGGTGAGATACATGCTCTGTTTTGTTTTACATGTGAACGCAAGTATCAAATTATCACGTATGCTGCATGAGATGTTTTTATCTAATCAATCAAAGTCCTCTGAAGCATAGTTCTGTTAATATGATTTAGCGTGAATGTTAGTGTATGGTACCATATGGGATTGACAATCCCCGTCCGAGTTAGCAAGCACTAACCTGTCAAACGGACGCATTATCATTTGTTCAAACGTATGTTGATTAGGCATACGCATAGAGGCACCCTCGCTCAGGCACTTAATTGTGATCCTGACATCTCAGTTAAGCTCAGACTATGTGCTCATGTTGGTTGCATTAATCCTTACTTATTTGTTTAATTACAAATATTCATGTGATATCCATCAATCAATTATTTACATGCTTTGTAAATCAAATCATAAAATCTTGCGGTTCACGAATCATATATTGTTATATCAAACCTGTGAGCTCACCAGCTTTATAGCTGACCATTTAGCATGTTATCTCAGGTACTCAGCAGTAGGTTGGACTGCCCATCAGGATACTGTAGCTCGAGTCGCATGCAATTATATAATCATCAAGAGATTTCCCTGCATTTCTATATTTTGTTAAATTAGATATGTATTAGAATCTCTCAAGCAGATTATGCGAACTCACCTTTTGAAAACGATTATGTAATTTCTATTACATCAATGTATTTTATCAAACGACTCATGTAGTGGTCGTTCATTATGTATCTTATGTGCTTTGTGTATTGATTAGTAACACCCAATGTATGCTTCCGCGATCAGTAAATTTGGGGGTGTTACATCTAACGTAGCATCACCTGGCACGAACAACCAAACTCAACCACTACCCACTACTGAGGAGATCATTACTATGTCTCCAACACCAAACTCTCCTGAACGACTTTACTACATCACTGGTGAAGCCCGAGTGATACGTACTCGCCCAAGGGGTACCGGATCGGCTCGAGCAAACCCTTACTTAAACCCCATCTCTAACACCACAACGGGTACTCGACGTCTGGCATACGCCCGCCGATGGGACTGGCTACCCACAATGATAAACACCTGGAGGTCTGAGGAAGCCATACAAATTCCTGCTGACCCCATGGACATCTCCCCATACACACAAGAACCTATCCACCATACTGTTCCAGTGTTAACTGCCCGACTCCACCGTCATGAGGCAAGGCTTGAAAGCTTGGAACAGGAACAATACATTGTGCAAATGTACTGGTTGTGCCAATCACACGACCGCATTACACAACTATTTCAAGACCAAGAAAATATGACAAGTACTCTAGAAATGATGCACCAACACGTCATTGACGACAGAGGCGCGACTGACCTCCTCCAAGCAAGGTTGGAAGAATGTGAACAACGTTCACGAAAAGCTGAGGAGTATACCCGAGTGCTAGAACAACGACTAACCTTGGCTGAAGATAGCACCAGACAATCCAACAGACTTGCAGGAACCATGGACCGACTTGTCACTCTAATGGAACAAATGAACCTACGTCAAAACTAGTGTAGTATCTATCGTAATCCACTAACTATCTAAAACTCATGTAATTCGTCCGGATGTAACAATTCCCGGTATCTTTTGTAATCCTTATGTTCTGTAATCTTTTGAAACTCGTACCTTGTATCCAACTTTATCATCTAAATGAATTATGATTATCACTTGTGCTGTTGTATATTACCCCCTATATTGTAACACCCCCAAATTTAACAGTTTGCGGAAGCGACGTTTTGGGTGTTACTAATCAATAATCACAAGCACAAAGGATACAGTGAACGACTCTAAATGAGACGTTCGAAAAGTTATTACATTAATACATAAGTAGTTTCAAAATACAAGCTCGAGTTTGAGTAAATTCCTAGAGATTCTAATACATAACAGCAAGTACAAAAGTAATGTATGAAAATCTCCAGACTTGTAAATGCATGCGACTCGAGCTAAGTACGCTTATCCTGCTGGGCATCCCTACTGATGCTGTGTACCTGAGAAGCATTACTAAAACGGTCAACCAAAAAGGTTGGTGAATCTCACAGGTTTGTAAGTAAGTAAACAGTTTGATCATACAAGTAACATTTGTAAAATCATAATCCAGCTAATAGATAACAATCGCAGGTCATGCATATAGTTCACTTAAGTATCGATTACAGGTCATGCTAATCCTTAGTAAATGGGTAGTTGCAGGTCATGCAAACAATATATAAGTAAATGGTTGCAGGTCATGCAAATTGTATGTAAATAAGTGGTTGCAGGTCATGCAAATTTTATGTAAGTAAGTGGTTGCAGGTCATGCAAACCGTTTGTAAGTAAATGGCCGCAGGTCATGCAAACCGTATTTAAGTAAATGGTTGCAGGTCATGCAAACCGTATTCAAGTAAATGGTTGCAGGTCATGCAAACCGTATTCAAGTAAATGGTTGCAGGTCATGCAAACCGTATTCAAGTAAATGGTTGCAGGTCATGCAAACCGTATTCAAGTAAATGGTTGCAGGTCATGCAAACCGTATTCAAGTAAATGGTTGCAGGTCATGCAAACCGTATATTTAACTAGCCAACGAGTAACGATTTCAGGTTATGTAGATCGCTCACTCAGAAATGATTGCAGGTCATGCAAATCATACATTTAACTAACCAACGAGTAACGATTTCAGGTCATGTAGATCGTTCACTCAGAAATGATTGCAGGTCTTGCAAATCATACATTTAACTAACCAACGAGTAACTATTAGTACACTAGTGAGTACGATTCAAAGCATTTATGTTGAACAAGTAAGAAAAACAACCTAAGCTACCATGATTACAAGTCATGCAAATCATGCGTTAACTAGGCCTTTATCAGTTTTAGGAAAACGAGTAATGCATCTCACCCCTGATATAAAACAGTAAAATAGGGGCTGTAAGACTCACCTGTTGAGCAAGCAAATCCTAATGTGCACGCGTGTACCAAAGGTAACCTCCTAATGCCCTAAACACGTGAGATTACATATTTGTAAGTATTCGTATAGTATTTCATCCGTAAATTTGTTTGTTTGGTTAATTAAGTCCCAAAGTATTCGACTCGTATTTACATTTGAAGCTTTTGGAAGATGTACGGCACAATAGCGTCGGGTTACAATTATATTCTGAAATATAATTTAGTTTGTTTCGTGTAATCATACATTATAAATTATCCTAATGTATCGTATTGTTTGTTAATATCAATAGTTTTATTAATAAAACATTAAAAGTAATTTTTAAAGTACATTTTGTATTCTGGGCAGGGTACCCGCCGGGTAAACGGGTTTTCAAGGGGAATCCGCCGGACTCAATCTAATACGCCGGATTCAAATGTTTCAAGGGGAATACGCCGTATTCACCCGAATACGCCGTATTCAATAGCTAAAATCGGATTGGGTTCAAAGTTTGGGGGAATACGCCGTATTCAATCCAATACGCCGTATTCATTTGTTAATCATTCGGATTGGTTTTCAAAGTGTGGGGAATACGCCGTATTCACCCGAATACGCCGTATTCCGAAGAGGCGCGGGAAAAACATGTTTTCTGAGCTGGAATACGCCGTATTCCCTTGAATACGCCGTATTCCAAGGTCTGGTTCGAGTCTGTTCTTGCAGAAGTTTACAAAACCAGTTTCAAATCCAATTTCCGCATACTATAACTTAGTACTAAGCTAATTCATGTTATATAACGTATTATAAACGTAAATTTAAAGGAAAAAGGGGAAGTGATCCTTACGAATTTTATAAACGAAACCGTGAGATGGTGATGATGAAGAACACGATGATGATGATGATGAAGTAGCTAGATGATGATGATGCTTATGTTTATGTTGTTGTTGTTTGAAGATCAAAGCCGAGAGAGGGAGGAAGCAAGAGACCGAGAGAGAGTGATCAAATAATGTGCGTGTGTGTGTAAAATAATTGAGGTCGGGTGTATATACCGGCCTCAATTATTGAAGGATAGTAGAAATTTTCGACCCGTGTTTGCGTACCCGATCGTAAATAAATAAAATCTTTTAAAATGATAATTTTCTAAAAATAGAATCGTATACGTTTTAAATCAAAGTATTTTATAAAAATACTTTTAAAGAGATATAAAAATATATCTTTGTTTTATTCAAAATGTACGGATAGTTTTCTGTATCTAAATTATATTTAAATTTCAAACGGAGTACGTAGTTATTATTCTCAATAATAATACTTTGTTTAAAAATGTTTTTCACCAAATTCTATTTTGGGTTTCTGCGTTCTACCAGATTTGTGTACGTGTGGTTATTATATATTCGTTTCGGTTATATAATACTTTGTAATTAAAGTTCAAATTAGGACGGTAATTTGGGTCATTTTTGACCGGGTGTCACATTCTCCCCTTGTTAAGAGAATTTCGTCCCGAAATTTGTTCGTAGTTTTTATCGTTGTATTCAAGTTATAGTTCGCGTGTTATCTACATATGTATGACAACATCTATCTAGAGTTGTCTATCTCCCCTTGTTGAACTAGTGCCCTTCCGGCAATTAAGAAATTCGAAATCAATCTTCGAGATGTGTTGACTATTTTGCCTACATGATCAGTCCAGTCGATCACTAGAGAGTAGCTACACTTTGTACTAGTAGCTTAAAGTAAGGTAGTAATTTCTCTATGTTCATACAGGTTGTAATGGATAGTAGTATCATAGTGTGAACTAGACCCTATCAGTCTCCTACAGAAACTATAGAATCTCATTTGTCTTCTTTCCCTAATCCTTTTGTACACTTGGAATCTAGGGAAACATATAAGTATTCAAACAATAAGTAAGCTCTACCACAGCATTCAGTATACAGGCATTCGGTAATGGTCAGTGTTGTCATAGTATGAGTTAAATTCTATCAGTTTCGTATAAAATTAAATTGTTACATGGAAACGTACCCTTAGTGTTGTTTGGTTTAAACTTAGTCTCACTGACATTTCTTATCAGGATTTCTCCTTGAGAGTTCTTTTCTTCACTGTTGACACTCTCATCAGCTAGTAATGAGCAAAGGTAGTAGTAGTAAGCATGTACAAGTTTCGATCCTTCTAACAAAGGACACTGAAGTAGCTATATTTGTCGTTTTCAGTAGAGTAAATAGTAACTAAGGTATCATCAGATAAGGCCTATCCCTATACATTCAGTATATAATAGCCTAGTAAGTAGTACGCAATTGAGACCTATATATGTATATATACCTATATCACATAATAGTCAAATCAGATATGTATACAAATCCTATCTCACTCATAGGATCTAAGCTACGGAACGAATTATCGAGTAATGAATAAAATTTAGTAAGTTCAAAGGAATTTCGTCAAAAGTTGAAATTTGTTCAAAGTTGGGAATTATAAATAAGTTTATACAGTTTTGAAATTTTGAAAATTTTAGGAAACATTTTGTAAGAGATTTCGTAACATGTTTGATAAAATATACGGTTGTTATAAAATTTTTGATAGCAATAATTGGTTGAAAAGTTTTGAAGTCTAACTGAGACTTGAGTTGAACATAATTTTATTAGGTTACACCTAATGGTACGGTGGGGTACGTTGTAAAATTTTATAAACGTTGAATTAGGTATGGTTAGCGAATAGAAGGAAATCCCGATCCTCATATCTAAGAATGGTAAAGTAGCTATGGTTGTCAGTTATAATGGTGTGGAGATCTTCGGACGTAAAATGGTATCCATGAATTCATAAAAGTTGAATAAAGATAGAATGACAAGAATCGAGTTGTCGTTTGTTTAATAAAATTTTGAAATTTCGTAGTAGTCGTGAGAGTATCGTATCGGGGAAAGAGGCCTATGTATATATATATATATATATATCACATAACCGCCTAGTGTGTCTAACACAAATCAAGTAAAGTCCCGGTTCTCTCGAGGTCAGAGTCAGCTATTGCATTCCTGTTCAACATAACCCCTTTCAGAACTCACATCATCTTCATTTAATTATACATAGTTGATCAGGCTATGTTAAATTAAACTTGTATGCTGAAATTCCTGAACCAGTTATATCTAATGAGGAATACCGCCTAACGGTCATAGTCTAGGCCCACTAAATGCAACCTAATTCACTATAACCTTAGGCTCTGATACCAATCTGTAACACCCCCAAATTTAACAGTTTGCGGAAGCGACATTTTGGGTGTTACTAATCAATAATCACAAGCACAAAGGATACAGTGAACGACTCTAAATGAGACGTTCGAAAAGTTATTACATTAATACATAAGTAGTTTCAAAATACAAGCTCGAGTTTGAGTAAATTCCTAGAGATTCTAATACATAACAGCAAGTACAAAAGTAATGTATGAAAATCTCCAGACTTGTAAATGCATGCGACTCGAGCTAAGTACGCTTATCCTGCTGGGCATCCCTACTGATGCTGTGTACCTGAGAAGCATTACTAAAACGGTCAACCAAAAAGGTTGGTGAATCTCACAGGTTTGTAAGTAAGTAAACAGTTTGATCATACAAGTAACATTTGTAAAATCATAATCCAGCTAATAGATAACAATCGCAGGTCATGCATATAGTTCACTTAAGTATCGATTACAGGTCATGCTAATCCTTAGTAAATGGGTAGTTGCAGGTCATGCAAACAATATATAAGTAAATGGTTGCAGGTCATGCAAATTGTATGTAAATAAGTGGTTGCAGGTCATGCAAATTTTATGTAAGTAAGTGGTTGCAGGTCATGCAAACCGTTTGTAAGTAAATGGCCGCAGGTCATGCAAACCGTATTTAAGTAAATGGTTGCAGGTCATGCAAACCGTATTCAAGTAAATGGTTGCAGGTCATGCAAACCGTATTCAAGTAAATGGTTGCAGGTCATGCAAACCGTATTCAAGTAAATGGTTGCAGGTCATGCAAACCGTATTCAAGTAAATGGTTGCAGGTCATGCAAACCGTATTCAAGTAAATGGTTGCAGGTCATGCAAACCGTATATTTAACTAGCCAACGAGTAACGATTTCAGGTCATGTAGATCGTTCACTCAGAAATGATTGCAGGTCATGCAAATCATACATTTAACTAACCAACGAGTAACGATTTCAGGTCATGTAGATCGTTCACTCAGAAATGATTGCAGGTCTTGCAAATCATACATTTAACTAACCAACGAGTAACTATTAGTACACTAGTGAGTACGATTCAAAGCATTTATGTTGAACAAGTAAGAAAAACAACCTAAGCTACCATGATTACAAGTCATGCAAATCATGCGTTAACTAGGCCTTTATCAGTTTTAGGAAAACGAGTAATGCATCTCACCCCTGATATAAAACAGTAAAATAGGGGCTGTAAGACTCACCTGTTGAGCAAGCAAATCCTAATGTGCACGCGTGTACCAAAGGTAACCTCCTAATGCCCTAAACACGTGAGATTACATATTTGTAAGTATTCGTATAGTATTTCATCCGTAAATTTGTTTGTTTGGTTAATTAAGTCCCAAAGTATTCGACTCGTATTTACATTTGAAGCTTTTGGAAGATGTACGGCACAATAGCGTCGGGTTACAATTATATTCTGAAATATAATTTAGTTTGTTTCGTGTAATCATACATTATAAATTATCCTAATGTATCGTATTGTTTGTTAATATCAATAGTTTTATTAATAAAACATTAAAAGTAATTTTTAAAGTACATTTTGTATTCTGGGCAGGGTACCCGCCGGGTAAACGGGTTTTCAAGGGGAATCCGCCGGACTCAATCTAATACGCCGGATTCAAATGTTTCAAGGGGAATACGCCGTATTCACCCGAATACGCCGTATTCAATAGCTAAAATCGGATTGGGTTCAAAGTTTGGGGGAATACGCCGTATTCAATCCAATACGCCGTATTCATTTGTTAATCATTCGGATTGGTTTTCAAAGTGTGGGGAATACGCCGTATTCACCCGAATACGCCGTATTCCGAAGAGGCGCGGGAAAAACATGTTTTCTGAGCTGGAATACGCCGTATTCCCTTGAATACGCCGTATTCCAAGGTCTGGTTCGAGTCTGTTCTTGCAGAAGTTTACAAAACCAGTTTCAAATCCAATTTCCGCATACTATAACTTAGTACTAAGCTAATTCATGTTATATAACGTATTATAAACGTAAATTTAAAGGAAAAAGGGGAAGTGATCCTTACGAATTTTATAAACGAAACCGTGAGATGGTGATGATGAAGAACACGATGATGATGATGATGAAGTAGCTAGATGATGATGATGCTTATGTTTATGTTGTTGTTGTTTGAAGATCAAAGCCGAGAGAGGGAGGAAGCAAGAGACCGAGAGAGAGTGATCAAATAATGTGCGTGTGTGTGTAAAATAATTGAGGTCGGGTGTATATACCGGCCTCAATTATTGAAGGATAGTAGAAATTTTCGACCCGTGTTTGCGTACCCGATCGTAAATAAATAAAATCTTTTAAAATGATAATTTTCTAAAAATAGAATCGTATACGTTTTAAATCAAAGTATTTTATAAAAATACTTTTAAAGAGATATAAAAATATATCTTTGTTTTATTCAAAATGTACGGATAGTTTTCTGTATCTAAATTATATTTAAATTTCAAACGGAGTACGTAGTTATTATTCTCAATAATAATACTTTGTTTAAAAATGTTTTTCACCAAATTCTATTTTGGGTTTCTGCGTTCTACCAGATTTGTGTACGTGTGGTTATTATATATTCGTTTCGGTTATATAATACTTTGTAATTAAAGTTCAAATTAGGACGGTAATTTGGGTCATTTTTGACCGGGTGTCACATTCTCCCCTTGTTAAGAGAATTTCGTCCCGAAATTTGTTCGTAGTTTTTATCGTTGTATTCAAGTTATAGTTCGCGTGTTATCTACATATGTATGACAACATCTATCTAGAGTTGTCTATCTCCCCTTGTTGAACTAGTGCCCTTCCGGCAATTAAGAAATTCGAAATCAATCTTCGAGATGTGTTGACTATTTTGCCTACATGATCAGTCCAGTCGATCACTAGAGAGTAGCTACACTTTGTACTAGTAGCTTAAAGTAAGGTAGTAATTTCTCTATGTTCATACAGGTTGTAATGGATAGTAGTATCATAGTGTGAACTAGACCCTATCAGTCTCCTACAGAAACTATAGAATCTCATTTGTCTTCTTTCCCTAATCCTTTTGTACACTTGGAATCTAGGGAAACATATAAGTATTCAAACAATAAGTAAGCTCTACCACAGCATTCAGTATACAGGCATTCGGTAATGGTCAGTGTTGTCATAGTATGAGTTAAATTCTATCAGTTTCGTATAAAATTAAATTGTTACATGGAAACGTACCCTTAGTGTTGTTTGGTTTAAACTTAGTCTCACTGACATTTCTTATCAGGATTTCTCCTTGAGAGTTCTTTTCTTCACTGTTGACACTCTCATCAGCTAGTAATGAGCAAAGGTAGTAGTAGTAAGCATGTACAAGTTTCGATCCTTCTAACAAAGGACACTGAAGTAGCTATATTTGTCGTTTTCAGTAGAGTAAATAGTAACTAAGGTATCATCAGATAAGGCCTATCCCTATACATTCAGTATATAATAGCCTAGTAAGTAGTACGCAATTGAGACCTATATATGTATATATACCTATATCACATAATAGTCAAATCAGATATGTATACAAATCCTATCTCACTCATAGGATCTAAGCTACGGAACGAATTATCGAGTAATGAATAAAATTTAGTAAGTTCAAAGGAATTTCGTCAAAAGTTGAAATTTGTTCAAAGTTGGGAATTATAAATAAGTTTATACAGTTTTGAAATTTTGAAAATTTTAGGAAACATTTTGTAAGAGATTTCGTAACATGTTTGATAAAATATACGGTTGTTATAAAATTTTTGATAGCAATAATTGGTTGAAAAGTTTTGAAGTCTAACTGAGACTTGAGTTGAACATAATTTTATTAGGTTACACCTAATGGTACGGTGGGGTACGTTGTAAAATTTTATAAACGTTGAATTAGGTATGGTTAGCGAATAGAAGGAAATCCCGATCCTCATATCTAAGAATGGTAAAGTAGCTATGGTTGTCAGTTATAATGGTGTGGAGATCTTCGGACGTAAAATGGTATCCATGAATTCATAAAAGTTGAATAAAGATAGAATGACAAGAATCGAGTTGTCGTTTGTTTAATAAAATTTTGAAATTTCGTAGTAGTCGTGAGAGTATCGTATCGGGGAAAGAGGCCTATGTATATATATATATATATATATCACATAACCGCCTAGTGTGTCTAACACAAATCAAGTAAAGTCCCGGTTCTCTCGAGGTCAGAGTCAGCTATTGCATTCCTGTTCAACATAACCCCTTTCAGAACTCACATCATCTTCATTTAATTATACATAGTTGATCAGGCTATGTTAAATTAAACTTGTATGCTGAAATTCCTGAACCAGTTATATCTAATGAGGAATACCGCCTAACGGTCATAGTCTAGGCCCACTAAATGCAACCTAATTCACTATAACCTTAGGCTCTGATACCAATCTGTAACACCCCCAAATTTAACAGTTTGCGGAAGCGACGTTTTGGGTGTTACTAATCAATAATCACAAGCACAAAGGATACAGTGAACGACTCTAAATGAGACGTTCGAAAAGTTATTACATTAATACATAAGTAGTTTCAAAATACAAGCTCGAGTTTGAGTAAATTCCTAGAGATTCTAATACATAACAGCAAGTACAAAAGTAATGTATGAAAATCTCCAGACTTGTAAATGCATGCGACTCGAGCTAAGTACGCTTATCCTGCTGGGCATCCCTACTGATGCTGTGTACCTGAGAAGCATTACTAAAACGGTCAACCAAAAAGGTTGGTGAATCTCACAGGTTTGTAAGTAAGTAAACAGTTTGATCATACAAGTAACATTTGTAAAATCATAATCCAGCTAATAGATAACAATCGCAGGTCATGCATATAGTTCACTTAAGTATCGATTACAGGTCATGCTAATCCTTAGTAAATGGGTAGTTGCAGGTCATGCAAACAATATATAAGTAAATGGTTGCAGGTCATGCAAATTGTATGTAAATAAGTGGTTGCAGGTCATGCAAATTTTATGTAAGTAAGTGGTTGCAGGTCATGCAAACCGTTTGTAAGTAAATGGCCGCAGGTCATGCAAACCGTATTTAAGTAAATGGTTGCAGGTCATGCAAACCGTATTCAAGTAAATGGTTGCAGGTCATGCAAACCGTATTCAAGTAAATGGTTGCAGGTCATGCAAACCGTATTCAAGTAAATGGTTGCAGGTCATGCAAACCGTATTCAAGTAAATGGTTGCAGGTCATGCAAACCGTATTCAAGTAAATGGTTGCAGGTCATGCAAACCGTATATTTAACTAGCCAACGAGTAACGATTTCAGGTCATGTAGATCGTTCACTCAGAAATGATTGCAGGTCATGCAAATCATACATTTAACTAACCAACGAGTAACGATTTCAGGTCATGTAGATCGTTCACTCAGAAATGATTGCAGGTCTTGCAAATCATACATTTAACTAACCAACGAGTAACTATTAGTACACTAGTGAGTACGATTCAAAGCATTTATGTTGAACAAGTAAGAAAAACAACCTAAGCTACCATGATTACAAGTCATGCAAATCATGCGTTAACTAGGCCTTTATCAGTTTTAGGAAAACGAGTAATGCATCTCACCCCTGATATAAAACAGTAAAATAGGGGCTGTAAGACTCACCTGTTGAGCAAGCAAATCCTAATGTGCACGCGTGTACCAAAGGTAACCTCCTAATGCCCTAAACACGTGAGATTACATATTTGTAAGTATTCGTATAGTATTTCATCCGTAAATTTGTTTGTTTGGTTAATTAAGTCCCAAAGTATTCGACTCGTATTTACATTTGAAGCTTTTGGAAGATGTACGGCACAATAGCGTCGGGTTACAATTATATTCTGAAATATAATTTAGTTTGTTTCGTGTAATCATACATTATAAATTATCCTAATGTATCGTATTGTTTGTTAATATCAATAGTTTTATTAATAAAACATTAAAAGTAATTTTTAAAGTACATTTTGTATTCTGGGCAGGGTACCCGCCGGGTAAACGGGTTTTCAAGGGGAATCCGCCGGACTCAATCTAATACGCCGGATTCAAATGTTTCAAGGGGAATACGCCGTATTCACCCGAATACGCCGTATTCAATAGCTAAAATCGGATTGGGTTCAAAGTTTGGGGGAATACGCCGTATTCAATCCAATACGCCGTATTCATTTGTTAATCATTCGGATTGGTTTTCAAAGTGTGGGGAATACGCCGTATTCACCCGAATACGCCGTATTCCGAAGAGGCGCGGGAAAAACATGTTTTCTGAGCTGGAATACGCCGTATTCCCTTGAATACGCCGTATTCCAAGGTCTGGTTCGAGTCTGTTCTTGCAGAAGTTTACAAAACCAGTTTCAAATCCAATTTCCGCATACTATAACTTAGTACTAAGCTAATTCATGTTATATAACGTATTATAAACGTAAATTTAAAGGAAAAAGGGGAAGTGATCCTTACGAATTTTATAAACGAAACCGTGAGATGGTGATGATGAAGAACACGATGATGATGATGATGAAGTAGCTAGATGATGATGATGCTTATGTTTATGTTGTTGTTGTTTGAAGATCAAAGCCGAGAGAGGGAGGAAGCAAGAGACCGAGAGAGAGTGATCAAATAATGTGCGTGTGTGTGTAAAATAATTGAGGTCGGGTGTATATACCGGCCTCAATTATTGAAGGATAGTAGAAATTTTCGACCCGTGTTTGCGTACCCGATCGTAAATAAATAAAATCTTTTAAAATGATAATTTTCTAAAAATAGAATCGTATACGTTTTAAATCAAAGTATTTTATAAAAATACTTTTAAAGAGATATAAAAATATATCTTTGTTTTATTCAAAATGTACGGATAGTTTTCTGTATCTAAATTATATTTAAATTTCAAACGGAGTACGTAGTTATTATTCTCAATAATAATACTTTGTTTAAAAATGTTTTTCACCAAATTCTATTTTGGGTTTCTGCGTTCTACCAGATTTGTGTACGTGTGGTTATTATATATTCGTTTCGGTTATATAATACTTTGTAATTAAAGTTCAAATTAGGACGGTAATTTGGGTCATTTTTGACCGGGTGTCACATTCTCCCCTTGTTAAGAGAATTTCGTCCCGAAATTTGTTCGTAGTTTTTATCGTTGTATTCAAGTTATAGTTCGCGTGTTATCTACATATGTATGACAACATCTATCTAGAGTTGTCTATCTCCCCTTGTTGAACTAGTGCCCTTCCGGCAATTAAGAAATTCGAAATCAATCTTCGAGATGTGTTGACTATTTTGCCTACATGATCAGTCCAGTCGATCACTAGAGAGTAGCTACACTTTGTACTAGTAGCTTAAAGTAAGGTAGTAATTTCTCTATGTTCATACAGGTTGTAATGGATAGTAGTATCATAGTGTGAACTAGACCCTATCAGTCTCCTACAGAAACTATAGAATCTCATTTGTCTTCTTTCCCTAATCCTTTTGTACACTTGGAATCTAGGGAAACATATAAGTATTCAAACAATAAGTAAGCTCTACCACAGCATTCAGTATACAGGCATTCGGTAATGGTCAGTGTTGTCATAGTATGAGTTAAATTCTATCAGTTTCGTATAAAATTAAATTGTTACATGGAAACGTACCCTTAGTGTTGTTTGGTTTAAACTTAGTCTCACTGACATTTCTTATCAGGATTTCTCCTTGAGAGTTCTTTTCTTCACTGTTGACACTCTCATCAGCTAGTAATGAGCAAAGGTAGTAGTAGTAAGCATGTACAAGTTTCGATCCTTCTAACAAAGGACACTGAAGTAGCTATATTTGTCGTTTTCAGTAGAGTAAATAGTAACTAAGGTATCATCAGATAAGGCCTATCCCTATACATTCAGTATATAATAGCCTAGTAAGTAGTACGCAATTGAGACCTATATATGTATATATACCTATATCACATAATAGTCAAATCAGATATGTATACAAATCCTATCTCACTCATAGGATCTAAGCTACGGAACGAATTATCGAGTAATGAATAAAATTTAGTAAGTTCAAAGGAATTTCGTCAAAAGTTGAAATTTGTTCAAAGTTGGGAATTATAAATAAGTTTATACAGTTTTGAAATTTTGAAAATTTTAGGAAACATTTTGTAAGAGATTTCGTAACATGTTTGATAAAATATACGGTTGTTATAAAATTTTTGATAGCAATAATTGGTTGAAAAGTTTTGAAGTCTAACTGAGACTTGAGTTGAACATAATTTTATTAGGTTACACCTAATGGTACGGTGGGGTACGTTGTAAAATTTTATAAACGTTGAATTAGGTATGGTTAGCGAATAGAAGGAAATCCCGATCCTCATATCTAAGAATGGTAAAGTAGCTATGGTTGTCAGTTATAATGGTGTGGAGATCTTCGGACGTAAAATGGTATCCATGAATTCATAAAAGTTGAATAAAGATAGAATGACAAGAATCGAGTTGTCGTTTGTTTAATAAAATTTTGAAATTTCGTAGTAGTCGTGAGAGTATCGTATCGGGGAAAGAGGCCTATGTATATATATATATATATATCACATAACCGCCTAGTGTGTCTAACACAAATCAAGTAAAGTCCCGGTTCTCTCGAGGTCAGAGTCAGCTATTGCATTCCTGTTCAACATAACCCCTTTCAGAACTCACATCATCTTCATTTAATTATACATAGTTGATCAGGCTATGTTAAATTAAACTTGTATGCTGAAATTCCTGAACCAGTTATATCTAATGAGGAATACCGCCTAACGGTCATAGTCTAGGCCCACTAAATGCAACCTAATTCACTATAACCTTAGGCTCTGATACCAATCTGTAACACCCCCAAATTTAACAGTTTGCGGAAGCGACGTTTTGGGTGTTACTAATCAATAATCACAAGCACAAAGGATACAGTGAACGACTCTAAATGAGACGTTCGAAAAGTTATTACATTAATACATAAGTAGTTTCAAAATACAAGCTCGAGTTTGAGTAAATTCCTAGAGATTCTAATACATAACAGCAAGTACAAAAGTAATGTATGAAAATCTCCAGACTTGTAAATGCATGCGACTCGAGCTAAGTACGCTTATCCTGCTGGGCATCCCTACTGATGCTGTGTACCTGAGAAGCATTACTAAAACGGTCAACCAAAAAGGTTGGTGAATCTCACAGGTTTGTAAGTAAGTAAACAGTTTGATCATACAAGTAACATTTGTAAAATCATAATCCAGCTAATAGATAACAATCGCAGGTCATGCATATAGTTCACTTAAGTATCGATTACAGGTCATGCTAATCCTTAGTAAATGGGTAGTTGCAGGTCATGCAAACAATATATAAGTAAATGGTTGCAGGTCATGCAAATTGTATGTAAATAAGTGGTTGCAGGTCATGCAAATTTTATGTAAGTAAGTGGTTGCAGGTCATGCAAACCGTTTGTAAGTAAATGGCCGCAGGTCATGCAAACCGTATTTAAGTAAATGGTTGCAGGTCATGCAAACCGTATTCAAGTAAATGGTTGCAGGTCATGCAAACCGTATTCAAGTAAATGGTTGCAGGTCATGCAAACCGTATTCAAGTAAATGGTTGCAGGTCATGCAAACCGTATTCAAGTAAATGGTTGCAGGTCATGCAAACCGTATTCAAGTAAATGGTTGCAGGTCATGCAAACCGTATATTTAACTAGCCAACGAGTAACGATTTCAGGTCATGTAGATCGTTCACTCAGAAATGATTGCAGGTCATGCAAATCATACATTTAACTAACCAACGAGTAACGATTTCAGGTCATGTAGATCGTTCACTCAGAAATGATTGCAGGTCTTGCAAATCATACATTTAACTAACCAACGAGTAACTATTAGTACACTAGTGAGTACGATTCAAAGCATTTATGTTGAACAAGTAAGAAAAACAACCTAAGCTACCATGATTACAAGTCATGCAAATCATGCGTTAACTAGGCCTTTATCAGTTTTAGGAAAACGAGTAATGCATCTCACCCCTGATATAAAACAGTAAAATAGGGGCTGTAAGACTCACCTGTTGAGCAAGCAAATCCTAATGTGCACGCGTGTACCAAAGGTAACCTCCTAATGCCCTAAACACGTGAGATTACATATTTGTAAGTATTCGTATAGTATTTCATCCGTAAATTTGTTTGTTTGGTTAATTAAGTCCCAAAGTATTCGACTCGTATTTACATTTGAAGCTTTTGGAAGATGTACGGCACAATAGCGTCGGGTTACAATTATATTCTGAAATATAATTTAGTTTGTTTCGTGTAATCATACATTATAAATTATCCTAATGTATCGTATTGTTTGTTAATATCAATAGTTTTATTAATAAAACATTAAAAGTAATTTTTAAAGTACATTTTGTATTCTGGGCAGGGTACCCGCCGGGTAAACGGGTTTTCAAGGGGAATCCGCCGGACTCAATCTAATACGCCGGATTCAAATGTTTCAAGGGGAATACGCCGTATTCACCCGAATACGCCGTATTCAATAGCTAAAATCGGATTGGGTTCAAAGTTTGGGGGAATACGCCGTATTCAATCCAATACGCCGTATTCATTTGTTAATCATTCGGATTGGTTTTCAAAGTGTGGGGAATACGCCGTATTCACCCGAATACGCCGTATTCCGAAGAGGCGCGGGAAAAACATGTTTTCTGAGCTGGAATACGCCGTATTCCCTTGAATACGCCGTATTCCAAGGTCTGGTTCGAGTCTGTTCTTGCAGAAGTTTACAAAACCAGTTTCAAATCCAATTTCCGCATACTATAACTTAGTACTAAGCTAATTCATGTTATATAACGTATTATAAACGTAAATTTAAAGGAAAAAGGGGAAGTGATCCTTACGAATTTTATAAACGAAACCGTGAGATGGTGATGATGAAGAACACGATGATGATGATGATGAAGTAGCTAGATGATGATGATGCTTATGTTTATGTTGTTGTTGTTTGAAGATCAAAGCCGAGAGAGGGAGGAAGCAAGAGACCGAGAGAGAGTGATCAAATAATGTGCGTGTGTGTGTAAAATAATTGAGGTCGGGTGTATATACCGGCCTCAATTATTGAAGGATAGTAGAAATTTTCGACCCGTGTTTGCGTACCCGATCGTAAATAAATAAAATCTTTTAAAATGATAATTTTCTAAAAATAGAATCGTATACGTTTTAAATCAAAGTATTTTATAAAAATACTTTTAAAGAGATATAAAAATATATCTTTGTTTTATTCAAAATGTACGGATAGTTTTCTGTATCTAAATTATATTTAAATTTCAAACGGAGTACGTAGTTATTATTCTCAATAATAATACTTTGTTTAAAAATGTTTTTCACCAAATTCTATTTTGGGTTTCTGCGTTCTACCAGATTTGTGTACGTGTGGTTATTATATATTCGTTTCGGTTATATAATACTTTGTAATTAAAGTTCAAATTAGGACGGTAATTTGGGTCATTTTTGACCGGGTGTCACATATATATACATGTGCGATATATCATAACTTGTACAAACATCTCACATATCTTTTCCTCTTTGTTTATTCAAAGCATTATGCCTCCGAGACGAACGTTTAGTCAAGCTGATGTTAACCGACTTGTTGCCCAAGGGATAGCTGCTGAACTAGCTGCCAGACAACAACGCACTGATGGTGGCGAAACGCCAACTAACACCTCTACAATTAAGCCCTGTTCATACAAGGACTTCCTAAATTGCAAGCCTCTAAATTTCAAGGGCACCGAGGGTGCTATTGGTTTGTTACGGTGGATTGAGAAGGCAGAATCTGTTTTCCGTATCTGCAATTGTCCTGAAGACCATAAAGTCAAATACTCCACCTGCACTTTCCTTGACAGTGCACTGACATGGTGGAATACTCTTGCCCAGACCATGGATATTGACATTGCTTATCAAACTCCATGGGATGACTTGAAGAAGATGTTGAAGGACGAATATTGTCCTAGAGATGAAATTCAACAACTAGAAGCTGAGTTCTGGAACCTCACCACTCAAGGCAATGATATTGCCGGTTACACCGCTCGATTTAATCAGTTGGCACATCTATGCCCCACCATGGTTGATCCAGAATACAAACGGATTGAACGTTATCTCTGGGGACTTCCCCCACAAATTCAAGGAATGGTTACTGCATCAAATTCCTCCACCTTTCAAGCAACCGTGCGCATGGCGCACAATCTCATGGCTCAGATTGTCCATCAGGGGACACCTGTTGCCAAAAACACTGGGAATCAATCTGGAGATCACAAGCGAAAGTGGTCTGGAAACTCCAACCAAACTCAATCATCAGCAAAAGGGTCTGATAATGTTAAGGCCTACTCATCTGGTTATGATTCGAAAAAGGATTACACTGGAAGTAAGCCCTTCTGTTCCAAATGCCGTCGTCATCATGATGGTTCTTGTGGTACGCCTTGCAACAATTGCCAACGTAATGGGTATAATGCCAAGGACTGCAGAGCCACAAAAACCAATAACAATACCAACATCGGCACCAACTCCAACCAACCAAAATCCTGCTACGAGTGCGGCAACACTGGCATTTCAGAAATGACTGCCCAAAACTCAAGAACAAGGGTAACAACAACAACAACTCTCGAGGTAGAGCATTTGTCCTTAACTCTGGGGATGCCCGCCAAGACCCGAATGTGGTCTCGGGTACGTTCCTCCTCAACAATTTAACTGCTTCTGTTCTGTTTGATACTGGTGCCGATAGGAGCTTTATCTCTGATGAATTTTATCCATTACTTGACATCACCCCTGTTGCTTTAGATGTTAAGTACATTGTAGAACTAGCGAACGGTAAACTCATTGAAACTGATAGTGTGATACCTAATTGCACTTTAAACCTAGCTGACGAACTCTTTCCCATTAGGTACTCGCCTGGATATGAGTACTGCATATCATCCTCAAACCGATGGCCAAAGTGAACGAACCATTCAAACACTGGAAGACATGCTACGAGCCTGCGTAGTTGACTTCGGTGCAAATTGGGAAACTCATTTACCTTTGTTCGAATTTTCGTACAACAACAGCTACCATACCAGTATCGAAGCTGCACCATTTGAGGCACTGTACGGTCGTAAGTGCCGATCACCTATTTGTTGGACCGAAGTGGGAGACAGCCAACTCACTGGTCCTGAACTCATTCATGAAACTACCGAGAAAATCGTTAGTATCCAAAACCGGCTGAAAGCCGCACGTGATCGTCAGAAGAGTTATGCTGACGTGAGACGCAAACATCTCGAATTCCAAGTTGGGGATCGAGTCCTTTTTAAAGTATCACCTTGGAAAGGTGTAATTCGCTTCGGCAAACGCGGGAAATTGAATCCCAGGTACATTGGACCTTTTGAGATCCTTGAAAGGATTGGTCCAGTGGCATATCGATTGCAGCTGCCACCCGAGCTCAACAGCGTGCATCCCACATTTCACATTTCTAACCTTAAGAAACGCCTGTCTGATGAGACACTTATTATTCCTCTCGACGAAATCCATATAGATGATAAACTTCATTTTGTCGAGACACCAGCAGAAATCATGGACCGTGAGGTCAAACAGTTAAAACAAAGTCGTATTCCCATCGTTAAAGTCCGGTGGAATTCGCGGCGTGGTCCAGAATTCACTTGGGAACGGGAAGACCAAATGCGACTCAAGTATGCACATCTATTCACAGACTTCACTTGTGAACGGGAAGACGAAATTCTCTTAACAAGGGGAGAATGTGACATCCGGCAAATTAGGGCTAGTTATTAGTGCCTAATCATTTTGTTAATACATGTAATTAGGATTAATTATGTGTATCATTATGTGTATTGATATATTATTATATATACACACGCACGCGATTTGGTTAAATCGTGCATTTACATATTCGGATGGATTCCGACATTATATATACGGACGTTGGTAAACACAATTTTAAATATTATGAAATTAGTTAATAAACTCATAAACTCACAAATATTATGTTGATAATATTTAACGCATAAATTGTATCGTATTAAGTAACACGTACACTCCAAAAACGCGCGGAACGCGCCCGTCAATCAAATGAGTGCCACAATATATTTTATAATTTTAAAATATATCATTTCGAGTAAAACTTTCGTTTAAAATATCGTATCTTAAATCGATAATGAAAAAACGGCTAATTTAAACGCTACGCGATTAAACCTCCGTAAAACGAACAAGCAAATCGAGGCCGATAAATAAACGGAACATTGTTATAAATATTTTTAAGTACTTTAATAAATACTTCAATCAAAAATATTGAGATTTGAATCGTTATCTAAAACGCAAGTATTAAACGATTAACGTATAAATAAACGTCGAAATGAACGAGGAAACGAACACCGCACGGAGACGACCCGTGGAGTAAAAATTGGAACAAAAACCCAGCCTTGTGGGTCCCCTTGGCCGCCCCCCTTGCTGCCCCCATGTGTCCCCCACCATCCACCTCCCTTTGATTACTTACACACTCCAACCTCCCCTCCACTCCTCATTCATGCACTTCACTTGCAACTACACACTCCCTCTCCCTTTTCCCTCTCTTCTCAATCAACATCATCACCATCTTTAACCCAGAAAAATCAATTCACCATCATCAAAATAATCATCATCCTTCAAGGTCCAAGAGCAAGAAGGAAGAACAAGAAGTGAAAGAATTAAACTCACCATCTTCTCTTCATCATTTTGTTGTAAGAATCACCAAAACCCTCATCAATTTTACTTACATGTTGTTTATTTTGATGTTATATAGCTCATCTAACTATGTTATGTCCAAAAATAATGCTAAAAATCGTTTTTAAAGCTTATACATGAACATACAGAAATCTGTCTTCAGAAAATCAGTTTACAAAAACGGTCATAACTTGAGTTCTAGGAGGAGTTAGACAACGAATTTTTTTTTAAAAGTTGCGTATTGAAAAGAGTTACAACTTTCGTGTTTTGCACTTTTTCCATATCTGTACGTATTTTTGTGTATAATCCGATCTTTGCGACTGGTCTGATGGTTGTCGAAAACCGAGTACGGTTCTTTCGCAAAATTTATTACCTATCTAAATGGACACTATAATTCATGGAAAAATCATGTTATGAACTAGACACACACATGATCAGCTGGTAAAAGTTGTGGAATCTAATTCGGACTAGAACACGTTAAAATCGAGTGGCGAAATGAACCGACATAAACCAAAAACATGAAAATCTTAAAGTTTTGACATGCGTTTTAAAACCGACATCTCGGAATGACTCCAACACGAACCGGCACATTTTATAAACTCTATAAACTGAAAAATGACTTGGGTAAAAGTCTCGGGTCAAACCGTCATCGTTGACCACGTTTTCGATTAAGTGTGAAATTGACTAGACCTAAGTGACGCAGAAAACATATGTTTTCAGCGGCACTCACCCTAGTGACGCCTATTATGTCTGAACTTTATTATTAGCGACACTTACCTTAGTGACGCTTCCCCTAAGTGACGGCCTAACCCAACACTACTATAAGTGACGCCTAAATCAGAAATTAACATCATCCGACACTGGACCTTAGTGCCGCAACCTAGTGACGCCTTATATGCGACACTTAACCGAGTGACGCCAATAACTCACAGATTACAATTTTATGCGACACTTACCTGAGTGACGCCAATAGCTACCAAGTGACGCATTGAGTGTCGCCTAAAACAAAAACTCCAAAACTAGTTTTCACACTAAGTGTCGAACTCACACAACTTCAATACTTATATACGATACAACACACGAAACATATACTTTGATAGTATACAATGAAACAACACATAATAATAATGATTTAAGATTATTATTACGTCACACCACCAACGGGCCGTACATGTTTTCAAAACTCAAACAAACAATCAAACATTTGGACATAACTAGTTGATGAACAACTAACATAGATGGTCTGTTGAGACATCTACTCACTCATATAACCTTGCGCGTTTTGAACGCCTGGCAAGTTACAGTCTGCGGACACTCATTTTGTACAAAATCATACTTGCTTGCTTTGCAAACACACTAGACTCAGGTGAGTCTCATAGCCCCTCATTTTGTTGTTTTAACCTAGGGGTGGGAATACATGCTCAGTTTTCATTTACATTTGAACACAAGTACTAAACTCGATATATTGACTGCATGAGTAGTTTTACCTAATCATGAAGCCCTCCACATCATAGTTTGTTAGTATGAATTTAGCGTGAATGTTAGTGAATGGTACCATTTGGGATTGACAGTCCCTGTCGGGGGTAGTCGCGCTATCACGACTGCTGGTCAAACGGACACATTAGCATTTGTTCATAACGAGTGTAGATTAGGCACTCGCAGGAGGCAACCTCGATCGGGCACTTGATTGTGATCCCGACACCTCAGTTAAGCTCAAACTATGAGCTCATGGCAGTAATATACGCATTTTTATGATTGATTTCATACATTATTAAATCTTATGGTTCATACATTATTATTACTACTTCATTACACCTATGAGCTCACCAGCTTTTTTGTAACATCCTCGATTTGGGCCTAGTAGAAATACGGTATTTTTCCCCTACCTTGCTCGTATTTAAATTGTATTTAGAAATAATTTCGTATTATTGAGAAACTGAAATTAATAGGTCAACTGGTCAAATGACCTATTGTGATAAATAAATTATTAATTGTTTCACATTAATTTAGTTGAAGGTATAATAAAACTTATTTTCTCGCAAATTGGTTTTAGGTTCCAGACAGTAGGCTTAGAACGGGTATAGCATTTCACTACCTAATATGGGAGTTGGGTGGGGATATGTCGACTAACTCATTTTCCCCAATTTCTCTCTAGCATCAAGAACACACACACTTATTTACTTAGAAATCAAAATAGAAGTCAAGTGAAATCATCAAACGACTTGTGGCTGTGATTTTGACCCCAACTTCTTCTTCTTCTTCTACATATCATCATCATCTAAAGTGGTAAGTGAAAAATACCCATTTTTCATGTTTATACCTAAATTGTTTGAATTAGGTTAGATTAATGATGCATGTAGAGAAATTGGTACTTGATGATGGTTGTTTGTTGATATGCTACGTTATATGATGATGCTTGAGGTCACTTATGTGTTAGAAATGTGTATTGCAACTGATTTGGTGAAATTAGGGTTTTTGGTTCGTACTGATGTTCTTGCTGATCTGGGTTTTGTTGCTGAAAAAGTGACAAACGCGATCCAGCTAGCTAGTCTGGATCGCGTTCCCATGTGTTATTTTGTCTCAGCCCAAATTCCTTCTTTGAAACGCGATCCAGCTCGCTCGTGTCCGGATCGCGTTAGATAGTGTAAATCCGAGGCATGTTGATTTTGCTCTTTGGAACGCGATCCAGAACCTTTTCCCGGATCGCGTTCACAAGTGAAAAACAGTGACATAAGATTTTGTGCATTGCAACGCGATCCAGCCACCCTCTTCCCGGATCGCGTTTGTCTGTTATAAATTGGCAAATTTGATTACTTGTGTCATGTGTGCTTATGTCATTTAACTAGTAACAGAAGTGTAGAATAAACAATTGTTGACGTTACATACGTGATTAGATTGTGATAAAATAGATATGAGAATCTAACTCGGGTTTTGGGTTGTGTTTTCAGATAAAGCGAAGACTCAATGAGACTAGATCTCTGAGTGGAGACTTTGTCAGTAAGGGTGAGTGGATCATAGACCTTCAGTTTAAAGTGGTTGTAACGATATGGTTACAACGGGTAAACTTGGTTTATTTGATGTATTGTTTATCTTGATATATATATTGCCATGATGAGTATGGATTATATGAATTGTTCAGAGGTCGATTGCGATCGGGTTTAGGCATTATTACTTGGATAGCATTAGAGTTGTGTACATGTGTTGTTCATTGACTTAATGTTGGAAGCGGTAATAGTACTAAACTATTGGTTAGATCACTGATTTGGCCGTCAGTGATTGTAAGCGTTGCTTGGGGGCCTCCGCGGCATTAGGGTGCCTCAAGGACCACCAATCCTCTTTGAAGCTAGTTGTTGACTGCTTAGTTGTAGGCCATTGTTAAGCTAAATTAGATTGATGGTTATTGATCTGTTCACTTAGCTTTGTGCTAATCCCCCTCATTACTCTTGCAGGTTATCTTTTGTTATGTGGGTGAGCAAGATGATGGGAATGGAATGTTTGATACTGCTCGCTCTGTTTTGATCTAACTATTTAAGGATTTATCCTCATATGTAAATTGAATTACACTAAGGCGTATCATTCCAAGTTGTATTGAATTAAGATGGAATGATACTTTGTGGATTGCATTTTGGTTTTAATATGCAATCTATGTGGTATCATTTGAATGTAACTTGGGCAATGATATTTATCGTTATAATCTAATTCGTATATGTTTCAATGCGCTTTCGAAAATGAAAAAAAAAATGCCTTGGTGATTTGAGTGTGTTATATTTTTAGCTGACCTTTTAGCATGTATTCTCAGGTACCCAGCAGCTGTAGGCTTGCACTCAGGATTTAGCTTAGCTCGAGTCAGCATGCAAACATCAGAGATTTTATTGCATTAATATATTTTGTATAAGTATTTATGCGTAGAAATCTCTCTTATTCGAAAAACGAGCTACTGTATTTGGTATAACTGATGTAAACTTTTATCGAATTAATGTATTTTGTTAAAACGACGCATATAGAGTCGTTCATTATATATCTTTGTGCTTGATTACCTTGATTAGTCGCACCCAATGTATGCTTCCGCTAATCACGAATTTGGGGGTGCGACATGATTATTGTTGACTCAACATTGATTTCATACTTGAGTTGGAGGGCTCATCGGAGCATCTTAACTTTGTCAATACCAAAATTTTAAAAAGAGAATTAATTTTAGTAGTAAATAATAATCAAAATGGATGCTATAAAAAATATATTAACTGATGAAATTAATATTTAAGTCATAATATTAGTTTATGAATATTTATTTAATAAATTGTTAACATTCATCATAATGAATGTTAACTTAACATTATTCACGAAAAATGTTAAAAAATAACATTATCACAAATTTAATATTTATCATGATGAATTTTAACTAACGATTTTGGATATAATATTCATTAATTGATGTTATAAACTACAAAAAGAATTTATCAAATAGCATCAATTCTGATCAACATTTATTAATTTTCAGTTTTGATTTTTTGGCATTTGTATTGGCGAATATTAAAATGCATCGTGATGAATATTACAATTCCCCATTTCCTCCAAAAAAAGTACTTCCCACCAAATCATCCCACTATACATATATATATATATATATATATATATATATATATATATATATATATATATATATATATATATATATATTATCCTATTATATATGTGTTTATCTTTAAAAGTGTAATATTTTATATACTAAACAATTTCAACTATGTAATAGTCATCATATACTTTTAAAACATTACATTAGTAGTTCATGTATGGTGAAATGAAAAGTAATGTAGTCTTGCAAATATGTGTTTTTCATATAAATGTCAATTTTTACGAAGTAATATTATGTGAACTTCATAGTTCATGTATGTTAATTGTGAGTTTTGATTTTCTTTTAAAATTTTGTTTGTTGATGTTATCACAACTTACTCATATCTTTTTAAAAGAAAAATGAGAAAATGACTAATATTTGAAAAGCTAAATTGTGTATAATAAAAAATGTTCTTCCGTTTAAATTATCATTATCCCCTAATATCAATTGAGGGAGTGTTATGAATAGTAACTCTTTTGTTTTTTTTGTAATTTATATATAAAGTTATATAATTGATGGTGGAAGCTCTAATTAATCATGTTGTTAGATCAATTGGTTTATTATTATCAAAAATTAATTATCATTATGATTATGAGGTTTAAGATGTGCTTTGCAAATTATAAATAAAAAACAAATGCTCTATTAGGATGTACTAGTGGTGAAAGCCCGTGTGATGCACGGATTTTATTTGTTGCCACGTTCGCATAAACATATGATTTTTCAAAAAAAAAAAATACAAAAAAACATCCGTCAATATACCAAAGAGCATATATCGTGTTTTCCAACATTTAAGAAGTCAAGTATAAATTGGATACGACATTACGACGCCGAAGCTGGTATTTTGTATCGTTGCTATACCAAGATATTGCTTCATAGTTGACCATCTTCATATCATATATCAACATATCTATATGTAGATGTAGATGTAGAATCCCCTTAGTTGTCCTTTAATTAAAAAGGTTTGATAGAAGTTATACTTAATAGGAGAATATCGTGTAGATTGAATAACGATAACGTGTATTTTTTAGTGGTTACATTTTTTTTATAAATAGTAAGAATTTTATAAACACTAATATATGACAAATTGATCTCAAGGCAAGCAATGTACAAATTGCTTTTTAAATAGTGTATGTGATTACACTTCATGTGTGTCTTAAATCATGAAATTTGTACAGAACCCATACTAAATTTTTATGTTTAACCTTCTAATATTGTTAAACAAAATGATTTGATTTGTTTTTATTAACATTTTCTAAGTTATATCATTTATCATAAGTTCATAACCCTTTAACCCATGTTTCCTTTTGGTTTTAAGCTAAATCATTTATTCAAATTGTATTACGTTAACAATCTATAGAATGACCCACTTAAGTTCTTTGATATAATTCGTTTCTTATTGGTTATCACTTTAATTGTTGCATGGGATACTATGGCCGGTGTGATCATTATTCGTGATTAAACAGGTAAACGGAGGAGGTTTGCCCTGTTTAATTAGGTTATCTGTAGAGGTCATTTGTGATTGTAAGAGTTAAAAAAAACAACAAATTTCTTATAAAAACTAATCAACATAGAAGCTTATGAAATTATTTGAGCAATATTATGAAAGAGCTATGAGTTAGATGTTAATGGTATGTATGGTTCATTCAACTGAAAGTATTCTCTAACTTTTGAAAGCATAATAATATGATAGATCTTTGTCTCTACCTAACACCATATATATACAACTATTTCATAATGTATTATTATGTTTAGTCAATCACTTTTTATGACGATACAAATTTATCAAATGTTAACGAACCAGTCTCAATAGTATTTTCTTTATATACTAAGTAAAGTAATTATCGATAACTTAGTTTTATAGTATAGCGTTTGAAATATTATGGATGCACACTTGATCAATATACACTTGATCAATATGTATCTGAAATTAGATAAAAAAAAAACCGAGTGAACTTTATCATAAAATATTTGAATCAATGGAAAGTATCACGTATACTTGGCAATTAATAAAAATTTACTCCCTCCGTCCCAAATTAAGTGTCTTGTATCAGTTTTTGAAGTCTTTTTTTGTTAACTTTGTCCTTAAATATCTTTGTTTGTGTTATATAATACTTTGTAATTATTATACCAATTATAAGTCATTTAATACCCAATTCATTCATATATTTTTCATCAAGTATTATATAACACAAACAAAAATATTTAAGGTCAAAGTTGAAAAAGAAAGACTCAAAAAGTCAAAACATGACACTTATTTTGGGACGGAGGGAGTATTTTATTCTCCTGTTCGTTTCTTAATGTAAATTGCAAAGAAAAGTATAACATTCGGAGAACATTTCTTTTCTGTCTCACATGCAACAACAAACATTTACCCCATATATCATATCTTTATAATAATCTGGGTAACTTATTGTCATCATTAATATTAACCGAGTATACCGAATTTATGTTAAGTATCGTGTCCGTTCTTTCATTTATAAGAATAAGAATAAGAAGTAATGTTTAAAGGTTGATGTTAATTCAAATCACCACCTGATTCCCGCATAGAGGTGTGGGCATAAAAGGTTTTATCTACTATAAGCATAATTACTAGGGTATATGTTAGCAATGTATTGTACATACAATAATATATAGTATATGCATTAATATGATATAATCAATCAAACATACATCAACAAAGTCAAAAAAAGAAGGAAAAAAAATACGACGTATACACGATTATGAACTTTGAAATCTCATTTACTTGAGTTAAGTTGTTGTACTCCCTTACCGTTCATCGTAGAACCAAGTCGCAACACAATAACTCATCATCATATCTACTCTCATTTCGAATATCAAAGATCGACGTCATAAACACCTGAACAACATGTCTTCTACGGAAAACTAATGGATTCCCTCATTTGAGTGATCCCGAGTGATAAGTGTGTATATCTGAAGTTTGAACTCCATTTCACCCATAGAGAAAAACGCAAACACTCACTATTATACCAAATTCTTGAACACATTATTCATCTCCATCACACATAAGTAAGATTCCATTCAATATGGAGACAAATTAACATGCATGTATGGATGATATATATAGATGGCTAGGGGCTTAAACCGCTACACACTCTTGAGCTCCTCAATTAAAAATTACATTTATAGTGAACTTTATTAAATACATTTTATTGTGAAAGGCAAATGAAACAATTACTAAAGTTTCGTCACTCGAAAAGGCACATGCAGTAACTTATTGATGTGAATTGATTTATTACATAATTATATTTATTATGATTATTTATCGAAAAGAAAAACTTAAATAATAAAAATAAGAAATTTACATTTTCACCATCTTTTGCCATCATTTTATTATATAGTGGTAAATCAATATTTATTATGCCAGGAACTATATGTGATTAATGAAGCAAATCTATCGAAAAGAAAAATAAGAAATTGACAATTTCACCATCTTCTACCATCATTTAGTTTACATTTTCACCATCTTTTGCCATCATTTATTATATAGTTGTAAATCATATTTATTAAGTCAAGAACTCTATCTGATTAATGAAGTAATTTACAATTTCACCATCTTTTACCATCATTTATCATATAGTGGTAATTTATTAAGCCAAGAACTCAATCATTTATCATATAGTGGTAAATCATATTTATTATGCCAAGAACTCAATCTTTAAAGTATTGTAGATTGTAGATACGGAGTATAATATTAGAGGTAGGGTCGACTTCGCATTTACTTTAGCTTAATGGATCCTAAACACTAATAGAATATGTATGCGCTATGTAATATTGGATACTCCGTATAAGCTAAGTGTCACGATAATTTATGCTCCAAAATTCTATTGATTATATTCTTCAATAAAGTTTTATACCTTTAAATTATGCCGCAACGCGCGGGTGAGATATCCTCGTATCTTGCATTGGCGAAAATATAATACAGTAACTTTTATGATGACTATTTTTGATAATTTTCTAATTTTATTTTGTTACAAATATACTTCATCCTCACTAAATAATTATGTCATTGATAAATGGTACACGACTTTGTTTTAAATATATACACAGATTTCACCTTTTAAATACCTCATTATGTTATGTGTCTACTTTTCATGTGTGTCCTAAAAATTTAGAACAAATGATCACATCAAAATTTCAACTAATCTTATGGCACGTAGAAATTTAGGACAAATGATCCCATCAAAATTCCAACTATTCTTATTGATTCAACTAATTTAAAATAAATAATTAGTGGTATGTTTATTAAAAAATTGTGGTATATAAAGAGATCCCCACGATAAAACATAGTAATTTTAAAGAGTGGAATATGAAGAATGAGTAATGATGTGGTGGTTATGGATATCGGCGTATATTGGATTTGACCACATCGGATCCCTACGCCCAAACCCAGACAAAGTCCGCCCCCACTCCCATTTTCTTTTCTTTGTAATAAAATTTATTCATTTATTCCTCCAGCTCCAGTTAGCGTTTCCATTTCTCGATCCATTTTTCCTCATCATCACCATCAGCATCATCACTGGTAAATAAACTCTATCCATCTATATATCTATCTACTATATCTATACATATATATATATACTGTTACATATTCGAATCTTCTGTTGACTTGATAAATGCGTTGTTCCTGTTAAACAATATGATTCACCGCTAATTTTAGGGGTTCCAGCTCGTGTTTGTATCTATTTCGGTTTAGTGATAATTGATATGTATTCCATTGCTTTATTGTAGTTGTAGTGACGATATTATTAGTACTTTGACTTTGAATACGTATGGATACTTTCGAGTTTTCAATATTAGGTTTAAATTCTGAATAGGATTTTGAGTTAGTGTTCATATTATGATTGGAGCTTCATCATAAGCAGTACCTATATATGAATGAACGGTGCACTAGGTTTGTTACAACTTGACATATCACATATACTAGGTTTAAATTCACAGTTTTTTTTTGGGAATGGAGGGTATAACATATCAAGCGAAGAAAGGGGACGTGCTATATCCGAAACGTACGGTTGATGGACTTATGCTAAATGTGCATTTAGGGATGTGTGTTAGTATTTATGTTTTGGAGTTTGGTGATTCTATGGCCTATGGGTTGTGAGTGGTGACTGAGATCATCCTTTTGACTCCCTTGGTGCTTCTTTTTTAATTTTGAAGCTTTGGAAGATGTGTTGTTTGATCATGGAGTCAATTGTGGTCCACTTAGTTTAGAGTTTAGTCATGATTTTATCAATAAGATGTCAAAGTCGATTCACTTAAATTTATATTCTAATACGATCCATTTATTGGAAAGAAAATAAACATGATCGGTGACTTACAAAAAGTGTCATTGCGAGGGGCTCGAAGGTTAAAAGGGCCTAGGTGTGCAATATGAGATGTACATCAAGTGAGCTGCATGAACTAAAAACTACTAATACTCACATGAATAATCCAAATTCACTAAAGTTGCCATCAGGGGTGGAGCTAGGATTTATGTATTAGGGGGGCAAATTTTTTTTTTTTTTTTTTAATTATTTATTCATCTTTGGGGGCAAAACCTATAAAATATTATAAATACCCTTAAAAAAATTACTTTTTTACATGATTTGAAAATTCTTGGGGGGCGACTGCCCCCCATGCCCCCCCTCTACATCCGCCCCTGGTTGCCAATTTGCCATGAGTTTTGGAATGAAAAAATGATCTTTATTCAAGCATATTCAATCATATCAAAAAGTTGCCATGGTGTCAAGAAACTAAGACAACAGCTAAGCATACAACAAGTCCAAGAACAAGCCAAAAAGTTAGGATCATTCCTCTTATTGCCTTCAAAGTACCCAAATTATTTTGAAGATTACATGCATCTAAACCACCATGTAGTACTTATTAGGATTTTATGCTTCAAACTCTTGCTTCTTTTTACTCCACATCCTCATCCTTGAAAAAGGATGGATGACAGGTTCCTTGGATACCAATGAGTTCTTTCTTTGTAACACGACTTATTGAATCTAGTGCTATTGATTTTCTATGGATCACTCTGGCACCAGGTTAAAAAGCAGTGTATTGTATATACTTGTCCAATGAATTTATATATTAATAAACAAAAAACTCAAAGTTACATATATAGTTATCATTTTTCAAAGTGAATGAATGTTATACAACCTTGAAGCTTCTCGTATGGGATTCAGGAAGCTGTTTAATTGAGCTTTCTTTCACTATTTTCTATCAGTATATTCATATGTACTCAGGGTGTAGACGAAATGAATTTTTAGAAAAAGCTTGACTATCAGCGATTACTTTTTTTCTATCGAATATCTTTTAGTACCTAATATGAATTCAGCAAAAATTTCTCTAAAAAAAGTTGTGTAAAGTTATAACTCTAATGATAGTGCCTTACTTGAACTTGGTTGGGGCAGATTTCAAATTTGTAAACGATGGGTGTATTGGTAAAGTGTACAAGAGTTCAAAGATATTCTTGTTTTCATCGCTACCTCTCGTTTTAACATGTGTTGTTGTCTTGGCTTGATAACTGTTTTCCTTTTTTTTGCTCAAATAACTGCATACCCAGACTGATATACGGCCGCTTCTATTTACAGGTCCAATTCCTTACATAAATTTCGCCTTTTCAAGACTCTGATGACAGAAAGCAATTAGAAATTGATTTGCCTCATCTTAGTTTCGAAACTGGCTTACTGTTTCCTAATTAATGGCTCGGAAAGGAAACCATCAAAAGAATGGGCTGGATGGAAGCACATCAACTCACAAAAAAGGAGATTTTCAATCAGGGTCTGCAATGCCAAATAAAAAGGGAAAGGGGAGTATAAGCAACATCAAGGTTGCCAAGGAAGAACTTTCAAGTGATACCCAACCAAGCATATCTTTGACAGAGGCCCATCACAAATCCGATCATGTTAAAAATGAGAAAAAAAGAACAAATAAATCTGAAAAGCATAGTAAAGTAGATCTTCGGGGTAGAGCTGCTACATCTGCTACAGAGCAATCAGAACCCCGCAACGGTACTTCTGAAGATTGCAGTGCTAACATGTCAACAACAGGAAGTTCTTGGTTGGAAGAAGAGAAGTGGGCATCAGCAAATGGTTTTCATGGATCAAAGAATCGGAAACGTAGAGTTGGCCACTCTATAAATGGGTTTGATGAGGATGGTCTACCGGAAAGTGTAGAGCTTCCAGAAACCTTGGGCGTTAGGTACCTGAAGACTTTCATGTCATCTGTCTCACAGGCCTCAACTGACTGGTTGGAGAGACACAAACCGTTGCTTGATATGATAGTAACCAAGGCATTAATCTCTCGTGATTATGTTAGAATGAAAATTAAGCACGCTTACCCAATTGTCTTAAAATGGCTTACACATTTCACCAGCATATTGCTTGTGCTTATAATGGTTTGGTTGGATTGCACCCTTAGAGGCATAGACTCTGTTATACGCATGGGGACAACATCATTCTTCACAGTTATATGGTGCAGCATCTTTTCGGTGGTTGCAATGATGGGAATGCTCAAGTTCGTAATTCTTGGGGTAAGCATACTTGTTTCTTTATGCAGCTTATTTATTAGTCATCTTGTGCAGAATTATCAGATTTAATAAAAGCATGAAAAATTGATTTTTT
Source organism: Helichrysum umbraculigerum (assembly GCA_949592205.1). Lineage (NCBI taxonomy): Eukaryota > Viridiplantae > Streptophyta > Magnoliopsida > Asterales > Asteraceae > Helichrysum > Helichrysum umbraculigerum. The sequence goes on along the minus strand of CATIUR010000004.1, from coordinate 140,927,662 downwards.
AAAGTCCTATACAGGCTTTTTCTATAAGATATCTTCATAGTGAAGTCTGAGGTAGTTTGGATCTGAATGGTCTCCTGGTTTGGATCTTTGTATGTGTGGTGTATGAGTTGTTGCAATGAACTTAGTTAGATCAAGAGGTAACTTACTTTTGGTGCTGGTTTTTTGTACATTTAGTTAAGAAAGTCCATGCAGCACCGATAACAAGGTTTAGTATGTGACTAGGAATTACTTAATTTGTCAGATCTGAACACTGCTCGGATATGACGGTTGAATATGTTATACATCTCTGCACACACACACACACAGAAGTGTCAGTTATATGTTAGTATGTCACATTGTGCTCGAACTTTTCCCCATCTAATTCAATATAAAAAAAGATCATTACACTATATGTTCGAAACCTAACAATGTGAAAGTGTGTACCTATGTATGCATTTACCAAGCGCTTTCTATTTCCAAACTTTTTTTTTTTTGTTTTTACCTTCTTTTTTATGCACATTAACATATTTGTTTTTTTGGTGACTCCTCTGATAGTCTACTCTCATGGTTTTTACAGGCCATAGTTGCTTTGGTAGCACTTTTTGTTGGGTTCACTATTGGTCTTTTGTTGCTTGCTGTTTCTGGAATTGTTTTTCTTTGGATGTATGGAAGCTTTTGGACAACTTTAATTGTCCTTGCCTTTGGTGGTGAGTTCTCAAACACTTCACTCACTGGACATGTTTTACAATGTTATTGTCTGGGGGCTTTTTATGTGTTTGTTATTGATTTCTTTAATTCTGTAATATGCAGGAATATCATTCGCATTGAGCCATGAGCGCCTTGCACTGCTAATAATGACTGTGTATTCTGTATATTCTGCATGGATGCTGGTTGGATGGCTCGGCATCGTTGTAGCTTTCAATCTATCATTTTTCTCAAGTGACGGTCTTATGTTGTTCTTGAGGAATAACATGAATGAGCAAAGAAGACCTAATAGCGTTCCTGAGCAAACAGCTGGCATGCAAAGTGGACCAGGTGTGTTCAATGGTGAGGAAGTGCGTGCTTCCTCCACTGATGGGGGGACCAATCTACCAGCTGACCGTGGCTCTGGGGTACCTTCAACCAGTGGGTCTGATTCTGAGTTAACATCTGAAGATGAAGTTGTTCGATTATTAAACTCGGCAGATCACTATTCAGCATTGGGTTTGTCTAGATTTCAAGAAATAGATGCTACTTATCTCAAGCGCGAATACAGAAAAAAGGTAGACACAAATATTTTACCGCTATTGGTTACACTTTTTCCTCTATATAGGCTGTTATATTCGGTGGGTTTTTTGTAGAGAGACGGATGAATATGATAATTTTTAACTCTCTTTCTCTCACATTATGCTTTGAAACCAGGCGATGTTGGTCCATCCGGATAAAAATATGGGCAATGAAAAAGCTGCAGAAGCTTTCAAAAAACTTCAAAACGCATACGAGGTTCTATTTTATGTTTCCGACTTGGCTCACAATGATTACTTCTATATTGTTTGCATGTTTAATTACCCCTACTTTTTAGTGTAATGACTATAGTGCAAAACTCTATTTCTCTCTAGGTTTTGCTAGATACGTCTAAGCAAAAAACATATGACGATGAGTTGAGAAGGGAAGATCTTTTAAATTATTTCCGAAGATTTCAAAATGCCACTCCAAAGGTTTGGTTGTCTATCCCCTTTTACTTTTGTGTGGTTTATTTCATTGAACAGCCATTACGAAGCATGTTGTCTCATAGCATCTATTTGCAGACCTCTTACTTTAGTAGGTGCGGAAGTGTACCTTATGTCAGACATATTTGGCTGACTTTAAATTGATAGGTGTGGAAGTATACCTTTCATTCAGCTTATACTGAATACTGTGTTGATCCATTAAAGATATCTTTTGTTGATAGACAACAATTTTAGATATGAGATGTCTTCTGTTGATTCATTAAATCAATAGCTGTGCACTTGTAACTTGCATATGTCTGCTTTACTTTAATTGAAAATTGAACCGTAGATGGTATGTCAGTCACTCAGAATGAGATACATCAAAAATAGGAAGTGTTGCACTGTTGCCTGGTTTTTGGGACAGGAGTGTATAATCTACCCTACTACTGCAAGTACACATAAAAGTAAAGAAAGCATTCAAAAATCAACATAACAGTTTATCTATATTAGAAAACTATGGTCAATATAGAGTGTTAGCTAAATCGATATGCAGTTGTCATATGCTGTACATATTCAAAAGTTGTTATGAGGAACACATAATGCATGTGGATGGTAGCTTTATATAATCATATTATTTAGTTTCATTAGATGAATTATATAACTTCCAACTATATATTCCAGCTTTCTTCTTGTTTTCCAAATTGTCTCCCATCCTAGCGCTGTCACAGAAGATAAAAATACATCGATGTGGAGGATGGCTTGTTAATCTAACAAACATAAATGTTTCAGAACAAACGACATGGGTTTTTCGGATCTACATTTGGAGGCACAGAAGTTCATGTAGATGATCCGTTGGGAGAGTCGAGGCGAATTGCATGTCAAAAGTGTGGAGGTTTTCATATGTGGTTTTACACCAAAAAGTCAAAATCCAGAGCCAGATCGTGCCAGGTATCGATTGTTTGTACAGATCTTTTTTCTAATTGATCTGTTCTTTAATATTACTCATATCTCATTATTTTTTTTCTTTCCTCTGTTAACTTCGAAGGACTGTAAAGACTTCCATCCAGCAAAAGATGGGGATGGTTGGGTTGAACAATCATCCCAACCGCTTCTTTTCGGAGTATTCCAAAAGGTGTGTGAGCTTCTTAGTTATATGTTTGCATTTGGCATTTGGTTCTTGTTTATCGGGAATTGCTCATTCTATATGTGCTAATAATGTGCAGGTAGATCCACCTCGTGCTTATGTTTGTGCAGATAGCAAGATATATGATGCCACAGAATGGTATCTCTGCCAGGTAAAGCTTTAATCACCTTGCTTAAAATGATGCCCTTAAACAAGAGTCTATAGTTACATATAGCTATCTTGGTTTGGTGTATTGTTAAAGATAACCTATATGTATATGAAAGTTGGTATTTTCTCCGTTCCTTGAAATTGCAATGCTTTATGGAAATCTAATTTTTTAGAAGTGGTAGACTGTTAGTGAAATTCTTAAAATATCCTTCAATAATTGCAAGAGTTCTAGTATGCCGAACTGTATTGCATGAATAAATTGTAATGATGTCAAATGGGTAATTTAAACTTGGAACATTAGCCAAACAAAACATATGTTTAAAATTCTCATGGGACATACCAAAGTAGCAGTGGATTTGCCCAAAAAAAAGAAGGAAAAAACAGAAAGAAAGAAAACAAAAATGTGACTTTGCTAGGCCTGCATGCTCATTGTGTATATAGAACAATGAAAGAAATCTGCAGTTTGAGTTTGAGGACAGACCTATGACCTTATATGTTTCAAACGTATTATTATTATTATTATTATTATTATTATTATTATTATTATTATTATTATTATTATTATTATTATTATTATTATTATTATTATTATTATTATTATTATTATTATTATTATTATTATTATTATTATTATTATTATTATTATTATTATTATTATTATTATTATTATTATTATTATTATTATTATTATTATTATTATTATTATTATTATTATTATTATTATTATTATTATTATTATTATTATTATTATTATTATTATTATTATTATTATTATTATTATTATTATTATTATTATTATTATTATTATTATTATTATTATTATTATTATTATTATTATTATTATTATTATTATTATTATTATTATTATTATTATTATTATTATTATTATTATTATTATTATTATTATTATTATTATTATTATTATTATTATTATTATTATTATTATTATTATTATTATTATTATTATTATTATTATTATTATTATTATTATTATTATTATTATTATTATTATTATTATTATTATTATTATTATTATTATTATTATTATTATTATTATTATTATTATTATTATTATTATTATTATTATTATTATTATTATTATTATTATTATTATTATTATTATTATTATTATTATTATTATTATTATTATTATTATTATTATTATTATTATTATTATTATTATTATTATTATTATTATTATTATTATTATTATTATTATTATTATTATTATTATTATTATTATTATTATTATTATTATTATTATTATTATTATTATTATTATTATTATTATTATTATTATTATTATTATTATTATTATTATTATTATTATTATTATTATTATTATTATTATTATTATTATTATTATTATTATTATTATTATTATTATTATTATTATTATTATTATTATTATTATTATTATTATTATTATTATTATTATTATTATTATTATTATTATTATTATTATTATTATTATTATTATTATTATTATTATTATTATTATTATTATTATTATTATTATAAAAAATAAAATTTGGAAAGGCAAGTATACCGTTTTAAAATTAATTATAGATGGTACAGTCGTACAGATGGTTGGACAGATCATACTACTGAGTGAAGGTTGTATTTTCACTTCACTTGAGTTGAAAGCTAAGAAACCAATTTATTAAAATCTTCCCAAAAAGTAGATGCATTTCTCTTTTGTGAAGCTGGAAATAGTCAATTTGAGTCCGAAATTTAGTACCCTATACTTTATTATATATAGGAAGCATTGTCATTTCCTTATTTAAAGGCAGATATAATTGGAGATCTTGTACTCCAGTTGTGGTTTCTAGTGCGTGATCCTTCTTTGACATATGACCTTATTTGATTGCAGGGAATGAGATGTCCTGCCAACACACACAAACCAAGCTTTCATGTGAACACAAGTGTAATGTCAAAGCACAGTAACAGCAAGGGACCAAGCTCAAGTCATAGAGGAGGTGGAATGCCAAATATGGACGAAACTATGACCGAAGAGGAGTTCATGGAGTGGTTACAAAATGCTGTTCAATCGGGAATGTTTGACAATTTTGCAGCCAATGGAGCTTCGGATATCCCTTCAAATAGCTCCACAAACGGGAGTGCTAGTAACGGAGGTGGTGCTGGTGGCAGCAGTAGCAGTAAAAGAAAGAAAAAAGGTAAGAAATGGTGAAATTAAACTCGAGAATGTATATGGGCATGAAATCACTATGTTAAAATGAGAGCTCAAGTTACAGGTAATAGTTTTTTTCAACATTTGCCAACTGAGTTGACAACTTTATTACTTGGGGAAAAAGAAAAAAGATTTGAAGCGTAAATGTCTCAGGGGGCTCAACCGCTAAAGTCCTCAAATGTTCAACCAGTTCACTTTTGAATGAGTCAATTGGGGTATACTTTAATTAGTCAAATGGATCAAGTTAAAAAACATACCTAAAAAGGAAACAAGTCAAATGGGTTGAAAGTTACCCAAAGATCTTAATGCGTATGATACATCATTTTACTCAAACAGTTGGATTATATTGAGAGAATAGTGGATGCAATAATATTTGTTTTACTAACTTACTAATTGTTTATAGATAATGTTTGAACTTTTTATGAAAAGTGTTCTGGTCAACCATCCCAAGCAGCCCCATCCACATTGTCATTTCTGTTGATTGGTCAATACTTTGCGCCTTTGCTGAGTTTATGGCCCTTGTATAACCTAATGGAGTAAAGATAGAAACTGACCAGGATCAGTTAGGCTTTTCTACATCCTGGTTGGGTGGTCAAGATCCGTCTTTAAGACTATGATCAGTTAGACTCTGGTTAGGCGTCTCTAAGACTATGATCAGACGATCAGTTAGATATCTATGCAGATAAATATCTAACCTTTTCTCTGTCAAAATTATCAAGTTTTCTATAGTGCTGTCACCTTTTACTGATCTAATTATCTCATGTTTATCAAAGTTGAAAAATTCCAATGAAGACTTTTTTAGAGTAGATGGATATTTATATAGACTGGAAAAGTATCATCATTAACAGTGCAAAAACTTCCTAGAAAAAACCTCTCCATTTTAACATATGATGCAGAAGTATTCGTTAAAAAAAAAAAATTTTTGGATCAGGTAATGCGTTGAATCCATGGTCAACTCAAGTGAGATAAAACTTGTACGGTACTAAAAATGATGAGTATGGTTTTAGACATGGGCGGATGCAGAGGGGCATGGGCAGTCGCTCTTCAAGAATTTTCAAATTATGTAAAAATGTAATTTTTTAAGGGAATTTATAATATTTTATAGGTTTTACCCCCCAAAGAAGAAGAAATAATTAAAAAAAATTTTTGCCCCCCCATATATAAATCCTAGCTCCGCATTTGGTTTTAGAATGATTTTTTTCTTTTTTTTCTTCTTCCATGAAACCGAAAGTTGCCACCTACTTAACAAAATTAGTGATAACAACTCTATGTCTTTCGGCTTTCTTAAAAAGGTACACAAATTTCTAATTAACATAAGTAACTTAGAATTAGAATGGAACAAAATGAGAATATGATAAATCTTCTGATAGTAGTATCGTATGCGAATCAAATAAAAAATAATGAATTAAAAGAATTTGGTCAAAAACTTGTCGCTACAACATGGTTGGTGAATTCGTATACCACCAAATATGTTTTAAAGTATTGTATAGTACAACACTATAAAGCATGTTTGATGATGTATGAATAAAAACATATGGCGTACTAATCGCTCCCTATATACGACAAGATTAATCATACGATATATCGTAGAATCTTGTATAAGTGCACAATTAGCATGGAATCTCATTTTTGTATGATTATTAATCTATTGATTAATTATATTTTTCTATTTCCCACAACATTCTATTAACCAATCAAATTTTATTCATTCATTAAAGATTCTATTATTCAAAACAATATATATACTTATCTTTAAAATCTAGTATATACATAAAATTATGTTTATTTATTTTTTCTTATAGTTACATGAATATGATGTTTATAAAGATTTAGTTTCTACATGAATGTATAACCATCATATTCTTGATAAAATTCAGATCAAAATACTTACATTCAAGAAAACTAATTTATTTCAATATGGCCATCTAACATAATCTTAATCTTAATGCATAAAACAATAACATATATGTATTAACCTAAAAGATATTATATATCAACCTAAAAAATTAATTTTACGGGTTGTATTGAAATATAATAATAGTACTAAATTTAACATTTCTTTCGTCTTAACCATGATAATTATATACTGTGAATTTTCAAAATGTAACAATGATAGATTTTAATTTAATTAAAAATGGTACTTGTGTTAGTGGTATGTGAGTTATCCCTTAATTTATAGGTTTTAGGTTCAAGGCTCGTGAGATGAGATGCAATATATATTTTTGATAGATGATATAAAGTTAAAATGTTAAAATTGCAAAAAGATTTCTATATTGAAATGATCTAAGGCATTTACAATAAAATACGTAGTAATACTTTTTTTTAGCAGAAAAAATATACTAATACGTTACAATGTTACATTGTTCGATGGACTTATTGGGCCAATTTATCTCAAAAGCCCACAAATCTTCGAATCGAGAAAAGATTGGGCCCTTGTATGTTGGCCCATAATACTCCACTGCTCGCTGCGTTATCTTTCAAGAAAGAAATAAAAAAAGGTTTCTTTGAGTCGTTGAGCTCAATGGAGTCTATGGTTCTATCATCATCATCATCTTCTTCTTCTTCCACTTCATCTTCTACTTCAATCCATGGTATTTTAGACCAAACCCACAATTTAAATTCAATTTCAAGAAATGGGTTTAGTTTATTTTTCCCATTTTCTTTACCTAATCTTAGAAAATCAGTTGTTATGTCTGCCAAGAAAAATAATAATTCTGACAAAAAGAAACAAGATAGACATAGTTTTATAGCTAAACCTGATGAAACTACTGGTCTTTTTCCTGAATCAGTTTTGCTTAAACAGGTATAATTTCTCTTTTAAATTCCAATTTATTTACTTTTTTCTTTTTGAAGTTTTTCTTTTTATATAGATAAAATACTTATTATTATGTGTTTTGTTAAGTGGTTTTTTGTTGAATTGCTGAAAAATTTATGGAATAATTTTTGTTGGGAGTATTTTTGGTAGAATGAATGTTGAAATGGGAGCTTATCATTTTTTTGTTTTTTAGTTTTTTATTTATAATTGTTGAATCTGATTATTGCATTGTGATATGGTTGATAAGCAGTTTTGTTGAATCTGATTATTTGTGAGTGTAATTAGACTGCTTATTTAAAATAGGTTAATATTATAAAAAGGCAATTAGCAGATAAACTAGGTAAGTAGTTTTTGTAGGCAATCCCTTTTATATTTGAACTTTTCTGTAGTAAAAGTTCATATTTTACATTAAAGATAATAATGTTTTCTAAGTTCATGTAGCAATATCGTTATTATTTCTTTACCCAAAAAAAAAAAAAAAAAATCGTTATTATTGGGGGTGTTTGAATTTTTGTTGGAAGTAATTATCAGCTTTGCCTGTTGGGGTAGAAATGATTATGATTTTGAGTTCCTTATTAGTCAGTGTCAAATAATATATGAAAATATAAAGGTGAGTATGGATCAAATATCAATGGCCTCAATCAGCAGATTATTTGTTTATCTAATTCTGATTCTTCAAGTTCCGTCATAAACTTTCATTCCTTTGGGTTCAAAATATATCCAGTAACATGTATTTGTGGTCTATATATCAGAAAGTAGTTCAAGAAGACGGTAAACTTCTTCCAGATTTTGCAGACGCCGAAGAACGTAAGTCAAAAATCTCTTGAGTTTATATATTGACTTTGTGGACGAACTAACTGTAATGTTTTTTCTTGTAGAGGAACTCTATGTAGCTCTAAATCTTATGCTTGAAAGCGACTTGGACGCCGAACAAAGTATGCTCTTTTCTATTTCCTTCTTCCTAATCTTAAATACTAGTAGCTGTACCTCAGTGATCAGTATAATATATAATATATATAATAATATAATATAATATAATATAATATAATATAATATAATATAATACATAATGTAAAATTCAAAATTCCAAATGTGTATGTTCATATACATTTCTGATATCAATCTGTTTTCTGTTACTTATTGTACTATGTGATATAGTTACATTTTTTCTTCAAAGATTAGAGATGTGCATATCAATTTTATAATCTCAACAGTAAATTGTAAAACTAGTTCTTTGGCAATCCATTTTCCATTGAACTCAATAAATTTCTAACTTATTGCTAGAAGTGACCATTGTACTTTGTTCTTGCGCTATTCGATGTAGATCGTCACTATGAGGTAGTCTATCTGATCCATGAGAACTTTGAAGAAGAAGTTGAGAAAGTAAATCTTAAAATTCAAGGTGATCCTCTGTTCCATTGCGGCTCATTTTTATAATTTAGCTAATCATATATGAAAGTTGTCAAAAAGCACTCTTTTTGCACCAACCAAATTGGAGTTACCGCTCCTCTAAAAAATGTTAGGTGACAAATTTCACCATTTTAAGCGTCAGAAATAGTAATATTGAGATGTTACCTTTTATAGAGAGATTTTTCATCTTTGAATTTGTATCATAGATTCGTAGTGCTATAGCAGTTTGGCTCCGTAAAGTCATTTGTGTCTCATGTTTTGTACTTTCAGGAATTTCTAAATGCGCAATGCGTCATACCTACATTAAACTCTATTAGTATCACCTGGAGATAGCAAAACAGAAGTTGGGTAACGGGTCAAAATCAGGGTTTGGGTCAAAACGGGTTTGCTTGACCTGCCCATAGTCCGTGTTCTTAGTTTCTAAACAATTAATGTACTAAATATGTCTACAAAAACTATGTTGTTATACTAAATGATGGTATGTCTTTAGTTTTGACACATTTAACCTTTTTGATCAATTTCACCTGTTTCAGTTTCAACTTAATTTAGAATATTAAACCCATTTGACCCTAGATGAACCAAATTAATCCAGTTCATATAATGTGGATAAAATTGCCAACTCTAGTATCACAATCACACAACGTACGATTTTCAATGTTACCTTTGTATCAATATTCATATATTGTCTTTATGCAACATTATGGCTTTTGACTCTTAAAAGATTAATAATAGCATTTTATTTATTTATTTATTTTTGCAGAGTTTTTAAACGAGAAAAAAGGTCGAGTTCACAGATTTAGTGACTGGGGACTCCGAAGGCTGGCTTACAAGATACAAAAAGCAAAAAACGCTCATTACATTTTAATGAACTTTGAGATTGAAGCAAAATGGATCAATGAATTTAAGACCATGCTCGATAAAGATGAGAGAGTCATCCGTCACCTTGTTATGAAACAGGACGAAGCTATCACAGAGGAATGTGCCCCTCCACCAGAGTTCCACACACTTCGTGCTGACATGGATGACAATGATGATGATGATGATGATGAGGATGATGAATATGAAGACGACGACGATGATGATGAGGATGAGGATGAGGGTGAGATACTGAGCAATGACAATAGGGATGATCCAGGTGTCATTTATGTTGATGAGGATGAGGATTCGGGTGATCATGGAAATGAGAAAGATCATAAACCCGCGAGTTTAAAGATTGGTGGAAGGAGAAAACTTGAAAAGGCTCAGAAATTTGGTTAATGGTTTTATTCTTGTGCTGTAATATTGATATATGATAAGAAGTAGCAGTCTTTAGGTTTGAGACTATATTGTTATGTAAGATTTATGTATTCACTTCATTACTGAAATATATACTACAAATTTGATGTCAACTTTTATGTTTTTAACATCTTTTTTTCACCCCATAGTTTTAAAGTTAAGTATTCAACTGATCACTACTTTATTATCAGAAATATCCAGTCATCTAATTCAATATGATCAATCCAGTTAATGATAAAACCAAGTATCTATTTTTAGATAATAAGTATATATCTACTTTTTATTGATTATTTATGGTACTTATTATATAACTCCTAACAACATTTCTAGGAGCTACTTTTATGCGTCATTGCTTAGAACTATTTTTCACAATATATATACCACCACCACCATCTCGATCCTAGTCCATCTCTTTCGTCAAAAACCAATTTCCACGTGTCGTATTCAAACTCGGCCAAGTGGCATCATGATCCAACAGTTTGAATACATGAATGCCTATAAAAAGAAACTGCAAGCAACACAGAGAACTCAAACCATAATACCAAGCTACACTTCTCATTTGCCACGATGATCGTTACTATATTTCTCATTTTTCTTCTCATATCCACCACCGCGAATTCGACTTTCAACTTACTTAAATACGATAAGGATCTTTTAGAGTTCCCTTTAAATCTAGAGTACTTCGAAGCTGAATACTTTCTGTATGGATCATTGGGAAAGGGTTTGGATAGCATACAACCCGATCTAGCAGATGGCGGTCCACCACCTATCGGTGCAAAACAAGCCAATCTTAGTCCTATTATTAGAGACATTATCATCCAATTTGGTTATCAAGAAATCGGCCACGTAAGGTTTGTTCACATACACAAATTCTAATTCGATTAAGGATCTGTTTAACTTGTGTCATGCAGTACAAGAATATTTAATACTTTGTTAACATGGGCTTGTCATTTGTTCTGTTTTTTTTTTTTTTTCCTTTTATATGATATCGAATCTTGGTTATATTCATGTAGGGCGATTAAGAAGACAATACATGGATTTCCTAGGCCGTTATTGAATCTTAGTACAGAAGCATTTGCAACTGTTATGAATAATGCATTTGGGGCACCTCTATCTCCACCGTTTGATCCTTACGCTAATGACATCAATTATCTTATTTCGTGCTATGTCATCCCTTACGTTGGCCTTACTGGCTACGTTGGAGCTAACCCAAAACTTCACAGTCCATTTTCTAGAAGGGTATATATTGCTTTTTTAGTTTCAAGAAATTGGTTATGTCAAACGAAAAAAGGATTTTGATAACGACAACCTTAAACGGTTGTGTTAAGGTTGTCGTTAAAACATTTCGACACAATCAATTATCATCAAACCATTAACTTAACCAAATTAAGATGGTTGGTTACAAGTGGTTCAAGTAACACAAAAAAAAATATTGTCCATATTAAACCCTTGTCGTTGTCACTAAAAAAAAATAATAATAATTAGTAATACTAATTACCATCTACTTAGATTTAAGGTGCTTGTATCATTATTTTCTACCTACTGATAACTAAATTTTTATTCATAAAAAATCAACGCTCTAACATTTTGAAAAAAAATACTATGATCAGCTTGTGGCAGGCTTACTAGGAGTCGAATCAGGTCAAGATGCGGTCATCAGAAGCCTTCTTTACGAACGTGCAAACGAAAAAGTGGCACCATACAACATGACCGTAGGTGAGTTTACACAAAAAATATCACAACTACGAAACAAGTTAGGTAATGATGGGTTAAAGGATGAAGGGCTGATTGTACCAATCAAGCTTGGGGCTGAAAAGAGTATACAAGGAAACGTGTTAGCAGGCGATCAAGACTCATTGGCTTACGGTCGAACACCACAAGAAATACTTAGAATCGTGTATGGAACTGGAAACGAACGTGCTCCGGGCGGGTTTTACCCCAGGGGTGGTGATGGGGTGATCGCTAGAAGGTACTTAAAGCGTCGCGCGATTTAGATTAATTGGGACTTAATTAGTTATATTTGTAACAGGGTAAAGTTTAATTTCAGTTAAGTATGTTCGATCACTTGTATGACCTACACTAGAATTATTAGTAGGAATGAGAGAATTTTTGAAATAGAAAGTTAAGATAAAGTTTGATAATAAAACAGTCAAATAAGTGTTAGAATGGTTAAGACATGATGGATAATTAGCAGATACATAAAAAATAAGAGTTTTAACTCAAATTTCACCGGCAGTACTTTACTAAGTTTGTTTATATCAATCATCATTTATTTTGAAACTTATTACACTAATAGTCCTTTAGACTCATTAAAAGTTGTCATGAATGATATTTTTTATTCTTGTAAAATATTTTTCTTTGATTAAATATAAATTCTAAAATCTAAAATATGTATAAATACATTATTAGGCATAGTTGTTAACTCGTAACTCGACTCGTGACTCGGAATGTTGATTTTTAACTCGTGATTCGTGACTCGACTCGACTCGTAAGAGTCATAATTTTACAATAATTATATATATTTATATCTATATGAATATTATTGTTAAGATTTATATTCTTATAGTGAAATAAAACACGATGAAAGTCATTAATTAACTCAAATGCTTAATTTAAAATTGATTATTAGTCATTTCTTATCTTAGTTTGTCGTTTTATGTTTTTTATTATATTACATTATAAGCGTGTCCGATTTCTGACTCGTAAGAGTCGCCCCAGACTCGTAAGAGTCAAAGTCGTTAAAGAGTCGGGGTTCGAGTCGCCTCGTTTTTTAAATTTATGAGTCGACTCGTAAGAGTCGACTCGTGAATCGTAAGAGTTTCACAACTATGTTATTAGGTAAACAAAACATAATTCTTATAGTCCACCCAAATTCACCACCATCTTTCACCTCGTGACGACCCTCCACCACCTAAATCTTATCTGATCACGACTTTGGTAGGCACCACCTCTACTCTTTTGCATTCATTCATTACTCGAAAAAGCATCTCAAATGAAAACTCTAGCTTCAAAGTATAACTACGTCGAAGACTGTGAATCCAAATATGTAACTCATAATCTTTAAGCCACAAATGTATATTTTGGTGGTGAACGATTGTGGTGGATTATAAAATTCAATGTTTCAGAAGAGAAGATGATTGGATTTAGAGATGAATTTGCTAAGTGAAATGAGAAAATTAAAAAATATGTTTTTTACACCTAAATTGTGTTATATGTCTATACATATTTAGATTTTAGAATTCATATTTTTACTCAAACGAAAATACGTTAATAGAATAAAAAGTATCATATACGGTCCTTTCTAACGAATTTTTAACGGTCGCTAGTTTAAAGACTATTGACGTAACAACTTCAAAATAAAGGATGATTAGTGTAATTAAATTTCGCAATGTACCGTTAGTGAAATTTGAGACAAACTTAAAGGAAGATTAATGTAATTTTCTCTAAATCAATAGTATAATAATCCATGCGTCACAATTAAAGTGGCCACGTGTTCACTTTGATTATTCACACAATTTTTAAACTCTTAACTCTTTAATTATGCACACAATTTTAAATTTTTTGTTAAGTATACTTTTCACCAATTAAATAATATACGTACATTCTTTTGATTGGCAGCAATCGTAGCGTATACATATATAGTGGGAGTGACAAAAATCGTCTAATGATATTCAGGATTTTAGCTTGTTGGCAAGTGACAAAGATCAGTACAATATACCTGATGTCCATATTCAGAGTTATATATATACTCAAGTGTTTGAAAGGGTTAGAGAGGCTTTAACACATGAGGTTCCAGGTGCTACAAATAATCCATCACGGGAGCTTCATCAAGTGTAACACCCCAGTTTTCAAGGTATTACTCTAGTAAATAAAAATAAGTTTTTATAGCTCAGTTTTACAGTATTATTTTAGTGTACAATAATATATACATCTTTTTAATTTTAGATCTCTAAATTATGAGATATGATAGAAAACGCAAACTAGTTGTCCAGTTCTAGACTGTGTAGTATAGTAAATAAACAAAAGATATAGATAATGATACGTACTTTGTTCCTGTATTCTCAAAAAGTCCAGAACCTCAACGGAAGAACTAGAAAAATCGCAGGAAGCTAAAATCCAACAAGAAATCAGTTTTTCAATCTCAAATTCAAGTTCAAATCATCAAGAGAATCATCCTCCCTCATCTCTAGATCTTTGTAAGTTGTTCTTTCTTCTTAAGAACCCTAGAAATTTGGGTTTCATGGGTTTTAGCTAATTAGTATGAATTAATCCGAAATTAGGGTTTATAATTGATTAGTTAGTGTTAGTATAACCTATAAACAATGATTAGAATCCTAATTTCTTATTACAAGTGATAGGTTATGATTATGGTTTATGAAATTTCTCATGAATCATATGTTTTAGTTTATAGCCTGATTTTGATATGTTAGTAGATTGAATTAGTGATTAGAAAGTAGTTAAATTCATAATAAAGCAATGATTTTGATTATGATAAGTAAGTTAGTTAGTTTAGTTGAAGTGAAATTAGTAAACCTCAAGTGGGGGAGAAAGAAATAGATGATTAGTCATTGAAAGTGTGAATTAGTTGTTGATTATGTGATATGTGTATGTAATAGGTGCTAAAGAAGAATTGTCATCATTTGATCATCTTGTTTCAATTTGTGCTACAAACCAAGGTGAGTTTATGAATTGATTAGATCATGATCATGTAACTTGTTGTGATTATCTTATGATTATATCATGATTATGGTGAAAGCTTGTGATTAGAATGGTTAATGTTTATTAGCCATATTTTGATTAGAATAGCTAACCAAGGTTAGCTTTGTACGATTAGTGGTTAACTTATGTTAACCAAATATTGATTAGCTATGTGCACATATGATTAGAATTGTGAAAGTGGAGTTGCAAGAAAAAGGGAAGTAGTTCCTTACCTAATTCATTATTTGCTTTATGTTAATAATGCTTTGTATTGATTAGATTTCATATTCTCACTAAGCAAATTGCTTAATTAGTTTAGTTATGTTGTAGGTACAAGTGAAAGTTGAAGAGGTAAAGATATTGCAAAAGGTTAGAAGTGGAGTTGCTAGCTTGTTGTAAGTCACACAAGCTTCTCTTTAAATTATCGTTTTGAAAACTTGTAAGATCGCCCAAACAATGTTTTGACATGTTTTGGTTTTGAAAGCAATGACTAGATAGATTATGTGTAATAGTATAAAGTTGTGAAAGATTGGTAGATAAGGTTTAAAAAGTGTTAAGTTGTAAGTTGTAATAGAAGTGACAATTTGATTAGTTGCATATTGAAAGTTTTAATGAAAGTCAAGTAATGTTATTAGTCAATTTGGAAGTGGGTTTAGCTTTTGAATGGGTCAAATTAGCCCTTTTGGATCAGCGGGTCAAAATGGTTCAATACGGGTCATAATATCACTTATGGGTCAATTTGAGTTAGGGAAGGGCTAAGAGTATGGTGATTAGCCTCACAAGTTTGTTTTGATAGTAGAAATGTGTATGTACAAGTTCAACTCCTAAGACTCTATGGTTTGAGACTTAGCATGTTACCAAAAATGTTGAAATTTAGCCGAAAATGACCCATAAGTCCAAATCCCGACAAAATGAGAAATTTGAGAAAGTGCGAAAATAGAAAGTTTCATTTTGACCATAGTAAAGTGCCTGCAAAGTTTCATGTCTTAATTCTTAGTCGTTTACAAGATATGCGTGTTCAAAGTTCGGTTTTTGGTATGAAATATTGCAGGTTCAAGTTTAGTCTGCAGGTCATGGGAATACGATCGTATTCCCATGAATACGATCGGATTCCCAGGAATACGGCGTATTCCGGGACCGTATTCCCTTAATTTGGTTCTGTTTCAAAACTGTGCAAAAAGGGTCAATGAATACGATCGTATTCCCCAGAATACGATCGTATTCCCAGTGTTTCAGAAAAATCAAAATTTTTGTTGCGCTTATTGTTTGACAATACAATAGTAGAAATTAATTAGAGTATTGGGACCGTTATAAGTTAGTAATAGTTACATAAGGACGTAAAAAAAATATATATATATATGTTCAGATTTTCAGGGCGTTTCAAGTTGGTATCAGAGCGATGGTTTAAGAGATTTAAGCAATCCACAGTAGGATTGCCTAAACTTAAACCACTTATAAATGTGCAGTAGTTAATTACAGTTATGTTTTCGCAATGTTTTGCATATGATTAGTAGATTATGATTAGAGTAAGAATGATTGCTTGGATTCGGAATATATTTAAGAATTTTGAATAGAAACATGTATTTAGTTTAATATAACTACGTCTGGCCAACGAGGTTATATTTTGCTAAAGCATGTGGGAGATTCAAAGTTGTTAAATATGTGAAGATAAAGGCAATCATTATATAATAGTTGAAGTAGAGATTTTCTATGTTATTAATTGTGTTCTTATATTGTTTAGTAAATGGAATCCACACCAAATAAAGAAGCTGAGGGTTCAAATGTACGTTCTCCCATTCAAGAGGAGAATGTTTCATAAAGAAGTTTAGATCCTGAGGAACGGATGCTATTAAAAGATGTGATTGGGCAAGCCCTACAATAATTTGCTCCTAAGGTATATACCCGAATGGAGCAAATTATTAATACACGATTAGTAGAATTTGAACAGAAGCATCCTGTCTTAGTTAACCCTCAGTTGAATAGTGAAATGTTAAGTGCTCAGCAGCAAATTAACAAAGAAAAAGAACGGTTTGAATATAAAAACTTCGCAAACTGTAGTCCCCCAGAATTTCATGGTGAAAGAGACCCGATTAGTAGTCATAGGTGGATTAGTAAGATAGAAGAAACTTTTCTACTTTGTGACTGTCCAGAAAGGCTACGGGTGTTGTTTGCTGCCCATCAGTTGAAAGATAGTGCTCAGGATTGGTGGGGTACTCAAGTTAAAACACATGGTGCTATAGAAGCTGCAAAGTTTTCTTGGAGTATGTTTAAAGAAAAGTTTATAGCAGAATTTGCCCCAATGGCGGAAGTAGAAAGATTGAAAGGAGAGTTCTTAGCCATCAATCAAGGGAAAATGTCGGTAACTGAGTACACTAACGTGTTTTATGATAAATCTCAGTTTTGTCCCGAATATACCTCGAATCCAGGGTTAATGAAGGATCATTATTACCGACATTTGAACATTGATATCAAAGAAGCAGTTGACCCGACTATTTATGATTCTATTCCTAAGATGATGAATAAAGGGTTGACTCGAGAGAAAGAGTTGCAAGTGAAAGCTGAGGATAGAGCCAATAAGAGAAAAGCAGAACAATCTTCTTCTCAATCACAGCAATCTAAGAAATTCAGAAATTTTGGAAAGCAGCAGTCATCACAACCACAACAACAGAAGTCACAATCTCAACAATCTAACCGTCAATCTCAAGCTCCATCTCGGGAATTTCCCAAGTGTAATAATTGTGGCAGAAAGCATCCAGGAGAATGTCAGTTAGGGAGTACAGCTTGTTATAAGTGTCGTCAGCAAGGGCATATTGCTGCAAATTGCCCTAATCCATATAGAATGTGCTTTTATTGTTATAAGGATGACCACTTACAAGCTAACTGTCCTGCTAAACAAGAAGATATGAAAAGAAATGAACAGAAGAAAGAAGCAGAAAAGAAAAGAGAAGCTAGTGGACAGAAAGCTAAAGGTCGTTCTTTTCAAATTACAGCAGATGAGGCAAAGGAGTCTCATGACGTGGTGACAGGTACCTTTATAATTAACACTATACCTGCCCATGTTTTATTTGACTCTGGAGCCACCAAGTCTTTTGTGTCATTATCATTTTGTGAAAAGTTGAATACTCCTATTGTTAAATTAGAACGCCCTTTAGAAGTTGAAATTGCCGATAGCAAATTAGTTATTGTTAGTGATGTTTATAGAGGGTGTACTATTGAAATAGGAGGTGAAGTATTCAAAATAGATTTGATTCCCATGCAAATGGGGGAATTTCACGTGGTTATAGGAATGGATTGGATGGGAAAGAATAAGGGTATGATAAATTGTCATGAAAAGATAGTTCTCCTGAAAGCACCTAGCGGAAGGGAGATTATTGTTTATGGTGAGCGTTCTAGTAGATCCATTCCTGTTTGTACTTTTGCTCGAGCTAAAAGATTCTTGTCGCATGGGTGTCAAGCCTTTTTGGCACACGTGGTTGATAATTCTAAAGCTGTACCAGAACTTCTCAGTATTTCAGTGGTGAAAGAATTTCCTGAAGTGTTCCCTGATGAACTTCCAGGTATTCCACCTGATAGACAAGTGGAATTCCGAATTGATCTTATTCCTGGAGCTATTCCAATTGCTAAAACCCCTTATCGGTTAGCTCCAACTGAAATGCAAGAAATGATGAAACAGTTGCAAGAACTTTTAGATAAAGGTTTCATCCGTCCTAGTAGTTCACCTTGGGGAGCTCCAGTGTTGTTTGTCAAGAAGAAAGATGGTTCCTTAAGAATGTGTATAGATTACCGGGAACTAAATAAAGTGACCATTAAGAACAGATATCCCTTGCCTCGAATAGATGACTTATTTGATCAGTTACAGGGTGCCAGTTTCTTTTCAAAGATTGATCTTCGTTCTGGCTACCATCAGTTAAAGGTAAAGGAAGATGATATTTCAAAGACTGCTTTTCGTACTCGTTATGGTCACTTTGAATTTACAGTTATGCCCTTCGGCTTAACTAATGCTCCAGCTGCATTCATGGACTTGATGAACAGAGTTTGTCGGCCCATGCTTGATATCTTTGTTATATTTTTCATTGATGATATTCTTATCTATTCTAAAAGTGAAACTGAGCATGCAGCACATCTCAGGCAAGTTCTAGAAACACTTCGGTGTGAAAAGTTATTTGCCAAATTTTCTAAATGTGAATTTTGGTTACGAGAAGTCCAATTTCTTGGACACGTGATCAATATTCACGGCATTCAAGTCGATCCTTCCAAGATAGCAGCAGTAATGAAGTGGGACCCTCCTACAAGTCCTACTGAAATCAGGAGTTTTCTTGGTCTAGCTGGCTATTATCGTCGTTTTATTCAAGATTTTTCAAGGATTGCTACTCCTTTGACTCAGTTGACTAGAAAGAGTGTTCAGTGGAAATGGGGAGAGGAGCAATCCAAAGCATTTCAGATGTTGAAAGAAAAACTTAGCCAAGCCCCTATTCTTGTATTACCCGAGGGCAACGAGGACATGGTGGTGTTTTGTGATGCTTCAAAACTTGGATTAGGCTGTGTTCTTATGCAGCGTGGGAAAGTCATTGCTTATGCTTCACGCCAGTTAAAGTCACATGAGCAGAACTATCCCACTCATGATCTTGAGTTAGCAGCTGTGGTCTTCGCTCTTAAAATTTGGCGCCATTATCTCTATGGTGTTAAATTCATTATTTATACAGACCACAAAAGCCTCAAATATTTCTTTGATCAGCGTGATTTGAATAATCGTCAGAGAAGATGGCTAGATTTAGTTAAAGATTATGACTGCGACATACTTTACCATCCTGGCAAAGCGAATGTTGTAGCCGATGCTCTTAGCAGAAAGGTTAGCCATTCCGTTCTTTCAGTGAAATCTCTTCAAATGACTGTGCTTCCACAGTTATTTGATTCTATTAAAGCTGCTCAGATTGAAGTTTTAGCCTCTAATGACTCAAATAACCAACGTTTAGCGGGTCAACTTTCTGAATTAGTAGATGATTCTAGAGGGTTAAAGACTCGTTATGGTAGAATTTGGATACCAAGAACGAGTGAAGTAAAGAAAGTGTTATTAGATGAGGCGCACAAATCTAAGTATTCTATTCATCCTGGTGCTACCAAGATGTACCGTGACTTGAAACGTGACTATTGGTGGCCAGGTATGAAGCGTGATATAGTTAAACATGTTCAGAATTGCCTTACTTGTCTGCAAGTTAAAACAGAGCACCAGCAACCATACGGTAAACTTCAACCTTTAGATATACCAGTATGGAAATGGGAACACATCACCATGGATTTTGTTACTAAGTTGCCAAAGACCCCTAGGCAACATGACACTATGTGGGTGATTGTGGACCGATTGACGAAAAGTGCTATCTTTCTTCCTATTCAAGAATCTTCTTCTTCAGAAAAGTTAGCCGATCTTTATGTTAAAGAAGTTGTTGCTAGGCATGGAGTTCCACTTTCTATAGTTTCATATCGTGATACTCGTTTTACTTCTCGATTCTGGAATAAATTTCAAGAAGACTTGGGAACTCGATTGCATATTAGTACCGCTTTTCATCCTCAAACTGATGGTCAGAGTGAACGTACCATTCAGACTCTTGAGGATATGCTTAGAGCTTGCGCCATTGACTTTGGTGGCAGTTGGGATACTCACCTTCCATTGGTCGAGTTTTCTTATAATAACAGTTATCATTCTTCGATCAAAATGCCACCTTATGAAATGTTATATGGTTGAAAATGTCGAACTCCAATTTGTTGGGGTGAGATTGGTCAGAGAGAGCTTGGAAGTACAGATATAGTACAGTTAACTACTGAGAAGATTGATCAGATTAGAGAAAGATTAAAGATGGCACAAGATCGACAAAAGTCATATGCAGACAAGCAGAGAAGACCTATTGAATTTCAAGTAGGCGATAAGGTGTTATTTAAAGTTTCACCTTGGAGAGGAATTATACGTTTTAGAAAGCGAGGAAAGTTGAGTCCAAGGTATATTGGACCTTTTGAAATTATTGATAGAGTTGGCAAGGTTGCGTATCGATTGCAATTACCAGAAGAACTTGGTAGTATTCATGATACATTTCATGTGTCTCAGCTCAGAAAGTGTTTAGTTGATGAGGTTTCTTATGTACCACTGACATAAATAGAAATAAATGATAAGTTGAGTTATATAGAAGAGCCAGTTAAAATTCTTGATCAGAAAGTAAAGCAGCTCAGAAATAAATCAGTTTCAATAGTTAAAGTTCAGTGGCGACATAGGAAGGGTTCAGAATTTAATTGGGAACCGGAGGAGTGGATGATGATATACTACCCTGCGGTGCACCAAGAATGGTTCGTGAGGACACGAACAGAATAAGTGGGGGAGAGTTGTAACACCCCAGTTTTAAAGGTATTACTCTAGTAAATAAAAATAAGTTTTTATAGCTCAGTTTTACAGTATTATTTTAGTGTACAATAATATATACATCTTTTTAATTTTAGATCTCTAAATTATGAGATATGATAGAAAACGCAAACTAGTTGTCCAGTTCTAGACTGTGTAGTATAGTAAATAAACAAAAGATATAGATAATGATACGTACTTTGTTCCTGTATTCTCAAAAAGTCCAGAACCTCAACGGAAGAACTAGAAAAATCGCAGGAAGCTAAAATCCAACAAGAAATCAGTTTTTCAATCTCAAATTCAAGTTCAAATCATCAAGAGAATCATCCTCCCTCATCTCTAGATCTTTGTAAGTTGTTCTTTCTTCTTAAGAACCCTAGAAATTTGGGTTTCATGGGTTTTAGCTAATTAGTATGAATTAATCCGAAATTAGTGTTTATAATTGATTAGTTAGTGTTAGTATAACCTATAAACAATGATTAGAATCCTAATTTCTTATTACAAGTGATAGGTTATGATTATGGTTTATGAAATTTCTCATGAATCATATGTTTTAGTTTATAGCCTGATTTTGATATGTTAGTAGATTGAATTAGTGATTAGAAAGTAGTTAAATTCATAATAAAGCAATGATTTTGATTATGATAAGTAAGTTAGTTAGTTTAGTTGAAGTGAAATTAGTAAACCTCAAGTGGGGGAGAAAGAAATAGATGATTAGTCATTGAAAGTGTGAATTAGTTGTTGATTATGTGATATGTGTATGTAATAGGTGCTAAAGAAGAATTGTCATCATTTGATCATCTTGTTTCAATTTGTGCTACAAACCAAGGTGAGTTTATGAATTGATTAGATCATGATCATGTAACTTGTTGTGATTATCTTATGATTATATCATGATTATGGTGAAAGCTTGTGATTAGAATGGTTAATGTTTATTAGCCATATTTTGATTAGAATAGCTAACCAAGGTTAGCTTTGTACGATTAGTGGTTAACTTATGTTAGCCAAATATTGATTAGCTATGTGCACATATGATTAGAATTGTGAAAGTGGAGTTGCAAGAAAAAGGAAAGTAGTTCCTTACCTAATTCATTATTTGCTTTATGTTAATAATGCTTTGTATTGATTAGATTTCATATTTTCACTAAGCAAATTGCTTAATTAGTTTAGTTATGTTGTAGGTACAAGTGAAAGTGGAAGAGGTAAAGATATTGCAAAAGGTTAGAAGTGGAGTTGCTAGCTTGTTGTAAGTCACACAAGCTTCTCTTTAAATTATCGTTTTGAAAACTTGTAAGATCGCCCAAACAATGTTTTGACATGTTTTGGTTTTGAAAGCAATGACTAGATAGATTATGTGTAATAGTATAAAGTTGTGAAAGATTGGTAGATAAGGTTTAAAAAGTGTTAAGTTGTAAGTTGTAATAGAAGTGACAATTTGATTAGTTGCATATTGAAAGTTTTAATGAAAGTCAAGTAATGTTATTAGTCAATTTGGAAGTGGGTTTAGCTTTTGAATGGGTCAAATTAGCCCTTTTGGATCAGCGGGTCAAAATGGTTCAATACGGGTCATAATATCACTTATGGGTCAATTTGAGTTAGGGAAGGGCTAAGAGTATGGTGATTAGCCTCACAAGTTTGTTTTGATAGTAGAAATGTGTATGTACAAGTTCAGCTCCTAAGACTCTATGGTTTGAGACTTAGCATGTTACCAAAAATGTTGAAATTTAGCCGAAAATGACCCATAAGTCCAAATCCCGACAAAATGAGAAATTTGAGAAAGTGCGAAAATAGAAAGTTTCATTTTGACCATAGTAAAGTGCCTGCAAAGTTTCATGTCTTAATTCTTAGTCGTTTACAAGATATGCGTGTTCAAAGTTCGGTTTTTGGTATGAAATATTGCAGGTTCAGGTTTAGTCTGCAGGTCATGGGAATACGATCGTATTCCCATGAATACGATCGGATTCCCGGGAATACGGCGTATTCCGGGACCGTATTCCCTTAATTTGGTTCTGTTTCAAAACTGTGCAAAAAGGGTCAATGAATACGATCGTATTCCCCAGAATACGATCGTATTCCCAGTGTTTCAGAAAAATCAAAATTTTTGTTGCGCTTATTGTTTGACAATACAATAGTATAAATTAATTAGAGTATTGGGACCGTTATAAGTTAGTAATAGTTACATAAGGACGTAAAAAAAAAAAAATATGTTCAGATTTTCAGGGCGTTTCATCAAGACAGGACACAAGTGACTGCACTAGGCATGCAACAAGTCACGCCATCCTTTGTCGATGCAATAGATGGTACATCTGAACATAGTGTGGCGGAAAAGCTTCCGTTCCAAGAAGAGTCCAACGTAAGCCATTCATCGGAAAAGAATGTCATTCTTCTTGTGCTCGATTTAGAAAAATGTGCAAAAAGCCAATGATCGTAAAACAAAAGGAAGTGGGAAACTTAATGATGCTCCCGAAGGTAACTTGTCGAAAGCTGGTGTTAGGAAAAAGATAAAATCTCGAAGCGTTGGTGTTGTAGATGAAAATGATATAGCATTCCTGCCACCTTGTACTACATCTATTGATTTGTCTGGTGATGACAATTCTCTTGCATAACCGGTAGACATCCCGAAAAAAGCAATAGGAAAAACTTATCAATATGAAGAAGAAAAAGAAAGAAAGTGAGATGGCAAGGTTTGAAGATTTCATTCAAGGTTTGATTCTTAGTGAGGGTTCTAGCAGGGCCGACCCAATAGTAAGATGGGTTTAGGCAATGGCCTAGGGCCCCCATAAATTTAGGGCCCCCAATTTTGTGATGTTTGGGCTAGGTTTATGACTTTTATCCCTAATCCTTGTTGTCTTTCTTTTTTTGACGGTAGCAGAAAGCACGCAGCCAACATAAAATAAATATTATTTATTCCTGTTTGTTCATTTCCATTCTGGCATTCTCCAACTAATTTGTTTATTGCTCTTTGTAAATTGTAAGTTTGTAACCACCACAGTCCACAGCCACCAGCCACCACCAACAGCGGCGGCACCACCAACAGCGGCGGCGGCACCACCAGCAGCGGCGGCGACACAACCAACCACCACCGTAAGTCCACCACACGTCCACACCCATCTGGTAACAGCCTCTTCTGTTGTTTTTAAAAATTATTTGTGTTAATTGACTTATATTCTGATTTTTATTGTCAATGTCGAAACGAATCCGTAACTATGAAGGAGGAGGTTTTTTTTTATAAGCTTTTTAGTTTATTTTTGCCATTCCCAAGCCCGGATAAAGGAGGAGGGTTTTTTTATGCTAAGGGACTAGGCCTCCAAATTTGATCCCGTCTAAGGCCACCAAAAAGGTTAAGCCGGCCCTGGGTTCTAGTGCAACAAAAAAGGATTGTGATGCAAAGGAGAAGTAAGGTATTGGTCGATCATCTTTGTTATTTTGTGTTGTACTTCTTCGTGTCAAAGCTTGTTTTATATCACATATACTTGATTCATTTGAATAGTTCATGATAGCTATTTTAAGGATATAGTTATGATTTAGATCTTTATTGCTATTAGTATCTTTAGATCTTCTATTGATTATAGGGTTATCAGTTTTTTGTCGATTAGTTTTCTTTGTTGGCTTTATTGTTTGTGGCAATTTGCTATTGTTTGTAATTTGGTTTCTCCTTTCAACGGTGTTGAAAAAGTTTATATAATTTCTATTTTTCGTAAAAAAAAATAATATAGTAGGAGTCTGGAGGGAGTGTATCTTCACTAAATTGTACTAGTAAATGAGATCGATTGAATGGCACATTGGTAATTTCCAACAATAACAACATTAATCCGATTTGGTGCAGTGGTAGGTTCATGCTGGGACTGAAGTCAAGTACTTCGCTCTTTGCCCAAAGCCCTCTTTACTTCAAATCTGCGTTTTAACTTCCTCCAAACTTCAAATAATTTGCTTATTAATTAATTTTTCACAAATAATTAACCCAAATAATCTGAAAATCATCTTCAAAACTCAACTCCAAACACCCTCTAAAACTAAAAATGGCTATTTGCAATCAACCTTCATTCACCACCAACCGTAGTTTTCCATTTTCACCAACTGATAATTATTCAAACCTTCTTCGATTATCGTCGTCATCATCATCATCATCATCATCATCATCTTTAATTCGATGTAATCAATCAATCACTTCAAATCAGAATCGACTTCATATCCAAGAACCTCAGCCCCTTTATTCCTCGGTCAAATCTTTTGCTCCAGCTACCGTCGCCAATCTGGGGCCTGGTTTTGACTTTCTTGGTTGCGCTGTTGATGGTATCGGTGATTACGTCACCCTCACTATCGACCCTAATGTCCACCCAGGCCAGGTCTCTATCTCCGACATCACCGGTGCTACAAAGCTCAGCAAAAACCCTTTGTACAATTGCGCTGGCATCGCAGCTATTTCCGTTATGAAAATGCTCAATATCCGATCCGTTGGTCTATCTTTATCCTTACAAAAAGGTCTCCCACTTGGCAGCGGTCTTGGCTCCAGCGCCGTCAGTGCCGCCGCAGCCGCCGTCGCTGTTAATGAGATTTTCGGTGGAAACCTTCCGGCTTCCGATTTGGTCCTTGCGGGACTCGAATCGGAAGCCAAAGTATCCGGTTATCATGCGGATAACATTGCACCCTGTATCATGGGTGGGTTCGTACTCGTACGGAGTTACGACCCCTTGGAATTGATTAGGTTAAAGTTTCCTGCTGATAAGAATTTGTGTTTTGTGTTGGTGAATCCCGAATTTGAAGCACCTACAAAGAAGATGAGGGCGGCATTGCCGAAAGAGATAACCATGTCGCATCATATATGGAATAGTAGTCAGGCGGGTGCGTTGGTCGCTGCTGTGTTGCAAGGGGATGTTGTTGGGTTAGGAAAGGCGTTGTCGTCCGATAAGATTGTGGAGCCGAAACGGGCGCCTTTGATTCCTGGGATGGATGCTGTGAAGAAGGCTGCACTGGAAGCGGGTGCGTTTGGGTGCACGATAAGTGGAGCTGGACCAACTGCTGTGGCGGTTACGGATGATGAGGACAAAGGGAGAGAGATTGGGAAGAAGATGGTAGAGGCTTTTATGGTGGATGGGAATTTAAAAGCATCTGCAATGGTTCAGAAGTTGGATAGAGTTGGTGCTAGACTTGTTAGTACCATTCCCATTCAATCCAGATAGATGATTATGATGATGATTCGGTAAGTTGTTTTCCTTTTAGTTGAAATAAGAAGTGTACCATTTATTTTACGAATGAATGAATGAATTGGTGGGAATAAGAAGATGAAGAATGCTAATGTTTAAAACTGTGATCTGCTATCATGAATGATTGTGGTAAATAATGTTGCTAATCACTTTGGTGAAATGATAATAACCCGTCATTTTTGCCTTCTTTGTTCTTTTACTTGTTAAGTATCTTAGAAAACTACACTGTTGTAATGACTAATGTAAGTCTCTATGATCAATGATGAACCTGTCATCTTACCAAGGGCAGTAATTGAAGTATCTGGTAGGAACTATTCCATAGGATCCAGAATATTTTACCCTTATTTGGCGGTTCAAAGCAGTTGTCGACGTTTGCCACCTGGTTAACAAAACTATTCAGGGTAACTAAAACTATGAACAAGAATGAAGGATTACACTCACTTGGACCACTTGGTTTATGTTTGAATGGAAGTCAAGTTGATTAGTATGTATTATGAACCTGTCATAAGTGACCCATCCATAAGAATATGGGTTGAAATTGCCACCTTATGGTTTTTATACAGCTCAAGAACCTAAGCAGTTAATAATACATAAATCGTATTTTAGTACCCTGAACTTGGTTAACTAGGTTTTATACTACCCCGAACTGTTTAAGGTACTCCCTCGAACTCGTTGATTTAGTGCCCTGGACTCGCTTTATTTTGTCACGCGATAGCATGTCTTGTGACAGAAAAAATCGGGTGTCAAAAGTATCTCTTATTCTCCCTGATTCTAACCAAGTCATCAATTACCTCCATGATGGGCATCAGATATGGTTATTAGGGACATAACCAGATTAGGTCAAACCAATATCAAGAAAGCTTTGTTTGAGTTTATATCAAAAAATATAATCTTATCAGAAGGGCAGGCTTAATCGATTACATACTCCCAACCGTTACCCCTGCATGCTGCTGTGATTAGCAATAACCGAAATACAACACCCACCCACTACCCTTTGTACCAATCTCTCGTTACCACCCAAAAACAATATCAACATCTTTACGCGGAGCCCCCACTTGAAGAAGGCACACTTATAAAGAACATATATAATGTGGAATGACACTTATAAAGAACATTTATAATGTAGAATGACACTTTGAAGAAGCCAATTTGATGATAAAATTCAAATGAAATAAACAGCAGCTGCCCATATAATTTATTTATTTTTATTCTCCCTTGCAAAGCATAATATGTTACCAACACCATCTAGAATGACACTTTTAAGGAAATAATTGACTTTGAGAATCAATATGGGGTTTGCAAAATGTACTGTCCAGGTGCCCATTTAGGATTCAAATTTCGTTGACACCTTTTCCACGTCCAACGTCGTTACATCTTACCCAAAACTCATTACACATCATTCAATTGCAAATATGGTCTTTGTTTTAAGAAATGAGGTATTACATATTACACTCACAGATGGGACTCACAGCAACATTGTTAGATTAGACAAATAAGGGATCAGTCGCTGGCAACTGATGAAGGTAACAACTAACAAGAAGGGTAAACATGAAAAGCCTAGTGAAGCATTATCTTTCTACTCTATCTTTGAATATGGGCAACAATGACTAAAAACATTACCACCTAGACACCTAGTACATATCAATGGGAAGTGCTAATTTAAGGAATCACATCTATGCTTTAGGAAGTTTTAACTCCCATCTTTTGGGATATAATAGCTGAAAGTGGAACCTGGAATCAATAACCAAAACAAGGTTGATGGGTTGTCTATCAGCATTGAACACCTGAGAAATAAATTACAGCATTCAGAGATCAATAAATATTATGATGGATTTAGCTGGACAATCCAAGAAGTTTAGGTAAAGACTTGAAGAAAAAACTCAAAACGAATCTAGGACATATTTCGTTGCTAGACTTGTACCTTCTTTCGTGAAAAAGCCTTACGTACGAATAACGAAAATTTACTGGTGTAGTCAATGATAAGTAGGGGAATACTGGAATCTGCTGACTAGCTCCACATTGCATATAAGAGTTTTTGACATGTTATTTTTAGTTTCTTATCAACATGTCTCTGCTGGTTATCAATTAAGATCATGAATTCATGATATACATATGGACTGCATTTGAATAAACAAATTGTTAGCCTTGCTGGAGCCAATTAGGGATCACTTTGATTGTAAGAGCCAATATTATTGGCTCTAGCAAGGCTACAAGTTCAATACAATTAGCGAAATAATAGACGATACCCTGAATACTTTCCTTCTACTTAAATCCACAAACATTCACTCTACTAATAGTGAAATAATATGAATTGTATATTTGGTAATTATGTAACAAAATTCAGATTTTTGGTTATATAGAACGGAACCGAAGAAGAACTACTATTACTCAAAGCATGTCTTCGTTAATATTTAGACATATAAACAATACAAATTATCATAGTAGTTCTTGTTCATAGACAAGGTAAAAACGGTTAAAAACTTTATCTAGATCCACTTACTATAAGGAATTTTTCCATTTTGTTTGCGGCAAATTTGACCAGATGTCTTAGGTAACAATAGATAATTGTGCTTTTCTTTAAAACGAGTGATATTTACTCGCGCATTGCGGTGGGCTAAGAGACGTATATCTTTTTATAAATAAATCGATGCAATACATAAAAGCTAACATATTGATAAAAACGTACTTAAATTTGCTTTTATTAGTATAGCTTATATTTTTATTTATTTTTTGACGAAAAACAAATATAAATCGGAAAGCACATCCATCAACAAAAGTTGACGGGTGCCAAAAACTACAACCAAGAACCAAAACAAAAGATCCAAGCGAATTGACTAAGCACTACATAAACTGCCTAGTGCCTACTAACGCCTTGGATATGAACAAACAACAAACTTTGAACTAACTAAAAGAAGATGATCACTTGGAAGCAACTTTTGACCGCACGCATAAACCAAAATGTCACTAGCATGAGAGCAGACATCAAATTGACCATTTGCGATAATCTTAAATCTGTGTAGAGAAAAAACAAATATCTTCTTACGTTTTTGATTATATGAACTCACATATATGTTAACTCATTAAGGTGCGAGAGGCCTAAAACTTATGGATAATGATATACCCACCATCCAAATTGATAGATCCACCAAAGCTATGCATTAACAGATTGTATGCATAGTTTTGGTGGATCTATCGATTCGGATGGTGGAGTTATCACCACCCAAAACTTAAAGATACATCGGGTTGGGTGAGAACAAAATTTAACCTTTAAGGTAGATGTGAAATTGAGCTTTAGAGAGTTTTTCCGATTGAGCTACACCCCCAAAAAAAATCAATTCACACGTATAGTGAGTTGGTATATAGTGATGTGAGTTACAATAGCTTATGAATAGTAGTACAATAATTTGTAAGAATAATTTGTTGCAAATGAATAAGATATTGAGGAATTTTTCATGTAAAGGGGAAATCTTTTGTTACAATAGGAGCGAAAGTAACGTGGATTATTCAAGAATCAAAGTTTATTTACTTTATAAAAATATCTCAATGAACGTCTAAGTGTATTGATCGTGGAATATCATTAAGAAATAGAAATCTAAATGTCCACTGATTTAAAAATATATGAGTATAATAATTTAAACACCTATCCTCTTTACTTATTTGAGTTTGGATGAATCGAATAAACACATTTACAAAATTAATTAATTGCAAAATCATAGTAAAAAAAAAAAAAACCAGTTTTATTTTTCACAAGTTGGGCCTTATTTTAGAAAAGAAAGCCCACAACCTGAAAAGCGACCCACATGGCCCATATTAACCAAAAAAAATTAGAAACCCATTGGGAAAGGATTAACAAAGTGACGTGTAAACCTTTTATTTATGTTCCAAAACATCGATCGATCACTCTGTTAATTCCGATTCAACAAAATATCAACAGCTTCCGCTAAATTCTTATACGCATATCGGCACCAGGTATATATATTATCTCCACACTGTTTGATGCTCAATTTTACTACTTTGTGATTCATATTACTTGAATTAATCAGGTATTTGTAGTATAAGATCTGAATTTTGTAACTTTGATCTGCTTTTAATGATACTCAATTAACATCGCCTGTTAACTGTGCGTGTGAAATTAGTTGATGAATTACTGATATATTGTGTGCAATCCGTATGTGAATAGATTAATAAGTGAATTCACCTTCCGATTTTGCATTGTATGCTTCACTAGTTTCGTTTAGATCGAAAACCTAGCTGCTAAATTAAGTTTAGGTTAAGAATAGTATGAAAAAAGTCAGCTTTGAGTTTTTATCGTGCTCGTAAACTTGTTCAGAGACAGATAGTTTATGATTTAAATCTGTAGACACTTGTGAACTACAAATTAGAAGTTTTTCAGATGTTACTGCACTTTTTTTTTTTTTTTTTTTTTTTTATTTGGAGCGTTCCAGTGGGGTTCATGTTTTGAGGAGCTAATTTTTCAGATGACAGAAATCGTGTAATGTATCTGTGTAAAATTCATAGCATCGATGTTAGCTATAAATAGTGAAACTGGAGGATTGTAACTGCATAAAAAGGTTATCCCTACAGCATGATTGAGATGGAACTAGAGTCAAAAACCTTGAAAAGTATTCAAGATGTTAAATAATTGGAATTATGTGTGGTTCACATCCTAATGTATGTTGACTGTTTTTTCATAAAATTTAAACAAGGTGGAGGCTATGGCTGGCCATGATGATTCAAGCGTATCTGGAAAGAAATCTAGTGAAAATGAAGTGCCAACCTTCAATGCTGAGAATCTGCAAAGTAACATGAAGGTGATATACTACAGGTCAGTATTCCAATTACATCGCAATTCAGATCATTTTTATGTCTAATATGATGCTTTTCATCTCACCTGTTGATCCAATACTGCGGTTTGAACAACTATATTAATAGCGGATCATTATTTTGATGGGTTAGCTGCATAAACCATGGATTAGTTGTGGGGAAATTGTGTGTGTGTGTGCGCGCGGAGGGGGAGGGGAGTTTAGGTAGTGGGTCAAATGGGTTCAGGAAATTCAGGTAGGTTTTGTACTAGTTAAAAAGGACTGACCTGGAACACCTTTTAAAGCCTTTATGAAAATCTAATTCTGGTGACATTTTGATTTTTGACCTGTTCTCTTTTGAGCTGATTTATCTTATTTTACCCATTTGACCCTTTAGAGATAAAACATACCCTGAGTCAGCCCATTCATAACTTATTGATTCAAAATTGTGGCATCTAGTATGGGTTTTAGTTTAGAGCTCATGTATCCGTGTCTCCTTTTTTTAGGGATCTAAAACTTATTAGTATCCGACAGAACAGTGTACATATAGAGCTATTGTAACGGCTAATGAGAAGGCAACTTGTTGATGATATATGTATATCTTTGCTTATACATCATCAAAATGCTTACTTTTGTGCTCTTTTTTACATGTATATACTACTCCGTATGTTATATGTTTACTTTTAGAGTTTTACAAGGTGTTGATTTGATTCAAAAAAAAAAACATTAAACCCATGCTTTATTGTAGAAATCTTGTTATTCCCTCCATTGGTTGTATTATCTAATATCTTGTGACCATCATGCAGTCGAACATTCATGTCTATCATTGGTGGAGTGATTGCTGGAATATTGGGATTTACTGGCCTCATGGGGTTTGTCATTTATTTACTTGTCATGGCTATTACATCCGTTGGCCTTACAGCAAAGACAGGTTTTTCGATCCATTCATACTTTGACAGCTGGAATAGGGTTCTACTGGATGGATTTCTAGGCGGGCTTTTGGTAAAGTTCTCTAACTTGTTAATTATATATTGTTCTTGCTGGACGCAGTTCTTGTAATGCCATCTGTTATGTTTGAATATTAACCTGCCAACTATGTCTTTTTTTGCAGTCGTTCGTGCTGTTTTGGACGTATCCTTTTGCTTTTCTTTATTACACTCTCCCCCTAAATTTCTATATTGAACTGTAGGTTAACAATTAAGTTTTTGAAAGTTGGAGATGGATATATTGATCCTTTTGTCTAAAAAATGGGCTGATCTGTGCATTTTATCTCCAACTTGAGAATGATTCAAAACTCAAAAGTCACCCAAAATGCTTGTAAATATTTCAAACCTCTTAAATTGCTTTATTAAAATAGTCAAGATCCAATATAGCTTTTAATGGTCATACTCTAACAAATTAGTTAGTTTACAAAATTGCAAATAGTGGCAACTAGTGTTCGTAATCACAGGTCAGCCCAACCCAGTCCTGCCTGTTTGGATCCTTTTCTTTTTTACATGTTTTGACCCATTACCTGACTCACCCATTTTGCCACATCTAATGAAAGATTATACGAGTTTAATTGTTGCTGATAGAATCCTATTCGTTGGACCGCTTTAATCACTATGTTTTCATGTGCTTGTGATTATTTGTGCTTCATTTAGTCATTGTGCCATCTTTGATTACCTTGACGTGACAAAAGATTTGCTTATGATATCGTGCATATCTTCTAAATGATCCCACAAGATATGGTTTTTGTATTCTGGTGCACTTGTGGTAACACTCCTGAAGATACAAAAAGGAAGGTTGTTGGACAGACGAAGGGTGGAGCTTAGATTTAAGGTTTTTGATATCCTGTATTCTTTAACTTTAATTTCCTGGAGTCTTTCAAGGAACTTCATATATGTTTTAGGAACATTTGAATTCAAAACAGTAAGATACAAGGTTTTTACTTTTTAGCAGTTTTGTGCGACTCGGGCCAGTTAACCAGACCTGGTCCTTGATTGCTGCCTCCAAAATATGGACTTATCTACTATCTAGGCCAGCAAACCCAACTGATCTCATGCATGTACTAAGCCCGGTGTTTTTTTATTAAGATTTTTCTGTATTATCATTATATTTTTTTGTTCAGTCATTATAACTCGGTAAAAGTTTTGTTAACAATATAAACTTGACAACTTTTTAAATGCTCGAACCCTAATATTGTATGGAGTACAATTTAGCAATGCTATTGAAAATTTCAATAGGAGACCATATCATGATCAATCTACCATAAAGCCCAACAAAGAGCTCTAGGTAGCATAATGCTTTACTTATTTCGGGGGTGATTCAGTGTTTGGGGGAGCTTATTTCATCAGCTTATTGCTTATGCTTATTTGCTTATGTGCATAAGCAAATAAGCTTTAAACTCTTGGCTTATGCTTATAAGCTTATTTGTGCCCAAAAACACAATAAGCTCCTTAAAAATAAGCCCATCCAAACACTTCAAGTGAAGCTTATTAGCTTATGAAATAAGCATAAGCAAATAAGCACATCAAATAAGCTCCCCCAAACACCCTCCTCATCACTAAGATGATCTACGAACAGAGCGAGAAAATGTTGATTCCTAAAACATCTAAAAGCTTCAAACTTACACAAAATTAAGAATCAAAAGTAGCATACTTTGTGTTCCTAAAATAACCATTGTGACTGTGCAAAAGCAAATCCTGATAGATTTTAACTGCTCCAAGGTAAGTTACATAAAAAATGGTAGAGCAGAGGATGATCCACCAACCATTCCTACCTGTCTTCTACATAAAAAAGAAGTAAACATTAATCTAAAAAGAGAGAAACAGAGCTGGATGGATGGATGGATTGATGGTCACTCATCAGACATACTATCTCTTGGATGGTCTCTCATCATCGTCATCACCACCATCGTCATCATCATCAGACTCGTCTTTGTCTGACCTCTTTCGCTTTGGTGGGGCTTCAACTTCCCCACATTCGTCATCATCTCCTTCATCCTCGTCAATTTCATCTTCATCATCGCCATTCTCATCTGGCTTAAAATCACTAGCATCTTCCTCGTCTTCTGCATTAGCAACTGGTCGAACCAAGTATTCAGTTCCCATATCCTCCTACAAGCATCCACAAACTTGTCAAAACTCAACTACAGCAATAACCAAATTTGACATAAAAGAATAAACACATAAAGAGGTCCCAGAATTCGTCAAACACAAATTATCATGAAGGTGGAACTATCAATCAGATATGTAGTTTAACATGAACTCTAAATCATTCTGAAGGAATTAATCGATACTACTGATAGCAATAGAAAAGGGTAGAAATACAGCTACAGGTGTTTACTGTGGTTGCAAAAACATCAGTACGCAAACAAACAAAATATACTGTCACTTCAAATTATACATACAAAAAGACTGATGCACAACACAACCAACACATTGTTATACTTTGTAAACTGATTTAAAATCTGGATTCTTGAGTGGTTCCACAGATTCCTGTAAAAATCATATTCATCATTCTTTTGTAGATTAACTAAAACACAGTATGTGTGAACAAAAGATGTGAAAGTGTGTTTATTTAGTGATGTTTATTCATTAATCAATTGATATTGATCACAGAAAGTGGTCCAATCTCACTAGTTGTTCCTATTCAATTTCCATATCAATATTTAATTTAATATAATTTTGATTTTCATATAGATCTACCTTTTTAACAAGCACGATAGCTAGAGAATAAAGAAGTATGTAGTTAAAAAAATCATAAAAATCTTATGTGAACAGCATCAAGAAGCACAGATCTACCTCTTACAAAATTACATTAGGTAAAAAAAATTAATAAAAATCAAAAATAACAAATAAACTTTTAATAAACATTTAAGCATACAATCAACAGATCTGAAACTAAATTTCATAGAAAATCGTATCCAGATTCAAAACTGACAGCATAAAAATATGTAATTTGCTGTGTAACCTAGATTGAAACTACCAAAAATTCATATATCAGCAGCAAGATTAAACCATCGGATTTCATAAACTAAATTTGTATGAAAATTTAATTGAAAATAAATAAATAAAATTAAAAGAGAATTATACCTCCTCTTCAACTTCACCTTCATCATCTTCATCGCTATCTACACCGTCATCATCGTCATCGTCGTCATCATCATCTCCGTCATCATCTTCATCTTCTTCGTCGTCATCATCTTCATCGTCATCATCTTCATCGTCATCACCTTCTACCGGTTGACCACCGCCGGAGCTCTGAAAAACCTCCTGCACGTCATCATCGACGTCTTCATCATCCTCATCTTCTTCCTCTTCATCATCATCTTCATCGTCATCTTCACCGTCGTCTTCTTCAACCTCAACTTCACTATCGATTTCAACGACTTCTTCAATTTTATTATTACTATCGCTTTCAATCTCCAATTCTTCCTCGATCAACATCTTCATCTTTGCAGATAATTCAAAGCAAAAAAAATTGATCAAAATTTGCGGAATATGAATTCTTCTTTAATCAACAGGAAGAGCTGAGGGGTTTTCGTTCTTCCGAGTAGCTATACGCGACGTTTAATCTGGACCGTTGAATCTCTTGTGTGATGAGGATCGGTGACGTGGAGTTTAATCTGACGGTTGATATCGTGTGTTAACCTTGCGGTGTGTTTGTGTTACGGAGTCACGTGTCACCCGCGTGATGGTAATCTAGGGTTTATTGAGGAATTGTTTTGTGTGAATTACAAAAACAAAGGGTAGTTTTGTCAATTCGGAACAGTGTCATGTGGACTTTGACCTAATGGATATTATAAGGTATTGAGGAACAGGCCCGTTTATGATAAGCCCATTTAGGTCTTACCAAAACATAACATTTTTAGCACGTATTGTGTGTATGGGTTTAGGCCCAACTTACGTAGGATAAACCGATAAAGGTGAAAAAAATCGCTCTAAAGTCTAAACTTTAAATTTTGTTTTCAACTCCATAGTCCATACTAAGAATAATTTATTTCAAGGTGTGCGATAACCAATAAAATACAATCAATATAAAATACCATAAATTACAATTTATGATTGGGTAGTGTTGTTGTGTTGATTGATGAATATATTTCACTCGCGCATTATGGCGGGTTCAACAAAATATATACCGATAGATGCTCAAGTTAATACTTATTTGACTTGGTGGATCTTAATTATAATTTTAGATTGTAAATGTTGTCTAATTTATATCAACGCTAACAATAGTTACTAATCACTAAAATTGTGTAACACCCCAAAATCTAAAAATATTATTGTGATGCATAAATAATTGACCGGTATAAATTAATGGTGTTGTAAGAAAATATATATATATATATATATATATATATATATATATATATATATATATATATATATATATATGTTATGTATATATTATAAGTGTTAGAAAAATGTTGCAAGTTTTGGGTTAAAAAGTGTAATCAATGAAAAGAATTGGGCCTGCCCAGATAAAGATCGCAACGCGATCACTAAAAGATCGCGACGCGATTTAATCAGTTTCAGAAACAGATTAAACTGTTCCACAAGCTTCCATTTCGATTTAATACCTAAAAATCAATCATACTCCATACCTCTCTGTAAAAATGGCGATTTTGGGGAATTTGAGTCAATTATCATGCTATCAAACTAGGAGATTATCTATTAAGTTTCAAATAACTTCTTAAGTGACTACAAGGTATAATTACACTTTCTTGTTGTTTTAATTTTGAGTTAAGGTTTAGGATATGAACCCTAAAATGTTAATAAGTGTTAAATAAGTTTATGATGAATACTAGATGAAGTTGTTAAAATTGATTTACTGAAATTGAAGCTGTATATATGGTTTGGGGTATAGAATTCGAGTAGCAGCAGGTAACAAAAGTGCAGGTCTGGAACGACACAGATCGCGGCGCGATCTTATGTATATCGCAACGCGAAGTTATAAGGATCGCGACGCGATCTATGTTTGTTGCGACGCGATTCAGGGTGAATCAGAATCTGTTTTGCATTATTATTTGATATGGGCATGTGTTTAGTATAAGTTATTAACAGAAGTGATAGATATGGTGAAATGGTCTAATACCGGATTTTAAGTCGAGATTAAGTGATAAATTACTTAAGTCATTTATATTATTAAGAGCTTAGTTTGATCAATTAGTTAGAGATTAAACTAATGTGGGAATGTGTTATGATTAGATTGTAAACATATGAAATCATGTCTAATAAATAGTTAAAGTAACAAGAGTACAAAGTTAATAAAAACATAGTAGGTATGATTATGTGATTATGGTAGTTATTAGCTACTAAAGATGTGTTACTTTAATGAATTATGTGATAGGTGGACCAAGATTCAAGACGTGGCAATTAGAGACATTATAATTAGTTGCTTATTCAGTTATGCGGCTAAAAAACCCAGGTGAGTATTATGGGGGGTTAAATGAGTAATGATTATGTAATCCATATTGCTTACGAGCAAGAGGTTTACATAATCAGATGAATGATTAATTGTGTGTAATCGGGTTGCAGATGGAAGTATGCTTATATATATTGATTGTTATAATATAGCATACAGATGATTGGTAAGTGTTTAATATAAAGAAAGTGTGATATGAAATTCCATTATTTATATAATATAAATAGATGTATATGATGTGTTGTGCTATGTTATAGCAGGTGGATAAATGATATAAATTGTGTTGTGATTGTGGGTTTGCAAGCAATGGTTGCGGCCATTGGCTTGTGTTAATTGCTAATTATATAATAGTTAGCATGATATAATAATAAGGATCCTTAACAGTAAATGAAAATGATTATGTGAAAACGTGAATTGTGTGGATTGGGAATTGTAGACACTTTTAATGGACTTGTGTCGGGGTTACTCCATCACTTCCGCGAGGTGGATGGAAAGTCTCAATTAATGGTATTTAATACGCGGGCATTAATTGGGAAACAAACTGTAAGACTAATTGGTAGTAATTAGCATGAAATAAATACTTAGTATGCTATCACCCGAGAGGTGGGATACTAAGGGGCAAAGTCCAGTAAGAGTTTCTACGATTGCTCAATAATTATGTGTAATTGATATTTATAATGTGGGAATATATAATTATGGTGTCCAGGATTGGCTGCGGTCATGAGCTGGATGGTAATAGTTTGGTGCGGGTAATGGTTGCGGCCATAGGCTTGTGTGATAGCTAATATGATAATATTAGTACAGAATAGAGTTAAGGATCCTTAGCATATACGAAAAAGAATGAAATAATACTTGTTGTATGAATATTGTGTGATAAATTATTCATTTAGCTACTCATAGTCTCACTAAGCGTTAGCTTATTCCTTTCAGTTGTTTATTTTGTAGGTTTGGTTCGGTTGAACCAATATGATTGAAGATATGATTGTGAATGTCAGAAGTTAACGTGGATTGGAGCTTGCTGTATGGTTAGACAAGATTCCCTTCTTTTAAACTATTGTAACGATGACACTTGTATAAGTCGCCCATTTTATGTTATTCAGTCAAATGTTTTGATAGAAAAGAAGTTGTAAGTTGTGGTAAATTGTATGTGGTTGACTTTTAAAGTCGTCAAAATGTGGTAAGTATTATAATATTACATGGGACTAGAATGAAATTGAATAAAATATGTTTTAAAGTAAAGAAATAAATTGGGGCGTTTCAAATTGACTCATAGAAATCGGATCATATATGTTTCCATGTGATAAATATATTTTTCTCGAGTAACCGATTCAGTTTTAAATTAGAAAGTTTTTCTCAAATCTGAAGTGAAACTCAAATTTAATATGCTTACAATGCATAACATTAATATAATAAACTATGAATACAATTGCAAATGTTTATATTCATGAGTTATGTGTTAGCTGTTTGTTGGAGTAACAATAATTAAAAAAAGAAAAAACAATAAAAATATCAAATGAATATCAATAAGTTTCCCTCCATTAAGCAATGAAAGGAGAAATATAATTTCCAGTAAATTATATCTACTTTTAAGCATATGCACTGGACGTATACATTATTACTTTACAAATAAATACCGAATAAAAACCAATTTCCTTTAAATATTTCACACGTTATATACAAAATTTTAGATATTAATTCGCAGTTAAAAATCTTTCATAGGGTTAGATATATTATTGTACCTTCATATTTATTACATGAGCGTATCATTAAATAGTACTCCATTATTATAGCGGAGTTTAAATCGGCGTTGTCGATTATTAACGTTTTAATTATGGAGTATTATTTTAATAGATATGGTAAAAGTTGATTAGTGGGACCAAACATTACGCAATCTCATGTTTCGGGGCACTAAAAACACGTGTCACACGCTCACACTCTTATCCTGATCTTTGAAAGCGTTACGTTTAAATACCGGGGGAAAAAGCAAACACTACACACACACAGCTTTCCTGGCTGTGTCATTTTTTTTTTTCTCGCAAACAATTTTTTTTCCCCTAAATTCATTTAAAACCCTAATTTCGAGCTCGATTTACCTTCAAGCATTACATTCCGTTTAATCACTATCATACGGAACCGTTAGTTCATCATCATTATCAATTGCTTAAGTCAGCTATGTCAGAAGCTGAATTAGAAAATTCAGCTTCTCTTTTGAAGGTTCGGTTTGCAGTTTTTTAATACTTGTAAAGCCCTAGTATGTTACTGTTAGTGTTGTATATCTATATCTGCTATTTACACGATTTGATATGATGATACATGTATAGTGTGTTATGATTGTAATTAAAATAGTTTGCGATTGGTTTTGAATTGTAGTTTATTAGTGATGAGGGACTTGCTGCTTCACCAGAAGAAGAATTGAGGAGGAGGAATGTTGTTGACAAGCTTAAAGAGGTAATGTATTATACATATATGTATATAAATGTGTGTGCGTGCGCGCGTTTGTGTTTATTACTATCAGGGTACCCGAAATAAGAAAGGCCTAAATGTATGATGATATTCCTCTTAAGATTCAAAAAACCAAAAAAGAAATAAAATGTAGAAGATAGTTACTTACCTACTTGTGATATTCAATGTGATAAAAGTTGTTTAACATCTTATTGGTTTATGGAAGTCCATTTATTGACAATGCAGATACTCGGGACTTGGATTAAAAGAGTTGCTTTTCAACGTAGGCTGCCACAAAATGCAATTAAAGATGCTTCGGTAACAATATTACCGTATGGATCTTATGGTCTTGATGTGAGTTTATTGTTACATCTGCTTGTTTTTATGCTGTATTGAGCATAGATATTATAGTGCTCTAATTCGTTCAGTATTTTTTTAGGTTTATAACGCGGATAGCAACATCGACATTATTTGTGTTGGCCCTTGT
This sequence comes from Helichrysum umbraculigerum, assembly GCA_949592205.1. Taxonomy (NCBI): domain Eukaryota; kingdom Viridiplantae; phylum Streptophyta; class Magnoliopsida; order Asterales; family Asteraceae; genus Helichrysum; species Helichrysum umbraculigerum. The sequence continues at coordinate 140,886,587 of CATIUR010000004.1, read as the reverse complement.
TTTGCTTCTATTGCAGTGAGTCTTCTTCCTGCTGTTTCATCAATCATTAATTAGTACATAATTATAAATACATAATACGTAATTAGATATATAATGGAAGTATAAGTGTATAACATTTCCTGAACTTGCTTTTTATGTTGAGCAGGAGGATTTTTTCGTAGTTTTGTACAACATGCTTGCAGGGAGACCAGAAGTGTCTGGTATTAACTGTGTCAAGGATGCAAAAACTCCTTTGTTGCAGTTCACATTTGAAGGAATCTTGATCGATTTGCCATTTGCTAAACTTCAAGTTCCTACTGTTCCTGAGGTAGCAGAAACAATAATTTGGTTTTTTTTATACATACATTCTTTTATTACAATATGAATTGTTATCTTTTTTAGAATGTTGATGTATTCAACCTCTCGTTGTCAAAGGATATTGATGAGAGAAGCTGGACAAGTTTGTCTGGAGTACGAGTAAAGAATAACATCCTGCAGCTTGTTCCAGATGTTAAGGTACGAAGTTTGTCTAGTACTAACTTAGAAAGACAAACGTATTTTCCTGTTTATTTTTCTTCATTACTTTGTTATTTGTCTTGTATTTTTCTTACAGTTGTAGGTTATAAGCCCATGTATTGATTGTGAATATGCATTTTGCGTTGAAGCAATCACATATAGATAGAAACATGATCTCACTACGCATGTATAAAACCCAGCACGATCTCACTACAATGATGCATTCTTCTAGCAATTTCTTTTCTTTATACAATCGGAATTACTTGTTAAGTAAACTGTTTTCTTGCAGAGATTTCGGGAACTATTATGCTGTGTTAAGTCATGGGCAAAGAGGAGGGGGGTGTATAGTGATGTAAGGTTCTTCCCTATATAGTTTTTTACTTTTCTTTTCACATGTCTTTGTTGTGTTGTCATCTCCTTTTCTTCAAGTCCCATGGAGAAACATACTTCTTTTGTTGCCCAATCATGTAACGCACATTAATTCATTGGATGACACACAAGTCGGATTCAACTCGTTATCCATTAGTGAGATTTCGGACCTTTTACTTATAAATGCGACGATTTAAATTGTGTTGTATCTCTAACAAGTCAAATGGGCCAAATCAAAAACTATATTAAGAAATGAACAGGCCAAGTGGGTTGAACGTCACCCGAAGTTTATATCTAATGTATGCAACCTCCTAGATTACTTTCTGCAAAAGGTTAGATCAGGATTGTCATATTGTAATCATAAGTAACATACCAATTGTTTATAAAAAGTGTAATTTTTTCTTGGGTACAAAGCGTTTCAAGATGCACTAAAACTAAAAAGTTACCATCTGACCTAATCCCAACAGTTACCGGACCTGCCCATTTTGCTACCTCATCATTATCCTAAACTAAATTGAGAAAGTTTTCATCATTTGAAGAAGATCTACCGGGCAACTGTTTCATTTCTTATTTCTTGTGTTGTCTTTGATCCATTTTTGCAGTTATTTGGGTTCTTTAGGGGAATTCACTTGGCCGTTTTAACTGCTTTTGTTTGTCAACAAAATCCAAGTGCCAGTTTGGTCAATCTGCTTTCAACTTTCTTCAAGACGTTTGCCTTATGGCCTTGGCCCGAACCAGTTGTTATACAGGGAGCAACTCCACCACCTCTTCCGCCTGGAATACGGGCAATGATGATTATTCAGTTGCCTAGCAGCCCACATGAGTATTGCCATTCAAACATGACTACTAGTACATTCAATAAGATCAGATCTGAGTTTCGTAGAGGATATCGTCAAACTCAGGTACATATGTAATACTTGGATTTCGCTGTTTTAACCGAGGTACTTATGAATGGGCCCGATTTGGGTTGTGTTTTTATCTCAAAAATTATTTATTGAAACAAAAATAAAATTATACATGCGTGGCTACCAATGTCTCTAAAAACTAACTTTTTGTTAACCTGGACTTGTTACTGAATGAACCATATGAAATTTACTACAAATTAATTGTATAAAATATGAAAATACACAATTACGTGAAGCTCAAGTCAAAATTCTAAAAAGAATCACTTGCCATGTCTGCCCAATGAAAGATCCAACAACTATGATTATTAAGGCAAACATTTTACTCCGTATAAAATAAGTTAGCCAATATGTGGGTCGTTTCGTTCGGTTCAATTGTAGGCATTAAGAACCGAACTGAACCAAACAAGTGGATTTAGAATTTTATTAATTCAGGGCTGAATACCTCAATTATGAAACCAGACCAACATGCATACTTAGATATACCTTTTTGTAGAATCCGTATGACTAATAGTCAACAAGTATTAAGAAAAATGTGTCTGCTCAAGCCATGTACTTTTCATGACGTTGAGGGGATATCTTTTCTCTGTACTGTGTTAATGTTCTTTAAGTTAACATAAATGCCTTTTATACTTAAAAAAATATCACCCCAGTTGTATTATGTCTATCAGATCGGATTAAGCACATTCTGTTGATGCAGGATCCTTTGAAACCAGAGATTGACTGGGGCAACCTGTTTGAGACATTCCCTTACTCAAAGAGTTACCTGAAATTCATAAAAATATGTATTTCAAGTTATAACAAGGACGAGCTTGGGATTTGGGTACACCGTGTAAAATCACACATCCGCAGTCTTCTAGTTAAGGTAAGCATGTCCATATTAGTCAATAATTCCTTTGAGGAGTTCGAATCCTTGATTTCATATTGTAGCATTAATTTTAGTTAAAAGTCTTCTAGTTAAGGTAAGCATGTCCACTTCAGTCACCACTAATTTGTTACAGAGGTGCATCCAAGATACTTGACTAACAGTGTAAAAATTTAAGCGCACCCTATCAATGTTGCATATATTCCGAGACATAGTTGAGGATTCTATATTTGATCTTGTGTCTATAAATATAACATGAGACTATGAGCTATGAAGTGCGGCTTATTATTCCTGTACAAATAGTGCAACTCCATAGCTATTTTTCCAGCATAGGATATACCAAAATACTCAAAATACACTATCATGAACAATCATGTTGCAGGTGAAAAGGAAAGCTAATAGGGTAATTATATGACCTATCTTTATTTCTACATCTATTAGGTGTATTGTTCTAATAGAATGTCCACAATACATGCCGGGTAGGGGTCAGGTTGACCTGTCAACATTTTTTGTCCATGTTTTCTTAATCTTATAAATAAATCAATGTATTAAATAAGATTTACAAAAGCCATAGTACGAAAATAATGATCTATTTTTTTTAATTAAGCTAAGTTAGGAGATTATAATAATTGGAATACATGTTAGGCATCCTTCAACCCGTTTGAACAATTGATTTTGGGTCAAGGTTTTTATTTTATTTTACCCATTTTGGTTAAAATTTGGTTATGACAGTTAGAGGAGTTGCATGCGTTATGTGATCCGAACCCTACAGAATACATTGACATAAGCATACGAGTGCCCAACGTTGTTTTCTACTGGGGATTAGTGCCTGGCAGAGGGGTTAACTTAGACCTAAATGTGGCAACAGAACTCTTCATGAACCAACTCAGTGTCAGCTATCCTGGTAACCTGGGACGTTTGACTTTAACAATGGTTCAATCATCTCAACTACCAAAGATCTTGGAGCTTGCAGATAATCATATAAAAGCACAACTGAGATCAGATCTTAGTTATAAGCAACATATGGTGCCTGTGTACTCGGCACACTCACCTCATTATGTTCTCGGATATTTGGCAACTGATGGTAATCCTGAGCACCCACATCATCAAGATTCAGTGTATTAATGTCGGGCTTTCATGCCGGTTCTCCTTGTCATTGTGCTTGTTGTGGTTTATTTACACCGGCTGCGAAATGAGTACCCACATGTTAAAATCTTGGTTTTTGGAAGGTTAAAAATTGGCGATATTACATTTTTGTATGGTGGAATATGATACACGCATTTAAAATAGATTGGTATTTGGATATTGAGTATAGAGATTGAGATGTACTGTTTTTCACCACATGCAAGTTGGTATTCAACTATTCATTAATACTCTTGATTTAATTGGTTGTATGTTTATCATTCACATTTTAATTTTTATATTGTAACTAACAATTTTAGAAGAGCAAATAATAATAATATAATAATAAAGGTGTTAAAGAGATCTAAGGATCCAAAAGTATTTAAGTGCATGTTTGTGTTTTTTTACCTAACAACAAAGGACGAGTGGCCATACGTATTCAAATCACGTTGATGTTTATTCTTAATGCCAATGACCAAATTAAAGAAAGAGTTAGGTTTATATATACTGGTCTTTTTTTTGGGCCATGGTCAAATCTGCAAAATTCCACCAACCGGGTTCAAATTAAATTACATCCGACTTTGAAAATACATTTCTTTATGATATTGCAAGCCAAGAGTTGCACCACAACATTATGATATGACACGAAAGACTGAAGAATTGAATCGTTAGTGTTACGTTAGGTGACAGGGGTTTCCGTACGCAGGGTTTTAAAGTACGCAACATACGCAGTCATCACTGACATCTGTCCTTCTTCTCCGTTCAATTCTTTGTTGACCGCTCCACATAATTTGGTAACTTCACCCAATCTCATTTACCTTCTTCTCCTATGCTATTCGATTCGTTTATTACTCCGTTAAATCCCAATTTACCTTCTTCCTTTATTCTTCGTTAATTACTCCGTTTTTACCCTTAATTCTACAATGTCTACATCTACCTTTGTTCTATTGTTAAGGCATTCCTTGTATGAAAACCCTAGAGATTAAAATAAAAATGATACACAATAAACATTCTGAAAACCAAAAAGCACAAATAAATAAGTGGGTTTAAGTCAGCGATCGCCAACGAACTTTTCATTTTGTCCCGAGATCACCAATCAACCGGTTTTATTACCGTGATCACCATCGAACTTTCAAATTTCGTTCCGAGATCACCAACCATCGAACTTTCAAGAATCACCATCTGACGTGGCATTGCCACGTAGGTATTTTTAATGACGTGGCCACGTCAGATAGTGATTCTGGTTGTCACAAAAAAGTACATGGTTGGTGATCTCGGAACGAAATTTGAAAGTTATATGGTGATCTCGGGACAAAATGGAAAGTTCATTGGCGATCACGGACTTAAACCCTTTTATAATTAAAAGGAACTCAATCTCAATTGATCATAAAATCACGTTAAGTAATCACTAATAATCAAACAATAATCAAGGATCATCAAATAAAATACACCTGATTTTGACTTTTATAAAAATCGCTTCGGCTCCTATCACGAGTGGGTAGAAGAAGCAAGAAGAATTGGAGGTTTTTGTTAGTTCATTCATTATTTCAGTTTCTCGGTTCGAATACGTTATTCCTTTTCAAGGATCATCAAATAAACACATAAACATTCATAAAATCCAATATCTTTCACAAATCAATAATCAAACCATCATCTAAATATCATCATCTAAGAAAATCCATAAATAATTTAGCCAATCATAACGTTACAGAAACTCAGACCCGAAAATGAAATCGAAATCATAATCAAATGAAAAGGAATAACGTATTCGAACCGAGAAACCGAAAAAATGAATGAACTAACAAAAACCTCCGATTCTTCTTGCTTCTTCTACCCACGCGTGACAGGAGCCGAAACGATTTTTAAAAAAGTCAAAATCAGGTGTATTTTATTTAATGATCATTGATTATTGTTTGATTATTAGTGATTACCTAACGTGATTTTATGATCAATTGAGATTGAGTTCCTTTTGATTATAAAAGGGTTTAAGTCAGCAATCGCCAATGAACTTTCCATTTTGTCCCGAGATCACGATCGAACTTTTAAATTTCGTTCCGAGATCACAAACCATGTACTTTTTTGTGACAACCAGAATCACCATCTGACGTGGCATTGCCACGTCATTAAAAATACCTATGTGGCAATGCCACATCATTAAAATACCTACGTGGCAATGCCACGTCAGATGGTGATTCTTGAAAGTTCGATGGTTGGTGATCTCGGAACGAAATTTGAAAGTTCGATGGTGATCACGGTAATAAAACCGGTTGATTGGTGATCTCGGGACAAAATGGAAAGTTCGTTGGCGATCGCTGACTTAAAGCCTAAATAAGTGATACACGATGAACATTTTTGAAAACCTATTTAAAATAAATACGTGATATACATTGAACATTCTGAAAACCTAGAGTATGTTTAAAAAATATAAAACTAAAAATTGATACACAATGAACATTATTAAAATTTGTATGCGGTGTAGTGTGTATCAGTTGTATTGTGTATCATAGGATGTGTATTGTGTATGGTGTGTATTGTGTATCAGCTGTATAGAGTGTATTGTGTATCAACTTTATGGTGTGTATTGTGTATCAATGTGTGTTTCAGTGAAAAGAACGGACTGCGTACACTGTGTACGTTAATGGGTCTCCGCCCAAGAACCCCACCCTACGTTACGTAGTTTTGAAAGAGTCAACAAACGCTGAAAACTGTCTATGATCACATGAAAAAGTAACCTTCCGGACTCCGCATTTACCAATAATACATTTATTAAATACACCCTAACAAAACTAAAAGGCAAAAAAGATAAATAAGCTGGCTCACACCTTCCCTCTTTCTCCCGTCTCACACACGACGGAGCCAGAAGAAGATACAAGAACAAAAAGCAAAAGAAACAGCTATATACTACCAGGATACTTGAAGACATAGTATACCGTGGCTATTTGTTTTAACAATAACAAATACAATGACCTGAAAGTAGAAAATGACCAAAACTATTTGCTCAATAAAGCCTTTGACTTTACATATCAAAATATATATTTAAAAAGAAAGGTCACATGAAAAAGAAGGTTAAGAATGTCAATGAGACTTGGTCCCTGCCATCAGATGGCAAGTGAATAGATAGTGGAATTGTATTATTACTTATTTTATGGATCTGGCTCACATGTATTTGATCCAATTACTAGTGTCAATTATAACTCAGGTTGTTTTCTGCAAGGGTGGGGTGGGGTGGCTACCCCCATGCCATGCCTAGGCCAGGGAACAGAGCATGAGGCTCAATCAAAAACTCACCCCATACCCACAATACACAAACATATTATTAATCAATATATTTATTTGTTGAAATGATTGGTAGGTTTAGTTACTATGCTTAAAAAATCAATTTGTTAATCTTCAGGTTTATTTTGTTACTCTTATTTATCATTGCTCTATATTTCAATCAGAGTAATGTCATGTTTGTTTTGATTTATTTGTCACTACTCGTACACTTGTGAAAATCGATGTCACTTGATTTTTTGTGGACTAACCGCAATTTAGGAGGATGTAAGATTACTCTTTCCAATCGGGGAGTAGAACGAAATGCTCTTATGACATTAAGCAAAACAAGAACTGTCTATCTTCATCTCAAAGGTTCAATTTTGCCGACAAGTTTATGATTATGCAACTCCTTAAAACAAAACAAAATAAATAAATAAATAAATAAACATAACTAAAAAATATATAAAAAAAAAGGAAAGAAAATAATGATTTGTGTGTGTGAAACAAGTCTTTGTTACAGTGGACTTGGTTCCCGTGGATTAGTGGCCCATCAGAGATGGAATCGAAATCACAACTTAACTAAAAAAAAAACCTTTGCACGAAACCTCCTTGGAAAGGCGATTGTTGTAGTTATAAGGCATAAAAGAATTTCATCTTTTGAAGATGACAAAATCAGTAGCATCACTTGATTGTTTAGAGAGTAAATATTAAGTTTTTATGGCACATAGGTAATGCATTGTTTGTTTAGAACAAAAAGGGAAGAAGGGTACCAATCTATATGTCACTAACACTAATAAACTTACACATGTGATCATCAAGCAAATAAGAAGCAAATCTGAATCTTATAAGTGGGATATTAGAAAATTAAACCCAACTAATTTACATGAGAATCAGATCTTGATTATTGTTGACTCCATTACAGATCATCAAACTTATTAATTTAAAGAAAGAAGAAACAAATGAGCTAACTCAAATCCAGCTAAATTGCCGATTGCTCATACCTATACCCAAAAAAGACTAAAATCTATTACAGCAATTAGCTTACGTATGAGAAGTATCGTTTACTATACACGTGATAATGTTCTTATTTAGCTACCATACTCTTCCTAATAGCAGAGCCTGAACCCGAAATCTTTTCAAATAAACTGCAAAATTCCAATAAAACGAACCATTAGATTTTCATTAACAGAATTTTCAGTAACAAGCACGTATAAAAATAATAAAAACTAAACTCAAAATCTGTTGGTTTTCATACTTTGAAGATTTGGAATGGGGTAAAATGGAATTACTAGCAGATGGATTGAGTTGCTCCTGTGTGAATACTAAACCATTTTCGTTCGTTTGAGCTGTCTGTGGAGAACCATGAGACGTTACACCTGGACTTCGGCATGACATTCCTGCAAAATATAATGTAGTAATTCAGTTTCTTCATTTCTAGTAAAGATGTTGATAATGTGTTAACAAAAAAAAAGGTAAACACATCTAGACAAATTGTCAAAGATTTTGGGATGAGTCTGGATTTATTTTCCATGTAAGGCAGAACCATTTTTTTTAAAGGTGTCATCTTGTAGCAAATAACCACATGCAATGTTGGCCCATATTCAAATGTCATACTTTCCCATAGCATCTTATCTTAGACTTAAAAGATCAAAATTTTCACCATCCTCTGCTAATTGTTTTTTTTTTTTGGGTATACATACATCTTTGTACATACTTGTTTGCATACATATTCAAAATTTTGATCTTAAGGTAAGAAAGTAATATTAATTAGGAAACTGAACGTAGATCTTATTGGTGAATCGAAATTTGGGATGACAACAAATAATTAACAACCAAAATGTGATTTTGTACCTTGGAGAAGCATCATTAGAAAGAAAATAACGGTAAAGAGTGTAGCAAACAAGCTACCACTCATTGATGATGACGATGATGAAGCTTTTAACGCTTTCTTCTGTTTAAGCACTTTCATTCGTTCAATTCTCGCCCTTTTCATCATAGCAAGTTCAGCAAGCTCTTTAATAAGTCTCTGATCAGCAGCATCCAATGAAAAGCCTCTAGGAGGTCGAGGCGGTTTTGGTGGTTTTTTCGCACTCGAAGAAACCTTTTTACGCTTCTCCTTCTTCGCCGTAGCATCAACATCTTTTTCTCCCTCAACTTTTGAATCAATCAACACCTTAACAGTGAATTCATCGATACGTAAATTCACTAACTTATCATCTACATTCATCAATTGATCACATAACTTTGCGGAATCCTTATCTTCAAGACTTGCAGTCTCAAGATTAATAACAAAATCGTCATCTTTATAAGATCGATTATCCATTTAAACTTACAGTTTCCAACTGCACATATAATATCTTCAGTGGCGTAATATGTAAGTTGCAATTCTTTGTTGTTAAGCTCAATTATGAATTTATGATGCAGAATCCTGAATACAAAACAGATCAAGATAATTATATATATTAAAAAAAGGCAAAACTTGAGCTACACAATGACAGCTGAATTACAGTAATGAAAAAGCAAAAAGTAATGATTTTTTTAATGGGTAAAGCAAGAAATGAAGTGGGTGTGGCATTGATGATCAAGACAGTTAATAAAAGTCAAAATTGAAGAAAATTTTGATGTAATTTGAAGTTAAAAAGTCAAAATTGAGCACAAAGCTATAATAGCTGTTAATCACAAAACAAAGTAAAGAATGTCAAACAACAAGGCGTATACAAAGTAAAGAATAATTCAACAAAAAGTTTAGAAAAAAAAATTAAAAGATATAATTTTAGTTTTGAGTAAAATAAAACACAAAAATGATGAAAAAGTACCTTGTAAAATGGCAAGATTTGAAGGTGTAGATCCAAAAATTAGAAGATATCTCTCTCTTCAATTATACATCGAGAGAAAATCAATGGGAGAGTGACAGTACGTAAATTTGAAGGGTGGTAGAGAGTAGAGACATTATATTTATAGATAGGTACAGAATATAGATATATACATAGATAATTGATGATATACATACAGCGCACGAGGGTTTTTTAAGGATTTGGGGACATCAGGGAAACTGCTAAATATTTAATTTATTTTATGTTCTTTCAGAAAGACAAATTTAAAGAAAAAATAAAGATATTTTCTTATTTATTTACCATAATTAGTTTTATAACATACTTTAGAAATTACTCATAGCATCTGAGGGCCAGTTTTCGAGTTGTTTTAATAATAGAAAAGAAGAAAATTGAAAATAGAAATAAATGGGTGTTGGTGATTTGTGTAACCAATATTGATTTAAGTGTAATGAGATTATTTTGTTAACCAATATAATCATAATAAATATTGAACAAGTTTGGGTGGTGCAAAGTGAACGTTTGTTTGAATTTATTTTGATTGTTTAGGGGCGAAACCCCTAAACGACAGGGTCCGGGGGTAGCGCCCCTGGTAGCGGGGTTCAAGGGGTGACAACTCCTGACGGGGTCCAAGGGGCAGAGCCCCTGGTTGGGGTCGAGTTGCCAGGTCACCTGAAAATCTTTTTATTTCGGTTATTATTGCTTTATTAAAAATGCAATGGAAAATCGAATTTGAAATATAAATGTAACATCCGCTTTCTGGGTCTAGTAGTTTTATGATATATTTCCTGACTTTAAATAATTATTTAATGTCTTAGGAAATAGTATTGTTGGTTTACTTGAAAATAATAGGTAAAAGAGTCTAAAGACTTATTGTGACTAGTGAATTATTAATTGTTTTAAATTAATAAATTGTAGGAATAATAAAATATTTGGATTCGCAAATGATTTTCGGGTTCCAGATAATAAATTTAGAAGGGGAATAATATAACGCCCCTCATTTAATACAACAATATAATATTAAGCTTGGAGGAAGCGACTACTTGAAATACATATTCTATTAAAACCTGCTAGAAATTTTCGCAAACCTTTATACAATATGTTTAACTACTAAACAAACATAGTTAACATGTTTACAAACCCGGGGCATTATATACTATAAAACATTATTTATTACAAACTGGATCAGAGTTGCAAGTTTCAAACATTCCCAGCATCAAAACATCCTTCCTGACTACCCACATAATATACATCACCTGCAGGAAGTAAATTGAGGGATTAGCACGAAGCTAAGTGAATGAATTATCAATTACAATTCAATTTAGCTAGCAATCTGTTCACACCAATAAGGTAACAAACATCGTCAAGAGGAACGGTGGTTCCTAAGGACCCTGTTCCGGGTGGCCCCATCAGAACACTTACATCAACTGTAGGCCAAAACAGTGATTAACCGCTAACTAAATGCTAATCTCCATCAACACATGTACGCAACCCTGTGTTGACCAACATTAGCAATCAAGTCCAACTGACAATCTAGTTGACCTCTGGATTTATCAATCAAGCTCACAGGCTAATCCAACTACCAATCATATGGCATATCATTTCAAAGTTAACATACTACCAATAGTAATCCTATAATTACTGATTGAAATCAAACTGACACAACCAAATCAAACTGTGAGTTTCAAATCCACTCACCTGATTATCTCGTTTCACTTACTCAGCTGTCTTATCTCGCTGAGCTCTTTGGTTATCTGAGAATTTACAATCAAATATAAGTTAGTAAAGACGTTCTTAAAACCATAACTTATATTCGAATATTACTTATATGGAGACAATTCACAATAATTATATCACAATCAATATATCTACATTTGGATAATACATTCACATATCAATCAAGTAATATTAACACATTAAAGGTTAAAAGAATTTCATTCAAAAATCACGTTTCCTGAAAAAGTGTTGAATCCGCCGGATTCCCAACCGGATTCAACACCATTTCGTTTCCAATTTTGATCAGACCAATTTCTAACGAATACGTTCTTGAATACGTTACTGAATACGCCGTATTACAGCAACAGTTTTTAGCTCACATATCATCATATATGCATGTTAAAACATGTAATAACATCAAAATCATCAATCAACATCAATTAAATCAAACTATATACTAAACAAAATCAAGAACTCACCAATTTACAAGTTTCAACTAGATGATGATGATGATTATGTTATCAAGAGATCACAGCTGCTAATTCACAAGTTTTTGGTTAAAACTTAGCTTTGATTTTAGATTTCTTAGGGTTTTAGAGGTTTAGGTTATAAGTTTCTAAAAGTGGAAAGTGAGGAGCTTTCCTATTTGGGAAAGTTTATAAGTCGGTTAACTTTTACACCGACCTGCATCCACTTAAAACTAATCCCCTTTCAATCTATTGTCTGGAACCTAAAACCCATTTGCGAGAAACTTATTTTATTGCACCGTCAACTATAGTAAATTAAAACAAGCAATAATTTACTAAGCACAATAAGTCCTAAGGCTTATTTAACTAAGTTTCGCAATTTAAACATATCTATCAAATAATTTCTAATACAGTTAAATATATCAATTTAAAATTAGAAATTACCGGACCAGAAGAGAGGATGTTACAAATAAATTATGTTGTCTAATATTGGAGTCGGTTTGGGAGACCGGACTAATATTCCTTCTTTCCTCAATTTTGTCTAGCTTCTTTTTATTCTTTGAACTCCAAACTTTAAGAACTTAAAAACTAGAAATCATAAACACAAGTGAAACAAGTTGAGCTATAATTTTGATCTAGTTTCTTCATCATCAATATCATCATCTTGTTCTTCAATTTCAATTGGTAAGTTTGATTCTTGAAAGTTATGTTCATAAACTTGCTTGATCCAAATTGATATATATATGATATTGAAGTTGATGTTTGATGTTACAAATAGTTATTATTACTATTTGTTGTGCTAAGGTGAATATATAACTGAGTTTATGAGTTTTGTTGTGAAAATCGGGTTATGAGTTTTCATGGTTGAAGTTTGCTGGTTCGGGGTAAGAACCCGGCTGATTCATGATCAAGCCGGCTGATTGTCTGTGTTTGGTTAGTACCCGGCGGGTACTAACACAATCCTGCGGGTAGTGTGACTAAACTGGAGAACCCGGCTGCTAATTGCTTGAACCGGCTTATTCTATAGGCTTTAAAACGAGAATTAAATCTGTTACCACCCAATATAAATCACCAGGTTGATTGCATGATTACCCGACTGATTCCCTTAGTACCCGGCAGGTACTTATGTTACCCGGCGAGTAGTACCTACTTTTTATGAATTTTGTTTCGGCTTATGCACTTGAGTTATATAAATTATATAATGATTTCTGTGATAGACTAAGGTATAATTCTTACATGATAACATGTTATGATGCTAACTTGGATCTAAGTCATGATGTTGTTGATTATCTAAGTTAGTGTAATAAAGATGGCTATTAGTAAGCTAGTATGAATGATATTTGCAACTTGGTTATGGTTATTAATTAAATTATATGTATTGATATAAATAATACAAGTTATGTTTGAATTGTTAGAAATATAACCAAAGTGCAAAGGTGACATGGTTCAGATATATAGAGTATTTAATTGTTTAATACTATGTCTTGACATATGTTATATGGTTATAACATGAGTTATTTAATATGAATGAGTTACTGACTAGTTATTCTGTTTATTCTCAGATTGTGAGAAGGCTCAGTGATATTAGACTTCTGAGCTTGCGGCTGAGGTAACGGTGAGTGAATCTGTACCCTCAGTATGATTTAGTTGTAACAGGTCTGGTTACAACGGGTAACCGTAGATTTTACTGTTGATAGACTGTTAGTCTGACATGATACATGTGATTATGTGCTACATGGCCTTTGGGCATATGTGATGCTAGAGAGGTCAACAAGGGTTGGGCTTGGTTGCTATTGTTTGGCCGACGGAGGGTTCCTTGTACATATCGTTAATGGGAACCTTAGTCGTGTGGGAGAATAGTAACAGGCTATCGGTAAACCGCTGTATTGGCATGCAACTCAGTGGGGTTTACAAGTGTTGCTTGAGCGCCACCCGGGCATTGAGGGTTCCTCAAGGACCACCAATCCTCTTTGATTTCTGTGTGTTTACGATTATTTGCTGTAAACAGATTTGTTAGGCTAAATTAGACTGTCGGTTACATGTCTATTCACTTACCTTTGTGCTAATCCCCCACATTACTTCTTGCAGGTTATGATTAGATAACGGGTTGGACAAGAAGCTGTTGACTGGATGGAATGTTTGACGACCAGACGATTACTCTGATATCTGATTTGTATAAATCAGTGTTGTATTTCGAAATTATATAGCACCCAAGTTGATATACTATGGTTTGAAATGGTTTGACTTTATATATAATATCAAATGTATGTTTTGGACTTACGCTTCCGATGTAAAACATATTAAATATGATTATGAAATATGGGGTGTTATAATAAACCCGGTTTTGATTTACTCGATCCGTAACCCGTTTTAGGCGGTTTTAACTGCCAAATGGCAGTTTTTCTAATTTGAAAAATCCGTTATTTCATGTTGGTTACTTACTTCGTTTTTGGTACAGAGATTTCATAACACAACACACAGATTGTTCATCACAAAATTTTGAGTTTTATCCGATTTTAGATTTCGATTGTACCATCGAAATACTTTAATCTGAAAGTGTTATCACGACTCTCAGAAATCCAAGTAATCGAAACTCTAATTTTCTAACAATGGGTGTTCTTAAGTATTGTTTAATGGGGAGAAGATAAGTGGGGGATAACTTAGCCTTATTTTCTCTTTGAAATTAGAAAGATTTAGAAGGATGGAAGATTATAAAATGGTACACTACTTCTTTTCATTTCCTTTTAACTCGAGAACACGAAACGTATAAATATCACCTTTCTTCTTTTCAACTCGAGAACGCGAAAGTGTTCTTCAGCTTATTTTCTTTTCCTGTCAATTTATAATATCCTATTATGTTTTTTTTCCTTTCAATAAAAAAACTTAAGAGAAAGTCCTAGCTTTTGACGATTGATTTTTAAAGTCAAAATAGAATAGCTAATAAAAACTACTACATAAGAGTATTATATTTTTATAATTATATAAAGTGTAGCAGTATGCATTATTAGTTGAGTATACGAAGTAACTAGAAACAAAATATATTTTTACTAGACTAGAAGGTAGCCCGCGCAAAGCAACGGATAGTATCGCTATAATTTTCATTATATAAGCAAAATATTATAGATATATAATAGTTTAATTGGTTAGATCTAATTAGTATTTAACCTATAGATGGTAAATTGATTTAGAATTGATTGTATATATTTATAAACTTATTTGATTATGAAATATTGGTGAGGTTCAAATGAGAATGACATTTTAAGTAAGAATGGGGGAACCAATTACAATGTTCCATTTTATTTAGGGGTGGAAGGATAGTTTGGTCAACCTACATTATATCTAATACTAATTAAATAATTACTAAAATACAAAAATATAAAATATAGATACATACATATACACAAAGCATATCTATACAGAAAAACCCCAATCGCAAGTTTTGTCTCCAATATTTCGACGCAGATATCAAAATTGAAGGTACACAATACTTTAAATCGACTCAAAATTCTTCAATTCATACGACGAACGTCGATTTATGACCTGTGATTCCAACTTCGATTAGTTTTTATGTTAATGTCGATTAGGTTAATGCGCTCATATTTTTCATGATTTTAACATCATTAATCTACTGTTATTTACGAATTGATTGACAAAAATGCAATAGCATTCTGTTTACGATGATTCACCGATCAAATTTTTAACGAAAACGTGAAATCAAAATACACACAAAAATCGTACGACACTATGATATTCTGTTTTATTAACATGTGTGTTAGTGTATCCTAATACATGAGTTACTGCATGTTACACAAGTGTTGCTGAATGTAATTGTCACATATGTAAGAATAAATCGTGTTTCGTAAACAATGTGTTACCCTATGCTAACACATGTGTTACTGTGTCAAAAATACTTGTGTCACTGTATACTAACACAAGAGTTACTGGAAAATGATAACACATGTGTTACATTTAAAAAATGTTTAAGTTTAACTTGATATGAAGTATATGTTTTGAGGAGATAATAGTAGCAAGTAGTATCACATGTGTTACTTAAAAAATAATCAAAAAAAAAAAAAACATATCATCAGTCAAAAAATTGATAGGGAGACATAAAGTTTGTTAATAACACATGTGTTACTATATAATAACACATGTGTTACTGCTTACAAGAAACTTATACTTCCGCACAAAATTTCACAGGACCAACAGCCACACTGACAACAATGCAGTGCATTTCAAATGAGATTTAAACTCCAGGAGGGATTACACTCTGGGTACATGAAGTACCGGAAGATGTAAAACCATATGTTGGACAAGTTTTTGATGATCTTCAAGAGGCGTACGTCTACTATTTAAGATACACATTTGTGGGAAGATTCGGAGTGAGGAGTTCCACTCAAAAGAGACTGAAGAGAAAACTGATGTGTGAGAAGTACTATATATGCAGCAAGGCTAGATATCCAGAGAAAATCGAAGAGGACACATTGAAAGAAACAGAAAAAAGATAAAAAAAAAGGCAAAACAAAAGAGAGAGTCTCAAAATATTAAAGTCACTGGGAAGATAGGAAGATAGCAGAAGGACATATGAAAAGTGGAATGTGATTTTAGATTAAATAAATTAAAACTTTTGACCAATTGTGTAGTGTTCAATTAAATTTTAACATTATTACTGGATAACTATTTTTTATTATTTTTAGTATCAGTAAAAATTGCAGTGTACTTGTTTCATATGCTAGAAGTAGTACTTGTTTCTGCTATGTATTGATAAAATTGCATTATGTATAATTGGTAACACATGTGTTCGTGGCAGGTAAAGTAAGTGCTGGTTATCTAACACATGTGTTAGTGTCAGGTAACACAAGTGTTAACAGTAGGTAACACAAGTGTTAACAGTAGGTAACACAGGTGTTAGTGTCAGCGAAAGTAAGTGTTAGTAGTACGAATAACAAGTGTCAGTGATAGCTAGCACAAAACTGTTAGTGTTAACTAACACATGTGTTACGGCAGGTAACACAAGTTGTAACACCCCCAAATTTAATGATTTGCGGAAGCTTGATTTGGGTGTTACTAATCAATAACAAAGCACAAAGATAAATAGCAAACGACTCTATATGCGTCGTTTTTTACAAAATATATTGATAACTGAAATGTTTACAACATTTATAGCTTTACATAGCTCGAGTTAATTAAAATGAGATTTCAGTACATAAGTACTTATACAAAATATACTAATGCAAGAAAATCTCAATCGTCTGTATGCTGACTCGAGCTAAATCCTGAAGCAGAAACATCCTACTGCTGGGTACCTGCGATATATGCTAAAAGGTCAGCTATAAAGCTGGTGAGCTCACAGGTTTGAAATCAAGTAATATCGTATGAACCGCAAGATTTAAATAATGAATTGCATCCAGCAATTAAATAATGAATTGCATCCAGCAATTAAATAAGGAATTGCATCCAGCAATTAAATGATAATCATCGTGTATACAGCCATGAGCACATAGTTGAGCTTAACTCGAGGGCCGGGTCCCCTATAGAGAATTCCGGGCGAGGTGCCTCCACGAATGCCTAATCAACATTCGTCTTCCCAAATATTAGTACGTCCGTTTACCCGGTTAGTGCTTGCTAACCCGGACGAGGAGGGTCAATCCTATATGGTACCATATACTAATATTCACGCTACAACGTATTAACAACTATGCTGACGGAGGACTTTAAATGATTAGTTTCGAAAAACTCATGTAGTATATGAAATGTTTGTACTTGCGTTCACATGTAAAAGTTGAGCAATATATCACACCCCTGAGTAAAACAGTAAAAGCGGGGCTATGAGACTCACCTGAGTCTGTAAGCGTTTAAACAAACGTAAGTTGATTAGCCGAATGAAGTCCAAAGACTTGTAACCTGAGGGTGTCCACGACACGTGATGGTTATAAATATGATTGGGTATCTTAAAAGATCACCCCTGCAGTTGTTCGTCCAACTATAATGTCCAAATATCCACTATTTGGTTGATATGTTTAAGTGTTTGAAAAGTGTACGGCCCGTTGGTGACGAGTTTGAAATAATAAACTTTAAGTATTATTATCAATTTATTGATGTTTTGCACTTACAAAAGTGTTCCAAAGTGTTTTATAAGTCGTATCGTATAAAGATTTGAGGTTGTGAAAGTTCGACACTTAGTGAAATTAAAATTTGAAAACCTGCTGTTTTATGCGACGTTGAGCATGACGTCGCTAAAGGCGACGTTGCGCAATTTAATGCGACGTAGGGTGCTGCGTCGCTAAGTGCGACGTGGCGAGGTATTGGCGACGTTAAGGCTGACGTCGCTATATGCGACGTCGCAATTTAATGCGACGTTGTGACTGACGTCGCACTATGCGACGTCACGAGGGGTTTTGCGACGTAGAAGCTGACGTCGCATAAATTCTGGGCCAACTGCGACGTAGCGGTCTGTTGGCCGGAAAATGTGTCGAAAACGAGTTTTTCGGTTTCCGTTCGGTCCAAAACTTTTACCCAACCCATATAGGGACATTATAAGTTGTTACAAACTACTAACAAGTGAAAACATTTAAAAACGAGAGATTTCGGGATTTGTCGGAAACTTACAAAGTGTCGGATGAGAAATCCGAAAAGATAGCGTTGTAGATCGGGATGCGGTGGTCGTTTTCTTCCAAAAGAGTAGTATGATTCGCGTGCGTTTAGTATGTTTATTTGTCGATTTTGTGAAGTTGGGGGTATTTGGTTGGTTGGTAGATTAGAGAGAAAAGAAAGGAGAAAGAGAAAGAGAATGAAAAAGTGAGAGAAGAGAGTGGGAAATGGGAGGTTATCCTCCCATTTTTCGCCCCGCGTTCCCGCTCCGTGCGGTGTTCGTTTGCTCCGTCGTTTATACGTTAAATAATTATTTTAAATATTAAATTGTACATTTTAATTACAAATTATTACGTGATATTTTATTTAATTATTTTACAATTAAGTTTACGTTTGAGTTATAAATGTAAGTTGGTTTATTTAGTTTGCGCGTTTTACATTTTAAATTGTGTAACTTTCTGATCGTACGATACGAATAAATACGAAATATTATTATAATAATATTTTTGACATAACAACGTTATTTAATAAAATTTGTCACCAACGTCCATATTAAATAGAATCGAAATACATTCGATTTAAATTGCGTACGATTTAACCAAATCACATTTTCGTATATATTCAACAATATATATAATTCGATACATTAATTAGCCTAACAAGGAGCTAATTACATGTATTAACATCTGATTAGGCACTAAATACTAGTCCTAATTTGGCGGGTGTTACATTCTCCCCCTGTTAGAAGAATTTCGTCCCGAAATTTAGCTCGAAGTCGTGCTTGATGTGGACTCAGTGAAGAGTTGAGGATATTTGAGTCGCATTTGGTCTTCCCGTTCCCAGGTGAATTCCGGACCACGCCGCGAATTCCATCTGACCTTGACGATGGGAATGCGACTTTGTTTCAGTTGTTTGACCTCACGGTCCATAATTTCAGCGGGTTCCTCAACGAAGTGTAGTTTATTGTCAACACGAATTTCATCTAATGGAATAATAAGTGTCTCATCAGACAGACACTTCTTCAGATTTGAAATATGAAAAGTAGGGTGCACGCTGCTAAGTTCGGATGGCAGCTGCAATCGATAAGCTACGGGGCCAATCCTTTCGAGGATCTCAAACGGCCCGATGTATCTAGGATTCAACTTCCCGCGTTTGCCAAAACGGATGACGCCTTTCCAAGGCGATACTTTTAAGAGTACTCGATCCCCAACTTGGAACTCGAGTGGTTTGCGTCTCACGTCAGCATAACTTTTCTGACGATCACGTGCGGCTTTGAGTCTGTTTTGGATTTCCACAATTTTCTCAGTGGTGGCGTGAATGAGTTCAGGACCAGTGAGTTGACTATCTCCCACTTCAGTCCAACAGATCGGTGATCGGCACTTACGACCGTACAGTGCCTCAAAAGGTGCAGCCTTAATGCTGGCGTGATAGCTGTTATTGTACGAGAATTCGCACAACGGTAGATGTTTTTCCCAGTTTGTACCGAAATCAACTACGCAGGCGCGTAGCATATCTTCCAAGGTTTGAATGGTTCGTTCACTTTGGCCATCGGTTTGAGGATGGTACGCGGTACTCATATCGAGACGGGTACCCATAGCTTTCTGAAGTGATTGCCAAAAGTGAGAAGTGAAACGGGCATCCCTGTCAGAGATGATCGAGATTGGAACACCGTGATGAGAAACGATTTCCTTGATGTAGATTTGTGTGAGGCGTTCCATTTTATCGCTTTCTTTGATTGCCAGAAAGTGAGCAGATTTGGTGAGACGATCGACGATCACCCAAATGGTATCGCAACCGCTCGACGACTTTGGTAGTTTAGTTATGAAGTCCATGGCAATTTGATCCCATTTCCATTCAGGGATTTCAGGTTGTTGGAGTAAACCAGAAGGTTTCTGATGTTCGGTTTTGACTTTCGAGCAAGTAAGACACTTGCTGACATAAGTGGCGATTTCGGCTTTCATGTTTGGCCACCAATAAAATTCCTTGATACCGTGGTACATCTTATCGGATCCCGGATGAATAGAATATTTAGACTTGTGAGCCTCGTCCATCACCAAGTCTCTTAGGTTCCCAAAACTAGGCAACCAGATTCGGTTTGAGAAATACCTAATTCCGTTAGGTCTGATTTTGAATTGTTTGTCAATGCCCCTCAAGGCTTCATTTTTGATGTTTTCAGGTTTCAGGGCTTCGATCTGAGCGGTATGAATTTGAATGGTAAGATCGTTATGAATGGTCATACTGAGGGCTCGGACTCGAAGTGGTTTTGATCGTTCCTTTCGGCTGAGGGCATCGGCTACAACATTAGCCTTCCCTGGATGGTACTTGATCTCGCAATCGTAATCGGTAAGCAACTCGACCCATCGACGTTGCCTCATATTGAGATCCTTCTGATCGAAGATATGTTGGAGACTTTTATGATCGGTAAAAATGGTGCACTTAGTGCCGTAGAGATAATGTCTCCAGATTTTGAGTGCAAAAACGACAGCTCCAAGTTCGAGATCGTGAGTGGTGTAGTTCTTTTCATGAATTTTCAGCTGTCGTGAGGCATAGGCAATAACTTTGTCTCGTTGCATCAGCACACAACCAAGACCTTGATGAGAAGCATCGCAGTATACCACGAAGTCATCGGTGCCTTCGGGTAAGGATAGAATTGGAGCACTGCAAAGCTTTTGCTTAAGAAGTTGGAATGCTGACTCTTGTTTTTCGGTCCAATCGAACCTTTTGTCCTTCTGAGTCAGTACCGTGAGTGATTGAGCTATTTTGGAGAAATTTTCAATAAATCGTCGATAATACCCAGCAAGACCCAAGAATTGTCGTACTTCAGTTGCAGAGGTGGGTGCTTGCCAGTCTTTGATAGCCTCGATTTTTGATGGGTCCACGTGAATTCCCTGACTGTCAATCACGTGACCAAGAAATTGAACAGTTTGGATCCAGAACTCACACTTAGAGAATTTAGCATAAAGCTCCTCGTGTCTAAGTAGTTCCAGGATAGTTCTGAGGTGTTGCGCATGTTCTTGCTCGTTGCGCGAGTAAATGAGTATGTCATCGATAAAGACAATGACAAACTTATCGAGGTAAGGTTTGCACACCCGATTCATGAGGTCCATGAATACTGCCGGTGCGTTAGTTAGACCGAAGGGCATCACTTGGAATTCGTAGTGCCCGTAACGAGTTCTGAAAGCAGTTTTTGGAATATCGGTGTCGCGAACTCGTAACTGATGATAACCTGATCGCAGGTCGATTTTTGAGTAAATACTTGAACCCTAAAGTTGGTCGAATAGATCATCAATGCGAGGAAGTGGATAACGGTTCTTGACGGTCAATTTGTTCAATTCTCGGTAGTCAATGCACATTCGGAATGAACCGTCCTTCTTTTTGACAAATAAGACCGGAGCTCCCCAAGGTGAAGAACTTGGTCTAATGAATCCTCGATCCAGAAGTTCCTGTAACTGAGAGGACAACTCCTGAAGTTCGGATGGGGCTAAACGGTACGGTGCGCGGGCCACCGGTGCGGCACCCGGCACGAGATTAATTGAGAACTCAACCTGTCTAGATGGAGGTAAACCAGGCAGTTCTTCTGGAAAGACTTCGGGAAAGTCTCTAACAATCGGCACATCCTCAAGTCGCTTCTCCTCCGACTTCTTCTCTGTGATGTGTGCAAGTATTGCGGGGTAACCCTTTCTCAGAAATTTTCGGGTTTTTAAGCAGGAGATTATATTGAGTCCCGTCCCACCGGTCTCCCCCTGTATGATCAAGGTTCCCCCAACGGCGAGTGGGATACGGACGATTTTATCATGACAAACGATTTCAGCTCGATGTTTGGACAACCAGTCCATTCCAATAATGACGTCGAAACTTCCGATTTCAATGGGTATAAGGTCGATCGAAAAGGTTTCGTCAGCTAGGTTTAAAGTGCAATTAGGTATCACACTGGTGGTTTCTACAAGTTTTCCATTTGCTAGCTCTACAGTGTACTTAACATCTAAGTCAACAGGAGTGATGTCAAGTAATGGGCAAAAATCATCGGAGATAAAGCTTCTATCAGCACCAGTATCAAATAGAACAGAAGCAGTTAAGTTGTTGAGGAGGAACATACCCGAGACCACATTCGGGTCTTGGCGGGCGTCCCCAGATTTGATGACGAAAGCTCTGCTGCGGGTGTTGTTGTTGTTGTTGTTGCGGTTGTTGTTGTTGTTGCGGTTGTTGTTGTTGTTGTTCTTCAGATTTGGGCACGAGTCCCTGAAATGCCCAGGTTTCCCACACTCAAAGCATACTTTGGGTGGTCTGGTGTTGTTGGGGTTGTTGTTGGTAGGAGAGCGGCAATCTTTGGTGAGGTGGCCGTACCTCTTGCAGTTGTTGCAAAAGGGACCACAGGAACCCTCATGGTGTCGGCTGCACTTGGGACAATATGGTTTGCTCCCAGTGTAACCCCGGATGATATCAGTGGTGGTGTTGTAGGCTTTGATAGTGTCGGGTTTCTTGTTTTGTTGGTTGGAGGGGTTGTTGTGGTAGTCAGACCACTTGCGTTTGTTGTTTTGGGATGATGAAGTGGGTTGTTCAGAATCTTGACTCATAGACATCAGGTCTTGGGCCAATGAGATTGCACCGTCAATGGTGGTTGGTTTGGAAGAGATGACGTGTCCCCGAACAAAATCAGGGAGACCAAGGGCGTACTTCCTGATTTTATCAGGTTCAGTGCTCACCATAGCTGGGCGGAGGGCAGCTAGTTGTTGAAACCTGGTGGTATAACCATCGATGTCACCACCCTGAACCTTCAAATTCCAAAACTCCTCATCTAGCTTTTGGAGTTTGGCGATCGAGCAGTATTTGGCAGTGAGTTTTGCCTTCAATTCCTCCCAAGTGAGTTGGTAGGCAATGTCAGCACCCACTGATTGGGTATATGAATTCCACCAAGAGTGGGCATCATCTTCAAGAGAGTAGGTGGCGAAGTTTACTTTGTCGTTCTCCGCGCATTTACTAACACGGAAAACAGTTTCCATTTTCTCGAACCATCTGATCAGTCCGATGGCTCCTTCAGAACCCTTGAAGCTCGAGGGTTTGCAGCTTTGGAAGTCCTTGTAAGAACAAGGTTTGACGGCAGAGGTTCCAGCGGTATCGCTGTTTCTTGTGGAGTTGGGTGGGGTATTCCGAGCCAAGGCTTCAGTAACAGCCTGGGTTATAAGTGACGTAATCTGAGCATCAGTGTAAGGTCTTGACTTTGGCGGCATGATTCTTCAATAAAAAATAAAAAAATGAAGATACATAAGATTTCGTAGAGAAGTTGTATTTGTTATAGGTGTACATGTATAAAAGCAGTAATACATGACATAGTATGGAAAAATGAAAATCAATATGAGTTGGAACATCAAGGGATATTTGATAGATAATAAGAGTCCAAAGGTTACATCCTACAGATGTATTACAAAAGATGTCGGGAATTGTTACATCCGACCGAATTATGGAGTAGCGCGTAGATAGTTACTAGATTACAGGATAGATTACAAGACAAAGACTACACTAGTCTTGACGTAAATTAATTTGTTCCATCATCGTGACAAGACAGTCCACAGTGTTTGCAAGCCTGCTAGCTTGTCGGGCGTTGTCTTCTGCTAGCGCAAGTCGTTGTGTTAGTCCGCGCGCATACTCTTCTGCTTCATGTGAGCGTTGCTCACATTCTTCCATCCTTTGTTGTAGAAGGGCATTTTCCACCCTTATCCCTATTATTTGATTGCGAAGGACATCCATGTTGTTGTTTGTGGTTTCAAGGTCGTCGGAGACTTGTTCGATGCGTTCAAGGGATGTAAGTCTCCAGTTTTCGTTTGTTTCCTGCAACACGACATCCATGGTGCGAAGTCGCTGCTCGTGTTGATTCACCCTGGCGGCTAAGGCCGGTAAGGTGGAATGAGTGGGATACGGGCCAGCTCGAGGCAACCTGGAGTTCCTCCTTGCTACCCTTGGGTTCTGCGATCCGGATTGAGAACGAGATGAATTTGATGGAATGTTTGCCATTTCTGAGACAAAGCGTTAGTAAGATTGAGGCCTATATTCATATAGCTCCTATATAATATAGCCTATTGAGTGTCTAGCATAAACATGTTTAAGTCTCGGTTCTCTCGAGGTCAGAGTCTTCTATTGTACCCTGTTCAGCCATAACTACTTTCAGGTCTTACATCATCTTTGCTTAATTGTACATAGTTGATCAGGCTATGTTAAATTAAACTCGTATGATGTAATCACTGAACCAGTTATACTTAATAAGGAATACAGCCTAATGGTCATAGTCTAGGTTCACTAAATGCAACCTAGTTCACTATAACCTTAGGCTCTGATACCAATCTGTAACACCCCCAAATTTAATGATTTGCGGAAGCTTGATTTGGGTGTTACTAATCAATAACAAAGCACAAAGATAAATAGCAAACGACTCTATATGCGTCGTTTTTTACAAAATATATTGATAACTGAAATGTTTACAACATTTATAGCTTTACATAGCTCGAGTTAATTAAAATGAGATTTCAGTACATAAGTACTTATACAAAATATACTAATGCAAGAAAATCTCAATCGTCTGTATGCTGACTCGAGCTAAATCCTGAAGCAGAAACATCCTACTGCTGGGTACCTGCGATATATGCTAAAAGGTCAGCTATAAAGCTGGTGAGCTCACAGGTTTGAAATCAAGTAATATCGTATGAACCGCAAGATTTAAATAATGAATTGCATCCAGCAATTAAATAATGAATTGCATCCAGCAATTAAATAAGGAATTGCATCCAGCAATTAAATGATAATCATCGTGTATACAGCCATGAGCACATAGTTGAGCTTAACTCGAGGGCCGGGTCCCCTATAGAGAATTCCGGGCGAGGTGCCTCCACGAATGCCTAATCAACATTCGTCTTCCCAAATATTAGTACGTCCGTTTACCCGGTTAGTGCTTGCTAACCCGGACGAGGAGGGTCAATCCTATATGGTACCATATACTAATATTCACGCTACAACGTATTAACAACTATGCTGACGGAGGACTTTAAATGATTAGTTTCGAAAAACTCATGTAGTATATGAAATGTTTGTACTTGCGTTCACATGTAAAAGTTGAGCAATATATCACACCCCTGAGTAAAACAGTAAAAGCGGGGCTATGAGACTCACCTGAGTCTGTAAGCGTTTAAACAAACGTAAGTTGATTAGCCGAATGAAGTCCAAAGACTTGTAACCTGAGGGTGTCCACGACACGCGATGGTTATAAATATGATTGGGTATCTTAAAAGATCACCCCTGCAGTTGTTCGTCCAACTATAATGTCCAAATATCCACTATTTGGTTGATATGTTTAAGTGTTTGAAAAGTGTACGGCCCGTTGGTGACGAGTTTGAAATAATAAACTTTAAGTATTATTATCAATTTATTGATGTTTTGCACTTACAAAAGTGTTCCAAAGTGTTTTATAAGTCGTATCGTATAAAGATTTGAGGTTGTGAAAGTTCGACACTTAGTGAAATTAAAATTTGAAAACCTGCTGTTTTATGCGACGTTGAGCATGACGTCGCTAAAGGCGACGTTGCGCAATTTAATGCGACGTAGGGTGCTGCGTCGCTAAGTGCGACGTGGCGAGGTATTGGCGACGTTAAGGCTGACGTCGCTATATGCGACGTCGCAATTTAATGCGACGTTGTGACTGACGTCGCACTATGCGACGTCACGAGGGGTTTTGCGACGTAGAAGCTGACGTCGCATAAATTCTGGGCCAACTGCGACGTAGCGGTCTGTTGGCCGGAAAATGTGTCGAAAACGAGTTTTTCGGTTTCCGTTCGGTCCAAAACTTTTACCCAACCCATATAGGGACATTATAAGTTGTTACAAACTACTAACAAGTGAAAACATTTAAAAACGAGAGATTTCGGGATTTGTCGGAAACTTACAAAGTGTCGGATGAGAAATCCGAAAAGATAGCGTTGTAGATCGGGATGCGGTGGTCGTTTTCTTCCAAAAGAGTAGTATGATTCGCGTGCGTTTAGTATGTTTATTTGTCGATTTTGTGAAGTTGGGGGTATTTGGTTGGTTGGTAGATTAGAGAGAAAAGAAAGGAGAAAGAGAAAGAGAATGAAAAAGTGAGAGAAGAGAGTGGGAAATGGGAGGTTATCCTCCCATTTTTCGCCCCGCGTTCCCGCTTCGTGCGGTGTTCGTTTGCTCCGTCGTTTATACGTTAAATAATTATTTTAAATATTAAATGGTACATTTTAATTACAAATTATTACGTGATATTTTATTTAATTATTTTACAATTAAGTTTACGTTTGAGTTATAAATGTAAGTTGGTTTATTTAGTTTGCGCGTTTTACATTTTAAATTGTGTAACTTTCTGATCGTACGATACGAATAAATACGAAATATTATTATAATAATATTTTTGTCATAACAACGTTATTTAATAAAATTTGTCACCAACGTCCATATTAAATAGAATCGAAATACATTCGATTTAAATTGCGTACGATTTAACCAAATCACATTTTCGTATATATTCAACAATATATATAATTCGATACATTAATTAGCCTAACAAGGAGCTAATTACATGTATTAACATCTGATTAGGCACTAAATACTAGTCCTAATTTGGCAGGTGTTACACAAGTGTTAGTGGTAAGAATAACAAGTGTTAGTGGTAAGAATAACAAGTGTCAGTGATAGCTTACACAAACTGTTAATGTTATCTAACACATGTGTTAGGGGCTGTTAGCACAAGTGTTAGTGGTAGGTAACACAAAGTGTTAGAGTTTGGTAATACAAGTGTTAGTATCAGGTAAAGCAAATGTTAGTGGTGAGAATAACAATTGTCAGTGATAGCTAACACTAATGTTAGTGTTACCTAACACATGTGTTAGGGACGGGTAACACAAGTGTTAGTGGTAGATAACACAAGTGTTAGTGGTAGGTAACACAAGTGTTAAAGGTTGGTAACACAGGTGTTAGTATCATGTGAAGCAAGTGTTAGCGGTAGATAACACAAGTGTTAATGGTAGGTAACACAAGTGTTAGTGGTATGTAACACAAGTGTTAATGGTAGTAACCCAAATGTTAGGGTTCCGTAACATACAACCGAAGTAAACAAAGGATATAATGAAAAATGCCAACAGACAAACAATTTCTTAAAAAAACATAAACCATACTCATGTAACCAAATGTACTTGACTGTATCATATCGAACATACCTGATTCAAAAAAATATGACCAACCTATTATGAACAAAATGTACTTGAGTACATCGTGGCTAACACCCCTTGATTACAAAAGATAATGACCAATACTATTATGAACAATTGGACTTCATTACAAAATCCTAAAAATCCACAGTCAAACTACAATGTATCATTCTCATCAGAATATCACTTTTCTCTTATTCAGCTCATCGGCAACGTTCTTATCTTTCTCATCTTTTTTCCTATCCTCGTCCTTCTTTTTAGCTTGTTCCTCTGCTGCTTTCTTATCCTTCAATTCATCCGCAACTTTCTTTCTATTTTACCTTTTCTTCTCTTCCAGATTAACAACTTTCTTTCTTTTGGCCTCCTCGGTAGCAGCCTTTTTATCAGCCGCGGCCTTCTCTGTAAACACATTTCATATATCAATAAACTCATATCACATATATAGACACATTCTATATAAACTCTAGTAGCAACACTTGTGTAACTACTACTATCCACATCAACATCAAACATATAGATACTAAACTACCACTATCCACATCAACATGCATAAGTAACAAGTGTGTAACTTCGAAAAAAATCGACTCGCTACAGTTGTATCACCAGGCACTAAAATACAAATCATACGCAGCTAACACATGTGTTACTAAACCAACAAAGTACAAATGTAAATAACAGTCTATTAACACATGTGATACAATACAATACCACATTTGATAGTAACTCCTATCAATCCTTGTTTTCAGCAAAACTCTTCAGAATTTGTAATTTTGTATTTTCATATGCTAAATTTTCATGCTAATCAATTACTATAACGACAAAAGTTGTTTCATATTTCATCAAGACATTTCATCGAACACCTTATATGCAAGTTTATTTTAATTATCCCAAATGTAAAAATTCACTTTGAACACACCTATATCTAATCATAAGCATGATATTCATACTCAATGTAACTATATACAGACTCACTACACTTGTATTGCCAGAAACTAAAATACAAACCAAACGTAGCTAACACATGTGTTACTAAACCCTAAATTCAAGCAAAAACACAAAAATACATATACCAGACTGTCATACAAGATCAAAACCAACTAAAAATGAAATATCACATATTTAACACTAAAAGCTAAACATAAAACTTCAAAACAACTTACGGAATGGAACGGATCGAAGAGACCTAGAAGCTATCGCCCTTGATGTTGTTGTTTCTGGAACAATCTCTTCACGAATATCCATTTTTACGAAGGAAACAAGCAATAATCAGTGTATTACAAAGGTTTACCGACTTAGGGTTTCGTGCAACCGAAATTGGTAAAAATAACAGCGAGAATGATGAACCTAGCAACTGTGATGCAAGAAAACGATGATTTTTGAGAAGCAATTAGATGAATGAAACACCAAATCGATTATTTGTCAAGCTTTTTTAGTTAGGGTTTATGCACGTTTGGTGTTCGTGAGAGAAAGAGCGAGGCTTTAGTTTTCCTGTAACTTTCAAATGAGAGTGAAAAAAACTGATGGAAATAATTAAATGGTAAAATTACCATACTACCCCTCCGCCCAAAATATAACGCCCCTCATTTAATATAACAATACAATATTAAGTTTGGCGGAAGCGACTAATTGAAATACATATTCTATTAAAATCTGCTAGAAATTTTCGCAAACCTTTATACAATATGTTTAACTACTAAACAAACATAGTTAACATGTTTACAAACCCGGGGCATTATATGCTACAAAACATTATATATATATTACAAACTGGACCAGAGTTGCAAGTTTCAAACATTCCCAGCGTCAAAACATCCTTCCTGACTACCCACATATTATACATCACCTGCAGGAAGTAAATTGAGGGATTAGCACGAAGCTAAGTGAATGAGTTATCAACTACAATTCAATTTAGCTAGTAATCTGTCACAATCAATAATGCAACAATTATCGTCAAGAGGAACGGTGGTTCCTAGAGACCCTGTTCCGGGTGGCCTCATCAGAACACTTAAACCCTACTGTCGGCCAAAACAGCGAGTAACCGCTAACTCGATGCTAATCTCCATCAACACATGTACACAACCCTGTGTCGACCAACATTAGCAACCAAGTCCAACCAACAAATCAAGTTGACCTCTGAATCATACATTCCAAATCAATGTACATCACTCAACCAATCAAATGGCATATCATGTCAAGTTCACAGTCTATCAATAGTAATTCCTATAATTACTGATTGAAATCAAACTGACACAACCAAATCAAACTGTGAGTTTCAAATCCACTCACCTGATTATCTCGTTTCACTTACTCAGCTGTCTTATCTCGCTGAGCTCTTTGCTTATCTGAGAATCAACAATCAGGTAAATGTTAGAAATCAAGATCATAAATACATAATTTACATTAGTTTGAATTATTAGGAACCAAGCACAATCAGCATTACAATTGCAAGCTCCTAATTATGAATTAGTACTACAATATGACAAATATCATGTACAACCTTCATATTATAGCATATTAATAATCACATATTAACATTTTAAGTTTGAAATTAATTAAAGTAAAAAAAACCGTAAAAACGGGTCACTACCCGCCGGGTAGCCACATTACCCGCCGGGTACCCCATCACAACCGCCGAGTCACACCATGTAGCAACCGGGTGAATTAAAAGTTGAGGTAACAGAACTTAATTACGTTTTAAAGGCTATAAGAGCCGCCGGGTACGGGTTTTACCCGCCGGATTCCCGGTTTAGGTACATTACCCGCCGGGTACGGGCTCTACCCGCCGGGTACCCACCCTGCACCAGCAAGCTTCGCCCAGCTCAAAACCCAGCTACGAAATTTATATCAACTAACCACAATTCGAGTACAGCAACATGTTTTCACTCATATATCATCACATAAACATACTATAACCTGTTTAACACTATCAATTCTTACATATACCACAAATGATTATGATTATAAACTTAAACCATGTAAGAACTTACCAATTAAGGATTTCAAAGTGATGATGATGGTGATTATGAAACACAAATCAATTCCAGCTCAAGATCACTAGTTTGATTTCTTTGTAGCTCTAGGTTTTTGGTTGTTTAGTTTTAGGGTTTAAGGTTCTAAGTTACCAAAAATGGAAAGTATAAAACTTTCCTAAAAGGGAAAGTTACATATATGTCGGCCTAAAATATTTACACCGACCCGTATCCACTTAAAACTAGTCCCCTTTCAATCTATTGCCTGGAACCTAAAAACCAATTGCGAGAAACTTATTTTATTGCACCGTCAACTATAGTAAATTAAAACAAACAATAATTTACTAAGCACAATAAGTCCTGAGGCTTATTTAACTAAGTTTCGCAATTAAACATATATTATCAAATAATTTCTAACACATTTAAATATTTCAATTTAAAATCAGAAATTACCGGACCAGAAGAGAGGATGTTACAACTCTCCCCCCCTTAAGAAGATTTCGCCCCCGAAATCTCATCACGATCAAATAATCTAGGATATCTGGATTTCATACTATCTTCAGTCTCCCAAGTTAGGTTTTCACCTAAACTATGTTTCCATTTCACTAACACCATGGGAATCTGTTTCTTTCTAAGTTTGGTCACTTTTCGGTCAAGAAGTTCAACTGGTTCTTCTACTAACTTCTGACTTTGATCTACTTTCAAATCTTTCAAAGGAAGAATCTGTGACTGGTCTTCAACATTACATTTTCTCAAATAACAATTGTTAAACGTATCATGAATACCAGCAAGCTCTGGAGGAAGATCCAATGTAACAGACTGATCATTAACAATCTGACGAATTCTAAACGGTCCAATATATCGAGGAGCCAATTTGCCATGTTTCCCAAACCGAATTACCCCTTTCCAAGGCGAAACTTTCAAGTAAACAAGTTCACCTTCAACAAAAGTAACTGGTCGACGTTTAGGATCAGCATATTGTTTCTGTCTGTCACGTGCAGCTTTCAACTTTTCACGAGCCACTGCCACTTTATCAGCTGTCATTTGAACGATTTCTGGGCCTGCAAACTGTTTCTCATCTGCCTCTAGCCAACAAGTTGGAGTTCTACAAATGCGTCCATACAGCATTTCATATGGAGGCATGCCAATACTGGAATGATGAGAGTTATTATAAGCAAACTCAACCAATGGCAAATGAGAATCCCAAGAACCACCATACTCCAGAATACAAGCTCTCAGCATATCCTCCAATGTCTGAATCGTACGTTGTGACTGACCATCTGTTTGAGGATGATAAGCTGTACTAAGATTCACTCTGGTGCCCAACTCATGCTGTAAACTTTGCCAAAATTGAGATACAAACCTCGGATCTCTATCAGATACAATCGATAATGGAATACCATGCCGAGTAACAATCTCATTCATATATAACTGTGCAAGTTTACTTAGAGATGCAGTCTCACTAGTAGCTAGAAAATGAGCACTCTTGGTCAATCGATCAACAATGACCCAAACCATGTCATTTCCGCGGACAGTTCTAGGCAGTTTGGTAACAAAATCCATAGTCAAATGTTCCCACTTCCATTCTGGAATCTCAAGCTGTTTCAACAACCCATACGGCTTCTGGTGTTCAGCTTTCACTTGAGAACAAATATGACAAGAACTAACAAACCTCGCTACGTCCATTTTCATTGTAGGCCACCAATACAAAGGTTTCAAGTCATTATACATTTTAGTACTTCCCGGATGTACAGACAATCTGGACTTGTGGGCTTCATTCAGAATAACATCCCGAAGACCACCAAACAAAGGAATCCAAACACGAGACTGAAAGGTTTTTAATCCCCTCGAATCATCTAATAACAATTCCTTCCGATTCAACATAATTTCAGCTTTCAAATTATGATCTAACAAGGCCTCCAACTGTGCAGCTTTTATCTGGCCCATCAAATCAGAAGAAACTTCTAAACGCATAAAATAAACTTGATCAGAAGTTATCTTGCGGCTTAAAGCATCAGCAACCACATTGGCTTTTCCTGGATGGTATTTAATTTCACAATCTTAATCCTTGATTAATTCCAACCATCGTCTCTGCCGCATATTCAACTCTTGTTGTGAAAATATATACTGAAGACTCTTGTGACCTGTACAAATAACACATTTGGTACCATACAAGTAATGCCTCCAGATTTTCAAAGCAAACACAACCGCTGCAAGTTCTAAATCATGGGTAGGATAATTTCTTTCATGAGGTTTGAGCTGACGAGAAGCATAAGCAATCACAAGATCTCGCTGCATTAAAACACAACCCAAACCAGCAATAGATGCATCACAATAAACAACAAAATCATCGGACCCATCTGGCAATGCTAACACAGGAGCCTGACATAACAACTGTTTCAGAGTCTGAAAAGCAGCTTCCTGTTGTTCAGCCCATACAAATTTTTCATCCTTACGGGTTAGTTTAGTCAATGAACTGGCAATTTTAGAAAAATCTTTAATAAACTTCCGGTAATAACCCGCCAACCCAAGAAAACTCTTTATTTCTGAAGCAGACTTTGGAGCTTTCCAATTCATTACAGCTTCAATTTTCGAAGGATCAACTTTAACGCCCTCATTACAAATGATATGACCCAAAAACTGTACCTCCCGAATCCAAAATTCACATTTCGAAAACTTTGCATACAAATGTTCTCTCTTTAAGGTTTCCAATACTAACCTCAAATGCATTCTATGTTCTGATTCGGATTTAGAATATACCAAAATATCATCGATAAATACAATCACAAATTTATCAAGAAAAGGTCGACAAACACGATTCATCAAATCCATGAAAACTGCTGGAGCATTCGTTAAACCAAAAGGCATAACCAGGAATTCAAAATGACCATACCTGGTTCGAAATGGAGTTTTAGGAACATCACAATCACGAACACGAACTTGATGATAACCTGACCTCAAATCAATCTTTGAATAAAACGAAGATCCTTGCAACTGATCAAACAAATCATCTATTCTGGGCAAAGGATACTTATTCTTTACAGTCCGTTTATTCAATTCCCTGTAATCAATGCACATTCTAAAAGACCCATCTTTCTTTTTCACAAACAAAACTGGTGCACCCCAGGGAGAAGAACTAGGTCGAATAAACCCTTTATCTAACAACTCCTGTATCTGATTCATCATTTCACGTATCTCAGATGGAGCTAATCTATAAGGGGCTTTGGCAATAGGTGAAGAGCCATGAACAAGATCAATCTGGTATTCAACCTCCCTAATCGGTGGTAAACCAGGTAATTCATTAGGGAACACTTCCGGATACTCAGAAACAACTGGTACATCATAAAGGGACTTCTTTTCTAACTTAGCGTCAATCACATAAGCTAGATACGATTCACAGCCCTTGGACAAAGATTTCCTAGCTTTCATCATACTAATCAAAGGTATACAAACATTATCCCGTTCTCCTCGAGCCACGACATATGACTCTTCAGAGATTGGAATTCTAATCAGCTTATTGTGGCAATCTATGCTTGCTTTATACTGACTTAACCAATCCATACCAATAATCACATCAAAACTAGCAATTGGCATCAACAAAAAGGAAATTGGGAAAGTTTGACTATCTATCATAATACTAGCTCCAATTACCGAGGTGGTAACAGGAACTGACTTGCCACTAGCTATTTCTACTTCAACTGGATTTGTTATCACAGTAGGCATCATTTTCAACTTATCACAGAAGTACATGGATACAAAAGAACAATTTGCACCAGAATCAAACAAAACACGAGCTGGTACAGAATTTACAAGAAAAGTACCCGTGATCACGTCATCTGTATGGACAGCTTCATCCACTGTCATTTGAAAAGCCCTACTAACTGCAGATGGCGGAGTCTTCCGCTTCTGACCGGAAGAAGATGAACTAACAACCGTCCCAGAACACTGTCTCTTGGCCTCAGAACACTGATTTGCACGGTGACCTTCTTTGTGACAGTTCCAGCACACGAAATTGGGATAAACACAATCCTTAAATTCATGCCCAATCACACCACATTTCATACATCTAGTGGTTTGTACAGTACACGGCCCAAAATGTCTAGTTTTACATTTAAAACACCAATTAGGACGATCAGAAGTACCACTACTACTTTCTTGTTTCTTACCTTGCTGATTTCCTTGCCACAGTTGTTTACCTTTACCAGAAGGTTCACTTTTAGGTTTCTGAGAAGTCACCTCTTTTCTTGGCATCTCTTGAGGTCTCAAATCACTATCAACAGATCGAGCTAACATGAAAGCATGAGGAAGAGAACTAGCCAACCTCACTGTAGTTCGATAATGATTTGGTAAAGTACCCACAAACTGGTCTATTTGAGTTCTCTCATCGGGAACCCACTGCTGAACAAACCTGAGTTTCTCTGTGAACTGATTTATCAAATCATCCATTGACATGTTATCAATTAACTGCAAATCCATAAACTCTTTTCTAATCCGAGCTATATCAAAGTTTGAACAATACTGTTTACAGACTTCATTGCGAAAATCAGACCATCGGATAGATGCTTTCTGAAAAGGAGATAAAACAGAAGTAATCGAATCCCACCAATTCATAACTGCTCCTTTCAAAAGTTGAGATGCATAAGGAACTTTCAATTCTTCTTCACATTGACAAACCTCAAATTTCTTTTCAACATCTCTTAGCCAATTCATAGTCACAGAAGGATTTGTACTACCCGAATACACAGACGGATTATTGCTCATAAAGGTTTTAAAAGAACAACCCTTCGGTTTCGGCGGTGGAATCATACCAAACATAGGATGAGAAGATTCAGATTCTTTTTGTTGTTTATACATTCTGAGTGCTTGGTTTTCCTCTTCCAATTGAAGTAAATATTGGTCTCTTTCAATCTCTTCTCTAGCCTGAAAAGAAGTTCCAGCATTACCAGCCTGATCATCGTGCACCCCAACAGTAACTTCCGGCCTCGAGACATTATTAGGGTTAACAGGTGTTTGTTCATTATCCGCCATATATGTAAACACCACAACAGCTTACAATTCATTAGTCGTTAGTACCTATTTCTACTAACAACTTCACATTCAGTACATAATCCCATTTCCAAGAATGTTCGACACAACACAATCAAAGTTTAGGATTGAACATACAATCATATTCAATTTCCCCAAACTATTGCTCTGATACCAACTTATAACGCCCCTCATTTAATATAACAATACAATATTAAGTTTGGCGGAAGCGACTAATTGAAATACATATTCTATTAAAATCTGCTAGAAATTTTCGCAAACCTTTATACAATATGTTTAACTACTAAACAAACATAGTTAACATGTTTACAAACCCGGGGCATTATATGCTACAAAACATTATATATATATATTACAAACTGGATCAGAGTTGCAAGTTTCAAACATTCCCAGCTTCAAAACATCCTTCCTGACTACCCACATATTATACATCACCTGCAGGAAGTAAATTGAGGGATTAGCACGAAGCTAAGTGAATGAGTTATCAACTACAATTCAATTTAGCTAGTAATCTGTCACAATCAATAATGCAACAATTATCGTCAAGAGGAACGGTGGTTCCTAGAGACCCTGTTCCGGGTGGCCTCATCAGAACACTTAAACCCTACTGTCGGCCAAAACAGCGAGTAACCGCTAACTCGATGCTAATCTCCATCAACACATGTACACAACCCTGTGTCGACCAACATTAGCAACCAAGTCCAACCAACAAATCAAGTTGACCTCTGAATCATACATTCCAAATCAATGTACATCACTCAACCAATCAAATGGCATATCATGTCAAGTTCACAGTCTATCAATAGTAATTCCTATAATTACTGATTGAAATCAAACTGACACAACCAAATCAAACTGTGAGTTTCAAATCCACTCACCTGATTATCTCGTTTCACTTACTCAGCTGTCTTATCTCGCTGAGCTCTTTGCTTATCTGAGAATCAACAATCAGGTAAAAGTTAGAAATCAAGATCATAAATACATAATTTACATTAGTTTGAATTATTAGGAACCAAGCACAATCAGCATTACAATTGCAAGCTCTTAATTATGAATTAGTACTACAATATGACAAATTGTGACACCCCCAAATTTGATGATTTGCAGAAGCTTGATTTGGGTGTCACTAATCAATATACAAAGCACATAAGATATAATGAACGACCACTATATGCGTCGTTTTAAACTTGTATAGATAAAGTAAATGTTTACATCAAAATATAGTTACATTAGCTCGATTCCTGAAATTGAGAGATTACATAGCATAATTACTTTTACAAAATATAATAATGCAATCAAATCTCTAGTTGTATGAATGCTGACTCGAGCTAATATTTCCTGCTTGTGCAGCCAACCTACTGCTGGGTACCTGTGATAAATACTAAAATGGGTCAGCGAAAACGCTGGTGAGTTCACAGGTTTGTATGTCAATGTATAGTTGTAAGAACCGCAAGATTTATATTGAATTTAAAATGCAATTAAGCAAAATAAAAGTTATACTGTCCATGAGCACATAGTCTGAGCTTAACTTGATTTGTCAGGCCCAATTAAGGAAACCTAACTTGAAATGCCTCCTACGAGTGCCTAATCAACACTCGTCTTCCCAAATGCTAATACATCCGTTTGACCGGTTAGTGCGTGCTTGAAACGCCCCGAAAACAGAACCATTTTTTTTTTCGGTTTATGACACTCTCGATAATGTCCCATGACTATCCCATATGTATAGTTTAACCTCAATAGTTATTCCTAGTTAAAACAAGCTTTTTAAGACCTAAAATTTCATTTTTCAATGTCAAACGCGATCCGGGAAAGTGGGCGGGATCGCGTTCCTTAGTTATAAACTTTCGGTTACCATTTTTGTCTTGCGAACGCGATCCGGCTCAAGTTGTCAGGATCGCGTTCCTTAGTGTAAATCCAGAAGTCAGCAAAAGTCAACTTTTTAACCAACTTCAAACGCGCATAACTTTTTACTCGTGCATCCGTTTGACCTGAAATTTTGCGTGAACCTTCATATGACCAAAACGAAGACTTCCCTTTTTACACTTTTCCAAATTTCTCAATAACACGGGATTTTGGCGTATGACTCTTTTTGACCCAAAAACGACCATTTTGTGAACATACCAAGTCTCAAACCATGAAGGCTGAGACATTATGCCTTTGACCACATATCATACATATTAAAACAAAGTTGTAAGATGCTTCACCACACCCTTATCCCTTCTCTAACCCATTTTAGACCGTAAGTACATTTAATGACCCATATCGACCCTTTTTTTGACCCGCTGATCCACAATGACTACTTTGACCCATTGACTAGCCAATCACAACCCATAATTGACTAACGGAATGGTTGACTAAATGTCAACACTCCATTTCAAACGAAAACACATTTGACCATTGATTCACTCTATTTTTATAAAACCAATCCATAAACACTAATTTAATTCAAACACTTACATTAAAGCTTCAAAACCATAATTTACATCATATTCAAGTATTCGTGACTTTGAAAGTCAAACCACATCAAAATTTCATATGTCATGGCTCACCATGACTATCTTTTAAAACATGTCTTAAAAGGGCGATTTACACAAGCTAGAACAAACGATACTTCAAAGAGAAAACTTGCCATACTCTAATATCATGCAATCCACGCTATCCCTTTAAACCGCTTTCCCCTTTCCTTGACCACTTCCACCTAAAACATAAAACACTTAAACAATAAGCACTTTTTGCTTAGTGAGCATATAAGCAATTTAATCAAATAATACATATATCATGGCTACATAAACACTATGCTAGTAAAACTAGCAACTCTATATCATAACTTCATAAGCTTCATATCACTAACTTATGATTGTACCCACCTCTAGCTCGGAAGCTATCCGGTAACATGTACAATCACAATTCATATCACTATAATCATATACAAATAATACACTAAATCTCCACTTGATTGTACCCACCTCTAGCTCGGAAGCTATCCGATAACATGTACAATCAATTCATATCATAACACTTTTAAAAGTAACAATGTAAACAAATAAAACATAATTAACTTCACATGATTGTGTGATCCTCTTACTCATAAGTAATCCGGAAACACAAACAACCAATTACTTGATTAAATCCTTACACTACTCACCTTAGCTTTGAATTGATGATTCACAATGCACACACATGATGATATGTCCAACTCTTTAACACCTAATCATACCACACATAACAACATCTTTAAATCACTAGAATTCATTAATTTAAACTAATAACCTCTATATGTTAACTCCCCCACTTTGATTCAACTAATTCCAATTGTGAACAACATCACTTAAATCATGTTCCATCATAATTTTTTATACTCTATTTGCATCATAATTCACACTTTTAGCTATTTAACACCAATTCATACATATTTAACCAAAACCCCATAATTATTTAAGAACCCCCATAGCAAATTAATCACTTTTAAGTTGTTATTTGTCTACTACTAAACTCATAAACACTAACAAGTAACAATTCTAACAATTATAAACCCTAATTTCGTTTTAATTTCACTAGTTAATCATAACCTCAAAGAAACTCACCAAAAACCCAAAGCTAGGTTAAGAAAGATGAGAAATTACTTACAACTTATGGAAGATGATAGAAGAAGGTGATGAATTAAACCCTAAAAGCTTTGATTAAAGGTTTGATTGAAGATTTGGTGAGGGTTTTGAACTCCTGCGATTTTTCTCAACTTCCTTGAAGTCACTGGAATGTTTTTAGAACTAAAAGAATACACTACAGACACCTCACGTATTTATCTGCTCTTTTATTTTATTTCCTTTAATTTTACTGTCTGGAACTGGTAATTCGTTTTACGTTTTTCACTATATCTTATTATTTATATCATATTACTTCGTAATAAAATTATATTCGTATACGAAATTAAATTCCTGATAAAATTGGGGTGTTACAACTCTCCCCCACTTAAACTGTTCGTGTCCTCACGAACACTTCTAGACATACACTAACATCATAATAAATCTTAAGAAGACTTAAATACACACAACAACATAAACACTAAAGATTCAACAGCATCAGAGTCACATAAATGTAAGCAGGTATAAGATTTAAGGATAAAGGTACCTGACGTCACATTTGATGACTCTTTCCCTTCTCCCTCCGTTATTTGATAAGCACGAACCTTAGGTTTTGGAACAGTCATAGCTACCTTCTCTTCCATTTTCCTACGCCTATCTCTTGCCCGATCAGGGCAATCAGCCTGAAGATGATCATCTTTGAAACAATAATAACACAAACGAAGAAGACTTGGGCAATTTGATGCCATATGCCCCGGTCTTCCACACTTAAAACATTTGCACTCCCCTGTATGCTTTCTACCACATTTCTCACATGGGGGTATTTCTCTCGGTTGGGTTGGAGCACTAACTTGCTGTAATGGTTGTGGTTGTGGTAAAGTCTCCTCAAAATGTGTTTTCTTAGACACAACAGATGGTGAAGTGGTGTGTTCTACTTTTCTCTTACTAACTGATTCAGCAATTCTAGCTTGTAAATCCTTTTCACGCACTAATGCTCTATTCAAGATCTTAGCAATGGTATTATAAACAAGTGGGTCAATGGATTCACGAATTTCAAGGTTAAGATGACGATAAAAATGGTCGGTCAACAACTTAGGATTGGAGGTGTACTCAGGACAGAACCTAGCTTTCTCATGAAATGCCTTAGAATACTCGGCAACTGACTTACTTCCATGCTCTATCGCTAAAAACTCTCCTTTTAACTTCTCTAATTCTGCAGGTGGTGAAAATTCCTCTCTAAATATTTCTTTAAACTTATCCCAGGTAAACCTCAAAGCTACCTCAGGACCATACGTCTCTAACTGTGAATTCCACCACTCATGAGCATCTTTCTTAAGTTGATGGGCTGCAAATATCACTTTGGACTCATCCGGACACTTACACAACAAAAAGGTTTCCTCAAGTTCACTAATCCAACGATTACTAATAACTGGGTTTAACTCTCCACTAAACTCGGGTGGGTTACACGTAGCAAAACTCTTATATTCAAACTTCTCTTTCTCTTTATTCGTCTCGACATGAGTTGAGGAGGTACTAATATTTCTTAAAGGAGCTATATGTTGTCTTTCAAACTCACTAAACCTCTCAGTCAACATGTTTTCCATCCTAGTAATCATCGTTGGGGTAAAGGCTTCTAAGGATTGTCCAAATATCCTTTTAATCATTACTTCTTCCTCATGAGTCAAATTTCGATTCTCCTCTTGCGGGGGAGAACGTTCACTGGTATTCTTAGTAGCATCCATCTAATACAAAATCGACAATTCAGTTAATACAATGAATCTCTACATAAGACAAACAACAATTTAAACTACATACACCATTTATCATAACAATTCTCTCTGCATTATGTTTAAGTATTATGAATCACCCATGTGCAATAGTATAATATTAATCTCGTTGGCCAGACGAAATCATATTAGACTTACCACACACTTCTATTCATTACCCTTAAACACAGTCAGTCATAACAACAAATCTTATAATCATATGGAAACATAATCATGCATTCATAATAGTTTAAGACTACGCAATCCTAAAGTGGATTACATAATTCTCTTAAACTATCGCTCTGATACCAACTTGAAACGCCCCGAAAACAGAACCATTTTTTTTTCGGTTTATGACACTCTCGATAATGTCCCATGACTATCCCATATGTATAGTTTAACCTCAATAGTTATTCCTAGTTAAAACAAGCTTTTTAAGACCTAAAATTTCATTTTTCAATGTCAAACGCGATCCGGGAAAGTGGGCGGGATCGCGTTCCTTAGTTATAAACTTTCGGTTACCATTTTTGTCTTGCGAACGCGATCCGGCTCAAGTTGTCAGGATCGCGTTCCTTAGTGTAAATCCAGAAGTCAGCAAAAGTCAACTTTTTAACCAACTTCAAACGCGCATAACTTTTTACTCGTGCATCCGTTTGACCTGAAATTTTGCGTGAACCTTCATATGACCAAAACGAAGACTTCCCTTTTTACACTTTTCCAAATTTCTCAATAACACGGGATTTTGGCGTATGACTCTTTTTGACCCAAAAACGACCATTTTGTGAACATACCAAGTCTCAAACCATGAAGGCTGAGACATTATGCCTTTGACCACATATCATACATATTAAAACAAAGTTGTAAGATGCTTCACCACACCCTTATCCCTTCTCTAACCCATTTTAGACCGTAAGTACATTTAATGACCCATATCGACCCTTTTTTTGACCCGCTGATCCACAATGACTACTTTGACCCATTGACTAGCCAATCACAACCCATAATTGACTAACGGAATGGTTGACTAAATGTCAACACTCCATTTCAAACGAAAACACATTTGACCATTGATTCACTCTATTTTTATAAAACCAATCCATAAACGCTAATTTAATTCAAACACTTACATTAAAGCTTCAAAACCATAATTTACATCATATTCAAGTATTCGTGACTTTGAAAGTCAAACCACATCAAAATTTCATATGTCATGGCTCACCATGACTATCTTTTAAAACATGTCTTAAAAGGGCGATTTACACAAGCTAGAACAAACGATACTTCAAAGAGAAAACTTGCCATACTCTAATATCATGCAATCCACGCTATCCCTTTAAACCGCTTTCCCCTTTCCTTGACCACTTCCACCTAAAACATAAAACACTTAAACAATAAGCACTTTTTGCTTAGTGAGCATATAAGCAATTTAATCAAATAATACATATATCATTGCTACATAAACACTATGCTAGTAAAACTAGCAACTCTATATCATAACTTCATAAGCTTCATATCACTAACTTATGATTGTACCCACCTCTAGCTCGGAAGCTATCCGGTAACATGTACAATCACAATTCATATCACTATAATCATATACAAATAATACACTAAATCTCCACTTGATTGTACCCACCTCTAGCTCGGAAGCTATCCGATAACATGTACAATCAATTCATATCATAACACTTTTAAAAGTAACAATGTAAACAAATAAAACATAATTAACTTCACATGATTGTGTGATCCTCTTACTCATAAGTAATCCGGAAACACAAACAACCAATTACTTGATTAAATCCTTACACTACTCACCTTAGCTTTGAATTGATGATTCACAATGCACACACATGATGATATGTCCAACTCTTTAACACCTAATCATACCACACATAACAACATCTTTAAATCACTAGAATTCATTAATTTAAACTAATAACCTCTATATGTTAACTCCCCCACTTTGATTCAACTAATTCCAATTGTGAACAACATCACTTAAATCATGTTCCATCATAATTTTTTATACTCTATTTGCATCATAATTCACACTTTTAGCTATTTAACACCAATTCATACATATTT
Source organism: Helichrysum umbraculigerum (assembly GCA_949592205.1). Classification (NCBI taxonomy): domain Eukaryota; kingdom Viridiplantae; phylum Streptophyta; class Magnoliopsida; order Asterales; family Asteraceae; genus Helichrysum; species Helichrysum umbraculigerum. Next base: position 140,843,315 of record CATIUR010000004.1, on the reverse strand, counting down.
AACCAAAACCCCATAATTATTTAAGAACCCCCATAGCAAATTAATCACTTTTAAGTTGTTATTTGTCTACTACTAAACTCATAAACACTAACAAGTAACAATTCTAACAATTATAAACCCTAATTTCGTTTTAATTTCACTAGTTAATCATAACCTCAAAGAAACTCACCAAAAACCCAAAGCTAGGTTAAGAAAGATGAGAAATTACTTACAACTTATGGAAGATGATAGAAGAAGATGATGAATTAAACCCTAAAAGCTTTGATTAAAGGTTTGATTGAAGATTTGGTGAGGGTTTTGAACTCCTGCGATTTTTCTCAACTTCCTTGAAGTCACTGGAATGTTTTTAGAACTAAAAGAATACACTACAGACACCTCACGTATTTATCTGCTCTTTTATTTTATTTCCTTTAATTTTACTGTCTGGAACTGGTAATTCGTTTTACGTTTTTCACTATATCTTATTATTTATATCATATTACTTCGTAATAAAATTATATTCGTATACGAAATTAAATTCCTGATAAAATTGGGGTGTTACAGTGCTAACCCGGATGAGGATTGTCAATCCCATATGATATCATATACTAACATTCACGCTATACAATACTAGAGACTATGCTTATGGAGGACTTTAAATTGATTAGCTTGAAACTCATGTAGTATTTGAAGTTTGTCACTTGCGTTCTACTTGTAAAACAAAATGAAGTGGTAATATCACACCCCTAGTAAAAGTAGTGAAAAAGGGGCCATGAAACTCACCTGAGTCTTGAAGTGTTTAATTTAATAAACTTGAAGTAATTAGCTGTAATTTGGTGTCCAAAGTCTTGAAACCTGAATGTGTCCACGACACTTGAATTGTTATTAATTGTACCGGTATCTCGAAAGACTACCATTGAAATTGTTTGTTTAACTTGATGTCCAAATTACCCCGATTTGGTTGATTGTATTGTTACAAGTTACTACGACTTGTTTGATTGAACTGATACAAGTTACATCGACTTGTTTGATTGAATGGATACAAGTTACAACGACTTGTTTGATTGTGAATTAGGTTTTGAAAATGTATACGGCCCGTTGGTGATTGTTGGAATTTAATTATGTTAATGTTCTCCTTATGTCTCGAAGTGTTAACCTTGAAAAGTATATTCCATTGTGATTTGAAAAGTTGTATCGAGTAAGCGTTTTGAAGTTGTACAAGTTTGACACTTGTTGTAAAAATGTGCTTACGGAATCTAAGTACGGGGGTCCGGGGGCAGCGCCCCTGGTTAGCGGGGTCCAAGGGGCGGCAGCCCCTGGCGGGGTCCAAGGGGCAGAGCCCCTGGCTGGGGTCGAGCTGCCAGGTCAGCTTGGAAAATTTTTATTTCTACTATATTGCTTTAAGGAAAAACGCATCTGGACTTGAATTTGGGTGAAATCAAGTGATAAAATTTCGAGTCTCGACACTTAGTAAAAATCTGTGTTTTTGAGGTTCTGGTTTGTGCGACGTTGGGTGCGACGTTGGGTGCGACGTCGCAGATCCGGACTGCGACGTTGGGCACGGCGTCGCTATGTGCGACTTTCACAATTTAATGCGACGTTGTACGTGGCGTCGCTATAGGCGACGTAGTTGATTTCTGCGACGTAAGGGTTTGCGTCGCTAAGTGCGACGTCGCAATTCAGTGCGACGTAATAGGCTGCGTCGCTATATGCGACGTTGGGGTTATAGTGCGACGTAAGTCGCTACGTCGCATTTGCTCCAGGCCAAATGCGACGTACGGGGTCTGATCGGAGTTTAAACTTCAAAAACGCATTTTCCGGCCATCGATCGGCCTAATATTTTTACCCAACTCATTTTAGGACATTATAAGGTTATACAAACAACTAGCAAGTTATAAAACTTAAAAACGAGAGTTTTCGGAGTTGTGTCGGAAACTTACAAATCGCCGAAATGAAATTCCGGAAAGGTAGAAGTGTAGATCGTCGCGAGGTGGTCGTTTATTTCCAAAGGGGCTTGAAGATTCGAGGTCGTTTAACGTGTTTATTTTGTGAATTTGTGATGGTGTGGTGATTTGCAATTTAGAGAGAAATTAAGAGAGGAGAGAGAGAAAGTAAATGAGAAATGAAAGAAAAAGAGAAAAAAGGAGGTGATTTTGGTGGGAGTTCAAACTCACAGTCCGCGCCTCCGCGCTCCGTGCGGTGTTCGTTTTCTCCGTCGTACAAACGTTAAATAATTATTTTATATGTTTTAATATACGTTTTAAAATGCGAATAATTATTCAGTATTTTTGTTGAAGTATTTTACTAAATATTTAGGATCTATGTTATAAAAGGTGTTTTCTTTTGTTTTGTTTGCGAAGTTACATTTGATTCGCGTTTATATTAGTTGTGTAATAAAACTTGGATACGAAATATCATAACCAATAATATTCTAAGTAAAATTGCGTTATTAAATAATATTTGTATTACTTAATAAAATTGTTCACCAACGTCCGTATTTATTGTATCGAAATTCATTCGATTTGAAACTCGTACGATTTAAACAAATCGCAAAATTGTAGATATATATTCAACAATATATATAATAATTGATACATTAATTAGCCTAACACAGAACTAATTACATGTATTAAACTTGATTAGGCACTAAATTATAGTCCTAAATTGACGGTTGTCACACAAATATCATGTACAACCTTCATATTATAGCATATTAATAATCACATATTAACATTTTAAGTTTGAAATTAATTAAAGTAAAAAAAACCATAAAAACGGGTCACTACCCGCCGGGTAGCCACATTACCCGCCGGGTACCCCATCACAACCGCCGGGTCACACCATGTAGCAACCGGGTGAATTAAAAGTTGAGGTAACATAACTTAATTACGTTTTAAAGGCTATAAGAGCCGCCGGGTACGGGTTTTACCCGTCGGATTCCCGGTTTAGGTACATTACCCGCCGGGTACGGGCTCTACCCGCCGGGTACCCACCCTGCACCAGCAAGCTTCGCCCAGCTCAAAACCCAGCTACGAAATTTATATCAACTAACCACAATTCGGGTACAACAACATGTTTTCACTCATATATCATCACATAAACATACTATAACCTGTTTAACACTATCAATTCTTACATATACCACAAATGATTATGATTATAAACTTAAACCATGTAAGAACTTACCAATTAAGGATTTCAAAGTGATGATGATGGTGATTATGAAACACAAATCAATTCCAGCTCAAGATCACTAGTTTGATTTCTTTGTAGCTCTAGGTTTTTGGTTGTTTAGTTTTAGGGTTTAAGGTTCTAAGTTACCAAAAATGGAAAGTATAAAACTTTCCTAAAAGGGAAAGTTACATATATGTCGGCCTAAAATATTTACACCGACCCGTATCCACTTAAAACTAGTCCCCTTTCAATCTATTGTCTGGAACCTAAAAACCAATTGCGAGAAACTTATTTTATTGCACCGTCAACTATAGTAAATTAAAACAAACAATAATTTACTAAGCACAATAAGTTCTTAGGCTTATTTAACTAAGTTTCGCAATTAAACATATATTATCAAATAATTTCTAACACATTTAAATATTTCAATTTAAAATCAGAAATTACCGGACCAGAAGAGAGGATGTTACACAAAATATGATATAAACTTATTTTTTTTTTTTAAAAAGATGTATTATTCTGAACCCTTGATTTGCAAGATCCAATGGCTCATATGCATTCCCTCATTCTCACAAAAAAAGCTTGTACTCATTTGAACCCCACTCTATGGAATATATAATAAATACTTTGAGGGACATGTCGAAATCATCAGCTTTCTGCCCATTTGGTGGGATGTTCCATCTTGAAATTTTAAGAAATCAAAGAAAAAGAGGTAAACTCTTTATAAGGCAGTATATCTAATCGACATCAAGAATTGTTTTATATTATCTAATAATACTAATAAATTTACACACTCAACTTACTCTACATCATTGTTTTAGATAGAATTTGAAATCTCAACAGCTTGATTGATGAGTACATTGAATACATATTGATTACAAGTGAAACTAATTTGCTAGAAAGACAATATTGATAATAATAATAAATTAAATAAAGAATACGTCACATAACATATTTTAACAAATCAAAAGTTAGTAAGTTTTGTTTTCTTATCAAAAACTACTTCAAGCACGCTCAATAAAATAAATAAATTAATTAACAAAATCATTTTTTCTACATACTTCTTATTATAATCATTATTTATTTATTTTATTTTTTTTGTCAAGTTTTAGTTGTAACGACTTTTGGCAATGGTTTGAACTCCCACAAAAAGAAGCAATTTATTTACATAATAATCTTATATGATTAAATTAATAATGTGTTTTGGTACACACCTACTGAGAGTGTTTTGTTAAAAATCAATAGTAATAAAAATAGAATAAGAAAAAATTAAGAATTAAAATTTTATAAAGCTATTTTTAAATAATCTTTTAAAATCTAGAAACTATGCTACAAGTATTTTAAACACAAACAGAGTATGTTTTTATAAATTATGACATCCATTGTTTACCCCAATACCATTGAAAATTAATTATATATTATTATATTATATTATACAATAATATAATATAATATATAATATAATATATGAAAACAATAAAATAAAATAAGAATGTAACATGACCAACTCCTTAGATAAATAAGAAATCAGTTGAGCTGGCAATAGAAGCAATCATCCAAATTCTTTATTATCCTTTGTCACATATAAAATATTCTAATCAGCCGCTTAGAGAACTATAATTTTTACCTATAAATTTCAATTAAAAAATAATTTTATTTATTATTATAATCTATTACCACAATAATATAATAGGGATTTTTATTATATTGAACAGACCCACATTTTATTAAACTATTTCTCTATAACCAAAAAACGGTGAGACATTGCACACACACATGTTTGTTCTATAAACATTAGAACATGATTCAGGGTAATAACTAAGAATTTGTATTTTAAAAGTTTTTAGAGTTGAAATGTATGTATGTTCTTTGTACATTAAAAAAAAAAGGAAAAAAAAAAAGAAAAATAAAAAAACTAACTAAACTTCCATATTAGTTGAATATCTCGGTTGGTTGAGACATACTTAATTTTTATTTGGTTCGCAAAATTTAACGAAATTTATTCTGGATTGTAATTTCAATTACATTCCATAATAGAGTTTGATTCACAAATGGATCAATTTGAAAATCATCAAGTTCCTTCACCTAAAGGAATTCACATTTTTTGAGTTTCAGTTCCATCAAAACTCTATGCGAACCAAACACACCATTATTATATTTTTGAAGTTTTTTAAACACTTGTATATTGTTTAAATTAAAGATTATATTATCCTTAGGTTATGACCCTTATACTTGCTAAAAATTCTGATTTGACTCCACAATATATTCTGGATTGCTTCACACGATCTTAAAGTCGGATAGGCACAAAAAACAAGTTAGAAACTAACAACTTTATAGTTTTCAACTTGACTTTATTATTAGTATTAATTAATTGTAACATATTTTTAGTCTTCAACAGATTAGAAATATGAGTTTATTAACTGAAGATATGTTTGGGTTTCAAACTAATATTTAATTAGTTTGACTATTGAAAGTCAAAATAAGTTTTTAATTGAAAACAAGAGACAACCCCAACACTTAATTTGATTGAAACTAATAGTAATAGCTCCATGTGATGTGAGCACCATTAAGTCCCCTTGTGGTTGAAGTGTCTTACAGATGTGGACTCCATATATATATATGCCCATCCCCATTAATCATATATATATATTTTTCTAATGTTTTTAAATTATTAAATAGTGTACGATTATATTGAAGACCACACATTTGCTAGTCTTCATATTCACTCTTTTGTATACATCTATAATCTTGGGGAAAATCACAGATTTGATCCGTTTACCAACCCATTTTTAACAAAGTAATCCGTTGACTTTCATTTTTCACAAACTAATCCATCGATTGGCGCCGCCCTGGCGCCCCTGACACAACCCACCACCCAAATAATGCCACGTGTACGAGGATTTCGCCAAAAAAAAAAACCATTGGCGCCAAGGAAAAAAAAGGGGGGGGCGCCGATCACCTGCAAAAAAATAGGGGTGGGGCGCCATTTTTTTTTTTATTTTGGTTGATTGGCGCCGATCACATGCAAAATGAAGAGAGAGGGGGCGCCAAAAAATGCATGGGGGCGCCGGTTTGGTTTTTTTTTTTGGCGAAATCCTCGTACACGTGGCATTATTTGGGTGGTGGGTTGTGTCAGGGGCGCCGGGGCGGCGCCAATCGATGGATTAGTTTGTGAAAAATGAAAGTCAACGGATTACTTTGTTAAAAATGGGTTGGTAAACGGATCAAATCTGTGATTTCCCCATAATCTTGGGTGCTACGGTGTTATAAAAATGAGCTCATTTTCACTCGCAAGAAGTCAAGAAGTGACGTTCTAAATGATGATGATAAACTCCTCTCGTTCACTTGGATCTCGAGTAGGGGAAAAAGTTATCTATTAATTGGGTAGATGAGGATTGTAACCCAAATTGTACTTGATTGTCTTTATTGTACTTATTTGATTATTTCTTCTTATTAGTGTCTTGCTAGTATTTTAATGGATTTTCCGACTAAAAAAAGGTACTTTAGGATGTGAGTACTGCAAGTAGTTTTTAGCTGATACACAATCTAATAGGTGATCAACTTATAAAGTTGTAACATAATAACCAACAATAATAATTCTATTACATAAAGTTTTAGGTATAAAGTTGCTCAGTAGACTGAATGATTAAAATTATTATTTATTTTGTTACAACTTTATAAATTATCAGAAAACAAAGATATAAATGACACAATTTGTCTTGTGTTTTATGTGCAGAATCCATTTAAGGGCCTACAGAAATACGTTGATGGTGGTTAGCAAGTAGTTAGTTATATCATAAATTAAGGAGGCAAGGTTTGATGCACCCTGGTTAGGGACTACATTGGACCACACTCTTTATAATTCAATTATCAAAGTTATATTTCTTCGTTTTAAAATCGAGCTTTTGTATCTAACGGTTACATTAACACACGGTGTAAATAATTGGTGATATTAACGTAATTTTGGAGTTTTACGAGGACATGAATACGATATATTACAAACGCTTTGACAAGAATATATTATTTGTTTTCACGTATTCATTGACATATATGGTTAATTTCTTAACACGAATTCTGGTATCTCATCATTTGAAATTGAGGATAACACATGAACTTTTAAAGACATAACCCTGCTAAACACAAAGGTGCATTTAAGGTACTCGGTAGACTCCATTGAAGTTTTGCTCAACCAAATTGTTATATTTACGACGCTAAAAGAAAAAAATAACTTATTTGAATTATTCAATTGAGCGTCGTCTTTAATGAAATCAGAATAAACAGAACGTGTGTCATTACTTCACAATAATTTATAAAAATTACAAGGGAAAGCATCAAAACTAAAATTTGAAAATGGCTGCTCCACTTGAAGGCTTTGACGCAAACACATAGAGACCAAGATCACTCTTGTTGATCGTCCCGTTGTCAATCCTAGATTGATAGAATTGCTCCTGACAAAAATAAAGTCTGTCAGTTAACATGAACAACTGACTTAGCTGCTTCTTTTCATTACTATCAAATCATTATCTTGGCAAAAATGCGAAGAAATGAAATTATTTCCCTTCGCATGAGGAGACGATTTCTTTGAAAAAAACAGTCATTATGATTCGAGGAAGTCAAATCACTCTATAAATGAATTATTTCTAAAGGGGAAAAAAGTGACCTTTAGATTTAGAATGAATTGTGGGACGATGTTTTCTTTGACCAAAGCAACTGCACATCCACCCCATCCAGCTCCAGTAAGTCTAGCTCCGAGTGCCCCATTATGTTTACAAATATTGACCAGTTCTTCAAGTTCAGGACAACTGTTTTCCAACACGTACATAAAAAAAAATTACGATCAATAAATACGCATTATTTGTATGCTATTCTATCATTCATCATTCCATATATATGTATGTATACCTGCACTCAAAAAGAATGCTGCAACTATGGTGGCTATCATTCATAAGGTCGCCCAGCTTCTTCAGCTTCTCCTCCTCACTGCAAAACTCATAGATAGTTACTTTCAAAATTCTGGACAAATGGGTTTTAATATATACGTTGGGAGTTCTAGAAATAAATACTCACTCAGAATCTGATGATACCGCATCCTTGAATGCATATACACGCTTCGCTTCAGAGTACACATGAGAGGCTCTCTGATAACACAAGTGTAAAAGGCGTTAAGCAAGAAGCCCGTCATGACCATCATGACCAAATTCACCGATGGGTAAATACTAATTGATCAAATGACATTTCCTTATAAACGAAGATAGAAAATTTGACCCATTTACTAATTAAATGGTCAACTTGGGTTATGGTTTGTCTCTGACGAGTCAAACGAGTAAAAAGAAGGAATAGCTATGAAACGGGTTGAATGACATGAAATACACCCAGATTTAGTTTTAGCGCATAAAACCTCATAAATCATTTTATTCAAAACTTAATACAGTATAATATGTTTTTGTAACTGTAAAATCGCTGATTATGTATATAAAAATAAAAAAGTTTTGACATAACGTGTTTCAGGACAACCTGACCCATACCAACAACTTGCTAGTTTGGACATGTTACTAAACCTGCCCAACCCGCCCATTTGCCACCTCTAACTACAGAGATGAAAGTTGTGTGATGGATACATTATATCCAGTATGCCAATAATGAGGGGTGGTGTGTTGGAGGCAAATAAATGATAAATAAAAAAGTAAAAAAAAAATAAAAAAAAATCAAAATTTATAATAAAAGTTGAAAGGTGGAGGTTGCGATAGGAATGTATTTATCAAAAACAACATATATCATATTTCCAGCATAAAAGTCACCCAAACTCCAACCAACGTATGTAGCAAATGTTCAACTAATAAATGTATAAATTAGAAATTAGATGGAGAGTTGTAGTCGTAGAGTCATTGCAGATAATCTTCGTGACAATATGCTTCAGATCAAAGAAAGAAGTACCTGGAATAATTTGTAATGCTTGGCAGCTTTTAGCACATCCAGTGAAGAAGCTGAGTCAGCAAATATTAAATCCAAGCTTTTAAAAGTGATTTTCTCGATTTCTTCAGTTGTATATGGTTCTTCTTTAAGATATTCCTGTAATAGCAATAATTACTAACAAATTTCCAATTGAAAAGTTACAAAGGTAAAAATATTCGGGCATCTAAATAGTCTTGTATCAATTACTGTCCAAGGAGAATAATAGTAAAAATATTAGAGGTGGCAAAATGATCAGATGGTCAGACAGGTTAAATTCCGGCATGTGTCAATAGGGGTTAGGTCAATCCAAAACACTTTTTGTCCAAAAAAGATTAATATATATGTAGTTTGTTGAATATAATAACCAACATTATATAATTTGAATATTTTTATGATATTTAATAAGATAACTTAGGACTTAGGAGGTAGTATACATTAAAACTACACCTCAATTTTTTTTTTACCCATTCCCTCTTTAGCTAATCTTGTTTATATTATACTACCCACCGACCCGTTAAACATACCATGTAACACAAATTGAATAACTCACAAGTAAATAGGTCAAAATAGCCACCTCTAGTTGATCATATTTGCAACTATCAACACACAAACCAAGTTTTGCATAAAAAGATAGCATAAACAGCTAGTACAATACCTTAACAGCAAGAGTAGGGTCAGACGACCCATGCTTGCCTGCAAATGATACACATAAACCTTCTACATCAGAAAGTGTTTTGACTTTTGATATCGCTTCTTCAGGCTCCATTCCAAGTTTTATGCCAAGTACAATCTGAAAAGTTCCCAAAAAGGCAATAAAATTTATAAATCTATAACAGTAATAATAAAATTAACAGGAGCTTTGGCCTAGCATTATGTGATGAGCCCATCAACCAAGAGGTTGTGGGTTCAAGTCTCATTAGGAGACAATTTTGTAGGTATGTGAAATTGTACATATTATGTGGGGTAGGATGTTGGTTTGCGGTTCTATAAAGATAACAGGAGCTACCAGCGAAGAACCAATCCTTTTCAAGTGAAATAACAACACAATTTACACAATGGAACATAAAGCAAGCCTTTTGAGCTTACCGAAGCTAGACGACATTCAACAACCCGATTATTGTAGTTTGTTGCCGCAGTTACTGCTTTCTGTGACTCAGCCAATGAATGTGCTATCACAAAAGATCCACCAGTAGGAAGTTGCACATCGGTCGCGCGAATCGGGTTGAAATCTATCAGCTCAGCAAATCCAATTTTGGCCATGATAGATATCGCCTAGTTCAGAGAACACAAACAGATAAGTTATGACCATAAAGGCATACATACCTAAAATGAAAAACTAAAGCTAATTACTCGAGAAATGAGTTACATATGTACCTGGTCCATTCCACCAGATTGTGTCCCAATGTGCCTTTCACACACACATGTAAGTTGAGCAAGTTCTTTCTGCAATTAGAAAAATAAAGAACTGTTATCAAACATATACTGTGTTAGCATATGAAAAGGTCCCATAATATTGATAAACATATAATAAAGAAAAGAGAAAATTACCTAAATCATCCTTATGATTTACTCAAAATTTCACTCGCAGTCCTTTAATTAATTTATATACACTGATCATCCTTTATTTTAAAATTTGTTACGTTAATAGTCCTTTACACTAACGATTGTTAACTCTCCGTTAAAAAGGACCGTGTGTGTAAAGGTTTTTATTCTTTTAAATTTTTTGAGTAAAATATAAATTATAAAATCTAACATATGTATAGATACATTATTAGGTGCACATAACATTATTTTCATTTTCCTCATTTTATTCATCATCAAATTTGGTCATATACTCCTCTAAAACATTAAATTTTATATTCCACTACCCAAATATACATTTGTGGCTTAATTAGTTCTTACTTTTCAACATCATTTTACTTTGAAGCTAAGGTCATCGGAGTGGATGCAAAAGAGAAGAAATGGTGGCCACCAAAGTCATGACGAGATAAGATGAATGGTGTCAGAGGGTCCTTGAGTGGTGAAAGGCGGTTGTTTGACTATAAAATTTAACGTTTCAATGCAGAAGAGGAACAATTTGATGATGAATTTGCTAAGTGAAATGTGAAAGAAGAAAATGTTATTTGTCCTAATAATGTATCTATATTAGATTTTATAATTTATATTTATTCAAAAAATTTAAAAGAATAAAAAAACTACAAACATGGTCCTTTTTAACAGAGAGTTAACAATCGTTAGTGTAAAGGACTATTGACGTAACAAGTTTCAAAATAAAGGATGATCTATGTAATTAAATTGATTAAAGGACTACGAGTGAAATTTGGACAAAATCATAAGGACGGTTTATGTAATTTTCTCTAAAAAAAACGGATACGGAGTAACATGTAACAAACAAAAATACCTAAAAATATAGAGATGATGAGAATACCTTGGGAAGATTGACATTGAGGGCAGCCATTATGGCAATTGTAGAAGAGCATACAAAGGCTGCAGAGCTTGACAGCCCAGACCCTATAGGTAAAAAAAAAAAGAGAGCTTAATCTAAAACACAAAGGGTTTTCACTTTTCCCTTTTGGCATTAAAAGTGAAACCACTATTAAATATTTACTTTGTAGATATTGTCAAGATGATTACAAATGCCAAGTGAACATATTCCTTACCTGTAGGAACCGTTCCATCAATCATAACATCAAGTCCAATGGGTGAACCGACATCTAGTCCTTCTGATTTGGCATATTCATGGAAACCTTTATATCTGCAGATCAAGAAATCATAAGTTTCTGGAAAATGTAAAATGTCTTAATGTTAGAAGCATTCTAATGTGAATATCAACTACATAATGATTTATGAAGAGTTTGATCATGAAATCAGGTAGCAAAGCTTTTAATTGCTCACCCACAGATAAAATAATGGCCCCATCGATGATTCTTAAGGTCAAGCTCCTGCAAATACAAGAGGTTGGCATGATAAGATTCCTCTTAAAAAAAGAGCACTTACAAGAAAAGAAAAAACTGCAAACAATATTTTTGTTTTTGCAGCACAAAAAGGCCAATTACCTGGTCTGGATCAACAGGATACGTACACATAGTGTACTTGTCACTAACATTTGCAATCCTAAGAAGCTTTTCAGATTCCCCTGCATCCCTTTTCCGGATGGCTACTATTGTGTCTTGCCTAATTGCCATGGGCAACACCGAATAGCCTTCATAGTCAATGTGCTCCCCAATCAAATTCACTCTTCCTGCATTCAATGATAATATCGTAAAATCTCAATGTCAACAAAGAACATCAAAATACCATTAAGATGTTAGCATACAGATGTGAAACTCACCCGCGTTTTCGAAAACTCGACCTTTGCCATTGTACTGGCATGCGTAGACAGTAGGACTAATTAAATAAAGTTGATCATATTAATTACGGAGTATTAAACATAAAAGTCATATGTTGTAATGCAAGGCCCGGAAAAACTTGCAATGTCCGACTCTAGACACGGTTTATTAATGATCAAATATCTATAATAGCCTTTGGTCCTATACCAGATTCAATTTTATTTTCCCTTTTCAACGAGTTTATTGATATTTTGGTTTGAATTTGATCTCTTCTCAATTGGTAATACCCATGAAGTTTGAGATCTTTCATCTTGATTTGTATTGCTATACAACACTGCAAAAGTCTCAAACTCTAAATAACTCATCTTTTTTACAACATATGCTATAAAAATGAAAATTTTAAGTTTTTAACCTTTGGGTCCAACAAAATAGGGAATTGTGTGGACCAAATATGGTGGCATAAAGTATTTCAACATACAAAGACTTTATTCTTATTCTTATTCTTATAAGCTTGTTTAAGATCTGATTCCTCATTCTTCCTTTTCATAGAAAGAGACTGATAGGGGGGTTTAAATTTTAAAAGAATGATTTGCATCTAAGCCAACAAGTAACGTAATTAATCACGAATTTTTTCGTAATGATGGATCAGTTAGTTGTGCCACATCACCTCTAGGCTCTAGGTAAGCTATTATTTACCTCAAATCTAGCATGGACTAGTTAGGGTTACCGAAAAATCGATTTTTCGTAAAGAAATGGATCAACCTTTTTTTAGTAGTAGTTGTAACAACCAACTTCAATGTAGGCATCAATTCATCAACTTAATAATATAGAATTTGTTACACTCTAAAGTAAAATAAATTCACATCAATCAACATTACTTATATACTATCAATGATCACATACATAATATTTATAACGATGATCAGGCAATCATAAATTCATAATCATTATACTAATCATACAAAACTAAGAAGAAATAAAAAAAATAAAATAGTGTATAATCAATTCAACAATAACCTGGAGCACGAGCATAGATATGAGGAACATCACCGAACACTTGTTTGAATTTAGAATTAAGAATTGAGAATCGAAGCTCAGCTTCTTCAAGTTGTGATCCATCACCGTAAACAGAATCGAGTTTATCATAAATTGGAACTGGTTCATCTTCGTGTTTCGCCATTAATTTGATTGACTGATTGTTGTTGTTGTTGTGTGTGATTTTATGAATGATGATAACAAGTGGACAAAAGGATCACCGAAGATTCGTAAATGTATATATATGGATAATAAATTGATAATTGATTAGCTTTCAAAATTATTTCCCCTTAATTATAAATTTAGTTATTGTGAAAAAAACTTGACTTACTCAAGAACAAAAATTAAAAATATTAATATTATTCGTATTTTGGGTGATCTGGATAAGTGGATATACTCGTATATTGTATTTATTTATTTTTATATTTATATTTTTAAAAAAAGTAGAGGTTGCATTCGATTATGACTCTACTTCATATTGAGGCAAAAAATATATTTGGCTAAAGTACAAGACAGGTGCCAATGGCTTCATTAGTTTGGGAACCGATGAGCGTCGGTCAACTGACTCTGTTGGCACGGCCTTGTTAGTTTAGCTCGTCGGTATAGTGACGAAGGGAGACGACGAGGAGTGGGCCAACTCAATTTTAAATTGGTAAATGTGGAGATCAAAAATTGAAGTGACACGATCATTGTTGTCACTGTTGTGTCGATTGTGTGTCAGTTTGGAGTGTGTTGATGTTTACGTGAAGGTGTCACAACTGACACACTAACTGACGCACCCACTGTTGGGAGTGGTCTATCGGTATGTGGTATAATAAATAGAAAATAGGAAATGCTACTTAGCACTGTATTTACGTTATTACCTTTTACTTTTATCTTGTTCATGTATAAATCAATGATGATTTTAGGGCATTGCAATTGTAATGTTAAAAGCACAATTAGATAGTGTTGTTGACCAATCACAAATTAAATAAAATAGATATTTTACTTTTTTAGTTCTCTAATTTTTTAATATTTACACAAATAGCCCCTCCTTCATACGTTTATTTCCACATTATTTTATTCGTTGCTTCATAGATAGACTGTGTCATAAAGGGAAGCAAACAAATTGAGAATTGAGCTAGACTTGATAGCTTGACGAACCTTTATGACATGATAGCTCGATTGATAACTCGACCTAAAAAGTATTTAAAGGCTCGCATTGTAAAACATGAATATTCATATAGATGTAACTTTATACTATGTACAATGTACTACTTTTGTTTTTTTAATATGTAAACATCTCTTTTGAATATAATACAGTTGCTTACGAATGTTAATTAGATTTGTATCATGTATATCGTGTTTGGGGGTGTTAAAATAATGATAAGAAATAAATAATATAGCTACATTGCATGATATGCAAAATTTAACTTTCGTACGGTATCAAATAAAATAAACGTACGCATTATAGAGTGAATGAGTGATGTGATGCTATTATTCATTTATTTGAGGTTTTTCTCCTCGTTATTTATTTTATTCTTTAATCATTGTAAAGAGAAGATTAAAATCTGAGATGGCAACAAGCATATTTGCACATGATGATGATGATGATGTATGCAAACAGGAGATCAGTTGTCTCTTGCGACATCATGTTTCGTTTGCATATTTCCACAACATATTTTAAAGTTAACATCAGATTCAATCATCATCATATATGTTAATCATCATCTTATGAGACTTGGGATACTCTGAAAGGATAAGTTACACAATATTAAGATCCCATTCTCTCAAATTCTCCATCAAAAGCCATACTATTTCAAAAAGTAGACCAATCTGACTCATTATTCCTTGAAACCCGACCCGACTAAATCAAACACGTTATTTTCTAATATAGCAAAAGCAAAAATCAAACCGAACCGAACTCTCCAGTAACAGTTTGCATTCAAACAAGACCCTGACCAAACATACATACAAGTTCATCGTAATTTGAGAAAATGTGTGTCTAACGGCTAAAACAATGCACGGTAAGTTCAAGATTTAAAAAGGCCAGTTTGCCCCCCTTTTTGAACCAGAACTGGACTTTAGATTCGGTTTTTAATATTTTTTAAGTGGAAATTATGCTAATACAGGTACAGTTTGGTCTGGTCCCTGTTTGGTTTTTCAATTTGTTAGATATGGCCCAAGTTTTGCACACTATATATGTCATCACAAAAGCGCCAAGCTATTGCAAAATCAAGCATCCACAAAATGGCTAGGTACTAACTGCAGTTTGGTCCATATACTGATATACATGGTAAGGTTTCACAAAAAACCAGTCAGCCCAATGGTTAAGATACTTGCACAACACTCAGAATTTGAAACTGGCAATCTCTTCATCATCATCGTCAATTCCACCTTCATCATCATCATCTTCATCACTGTACATTTCAATTTCATCATCTTCATCTTCTTCCTCTTCCTCTTCTTCCTCCATCTTGCTTTTACCATTGTCTTTTAAACCGGTAGTCAATACAACAGTTCCACCCCCAGACTTCTCCATATCCTTCCTCAATTTTTCCATGTTTTCTTTCCTACGTTCTTCCTCTAGTCGTTCTTTCTCTGCCCTTCTTTTGTCCAGCTCAGCTCTACAGGAATAGCCACACACATAAACATATAAGAATTTGTCAGCAGAATGCATGTTGGGTCGTACGATCTTTATAGCCCTCAATCAAATTCATATTATTGTAACATAAAATGAAAATGACCATTCATAATTTGCACTGATGTATCCAGGTGCACTGGTACAGGGACTAGCTGGACTACCCATTCTCGGAGAAACTAGAAGTGGCATTTTTGACACAATTACCTACAAATGGTGAGCTTGGGCCATAATATATCACTAACGGGTCTTCTAAAAGATCTAACTACAAGGAGAGTGGGTCAAATGTCATATCAAGTGTATTCAAATGCACAAAACCTCCTAAATCAATTTATCCAAGAAAGCGTTTCTGTTATTTTTCGAGAAATATAACTTTTTGGATTACATTTAAATAATGATTTGTTAAAGTAATTGATAAAAAAAGAGGGGTCTGTTGGAACACCCAATCTAACGTGAATAATTTTGACCCAAACTACAAATATACTCATGTTGATGCACAGCTCACGCCTATATTTCCACTTCCAAAAAGAACTATATATCACCATAAATAACAGGATATGTGCATGTAGACGATGAATGATTCAGTGCAAATAATTATATGAAATGCATAGAAAATAAGTGGTCTTTGTTAGTCAATGGAAGAGACAATAAAGAGAGTCAGGTCAATACTTGTAAGTTTCCATGTATTCTTCTGCACTTGCTTCAATAGCTTTAAAGAAGGCATCCATCCCAGCACCAGACACTGCCGAAACTCCAACAGCCCGTAGATTCTTGTAGAATTCTTCCAGAGCAAGAGAAAGACTTCGAGTCAAAGTTGATGGGTAAGAGTTATCTGATTCTAGTGCAGCATGGAACACCTCAAAATCTTCCATCCACTAATTCAAAGAAATAAAAATAAAAATTTGTTAAAAATATTGACAGAAAAGATCTATGCAACTTCACTTCAGATTAGGTGGTTGTATGAAGACCATTCGGTCCGCTCACTGCCCAAATTGGGTGTGGCAAGTTCGAATAATTTATCTACAAAAGGGGTGAGTTGGGTTATCTATTTATCTCTAACAAATTAAACGGGTTAAGAACCACCGATTTGTATTCAAATGCATAAAACCCTCTTCAATTGCTTTTAAAAAGAAGTTAAGATTCTTTCGGTGATAATAGTCGTTGTAATCATATTTAACAAATAATTTATCATAAATATTAACAAACAGGATAAAGGAAGCATTGGTGGGTCGGGCCAACCCCATCCAACAAACACTAAAAGGTCACCCCTATGGACCTTTGCCAAATCCGCCCCTGTTTACATCTGTATGAAAAATGGAAATTTTTTAAACAGTGTATTTCACCTCCAAAGCAAATTGGTGTTGGGCTACATCTGTTTTGTTGAATACCAGAACCAATGGCAAACGCGTCTTGTATAGAATACTACAAGCATACAGCATGTTGCTCATGAAAGTATTTGGATTCTCAGCACGAGGAGTATCAACAACATATGCAATCACGGTTGGGAAAGTCGAAGCAAAGGCTTCGGTAATAATTGCTCCAGAGGCAGACCAAGTGAAGATCTCAATCTGACCAGGGGTGTCCACGAGAACATAATCCAGTTCATCTGCTCGCTTCTCGATTACTTCTATGACCTAGCATTACAGCATTACAACATTATATATGAAGATCCCAGATAAATGTATACAAAAAAGAATAATACCTTTACAGCTATTGAGCATTCCTAGAGATGGCAATTTACACCCATCTAATTTGGGTCAAACGGATAAAATTAACAAAAAAACAAAACGGGTTAAAAGACTCCCCTAAAATGTACATTTAGTGCATACATGATACTTCCTGAATCGTTTTATCCAAAAAAATTGGATCATTATGGTAATAACAATATGTTTTGTAAGACAAACATGTTTAACCGGTTACCTAACCCATCCATATTTGTTCTCTGAGCTAAAAGAACCAAACCTTTACAATCTATTGAGTATGCATGTGTATGTAAGCACACTAAAAATCTAAAAGAACGGCAATGAGTTCATCATTACCTCGTCAAATTTTGTGGCGAACAGGTTAAGTGATGTCAATATTCCTCCATTAGGTCCAAGATTAAATTGTTTCATGACTTCCTTGTATCGAACAGTGTCTCGTATGTCAATATTGGCACCAAACGGGAGAGTCATAACAGCAGGATCAAGATTCATCACGTAACCCCTCATGTTGGAAGCTTGTGTATGACAAACAGTTCGATGCATAAACGTTGTTTTCCCGCTCCCTGTATATTATAAACGTATCCACAAGATTAGCAATCACTACAAATATCAACAGTTTTGACTTAGGTCCTCAATACTGTAATAAACCATCCTTTTTAGGGGTATAATAGACCTTTAACTGATACTTAAAAACTTCAAAGTTCTAATCAGCATTTGAAATTACAAAGTTAATCATAATTTTGGCAGGTTGCATAAAGAACTTCATGTACAAATCTAAAATTGGAAAGTTTTCTTCAGCTCAAATATCTAAATGTTCTCTTTCAAACACTAGAAAGTAAAAACACAGATTACAAAAATTCAAAATCTCAGAAGTCTCGAGAGAAATTATACCTGCCATTCCAACAACAATTATAATAACCGGTTTCTTCTTAAACCCCGTTGTCCCAGAGGAGGAGGCCTTGTCTATCTGGAGCTTCTCCATGGACATTGCAATATCATCTTTCGTTTCATCAGTTGACTGGCAACATGTTCAAAAACAATGTAAACCAATTATCATATCTTCATAAAGTTAAATGAACACGTTAAAACAAGACGAGTTTTTACTTTGACTCCAGGTGAATTTGTGGATTCTGTTTGCATAGCTGATGCAGCTTCTTCCGAAGCTTTAACGTTCGACTCTGAATCAATTTCCATCTTAAACAATCCTTACAAAATCACTACAAAAGGAAACAAAACCAAATTGTATGAGAAATGTGTCCACAATGAGTTCAGTAAGCATCATATGAGACAGTAGAGCAGCTTCCATGCGTGTTTGAGCTGATTATTGCGACATAACATTGCAATAATTTTAGCTTTCAAGTTTTTGTTAAATAATTAACCATTCCTAATTTCTGACACTTGATTATATAAAATTACTACCATTTTTAACCTCGTGTATAAATTAGGAACAACAAACCTGCAAATGCAAAAATAGTACAAGCAAAATACATACTCCATAACAATTAACAACTCAAACAGTTGAAGTAGAAACCCTAGAATCGTCAACTAGTTAATTATACATCAATGTAAAACGAAGATGAAATCAATTAAAAAAAATACGGAGTAATACCGTAGGTGGACCGAAGATATGAAAATTTGGAAAACCTAAAAATATGATACAAATAGAGATAGATACAGTTGTATTTCTCGATTTCCTGTAACTATTTGTGACGGAAAACCAAAAACAGTTAACAATTTCTTGATTAAGAACCTTTGATTGTATGGCGCCCTTGAGCTTTTTATTCCAGGGTTTTGACTAAAGTTTCTACTGAACCTGGTTATATATATGAATATGAATCAGAGTTGTATGTATACACGAATATGGGCCTGTTAACATAAAATTGGGCCAATTATTAAATGGCAGATGTGTCATACTGTCATGTGTTAGTACAAAACCAATGGTGGTAGCCCAGAAAGCCCAAATAAATAAAAAAATGCTTAGTTGTTTACTTGTTACTTTGTTAGACCATTTCACTTATTGTATTGTTTTGAAATTTCTAATTTAGTTACACGTAAGTCGTAACGATAGAATTAATGAACCCCGGAAAACACATATATGTTCATAAATGGATTGCACAAAAGGAAAATAAACTTTTCAAAGTGGTCAAAATAGTTGCATATAACCTCTGTAGTATATAACAATCTATACAATTACAACAACAATAATACCAAATTCCGTATATACGAGGTATGAGAATGTAAGATGTAGACAGTTATTCCCCTACACAAGATTAAAGGGAGTCTTTCCTATACTCGGGTGTAGATAGGTCGTCCCAAGGTAAATAGACTGCTTACAAGAGAACTTCTGATCAACACATAAGAAACAAAGAGTACAAATAGAGATGTATAAGCAAATAAATATCGGTACATGCACATCCTCGGTCAGGAGATGCTCCTTTGTGTCGAGCTTCATTTCTATCCTCGCACCTACGTCTTGATCTACTCCTTCTATTTAAGCAAGCCTTCAACCGGTTTCCGCTCTCTTAACTAGAAAATCTATTTGAATATATATGTGTTTATCAATTAAAAAAGGTTGCGACAAGTATATTCAGAATCTATGACTATCTACTCTCTCTGCATAATCTACTCTATATTTTGATATTAATGAGTTACAACTTACACTACTTGGTCCCCGTATACTCGTAAATTGTTTTCCACAATAAAAATAATAAGTATGTCTTATTTATATATCTAACTCTCTCATTGTATACTTAACACTATAACTAGTTGAGATAAAATTGCTTAGTAAATACAAAGAGAGAGACCAAGTGAAATCCATCTATCAAAGTAAATGTGTATTTGCCCTTATCTCCCTTAAAATGCATCTACCCCTCAAAACTCGAAACATTAGTCATTAAAATAACGAAAATACATAATTAGGTAAATGAAATTCTCTTTGTTTAGAAAATAGAGGAAAGTTCAAAAAAGAATGGTAAAATAAGGGAGAATGTAGGAACCAATAAGATTTCTCCATTTCAAATACCCATTTCCACCTTTTTTTTTCAAAGCTAAATATCTCACAAACCGTATGTCTACAAATTATAAAAATTACATATTCGGAATCAGCGTCTTTTTCTCTTCAATTCTAGATCTAACAATATATACTTTCGACGAAGTTTTTTTTCTCCATTTTTTTAGGTTTTAGAAACTTTTAATGTGAAATCACATGTGATTTAACACTAAAAAATAATCGCACCCGCTTATATTTCTGATTAAACTTTAAATTCGAATCATTGATGATGTAAAGAGATTAAGACATGAAAAACTAAGGTGTAATCACATGCGATTGAATATCAAAGTATCAATCACATGTGATTAAAGAGTAACAAAATAAATTTTTTCTAATCATTGACTAAGAATTATCCAATCAAGTAAAAATCAAGTTGAAATCATACATGAATTATCATATATCGGTAAATTTCTCATAAAATATAAATTTTTAAATGAAAATCATATGTGATTATATGCAAAATCATATGTGTATGTGATTATATAACAAATCACTTGTGATTAAGTGTACAAATAACAATCATATGTGATTTTTAATGAAAACTGTTGCAATTTTTAATTTTTTATTTATAACTATTAATGTAGGTGAATATTAAGTTATAATCAAGTGTTAAGTAGCAAATACCATGAATAAATAATCGTGAACAAATTTTAATTTTTTATCATAAACCACATGTGATTATATTGTGAAATCCGGTAAAAAAAAGCGACGAAAAAAATTCGTCGAAAGTATATTATAACATCTCTAATCGAAGAGAAACGCGCTGGTTCCGAATATGTAATTTTTATAATTTATGGACTTACGGTTTGCGAGATAATTAACCAAGGGGTAAAAAATAGAAGTGGGATTTGTAGAGAAATGGAAGAATCCTATAGGTTCTCCCATTCTCTACTTTTTTAGCATTCTTAAAATAACTCACCTCTTAAAAAATAAATGTTGTAATATTATATTATATTTTATGGTAACAACTTATTGTAATAAATAAAATGTATAATATATCTATCTATATATTTCTATTCTATACATTATAAGAAAATTCATAGAAGAATAATAGCCATTAGATAAGGATCAAAAATAAAGATTTAACATTTAATTTAATTAATGACATACTTAATGCCATTTTTAAGTGATTAAAAGATAAATATACCTTCTATATCTACAATATATTCCCTTATATATTTATAGCATTAATCCTTTATAAATTATAGATCACCCCTCCACATAATTTATGAAAACCTTAAATTAAAAGTTACTTCATTATTTCTTGCATTATTCAAACTAAAGGCGTGACTAATTTACCGTTAATGTACAGTGATAATGTAACTTAGTTCGGACGTACATATATATATGAGGCGACTTAAATATTTTTTTCATGGACGATTACGCGAATTTTGCTGTTCCTAAACTCGTTATAAATTATTAGAAAACGTAATATGTGTGAGATTATATGAAAATGATATATTATAAAAGTTATCATATAATAATAAAAGGTAAACTTAATATTGTATTAATAAACAAAAATATAATAGATATAGTAAATACAAATATATTGTGCTAAAACCAATTAATTTAACTAGAAGACACCCACACTAAGCAGCGGGATTTGAAGATTGTTATAAATGATATTGGTATATCGTTGATTGTAGTATAGTCATCTAACGATTTTTGTGATAGTAAAAGAAATTGATAATGGTTAATGTGTAGTAGTACGTAGTGATGAAATCAAACTATTTAGGATTCATATATTTTCCATTATTCCAATATGGAAAGTGTTTCAATTTATTGATTATGTAATTAATGGTTATAGTTGTAATATTCTATGAGTTGATATAAGGGGTAAAATAGGAATTTGACATCTTTAAAATTTAAGTTTTGTGAAAAAAAAGTATAAACCCTTTATATGAGTGTTAGATGTTAGATTTAATAATTATATATTATATATCATATATATATGGGTACCGATAAATACAACAAATAACTTGATACATACAACACCTTTTACACATTATGATGTAGTACTGTATAACACTGTAATGCATGATTTTTGGTGTATGAATAAAATTTTTTGTTGTATATATCAACACCCTATATATATAGCTAGCTTAATGGAATTGTTAGTAATTATATATTATGAGGTGAGTTCAAATAAGAAGACTAATTTTCGTGAGAACGTAGGAAACCCCTCAAAATCACTTTTTAACTATTCGAAACACATTATTTTTCAAAACTTTTTCAATGATTACTATTAAAATAACTTTTGGAAGCTATGATATAAATATAAATAAAAAATATTAATTTTTTTTCGAACTTTTTTTATAATCGTTACTGTTGTGATTATTTAAGATAATTACAAAATATAACATAATAATCACATGTGATTATTATCAAATTGATGTGTTGAATCCAGTTATAAAATTATCGTTGTAAAGTAAACCAAAAAAATACCAAGCTAGACCAAAACACAACCGGGCAGTGGACCCTATCGTGTGGTAGTATAGTTGGGTAAGTTCGGGTTCGAACACAGGGAATGTGAGTTTAAGAATTATATCCAAGTGCAAGTAATTTATACAGAAAAGTAACTGTGGGGGTTTGGTGTGACCGAGTTGTCACGTTGCTTAAAACTACAAACTTTAATTAATCTAGGCAGGTGGACTCTGAAGAGTCAAAGTGATTGATTGGAAATTTTCAGATATTAAAAACAATGCTTGCTTGGACTATTTCACTAGTGATTTCGGGGTGTATAGTTATAGCCGGTTATACTATATGCCAAGGGTAATATTCATCAAACATAAGCTCAACGTTCGCTAAGACCTATAGTTCAACTTCAATCAACAAACCTATGATTTAATCTAGTAACGGACGTTCGCCATGGTTACAAACTTGCACCATTTAGCTAAATCATTTGACACATTCCAAAATTACATTCGCAATTTCGTTCAATCATTTATAGACAAATAATCAATAGCAATTTACTTGGTTGAAAACGTTCGCTATATCAATTAGTAAATTACCAAATGGTCAAATTCTAGAGATTAAGCTCAATCACACAAGGTTCTCCGATTAAACATAAATTTAGATATTTGTGAGTTTGCAAATCATCCACACGACAAACATTCGCTATAATCGCTAACTTGTTTGTATTTAACTAGTTGTTGTTACAATCATCAAATGCTTTGTTCCACAAATGACAAACAACTATTTAGGTATTTTTTATAAGCAACAAACGTTCGCTATAATCGCTTAGTGAAAATGCCCAAGTTTCATAACAACAACAAACCACATACATACGAATTCATGGATGATTCACAAACTCAAAGCATAAATTAACACCAAAAGATACACCCCTAATCAACTAGCTATTTCATCCAAACAAGCACAATAATCTAGCCACTAATCATCATAACAACAAGATAAACACATGAAATAAGAGAAATCAAAGTAAACATAATTATAATCGAATAAAGATGCAAACCGAGTGATTACAATGTTCGGATGATGATTCTTCGTGTCCAAATGATGTAAGATGATGAGAGATCTTCAAGATGATGAAAATGGCTTGAAAACCCCCAAAAATCGCCCATGGGGGCTGCTGGTTCGGGTATGAGAAAGTTAGGTGAGATGTGAGGAAGAAAAGGGGTTTTTATGGTCAAAAAGTACTCAGCCGTCACAAGAACCCGGCGGGTCCACTATAGAACCCGGCTGCTCCTCCAGCCTTAAAATGGAGGCTTTTTTCTGTTACCATTTTTTGCTGATTTTCATAATTCACCCGGCGGGTAAACACCCCTACCCGGCGGGTCCTCCTCATTTTCAGAAAACCATATTTTGCATATTTGTAGATCTCTCAGTTACCTTCGTCTGGATAGCTTACTCGCCTCAATCCGAGTTCGTATGAGGGAGATATGGCCAAAACGGTGCAGCATAGCAAAATCAGCAAAATTCTCATCTTTTCATCCATTCTTTCTCAATCTTCAATCTAAACACATGAAATCAATTTCCAACTAAATAAGTACCGAAAGTTCATGAAATTGACAAGAAACAAGTACAAAAACAATGATGTCGCGAGAGATAAACATGTACAAAATGAGCGATATCAAATATCCCCACACTTGAACTTTGCTTGTCCTCAAGCAAACTACGATTTACATTCCAAAACACATATACCTCTTGCATTTATAATTCAAGAACAAGGTTTTACAAAAATATAACTAACTACAATTGCAAAAGTAATCATGTTAGTAGCGTGAATACAAACATAGAAAACCTTAAATAAATTTGTCAAGCTTGAATGCACAACTTAGCACCTCTCAATAGGAAATGTGTTTCAATCACTCAACTCTCAATTTGATCAAGATTGGGAATGGAATAGATAAACACTCAAATAGCCAAGTCGTGATGCGTTATTACCATAGGCTTGCCAAAAGATCAAATCTCCACCGACTAGGCGTGAGCACCAAGTAAAGTATCAAAAGAGGTATTCTAACAACGTGTTATAATTATAAAAGTGAGGGTGAAATTGTGATATGGTAGACACATATATGAATTGTTGAAAATAGTAGTCATAATCTTTTGTATGAAATGTTACCTTGAAACTAAAATGAAAATGTGATCTCAATTAACCTTAGGCTTCAACTTCATTCTTCTAATTTTATCTCTTCAATTCTTGCCTCCTTAGTTCAATTTCATCAACTTTTATTCATGTCTTCAATGTATTTCTTATTTGCTCAAAAAGTTTCTTGAATTTCAACTTGGTTTTGCTTTCCTTGAATCAATAAGCTTCATATAATATCTCCAAAAGGTTGTTTTTGAAATCACATTTTAATAAATGATTCTCAAGTTTGCAAGGCAACTTTTAAAAATTTTGACTACTCAAAATAAGGCTCAAGATGTGATGGTGATTATGGAAGTGTATGTGGAAGTTTTCTATGGGTTTCTTAGCACTAAAAATGAGTGTTAACGACCTGGGTGAACTTGATAATAATTGGTTTAAAACAAAAACTAAAAATCTAAATCCTAAAGAATACCAATTCATCGTCTACTTTGCTTATATCACATAAATGTGATCCCACAATGGTCTCAAAATGCATCATTAAGGCAAGTTCTAGAATAAACTACAAACACCGGCACACTCATAGCAATTGAAGTATATAAACACTAAAGATAAGTGTTTTTTTTTAAGCTCAAGATTTCTCACAATTTTTAGTGGGGCTATAAATATGCTAGTTATGCAATTCACCCAATGAGGTTGCTCTATGACAAATTTATCATGCAAGAGGTAAGATTTAATTACTTTCACAAAATTTTATCAAATACACTTCTAAAGCAATTAATCTTATGAGGACAAACTAATTCAAGTGAATAATAACCTCCCCACACTTAACATTTGCATTGTCCTCAATGCAACAAAATATAACACATGAAATAAGCAAAAGAGTGAAAGGTAAAAGGGAGCGAGTACTTCCCCGGGGGTTTTTGCATGTTCTTATTCTTGATTAACCTTCAAACCTTCCATTCGTTTCAGGTACATTCTGTTATAGCACAAAGTTTCCTTCTTCAATCATCACTTCAAGATACGGGTTCACCTCCCGCAAGGTGCTTGATTTATTACCGAGTCCAAAGCTCGACTCGACCCTTAGCTTTCTCAAAGCCAATCTTTCATCACGCAACCACCTCCTTTCTCATCATACTCGCATAGGAGGATGTCTTCTTTTGTTTTGTCATTTCGGTAGAACATCCTCCAACTAAAACTTATAACGTGAATATAAACTCTCCATTCTTTGAGTGGCCTTATGATAAACTTAATGAATGCCTCATTCAAATGTGAATGACTAGTTATCCCCACATATTCTGAAAAGCCTGATTTTGACTCCATGGTTGTGGAATCATTTCCACCAAAAATCTCAGCATGTGCTCGTTCTCCATTAGCTTTATACAACTTGTCAAATTCAGCATCTAGGATTGGATCATCTCCAACTCCACTTTGAACAAGTTCATCCAGCTTTTCATCATTAATTTCAAGCATTTCTTGCAACTCCTTGATAATGTCATTGTGGGTAACAATGTCATTAGAACTTTGATATGAAACATTTGGTTCTTCCTCCTCCGAACTAAAGGATGTTGCTGCTGATTTTTCAGCTTCCAAATCAGGCATGATCTCACTTTCATTAACTTCCTCCTCCATGCTTTCTACAAAATCAGAATTTGAACACTCTGATTCTGCTAAGTTTTCCATTGGTTCATGCTCAAATGAATTAGATCCCTGCAAAACAGCTTGTGTAGTGGGTTGAGGGTAATTATCATATGCATAATAATCCTCCTCATCCTCACTATCTATAAAAACACATTTAGAAGAACGTGGAATATAATCGTTAGAATAATCATCATCATATTCAATGCTTCCATTCTCCAAATCTGAGTTTTCAACCCAATTAAGCTCACTCATGCTAGAATCCTGCAAAACAAGTTGTGAAACATCATGAGAGTAAAAATTTTCTTCATTCTCTTCTTCATCCTCATCCGTTTCATCATTATATCCGACATATGGAAGGTTGCAAACTTCTAGCCTCAAGTAATCAGAAATCATAATTGGAATATCATCCCAATCACAATTTTGACACTCTTCCAAGAATATCAACACTATTATTGGAATATCATCATTGTTGCAATTTCCATATTTTGCCAAAAACCGTAATCTAACATCTTGTAAATCCATTGGCATGTCGTCTTAACCGCTTCAAACAATCAAGGGAAATAAAACCTACTAAAACAAAAACAACAAAACTGTAAAATGCACCGATTCTATATAACTAAAAACAGAATATAACTTTTCAAGGACAAATCCCTGAAAAAGGATCAATTAACTACACTTAAATTAAACTCTTAAAATATCACATTCCCCGGCAGCGGCGCCAAAAACTTGATGTGTTGAATCCAGTTATAAAATTATCGTTGTAAAGTAAACCAAAAAAATACCAAGCTAGACCAAAACACAACCGGGCAGTGGACCCTATCGTGTGGTAGTATAGTTGGGTAAGTTCGGGTTCGAACACAGGGAATGTGAGTTTAAGAATTATATCCAAGTGCAAGTAATTTATACAGAAAAGTAACTGTGGGGGTTTGGTGTGACCGAGTTGTCACGTTGCTTAAAACTACAAACTTTAATTAATCTAGGCAGGTGGACTCTGAAGAGTCAAAGTGATTGATTGGAAATTTTCAGATATTAAAAACAATGCTTGCTTGGACTATTTCACTAGTGATTTCGGGGTGTATAGTTATAGCCGGTTATACTATATGCCAAGGGTAATATTCATCAAACATAAGCTCAACGTTCGCTAAGACCTATAGTTCAACTTCAATCAACAAACCTATGATTTAATCTAGTAACGGACGTTCGCCATGGTTACAAACTTGCACCATTTAGCTAAATCATTTGACACATTCCAAAATTACATTCGCAATTTCGTTCAATCATTTATAGACAAATAATCAATAGCAATTTACTTGGTTGAAAACGTTCGCTATATCAATTAGTAAATTACCAAATGGTCAAATTCTAGAGATTAAGCTCAATCACACAAGGTTCTCCGATTAAACATAAATTTAGATATTTGTGAGTTTGCAAATCATCCACACGACAAACATTCGCTATAATCGCTAACTTGTTTGTATTTAACTAGTTGTTGTTACAATCATCAAATGCTTTGTTCCACAAATGACAAACAACTATTTAGGTATTTTTTATAAGCAACAAACGTTCGCTATAATCGCTTAGTGAAAATGCCCAAGTTTCATAACAACAACAAACCACATACATACGAATTCATGGATGATTCACAAACTCAAAGCATAAATTAACACCAAAAGATACACCCCTAATCAACTAGCTATTTCATCCAAACAAGCACAATAATCTAGCCACTAATCATCATAACAACAAGATAAACACATGAAATAAGAGAAATCAAAGTAAACATAATTATAATCGAATAAAGATGCAAACCGAGTGATTACAATGTTCGGATGATGATTCTTCGTGTCCAAATGATGTAAGATGATGAGAGATCTTCAAGATGATGAAAATGGCTTGAAAACCCCCAAAAATCGCCCATGGGGGCTGCTGGTTCGGGTATGAGAAAGTTAGGTGAGATGTGAGGAAGAAAAGGGGTTTTTATGGTCAAAAAGTACTCAGCCGTCACAAGAACCCGGCGGGTCCACTATAGAACCCGGCTGCTCCTCCAGCCTTAAAATGGAGGCTTTTTTCTGTTACCATTTTTTGCTGATTTTCATAATTCACCCGGCGGGTAAACACCCCTACCCGGCGGGTCCTCCTCATTTTCAGAAAACCATATTTTGCATATTTGTAGATCTCTCAGTTACCTTCGTCTGGATAGCTTACTCGCCTCAATCCGAGTTCGTATGAGGGAGATATGGCCAAAACGGTGCAGCATAGCAAAATCAGCAAAATTCTCATCTTTTCATCCATTCTTTCTCAATCTTCAATCTAAACACATGAAATCAATTTCCAACTAAATAAGTACCGAAAGTTCATGAAATTGACAAGAAACAAGTACAAAAACAATGATGTCGCGAGAGATAAACATGTACAAAATGAGCGATATCACAAATATAATGTGATTATCATGTGTTCAAGATAATCACAAAATTTGACATGATAATCACATATTATTCATGTGATTATCAAGTTATAAAATGTGATTATTGTGAATAAAAAAATTAATAAAAGATAATAAAACGTCGATTTTTATTTATTTGAAAAATAGATTCTAAAAGTGCTTTGCTTGCTAAGTGGTGGTGGCGATTCAAAGTGGAACCAAATGCATTATGGTGTCAATTAATCAAATCGATTCATGGAAAAAGTGGTGGGTTAAGCACACCATTTCAATCATCTAGCAATCACTCCAGTCCGTGGTGCAAAGTTATTAAAGTTAGAGATGCCCTTCTACAATATGACATCATTTTGGGAAGATACATGGGTAGGTGGGGAGCCATTAAAAGACTACTACCCAAATCTCTTTAAAATTGATTCATTGTCAAGCATCTATGTGAAAGAGAGATTCAATCAGCAAGTTGGCCCACCTATTCCAAAGTGGGCATGGCGTAGAAACTTCATCAACAATTCGGAAATTGAAGCATTTGGCGAGCTTGATGATTTAATAAGAAATATTCACTTCCTACATGGAAAGAAGGATGCATGGGAATGTGTGATTGATGATTCTAGGAAATACACTGTTCGAGCTCTTACTAAAGCAATCGAGAAGACTCACGTGATTGACGAAACCAAAGTGAGATGGAACAGTTTGGTTCCAAAAAAAATCAATATTCATTCGTGGAGAGTGGCCAACAATCGACTTCCAACTAGAGTTAATCTTGACAAACGTGGCATCGACCTTCACTCGACTAGATGCCCGGTATGTGATGACGATCAAGAAACAGAAAATCATCTTTTCTTGAATTGCAAAATTGCTACAGATCTTTGGAAAATTATTTTTGCATGGTGGAAACTACCCTTCCCTAATCTAATCAGCATTCATAATATTCTTCATATGGCGGATCAAACTCATGGAAAAGTCTTACAACGGAAGCATTTGGATGTAGTGATTCAAACTACTATTTGGATGCTTTGGAGATATAGAAACGAGGTGACCTTCCACAAGAAAAAACTGAGAAAAGAATTGCTCGGGGATGTCGTGAAGCGCTTCACATTCACTTGGATTAAACATAGAAGTAGGAGTAGTAATCTTAATTGGTTCAAATGGTCATGCGATCCTTTTTCTGCTAGTTCAAAATCCCTCTAAATGTAATTCTGTTTTGACACTAGTTCCTTACTAGTGTTTATTTTAATGAAAGTTCATGCTGTTCAAAAAAAAATTTGAAAAAGAAGCTACGAAGAAAACTTTATAAAATAACGTGGTTTGGATAGCTAAAAATGATTTTAAAGTGTTTCCAACGTTTTCACGAAAATTAGTCTTCTTATTTGAACCCACAACTATATATTATATATCATATATATATATTCTTGTGTAATGATATATATATAGCTAGCTTAATTATTAGTAATACTTTATATTATATGGTTTTCAAAGATTTTGTTATATATAAATTCGAATATAATGGAATTGTATTAATTTAATTCAAATGTAAAATGCTAATAAATGTGAACTAGTTCATTTGATATATATTTCAATTCCTTTATTTTTCTTCCGCCAAACACAGACACATGTACACACGATATAATGGAATCTCAATTTCATTTTTGCAACCAAACAAAATATAAAGTGTTACTCAAATAATAATTAAATCTATCAAATGAATTAAGCAAATCACATACATCCATTTTCTTGATTTTTTTTTCTTTTTTTCCCTACGGTTTATCATTACACAAGAATATATTGATGTTATATATACGGGTTCATTTTACATCTAAATTATAGTTCTGAGCAACATATATACCACCACATTTATCATGATAGCAATAAAAAACAATGATAAAAAGAAGTAAGATTTAAGATGTACAAGATTAACTTATAAAAGACCATACCAAGATATGGATATTGTCTTTGCTAAAAGTACATAAAAGACACCAAAAAACCAACTAAACAAAGTTATATTAATTACCTCAATAACTAGCTACATACCTAGAGAATTGAACCACCCCTCACCTCCCAAAGTAAAAACCCTAATAAGTAATTTCCTAAAATACCCTTAACTAGGTTCCTCTTTGGGACGTTCCTCATTCCTGATTTGGAAAGACAGCATATCTTGAAGAAGTCCTTGATCTCTATGCAAAGAAGAAGATTGTACAGGTGAAGGGTAAGATTGTCTTTCTTGAAGATAATGTGAAAGGTATGATGATGAGGATGAACTAACATTTGTGTTGTTGAAGGTAAATGAATTAGTAGTTTGGTTATTATTGTTAAAGAAAGGTTGTGGGTAGTGAATTTGAGGTAAAAGAAATGAAGATACACCACCACTACCACCATTAAGACCGCCGTAAGTAGCGGTTTCCGGCAATAATCCTCGAGTCATCACGGGACATGAATGTGTATGAGTACCTTCATAAGTTGTGACAACCGTTGATGGATCCTCCGATGATCTTTCAACCCTTTTTTTGACTCCACATGATGCACTAGTGCACCTATAGTAACTCCTGTTATATTTCAATACACATTGTCAATATTACATTTGTATTAAGTTAATAAAATTGGATAAACTAAAACTACAATAAACAAAAACATTTCATTATTATGAATTTCTATGTATAGAGATTCATACGCTACCCATTTTTAGCTGTACACTACTAAAATGTTATAGTATGTTATCCTCTACAACACCATAAACAAAATATTTGATAATATATGGCTAAAAATATATGGTATAGGAATCGCTGCTTTCATAGGACACTAAATAAGTAAATATACCTAGGGAAAGGACTGTTTTTGACAGCTTTTTGGCCGTATTTTCTCCATCTATAGCCATCATCCAAGTGATCAACTTCTGTCTTTGTCATGAACGCAAATCTCGGTTCCTTTGTTTTTTTGGGGTTTTTCTTTTTGACCTTCAACCTACACAAATAATACCCACATCTTAAAACAGTAATTTTAATGATTAAATGACTAAATGTATATGAAATAAATTATAATTGCATTACGTTATGTTTTTTTGTTTTGTTTTGTTTTGTTTTTTTTTTTTGTTTTTCTTTAACAAAATAACTACATATTTAATGAAAAAATAAAATTAAATATAGAATGTTATTTTGTGTAATAATATTTTAACATCTAAATATAGAATAAACAAAGTAGATTGATACTATTATTAGTAATAATATATAAATTTATAAAAATAGAGAAATCAGGAATATATATATAATATATAATAATAATTAAAAAAAAAAAAACAACAACCACTAACAAGACGAAGAAGAAGAAATTAAGATCAAAATATCAACAAGAGAGTCGAATGATTTACCAAAAATTCAAAAATGATTTTATGTGTGTGAAACATGTGAGAAAAAAATCATTTTTTAATTATTATTAAAAAATGAAGAATATAATTATAAAGGCATTTAATTATTTAAAAACAAACACACAGTGAAAACACGTTAAATGTGTGCAAAAATGGAGAACATTAACAATAACAAAAAAACTTGTTTTAATTTCTTACTGTTTATTAGTAGTAGTCTTTTCTTGATCATCATCATCCGATCTTATATTGTTGTTCTCCTGATCAAAATCATTCACATGCTCATTTGATGAAGATGATATGGAAGAAGAATTTGTGGTCGGAGTATTAACCACATCTAATGTCTCCGGCACGGTGGAAGCCGGTGGTGCAACTGGCTGAACCACCAAACCCTGCGGTGGTGTTGGCTGTTGAAGCATATCAAAAAGAGATGCACCACCGTAGTCCTGAAAAGTTAACATGTCCATGTACCCTTGAGGAATGTCAAATAAACCACCACCGTTACCACCACCATAGACCGCCGGAATCTGATCGGAGAAAGCTGAATTTGCCATCAACTTTTTGTTAGCTTTGTTGTTATTGTTTAGTTTCTCTTGTGTGTAAGTTTAATCAACTCATTAAAGGCATAAATTCTTCATTTGTAGGCTCTCAAAATGAGAGAAATAGATAGATGGATAGTGTGGTTGGTTTTTGAGTTTATAGTGTGAATTGAAAGAGGCCTTTTTGGATATCTATGTAGTATTACAAAAAGTGTTTGTACATCTTTGTGTTTATATATACAAATACCCTTTACTTTTTTATATGTTAAAATTACACCCCTTCACTATTAGAACTTGACAATGTACCCCTAAATATAAAATAAGTTAGGACAAAACTAACATAGGTGCAAACAAGTACATTAATATACAATGGGGCAAAGCTAATTCCAATTACAAGTTATATATATACCTCATAGATATCTCTTAATGTATGACTAGGTGCTACAAGCCTACAATGTAAGTTTTAAACGGCTTTAGTAACTACAGAATCGAAAGAAGTAACAATTTTTTTAGTTTTTTAAAGAGTTCGTGAAACACATGTATGTATTATGTGTATAGATGTAAATGAAATGTATTTTGAAATGCGAGGACGATAAGCAAAAGTCAACAACCTGACGTACACAGAAGTTAAAGCAGATTTATCGGTGAAAGTTTGTTTTGTTGTAACAAACCATCCTTTCATTCATTATCGTAACCGATGAATATTGTTCAAATTTAGTGCACAATATTAAATGATTCAAAGTCAATTGTAAATATACGTCAATTATATTATATGTAACATCCTCGAAATGGACCTAGTTGTGTTATATTATTTCTTGATTTAAATTAGTATTTAAATGTGTTTGGAAATAATATTGTTTGAATTAGTGAAATAATTGGAATAGGAGTCGAATATTCCAATGTGATAAGTGAAATATTAATTGTTGTAAATTAATGTAGTTGACGGTGCAATAAAATGTTTGGACTCGTAAATGGTTTTCGGGTTCCAGACAATAGATTGAGATGGGGTATTAAATTATACCCGTATATTGAAGGCGGTTTGTGAGGTCGGTTATATATATCACTTTCCTCTTTAGGAAAGTTTATTGAGAAACTTCAAAACTCACAGAAACTCTCTGAAAACCTCCAAATCAATCCAGAAATCAAATCAGGAAGTTGTGATCCTCGTGAAACTTCATAATCATCAGATTATCATAATCAGATTCTTCAAATAGTAAGTGTTCTTGATGTATTTAAGAATTTGATTTTGATTAAATTGGGTAAATTGATGATTTGAGAGATTTATATGTTATAAACTCGTTATAACTGTTATATAATGTTCATACGATGTTATTAGTGGTATATAACGGTTTGAAATTGAGTTTGGTGGGTTTTGGGCATAAAACCCGTGAGTTAGGGTTTGAGCAGATCGCACAGGTCTGGAACGAAGGTAGAACCCGGCGGCTTCGTGGTCTAGCCGGTGGGTAGTCGTGATTTGTTAGAAACCGGCGGCTTGAAGAGTCAAGCCGGCGGGTAGTGTGACCGAATGGGAACCCGACTGCTAATATATTGAGCCGGTGGCTTGTGTAGGCTTTAAAACGTGGTTTTGTTCTGTTACCACATTTGGTAATATACCCGGCGGGTGGGGACATGTAGCCGGCGGGTGATGACCTTAAGCCGACGGGTCCGAGACCCTAGCCGTCGGCTTGATGGGCTAGCACAGCCTTTCTTATAACTTGTTAATTGTCATATGATTTGTATTTGTTGTATGATAGTATATGATAATGGTTATGTTGTAATCATTAGTGGATAGTTAGGAACTAGTAATCTTGATGTAGATTATGTTAAGTTCCTAATGTTAAAGATTGATATAAGTTCAGTATTTATGATTTGATTACTAACTTATATTTGATTTGTTGATTCTCAGATGTGGAGAAGGCTCAGTGATATTAGACTACTGAGTGGAGGCCTGAGGTAGTCGGTGAGTGGATCTGTAACCTCAGTGTGATTTAGTTGTAATGATTTGATTTACAACCAGTAATTTATAGTATTACTTTGATATGATGCATCTATTGAGATATCTTGCCATGATAGTTTGACTAGTTGCTTACTTGGCTGTTTGAGCTAGCATGTAAGATTCTGAGGTCAACTTGACTTGACAGTTGGACTTGGTTGTTATTGTAGACGACAGGAGATCTTGAAACTTGAAATGTTGGTTTAGAGATCTAGGTCGTGTGTGATTAACAACTGGTTACCGGTAATTCTGTATAGGCCAATACAGATGATTGATAAGAGTTCCTTGAGTACCAAACCGGTATTAGGGTATCTCAGGAGCCACCGGTCCTCATGACGATTGATAATGTTTGATGTGAGTAGCTTGACATTGATTGGATGTCGAGTGATTGATTGATTTTCTGTTTATTGTTATTTGATGTAAACAGATTGTTATGCTAGGTTGTACTGATGCTTATAGTTTCATTCACTTAGCTTTATGCTAACCCCACCACAGTTCTTCCTGCAGGTTGAAATAGATGGGACATAATGGGCAGGGCAGGAAGTGTTTGGAATTGATGGAATGTTTGACAGACTGTAACTCTGATGTTATTTTGAATTATAGAAATGTTTTTAATAACACCCAGTGCGTTGAAATGTCTTGTACTTTGAATTGAAAAAGTTTATTGACATTTTGAGACATTTATACATAAGTTTGAAATCTACGCTTCCGATTCGCCATTATTATATTATTGATTGAATTGAAACGAGGGGTGTTATAAGTTGGTATCAGAGCAATAGTTTGGGTGAATTGGACTTGATAGAATGTTCAATCCTAAACTTTGATGAGTTGAGTCAAACATTCCAGTGGGTGTGGGTTTAGTTGATTAGTGAATGTGTGAGAAAGTAGTTAGTTGAATATGTACTAACCCTTAACAAGTTGCAAAGTGTTGTTTGATTGCAGAGACGGAGGAACATGAGTATCTGATTAGTATATTTCATGTTTCCTCAACGCTCGTGGGCTTAAGATTGTCAGGTAATCTTTGATAAGCCTGTGTTAATTTAAATTAACTTGAATTGTTTACTCTGATATGTTGAGTAAGCCTTGTTATGAAGTTAATTGAGTCACACTGATATGATTCCCCAGTTTTGAGTCAACTATTGATTGCTATAGGTTGACATGAGGATAGAGGTATTGAATGAGATGCTCATTGTTGTTCATTGTTGTGGTTATTTCTGATTGAATTGTAAATGCAGAAATATGTTTAAGTAGATAGAGAGTTGATTAAGGTTTTAGCAAGATTGATGTTAGAACCTAAGGAGTGTCTTTATTGGTGAAACGAGATAATTGATAGTATTATGATAATGGATTAATCACAAGGTGTGATCTAAATCCTTGTTAAGGAAGGTTGTGTCATTGAATTGATAATGACTGCTATTTGAGAAAATATGTGTTTATGTGACTGTATGATATGTGTTGACTATAGTTAAACACTTGATATAAACCATGACTGATAGGTTTAAGAGAAATGTAGAGTGTAATAATGTGAAATTGATTGGGAAGTGATAGATCTTTCTAGTCAATTGTGAATTAGTAAATGAAATGTTTTATAGTAACATGATTGAGTAGATTTGTGGTGACATTGATGCTTGATAGTATAGCATATGTCAAAGTGATGCTAGTTAATTATGATGTGTCCTGAATTTTGTAGTAAATAGGGACATTGAATTGTGTTAAGTATTGAAACTATGATGATGAGTTATCATGTGTTTGAGGTTTCCGATAAGTGATATACTGAGCAATTCAGTTGTTGAAAATTAGAACATTGTGTGTATGTGAGATGGCTTGCATATGTAAGGTTGAATATGTAAGTAGTAAGCTGATTTTGAGTATGTATCAGCTGATAGAAACTATTAAATGAAGTATGATTGATTTGAAATCATGAAGTATTTAATACGTATGAGGTGAGAATAGATCACATTGATAATTATAATGTAGAGTAGCCTGAGAATGGATTGTGAAGAGCATAATCTTGCAACGCCTGATCACCGTTGTTATATTATGTTGAGTCACATGAACTTGTTAAGGCTACTTGGAATAAAAGAAGTGTAATGTGATTTTAGAAATGGAACATGATGGTATGCTAAGTTGTTTAATAGTTGTTTTGATAAGAAAACAATTGGTTGATAGAACTGTAACATTTAGAATGTAAATGTGAGAGTGTAAATAATGTTTGTCATTGATAGTTGTTTTGTTAATGAACATAAATGACAAATTGGATTCTGTTAAATAGGTAATTGTGATTGATAATGATAGATTACCTGTAGGTGGATTGGTATAGTGTTTAAATGAATCACTATGTTGTAGTTGGCTTGTATGAAGCCAAAGTTGAGGTAGGTTGATTTTGTCCTTGTGAAGGATTGATAAGAACATATAAGATAAAATGGTTTGTTGTGAGTTAACTTGATGGTATGTTAACTTTGAAAGTCAAACCATGAATAGAAAATTATGTATAAAATTAATTGCTTGTGATTGGTTTGAGTTTGGGTCAAACTTGAAGAAAGCAATTAGAGGATTTTATTGATTGGTTGATTGAAATCAAAGTTGACATATAGTCAACTGTTTGTGTTGAAAAAGTCTAATATTGACTGTAATATTATAATTGTGTGGGGAATGTGGTTAAATTCCCAAATTTTCTAAGTTTGTGAAACTTGACTAATTACTTAAAGCTAGTGTTAAGTAATTGAAATAGTGTTAAGTATAATTGAGTATTCAGTTAAGCAATGATTGATATTTGAACTGAATAGGTGTTGAAGAATTATACAGATATGAAGTCATTGTTTGGTATGACAGTTATAATTTGCTAAGATATGTTAGAATAATTAAATCACATTGATTAGAATTGTGATAGGAAAGTCTTACCAGTGTATGAGGCTTGTGATGATAGCTTTGATTGGGTAAGACTGTGAGATGATGAATAATTGAAGGTTATTATTATTAGTTGTATAGGTTGATTGGTACCTCATGGTGAGTTACTTAAATATTGAAAGAATTGAATGGATTCTTTAGTTATTTGTTGATTGTATACAAATGACGTAAGTGATAAAGTGGTAAATTGGGATTAGATCCAAATAAGGAGAAAAGATATGAAAGTATATCTGTAAATAGGCAGTATTAAAGATCTAGTTGATTTTTGTTGATAATTGAGGAAATATAAATTGAATAGTTGTTCATATTTTAAGAAATCAGGTATGAAATTAAGTGTAATGATCATTATTTTGATAGTTTAAGGATAATGATTGCTTGACATTTGGGGCTGAAAACCTGATGTGTATAATTGTAAAGTGTTGGAGAGTAAGAGAAACCTTGAGATTGATAGGTGATGTATAACGCCCCTCATTTAATACAACAATATAATATTAAGTCTGGCGGAAGCGACTACTTGAAATACATATTCTATTAAAACCTGCTAGAAATTTTCGCAACCCTTTGTACAATGTGTTTAACTACTAAACAACCATAATTAACATGTTTACAAACCCGGGGCATTATATACTATAAAACATTATTTATTACAAACTGGATCAGAGTTGCAAGTTTCAAACATTCCCAGCATCAAAACATCCTTCCTGACTACCCACATAATATACATCACCTGCAGGAAGTAAATTGAGGGATTAGCACGAAGCTAAGTGAATGAATTATCAACTACAATTCAATTTAGCTAGCAATCTGTTCACAATCAATAATGCAACAATTATCGTCAAGAGGAACGGTGGTTCCTAAGGACCCTGTGCCGGGTGGCCCCATCAGAACACTTACATCAACTGTAGGCCAAAACAGTGATTAACCGCTAACTAAATGCTAATCTCCATCAACACATGTACGCAACCCTGTGTTGACCAACATTAGCAATCAAGTCCAACCAACAATCTAGTTGACCTCTGGATTATACATTTCAATTCAATGTTCAACAAACAACCAATCAAATGGCATATCATTTCAAGGTTAACATACTATCAATAGTAATCCTATAATTACTGATTGAAATCAAACTGACACAACCAAATCAAACTGTGAGTTTCAAATCCACTCACCTGATTATCTCGTTTCACTTACTCAGCTGTCTTATCTCGCTGAGCTCTTTGTTTATCTGAGAATCAACAATCAGGTAGAAGTTAGAAATCAAGATCGTAACACTTGAATCACATCAATTTAAATCATTAGGAACTTAACTCAATTAACATTACAAATATCATAAGTTCCTAAATACAACAACTATCATGTATTATTATGTTAATAAGTACAATTTACATTGCAAACAACAAGTTAGAACAAGTCTTAAAAATTAAACAAAACATTTGCTGGAATACCACACGACCCGCCGGCTGAGGTACATACCCGCCGGCTTCCACCTACAACCCGCCGGTTCACATAAATAAGCCACCGGGTGAATTAAAAGTTGCGGTAACAGAACCTAAACACGTTTTAAAGGCTGTAGGAGCCGCCGGGTACGGGTTTTACCCGCCGGATCCCCGGTTTAGGCATACTACCCGCCGGGTACAGGTGAAACCCGCCGGGTTCAACCGACGTACAGGGGATACTCAGTTCAGCTATGGCAGAAACTCAGCAAACCTCAATCACAAACAATTAACCACAATTTCGACTACAGCAGCAGGTTTTCAGTCATATATCCTCACATAAACATACCATAACATGTTTAAACATCATTTCACTATCAAACTTCAATTGATCATAATCATGTATTTAAGTATGATCATAACTTACCAAATAAAGATTACAAAGTGATGATGATGATGATGATTATGAAACACAATTCAATTCCAGCTCAAGATCACTAGTTTGATTTCTTTGTAGTTCTAGGTTTTTGATAGTTTAGTTTTAGGGTTTAAGGTTTCCAAATGAAGAAAGGGATAAACTTTCCTAAAAAG
The DNA here is from genome assembly GCA_949592205.1 of Helichrysum umbraculigerum. Taxonomy (NCBI): domain Eukaryota; kingdom Viridiplantae; phylum Streptophyta; class Magnoliopsida; order Asterales; family Asteraceae; genus Helichrysum; species Helichrysum umbraculigerum. The sequence goes on along the minus strand of CATIUR010000004.1, from coordinate 140,803,035 downwards.
GAAAGGTATTTAAGTCGGTTCAACTTTTTACACCGACCCGTATCCATTTAAAACTAGTCCCCTTTCAATCTATTGCCTGGAACCTAAAAACCATTTGCGAGAAACTTCTTTTATTGCACCGTCAACTATAGTAAATTAAAACAAACAATAATTTACTAAACACAATAAGTCCTAAGGCTTATTTAACTAACTTTCGCAATTAAACACATTTTATCAAATAATTTCTAATACAATTAAATACATCAATTTAAAATTAGAAATTACCGGACCAGAAGAGAGGATGTTACAACTCTCCCCCCCTTAGGAAGATTTCGTCCCCGAAATCTCATCACGATCAAACAATCCAGGATATCTGGATCTCATACTATCCTCTGTTTCCCACGTTAGGTTTTCACCTAAACTATGTTTCCATTTTACTAACACCATGGGAATCTGTTTCTTCCTAAGTTTGGTCACTTTTCGATCAAGAAGTTCTACTGGTTCTTCAACTAACTTCTGACTCTGATCAACTTTCAAATCTTTCAAAGGAAGAATCTGAGACTGGTCTTCAACGTTACATTTTCTCAAATAACAAATGTTAAACGTATCATGAATACCAGCAAGCTCTGGAGGAAGATCCAATGTAACAGACTGATCATTAACAATCTGACGAATTCTAAACGGTCCAATATATCGAGGAGCCAATTTGCCACGTTTCCCAAACCGAATTACCCCTTTCCAAGGCGAAACTTTCAGATAAACAAGTTCACCTTCAACAAAAGTAACAGGTCGACGTTTAGGATCAGCATATTGTTTCTGTCTATCACGTGCAGCTTTCAACTTTTCACGAGCCACTGCCACTTTATCAGCTGTCATTTGAACAATGTCTGGACCTGCAAACTGTTTCTCACCTGCCTCTAACCAACAAGTTGGAGTTCTACAACGGCGTCCATAAAGCATCTCATATGGAGGCATGCCAATACTAGAATGATAAGAGTTATTATAAGCAAACTCAACCAATGGCAAATGAGAATCCCATGAACCACCATACTCCAAAATACAAGCTCTTAACATATCCTCCAATGTCTGAATCGTACGCTCTGACTGACCATCTGTTTGAGGATGATAAGCTGTACTAAGATTCACTCTGGTGCCCAACTCATACTGTAAACTTTGCCAAAAATGAGATACAAACCTCGGATCTCTATCAGATACAATAGATAATGGAATACCATGCCGAGTAACAATCTCATTCATATACAATTGTGCAAGTTTAGTCAAAGAAGCAGTCTCATTAATAGCTAGAAAATGAGCACTCTTGGTCAATCGATCAACAATGACCCAAACCATGTCATTACCACGAGCAGTTCTAGGCAACTTTGTAACAAAATCCATGGTCAAATGTTCCCACTTCCATTCTGGAATCTCAAGCTGTTTCAACGATCCATACGGTTTCTGGTGTTCAGCTTTCACTTGAGAACAAATATGACAAGAACTAACAAACCTTGCTACATCCATCTTCATTGTAGGCCACCAATATAAAGGTTTCAAGTCATTATACATTTTAGTACTTCCCGGATGTACAGACAATCTGGACTTGTGGGCTTCATTCAAAATAACATCCCGAAGACCCCCAAACAAAGGAATCCAAACACGAGACTGAAAGGTTTTTAATCCCCTCGAATCATCTAATAACAATTCTTTTCGATTCAACATAATTTCAGACTTCAAATTATGATCTAACAAAGCTTCTAACTGTGCAGTTTTTATCTGAGCCACCAAATCAGAAGAAACTTCTAAACGCATAACATAAACTCGATCAGAAGTTACCTTGCGACTTAAAGCATCAGCAACCACATTGGCTTTCCCTGGATGGTATTTAATTTCACAATCATAATCCTTGATTAACTCTAACCATCTTCTCTGACGCATATTCAACTCTTGCTGCGAAAATATATACTGAAGACTCTTGTGATCTGTACAAATAACACATTTGGTACCGTACAAGTAATGCCTCCAGATTTTTAAAGCAAACACAACTGCTGCAAGTTCTAAATCATGGGTAGGATAATTTCTTTCATGAGGTTTGAGCTGACGAGAAGCATAAGCAATCACACGATCTCGCTGCATTAAAACACAACCCAAACCAGCAATCGATGCATCACAATAAACAATAAAATCATCGGACCCATCTGGCAATGCTAACACAGGAGCCTGACATAACAACTGTTTCAGAGTCTGAAAAGCTGTTTCCTGTTGTTCAGTCCATATAAACTTTTCATCCTTACGGGTTAGTTTAGTCAACGAACCGGCAATTTTAGAAAAGACTTTAATAAACTTCCGGTAATAACCCGCCAAACCAAGAAAACTCTTTATTTCTGAAGCAGACTTTGGAGCTTTCCAATTCATTACAGCTTCAATTTTCGAAGGATCAACTTTAACACCATCATTACAAATAATATGACCCAAAAACTGTACTTCTCGAATCCAAAATTCACATTTCGAAAACTTTGCATACAAATGTTCTCTCTTTAAGGTTTCCAATACTAACCTCAAATGCATTCCATGTTCTGATTCGGATTTAGAATATACCAAAATGTCATCGATAAATACAATCACAAATTTATCAAGAAAAGGTCGACAAACACGGTTCATCAAATCCATAAAAACTGCTGGAGCATTCGTCAAACCAAAAGGCATAACCAGAAATTCAAAATGACCATATCTGGTTCTAAATGCAGTTTTAGGAATATCACAATCCCTAACACGAACTTGATGATAACCTGATCTCAAATCAATCTTTGAATAAAATGAAGATCCCTGCAACTGATCAAATAAATCATCTATCCGAGGCAGAGGATATTTATTCTTTACTGTCCGTTTATTCAATTCCCTATAATCAATGCACATTCTAAAAGACCCATCTTTCTTTTTCACAAACAGAACTGGTGCACCCCAGGGAGAAGAACTAGGTCTAATAAACCCTTTATCCAACAACTCCTGTATCTGATTCATCATTTCACGTATCTCAGACGGAGCTAATCTATAAGGGGCTTTGGCTATAGGTGAAGAGCCAGGAACAAGATCAATCTGGTATTCAACTTTCCTAACCGGTGGTAAACCAGGTAATTCATCAGGGAATACTTCCGGATACTCAGAAACAACCGGTACATCAGAAAGGGACTTCTTTTCTAACTTAGCATCAATCACATAAGCTAGATACGATTCACAGCCCTTAGACAAAGATTTCCTTGCTTTCATCATACTAATCAAAGGTATACAAACATTATCCCGTTCTCCTCGAGCCACGACATATGACTTTTCAGAGATTGGAATTCTAATCAGCTTATTGTGGCAATCTATGCTTGCTTTATACTGACTTAACCAATCCATACCAATAATCACATCAAAACTAGCAATTGGCATCAACAGAAAGGAAATTGGGAAAGTCTGGTTATCTATCATAATACTAGCTCCAATTACCGAGGTGGTAACAGGAACTGACTTGCCACTAGCTATTTCTACTTCAACTGGGTTGGTTATCACAGTAGGCATCATTTTCAACTTATCACAGAAGTACATGGATACAAAAGAACAATTTGCACCAGAATCAAACAAAACACGAGCTGGTACAGAATTTACAAGAAAAGTACCCGTGATTACGTCATCTGTATGGACAGCTTCATCCACTGTCATTTGAAAAGCCCTACTAACTGCAGATGGCGGAGTCTTCCGCTTCTGACCGGAAGAAGCTGATGAACCAACAACTGTCCCCGAACCCTGTCTCTTAGCCTCAGAACATTGATTTGCACGATGACCTTCCTTATGGCAATTCCAACACACATAAGTAGGAAAAACACAATCTTTGGCTTCATGCCCAATCACACCACATTTTACACATCTAGTGGTTTGCACAGTACACGGCCCAAAATGTCTAGCTCTACACTTAATACACCAATTGGGACGATCAGAAGTACCACCACGACTTTCTTGTTTCTTACCCTGCTGATTTCCTTGCCACCGTTGCTTACCTTTACCCGTAGATTCACTCCTAGATTTCTGAGAAACTATTTCTTTACTTGGTACTTGTTGAGGTTTCAAATCACTGTCAACAGATCGAGCTAACATGAAAGCTTGAGGAAGAGAGCTCGCTTATCTCACTGAAGTTCGATAATGATTAGGTAAAGTACCCACAAATTGTTCTATTTGGGTTCTCTCATCAGGTACCCACTGCTGAACAAACCTGAGTTTCTCTGTGAACTGATTTATCAAATCATCCATTGACATGTTATCAGTTAATTGTAAATCCATAAACTCCTTTCTAATCCGAGCTATATCATAGTTTGAACAATACTGTTTACAAACTTCGTTACGAAAGTCAGACCATCGGATAGAAGCTTTCTGAAAAGAAGATAATACAGAAGTGATCGAGTCCCACCAATTCATAGCTGCTCCTTTTAAAAGTTGAGTTGCATAAGGAACTTTTAATTCTTCTTCACATTGACAGACCTCAAATTTCTTTTCAACGTCCCTCAACCAATCTAGAGTTACAGAAGGATTCGTACTACCCGAATACACAGACGGATTACTGCTCATAAAGGTTTTAAAGGAACACACCTTTTGCTTTGGCGGTGAAATCGTACCAAACACAGGATGAGAAGATTCAGCCTCTTTTTGTTGTTTATACATTCTAAGTGCTTGGTTTTCCTCTTCCAAATGAAGCAAATACTGATCCCTTTCTGCCTCCTCTCTATCATGGAAAGAAGTACCAGCATGTTCATTACGGTCATCATGAGTCTCAGCAGCAACTTCAGGCCTTGAGGCATTATTAGGGTTAACAGGTAGTTGCTCGTTATCCGCCATATCTGTAAACACCACAACAGCTTACAAACCATTAGTCGTTAGCACCTATTCTACTAACCAATTCACATTCAATACATAATCCCTTTCCCAAGAATGTTTGACACAACACAATCAAAGTTTAGGATTGAACATACAATCATATTCAATTGCCCCAAACTCTTGCTCTGATACCAACTTATAACGCCCCTCATTTAATACAACAATATAATATTAAGTCTGGCGGAAGCGACTACTTGAAATACATATTCTATTAAAACCTGCTAGAAATTTTCGCAACCCTTTGTACAATGTGTTTAACTACTAAACAACCATAATTAACATGTTTACAAACCCGGGGCATTATATACTATAAAACATTATTTATTACAAACTGGATCAGAGTTGCAAGTTTCAAACATTCCCAGCATCAAAACATCCTTCCTGACTACCCACATAATATACATCACCTGCAGGAAGTAAATTGAGGGATTAGCACGAAGCTAAGTGAATGAATTATCAACTACAATTCAATTTAGCTAGCAATCTGTTCACAATCAATAATGCAACAATTATCGTCAAGAGGAACGGTGGTTCCTAAGGACCCTGTGCCGGGTGGCCCCATCAGAACACTTACATCAACTGTAGGCCAAAACAGTGATTAACCGCTAACTAAATGCTAATCTCCATCAACACATGTACGCAACCCTGTGTTGACCAACATTAGCAATCAAGTCCAACCAACAATCTAGTTGACCTCTGGATTATACATTTCAATTCAATGTTCAACAAACAACCAATCAAATGGCATATCATTTCAAGGTTAACATACTATCAATAGTAATCCTATAATTACTGATTGAAATCAAACTGACACAACCAAATCAAACTGTGAGTTTCAAATCCACTCACCTGATTATCTCGTTTCACTTACTCAGCTGTCTTATCTCGCTGAGCTCTTTGTTTATCTGAGAATCAACAATCAGGTAGAAGTTAGAAATCAAGATCGTAACACTTGAATCACATCAATTTAAATCATTAGGAACTTAACTCAATTAACATTACAAATATCATAAGTTCCTAAATACAACAACTATCATGTATTATTATGTTAATAAGTACAATTTACATTGCAAACAACAAGTTAGAACAAGTCTTAAAAATTAAACAAAACATTTGCTGGAATACCACACGACCCGCCGGCTGAGGTACATACCCGCCGGCTTCCACCTACAACCCGCCGGTTCACATAAATAAGCCACCGGGTGAATTAAAAGTTGCGGTAACAGAACCTAAACACGTTTTAAAGGCTGTAGGAGCCGCCGGGTACGGGTTTTACCCGCCGGATCCCCGGTTTAGGCATACTACCCGCCGGGTACAGGTGAAACCCGCTACTACCCGCCGGGTACAGGTGAAACCCGCCGGGCGTACTGGGGATACTCAGTTCAGCTATGGCAGAAACTCAGCAAACCTCAATCACAAACAATTAACCACAATTTCGACTACAGCAGCAGGTTTTCAGTCATATATCCTCACATAAACATACCATAACATGTTTAAACATCATTTCACTATCAAACTTCAATTGATCATAATCATGTATTTAAGTATGATCATAACTTACCAAATAAAGATTACAAAGTGATGATGATGATGATGATTATGAAACACAATTCAATTCCAGCTCAAGATCACTAGTTTGATTTCTTTGTAGTTCTAGGTTTTTGATAGTTTAGTTTTAGGGTTTAAGGTTTCCAAATGAAGAAAGGGATAAACTTTCCTAAAAAGGAAAGGTATTTAAGTCGGTTCAACTTTTTACACCGACCCGTATCCATTTAAAACTAGTCCCCTTTCAATCTATTGCCTGGAACCTAAAAACCATTTGCGAGAAACTTCTTTTATTGCACCGTCAACTATAGTAAATTAAAACAAACAATAATTTACTAAACACAATAAGTCCTAAGGCTTATTTAACTAACTTTCGCAATTAAACACATTTTATCAAATAATTTCTAATACAATTAAATACATCAATTTAAAATTAGAAATTACCGGACCAGAAGAGAGGATGTTACATGATGATTGTATTCACCAAACTTTTCTTGTAAGTTTAGATTGAATTGGTTAAGTTATATACGAATTGGTATGTATATAAGTGAAACATAGAGTTGTTGATTTTAATTGTTCCATGTCCTGTGGTATGGATATGTGATGACTAGTAGTACTGAGAAGGCTTGGTAAAGACTTTAACAGTCTGAATGGCCTAGTGTATAGGATTAAATGGAATTGGGATATACGTATCCATTTTAGAGAGTAACTGAAATTGCGTATGTATGTATGTATAGTATACATGATAATAGATGGCATGATAAGTTGTAATAGATTGAATTAAAATGTGCCATAAGACATGTGGAGGTTAGTTAATTGTGATTAACTGGATGTAGATTTTGTTGAAATGTGTTGTAGAGTAGCACATTGTGATATTGTGATACTTGAATTGTGGTATCATAATGTTGATTAAGATTGACTTAGTTGCTAGATTGATGGAATCTAGTGTTGAATGATTAAGTGATTCAAGTTGTATAATTGCTAATGGTTTGTGATTAGTAGCTTAAGAGCTTAAGGTTGAGTGGAAATAACTGGTTGCTAAGAATAGATTTTGATGTCTTACCAGTTTAAGTAGTATATAAATTCTAACTTGATGGTTAGTTAGAGTTTGAAGACAAATATTAAGTACTGATAGGTGTACTGGAATGTATAATCACTAATGTTGTGATTATTGTTGAGCAATAGTTATTGTCGACTTAGATGTTGTTGACAATTGATAGGTAGTAATGAAAGGAGTTACAAATGGAAATAAGTCAATGTAGAGGTTGGTTGATTGTAGGTAAGATTGATTGTGGTACTTTTGTTGATTGAGCAAAGTACTTGTTGATTGTGGTTTTACCTACTGAGTTGACCTCTGCAGTACTTATTAAGGTGATAGGAATCTGGATTACTTTTAAGTAAAAGGTTTCATATGATTGAAATGATATGTGAATATGATAGAGTATTCAAAAGAAAGTAGGTATGAAACTTTTGAATGAAAAGTTGACCTAGATTTGGATTTCAGATCTTTGATGGTAGAGATTTAAGATTGTAATCTGTATATTAGATTGATTGTTGGTCGTGAGTTGAATTATATTTCAATGTTGCTAGGTACATTGGGGTTTAATAAACACTGTTGTTGTGATATTGTTGCTGCTGTTTTATTGTTAACAGTGATGAACAGTGAGAATAGGTTAAAGATTTTAGCATGTTGCTAATTTCTGGTTGTGTAGACCTAGTAAGTGATGTTAGGTTTCACTTATTGTTATTGGTTAAAGTGATTGGGTGCTTTAAACTTTTATCTGATTGATGATAAAGAAATTAGATAGATGATTGGTCCCTATGAGATGTTGGATGGATGCACTGTATGTATGCATAGGAAAAGATAGAAGCATGTACATTTGGATATGTGCATGTGGAAAGAATTCAAACAGTCTAAGTATAGTTATAAGTTGCTATTGAGGACAAGTGTATGCTAAGCGGTATGTGATTATATCACATTAGTTAGATTGATTGAGGTTAGATTTCGGGGACGAAATCTCTTTAAGGGGGGGAGAGTTGTAACATCCTCGAAATGGACCTAGTTGTGTTATATTATTTCTTGATTTAAATTAGTATTTAAATGTGTTTGGAAATAATATTGTTTGAATTAGTGAAATAATTGGAATAGGAGTCGAATATTCCAATGTGATAAGTGAAATATTAATTGTTGTAAATTAATGTAGTTGACGGTGCAATAAAATGTTTGGACTCGTAAATGGTTTTCGGGTTCCAGACAATAGATTGAGATGGGGTATTAAATTATACCCGTATATTGAAGGCGGTTTGTGAGGTCGGTTATATATATCACTTTCCTCTTTAGGAAAGTTTATTGAGAAACTTCAAAACTCACAGAAACTCTCTGAAAACCTCCAAATCAATCCAGAAATCAAATCAGGAAGTTGTGATCCTCGTGAAACTTCATAATCATCAGATTATCATAATCAGATTCTTCAAATAGTAAGTGTTCTTGATGTATTTAAGAATTTGATTTTGATTAAATTGGGTAAATTGATGATTTGAGAGATTTATATGTTATAAACTCGTTATAACTGTTATATAATGTTCATACGATGTTATTAGTGGTATATAACGGTTTGAAATTGAGTTTGGTGGGTTTTGGGCATAAAACCCGTGAGTTAGGGTTTGAGCAGATCGCACAGGTCTGGAACGAAGGTAGAACCCGGCGGCTTCGTGGTCTAGCCGGCGGGTAGTCGTGATTTGTTAGAAACCGGCGGCTTGAAGAGTCAAGCCGGCGGGTAGTGTGACCGAATGGGAACCCGACTGCTAATATATTGAGCCGGTGGCTTGTGTAGGCTTTAAAACGTGGTTTTGTTCTGTTACCACATTTGGTAATATACCCGGCGGGTGGGGACATGTAGCCGGCGGGTGATGACCTTAAGCCGACGGGTCCGAGACCCTAGCCGTCGGCTTGATGGGCTAGCACAGCCTTTCTTATAACTTGTTAATTGTCATATGATTTGTATTTGTTGTATGATAGTATATGATAATGGTTATGTTGTAATCATTAGTGGATAGTTAGGAACTAGTAATCTTGATGTAGATTATGTTAAGTTCCTAATGTTAAAGATTGATATAAGTTCAGTATTTATGATTTGATTACTAACTTATATTTGATTTGTTGATTCTCAGATGTGGAGAAGGCTCAGTGATATTAGACTACTGAGTGGAGGCCTGAGGTAGTCGGTGAGTGGATCTGTAACCTCAGTGTGATTTAGTTGTAATGATTTGATTTACAACCAGTAATTTATAGTATTACTTTGATATGATGCATCTATTGAGATATCTTGCCATGATAGTTTGACTAGTTGCTTACTTGGCTGTTTGAGCTAGCATGTAAGATTCTGAGGTCAACTTGACTTGACAGTTGGACTTGGTTGTTATTGTAGACGACAGGAGATCTTGAAACTTGAAATGTTGGTTTAGAGATCTAGGTCGTGTGTGATTAACAACTGGTTACCGGTAATTCTGTATAGGCCAATACAGATGATTGATAAGAGTTCCTTGAGTACCAAACCGGTATTAGGGTATCTCAGGAGCCACCGGTCCTCATGACGATTGATAATGTTTGATGTGAGTAGCTTGACATTGATTGGATGTCGAGTGATTGATTGATTTTCTGTTTATTGTTATTTGATGTAAACAGATTGTTATGCTAGGTTGTACTAATGCTTATAGTTTCATTCACTTAGCTTTATGCTAACCCCACCACAGTTCTTCCTGCAGGTTGAAATAGATGGGACATAATGGGCAGGGCAGGAAGTGTTTGGAATTGATGGAATGTTTGACAGACTGTAACTCTGATGTTATTTTGAATTATAGAAATGTTTTTAATAACACCCAGTGCGTTGAAATGTCTTGTACTTTGAATTGAAAAAGTTTATTGACATTTTGAGACATTTATACATAAGTTTGAAATCTACGCTTCCGATTCGCCATTATTATATTATTGATTGAATTGAAACGAGGGGTGTTATATTATATGAAATATTTATGTCTATTTGTACATAGATATATTTGGTGTAATGTTATATGAATTGTAAAAATTTGCACTTTTTATTGAGATTGTATTTTAGTTTCTATGGTTACACTTCAATGATATTTCAAGGGATGCATAGTAACAATTATACATATATGTGTTATACTAGAATTTATCTTAACTTAAATGTACTTATGTGTGTGCGCGCACATGTACGCACCCAAACATATATTTAATCAATGTATCAATTAATTTGTAAATAATTTGATAAATGTGTATATATCAATTGTTACACTACTAGAAATAATGAGAAAGGGTCCATAAAATATTGGATTTACAAGGGAAGCAACAAACAATAGTTAATTTTATCTAAATTACATTGAGGTTTATTTCACTGGATATTAGTTTATGCTCCATAATGACTATATTGTATTTTTACGCACTATTTACTAACTAATCTATTGCTTAACTTAGAAAAACCTGTTTATCGGTGATTATTATCCTGTCAACAATTTATTGTGTAAAAATTAAGCATACGACTGACTCTAAAAAGAGATATTCAACTCTATAAAAATTCGCAATGAAAAATTCGCACTCGCAATTAACAAGTTATACATAAATTATTGATATCTGTATTTATGTATGTTAATAAACATATAATATCCAAGTATTGTAATATTATTACTTATTTTTTCCAGGGTATTCAATAAAGGCATACGCTACACATATAGAATGTTGACTTCGGCAAAAGTATTTTTATAATACGTGCGTGTACAATCGTGACAACTGTCTAAGTCAATTACAGATGTAATATATATCATTTCTCGTTTCATATCTAGTATCCAATTTATATGGCTCACAAGTCGCGCAACAACACGTAAAAATATGCTAAAACAATAAAATTCTTGAGATCAAAAAACATGGTACCTCAAAAGTTTATAAGATTACAAACAAAAAATCTATGTATCTCAAATCAAATAGTTTGAAATTGAAATATAAAAAATTTAAATTATGAAGGAGGTTAAATGAAACTTCGGAAGGTGTTTGGTTTGGACTGATTTGGAGAACTAGTTGGCTGTCACTGACGGGAGTTTGCCACCGGCTTTAGTTTGACCGGATGACGTGGCCGTCGCCATAAATGAAGGCTTTAAGTCGACGCATTCATACCCGGCCTGTTGACCCGGAACCGGTTCTGTGTAAACGGGTTTCCGGTTTCACGTGGTAACGGTCCGTGTGCATGAAATATATTTTATTTTATAATTTTAAAATCAATTCGATCATAAATCCCTTTTCGCGCTTTCATCTTTTGAACCAAATTTCTTTCTTGGATCACAAGCCTAAAAGCTTGTAAATGTGATAAAGACTTTATCATAAAGTAGAAAAAAATGTCTTTAATATAATACATTAAAATTTATCTACTTAATTATCATAGTTTTTTTTCTATAAGATATTTATACCGCTCGAAAAACGTATGTGTACCCAAATTCGATCTTACAGTTTAATCATAATAATAATAATAACAAGGCGTAGAATCATAGGGTCAAATGCATTTTGAGAGTAAAGAAGAGCATACAATTTCAATTCTTAAATTTTATGATCAACATCTGAAATTCACAAAACTGCATTTTACGTAAGACGTAGGGGTGTTAATCGGGTCAACCCGACCCTAATAAGAGTTAGTCGGGTCGGGTTTTTTAGAAATAAATAAATACCCGCAACCCGACCCTATTAGGTAATCGGGTTATCGGGTTCGGGTTAATCGGGTAGCGGGTTAGTTGGGTCGGGTTAATCGGGTAGCGGGTTAACCCGTATAACTTCACAGTTTTCTAATAAATGTTAAACTAAATATATAGATGACTTTGAATGTTGGGATAGTACACCAAAATATCGAATGATATTGAAATGTGAGTTATGCTTACATCTTTCGAAATTTGAAGAATGCAATTACCACACTAACACTTTGATGAAAGCATACTTATAAGTTGTGTTACAACTAATATACAATACTAATGTTATTATATGGTTATAGATACTAATGTTATTATATGCTTATAGATACTATTATTAATTAGATTCAAGTCTTAGACTCTTATATATATAGAAAAATATTTCCACATTAAATTAACATATTCAACTTATATTATTTAATACGAAAGTTAACTATAAAAATTAATAGAAAAATTGATACTTGGTTAAATCGGGTTAATCGGGTCAACCCGCACCCGCATAAGTTTCTCTATTTTAACCCGTAACCCGACCTTAATAAGCATTCGGGTTAATCGGGTTAACCCGCATAACCCGATTAAACTTTCTAACCCTATTAAACCCGACCCGAATAGTCTTAATAGGGTTCGGATCGGGTCGGGTGTGGGTCGGGTCGGGTTTTTTGACACCCCTAGTAAGACGTAGACACATTTGTTAAGATGCAACGAATCTGAGCCGTTGATCACATAAATCAACTTTAGAGGTCATGTGTCACTCATTATCCTCAAAATACAGCTGCCTCTCGTAACCTTACCGTTACTAATAGATATTGTAGAAGATATTATAAATTTAAAAAGAAAATGGATTTATATTATTAGTTGAGATACTTTCTTTCTCCAAACGGAAGGAATAATAAAGCATGGAAAGATGCATGTATGTATAATAAAGTTTTAAAATTCAAATAAACATCGCTTTCAGAAATATTGGATTGGATATTGGGTTTCTTGCTAAATCAATCAACACCAATAATTTAGGAGGGTGTTTTGGCCTTTTTGCTAATGTACGATCGAGAGGATAATTTATTTTTCTTAATTGTTTCAAAAGTAGACTACATACAAATTACAATGTTGCTACTCATCGATCATGTGGTTCTTACGCGTCTCAAAAATACATATTCGATTTAAGGATTTTGATAACGGAAGTCACTTTCATTAAAACTTTCAGACATGCATAAAATATTGTACTATAACCATAACAAATTTTTTGTCCCCCTCGAATTCACTTTGACCCCTTGAATTTTATAAAGGTACAAATCCTTTATGCATGTCTGCAAGTCTTAACAAAAACGCTAAGAGTAATGTGTATCAAGGTATATATTTCTAATGAAATGTTAAAATTCAATAATAATTCATATTTTTATAAAAGTTGAATTCTTGCGATACTATATTATACTATTAGAAAAGACATTAAGTGTCTATATTACTATTTTGAATTATTCAATTATAAATGTCCACTTTAATATTTATTCAATTAGAAATATCATTTACATTGTATTCTCGAGTTTAATCTTGGATGTAAAAGAAAAGAAGAGAAAGGATTTAAAAACAAAATGACGTTCTTGAGTTTTTTAATAGAAGGAAGAAGAAAGAAATGGATGGAAGGGGAGGGGAGGGAATGTTTGTAATGCATTTTTTCACCTACCCTTTCCTCTCACATTTGGGATGATTGAGAAGGAATTTTTCATTCATTTCTTTTCCTCTCATCTTAAGAACACAAATCTATAATTTTTCTTCTTCTCATTTCTTCTCTTTTCTCTTCTTCCTTCTTCCCTTCTTTTCCACTTAATTTTTAACTCGAGAACATAATGTTAGAGGTGATATTTATGGGTGGAGCCAGAAAATTCGAATGGAGGGACGAAAGTTATTTTAATTTCTTCTATAATTTTGTAAGGGCAAAAATTTAAAGTGTCATTAATATCTTAAAAAATTATTTTTTTACATAATTTAAAATATTGTGGGGCGGATGACTACGCTGCCATCGTCCTGTCTTCGCCTCTGGTGATATTTCATTCGTTAAAAATGTAATTAGTAGACATTTTGAAAAAATAATTTATTACTCCTTTCGTTTCAGAATAAGTGTCCATTTGTCTCAAAATAAGTAATACTTTACTGTTTAACCATCAATATATTTTTTTCTCAAAAATGATACACGTGGGGTGCGTGAAAAAAATAAGCGTAAAAGTGTCATATGCACTACCAGACATTGTAGTTTCTAAAATTCTTTGAAAGCTAATTACGAACACTAATTTTGAGACCGATAGAATATTATAAAAATAAACAAACAGCGGTGAAAAGTACCAAACTGCAGTGAAAAAGTGAAAGCTAAGACTTTAGTGACATACATACATACATACGTGTGGCATGTATGTAGCGCATGCTGACACCCTTCCTACGTCATCTTCTCTGTCGTCGATCCTACACAATGTAATATTTATTCTTATTTTTAATTTTAATATGCATCTTTACAACATTAATATAAACCAAACATAAATCGGGACATATATACACAATTTTTCTGGGAGAAATATGTCACACAATGTCTCCAAAATAAAACCACGTTATTAAAGTCCTCCCTAAAATGTATTATATCCTCCATAATGATGAGAATTCTAATTAATTAAAGTAAAAAATACATATTTTTATTTGGTTGTATGGCATTTATTTATAGTTATTTGATACCCAAGTTTTCCATCTACGACCAAATTTCAAAATTTTGGTTTAACAACCGAACTAATTTGAACTCAACTTGCATGGTACTAGCTTGCGTAAAAATCGACTGTGACTAATATTTTTCGACCGGTCCTCGTCGATTTTAGCGGTACAAGATTAATAGTCAATAAACTTCACCATTAGTTAGTATCTATCTAGTAATTTTTTTAGGATTAGAACGTACTCAACCCTTTTTAATATGTTACGGTATGGTTATATGACGTTATGATGGGATTGGCCAACATAAAATAACGTGGATATCCGTCATTAAGCGATCAGAAAACAACCACATATTCCATGCCACATTATTTAATTAAACATCGAATTATTATAATAATTAATTTAACATCATATTTGATATTTTATAAAATTTAATATCACATCAAGGATTTTCTAGGTAATACATCTGATCCGATTTCATAAATACGTATACATATTCTTTACGGTTAGAAAGAATAGAAGATTAAAGTCTAATAATGGAGTATTAGTAACAATTTGCTAAATAGTTAGTATTATTCTATGATCCTTAATTAATTAATTAGGTATATATGCTCTTGTTCTGTTAAGCATATATCACGTACAGTTTTATATACTTTAATTAACTATTGATGATAGAAGCAGATTTGACAAGTTTAATAGAGATGGTTGATTAGACGTCAAAACATATTTATTTATTTGTCCCTTTTATTGATTGATTATTGATAATTCCCACGTTCAATGCTATATCAAAATCCCATTTTATTATGCTAAAAATCTAAGCTTTTTAGTGATACAAAGTCTGAGAAAAATTGGATACTTAAAGTTCTGAATTGTAGCTACATTTTGAGGGGAATGAGAGGTAGACGGTCTCATTGGCTATTGGATTTTATGATTTGCGGTCCAGATTCGCAACATTGCATTTTATGCTGACCAATCCCATCATATCATTAATAGCATAACATATATATAAAAATGTCGAGTACGTTAAATGTAGTATTGAGAACCTGGAATGCTCAGACGTTATATCAGATTGTTAGAAAAGGACTTTTATTGTCAAAGGGTTTTTGCCTAGTGGTGTGAGAGTAACCCACAATAAATCAACGGTTCAGGTCATGTGCTTCTCCTTCCTCTCAAAATGCATCCGCCTCGCTAATCTCACACTAAGAAAATTACTTATTCAATTCTTTCTTCAAGGATATAATTAGTAGCTAGGTAATTCAACTTCTTCATTACTGAAGTTAATTGGGAGTGTGTACGTGATAAAATTTAAAAGTAAGCTAAATTGAAGTAAATATTAAATCTGATTAGTTATATTTTTTCAAAAGACTAATAATTACCCCATCAACAAATTTAATTAGCATCAAGTTATTAATCGCTAATCATCACACTCTTAAGCAAAGTACTACTATACATATATCATTAATTACGATGAATTTTTTAAAATTATAGTTTAATTATCTTAAAAGACATAACGTGATTTAACATCTTACACTAATCACGTCTAGTACCATATAATGACGGTTCATATATATAATATAACTAACAAAATTGTATGAAAGCCTAAATTAGGGTTACTTTGACTTGGTCAGGTCCAACTGATTAGATTATATTTGCATGTGTAATTGTGTACATGAAAACAGACCAATGCATTGACCTTTTAGATTATTTATAAGCTCCTCGATATTTGAACCCCACCCGATGATTGCGCCTATAAAAATATACGATTGTTTTTTTTTTTTGTTACACTTTATAATAATGCCACATCTTATATCTATAAGTAATGGTTCTAGAAGTAAACAAGGTATGTATGCATTGCAAATGCTTAATTAGGAAGAAAAACAAACAAGGTTAACTTCTTTTAAACCCCTGAGATAGTTTAGTGATGAGTGAAATTCCGTCATTATAAAAGCAACCATGAATCGCCACCATTCACCTACATTAACAACTGCTGCCATCAAGTTAATTAGTTTATAGAAGTGTGCATCTCGCACCTCCTAATACGTATTAGAACTTGACCTGAGTCTCTATCGGTGTTGTAAATCACAATTATACCAAGATCGTTAACTACACTAAAATCGCCAACATTTTCAACGCTTTTAAAACGATCTCTACTTTTCATCTATTATTATTTGCAGGATGTATATATGCATCAATTTCTTTTATCTCTATAGACTAGACCTACAAGTTAGAGCACACGGAGTGGTGGCGTTTTCGTCAAAATCCTAGCTCGAGAACACTGTCCGACGACGTCCTCCCACACCGCGACGTTTTGGATGACGTTCTGGAGCGCCGTCCGGAATGAGACGCTGCTTTCTTCTTCCTTTTTCTTCTTTTTTCTTATTCTTATTCCACACACAAACAAACTAATTTAAAAAATCAAAATAAATATTTAGAACACTGTAAACTCAACATCCTCCACACCCCCACTTTTTCAACAACAACATTCCAGTAAGAACACTGTAAAAATAGTGTCACCATACCTTGTGCTCTTATACGCAATCCATACGTATCATTTCAAACATTTTATATCATACTATACTGAGGGGCGGAGCTAAGATTCATATATTTGGAGGGTAAAATTATATTTTTTTGTTTAGTTTTTGAAAGTGCAAAACTTATAAAATACCTTTAAAAAGATTTAACTTTTATACGATTTAATTTTTTTTTGAGGGCAGCTCTCCCCTTTCCCCTTTCTACATCCGCCCGTGACTATAATATAACATGTAAATTTGTTGAAAATATTTAGTAATGGATTATACTTTAAAGTAAGCCAAAGAGAATGGTATTTTGAATTTAATTAGAATTTCCAGAACTTTAAAAAAAAAAAAAAAAAAAGCAATTGGAAAGTTGAGATTTTTGGTGGTGAATTGGTGATGAAAGAAGAGGTCAAAGTCTAGAAATGGGTTTGAGGGTGAGAAGAGTTAACGCGTGAAATCGACAAATAAAAAAATAAAAAATAATAATGGACGTGGTTTTGCGTGTACGTCTCTGTCTTTCCTTCTATTCAAATACTCTAACATATATTAGTAGTAATTACTCCCTCCGTCCCAAATTGTTTGTCACATAGTTGAAAGCACACATATTAAGAAAAATAACATTAAATGCAGGTTTGACCTTGGTATAATGACAACTTTAACCCTCAATCATTAATTAAATTGTTTTCTTTGAAGTATGTGTAGTTTTAAAGTTAAGGGTAATATGGGAAATCTAATCATTAATGCATATTTATTTTTAGAAGTCGGCAATAATTTTGGGACAAACATAAATAGTATAGTGGACAAACAATTTGGGACGGAGGGAGTATTATTTCTAAGTAAAAAATAATTATAGTGGATTAGTAAGCATCAAATATAACAAGATGACCCAGTGGTTGGCGTACATCCCGATTAAAGAAATGGTTTAGACCGTGTAGATCCGAATAAAAATAATCAAACCTCGTACGTTTACTGACTTACTCGTCTAGTAAGTATCAAATAGATGTATACGTAACAAAAGTACGCGTATTTTCCAAGGACATGATCGTCAAAGCTCAAATTAAACTTCGGTTAGTTTGAAAATTATTAAAAATTTTATTGGGAAAAACAGGTTAATGGGTCGTTGTTTTTCGGTGCCACGAAGAGAGGGATTGAATGGTGACAGGTCAATGGTAGCGAAATGGTTTGATAAACAAGAGAATGCTGTTTTGTTTCGACTTGTATATACATTTTGTTTCATGTATAAAAAAATATAGTGTATGTATCAGTTGTCATTTTTCATAATCAGACCTTTACTTTTCTATATTAGAACCAAAGATAGTTTATTTTTAACAAATCAAAACATGTCACACTTTCAATAAGAATTGCACCAATTGCTGTTACCTTTAATGAGCTATTTTCATGTGCATATAAGGTTAAAGCGATATTTAGAACATACAAAATATAGTATCTTTTTAAATTATGAGGTAGTGTATACCTTGTGATCGTAGCTTAGTGGTAGATACATGCAGCACAAATGCGGATGTCATATGTTCAATTCTCAATCCTAAATTTACTCTTCCATATTGGTCGTAAAATCGGTCGATAAAAGGTCACAAAAAAGTCGATTTTGCTGCTTCTTTTTTTTCCCCTATCAAAAGTGTAGAACAGGGATAGTAGTACTTGTATGACATAAATCATAAATGGCAAGTGGTGGAGTCTACAGACTATAGGCATATCAATCAATCAACAACTGAGGCTTCTGCCCTACAAAATCAGTCATGAATGCACAACCTCATTATTCATTACTGATTCCTAGGCCTCTGTCCATCCATTAATTTTGATGATGCCAGCTACAGTACTCCTACTCTGATTTAAACCCCAAATATCTTTTGTTGTCACAATTTTGCACGTGTTAACTATATCATATTACTTGAACACAAGCCTACTCCATTGCAAGTGAAATGAACCATATGGCAAGGGCTAATTGTAGTGCACATTTTCTTTTTACGTTCGTTCTACTTTTAGCCTAGCAACACGTAAAGTTACATGCTATTAGCCGCACTTAGTATCGCTCGGTTTGATTAGATACAAGTTTTCCTAGTTGTGTTTATAGAAATGTTTTCAATTATTGATTATATTGATCAGAGATTTATACTTCTGCAAAAAACATAAGTACATAGTTTTCATGAAGTAGTTACTGTTGAATATCAATTCCCCAAAATGGAAACAAACATCAGTCTCCATCTGATTCTAGAGACTTTTGGAGCATGACAACAAGATGGGGGGCATGCATAGGTAAGTAGGGGGGTAGCTGAGGAGTCATAAACTCCAAGTCAAAGTTGGAAATAAACAAACAAAAACTGCTGCTTTTGAATCAGTCAGCTGAGAGGATAATGTTCTACTTTTGACAAAAACCACCAAAAGTAGTCTAATACAACAAATCCACAGTCAAACAATTTAAATTTTTAAAGATGATAATGAGGTACAAGTAAAAGAATTCTTTTGTAAAATGATGACATTCTATCTCTACAGTTGACTATCTACCAGTCTCCTACTCTGATATATTAAAATAGTGATGATATTCAAACTGGTCTTGCTTAGTGCTTTTTGAGCTATCAAAATCCTTTAAACAAACAAGCAGTTCCAGAAAACAGTATATTTTTTTACTGAGTTTTGCCTATTTTACTATTGTATAAGATGTACTTTCATTTGTCAAATAAGAAAAATGTATATACAAAAGACAAAAATTGACAAGTCGAAAACATACAATAAAAGTTCCGAAAGCACCTTTCATACAACGGTAAAAAATGTAACTTTCAAACAATAAACCTTGCTCCATATTATTATTTCTTTTACTAAAATTTCAAGTCATGTACATGTAAACAGATAAATCCAAGGTTTATAAAGACGTCAAAAGTTGAAATTTAGCTACAAACAAAATAAGTCAATTTGGTCGACATCAGCCATCGTATACTCAAAATCTAGGTGTCCTTAGAGGTTCCTTTCAAATAATACCAGTAATATAAAAAAAATTCTCTTTACATTTCACTGGAACAATTTTTTCAATCATAACTAATCGACTAATTATTTATAAGATAAAAACCAATGGACAAAAGACAAGTCAACTCAGACCGACCCATATAACCCGCATATCAAAGTTCCCAGTTTTGACCCAAACCCATGTGACCTTACCTAATCCCTGTGTTGGTGAAGGAAAGCATATAAGAATAGGTTTAAATCCTACAGGAAAGGGCAAGGTGTGGGGCAATCTATGGCAAGAACATCACAAGTTTGGGTCAAAATAGACAGTCAGCTGGTACACTAGGAAGAAACTTTTAAGTGCATAGCTAATCACCTGGCTACAACAGAAGAATGTCCGAAGAGAAGAAAGTATAACAACTGTAGTTTCGAAGAAACCACGGTAAAAGTCTAGAACGGAAGTGTTTACCGTTACGACTGTCGACTAACATGCCTAGATACTATCCAATAAGGCAATAATAATAATAGTTAAGTTGTCAACCCAAATAACCATCTATCTATATAAGACAATAAACAAAGAATTAAATAATAAGTTTCATTCGAACATTGCAGAATGAATGGGGTGTTGTCACTAAGTTATAATAGTCCAACGAAACAAATAATCAGACATTAATGTTACATAATAAATTCATGACAACAAAACCAAGAAGCTGAAATGAGATCAAAATTCACTACAATTTCTATGGAAATGCAGAAAGTTGAAGGGAAGAAATCTAATCTTGAATAACAGCCTCAAAAGCAACACAAGTTTGCACACATCTTGAAAATTTATCTCATGAATCTTGGGAGGAAGAAGCTTGTTTAACTCTCCGTTGATGGACATCCCAATTGTAAACCCGAGCGATCGTAACCTAATATACAGATAAGTAGCTAAAAGGAATAAGCTAAGTTACTTAAAAAGAGAAGGCAGAGCAAATTGGCTGTCTTTGTTTGAGTCATTCAACTTTATAGTGAGTCATAGCTATGTGGTGTGAAGAATCACAAGCATGCGATTGTGAGTCTCATCTAATTGATGTGAGATAATCAGCACCGGACTCAGAAAATAAATATTGAGAAACACACTATTGAAGGAGTAGAACAAAGTTTTAGAGTAATTAACTAGCTTTCGAGTCGTCACAGTTCATATTTTGTGCAAAGAAGCCACTTTCATGAAAAACAAAACACAAAGTAGTATTAACTGATCAATATGTGACAAATCATGCAAGTTAACAGGCATGTAACCATGGTACTCAAATATCACACATTATCATACAATGTATCAAATCTATTTTGCTTCTCATAAGAAGGATAAAGTTTACAATAAATTCAGCCAAGAAAGACGTTTCGAAAAGTTAATCACGTAAAAACCATCTTCATCAGTGTTAAGAGCTTTAGATATATAGCATTTGAGGTATCTTACATAATTAATAACGATGGTGCTGTGAAATTTATCAAGTACTACAAATAGAAAAGGTTGGTGGTAAAATGTGCAAGAATGTGTGAGAAGGGTATGTCAACTTTCAATTTGACCAGCACAATGTTTTAATATTAGAATGCCAACATATATAAATTTAATGTGAGAACAAGATGAGTATCAAAATTACAATTTAATCCCACCTAATATCTTCTTATGACAAATATATTAATAAAAGCCAATCAAAGTTGTACCTGGGTAACGGTAACTTGATCTCGTAAGAACTGTAAATCAGCAACCAGCACTTCCAAACTCGCTTTTGCATTTTCCAAATTGTTCTGCAGCAGAGAAGTAGCCTGCATGTTTCCAAGTTCAAATTTGAATCTTCTATCAAATTATAAATAAAAGGTTATACATACAGGTGGCTATTTTAACCCATTAACCAAAAATGGGTTGCTTTAGGTTATACTAAAGTAGATGAATACTGATTTGGAATTTTTAAACCCATCACAGCCAACTCAACACACTTTGAAAGGTTTCCAAACCCACCCACCTTTCCACCTCTAAAGCTTAACATACAAAAAGATTCAACATATATATATGCACCTCTTCACACGAGTACTCAAGCATTACATTAGCTCCCAACCACAAGCACACGGAGTCTGTATTTTCAATTCGAGCTCGGGAATATATGCCTTCAGATACTTCAAAATCTGTAAGCAATGCCTGTAAGAAAATACCCACATATTATGCTCAAATAATAATAGGGTTGCAGATTATTCGCAGAAACACAAGAATGTAGTATATTATGTGCATTATGCTGTAAGGGGATATTATTATCATATTAAAAAGTCCACAGAATTAAAGATGTAGTAATACGTTTTGAAACGAAGAGACCCATGTTGCAAGGATAGGGCATACAGAGACTCTAAAAGCTAGGGATACAAGATGCAACTTATGTATGTGAGTATGCGTTCATATATAGATTACATTCAAATATCCAATAAGTGAGATGAAAGTAAACTAAAACACGAATCATACCATACTCGTGCTTTCGTGCACTTAGTGTAATCATTTATCATATTAGCTCAATTTTATAAAGTCAACCAATACAACAGCTTATGTCACTCGGGCGTTCGCCTCTCGTCTTTGCCTTTAACTACCTTGCTGTATGGACACTTGAATGTACGAGGGTTGAGGCAGTTGAAGTAAAAAGTAATAGTTTTTAGGTAGCCAAAACTCGGTGAACTTGGCTTTTGTAAAGTATGCATTTCTGGAAAGCCAAGTAGGAAGTCATCTGAAGAAGACTGGATCTTGTGCATATGTTGACTTGTCTTGTTGAATGAAAACTTAGCCATCTGGTGGAAGTTGATGATTAATGCTCTTGACCAATCACCACAAAGGTGAAAGGCTCTTCCAAAATACTGAAGTTATCTCAAGGAATCATTCTCGTGGAATTGGAAACATAATTCTTCTATTGCAACATAATTGGTTGATAATCCCATGCATAACTTGTATATTATTGGACATTTCTTTTTACTAATTGATTAGGTAAGTATTATTCCAGTATTTATCAATAGTTCGGGATTAGAATTACGATCAAGATTAGTAGTTTTATATGAATAAGATTCATAGATGGGGATTTATACAAAGTAGAAGTTAGGAACAGACGTACAGTCGATGATTATGCATGATTAATAAGCATCACAGCGAGAGTTGTTCTAAGTAAAACCAAAGTAGGTATTCTATACAACAACGAAACATAGGATGACCATATAATAGATGAAAGTCGGTTCACTTAGCACCATGTATTATTTAGGTTTTTACCTTGGAATAGTCAATAATAGTAAACATCTGACCTCTTCTTCATGAGTCAATATCAGATATTTGTTCAAGAAGCAACACCAATTTTTGAAACATAACCTACTTGACCAGACAACCAGATAACTATAATATGTAAAAACGGGCAAGTGACATCAAACTATTCGCAAGCCAAAGATATGATCATTTCTTAAAGCCATTAACTAATCAGTTCTAGAAGGAAAGAAACAGGAAACCAACCTCATTACTGTCCTTCTTAGCTTGTAATGTGGCGACTACATCTAAGCACTTCTCGATATCAGGAATCTTCGCCTGGTAAGCGGAATACAAAACACAAATTTTAGGTTCAAAATGAAGAAGAAGCGAAACATAAATGTGAAATCTATGTTTTTCAAGATAGAATCAAACATAGATACAAATTTTCCTTTCGATGTCATCTTCCACATACACACATATTGGTGTAAAATACAGAAAATGTCGAGTTGCTTATGGAGTCAATCAAAACTAAAAAGATACTTGGTCGAGACTTTGTTTTCCAACTAATGCCTCAATTCAAACCTGACCTCACACAGAGGAAAAGGTAAGGCCTTCATGCAGGTTATAAATCATCATTCCTTGAAAATGACTTGCTTTAACACTTGCATTGATTCAGAAAGACAAATAAATTGATATACTACTCGAATTAACACGCACTTTACTAATATCAATAATAATCAATACATTACTATTGCTCATCTTATTATCAATTTTTGTTCACATGAATGTAAAGTTAATTGGATAGTAATGAATAGTACCTGAAGATCTCTTTGTTGAGCAAGTAGTTTCATCTCAACCACTTTGTATTGCTGAAGCCTGCACAAACATTAAAGTCGGTATATATGATATAAACCCTAAAAAACCAGCTACTGATTTGATATATATATTTTTAAGAAATCAGATAGAAATTATACTAGGATCGAAGGGAATAAAAAAAGAAAAATGAAAATGAAAGACCTTTCTTGAAGAAAAGCGAGAGTAGAGTTAACATCAAGACCTAATTGATTCAAATAAGCTTCTACATCTCTTACAAATGATGCTCCCGGTATCCCTCTCCGTTCCCCCACCACTTCACCACCGGACTCCGCCACCGTCGATGATGTTGTAGCCATTGTTGTCTTCAATCTCACCTTACTGATTCGATTCGATTGGATCCAGGCGGCTTCTTATGTTTTTGATTGATCAAATAGTCCTACTTCTAACTGACTGTTTTCTTCCTGTTTTTATTACTTCATTTACGATTAATATGCGGAACTATTGAGTTAAACGTTTATTTAATTAATTAATTAGAAAAAAAAAAAAAAAAAAGGTAAACCGACCGTCCGGGGTTAACCGTTTATTAGCCAATAGAATGATAATTATTGGATGTGATATTTTCATCAAATATTTTGTTAAGTCCACTTAATTTGTGCATTCAAAATTTACACGGTACAAATTAAGAATGCATAGTTACAGTGAATTTATCAAAATCTTTGATGAAATTATCGTCACCGTTTTCTAAAAAGCCCTAACAATTCACCGTAGTAACTTATACAGTTATATTCGCAAAGTAAAAAACGTTATCTGTGGTTAAATGATTTTACAAGCTAAGAAGATACACTATAAATAAAAAATGAGTCAAGTACAACTACTAGCTTAGGATTTTTGTTTTCAATTTCTACATTATTATTGTTAATTTACTCTCATATCCATGTCATAAACATACAATTATAGATTTATAGCGAAATACTATCATCAACCGAATTATATAAAAACCATCCGCTTAATAGATTCATTAAGATGTTTGAGGAAAGATATTCTAAAGTCTAAACGAAATCATACAAATTACTCATACAAGGTCTAATGATCACGTAACGTCCTCCATGATTATGCATTAACATAGTTAGCCAGGAAACCCTTATAGCGGTTTGGGACTTGTTCGGGCATAAGTTTCTTTTTCTCATCAAAATCATTATCAAGATTTGCATCACCGATTCATGTACTCTGCTTTTCTTTTCTCATTAGCTCCATAAATTGATGGAATACTGCAATCAAAAAGGAAGTGTGTTAGGTATTAGATGAATACAACGTCATTGGTGTACCGACTCAATTTGTAATGTGTGCTACCAAAATTAAGCATGCAACTAAAACTTGATCTTTTTTAATTAATCTTGTAAAAATGAATAATCCTCCAAGAATGTCCAAAAATAAAAGAGAATAACTAGTTAGGGGAGTAGTTTTGTAGGAAACTGTTGCATTTTCATGTAAGTGAAAGGTGCGCATCTATCGAGATAATGTGATACCAGTAGTTTACATCAGGATATACGTAAGCAATTAAGATTATTAATTGATTACCAAGGTCTGAATCATGAGGTCCAGGAGAGGCTTCAGGATGGTACTGAAGAGACATGAGCTTTCGTTGAGGAAAGGCAAGACCTGCACAGCTTCCATCATTCAGATTCACATGAGTTACTTCAACGCCATTGGGAAGTGACTCCGGATCAACAGCATAATTGTGATTCTGCAACAAACAGAAATAGTTCATTAATGTATTTCCCTAGAATGATAGTCATGAAATTATAACAGTAGATTTCGGTCTATCAGACTGAAAATTGAAAGAGTGCTTTAACCAAGAAGTACCGGACAAGATCGTTCAATGTAAAAAAAAATCCTATTTTTAAGTATTTTAGATTAGAATCCAAATCCATCGTTTACTTGCACATCCTGATCATTTGAAGGTGGTTACATTAAACCCTGGATCAATTAGCCACATGTGACAATTGCGAGCCATTTACTTATGGAAGGGTCAACAGGTCAAATCAGTTGAAAGTTGCTCATATATTATTTTTAATACTCCATAATCGTTTTCCTCAGAGGATTTAAACTATAATATTAATAATTGTTACTGCAATAAGTATACTCATTTGTGATGACAAAAATAGTCTCAAGTCAATCAACCCAACCAGCTTTGACCCGTACTAGAATTTACCTGTTACCCAACCTGCCTACAAACTCTTCCAATTATTTGTAACTTTACTTGTAGAGTTCAAGAATACGAGATATACAATCAAGCCCTTTTTATGTTTTGATTCGAGAGTTAAATTCTGTAGGTCCTATTCAAATGATGTTATAAAATGTGATTAATGAACATGAGCAAAATCACCTAAAGGAACCTTAAGAAGTTAATATTTGTTCACTATACCTGTGCACTGATCTCAACACTGCCATTTCGAAGATTACGAACAGGATGATTTCCTCCATGGTGACCAAATTTCATTTTATATGTTTTCCCACCCAAGGCCTGACCAAGCAACTGATGTCCCATGCAAATTCCAAAAACAGGAACCTTTCCGATAATTTCCTTGACAGTCTCCACAGCATAAGGAACCGCAGATGGGTCACCAGGGCCATTGCTGAACAAAACTCCATCCGGTCTCATTTTAAGAGTTTCAGAGGCCGGCCATTTTGAAGGAACAACAGTAATTTTGCAGCCATAAGATGCCAATCGCCTCAATATATTGTGTTTGATACCAAAATCATATGCAACGACCTACATTTAAATAGAGAATCGATACACAAGTTAAAACTAGAATGATAAATCATGAATCCTGACCAATTTTAAGGTAGAAACACTAACATGGAAAGTCTCCCCAGTTCTGCTACTGGAGTTGAACTCCCATTCTGAGCCCGTCTTTCCAACCCATTCATAAGGTTTCTCACAAGACACGCTAGAAATTAAATCCACACCTGATGTCAAAAAGCACCTTGTTATCAACATTGCACCAGTATTTACCGGTCAGACTATCCAAACATGAGAAGCCTACAGATGGCAATTTCAACCAATTACTTATGATAGTCGAATTAGGTTTATAATTTATTTCTAACAGGAAATAACAAAAGACTTTCAAGGGAAACGTGTCAAAAATGGTTGAATACCACCCAAAGTGTATTATTGAAGCATAAGACTTCCTAAATCATTTTATTCAAACAATTTTGTTTATTATCTAAAAGTTTATGATACATGTTATCATATTTGACACACTAATTGTTTCCCGAACATATTTTTACTTGGCCAAAAAGTGTTACAGTTCAACCTATCCAGATATGCACCAATAGGTTATCTGTTTTAACTTATGATTCAACCCCGTTTAGACCCGTTACACTAACTGCCCATCTTGCCACCCCTAGAGAAGATCACTTACCAATGATATTCCAAGTCCGTGACATCTCCAAAAGTTCTTCATCTGTTTTGGTTTTTTCTGTGCTCAAGACACCAATCAGGCTTCCATCATTCCGTAACCTACGAGTAATTGCGCGAGTGTCAACATCATCTGTAAAGAAACAACGAAATAAGTCAATAACAATTAAAGCTACTCAACCCGTATCGCACGAAATTGTATCATACGACAAAGAACTTACAGATTCCCATGATGTTCCTTTTCGACAAATAGTCAGAAAGTGATTCAGTGCATCTATAGTTTGAAGTGCTGAATAACATATTTCAGTAACAAAAGTCAGATTAAGTTGTTATAGGATTAAAACAAATACAACCATAAATCAATATCTCATGAACCTAGTGTACCTAATACTTAAACTTCTAATAACTAAACCAGCAAGGAAGCACTGAATTGATTCTTCATCATCTGCAAAAATGTAATCTCGTTTAGAGCACAAAAATGAAAACTTATACAATCACTAATCCAGAAGTAACACCTTATTCACCTATATTAACCCCTGTATTGCCAATGTGTGGGCAAGTCATCAGGACAAATTGGCCTGCATAGCTCGGGTCTGTAAGAATTTCTTGATACCTACACATGACCATATATCATCCATCTCAAATGCCAAGCGAAAAAACTCATGTTTTATTACATTTTAATGATTAAGTATCAAATTTGTTTTATAAATTTAATCGTTCACATCCGTTTAAGATAAACAGCTGTAAAATCCATACAAAACACATCATAAGCGTTACTCAATCTCACCCTGTTAATGAAGTATTAAATACAACTTCACCAACTTGAGTCCCTGAAGCACCAAATGACTTGGCCCTCCAAATGGATCCATCTTCAAGCACAAGTCTAGCATCCGCAACCTTCCACGGAGCTACATTTTGCAGAGAAGCATATACATTATAGTGGGCACAAGTAAGGATTACCAGCTGACTTCAGCAATTTATTGAAGATATGGCAGACACTTCACCGATGAATTATATCAAACTGTTAATAACTTGCTCATTTCAATGCACTAAAAGTCCAAGTTTTTCAAGTTTATCATACAAAAAATAAACAATTAATAGGTTAAGAACTTACACATCAGACAACGGAAGATCCACCCATTTTCCTACCATCAAATACATCAGAGCAGTTCACATGATATGGTTGATCAGAGAAATAAAAAAACTAGGGGCGATTGAAATCATGTTATTAGGATCTCACTCGATGGTCAACTAGATTCACGTGATTAAGGTTTTAGCAATACTAAATAATTTAGGGAAGATTAGTCAACTTTAGTTGTTCATTAGTTATCTCCAGTGAGATTAGGAAATATATTATCTATAATCTGTATAAGTAACATGATCAAAATCTAGACAATGGTCAACGGGTAATAGAATGTAATACGAGTCAACACATTTTGTGAGGCGATTATCCACTTAATCCTAATATCATAAGTCTTAGATCACATTGTGTGTGATGGTGAAAACATCTGAGGCAGTCCACTGAGTATAACCCGTGAAAGTTAGAATTCTTACACAAACTTAGTATTCACTCTACCCGCTGATTAGGATGGAAAACAGATATTGCATCGAGAGTGTCTAGATCAGTAGAATCATAATCATCGAAAAACTTAAACTTCAACAAATACATGTCCAGATAAGTACATTATGTTTTAAATAAGAAAACAACTACCAATAGCTGCAGAAGCTGTAGAGGCAGCACCAGTGGAGCATCTCACAGTGAATGATCTAACTTGCACCGACTTTACAGTGACCGGACTTGAGAGTAAAGGCTGACTAGTTACAGAAAGATACATTGCTTTCATTGCCATTCTTGTTTTATATTTCACTCGCCTTTGCCTTTTTATCACAAGCCAGAGCAAAGACACAAATTGCAACCAAATGATCAGTAACTAACGATCGCTCAAACATACAAAACAAAAACACCTTCATTTTACGAATAAATTCATTTCTAGAATTATATATGCCTCATGGGCGTTCAACAACAGCAAATATACAGAAGAATACATGAAATATAGACCTATATTGATCATTTTATCTACGAAAACAAAAATTACGTATCAAACGGTTAATTAATTTGTGAAACTGATAGAGTATTAGCTTGCAGAACACCTTACATTGCTTTAATTTAAGCTAAACGTTACATATAAGCTAAATTCCACGAATTTGTTTAAACTGTAATTAGTCACCGTTCATAAAAATAGTCGTCAATCGAAACTGAAATCAAC
The DNA here is from genome assembly GCA_949592205.1 of Helichrysum umbraculigerum. Lineage (NCBI taxonomy): Eukaryota > Viridiplantae > Streptophyta > Magnoliopsida > Asterales > Asteraceae > Helichrysum > Helichrysum umbraculigerum. The sequence continues at coordinate 140,772,951 of CATIUR010000004.1, read as the reverse complement.
GTAGCGTCTAAATGTTAAAAACTGAATCAAATGTATCGCAATTTGAGATTCTACACAAATTCAGCTGAAAAAATAAATATGTAAAAGTTACAAGAAAAAGAAAAGCGGAGGTTACCGGCGTATGAGCCGGCGCTGATTATTAGAGACGTTGGGGAGTTTTGGCCGGAAGCGAGCCGGTGGCGGAGTGTGTTCTGTGGAACAAAAGGGTTTAAAGCCAATACAAGGAAGGGGTTGTAATTCCAATCAGCCCTTCAATTTTTTTTTATTTTTTTTTAATAAAATTTGTGTGTGTGTTTTTTTTCTTTCTTTTTTTTAATCTTCTGGGAATCACTTTTTAATAACATTTATTGTTGGTCTATTTGACGTTCTCGAAATGCCTTTGTCTTTGAGAATTGAGAATATAGATCTTTCACCAAAGAAATCTTTAGTCTTTGTTAATGCCCAACTTCAAAATTGTGGTTTGTTATTAACCTCTATGGTTGATGCCTCAACTAGCCCTCCTAACCCCACTTCACAGTTTTCTACGTGGTGGATTTTCCCCACGGCTCTTTGGTGAAGATAAATTGTAACGAGGTTTTCAAGGAATCTATGTTTCTATAGCTGTTGTAGTGCGTGATTCAACTGGCTCCTTCCTTCATGTTAACGATACGCCTTGCCCTTCCGTTACTTCTCTTCATTAGGAAGTTCTAGCGGTGCACTATGCGTGTCATCTATCATCACATAGTAGATGGTCCTATGCAGGGGCGGTACCAAAACTTTTAATTAACTGGAGCAAATTTTAGGATCATCATATCATATTTTGGGTTTCAAATTGAGTTTTTTGTTTCTTCAAGTAATAAGTTAAAGTAAGTCGATACAAATTTATGTTATCTAAAAATACAACTTAACCAATATAAAACTCGGTTTAATTCGATTCTCAACACACATAACCATATTGAAGGTTCTTGAATTTAACAATGCGAACAAACCTTATGGCTACTTGTGCTTTTTTCTTCACATGTTTTCCTCTTTCGGAGTTTCAAACTTTCTTACTTATTTTTTTGTGTTTATAAATATTTTTATGAACTTGTATTATGAGGAAAAAATGAAGAAAAGTTATCACATGTTATCACATTTAAAATATAGAGTTTAACAATTGTTTTTGTAATAGTACCATTTTTTTTATAATAACTAGTTAAAGCATAAGTGGAGAAATATTACATGGAATGGGGAGATAAATGGAGAAATAAATAAATACAATAAAGAAAAATGGTAAGACAGAAGCTGACCTAGACTCGAACTACTGACCTCTTGTGTATTAGGGAGAAGAGCAAACCACTAAGCTATATATATATATATATATTACTACTTATAATACATTTGGCCCTTTTGGCTTAAACTCAATTCAATCAAGTGAAATGATGATATTACCCTTGCATATTTCGGATGATGTGACATGTAACTGATCGTGCATGTAATTTACTTATTGAATGTGCATGTAGCTAGTTGGCTTGCATAATCATCCAAAGTGCATGTGATACACCGTTTTTTCACCCAATAAATGAAGGCATAGAAACAGAAGGATGAAAGATACTAGCTAGCTTGTGAATATGCATGTACTTTTAACAAAAGGATGAAAGATATACATAGATATGCACGTAGTTTATGTTCCTACATCTTTGTCCTTTGGTTTATGTGCATGTAGTGTTTGTTTCTACATGTTTGTCTTTTGTTAATATCTAAGAATGGTTATTGAATTCCAATCCAAAATCCATACATATTGCAAACGTACATGCTAACTTGCACATGACTTTGCTTGCACACAAATAAAGTTTTGAGTATTTCAATGTCCATGCATATATGGTGATTATATTATACTAGTTTTACGACCCGTGAAAACACGGGTTTACTAAATAATATTTATAACATTGCTTTGATGTAGTTTTTGTGGAGTATTATTATTATACAATACAAATGAATTACATATATCTTTTATACTACTACATTTTGTATCATCATTAATGAATAAATATGAAACGAATTAAACATAAACATAATTACATAATTGATAGTAACATAAATTTATATTAACGTAAGTTTTGCAGCTTAACTATGTTTTCTTAAATACATTTTAAGAGAATTAATTTATTCAAGTGTTTTTAAGCCCAATAGAGAGAAACAGAAGCGTTATTCATTTGAGAAAAGTCTATAATTCACATTTAGAATTTCCTTCAAGTAAAAAGACATATGTTATATTTATTCATCAGACACCAAGTTAACACATACATTAGCATTTGCAATTTCATGTTACTGTAGAGAGAATTATTGTCAATCTAAAAAAGCTTATTATTACTATTATGGATAAAGGGGACGAACCCTATTAAACTTCAAGTTAAAAAAATAAGATAATTTACAGTATTTGGGCATACTCAAATAGGATGAATAGTGTACATCTCAAACAGTAAAAAATAACATTTCAAACCTTTAATACCTATCCTCATCCTCTTGACAATATAACAAAACCAACTATCAATTGCAAATGACAAAATTGCAGTGACTTTTGCAAGTCAAACTTCACTTTACAAAATTTCATAACATGAAGAATGTCAAGCTTCCAAAAATAACAGCACAAATGACTAAAAAACCTACTGTCAGTTAGACATAAATAGTCAAACTGGACAAATTTTGTACCTCACCAAACAGGCAAACACCACATCCAAGCCATATAGCCTTCCAAATTTTGCTAGCATCCTTCTAACCTATTTATGGACCTGTGTGTAGCAGCACTTTGTTAGACTCATTATACACATGCTCCAACCACATTAGTTAGACTCATTATACAAATGAATTAGAATCACAACCACATTACCAAAACCTGTACTACACATGAAGTAATAAGCATAAACTATCTAGTGAATCACCCTCATAGCTTGCATCTGCATATTGACGAATCCAATAATCATTACATTAACCCAATGGTTAGGCTTTTTCTAGCACCGATATACCAATAAGAGCTTTTGTAGCACTCCTCCCCAATAAGAGCAAACCAAATTTTCTGTTTCAATTTTTCTTTTACTAATTTATTTATACTTGCTAACTCTGTTTCAGTGTTCACCAAATCCAATAAATCTTTATGTCTAACCATATAACAACCACCAGCATAGAACTACTTACACAATTTAGGACTATAAATAGGTGGCTTAAACTCACCTTAAGGCCGGCTGCTAACACCTTCAATTGCACCATACGGACTTATAGCATCTGTATCACGCCACTACTACCAACCTTTTCGTGATCAGTAGGAATTAGCCAGAAAGGTAATATGCTCAAATGTCATAAGAAATATTGAAATCTAATATTGGAAGAACATTGACAATCAAAGTTGAGGCAGAATATTACTTCATATTAATAGTTAAAACAATGCAACATTATTCCAGAATAAACAAACCCCTTCACACACTTTTGACCCCTTAGAAGATGATCTAACACCCCTTAGAAGATGGTTCATCATCTTCAACCTTGACACCACCTATTTATACAATTTATGCAAATGCCTAATTAGATTTCCAATCTAGTAACTTTCTAACAATCACAAAAAAAGACCAATTGTAGGAAGAAAAAGGAAATTCAAGCAAACCACTAAAACTAAACAGGTCACACTTTAAGACCCATTGTATAATCTCATGAGATGATTAATTTACCTCTTTTTAACATGTAGAGAACGTTCTGAAGTAGGCTTTTCATTTGAACTACCAGACACTCTCTTTCTAACATTATCCAAAGCAGTTTCATGGGCTATTTCTTGAGTCTTTATGTACTTCGCATGAGCTCCATTTTTGTGCTACACAAAAAGCTCATCACGAGTTCTCGTTTCTAAAACACCACTCTGCTGCAAAACCACCACGAGATCTGTTAACAACAGCCATATGAGAAAAACAAAAAAGGAACCAATGCTATTTAGCTATAGCTTATAAAAACGAAGATCAAAAGACATCGATAAAAATAAAAAACTAATCTAAGGTGCAACATACAAAGCAACCACTGTTGTGCTCAAATTGTCGCATAGAATCACTCTCCAGGAACAGAGATCATCATTCTGATCTTCATCCCAATCGAGTAACACATTAACGACATTACTAAACGGGACGTCTTAATAGTCATCAATGCTTTCCCTGCATATATAAGTTGAACGCAATAATAGTTATATTTTCAACGCTAGTTGAATAAACATCACAATAAATAACAGAGCTGAAAAGAATACCTATAAAATTAAAATTGCCAAACAAACCTTACATAATTATACGTGTGTAAAACAGCAAAAAAATAAAAGCCGCATATTTCACCCATTCGTTTTCTGAGCAAATCAACTTCAGTTTTTCTTAAGAAGATAAAAAACACCAGAAAAAAGTCGGTCCCCAATACAACTCATAAAAGCACCAGCATATGCTTATTCTACCGTTTTAATAAATAATGGCATAATATAAACAAACATTATATTATATACATATACAGATATACTCCATATTCAAACAGAAATACAGAAAGTATATAACAAAATTACACACATTAGTGAAATTACCTTCGTCGCTTAGAGACGTCGTATCCGGACACATCATCAATAAACTGCCATTATTACTCAAATTGCAAGCTCCTTCTCCATAATCGAAGAAAACAAACGCAATTTCTTCCTTTCGATGATATACAGAGCAGTTATATTACCTGAAATTCAGTCGTTTATTTAGTAACAATAAGTGTAGGTAGTACCAAATTATAATTAGGTCAAAAAGTTAAAGGTAATTTGTATACAAAGATTAAAATCCAGACCGCCAAGAACAACGTATTAGAAAGGAGAAATTAGATTACCTCGAAAAAATTTGACATGATGACCGATGAAGTTTGAAGAACCTGTTGAAGAAGATGAAAAAAGGGAAAAAGAATAGAGTTAGGATTAAATAGATACATATGAAAGAACATGAGTGATATTCATTATAGCAATTTAAATTTTGGGGAAACTGATGAGGAAGAATCATGACTTTGTTAAATCTGAAATAAAACTGATCTTGAAGAAATCTACAGTAATGAAAAGTGAGAGAAATACCTTAGTGGAGAAGATGACTCAGAATGAATCGTACTCATAAAAATGGCGGTGGAAAAGAGCCACTCAAAATAAAGCGTGCTTAGGAAGCTGTATGTTTCCAAGAATGTTAGGCTGATAAAAAGGAGTAAAATTATAATTTGCATGTGTTATTACTTTATATCAATTTAAAGAAAATCAAAAGTCTGAGAAAATCCCTTGAATATGAGAGATGCCAAGTCAGCTTGGAGATTGTCTAAGAATGAGACAAATCAGCTTTATGACATCATCATCAACTCCCTTATATTAGATAGGTAAGATATGGATAGATATACAAGCAATGTTTCTTTTCTTCTTCGTCAGCTTCTTCTTCATATCCATATTCATACTCTCATTTCCATACATGCTTTTATCTTTCTCCATATTCATATTCATCTTCAGGTAATATTAATTTTTTCATGTTGTTCATTTAGGTTCTTATACTTCCATTTTGTTTTTAGGATTCTTTTACTTCACTATCATGTGGGTTTTTATTTTGATATACTAATTTAATTTTTTTAGGTAATTTGATATTTGTAGATTATGAATCTGTATCCTAAAAATATATTTGAGATATAAGCATAGTTATGTTTATGGTTGATATGAATATAGCATTTTGTTTTAGTGAATATTGTTTCGATTTTGGTGTATTTAGTTTTAGGGTTCTTCAACTTCATCTGCTCAAAATTAATCAAGGTTAGTATTTCAATTTCTTTTTATCTTCTATTTCAAATTCAATTCATTAGATTCCCCGATTATTCAAGTCTATCTTTTTTCTCCATCATCATCTACACTTGACTGTCATTACGTTAATTGATTTTCATGAAAAAAGGTTCGGTTTCTTCTCTGTAACTAAAAGAACGAGGTTAAATCAATGATGGGGATACTTGAGTGAAAGAAATATGATGTGAAGAAGAAGCCAGAGAGGAAGATGAACAGAAGCGTCCATTGTACAACTTTTTTTGTGATGCAACACAAAAATAGTCCATCTTCATCATATCAGGATTTATTAATTTTGCTTTCTTCTATCTTCTTCAAATATTCAAATTGATACGAGCATTTTCTTTGGTTCACGTATTTTCTTTGGTTCACGTAGTTTATTGGTGTTTTCTTCAAGGTATTTTGTTTCACATTCAGTTATAAGACGGGATTAAATCAAGATTTTCTTCAGATTCAACAGGTTAAATCAATGAAATGATGTAGGTTGAACCAACCACATTCCATGCAAAGCAAATTATTGACCAGAAAACTTATTTCATTTGTCTTCTTCTCTTTAACCTTATTACCATAAAACTTAAACGACGTCATTCACCAATGCATGCCATTGATTCGTTTGTCATTCTTGACCAGAAAACTTGCAAAATTATTGTTACCAATTAATTAATTGTATTCTATTTACGAAATTGGCTTTCAATTTACGACATTAAATTAATTGTATTCTGGACATAGTGTCACTTGCGAAATTATTGTTACCAATATTTTTAATGTCATTGCGAATATGATATATTAGGCTTTAAATGTAAGCCCCCCGCTTAGCGCGGGTATTGTATTAGTATATATATATATATATATCAGCTCAATAAATATATATGGCCAATTACTAAAACCTTTGTATAGGTAGCGACCTACCCTGCCCACACCTTGGTACCGCCATTGGTCCTATGCTATAGGTGAATCTTACTGTCGAACAACTATTTATCTTTCATTATCTAAAACGGTCCCCCATAGAGTCTTGATGCTCTAGCTGAAGATGTTGGATTATGGTCAAAGCACTTGCATATCTCGTTCTCGTGGACTAATCGAGATAACAACAAAGTAGGGCAGTAGGCCACTGGGTTGCTAGTTTTGCTACTTTGGTTGTGCCATTTACTTGGGATGGTTCGTAACTTGTTGAAATTATCGCATTCTCGAGGTGTGATGTACATGAAGCTTGAGCTTTTCATTTAATGAATGTTCTATGTTTACAAAAAATTAGTGTTAATGTGTAAAATTTATTTCTAAATACAATTTTTACGATTTTAATTAACCAAATTATTATGATTATTATTAGAAAAATGATGAAGACGGTGCTTAAAGGTCATTTAAATGTTCATACATGTATAAATACTTTTTATCGGGTAACAATTTTAAAAAATATTTAATAAACGTAAAAAATGTACATCATTAAACTCGTTTAGATGTAATGAAAAGAAGTTATAAGCTTACTTTATGAGTCCATTGTTAATGTTCGTTTTTGGACTTTTGAGGATATGGATCCGACTAGTGTATATTAAATATGAGGAAGATGAGTCTTAAAATTATTACATTACTCCTGATGAGGACAAAATAGAAGAATTAGCTGAGGAATATATGAAGCAATTGGAACATGGAAAACGAACTAGAATTAAGAACCTGTGAATTTATCATCAGCATGAAAGGGAGTGTTTGAATTGATATTTATTTGGAGTGGGTCTACGCTTTTGGCATCTTGAATGAACGTGGATTTCCTGGACACATATTTATTTATTGTTTAATTTAGTTTCCTAATTAAATAAGTTTCTTTTTCTCCAAGTTTTATATATTTATAAATATAAGGCTTGTGATTATTGTAGGAGGGGATTTTTTTATAATAAGAAATTGACTTTTAGTTCCAATAAAACCTCTGCGTTTTACGGCCCTTGATTAGGGTTTATCAATCGCTTCTTTGTTCTGCGTCAGTTGGTATCAGAGCTTTTCAGTATCCTGATGGCGATCGATGGAGAAACTGGTGTTAACAAGAACACCGATCCCAAAACCCGTACTGTTGGTGGGGTACGGTCTGCTGAAGAGATGGATCGTGCAATAACTGAAATCACGACCTCTCTTGGTAGTTTATCCACTGCTGTTGAAGAACTACGTGCCGTGATCGTAGGTGGTACTAATAACCACGAAAATTGCGAGGGTGGCAATCGTGGCTGCAATAATCATCGTCCATATAACGGCGGTATTATTGGTGTTCGCGAACGCAACCAAACCCCAGTCAACGTTAGAAGACAAGTGCAGTTTGTGGAGTCGTCTGATGATGAATGGGATGGTGATGAGGGTTATGTTCGTACTCAACGGGGGCGATTCGGTGACCAACGTTATGAGCATGTTGACAACCACGTTCTAACAACAGGCGGTTGGATAATCCTCTTCGTTTCGAACGTCCCCAGAGTTATCGTGAAGGTTATCGTGTAAAGGCAGAGATTCCTAACTTCCATGGGAATCTTGACCTGGAAGCGGTTTTAGATTGGTTGTACGAAGTTGACAAATTCTTTGACATTATGGACGTTCCTGAAGAGCAACAGGTTAAAATCGTGGCTTACAAGCTTTTCGGTGGGGCTGGTGCTTGGTGGGAAAACGAACAAGATAATCGAAGGAGACAGGGTCGGCGGCCAGTAACTGAGTGGCAGCGGATGAAACGGATGATTAAGGGCAGATTTTTACCTCCTGATTACGAACAGATTTTGTACCAGCAGTATCATAATTGCATTCAGGGCAAGCGATCCATCATTGAATACACTTCTGAGTTTCTTCGTCTTCAAGCAAGGTGCAATCTGAAAGAAACGGAAGAGCAGTCCGCAGCTAGGTATATTAGTGGTATGAACTATATGAAACGCCCAAAATCCTTTTTCTTTTTTTTTTACATGAACAATACAATTTCGGATTCATCCTTATGATACATTTATTTATAATAATGCTACAATGGTACCAGATTTAGAAATAACGAAACTTTTCTGAAAAACAGGCAGTACCCGCCGGTTACCCTCCTTACCCACCGGGTAATTGGGTAGAACCGCCGGGTGAATTAAGTTTTTGTCAACAGAAACTATCTTTCGTTTAAAGGCTCTAGTAGCCGCCGGGTCAGGGTTTTAACCCGCCGGTTTGTTCATTTTTGATGAGTACCCGCCTGGCACAAGGGTTACCCGCCGGGTAAACTCCTGGCACAGCAGATCCTGAACCTGTTTTACTTATGACCAAAATACAAAATTCAAATTTTCATAACTTTTAACTCAGACATTATTAGGACTTACAATTTGGTACACACTTTCACTATAACATTATCTAGCTTTCACTTTAGACACTTTCGCAATTCCTCGCAAAATGACCAAAATTACCTTATAACCGTTTTTCGACACTTTTAGTGAACAACTTAAATTTTGTTCTATTCCAATTCAGGTCATACACTTTTAAGCACTTTTTCATAAGGTAACAACAAACTTAAGGCAATTGACCAAAGCTTCATAACCCTAGTCATTCACCTTTTAATATTTTGGATCAATTCCGATCCATTTTGACACTTTTATCCAATAATGACCCAATTAGACACCTTTTTGACCCGTTCCCCTTTTTACCATACATTGACACCATAACAACTCTATTTAATCTATACTTGATTCCCTTAACTTATTTAACCATATGTACAATTTAAAACTAATCGGATTACTTAATTCTCACAAGATTTCTTCACATTAAACCATAATAATATTTACATCCATATACTTATAATTCCACAAGTTCAAAACACATAATGATTCATCCCAACACTAGGGTTGACCTTCAAAGTCAACCATCCGACAAACTACACATATATTGTTTAACATTCAAAAACCTTGGTTTGAGGGCGTATTACACAAGTTCATCAAAACGATACCGAAAGAGAAAGCTTGCACTTACAACTTGCAAACCAATCCACACTACTCTTTCTTGATTTCCTTATCCTTTCCTTTCGAAGTATTACCTACAATACATTTAAATGATACGGAGTAAGCATAAAATGCTTAGTGAATACATAGGAAATCAATTAAGCAATTCAATCACATATAAGTCTTTAGACTATCAAATAATACACATAGATAGTAATAGATACCAATTGGATCCGCGGCCCGTAAGATACAATTGTGCAATGCACATATTTCGTATTAGTTATTATTTCGTGATCATGAACCTCCACTTCATCATTCAATTTTATAAGCACAATAATAATAACAATAACATGATTATGCGAAATCTCTTGCTCGTAAGCAATTCGAAATCACATAACCTTCACCTAATTGATCCACAATGTACTCACCTTATTATTTGATTGAAGATTTCAAGCCAAAATGATACAAGTCTATCCAAGCTTTTATACCTAACACATCATATGTAATGATACAATTAGAGTCTATAACTCATAATATTAGCTAGTGAACCATAATTCCTCTCCCCCACTTTGATTAGTTTTAATAATCACTAATCAAAGTTCTTAATTACTTGATTCTTATTAACATAACCTATTCATACTTCCATCATCTCAATTAACTACTTATTATACTAATGAACTCAATTCAAGAGGATTTTAGCAAAACCCCAAATTTCACCATAAACCCTACAATGATTTCATCATTTTCATAAGTTAAGAGGATCTCTAATAGTGATAATCATGCTAGAGATCATCAACTAATTCAATTCCATACTCTAATTCCCTCCAATTTAATGAAATTCACCAAAACCCATTAATCACCTCAACCCTAGGTTATAATTCATAAAGAAATCACTTACAAAGAGTAGAGATGAAGATGGAGATGATGAATTCAAAGATTCTTGAGCTTAATCACAAATTAAAAGAAGAAGATATATGATGATGATGAGAGTGGCGGTTTTGGTTCCTCACGTATACTTCCTGGAAGATTTTAGAAAGAATATAGGATAAATACGAATTTTACATATAAATCCCCTTCTTTTATTTAATTTACAGTATAGAACTGAGAAATTCGATTACGTTTTATATCATATCTTCTTATTTAATTAATATTATTTCATAAGATGTATATTTCCGGATACACTAAAATAATACCTCGAATATTGGGGTGTTACAAGTCTCCCCCACTTATTCTGTTCGTGTCCTCACGAACCATTCTTGATGTACTGCAGGGTAGTACACCATCATCCACTCTTCAGGTTCCCAAGTAAATTCAGAACCTTTTCGATGTCGCCATTGAACTTTAACAATAGAAACCGTCTTATTACGTAATTGTTTAACTTTTTGATCGAGAATCTGGACGGGTTCCTCAACATAATTCAACTTCTCATTTATTTGGATTTCAGGAAGAGGTACATAGGAAGCTTCGTCAACAAGACATTTTCGAAGCTGTGACACATGGAATGTATCATGAATACCACTAAGCTCATCCGGTAATTGTAACCGATAAGCTACACGACCGACACGATCGAGTATTTCGAAAGGTCCAATATATCTTGGACTTAGTTTTCCTCTCTTCCGAAAACGAATGATACCCTTCCAAGGAGAAACCTTTAACATTACTTTATCACCAACTTGGAACTCTATTGGTCGTCTACGTTTGTCGGCATAAGATTTCTGTCGGTCTTGAGCCATTTTTAGCCTTTCACGGATTTGATCAATCTTTTCAGTAGTCATTTGAACTACATCAGTACTGCCTAGCTCACGTGACCGACTTCTCCCCAGCAAATGGGAGTACGACACTTTCGACCATAAAGCATTTGATATGGTGGCATCTTTATAGAAGAATGATAACTATTGTTATATGAAAATTCCACCAATGGAAGATGAGAATCCCAGCTACCACCAAAATCAATGACACATGCTCGCAGCATATCTTCTAGAGTTTGAATAGTACGTTCACTTTGTCCATCCGTTTGAGGATGAAAAGTCGTACTAATATGTAGTTGAGTATCCAAATCTTCTTGAAATTTCTTCCAGAATCGAGAGGTAAAACGAGTATCCCTATCAGATACAATAGAAATTGGTACTCCATGGCGAGCAACAACTTCACGAATATAGATTTCTGCTAATACTTCCGAGGATGATGCTTCCTTAATAGGTATGAAGAGAGCACTTTTTGTTAATCGGTCCACAATCACCCAAATGGCATCATGCTGTCGAGGAGTTCTCGGCAGCTTTGTAACAAAATCCATGGTGATGTGTTCCCATTTCCAAACTGGAATATCCAATGGCTGGAGTTTTCCATATGGTTGTTGGTGCTCAGCTTTTACTTGCAGACAAGTGAGACAATTTTGAACATATTTAATGATATCACGTTTCATACCAGGCCACCAATAATCACATTTCAGATCACGATACATTTTGGTGGCACCTGGATGAACAGAATATTTCGATTTATGGGCTTCATTCAACAATAATTTCTTTACATCACTCATTACTGGTATCCAGATTCTACCATAACGAGTCCTCAGCCCTCGAGAATCTTCAATTAATTCAGAAAGTTGACCTTTTAAGCGTTGCTTACTCAGGTCATTAGAAGATAATGCGTCGATTTGAGCAGCTTTTATAGAATCAAACAGCTGAGGAGATACAATCATACTAAGAGATTTCACAGAAAGAATATAATGAGTAGCCTTTTGGCTAAGAGCATCAGCCACAACATTTGCTTTACCAGGATGGTAAAGAATGTCACAGTCGTAATCTTTGACCAGATCGAGCCACCTTCTTTGCCGATTATTCAAATCCCGCTGATCAAAGAAATATTTCAAGCTTTTGTGGTCAGTATAAATGGTAGACTTGACTCCATATAAATAATGTCGCCAAATCTTCAATGCAAAGACCACCGCTGCTAATTCAAGATCGTGAGTAGGATAGTTTTGTTCATGAGATTTAAGTTGACGCGAAGCATAAGCTATAACCTTCCCACGTTGCATTAATACACAGCCCAAGCCAAACTTAGAAGCATCACAATAAACCACCATATCCTCATTACCTTCCGGTAAAACAAGGATAGGAGCCTGACTGAGCTTTTCCTTCAACAATTGAAACGCTTTAGTTTGTTCTTCACCCCATTTCCAAGATACACTCTTTCGAGTCAATTGAGTCAACGGGGTAGCAATCTTAGAAAAATCTTGAATAAAACGACGATAGTAACCCGCAAGACCAAGAAAACTTCTGACCTCAGTGGGGCCCGAAGGAGGATCCCACTTAAGAACTGCAGCAACTTTAGATGGATCAACTTGAATACCATGGACATTAATCACATGTCCAAGAAACTGAACTTCGCGTAACCAGAATTCACATTTGGAAAATTTTGCATAAAGCTTTTCACGTCGAAGTATCCCCAAAACTTGTCTCAAATGGATTGAATGATCACTCTCACCTTTAGAATAAATGAGAATGTCATCAATAAAAACAATCACAAATTTATCCAGCATAGGACGAAATACACGATTCATCAAGTCCATAAATGCAGCTGGAGCATTGGTTAAACCGAATGGCATGACAACGAATTCATAGTGACCATAGCGAGTTCTAAAGGCTGTTTTAGGAATATCCTCATCCTTTACTTTTAACTGATGGTAGCCAGATCGAAGATCGATTTTTGAAAAGAAACTGGCACCTTGCAGTTGATCAAATAAATCATCGATTCTAGGTAAAGGATAACGATTCTTAATGGTCATTTTGTTTATTTCACGATAATCGATACACATTCTGAGTGATCCATCTTTCTTTTTGACGAATAACACTGGAGCTCCCCAAGGCGAACTGCTAGGACGAATAAAACCTTTATCAAGGAGTTCCTGCAGTTGATTCATCATCTCTTGCATTTCGGTCGGAGCTAACCGATATGGGGTTTTAGCAATTGGAACAGCTCCAGGAATTAAATCAATTCTAAATTCAACTTGTCGATCAGGTGGAAGACCAGGGAGTTCATCAGGAAATACATCCGAGAATTCGTTAACAATAGGGATATCAGAAAGAACAGCAACAGATTTAGAATTATCAACCACGTGTGCCAAAAAGGTCCGACACCCGTGTGACAACAATCTTTTAGCACGTGCATATGTGCACACAGGAATTGATCGGTTGATACGTTCACCATAAACAGTTATTTCCTGTCCGCTAGGTGCTTTCAGGAAAATAACTTTTTCGTGACAATTGATTACACATTTATTTCGCCTAACCAATCCATTCCTATTACTATGTTGAATTCCCCCATTTGCATTGGGATTAGATCAACATTAAACTTCTCACTTCCTATTTCGATAATACATCCCTTATATACATCAGAAACTATTACTAGCTTATTATCAGCTATTTCAACTTCTAAGGGATGATCCAATTTAGATGCAGGAATATGCAAGCAATTACAAAATGAAAGAGATACAAAAGATCTGGAAGCTCCGGAATCAAACAAAACATGGGCAGGTATAGAATTTATAATAAAGGTACCTGTCACCACATCATGTGATTCCTTAGCCTCTTCCGCTGTAATTTGAAAAGCACGGGGTTTGGCTCCCGATCCGGCAGTTGTCCCTTTCTTCTCAGAATCTTTTCTTTGTTGTTGCTTTCTCTGCTCTTCTTTCTTAACGGGACAATCCGCCTGAATATGATCACTTTTGAAACCGGTGTAACATAAACGGAAAGGACTAGGGCAATCCGGTGCCATATGTCCAGGCCTCCCACATTTGAAACATTTACAATCGCCCAAATGTTTCTTTCCACACTTATTACATAAGGGCCACTCACGAAAATGAGTTTGAGATTGTTGTTGAGATTTCTGTGATGATTGTTGGGATGGTGATTTCGAATCAGTTCTGGTTTTCTTAAACGATGATGATTGAGACAAAGTAGATTGCTCCGCTTTTCTTTTACTAGCATACTCAGCACGCTTAGCTAGTAAATCTTTTTATCTGACTAAAGCTCGATTCAATATAGTTGGAATATCCTTATAGAATGACTGATCAATAGTTTCACGGATTTCAAGATTCAAATGTCGATAGAAATGATCAGTCAACAACTTCTTATTAGAGGTATATTCCGGACAGAAACGGGATTTTTCATGGAAAGATTTAGAATATTCGGCTACAGACATCTTTCCTTGCTCAATTGAAAGAAATTCACCTTTAAGTTTCTCCATTTCTGCAGGTGGTGAATATTCACTTTTGAACATTTCTTTGAACATGTCCCAAGAAAATTTAGAAGCCATCTCGAAACCATATGCATCAGTCTTTGAATTCCACCATTCATGAGCACCACCTTTGAGTTGGTGTGCCGCGAATAACACTCTCAAATCATCGGGACATTTGGATAACATAAACGTTTCTTCTATTCTACTTAACCACCTAAGACTAGCAACGGGATTAAGTTCACCATCAAATTCAGGTGGTTTACAGCTTGAGAATTTCTTAAAGTCATAGCTTTCAGCCGACCCTTGAGCAGTCAAGTGTCCCGCAGTAACTGGAGGATTCGTCAAGATAGGATGTTGTTGTTCGAATTCTTTTAATTTATTACTCATTACTTCATTAACTTTAGAAGTCACTATGTTATCTACTTCGGCAATTACTGTTGGGCCAAACTCTTTAAGGGCTTGCCCAACGATTTGTTTAATCGTTGTCTCATCATCAGGATTTAGACGCCTATCACCTTGGTCCATTGATTCCATTTACTACAGGGATTAACAATTTAATCAACATATTCCCAATTTTATATAATAATAGAAATTAAAGCAATCCTATACAACCATTAAGAACAATCATTCACCAAAGCCATATTACATTCAAGGGTTTTTGAATCACCCATGTGCAATGGTATAATACAACTACGTTGGCCAGACGTAGACATATTATACTAATCACACACTTCTATTCAATTCTCTTGAACATATTCAACCAAGGCAATAATTGCACTTAAGGTTCAACACAATTTCACATAAAAGATTCTTACAAAATACAATAAGAAACATAATAATAGATTCACAATAGTTTAAGATTATGCAATCCTAATGTGGATTACGTAATTCTCTTAAACTATCGCTTTGATACCAACTTGAAACGCCCAAAATCCTTTTTTTTTTTTTACATGAACAATACAATTTCGGATTCATCCTTATGATACATTTATTTATAATAATGCTACAATGGTCCCAGATTTAGAAATAACGAAACTTTTCTGAAAAACAGGCAGTACCCGCCGGTTACCCTCCTTACCCGTCGGGTAATTGGGTAGAACAGCCGGGTGAATTAAGTTTTTGTCAACAGAAACTATCTTTCGTTTAAAGGCTCTAGTAGCCGCCGGGTCAGGGTTTTAACCCGCCGGTTTGTTCATTTTTGATGAGTACCCGCCGGGCACAAGGGTTACCCGCCGGGTAAACTCCTGGCACAGCAGATCCTGAACCTGTTTTACTTATGACCAAAATACAAAATTCAAATTTTCATAACTTTTAACTCAGACATTATTAGGACTTACAATTTGGCACACACTTTCACTATAACATTATCTAGCTTTCACTTTAGACACTTTCGCAATTCCTCGCAAAATGACCAAAATTACCTTATAACCGTTTTTCGACACTTTTAGTGAACAACTTAAATTTTGTTCTATTCCAATTCAGGTCATACACTTTTAAGCACTTTTTCATAAGGTAACAACAAACTTAAGGCAATTGACCAAAGCTTCATAACCCTAGTCATTCACCTTTTAATCTTTTGGATCAATTCCGATCCATTTTGACACTTTTATCCAATAATGACCCAATTAGACACCTTTTTGACCCGTTCCCCTTTTTACCATACATTGACACCATAACAACTCTATTTCATCTATACTTGATTCCCTTAACTTATTTAACCATATGTACAATTTAAAACTAATCGGATTACTTAATTCTCACAAGATTTCTTCACATTAAACCATAATAATATTTACATCCATATACTTATAATTCCACAAGTTCAAAACACATAATGATTCATCCCAACACTAGGGTTGACCTTCAAAGTCAACCATCCGACAAACTACACATATATTGTTTAACATTCAAAAACCTTGGTTTGAGGGCGTATTACACAAGTTCATCAAAACGATACCGAAAGAGAAAGCTTGCACTTACAACTTGCAAACCAATCCACACTACTCTTTCTTGATTTCCTTATCCTTTCCTTTCGAAGTATTACCTACAATACATTTAAATGATACGGAGTAAGCATAAAATGCTTAGTGAATACATAGGAAATCAATTAAGCAATTCAATCACATATAAGTCTTTAGACTATCA
Organism: Helichrysum umbraculigerum; assembly: GCA_949592205.1. NCBI lineage: Eukaryota > Viridiplantae > Streptophyta > Magnoliopsida > Asterales > Asteraceae > Helichrysum > Helichrysum umbraculigerum. The sequence goes on along the minus strand of CATIUR010000004.1, from coordinate 140,755,833 downwards.
AATAATACACATAGATAGTAATAGATACCAATTGGATCCGCGGCCCGTAAGATACAATTGTGCAATGCACATATTTCGTATTAGTTATTATTTCGTGATCATGAACCTCCACTTCATCATTCAATTTTATAAGCACAATAATAATAACAATAACATGATTATGCGAAATCTCTTGCTCGTAAGCAATTCGAAATCACATAACCTTCACCTAATTGATCCACAATGTACTCACCTTATTATTTGATTGAAGATTTCAAGCCAAAATGATACAAGTCTATCCAAGCTTTTATACCTAACACATCATATGTAATGATACAATTAGAGTCTATAACTCATAATATTAGCTAGTGAACCATAATTCCTCTCCCCCACTTTGATTAGTTTTGATAATCACTAATCAAAGTTCTTAATTACTTGATTCTTATTAACATAACCTATTCATACTTCCATCATCTCAATTAACTACTTATTATACTAATGAACTCAATTCAAGAGGATTTTAGCAAAACCCCAAATTTCACCATAAACCCTACAATGATTTCATCATTTTCATAAGTTAAGAGGATCTCTAATAGTGATAATCATGCTAGAGATCATCAACTAATTCAATTCCATACTCTAATTCCCTCCAATTTAATGAAATTCACCAAAACCCATTAATCACCTCAACCCTAGGTTATAATTCATAAAGAAATCACTTACAAAGAGTAGAGATGAAGATGGAGATGATGAATTCAAAGATTCTTGAGCTTAATCACAAATTAAAAGAAGAAGATATATGATGATGATGAGAGTGGCGGTTTTGGTTCCTCACGTATACTTCCTGGAAGATTTTAGAAAGAATATAGGATAAATACGAATTTTACATATAAATCCCCTTCTTTTATTTAATTTACGGTATAGAACTGAGAAATTCGATTACGTTTCATATCATATCTTCTTATTTAATTAATATTATTTCATAAGATGTATATTTCCGGATACACTAAAATAATACCTCGAATATTGGGGTGTTACACTATAATATACAAGAGCGTTTGAGTTTGAATCCGATCTGGTCTGTCGATCAAGCACAAAACTTGGCCATGAAAGCAGAGCGTTTGATGAATAAACCATTTTATAACTTTCGGCGTTCAGGTGAGACCTCATATTCTGGAAACCCTGTGAATCGGCCCAATCAAAGCCAAGTCACCATCGCGCCAAATAAACCTTCAACAAGTCAGAAAACAATAGAAACACCTGCAACAAAAATAAGAATACGGGCAAACAAGTAGCTACCAATCTGTATGCCAAACCTACTGGTTCAAAGTGTTATAGGTGTCAGCAACCAGGTCACCGATCTAATGAATGTCCACAACCTCGTCGGACAACGTACTACGCAGGCGTGGAAGATGACGTTGATGAAAGGGTTGATAGGATTGACGAGATCGACGAAGAAGATGAAGACAATTCTGGGCAAGCTTATGAATATACTGGAGCCTATGACTATGAAGGTTACGGTAATGCATCAAATTTTGTCATTCAGAAAATATTATGTTCACCTAAGATGGAAGACCTTTCGCAAAAAAACAAGATTTTTCAGTCCAAGTGCTTGATCAAAGGAAAGGTCTGTTCTATTATTATTGATAGTGGTAGCTGCGAAAATTTGGTTTCAAAGGCGTTGGTTAACGGACTGAAATTACCAACAGAACCACATCCGAGTCCGTATCAGATTGGGTGGATCAAAAAGGGGCCGGCCATTAAGGTGACCGAAATCTGTAAGGTTCCCATCACCATCGGGAAATCTTACAGCGAGGTTATCACGTGTGATGTAGTTGATATGGAGGCGTGCCATATTTTATTAAGGAGACCATGGCAACACGATGTAAATGCGACGCATCGGGGCAAACAGAATTTGTATTTGTTTAGTTGGGGCGGAAAAATGATTGCAATTTTACCAAATCGAGTTGTCCCACCTGGTCAAAAAGTGAACAATAAAACATTGTTCACCATGGTAGCTTCCCCTAAAGCGTTTCTAGTTGAAAGTAAAGATTCTGGATTGTCGTATGCACTAGTAGTCAAAGAAGTTGAGAAAGAGCCATCAACGCCAATTCCGGAAATTATTCAACCATTACTAAAAGAATTCAGTAAAGTAGTGGCGGATGATACGCCCAATTCGTTACCACCATTGTGAAATATTCAGCACCAAATCGACCTGATTCCGGGTGCAAGTTTACCAAACCTCCCTCACTATCGAATGAGTCCTAAAGAGTCGGAGATTTTGCGTGAAAAGGTAGAAGAATTGTTGGAGAAGGGACACATTCAAGAAAGTATTAGTCCTTGTGCGGTTCCAGCACTTCTTACTCCAAAGAAGGATGGAAGTTGGAGAATGTGTGTTGATAGTCGAGCAATCAACAAGATTACAGTCAGGTATCGTTTTCCTATACCACGTCTTGATGATTTGTTAGATCAACTTTCCGGTGCAAAATTGTTCTCCAAAATAGATTTGAGAAGTGGGTATCACCAAATCCGGATTAAACCGGGTGACGAGTGGAAGACAGCTTTCAAGACGAAGGATGGGCCATATGAATGGCTTGTTATGCCATTTGGGTTATCTAACGCACCTAGTACTTTCATGCGTTTGATGACTCAAGTTCTTAGACCATTCATGGGTAAGTTTGTAGTAGTATACTTTGATGACATTTTGATTTATAGTCAATCGGAGAGGGAACATTTGGACCATCTAAGGGCTGTTTTAAAGGCATTGGCCGAGAACGAGTTATACGCCAATTTAAAGAAGTGTACTTTTCTTAATAATAGACTTCTTTTTCTTGGATATATCGTTAGTTCTGAGGGTATTCACGTAGATGAGGACAAAATAAAAGCTGTGAGAGATTGGCCTTCGCCGAGAACGTTAACTGAAGTCAGGAGTTTTCATGGGTTGGCAACATTCTATAGGAGGTTTGTTCGGAATTTTAGTAGCATTGTGGCGCCAATTACTAATTGTATGAAGAAAGGTCAATTTAAATGGACTGATGAGGCTGAAAAGAGTTTCAAGAGTATTAAAGAGAAGCTAACAACCGCATCGGTACTTTCTCTTCCTAATTTTGATAAAGTCTTCGAATTAGAATGTGATGCTTGTGGAACAGGGATTGGGGCTGTTTTGTCACAAGAAGGTCGGCCTGTTGCTTTCCATAGTGAGAAACTAAATGAAGCTAAGCAAAAGTGGTCTACATATGAGCAAGAGTTGTATGCGGTTGTTCAATCATTGAAGAAATGGGAACATTATTTAATTCAACGTGAGTTTGTGATCTATTCAGATCATCAAGCTCTTAAGTATTTACAAACTCAGAAGCACTTGAACAAGATTCATGCAAGGTGGGCAAGTTTTCTTGAGAAGTTCAATTATGTTATCAAACATAAGGCAGGTACAAGTAATAAAGTGGCGGATGCTTTGAGTAGAAAAACCACTCTTCTTGTTACTATTAACAATGAAGTAGTTGGTTTCGATTCAGTTACAGACTTGTATGTAATGGATGATGATTTTAAAGGTGTATGGGAAGAGATTGAGACCAAACAACATAGAGGTGATTTTATTGTTCTTGATGGATATTTGTTTAAAGGAAATCGTTTGTGTATTCCTAGAACCTCTCTTCGAACTCAGTTGATTAAAGAGTTACATGCGGGAGGATTAAGTGGTCATATGGGTCGTGATAAGACTATTGCTTCGGTTGAAGAAAGGTATTATTGGCCTCAACTAAAGAGGGATGTTGGTAGTTTTGTGCAAAAATGTGTTGTGTGTCAAGAAGGAAAGGGAAGATCACAAAATACGGGTCTTTATATGCCACTTCCTGTTCCGAATGGCCCTTGGGAAGATATTTCTATGGATTTTGTACTTGGATTTCCTCGTACTCAACGAGGCATAGATTCTGTGTTTGTTGTTGTTGACAGGTTTTCGAAGATGGCGCATTTCATTTCTTGTAAGAAGACTTCTGATGCAGCTCATGTGACAAGGTTGTTCTTTCAAGAGGTGGTTCGTTTACATGGGATTCCAAAATCAATCACTTCGGATCGTGATAGTAAGTTTCTTGCTCACTTTTGGGTGACACTTTGGAGGCGTTTGGGTACTTCATTGAATTTTAGTAGTACTGCTCATCCACAAAGTGATGGACAAACTGAAGTGGTTAATCGAACTTTGGGAAATATGATTCGTTGTTTGTGCGGGGAGAAACCGAAAATGTGGGATGTGTCTTTAGCTCAAGCTGAATTTGCTTACAATAGTGCAGTTCATAATTCGACGGGTTTTTCACCATTTGCTATTGTATACAAAACTCCACCAAGACAAGTTGTAGATTTGGTTGATTTACAAGGTAAGCAAAGCATTCAAGCAAATAGGATGGTGAAAGATGTGCAAGCCACTTATGAAGTTGTTAGAGACCGAATTGTCGAATCAAATGCTAAGTATAAAACTGCTGCCGATAAACGTCGTCGTGTCAAGTTATATGAAGTAGGAGATGAAGTGATAGTGTATCTTCGAAAAGAACGGTTTCCGGTGGGTGCTTATAGCAAGCTACAACAAAAGAAGTATGGTCCTTATAAGATTTTGCGTAAGGTAAATGATAATGCTTATGTGGTTGATCTGCCTTCTTCTATGAGTATTTCCGAAACTTTTAATGTCGCGGACATTTATAAGTACTACCCTAATGATGAAGCTGTTCATGAGAACTCGAGGACGAGCTCTTTTCATGAGAGGGAGAATGATGAGGACAAAATAGAAGAATTAGCTGAGGAATATATGAAGCAATTGGAACATGGAAAACAATCTAGAATTAAGAACCTGTGAATTTATCATCAGCAGGAAAGGGAGTGTTTGAATTGATATTTATTTGGAGTGGGTCTACGCTTTTGGCATCTTGAATGAACGTGGATTTCCTGGACACATATTTATTTATTGTTTAATTTAGTTTCCTAATTAAATAAGTTTCTTTTTCTCCAAGTTTTATATATTTATAAATATAAGGCTTGTGATTATTGTAGGAGGGGAGTTTTTTTTTAATAAGAAATTGACTTTTAGTTCCAATAAAACCTCTGCGTTTTACGGCCCTTGATTAGGGTTTATCAATCGCTTCTTTGTTCTGCGTCAACTCCACTATTTATGTAAGAGATCTTATGCTTTCTATATATATATATATATATATATATATATATATATATATATATTTTTGTAATATATTGACGTCTCTTTTACAAAAATAAAAATAAAAAAAGATAAATAAAAATAAAATATAATAAAAACCTCCAAATTTATGTAAGAGAGGCTTATCAGGGCGGCTAATAAATGCAACATATGTTTTGATTCATACACCAATTTTTATTCTTTATGATGCAATACTGTACAAACCTATCATGCATATATTTGTTGTATATATCAATACCCCTATTCATGTGATAAAAAGGAATCTCACCGACCACGTGCTAAATTTTGAATTTTACAAACATAATGTGAGCATTGGGGCCGGTGTTTAACGAAGTTTAATCTTTAATTAATCATATTATAATTATTTTAATTAAGTTTTAGGTAATCAAAATAGTGGTGTTTGTCTTTTAGCTAGTCAACGTCTTCTTTTTACTACTGTATTAACCTACTTAACTCTCTAATCTAATATAAGCAAAGCCATTTTGTGTATTGTGTTCTTTAATTCTTCACCATTACAAACACCATTTTCTTCGCTTATTATTCATAAAATAGAAGATTCATAGCCCCCTTTCAAGTTGTGCACTAGCAATTACTTAGAAACTTTTTATTTAACAAAATATGCATTTATCACTATCAATTTGAATTAACAACCCCGTCACTCAAATAACGTTAGACCAAAGACCCTTTGTTAATTGTTCAGAAAACTTAATCTTAAGATCGATAATGTCTTTCATGGAGGAGTTTAAACATCTTGAAATGCAACTAGAAAAGATAAAATCGGCCACTGATGATTTTAGTGATAACAATGTTATCGGAGGTGGTGGATTTGGGAAGGTATATAAAGGAGTACTTTCACCATCTAACGGTCAACGCATGGCGGCCTTCAAGCGTCTAAATCGTAAACTTGGGCAAGGGAACCCGGAGTTCTGGAAGGAGGTCATGATTCTCTCCCGTTACGATCATGAAAATCTCATTAAACTCATTGGATATTGCACTGATAAGGTTGAGATGATCCTTGTGTACGAGTATGCATCTAATGGAAGCCTTGATCGTCACTTGCATACCCCTACTCTTATGTGGACTCGACGTCTAAAAATATGCCTTCAGGCCGCCAGAGGCCTAAGCCACCTTCATGATCCCATGGGGACACAACAAAGGGGTGACATAAAAAGCGCTAACATCTTACTCGATGAAAATTGGAACGCCAAAATTGCTGATTTGGGGTTGTCAAAAATAGGGCCAGCTAATCAGCCGTACACAGCTCTCATCTCCAACGCTGTAGGTACCCCAGGGTACCTAGATCCCCTTTATCTGGAGACGTATGTTCTGACAAAAGAGTCGGATGTATACTCCTTTGGCGTAGTTTTATTTGAAGTCTTGTGTGGAAAATTATGTGTTCGGCGTCGAAATGAACAGCTTCAAATTCTAGTGTCTTTTTGGAAGAGATGCTATGAAGAGAAGAGGCTGGATGAAATTATTTTTCAGCATCTGAAAGAACAAATAGATCAAAGGTGTCTCGAAACATTCTCAGACATTGCATACCAATGTTTGCTGAGATCTCAAAAAGAACGGCCAAAGATGGCTTTTGTTGTAGAAAAACTTGAGACTGCAGTTAAATTTCAGGAGTGTTATGATGTGAAAGTACCAAGAGAGCTTAAAGAGAGAATCAAAGATGCGATGCCTACTCTGATCTACAGTTCGTTAGAAGAACTGCACATGCTTCTTTCGAAAGGGATCTTCCTTAATGGGGGCAAAACGGTAACCACCACCGAGTCTATAAACTACTTGTTTAATCATATACGAGTATTTTTATTTTATTTATGTAGGTGATTCTTGCAATGTACATATTTTAACTACAGCGATGCATTAAAATGACAGCAATTTGAATTACTTTTACTAATACATACATGTAAACTTTGACAACATAACTTGAAAAACAAAGTATTAGTACCATCATAAAAGTCCTCATCTAACAATAGTGCAACTAACATGAACTTACTCAAATGACAGTGGTTTTCAAGAAATAAGGATGGGGTACACAGTGAAATGATTTCCGTGGCTGAATGTTTGATACCAGATGAACGTTTTTCACGTTATCGAAATCCATCTAAACATAAATCAAGGTAATTTGGTTTCCTCCTATATGTTCCCAGATATGAATTTCTTTTAGTACTAGTACTTTGCAAGTATAAAGTAATGAAATTTATTTGCTGCTTCATATATGCAGGTTTACAGCGGACAATTATGTAGGACGACAATTCAAAACACATGTGCAAACTCAATTCTTGTCACAGGGAATCACATACACAATAAACCTTGTGTTCAAGCTTATACGCAAGAAGGTGATTCCGATCAAACTATTACATGTAGCCCTTATGTACAAATTGGAGGGGGAAGCAGACTATACTTTTGCATACCTTGCAGATGTAAGAGAGGATGGATGGTTGATGGCTGAAATGTATCAATTTACTTGCAACCAGAAAGATGTTGAGTTTGAGATTATATTTTTGGGCCCACAGTGGTCTGATCAATTCTTGATAGTAGAAGGCATTGAACTTTGGCCCCTGCAAAAAGTAAGCTGAAAATATCAGTTATGAACTTGCATCATTTTTCTAATTATATAGGTCATCATAGCATGTTAATTTTGAGAGAACTCATATAACCCACTACTTAATAGTTATAGAATATATATAACACAATTGGAAAAAATCGGATGTTTTCTTCCATAAATGCTCCATTAAAATGCTACTAATATGGTTATGTTTAATAGGTGGAACATGGGGAGTTAGAGGACCTGGAGGTGCAAATGCGACAAATATCAGATTGGCAACAAAAATTGCCAAGTGATTATGAAGAAATAATCAAACAGTCAAGCGATAGTGTGCATTGGACAACAAATGAAGAACTGTATCTTCTTATGCGCAAAGGGTTCCTAATCAATAATGGTGAAGAGGTAAACTTTATATGGATGATTCATATATGATATATTATAATAATTTTTGGAACCCTCTTAAGGATTTCTAATTCAACATTTCAAGTGTTTCTCATACGTAGCTGATTAGGAGCCTACAAACATGGTTCCATCAGTCAAGTACGAAATGCACTTTTAAACAAGTATATGGACTGATATATTTGTTGATTGACAGTGGCTTTCGCTTGACAAAAATGGAAAGAAATGTTATATGCTACCTTCGATAGCGACTTTGGACGATTACTACTGGCGGTGGGAGTCTCTACCTGAATCAAGGTTCGTTCTTTACACTGTGTTCCCATTGACATGTCTGTTTTGGACGTATTTTCATGTAAAACATATTTTGTCCCAATTATAACATTTCTCTTGCTCAATGTATCTTCTTGCAGATTTAAACAAGTGGCTTATAACTCTCGTATACCTATTAGTATTAATTGCGACATCAATTCACATAACTTGTCAGCACAAACAACATATGCAAGTTACCTTGTCTATAAAGTACCAGAAGACTACTCCCAATTTAAGATTCCTATCAGAGTTAGAGATAGAAATGTCGAAGGTGACTGGCGAGAGGTCGAAAGGTTTATATATTTACTTACACCTAGAACCCCGGTTCTTGGACCAAAGTTCGGTGAAAACACCCACAACCCAATGAATAGACTCAAACTCAACGGTCTTCCACATTTGAGGCACGATGGTTGGATGGAAGTTCAAGTATGGGAATTTCAAACGGGTAATGCAACCGGAGTGATTCCAATGCAGATTGACTTATACTATGAATGTGTTGACCTGTTTGATGGGCTTATAGTGGAAGGCATTGAGTTTAGACCTATATAGATTGGTTGTAGCTAAAAACCATATAGCTTTAGTATTAATGTCGAAGTACATTTCAAACTCGATTTCTATGAACATTTCATACGGAAAAGTCATAAGATCCAATACTTTCCAATTTCCAGATTATTAACTGAGAAAAGGTGATTAATAACTAAGCTTAACTAGTTAATTACCTTGAAACTCCCCAAGTAAAAAAGCTCCAAAATCCGTGATAATGACGAGCATCGATGTCCTATTATACCAGCATCTCTTTCGGTTCTTTGGTCATCCAGAGGCGTATTCCCCAGGTGTGTAATCGACATGTTGTTAGCTTCAACTCGTTCGAATAAGAATCTGCAATTACCTCTGCTGTCAATTTATTATTCATTCAGGGCGATCCATTTATACAAGAAGAACCTATATAGCAAAAGAAAATATGAAATTAGATGCAACAAAATATTATAAACAAAGCTGCTTCTTATTAGATTAACTGATTCAAAATGTGAATATAAACATTCACTGTTAATTCGTGGACTCTAGAAATTATGTTTGAAGAAACTGTTACCTATTTTTATTCGTTTATTCTTCATATAGTTTTCTAAGCCTATACGCATTTAAATTCACATGTTTAAAACTAAGTAACCTATAGAACCCAAGATCTAATTCTGGATTACAAGCATGATTAAACATATACTTGCTGTCATTTCCAAGTTTTCCATGGATATTAGGGTGGTCATGATGAACCAAATAAGAACGCTAAAAACTATAGGAATTTAAACACTAACGCTACCTTAGCAGATCCAGCTCAAAGACACTAAACTTAAACAGATATAGTCATACAGTCATACTGTCATAGATATTGATTTTTGGAACTATACTAAGCCACTTTTTGGAGAAATTCATCAAAGTCCTAACCAAATGATACGAATCAATTGCTCGTATCGTGATAGAACTAATAAAACAGTAAAACAGATAGATAATCGATATTCGAGAGATCGATCAACTCTCCCACAGTTTACTTTCGAGGGGTAAACCAACACTCCTAATGACAAATCAATACCAATGATATTCAGCACAATCAGATCACAACAAGAAAGTCCTATTTATAATAACTACTTAATTTGTTCCCTAAGACAATCCCTAATAATATAAGATACTAATACAGTAATACTTTCCTAAAAATTATAAAATCTGTCTAATTATAATATCTATGAATAAATAATAAAATATAATAATATTTCCTGATATAATTATGATTCGTATCACCAGTTGTGCAACATCCAACCCGACATTCGATCGGAAGGTCACAAAAACTGCTGAAGCATATCAAAAGTAATATTAAGTCTTGGAATAACAATGATTATACAATTTCGAAAGCAACCAAAAAGGTTATCTCGAAAGGACAAACTCCACATGTCGAACGATACCAACCAAAAAAGGTCTAATACTAATACTAATTGAAATAAAAGACAGTCTCCAATCAATAACCTTCGGTGTCTTGTAACTCTCTCTCTCTCTTAGCTCCTTTGGATTCAAACATATAAGCTAACCTGCCCAATCCACATAATACAATACTTACTCTGTTTAGTGAGTGTTTCTCGGTGATGTTTCGAGATACTCTTTGAGCATCTCCTTGATCCTTTGTTTCATCATCTTATCTTCAACACCTGCAAGCATGTTACGATAAAACAACTGCAAACGTACGAGCGTACCACGGTCACACGATTCCAACATATTCTCCCACTCTTTGTTAATATCAAATGTACCCGAAGTCTTTAATGAGAGTGGTATATCTTTATTTTCTTCAAAAGGTTTTCCAAAAATAGAACCATGAAGAATGCTAGCGTAACGCTCCATTATACAAAACTTTGACTGCACAAGATTCATTTCTTCCGTCATAGCCGATAATTTCTTCTCCATCTCTATAACTTCTTCAGAATCATTTTCCAAGACCGTTTCGTTTGGTGGGGGCCACAAAATGGCCTTTGGAGAGAAAAAGTCAACTTCTTGACCATTCCCAAGCACCCCACTTCTTCCTCTCCCCCAAGACCAAAGCTTGTGTCCATTATCTGCAAGAACAACAGTATGTGAAGCACCACAAGCTACTTGCACAGGTTCAGGCCCAAATGTGTGATTCACTAAGCAAGGAGAATGTGCATCTCCACCATCACCTACTAGACGTGGGCCCAACCCGGTTTCCATTCCCCATGACCAAACTTTCCCAGATGAAGAAACTACACTCGTGTGATAAAAACCACAGTCCACAGAAATCAGGTTCAAATTTTTGGGCAACTCATTAACCATTGCAGGGTACAATGAAATGTTGGTGGTTCCTTGTCCTAACTGCCCCTTATTACCACGCCCAAAAGTCCAGCACACACTTTCTAGTGCAACATTCTCTTCTGTCTTTCTATTAGTAAGTACACATGTATGAAAAGCTCCACATGCTACTTCATAAGCAGCCTCCGTGTTAAATTTCTCAATAATCTGAGGGGTTGGCCTCATTTTTGTATCGCCAAGGCCTAACTGCCCATGTTGGTTGTTACCCCAAGCATAGCATGTGAGATCACCACTGGTACCTTCATGTATTTCTCCACCATTATTCACTAATGCTACAATGTGCTCGCCTCCACATCCTACTTTGACCACATTGTACCCATCGAAATTATAAGATTTTGGATTTGGTGACCCAGGAAGTGCATATTCAATAGCACTTGAGATTTCTCGTAGACGACAGTCACCCCACATCCAGAGAGATCCGTGATCATCGATTGCTAGTGACATCATACCTCCAGCTTTTACTGAAGAGATCTGGGTAGAAAAAATAATTAAATGGGTGTTTACTAATGTGCTTTGGATGTCATTATGTGATGTAATAATCAGAACAAGATAATCAGTTGGTTGAAGTGTGTTGAGTGCTGGAAAAATTCTAATCATATATTAAAGTTACAAAAAAATAAAAAATATGTATGCACATTTTTTAATCTATCGTATGATGATTAGCTTTGCTGCAACTAGCATCAAGCTGATTATTCAAGAATGATTTTTACCTTTAGATAACGATATAATCAACCAAAAGCAAAAGTAGGTTACCGAAACACTTGAAGTCGCAATACATAAATTATCACTTTGAAAACACACATTCATACACTCCATAGGAAGTTAGAAAAAAATATAAGCAGATCTCTAAATGATTGACAAATAAGACAAGTTTATGACAGTACACACCTTAGATCCATTTATCACTGGTACCTTCACCAATCGTGGAACAGACGAATTGTCCCCATAGACACCAAGTTGACCATCTATGATAGTGTCAAGGATGCAGAATATAAAACATTAACACTACAAAAATCCTTGTTTGCTAATTAATATAGGGAGTATGTTTTCAAAAAATATGTACTGAATTACTTATATTTCCTATCATTCATAATAGTTATAAAATCCATCTAGACACCGAGTGTAGTAGGACTAGTAGCCCAAGCTCAGAAATTGATTTACATTCAACGTGTTGAAGTATCATATGAAAGGATACAATTATTGAAGCCCCAGCTCCATACTGAACCATCATCTGAGGTAAAAAAAAATGGACAATAAGAGAAACAAAGTGTTAATGCTTCCAATAAAGAATTTTAATATGAACCATTACTGGTCTCGGTTCATCAGTGGATACAATAAACAAGTCATAAGGACAGTGATCCATAGTTATTGTTGCTGATCATTCGCAGCCATTTGATTAGCCAACTCATCCAAGGTTATTAAAATCGTGATCCTGCTCATAGGATCGCACAATACCTTGTCGCACGGTCCAACAAATTGGCTTAAATTTCTAGTTTTAATCATAAGATTGTAATCTTCAAATAGGCTAAAAAAGGTGTGTAAAACGGAAATAAAAAAAGGTTTGATACAAGAAAAATTAGAATAACATAACCATATAAGAAGGGTTTTTTTCTTTTCATATCCTCCAATCAAAAACATCCTTGGTCTAAATAGTTATTTAGTTACTACTATAATGTTGTCACCATCTATGAGCAGTTATTTAGTTAGTCAGTTATAAATGAGTAATTATATTGTAAAAAGGGAAAGAAAAAAGATTAAACATTTAAACAAACAAACTGTATGTATACAATTATACTTACCTGCAACAGCTAGAGAGTGATAAGCGCCAACAGCGATTCCAACAACCTTCAGTTTGATATCAATTTTAACAGCGGAATGCTGATCCACCTCCGACCCATTTCCTAAGCGCCCAAATGTTCCTTTACCCCATGAATACACGTCACCATCACCTTCAATAATGAAGTACCAAATTAGCCTCATTATTTATTTATTAATTATTTAATTTAAACTAGTACTGATTACAGTTGCAGTAATTTGATTTTATTACCAGTGAGAGCGAGAGTGTGAGCTTCTCCCGCGGAAATCGCTGTTACTTTCCGATTAAGATTCCCGCCGCCGGCCATTGTCTTCGGATGGACCGTGTTTATGTTAGTTAATCCGAGATTAGTGCCATAATTTCAGCTTAATACAAAGCTTAGTTGTAGTTTAAAATTTGATTATTTAAGGGGCGTTTGAATTGAGCTCTTATTTGCTTATTTTGACAGCAATCCAAACACCCTATAAAACCTGTTTATTTGTTTATACTAGTTCTATGACCCGTGACTACACGGTTTTGATGAAAATATAAAATTTTCATATATCTATATGTACATATATAGGCTATTTTTTTAATTACAATGGTATATTGCTTATATAAACACACAGCATACTAAATATATAATACAAACGCATTTCATAAACTGTGATCTAATATAAATGCATAAACAGGTAAGCTATAATACAAATAGCTACAACTTGGATGATAAAAATGTAATTAACTTATCGAATAGCTTGCAAATTAGGCCCACTAATTACACCATTTGTCTTGACTTATGCATAATGATGCATGTTTGCAATTTATTTAAGACGTGAATAGGTGATTAATAGCTTTCATGAGAATTATAACCTTTACAATTCATCACTTTGAGTTAACATTTTATACATGCTAAAAGATATCACCATGATCTATCTCATATATTTCGCATCCCATGACATTACAACCCAATCTAAGAAATGACTATGACTATAAACATGCTTACTGTAGCCATTTTGCTATAACATTTATCCCAAAATCTCCTACAATATGACCAACTGCAGTTTGACTTTTATTGTCAAAGTTAGCTCCAAACAATTTGACTTCCATATATCTTTAAAACTTCCATTCAAACTCCAAACCCCAAACTGCTATATCTCTTTGAACTATCTTAGCAGCTTTTAACTTGAAATTTTCAAGACATCATAATCCACACAATTATCTTGAAACTACTTCATGGTTTCCTGCACATACCACTTTTAAGAGTTAAACTACATATGACAATTTTACTTCCAAATGGCATCTAAAATTCAAACAAAACTCTTTTTCCTGTAGGCTGCTAAACAGTAGCTCTTGATGGCTACTACAAACTCTTTTAAAATTCATACTAAGAGGTGCAAACTAAATTCCACAGTTCTTGATGGCTGCTAAACATCTCATACAATTAAATAAAGGGTACATTAGATATTATAAAATCAGGTACCGTGTTCCAATGCATATTAACAAAGGCCACATTAGAACTTTCAAGCCGTTCATTAGAACTTTCAGCCCGTTCACTTTTAGCAAAAAAAAAAAAAAAAAAAATGCCGAACTCAGCGAGTTTACAGTAGCTCATACCTCACATGCATTCGTGGTCCTTTCCTATCAACCACTTTACAGAAAAGCCACTGTTAAGGATGTGAGATAACAGTGAAACGATACTTTATCTTTAAAGAAATTACTAATTACTACTACACAGTGAATAGCAAGTCCAAATTACCTTCAAATCATCACCTGCACAGGACACTATAGGGACTGAGCTACATATAAAAAAGAATCAAATAAATAGGTCATGAATACACTTTTCCCATGTTGAAAAAGGCAACTCGGAATTATGTTTCTTAGGATTGCTATTATTACTACTTATTGACACTTTTGATTGTAATCCATAAAGCTCCTATTTTTCTCTATGCAGTCCAGAAAGGTATTGAATGGAACTGATAAAATGTAGTAAGACAACTAATCAAATCTCTTAATTCAATGCTACTACTTCACTTATCTACTAATCAAATTTCTTAATTCAATGCTACTACTTCACTTATCTAATTTAAACAGATGTTCATAAGTTGAAGCAAATGTAGAATATGTGTTGCCTAACCCATTTGACCCATTCATCACCACAATAAAAAATACGACTTCTAACAAATAATTGGGCATGCAAAGGCTTCACAATCATACTATACTTGATTAAGAACAAACCTGCATGATCATAACAGCAACTCTGCACCCGATAAATTCCAAACTGCATATACACTTTAATCTCCCTTCTTGCTGAGCTCCTTGCTGATCCTTTATCAATCGTATCTCCACGATTTCTCCACAGGTTGAGAATACCTACAAGTGACAGGATTAAAGTGATGATATAACACATAGTCCAGTCATGTGGTACACAATATAACAATGCAGCAGGATGGCAGCCGAATATTAGAAACTTGCCTGCTTTCAGATCTCTATGAACAACTCGAAGTCGAGAATGTTGATGTAGATAAAGTAGACCTTGAGCAATCCCAAGGATTATGCGGTAGCGTTGTGGCCAATCAAGTAATGACTGTCTTAAATTATCTACTCAAAAATGAAATGCATAAATTAGTTCTATCCTTTTCAATATAACAATTATATTATTTTGAAGGTTAGCTAGTCTAACCGAATATAAACCAGTCCAGGCTTTTGTTAGGCATGTATTCATAAATCAGCATTGTTTCCTCGTCTTGGATGTAGTACCCTAAAAGCTTCACAAGATTTCGATGCTGAAGCTTAGCAATGCAAATAACCTCGTTCTCGAATTCATCAAGTTCTTGTCTAGAGGATTTTGAGAGCCTTTTTACAGCAATCTCTTGTCCTTGGTCTACAGGTCTAGCACACCCTGCATTAACATTGTAAGTACATATATACATTTGTGGTTGATAATGTAAACTCGAAGATCTAATTGATAAAATTGTATACCTTGTATAGTGGACCAAATCCACCTTCTCCCAGCTGGTTGTTAATTGAAAAGTTATCGGTAGCCCTCAAAATTGTTGATAAACTAAACACTGGCAGCTCTATATTTGCTGTCTTGCTGCTGGTGTTCTGATCTTTATCAATCACATTTACTGCTCTACCTAGAATTATAAAGAAAGATTCCACTTCATTATATACAGATTATAACATATGATGTCTTCACAAAAAATGATCCTATATATATATTTCTTCCAATGAAGCTACATTTTACTACTGAAATCGTATTATAAATTACGTAGAGAAGTTACAGAGTATAACATATGATGTCTTCACAAAAGGCATAAACTTGCCTGTCTAGGTAGTTTCTGGATGCATTACCATCCTATATATGAATACCTAGGTTGCACGGAAACGGATACGGCACCGGGAAACGGATACGGAATGGATACGGGAAACCGCAAAACTCAAAATTTCAAGATACGGATACGGCAAGATAACCATAAATGTGAGTAATCAAATAAAGTTTCTTATAATTGTACACATAAACATAATTTATGTCCAAACATAGAGTGATGGGATATAATATTCTCCAAATCTCAGTAGCTATATCAGTAGTATTCAGCCCTTTATATTTACCTGATCATAATTCAGCCCTCTATATTTACCTGATCATAATTCTCAGCTAGCTATATCGGTAGAATTTCTGTAAAAAGTTAATCAAAATATGTCAATACAAACAACTACTTTAGCTAGTAGCACCCAAAAGTTTTACTTGAATTTTCAATCTGCTACTATAGGAACCAACAAAGAACCATAAACACATATGTAATTTTGACATTGCTATTCTTTCCCATTCGAGCATTTCATCAAATAGTTGGCGCTCATCCTTAATGAATGAATTTCATAAATTGGTTTGAAATAGAGTATGGTCTTGGTCTTCTTTTTTTTTTCTGATTTGAGCAATTTTATTCTTCCACCTTGGGTTATTTTCTATATATAACAGCAAAAGAAGAAACGAGTCTGATTGGTTGGAAGGGTTGAAAGTGGCCCTATGCATACACTAAATAGCTTTATTCAAAATGTAGACTGTAAAAATGTATGATTTGTAATCATCTTTAACACACAAATTATTTGTATAAATGTTGGATAAAAAGAATGTTTGGGGTTAACCTGATTCAACATGGTCCATATTGATCCGTTACTCAATCTGTTGACCCGCCCATTTTGGTCTCTTTTCCATACTCAATTGTCCCTTTCTCGTATTAGAGTTTTGCACGCCCATATGCATGTCTGTACTCATTGCTAATATCGACTGTCATTGTTTTCAAATATATTAGGTAAGCGATTCGATACGGATCTCACACCCAGAAAGGCAACTTTAAAGTTAATGATTCCAGGATGAACTTACTAAGTTAGCAGATGATGAGGATGAGGATGAAGTTGAGCCTGAGAAATCCGAAAAAGTTGCATCAGGCATAAAAGCATAAAGGCTTGTTGATAAACACCTAATGCTAATCCTTTCATTAATTCCTGTTATCTTTTACTTTTGCGACCATGTAGTGTTTGATCTCCTCAACTATCTGTAATTTAATGTTTTAGTTGGTTACATTAGCTGGCAGATAAAGAACTTTATGTTCACTAGAAATAACCCTGTAGAGATAGAAGTAGAACTATGGAACTGCTTTAGAGACTCCATGTTGTTGATGCTTAATGTGTATACATGGGTATAAATCGTAGGCATCTTTTGTTTTATGGATCTTTTCCTTGACTTCTTGATGATTTTGCTTTTTTGGGGTCTGTATTAATCTTAAATGTTTTGTGAACCTATTAACCTTTATTGGACAAAAATTAACTAATTTATATTTTCTTAACTTATATTCATGTTAAGTAAGATAATCGAATCGACATCGTAAGATCATATGCTCAAATCGACATTATAAGTTAACGAAAAGGTTTTTTTTAATGGGCAAATGAACTTTAGTGGTTAAAGTATGATCAACTCATAAGTTGAGTGGTTAAAACGAAAACAAATTGAAAGTTCAGGGATTAAACCATTATTGACTCTAAGTTGAGTGATTAAAACATTTAAAAAAATTAAGTGGTTAAAACGAAAACAAATTGAAAGTTTAGTGATTAAAACATTATTAACCCTTGTTGCATTCCACTACTTCAAGTTTTTTTTTGTTAACTTCATATTTGAAAGGATTTTAAAATTAGTCGCCCGCGCATTCTCTTAATTCTTAAATTTAAAATGGGTGGGCCTGTGGCCCAATGCACAACTAAATACCAAATCCTAACCCTAGAGGCCTAGATATAAATTAAATACCAAATCCTAACCCTAGAGGCCTAGATATAAATTAGTCGTATCGCTCACTGGAAACCAACCACCGTATCACCTCACCGGAAATCAACATGGCACAACCACCAGGAGTTCTACCACTACAACCACTACTCCCACCACCACCACTACTCCCAGAACCACAAATAACTTTTCGAATAACCAACCCATTACAAACAAACTATAATCAATACATCACTGATGTAATAAATGTGGTAAGAAGGGAGTCTAATGCTTTGTTTATTAGAAGAGATGGATTGGATTATATTAGAATTCAGCTTGTTAATGATGATCAACAAAATTTAATGGTTTGGATGAGAAGAAGTGACATTTATATTATTGGTTTCGGTAGGAACAACCAATTGTTCCACAAATTTGCAGATAAGCAAATCAAAGGTTTTGCTGATAATGAGTTTTGGGACTTAGATGACGTAACAACTCGCTACTACAACATAGCTGATGGAGTACCTTTAGATGTTTTGGACACCGTATACAGAATCAATTGGGCTCTCACTAGGCCAGCAGTTGATTTAGTCTTGGAGGGTTTGCCAGATCATCACCTGGTAGAGTTAACAAATGATTTTAGGGTTGGCATGTTCAAGCTGATTCTAATGCTTTCAGAAGGTGTACGGTTTAGGATTATAAAGAGAGAATTTGAGCAGTCAAGACTTTCCTCTCTTATTAGTCCACTTGAGAATACTGTGGTAACCTTTTTATGTGTTTAATTATGTGTAGTATGATCAATATGTAGAAGTGTGTTAATCAGGGCCGTCTCTGAACTTTCAGAGGCCCTGGACAAAGTTGTCGTGTTACGAAATGAAACCCTATAACTAGATATCAAGTAAGATAAGGGTTTGATGAAATTGATTCTCAACAATCCGATTTTCTAATAATTTATTTATTTCTATGATACATATTTATTTATCTGATACTTATTCTCTCAAATCCCAGTTGTTAGTTATTAACTCTTTTAGTCAAACTCTAACACATCAATATGAGTTTTCAATTTCGGACCATTCAGTCGACCTATATATTTGTTTAAATATATATTTAGTCCAAATCTAGTTACTAACAAAGATCTCTTAGTTCAAAATATAAGAGGTGTCAATATTTTATGTAAACATCATATATATTACACATATCACATGACTTGGGAAAAAATTGAAGGCCCTCGAAATTTAGAGGCCCTGGGCGGTCGACCACCTCGCCCACCCTCAAAGACGGCCCTGTGTGTTATGACTCAATGGCTTAAGTGTGATCTGTTCAGGCTAACCGGATTGTTCATTGGTGGAGCAAACTCTCTAAGCCTGCGGTAGACGCTGCCTCAGATATTGAATTCTCTGATCTAGATGACGAAGAGAAAGAAGTTTATTCACGGTTGGAAGGTATGACGACCAATGATGGATTATCGGTTTTAGAAACAGCAAGTATGTATCCCACTGTGTGTAGGTTGTATTTGGGTTTGCCTTGCAGACACCTTACGAATTTTAGGTAAAACTCTATCTAATTGCAGAATTGGAGAATCCCCTTATTAAGAAAGGATACCTAGATATGTATCTTGCTGAAATGTCTAATTATCTGGAAACTCACTAACCTTATTTTGCATGTTTGCTTTATATGTATTGTGTTTAGTGATTGTAGTTACTCTTAAGATTGATGAAATAGCTAAAGTACATTTTGACCTGCAAGTTTTATTATCATCACTATGCACGAAACACCCAAAAGTTTATATATACATATATACATATATATATATATATATATATATATATATATATATACATATATATATATATATACATATATATATATACATATATATATATATATATATATATATATATATATATATATATATATATAAAATGCATATTTAGGTTCCATTACTTCTTTAAATTTTCATTATGTTATTACAATTCAACACATTACGGTGAATCTACTTTGATTTTTAAAATAACCAAAATACCAAATTTTCACTTGCAAACGCGATCCCAGAAAACCAAGCCGGATCGCGTTCACTAGTTAAAATCATTCTGTGACGAAAATGCACTGACGAACGCGATCCCGGAGCCTTGGCTGGATCGCGTTTACTAGTTTAAAACGGTCTGTGATGATTTTTCAAAGAGGAACGCGATCCCGGACACTTAGCCGGATCACGTTCACTAGTTCAATTCCAGATCAGACCCTAATTCAAATTTTGACGAAATTCAAATGTGCATAACTCATAAACCGTAAAGAATTAAGTTCCAAAATTTTGCAGGCACATTCAATTGACCAAAACAAAGGTTTCTCTTTTTGTACCTTTCAATTTTCACAAAAACACAACATTTGAGCGCGTGACTCATTTTCGCCCATTTTTGACACTTTTAATTAACGACTCAAGTTGCAATTTACACATTTGCAGCTTATGCACTTTTCACCACTTTTTCAAAGTACTCATACAAACTTAAAGCAACTAACCAAGATTCCATAACCTCGGTCAAACTCATTATACACACATGGGTCTATATTGACCCATTTTGACACTTACGACCCATTTACCATTTAACAACATACTAAGACTTCTATTCCACTTTCAACACATCATTTACATCAGTTGTTGACTTTCAATGTCAACAAATATTTAAAACCACATATTACATATTTCTAATGTATTTCAAAAACAACTTGGGCGTATTATACAAGTGGATACGAAACGATAATTCAAAAGAGAAAATGCTTGCTACTTACTAACGTGCAAGTTAATCCACGCTATTCCTTTTTCACATCCTTGCCATCCCAATGTGAACTACTACCTACAATACATGATTACACAAAGGGTAAGCATAAATACTTAGTGAATACATAGATTACCAATTAAGCAATTCAAACAACATTCTTTATATTCATACAACAAATGAGCATAGATAAAGAATAACCTCCACATGGATCCGCGGTCCATAAGATACCATTGTGCTTAGCACATATATAGTACAATCATTATTTCGTATAATTGATATTTCATAACAATAATTCTCTATTATAATGCCCACATATAATTCACAACAAATTCACAGAATGATATCATATTCGATAATATACAATAAACACATGATTATGCAAAACCTCTTGCTCGTAAGCAATCCGGTATTACATAATCTTCACTTAATTGATTCTCTATATACTCACCTTATGATTTGAAGATTTCAAGCAACCAAGATACAAGTATATTCCAAGCCTTTAATCACCTATTCATAATTCATAATGATACATTTAGATTCTAAAATTCATAACAACTAGTTAGTGAATCATAATTCACTCTCCCCCACTTTGATTAGTCTAAGTAATTCACTAATCCACTAATCCAAGTTACTTTCACTAATCATGATCATTTGATTTCTGATTAAATTTCTTGTTTACATTACTTATTAATACTTCCATCAACATGATTAAACATGTCCCAAGTTTACTAATTCAAACTTAGGCACTTTTAACAAAACCCATGATTTCACCAAGAACCTTAGAGATGATTTCACCATTTTCTTGAAGTGAATTTAATCAATACTAGTGATAATCTCATCAATAAACACTAATTACATCAATCCCAAATATAAACACAATTAAACCCTAAAAGCATATATATTTGTAGCAAATAAAGCCTAAAAGCACATGCAATACAATTGTGTATTCACCTTGAGATCAAAATGGTTAGTTTCACCGTCATCTTCGTACTTATAAGGATTCACCATCATCATCGCTCACCAATATCTCAGTTTTTTGAAAATGAAAGAAAAAACCAACCAAGAACACAACTTTTATGTGATGAAGCTTGAAGAAGATGAAGGGAAGAATAATTTTTAAATTACATGAAAGGATTTGATTTGAAGAACGTATGGGAAGTAAATACTGTAATTGATTATATCAACTCAATTTCAAATTTTGGGAAGTACGATGAGAGGGAAAGAGCCAATGGTTTATAACCCAACAGTGACAGAAACTGACTGAAACCGACGCGCTACGTCTGTGCCACATCAGCTTTTTCACACAACTGACAGAAACTGACTGAAACTGACGGACCTCTACCATCAGTGACTCCGTCACTTTAATTTTTGGGCCCACATTTAACAATTTACCTTTATTTAATACACACACAAACACAAAAAGAAAAAAAAATAACCGACGCCCCGTCAGTTTTCCGACGAAGCAAAGTGACAATTCGTGCCAACAATGTCGCTTAAGTGACGAAAACTGACGGGCAAACTGACGAGCCCGTTGGGAAGGCTCTAAGCGTGCAAAAGTAAATTGTATATTTTCAAGAAAATGAGCGGTTCAAAGCATTTGCAAACCCAGAAACTCACTAAAATTTAAACAAAGCAGGTTTACTTAACAAATTAGTGGAATTAATTTTTTAAAAAAATTCAAAATAAGGAGAAAAAAGCTTGCATATTAGAGTGTCACGTCATCAAAAAGATTGCTTTAGAATTTGACATGTCAGCGTAATGACATCAGCAAAAACCCCCTTCTATTAGATAGGTAAGATATTAAGGAATAAACAATTAAAAATAAAATGGAAGGTTCCCTACTTATTTTTTACACATATAAGTGCTTAAAAATAAGCAAACTCAAACACCCCTAACTACTTATTGGTTTATTTATATTTTCGTTATAAGCACTTTCAAATGTTTTTCTTCTGAGTAATGTGCTTTTTTTTTTTTTCTTTTTCTATTTTTATAAAAATCTTCCGAGAAAGTTAGGAGGACTCCAATGATGAAGAAAATTAAATAAATGAATTGTAGTTTGGGATCTTGTAAGATCTTATGAATTTAGACAAAAAGTTCAAGAAGTAAATTAAGGTTAATATATGGACATATATAACTTGAAGCTTTGTTATATAGTTTTACTTGATAATATATAAATAAATGTCTCATTTAGGTTTTGAGCTTAGAGTTCTATATTTTTTTCAGTATGTGCACGTCTGATTGAGTTTTCGTACAGTCGTACGAGATTCAGAGTTAGATTTGGTGTTCAATTAAAATCAATTACAGTATCTATTTGTGTAGTACGATATATATAAATGATGATTTAATTAAAACTCAAATAAAATTAAGTACAGATCAAATAAACTCAAATACCTAAAGAAAATGTTTAGCGTTGAATATCCCCATCACTGATAAGGTGCATTTCAACCTAGTTACGTTTGTGACAACCTTTTTGTATTCTTATTTGACTTGCAAAAGAAAAAACATGATTTGTGAATGAAAATGAAAGTAAAGCATGAGCTTGAAATTGTTAGCATACGTATATTCTACGTACATGCCTTTAACTTATGAATATACGTATGCGTATGCTAACACTTATTATGAGGGTTTAAGTTAAAGGTATATCTGTACATAGAATATACGTATGCTAACAATAAGTAGTAAAATAGAGATGCCAATTAATATAAAAGAAAGCATTGAACAAATTATTCATTGCTTGTTACACCAAACAAAAACTAATATCTTGGATGTTCCCGATATATGACGCCTCATATATATATGATATATGACTTGTCGACATGAAATTCGATCATGAGGAGTCAACCATAAATATCCTTCCACTTTGCATAATTTTCTTTTGAGTGTCATTTCACATCAACATAAATCTATCAATTATATTTTTAGTTTGTGGCATTTACTATATTTTTATTCATTTTAATTACGAACAAGTTAACGCTATTATATAGTTTGTGGATGGATATGCGAAGATCATCACACACTAAGCCCTCAAGTGGTTGAGACTTGTTAATCTCAAGTGAATCTTAGTTTGATTATAATATGAGTGAGCATTCTTCTTATCGGGCTACTGACTACATATGAAGACCGTATCTGATACATGGAACGAAACATGTGAATCATTTCTCATCGTTAGCAATTTAATTATCAACTTTTTGCGAAGGAGACCATCCATATATACAACATCTATGGTAATATGACGAAACTATTTCAAAGACCTTCTATATGTAGTGGTTTCATTTAGATCAAATCCGCTTGCGATCGAAAATCGAAAAACATATATTTAACAAAAAAGGGACCCGCACTTATTCTTTCTTTTTTTTTAATCTCTCGGCACTTTCGAACATTGTCCATATATCTATATATCCTGTATATATGCTAGAAATGAATAATATAAAATAATTTAAGTCATAAATTCTAAAATTTATACTTATATTATTCTTTTAGATTTGATGATTTTAGTCATACAGATAGAATTACCTACATGGCCTACACCAATAATTGTATTCTAAAAATTAATTGATTAACTAGGAAATATATGAATAAATAAAACCAGAGACAATTAATTACTACAGTACCAATAACTAATCCAAATAAATAACCGGAATAAAAAAAAGACACAAAATCATGATCTGGGTGGTGGCTGGCTGATATCGAGCCGACTTACATCCACGGCTCCCGAGCCAGAATTAAAGCGGCTTGAAAAAAGGTCGGCTAGAGCAGCCATGGCTTTTACTTGCATTTCAAGTGCGGCAATATAATCAGTAGCTTCTTCTAACACAACAGGCAATGAAACTTTCCGGCAACCAGGAACTAACCGCCTGAGATCACGGCCTTTTCGATCTAAATTCTGCGATTTCAACCTCAAAATACCTACACTCGGCTTCTTTAACCGGCTCTTACCAACAACAACTCCTCTTTGTCTCAAATTCCTCTTCACATATTTACTCTTTAATTTGTTCGTGAGGATCGCACGACTCCATCGACTCCGTCCTTTATCCGTCATTGCCAGAACACGAACAGCAGTTTCACGAACAGCTCGTCCACGAAGCCGAGCGACGAGCCGAGCCGAGCCAGATTCAGAGCCGAGCCGAACCTGGCTTAAAGCTTGCATAAGTTTCGACCTGTATACTTCTTGTCGAGTTTCCGATTTCCACGACATTATATCATTACTATTGTTGCTGCTGCTGTTGTCGTCGTTGTTTCGCGTGTTGTGATATTTATCTTTACTAGATTGTTTTTGCATTTTCTTCTTCTTAATTCGCTCCAACGAATCATGTGATCTCTCGGTGGTACTCGTGACTAGATTCGATATTAACGACGCCATTCGTTATTCGTTAACAGATTATGAAAAATTGAGAACTGTTTTGTGTGTTTTTTCAGAGAAGATATGGAGATAAATGGTGGGATATAAAGTGTGAAAAATAAATACAGGGTGGCATTGCAATTTGCAAAAGCCCGTTCTTGTGTGTCTTTTAAATCTGATTTAATTTACATTTTTGGTCCTTGGAGTTTCGTGTATTAACATATTGGTCCATGTCTTGTTTGTTTTACATTATGGTGGAAATGACTTGGACCCCATTGCCCCATTTGGTGGCCTAAATTTCTTGTCTTCTTTAGTTTGTCTCCATGACCTGTTAAAGGTATTAATGGAACTAAGGGCATGTGTTTGAGTCGATTTTCATTGGTGGGTTCTAACTTTTTTGTGGAGCTCGTGATATATGATCATGCTTGAATCAAAATGAAGCAACATGAGAGTATATTTTCTTGTTTGTAAGCTCTTTGTATATGGATACATGAAGTGTGACGTCCCCGCGATGGTAGTCTAGTATTAGAGGGGGACATACGGCATAAAGGTGGAGGTCACGAGTTTAATCTCTGACTCCCTGTCGTCCCCAGCCTATTCATTTAAATGAGAGTAACGCGATTTACCTATCTAAGTTGGTTGTGAGACCAGTCAGTGGAAAGCTGAAAAAAGGTCGAATTTACCCTACATGCATTGTGACAAAACAGATATTGTGCTTCATTTTAGCCACCTTTACAGTTCATTGAGTGATTATGATAATTGCAACCATATTGGAGAAAATGGATGAGACATTTTTGTTAGAACATGTGCTAGAAGTTTGTTGTTTTGATTTTGATTATCAAATAACTCGGATAAAACTTTGAATCATGTGTGGAACACTTTTAAAAATATTTCGATCCAACTATTGCCTCGAGATACACAAAATCGACAATCGGACATGACAAAGTCGCTAAAGCGCTTAAGCACTTAAATACTTAAGAAACACACATAATCAATTTTTGTAATCGTATATTCCTTACGTTAAACAATTTGACTATTGCTTAAAAGTAACTTCTATTGGTGAATGGTCAAAATACACTTAACATTATTAGTGAATGGTCAAAAGAACCGTTGTTAATTACATCATTTGAACATTAAATACTCCGTACATATTAGCTTAAATCAAGTGATATATTAATTATGATTTTTGATAATAAAGGAAACTTTAAGTTTAATGATTGTCTTCAGATGGTTCTTATTGACAGCCCTTAGGGCTGTCTATAGCATTTCCCTAAATTCATTTCAAGGTTTTATGACATATATTAATCATCAAGGGCGGAGTTAGGAATTTTTTAAATAAAGGGGCAATTTTTTTATATATTTTTTTCTTTTTATTACATTGGGGGGTCAAAATCCTAAACTGATAATAATTACCTTAAAAAAATTATTTTTTTCGATAATTTTTTATTTTTAAGGGGCGACTGCCCCCATTGCCCCCATTCTAGCTCCACCCCTGTCAATCATAGATAGATATAGATATTCTAAGTATGTATATCTACCAATATAATACAACTTAAATATTAAATGATAAATAATGGGATATTTTAATTTTTAAATCTAGGAGAGGGCAGATTGAATATATATAGCACCTATAATTTAAAGCCTTTTTCATGTGTAATTAGGGGTGAATCACAAGAATGGAACCCTAGTAACCAATTTGTAGCCTTTATTTATAGATACACTGCCCCTTCTTAACAATTGATCATCAGAAAACAGCAATTAAAATAACCTAGACAAAATGTACCAACTAGTGTTCTACAATACTAAGACTTAAAAGTTGTCCATTTTTAATGTCTAGAAATGAGATTCACGTGTATGTGTCATATATATGAGTTACCATATTATCCAATGAATATTTCAATGTGATATATAAACATGTATAAGAGGGTCCCAAATTCATACTGATATAGTTTATAATTTCACATTTCAAAAATATTAATTAACCCAAAATTAGTTAATTTCAAGAATGAGAAAATTATAAAGTACCTTTTGACTTTTTATTTAATTAACATCATAAAGTACCTTTAAATTGATTTATAGATATTTTGATAACGAACGAGTTGACGAACACATTGGATATATTCAGTGGCGAATCCAGGATCTTGAGTGACCCATAGCAAATGGTATCTCAATTTTTTTAAACTCGTAGCACAAACAAGAAATGCAACTAAAAATGGTATTATTCAATAGAAATTACACTGCGTATTAAGAATGGACCCGTAACAACTACTATTCCTACCTTCTACTGTAATTGGAGTATGATTTTAGCCCACGGTTAAATCGAAGTCACATGGAAGATATTAGATACGTATTGTCTTGTAGAATTTAATAATTTGGTACAAATTTATGATCCATGTAGATATGGCACGAGTTATATATCAGTAATTTCTTTTAAGTGTTTTTTATTATTATTGTTGTTTATTATTTTTTGATAATCTACTGGTAATAATATATAAGCCCTATGAAATTTGATTTATGATGATGATAAATTGATAAGCCAAATTATATCTCATATTTCAATATGCTATAGTTGGATTGACGTTTTTCATCCAAATAATCATTTGGGTGTCTTTTTCGACAAAATAATTGAAGGTTGAGTTGAAAATTGTGGCGGAGGATTTTTTAGTGGCTCATAATTTTTTTCATGAGATACGTGAAAAGGGTTTTATCTAAGGCATTTTTTTCTTCATCAATGAGTATTTTTCATGTTACCAAACGGAGTTCTAATTCATAAGGGTTGAAGATTGTTAAAACTACAATTTTAATTCCCTATAAGTTCCTAAAAATCTTTGCGCCACACATAATTTTCTTTAATACTTTTTTAACTATGAAGTAATTATAAATATTTTGTTATAATCTTCACTCATTGTAAGTTTTCATTATTATATTAAAAACTATTTAACATTATATTTTGTGCATATATCATATATCATTTTATTTTTAAATACCTTCATTTTCACCGACCATATAATACACGTGCATAATATAGACTAATAAGTTGAAGTAGAGTAGGTATATATTAATTTGTTGGTATGTAACTTGAAATATTGTGTTGAAATTTCATATATTCTTTAATTTTAGCTACTACTCACCCTCGTTCAAAAAGTTCACTTTCACTTTACATACAAATCTAAAAAATCTCATTAACACACCCATCGATCATCAATCAAATATCATATTTATACGAAAGTCAATTTAAATTATTAATATGTATCACGGGGAAAACATAGATAGAAATGTGAAGAGTTATAATGGATCGAATTAATAAAAAAGAAAAAATATGGGGTCTATCTCTAAAGACCGAGATGGATAATATGTATTATTATCTCTAGAATTTTAACCTTGTGTCGGTACGTACGGGTCAAGGGACATTCTCATGTAGACAATTTTTTATGGGGCGTAGCCTCCCAAAAGGTAACGGAGGCGTGCAAAGGTTTTCTCGGGCCGGACGGAGATGAGCCCTCGAGTGCAAAGGCATAAGGGAGCTTGATTGCAAGACCCACCCGTCGAGCAGGGACGAAAGTCGGCCTTAGTGATCCGACAGTGCCGAGTGGAAGGGCCGTCAAAGAAAAAAAATCACTGAAAAATAGAATTTTAAATAATAGTGAGCTAGTCCTTCACTACGTACGTAACTACGTATTCAAATCTAAAGTACACTTACTTGA
Source organism: Helichrysum umbraculigerum (assembly GCA_949592205.1). Taxonomy (NCBI): domain Eukaryota; kingdom Viridiplantae; phylum Streptophyta; class Magnoliopsida; order Asterales; family Asteraceae; genus Helichrysum; species Helichrysum umbraculigerum. The sequence continues at coordinate 140,726,661 of CATIUR010000004.1, read as the reverse complement.
TGAGAGGTGTACGAAAATAATGTTATTTTAATAATCCATTTATTTACGAGGGAGTGATAAATGACAAATGGCCATAAAAGGTTGAGAAGAAAACCATATAATATTAATGGGCTTGTTTTTTATGACGTGGAGGCATGTGATTCTCTGCACATGTGGTGTTGGTAACTTGGCATTCACTAGTATTCTTCCATGTAGGCCAAACGTAGTATTATAAAATTCACATGCCTTTAAGATTTGAAGCTCAATAATTTATGTAAAAACATTAATAACTACTACTCCATAATTCTCCTTATTTATTTAAATATCTTTTCCTATCTTTGATTAAAGAAATGTTTTATAATTAGTTTATAAGAAATGTTTATTGGTCTAGTAGCATCGAAGAGACCCATTAACAATGAGATTGTGGTTTTAAGTCAATGACGAAAGTATATGTATATATATATATTCGTAAAGAAATTATATACTCCCTTTGTCCCAGTCAAAGTGTGTACTTTGACTGGGTACACAGTTTTATGATTCCCCCCAAACTGCACTTTTAATCAATCAAATAACATATATATCCACTAAAATCTCTTTCGATTGGTTAAAACATGGAAGTGGACACTTATTTGGAATAACTCAAAATAGTAAGGTGGACACTTGTAGTGGGACGGATGGAGTATATTCTTAGTGTAATGTATGAGTTAACCTTCTTTCTAACTTTTTTCACAGGAACATAACTTGAAACTAGGAATCTAATATATGTAGATAGATAGATAGAAGGTAAATGGTTTCTTTTAACTTTATGAAAAAGTACAAACGTCATGTATAAATTAAATTTAAGAGGTAGTAGCAATACAGAAAGGGAGCACAACAGTAGAGGAAGGTCCTTTAAATGCATTATGGATGAATTCCTGTGGCCATACTGAATTACTGATACTATACCTCCCTTTCCCTCCAAGGTTGTCACTTGTCACTATACATTATCTAGGTTTGTTCATGGGGCTTAAATTGATTTAAATAAATTAGACTACTCCCAATAGTGCTTTCGTCACTTCTTTCGTCAGTTTTGTGCTACATTAGCACATCAAAAATCGACGAAAGGAAGACACAAGGGTGCCAATGGTGGTTTCATCGCTTCAATTTTTGAGCCCCACATTTACCAATATACCTACATTTACATACACTAAACAAATTATAACAATACATTAAATATAAGCGGGGCCTCGCATTTATTCCCTCTCCCTTTCGTCGGTTGGAGGAAGAAAGGAAGTGACGAGGCCGTGCCAATGGTGTCACAACCGACGAAAGGAAGAAGAAAGGAACCGATGAGATTGATGGCATTGGTCTTACCAAAACAAAGTTATATTGTTATTTACCATATTTTTATTTTTATAGCTACTTATCTTTTTACCAAGAGAAAACATGTTTCATTCCATAACCAGTTAGCACTCTTACAAAACTTGATCACCGACCCGTTTTGACCCATACTAGAATTCATTGGTTATGTATTCAAACTGTCGGACGCATCCATTTTGTCATCTTTGCCTGACCCTCAGAAGCTCATATAGTAAATCGTGCTCCATTCTTCCTGTCCGGTAACAAGTAGAACCCTTCGCGTAGGTAAATTAAGTAACAAAACATCATTAAATGGCTTCTATATAAAGAAACTTTAGAGAACACTTTATATGCAATCCAACAATGTTTTGCTTTATGTTCCATTTGACTCGTTTGACTTATAAAGTCCACATTCAATTCTATATGAACCAACCTAAACCATATATAGCATATGCATATGTGAGTCGAAATCGTGACTGTAATTTTCAAGTTTGCCCAAACACATCTATAATTTTTTGATTTGAAGAAGTGGATTTTTGTGTAGTTGAATATGCATTAGTAAACCAGTACACATGTGGAAGATAAAGTTCCTAAAGAAGGCCCATAGTCAAACAATTAACAATTAAAATTTAGTACAAATGTAAGCTATGCAAGACCATTACAGCCTTCAATTGCTTGTCTTGTTGTATTGATGTAATAAGTTATAACTCTGTCATAGGAGTAGTACTCAACCATGCATCTCATAAGTCCATAAACTGACAAATGTAAATGCTTATTAAATCTTCAAAGGATTACACCAACTACACATGAGTCTCATTATAGTAAAGATTTACTACAATGTTATAGTCATGCATTCAAACTGTAAACTTTTTTACTCTTTACTTAAATTACCTCCATTATATTGCGCGTCAAGCAAGTTCAATTTTCTCAATTGCTGCAATTCAAATGCATGTCCCTGCTTCATGTGTAACCATCACCAACGCTTACTCGAGGATAAATCCATCGGGTGGTCCTGATTATGTGCCAACTGGTCCAGATGTGTACACAAACATGTTTTTGCAACTTTGTTGAAAATATGTGCCTTACATTGATGGTGCCAAACTGCCAATGCATACGCCCGACATGCTTATTGTAGTGATTATTTTTATTATAAATAAGCAGATAAACAGTTTTTGTAATGGCCTTTGAATTTGTTTAATTATTCGCTGTAAAAATAATCAATCAGAGTTTGTTTTTATTACTCAAACCTTTACCATGATAACAAAAAAAAAAAAAAAAAAAGAAAGTAATAATGAAACACAACCAAAATTTTACAAATGTTGAAAGAGCATTAATCAAGGTGCCCAATTGTTTTGCTACATTTTGGTTATGGGCTTTTCAGCATGCCCATCCCAGTTCTATATATACATCACTATCATTAATTCATTATTACTTATATATACATATATATAGTAAAAAGATAGGTTTAATTTTATTTTCTCTATATACATACAAGTTGTGGGTAAATTAAAATATATATTATTTTTAAGAGTAGGCATGAAGACAATGTATGGGCTTGCTGAATCTAGTTTTTGTGCCTGATAAGTTGTACGGAGGATACGAGGGAACTGAAAGTTGTATGTAAATATGGGCTCGCTGAAATGGCCTCGAGACATAAATTTCATTGTCTGTGTTTTTGAGACAGTTGAACCTTCGTGTATGGTGATATTGATGTACAAGTGGTGCCAATGAAAATGACACAATAAAGTATTTTTATTATCGTACACATAAAAAAAATTTTATAGCCGTAACCTCTTAAAATTAACTTCTAATTACATGTGAAAGTAAATTTGAACCGTTATTTAAAGAATTTATCTTTAAAAACTCTCTAACGCTTAAAGAGAAAACATAAAAGACGTCGAGTTAAATAATTACTATGCGTAGTTTACAATCACATTGGTAAGTTCACAAAAGTAGTGTTTGGATGGTGATTTGTACGCAACAAATTTTTTTACTTTTGTAGATAAAAACATACTCGTATTTGTTTCGACATTTAAACCCTCATATATAAGTGGAAGAAAATTACATAAAGTGGGAGGGAATACATGAAACTTTTAGTGGTATATAAACTTTAAATCCAAATTAAATATAGGGATTCATCATATTTGCATCAATGTGTTATTGTGTTATGGTTATCCGGATCCTTTTGTAAGTGGGCCAAGCCCACTAGCTTTTATTATTGGGCTAGAAGCCTAAAGAAGTTTCCTCTTGTGGGCTACGGAGGGACTAGAATCCATCCGTTCACCATCAACCTCCTCCATGTTTGTTCATATTTGTCTTTTAGATTGTCCATCCTTATCAATAACAGAAGTCTGGAAATTTTGTCTGAAACGATACTGGCCTTGCTTTGAGGGTAATGTACGGACAAAACGATCTTGAGTTTGGTTCATTGTTCACGATAAACATTTGTGTATATCGTATTGTTCTTAACCAAATCCAAGCGTGTTTTGATTTTTTATCTAGGAGTTCCTCAAGCTGAGGCTATACAAGTCGAAATAGTTTACTTGGTTTTGGAGGAGTGCAATTCACAACAAAAATGATCAAGCTCCTTATTATAAACCGTATGTCTATAAATTTATATAATATCTCACAAACCGTATGTCTATAAATTATAAAAATTACATATTCGGAATCAACGTCTTTGTCTCTTCGATTATAGATATCACAAGTTATACTTTCGACAAAGTTTCTTCTTTCATTTTTTATTAGGTTTTTATTTTTCGTAATGTGAAATCACATGTAATTTAACACTAAAAAATAATCACACAAGCTTATATCTCCAATAAAACTTTAAATTCTAATCATTGATGATTTAAAAAAATTTAAACATGAAAAACTAAGTTGTAATCACACGCGATTGAACATCAAAGTATCAATCACATGTGATTAAAGAGTAATTAAATACGGATTTTCAAATTATTGACTATAATTATACAATTAAGTAAGAATTAACTTGAAATGATACATGAATTATCATATATCGGTAAATTGCACATCAAATATCAAATTTTAAATGAAATTTATATGTGATTATGTACAAAATCATATGTGATTATATAACAAATCACATGTGATTAAATGTACAACTAGCAATCACACATGTTATTTTTAATGAAAACAAATGCAAATTTTAAGATTTTATATATAATTATTAATGTATCTGAATATTAAGACGTAATTACGTATTAATTAACATATACCATGAATAAATAATGGTGAACAAATTTTAACTTGTTATCATAAATCACATGTGATTATATTGTAAAACCCGGCAAAAAAAAATTCGTCGAAAGTATAGCTTATGAGATCTCTAATCGAAGAGAAAAAGATGCTGATTCCGAATATGTAACTTTTATATCATATGGACATACGGTCAGGGGCGGTACCAGAACTTTTTCTTTACGAGGGCAAGTTTTAAAATGTTCAACAACTTAAGTTATAAGGTGAAATTTTTTTCTTCTTGACGTAATATGTTAAGCTAAACTAACTTAAACTTATATTAACATGAATCCAACCAAACCGGAAAGAAAAAAAATTCAACTTAATTTAATTTCAATAAATAAAAAGAAAATAGAAAATGGAAAAAAAAAAACATATCAAAGGTTCGTAAATATTGAAATTGAACAAACCTTGTAATGCTAACAGATTTTTCTATAGACTTTGATTATAGGAAAGAAATATCAGTCAGAATAGAGAAAGAAACTATTAAAAATGGAAAAGAAGGGTAAATAAGAGAAAAAGAGTAAGACAAGAACGCAAAAAAGAAAAAGATACAATGGGACAGGACTCGAACCACCGATCTTCCCAACAAAAGCAGAAGCCATGATCGCTGAGCTATGTGGGCAATAGAATAATATTGCAACTTAACATGTACATGAACCTAATTCTGAAATCTTTGTGTGGGTAGGGCCCACATTACCCCCACCCTAATATCGCCGGTGCATACGATTTGTGAGATATTTAATTTTAGGGGTAAAAGTGGAAGTGTATTTTGTAAAGAAATGGAGCAATCCTATTAGTTCTCTAATCCCTACTTTTTTTACTATTCTTATTTGAACTCACATCTACAGTGGTTATCATTCAGTGGCAGTATTACGGTGTGGACAGTGTGGGTTGCGGCCCACACCAGACCTTACGGAACCAATATATATATATATATATATATATATATATATATATATATATATATATATATATATATATATATATATATATATGTGTGTGTGTGTGTGTGTAGCAATAGTTTATCAATAACTTGATGTAGAATAGTGGTTGGTCTCTTGTGTTCCTAACTAGGTAGTGCTCCGTTCGAGTCTCATAATTGTGTGTTTTCTATTTTCCTTCTTTTCCAATTTCAACTTTCCTTCTTGTTATTTTCTTTTTGCCTTCCTCTAGTTAGATTAAAGTGTATCTGAAACTTTGATCTTTTCGAAATAAACAATTCACCGTTTAAAAAAACACCTCTCATTTCTTTTACCCTTATTTTTTTTCTTTCTAAATATTTCCAACTTATTCTATTTATTTTATTGTTTCTTTTTTTCTTATTCTAAGTACATGAAACATGTAAACTTCGAGCATTGATGAAAACATAATTGTTAATACTTAATACTGGGTGAATGTCTATTCATGGTTCTCATAATCTAAGTATATGTTAAAAATCTACGAGTACAATGAAGTCCATTATAATTTGTACTTACTTTTACAATGAGAATTAGGAAATACCAAGACTATGAGACGCGCACACTCGTGAAAGGCTATATAAAATCGAGTTTTTTAGTTAAGTTGGCTTCGTATTAAAAAAAGCTTTGGTATAATTACCCTCTAATATCAATTAGCAAATACTATAAATAGTAACTCTTTTGTCATTTTGTGCTTTACATGTATAAATAAATAATAGATATTGCAAAGTCCTACTAATATGACATTTAGATCAAGTGGTTACTAAGTGTGCAACTTAAAAGAATGCATGCAAGTTCAAATCTTGGAGTTGACATTTTGAATTCATTTAATTTTGTTTTGATTTTGAAAACAATTTATGGACTTTATTTTTATAACATAATTTCTCTAATATCTTGATGTAAATCAAAATTCATACTCGAACATTTTCGCTTAAGAAAAAAGATAATCTTTGATGATTCAGATATATACGTAGTCTAATCTTTAATGTGTCTTTGAGTTAGTGGGTGTTTGGGGGGACTTATTTTGTTGGCTTATCTGCTTATTTGCTTGATAAGCTTGAGATTTATTGTTTGGATACGCTTATTTGTGTAACACCCGGTTTCTGGGCCTGGAAATAAATGATATTTTATTAAGTTTTAAATGGTTAACTTGAAAATAAATAAGTAAAAGAGTCACAGGTTTTATTGTGACTAATAAAATTGTACTTGTTTTAAAAAGTTGAAGTTGACGGTAAAATAAAATATTTTGATTTACAGGTATTTTCGGGTTCCAGACAATAGGATAAGAAGTGGATAAAAATTACAATGTATTATATTGAGTCGGTTATGTATAAACCGACCTCACCAAACTCAGATTTCTCAATTCTTCATTTTTGTTTTTATCTTTCTAAAACACTCTCATCAAACCTCTTCAAAGAAATCAAAAAGAAATTAGCAATCAACTTGTGATTTTGGTTGAATCTCTGTATCATCTTATCATCTTCATCTCTACTTTGTTCATCTTCATCTTCTTCAAAAGTAAGTTTGAAATTCTTGTGTTTCATAAATGGGGTTTTGAGAGATGTTGAGTTTTAGTTGAAATTGAAGCATGATATGTTGTTATTAGGTGTTATTTGATGTTAACAAAGTATTAGAAACTTTAGAAACCGAGTTTTTGGAGTTTTGGTGAGATTTGGTTCGAAAATTAGGTAAACAGCGGCGAAACTCGCAGAACCCAGTTCGTCTAACTAGGCGAGTTGAGTTCTGGCGAGGCGAGTTGATTCTGGCGAGACGAGTTGAGTCCTGTGAACCGAACCGAGATCTGCGAGTCGAGTCTCGCTATGTGAATCGAGTTGATTCTGCGAGCCGAGTTGACCTGCGAATCCAGATCACTGCGAATCGAGATTTTAAAACTTTTTGTTTTGCAAATTTTGAAAATGCGTCTTTTCAGGGTAGCGGCTAGATGATAATTTCATTAATTCGGATTTGATTGAAATTTGCATGGTCACTCGGAAACGGCTCAATGATCAAAACTATATATAATAGCCTAGACAGTTTTTGGCCATTCGGGGTCATCTAGGGGTCGAAAATGGAAATTTTCAGTTTTAAAACGTCAATTCGGGATTTTCTGATTTTATATCTGATTGAACTTTTGTTTGCTTAGACTTCAGGGATCACCTGATTTAATAAATATGCTAGAATGATGATTATGGAACAAGATACTGACTTGTTATTATTTGTGTTCTCAGATAAGCAGCAGGAAACTCAGTGACATAAGACAACTGAGTTCAGAGACTGGAATTTTGGTGAGTGGTAATTGTAGTCTTCAGTTCAACTCAGTTGTAACAGGTTTGGTTACAACGGGTGAACATATTGGTTGTTGATTATTGACTGTTTGATCTACTGAGATATTGTTATAATTGAATTGGGTTAATTGGTTTATATTGTTCCATGACTGCATGACGATTATGCATTATGTGATATTTGGGCCACTGGGCATATGTGATTATTCAGAGGTCAACGCTGGTTGGGTTTGTTGCTATTGTTTGGCTGGCGGGGTTTCCGATACACATCGTTGATGGATGAACCCTAGTCAGTGAAGATAGCTTCAAACTATCGGTAAATCACTGTTTTGGCCGGCAGTGGTTTAAGGGTTCTTTGATTGGCTAATCTGGAACCGCCGGTCCTCTTTGACGCTGTGTGTTTATTGTTTATTTGTTGTAAGATTTGTTATTTCTGAATTGAACTGTCGGTTACAGTTCCATTCACTTAGCTGTGAGCTAATCCCACCATGTTTAACATTTTGCAGATATCGTCTATGGTTAGCTTTTGGGGTCGAGCACGTGGATGCTAGAAGGGATGTTTGACTATGACTGCGTGGACTCTGATCTTTTTTGGAAAAGCATATGTTTTGATAAACTTAACATAACACCCGTTTTAAGTAAATGTTTTGTAATAGGTTATGTAATAGTTATGATGTTTTGAAACTTGCTATATTTGAAATATGTAAATGCGGTAAATATGTTTTGGGACGCGCTTCCGATGGTTAATAATATAATATATATTTGTTTAAAAGGAGGGTGTTATAATTTGGCTAGCTTATCTGCTTAGATGTGAGGAAGTTCAAAATAAGTCATAATTTTTATACTTACGAGCAATAAGCTTCAAAATAAGTTCCCCAAACACCACATTATTTTACCCTTTCACCTTTTTATTTGATAATCATTGTTGCCTAAATATATATAACTCCATAGGTAATACGCATGATGTTAAAGTGGCTTATAAATTGGTATAAGTTCTAAAAGTTGTAGTCACCTTTTAAAGTCAAGTTTATTGCACACACAATCACATCAAAATTATAGATTTGTCCCAAGCGAAAATTAAACTCACAATTCAACAGTGGTAATACATTTTGATACCATTAGATATATATATCAAATTGATGTCAACAATAGTATACCCCGACGCAAAGCGTGGGCAAATAAAACCTAGTTTACATCATTACATGGAAAAAAAACTCACTATAAATCGAAAACCGTCATAACTTGTAACCCGCTGTAACAAACACTGTTTGAGTTTGCCCCCATTTAAAAACTTTTCTGGTACCGCTCATGATTATCATGATGTGGATGTCAACTTTATGCAAAATGTTTAACATACTTCACTTTATAAATACATTACGCACTTCTTACCTTACATGAACTTCATTTTTACTTGAGTCTAACCCTCACCATCAACCTCCTCCATGTTTTTTATATTTGTCTTTTAGATTATCCATCCATCCTTATCAATAACTGCACTCTGAAATTTTGTCTGAAACGATACTGGCCTTGCTTTGAGTGTAATGTACGGATAAAACGATCTTGAGTCGGTTCATTGTTCACGATAAACATTTGTGTATATCGTATTGTTCTTACCCAAATCCAAGCGTGTTTTGATTTTTTTTATCTAGGAGTTCCTCAAGCCGAGGCTATACTAGTCGAAACAGTTTACTTGGTTATGGAGGAGTGCAATCCACAAAAAAAAAAAGGGAAAATTACAAAAATGATCAAATCACCACACCCCTTTTAACAAAATAATCCTTTGACCAACCATTTTAACAAACTAATCATTTGACTGGCGCTGGGTCGGCGCCCCTGGCGCCCCACCCTCAAAAGACGTGCCACGTGGAAAGATTTATTAATATTTAGTATTGGGGCGTCGGCGATAATGGTGGGGCGCCGGTCCCACATGGTGGCGCCCCTGGCGATAATGATGCAAACTTTTTCCACGTGGCACGTCTTTTGAGGGTGGGGCGCCAGAGGCGTCGACCCGGCGCCAGTCATAGGATTAGTTTGTTAAAATGGTTGATCAAAGGATTATTTTGTTAAAAGGGATGTGGTGATTGGATATTTTTGTAATTTTCCTTAAAAAAAATGATCATGCTTCTTATCACGGGCAGTCAATCAATCTTCTTAGTGGAACATTGAGTCAATTTGAAAATTAATGTCTTTGGGATGGATCCTATTGTCTGTCAGTGTTGTCAATTATCGACGTCTTACAACAATATCATTTACTTGAGTCTAACCCTATACCTTGGAATCACCCTCACCATGTGCATAGAATATTCGTTAACCTCTATGATATTTTATTGCAATTTGCAAAGCTGTTCAAACCCAATACCCAATCTATCAAACAAACTTAAGACTTTTAACATATATTAATTTGATTTTATTTATAATTAACCCAACTATTATTCAAATCCATATTCTATTAACCCCACAATTGTTGTTTACAATGCCCATAACTCAGAATCCAACATTATTATTAATCATATAATAATAATTCTTACAGTCTATAATAATGATATTGACAACCCTTAGCCATTAGGGCCATTACTAAGAACCCCCGGAAATTATTTATTAAACTCAAATTTTTCTTTATTATCAAATATCATAATAAATACATCACAAATAAAAGGAATGTTTAAGTGAATTAATTACAAAACTTGAGTGTATTGATATTAATTATAATTAAATAAAGAAACTTTAATTTCAATAAATGCATTATAAATTCCGTTAATAATAAGAAGAATAATTAGTTAAGTAATTAATTGTTAATTAATACAAGCGAAGCACAAATTTAATCAAATTATTATTTCATTTTCAGCGCATACAAACACAGGTTTTATACTTATTTTACTAATATTTTACCAAAACAAAATAAAAATCATTTCAATAACACCACAAATTCTGGAATTTTATTATCATCATCATCATCATAATAATGGTTACAAATTCAACATTTAACATCAAATTAAACAGCCAATATCTTAATAAACCCATCAAACGTAACACCATCAGAATTAGAATCAGAATCAGAATCACAACCACCTAATCTAATCATCGCCTTAATCTCATCGTCATTAACATCTAATCCAGCCGCATTCAAATAGCTTCTCAGATCTTCATACCCTACTTTTCCGTCACCGTCACGATCCATCGTTTTGAATACATCCTCCATAACGCCGTTACTACAACCGGTATCTCTCTTCAACACCTTCTCAAACTCATCGTATTCAATGTACCCGTTTTTGTTTGAATCCGCCACCGTCATCATTGTAACGATGACGTCATCATCTGCGTCGGTGTAAGATGTTTTTAAATCCTCGTGGCTGATTTTTCCGTCATGGTCGACGTCCAGGACGTCGAATGCTGACCGGAGATCGGTGATGTTTCTCGCCGGAAATAAGGAATTGGAAGTACCGGTTGGACACATAGTTGTGGTGTTTTGTGTGTGTGAAATTGAATGGTGGGAGGGTTTTGTGATTTAAGAATCAAAACGTGGTTGGGTTGAATTTGAGTTTCCGAAAAAAAGGGAGATTCGTTGCATATATATAGGCGGCAATGCGGTATTACCGTCTTTATACGGTGTACATATACAACTTTTTTTACTTGGATTTTGCTGGCGTGTGCCTAGAAGTCGAAATTTTATTAAATATTAACGTTTACATTTAGGGTACGGTTCATGGGAGATGACCCATTTAAAGGAGCAGGAAAAGCAGAGCTGATCGTGACCATCCATTAGCTTTCAACGGTCAAGATTACACCAATCAAGAAGGACGCGCTTGCAATTAAGTTTGGTCAAGGGACCAATTTTGTAAAATCCTTTGACACCATCGGTCAATATTGATCACTCAGGTCAGGCAACTGTTGCCCTTCTCTTTTCTCTCTCTACTGAAACACGAAACCCACACCTGCAAAATAACAAAGACACATACTAAACACACACAAAAACACACACTACACCGATTAAATCACCGTCACCGACGATCGATCCTTCAGCCCATCACCTAGTAAAAAATGATTTCATTTGATTGCTATGTGAAATCAGGATTATGATGATACCGAAAGAATCTTCACTTCTGATGGACCGGTGCTTCTGCCGCCTAGTGAGATGCGTGAAGAAGGATTCGCTCTTCGTGAATGTACGAGGTTAGGTTTCGATTCGATCACTCGATCTACTTCATTTTTGGTAATTAATTACGGATATTTATTGATTTGTTGAGGATATTAAGGTAATTAATTGATTAGATGTAGATGTGTAATTGTTCCAGATCTGTAGCTAAGTATGCTTGAGTAATTTTTGATAATTATCGGAAGTTTATTGAGATTCATTTTGATTTTATAAAGGCAATTATTGTGTTATGTTAGTATTTTGTATTGTATCTAGATGTTGTCTTGTATTGATTTTCAAATTGTGAGACATCGCATTTTACATATGATTCATGTTAGAGATTTCCTTAAGCTAGACATCATGAGGTAAGCAACAGTATTACTACTTGATTGATTATTATTATTATTTTATGGATGAATCAGGCATTTATATAAATATGTACCTAAAGCAATTCATGGTGTTTACACTAATAACCAATCAAATCCTCTGATAATGCTATAAGTGTAGTACTAACTCCTCGCTGATCATGGTCAAAGGATATTGAATATTATGACTGAGAAACTTGCAGTTGTATAGTTTTCGAGCTTTTTTAATATGTATAAATTTAGTAGCTTATAGGCATTTGGCATATTTAGTTAGCTTAATTAACCAAACGATAAATATTTAGCTGATCAAACTTGGTAGGCTTTGTGTTATACACATGAAGTAATACTCTGTTGTGATTAAGCTTTCAAGAACAATATGAAATCTTACTGATTCTTATAAGGGTATGTCCTATTAACCTAAATAACTGTTGATTTGCAGCGTACATATTCACAAGGCCAAGAAAGAAAGAAGCTGCCAAAAAAGATAAGAAACATACTCAAATTTTGTCTTCTCCCGAGATAAAACCTATCCCAGGTTCTGAAGGAGCTGCCATTGCCCCTAGCTATGAATCTGAGAAGATGCCAGCACCGACTCCTGACAATCAATGGTCAAAGCCATTCAAGTGGTAGTTAGATAAAGAGCTAATAGGGTTTCTTTCTTTTCTTTTGGCCCTGCATGAGGAATGCTACGTTGTATGTAGGTTTCTATGTATTTATCGTTTATTACGGAGATGCTCTGTTGACAATTAGATGGAATCTGTAGTGAAGCTGGTGCCTAAAGGTATACAAGTCTTGTTACAAGAAACAAAGAAAATAGAATGACTGTTGATTCATATTTTGATGAAGATCAATGGTTCCGCTTTGTGTTCTACATATTTTTATCTCATTATGCATGCATTTTTTTTCTCTATTATGCCTGCTTTTTGAGAAATTCTCAAATTGTCAATGCCTTAATATTTTCTCTTTTGATGGCCCTTACTTGAAGTTGGGAGCATAAAACATGGAATGAGGATAAAATATTTAAATTTAAAAAAAATGTAGTAAAAATATGCTAAAATGCAGTAGATTCAGTAAATGTATTAAAATGTGATAAAATGCAGTGGATTCAACAACACTACATGTTGTTCTATTGCATTCAAGTAAATTTACTGCATTTAAACATATAATGTGTGGACACCAACAGTATTCACTGCATTTAGTAAAACACAAAAAATGCATTACGCACTATTAAATTGCAGTTAGTTTATATAGCTATAAAATGCAGTTTTTTCTTTGTAAACTGCAGTAAAATGCACTAAAAATCCAAAAAAGCAATAAAATGCAGTAAAATGTGGTAAAATGCAGTAGATTAAGTAAATGTAAAATATAAAATGCAGTAATTTAAAAGTAAAATGCAGTAAATGCAGTAAAATATGGTAAAATGCAATTGATTCCACAACACTACATGTTGTTCTACTTCATTCAAGTAAATTTACTGCATTTAAACATATAATGTATGGACACCAACAACATTCAGTTCATTTTAGTAAAACACAAAACATGCGATTTTTCTTTGTAAAAGCAATAAAATGCACTAAAATCTAAAAAAAAATTAAAAAAAATAAAATGCAGTAAAATATGGTAAAATGCAGTAGATTCAGTAAATGTAGAAAAATGTGATAAATATAGTAAATGCAGTTAATTTTAAAATGCGATTACTTCTCTTCATTAAAAACATTCACTCTCATAACCTTAAAAAACCATATATGGATCATTGCATATAAAAACATTAAAATTGAATAAACTTAAAATGCAGTAAGTTAAAAGTAAAATGTAGTAAGATTTCAATATCTATTTTTCTAGATCAGTTTTTCACCACCTTAAACATAATAATGTAGTAACATAAACGTAGAATGCAGTATTTTTTTTAATCTATTTTTTCATATGAGTTTTACATGAGGTTAAAAAATGTAAAATGCAGTAATTTAAACGTAAAATTAAATGATTTATTCAAGATCTATTTTGCATATCAGGTTTACACCACCTTAAAACATAAAATGTAGTAAAGCTAAAAGTAAAATGCAGTAAGTTAAAAGTAAAATGCAATAAGTTTTCGGTATCTAATTTTTTAGATTAGTTTTTCACCACCTTAAACATAAATTGCACTAACATAAACGTAGAATGCAGTAATTTTTTTTTATCTATTTTTCATATTAGTTTTATATGAGCTTAAAAATGTAAAATTCAGTAATTTAAACGTAAAATGCAGTTGTTTAAACGTAGGATGCAGTGATTTTTTTAAAGCTATTGTTCATATCAGTTTTCCATCACATTAAACATAAAATGCAGTAACTTAAACTTATAATGCGGTAAATTAAACGTAAAACGACGTAAGTTTTCAGGATCTAGTTTTCATATCACTTTTTAACCTCCTTAAACATAAAATGCAGTAATTTAAATGTAAAAAGCAGTAAATGTTTTTCCATATCTACTCATTCAAATCAGTTTTCCACTACATAAAAACGTAAAGTGCAGTAACATAAACGTAAAATGCAGTGATTTTTTCAGAACCACTTTTTTAGATCTAGATAATCTTAAACGTTTGTGAATAAATGGACGGTTCATCTAACAAATACGCTAGTATCCATCTTCATCTGATGTCATACATCTCCTTTAAGGCTTTAACCATTCATTATCCTCAAGTCCACACTGTTCAATTATCAAATTCCATCTTCTTTCAACTCGTTCTCGTATGATCTTAACTGTCCAAACAATTCCACATATTAACTCTTTGAAATTTGTAAGGACACATTAAATTTGTAACGACAAACTGAATTTTAAATCAACATGTGTGCAGCTGTAAAAAATAAAAAACTCAAACATACCTTTGTTGTTAACATTCAGTTTTTTTTTTTAAATAAAACTATATTAAAACTGTCAACTGTATTTCAAATTGAATGAACGATGTTAAGGTCCATTACACTTCAAATTAAAAGAAAATTAAAAAATAACTTTTTGATCATTCACTGCATTATACATACCAAAAACACTACTGCATTTTAATATATACTACTGCATTTTAACACTTTTATACCACATCTTACAATAAAATCAGATCTGGAAAAAATCTTCAATTTCAACAAAATTAAATAATATGAATGTCTGTACAATTATGAATCATGCAAAAGTATTGAGTATTCCACTGCATACAGTCATCATATATACCTACCTACACTAAAACGAACTCAAATACGAACACACATATAAAATCTTAACTACCTGATTTTTAACGAGAGTAACGACGCCTTTTTTGCGCCAATCAAAATCTTCCAGTAAATCAGTAGCAGGAAGAATCAGAGCTTTATGAGCATTAGCCGGAAGCTTAAGATCGGGATTCTTCAATCGAAGGTACTTCTTAAACTTCGATGGAGTTAAATCGGAAAACTTCGTAACACCATGCTAAGCCGTCGGATCAAAGCAGCTCATGACGTTTAGCACGGTGCAAGTTGGACTTAAACACAGTTAAACGGTAATCGTGTTCGTCTTGATTAGCATATGCTCTACCGAACTTAGTTGTAAACAGATTAAAGTGGTGCTCAGCGTTACGTATCAAATCAGCTGCAACTTCTTCCTCCGGTACAACTTGATAGATCAACGGATCAGATGATGAGACGTTATCGGCAAAAGAGGTAACGACAGAGATGGAAAGAAGGAGGGAGAAGATGGATAGGAAGTTTTAATGGAAGATTTAGCTTAAAAATGGTAATATTTTAAAGTTTTTGCGGTCAGCTCCAAAAGCATGTAAAATGTACAAGAATAGTCCCTGGTAAGTTGCTGTAGGGGGAACACAAAAGACACATGGATGCCTCCCATTGGCAGAGACACTGCATTCCCTGCTCCTTTATGGAGCCCTGCTCCTACGATCCCTTTCTTTACATTTAATATACATTAATTCAATTTAATAATTACCTTTTTGCGCATATATTACAAATTATAATATTTTAGAAAATTACGGGTTCATTAAATATATTTTATCATAGGAGCACACGTTAGCAAAACTTTTTTATAGTTAGGTTTGACATTTTCTATCTGGGTAACGTTATGAGAGTCGGTCACATTTTTTATGGGAAGTACAAGCGGCAATTTTAGTAGTTAATTTTTATGACTAACTATTATGATTTGCTACAACTTAAGAATAATGCATTAAGAAAAATACAGTGTTGTAAAGTTGATATGTTCATCACTCAAATCAAAAATTAAGATTGTCTGGCACTCATTGCTTAAAAATACATATGTGATCATGCACTTTATTATTTACCTTAAAAATAATAAATAATTAGTAGTTTGGAACATATTTTTAGTTCAAATGGAAGGCATATAAAAGGAATAATTAGGTAATTTAGGTAGGTAAAGTTTTGACACAAATTTTATATGCTTAAATAAACGATAAATTTTTTTTAACTTGTTTGATACAAAAGGTTATAAAAATAAATATAGTACTCCGTAATATTTAATGTATACAATGATTAAAAGAAGAAGAAAGGTACGATTGACAACTTACTAGCTTCCATTATTATAAGTTTATAACCGAAAGGGACTTGGTTTGCGGAGCACGTTCATATTTTGAAGGATGTCGATTTATAATAATGTTGACCCTGTTCACCTTGACCCATAAAGAGTATGTACGTATGGGATGACGCTGGGATTTTTGTAAACGGGCGGTCAAGAAAGCATCTTTCGGAGAAAGTTGTCAAACAAATTTGGATTCTTCCTCCACTCTAAACATCCAGAAACTTCCACCACTCGTTCAGTTTGCTTACGTCATATTTCCACGTGTCTGGCAACGCCCAAATGTGCCTCTCCACATTAGACCACCCGCAACGGAGGAATAAACGGGCGTTGAGGACGCAGAACGCCCAGAAAGCCGGCAGTGGGGCGTTCTGTCCGGGCGTTCTGGAGGCGTTCGTGGTCTAAGAACGAGCCGAGAACGAGCAAATCCGTGGGCCCCACACCGTTTCTAATTTCGTTTCCTTTTTCTTTAGCCGAATAAATTCAAAAAAATAATTTTTTTTTAACTTTCCAACGGTAACAACAACAAAAAAATTAAAAACAATGTATCCGTTGGGGAGGCAACGGTTGGAAAAAAAAAAGAAATTTTTATTTTTTACCATTTTATATCTCACACTATATATACATCCATACATCTACACTTTTAAACATACACTCAAATACCATTCTTTCACCCAAAAAAAATACCTACCCAACAAAATCACCAAACCAAAATTCATCTATAGATAATCCCAATTCAAACCTTAACCCCAACCCAAATCAAAACCCAAATTCGGATAACCCATACACGAATCTAATGTTATTCGGAACACCAAACGCCCCCGGTCCGAATAACCCTCAACCGATCCGCCATCCACCACAAATGCCACCATATGGAATGTATCCAAACTCGTACTACCAACAACAACCATTCGATTATCCAAACACGTACTTCCAACAACAACCCTTTTTTCAACCTCCTCAACAACACCCACCCCAACCCGAAATAGCCGAACAAGCAAGCTCCCACCGTGCCAGAAAACAAGTTCAATCTCCAAGTAAAATATCCCACAAAAAGAAAACTGAGGGCGAAAAGAAAACGTGCAACAAAAAACTATGGTCGCCACGGGAAGAAGCGTGGTTAGCGACATGTTGGCGTGACACGTCGGGGGATTCGGAACGAGGCAACTCACAAAGAAGGGGTACTTTGTGGTGTACGGTGCTAGAGAAATTTATGAGCAACAATCATGGTTGGGAACGCGGACCCGACCAACTATCCTCCAAGTGGCGTACAATTAATAACTGTTGCAAAAACTTCAATGCAATTTACGAGTCACAAGCCAAGGCTTAGGGAAGCGGTCGAGATGACAAGATGATTTACGACTTGTCTCTTACCGAATACTACGACACGTATCTAAAAAACTTCACCATGAGGGAGTCTTGGGAGGCGGTGAAAGATCACCCAAAATGGCGAGCAGTGCCATCGGTTGGTGGATCCGGATTAAGCGACGAAGAAGAGAATGATTTGTTTGATGAGTCCGTTGATCTCTCTACCGACCAAAATGAGCTATTTGGGCCTGACCCACTTACAAGGCCCATGGACCGAAACAAGGCCCGAAAAGCGGCCCGAAGTTCGGGTTCTTCCGACGCGACGACATCATCTCGTTCATCAAACCCGAGCGACAAGGTTGAGGAGGCGATGAAGCATATGGCCAAATACAAGGCCGACCTATTAGCCGCAAGAAAAGCTTCCATTGAGGCGATCACCAAGCAAGAAAGACTTCGAACTGCTTTGCAAGGTGTTCAATTTCTCACAATCAACCCCGCCGACATTACGGATCCAACTGACCGCGCGACAGTTATGAGAATGAAGAGAACGTTTCGGCAGAAGTTTCGGGAGTTCTACGAGCCCGAAGATGAGGGCGGGGATGACGACGAGTAGTTTTATCATTTGTTGCTTGTATTTTTCTATTTTAGGACTTAATCGCGTACTTTAATTTATTGTATTTTTATTTTTAGGATTGTAACGTTTTCTATTTTTAGGATTGTAACATTTTTATTTTTAGGACGTAATCGCAAATTTAAATTTTCGTACTCTTTATAATTTAATAGCGTATTGTATTTTAATTATTGAAATGTATTGTGTTTTAATTATTGAAATGTATTGTGTTTAATTTAATTTTATTTGTATTGTTAAATAAATGAATATTAGGTGGAAAAAAGTGGGATCAAGAGGGGAAAAATGGGCGTTCTGGTGTTATGATTGTGTGTGATGAAATGATGTTGTGGTGTTATGCTGATGTGGCGACTGAATAATGAGCGTTCTGGTGTTACGAATGCGGATGGTCTTATGAAACCGTATTCTCCTTTTCATTTATTCCCTTTACACAAAAATATATATATAAAAATTCTACTATAATTCTGGTGTATCAATATCAAGCGGAAATTGATTGGTGGAGTTGATAAAAGTTAATTTTTAGTTGAAGGACCAATATATTTTTAATCCTTGAAATTTATTTATGTTTACAATATTGGTCATTCAATTTACCTTTGCAACATAAATAAACCGTGTTGTTTGACAGCATGGATTATTCTCCCTAATATCAATATTACTCCACTAGTTAACGTTGCCTAGTAGTAAGACGTCTATTGTACTATAAAGAAGTTTTAGTGTTAGATAAATATCTTGAAGATGTAGAAGGAAATTATTAGAGGTGGCAAAACGAGTGGGCACACGGATTTGACAACATGGGTTTGGGTTACAACGGGCTCGAATTATAACATGTTCAGGTCATAACAAGTTTTAATATAAAAGATATTAAATCATGTAATTTATTTTGTTCATTTGCGCTTAAATAACATTATCTTATATCATTTATATAAATATAAATATGATTATTTGCATTTAAACATCTCTATAAAGAATTATACTACTTCCGTCCCAAAATAAAGTCTTTCTTTTTCAACTTCAACCTTAAATATTTTGATTTGCGTTATATAATACTTGATGAAAATTATACCGATGAAAATTATACCAATGAAAATATATCTAAAACCCAATCCATTCATATATTTTACATTATAAAACGCAAATAAAAAGTATTTGTTGAAGTTGAAAAAAAAAAAACTTCAAAAAGTCAAAACTGAACAATTATTTTGAGACGGAGGTAGTGAGTGATAGTCATCTAGAACTAAATTTTGCTCAAATAAACCAATGGAGTAAAAATTATAAAAGTATCTAGAACTAAATTTGGAAGAAGATAGATGGTTTAACTCTAGTAAATAAAATAGGTGAAGGATCAGAGGAGAATACCTCAAATAAGAAAAATGAGGGGCATACCGAATTTACTGCATTTTAGGAACAAATTTGTTAGTGTAAAAGTAAAATGCAGTAAATCTGGGCGACAATCTTATCCTAAAATGTAGTGAATT
This sequence comes from Helichrysum umbraculigerum, assembly GCA_949592205.1. NCBI lineage: Eukaryota > Viridiplantae > Streptophyta > Magnoliopsida > Asterales > Asteraceae > Helichrysum > Helichrysum umbraculigerum. The sequence goes on along the minus strand of CATIUR010000004.1, from coordinate 140,706,389 downwards.
CGACATATCTCTTCTTCCTCTCATTTGAGACCTTCACATCATAACCTTACCCAATAAAAATAATACAATAATTTTAAAAGATGCTAGAAATAGCAAAGTTGTTAATCTGTAAATTAAAAAGCACAAAACTATCCAAATTTTAAGATTGAATACCCAAATTCACTCTGGTACATAGCATTTGGACGAAAATTACCGGTACTAGAAATGATTGCGAGAAACAATCACTAAAATACCCGATTATTAGACATCATGCATCTTAGTAATCATAAAAGTGTAAAAAATTTAACAGCAATTTATTACACACATATTTTTTCTTCTCTAAGAAAACATTACTTTAAATCCAAATTGTCCAATACAATAAAGTTTCTTATCAAACAATTTATCATAAAAAAAACATAACTTCAAATCTAAACTATCTCCAATACAATGAATTTCCACAACCTTTAATTATTAAGATACTCCACAACTAGACCGAGTTTATGATGCATACAATTATTCTAATTGAAATTCTGATCCAAAATATCGAAACTCCACGTACTGTGCATGATCACCACCTTTTTCATGAAGATTCAAAGAGAGCCCTAACGTTTAAAGGAGATATATCTTCAATGTCTCCATCTATAAGTCGCTTTGCTATGATAATGTTGGCAGCGTCCGATGGGTGATAAGTGTCCCAAAAAAGATACTTTGATCTATCGGTACAAACCTTAGATGGCGGTCCACATGGCACTATACCGCCGTGTTGACCCGTCACATGACAGCACGCGTAATCAGCATGATCGAAACCTATTACAACAAACACGTACATTCCCTTAAAACTTTTGAATCGAAAATTATATTAGCACCTTTTCAAAAGAAAAAGTGAAAGGCTTGGCATATCATAAGAAAAAACAGGTGTCTATTTGAGGTGTAATGGTTAACTCACCATACGATTTGTACTTCTTAATCATATCTTCAACAATACGATATACATCTGCATAAACGAATGTTGATCCTTCGAGTGAGTTGTTAAGATCTTTGAGCAAGCCTTTCAGCCGTGAATTGAAGAGTTGAGCCAACTGATTCGAAAAAGCTACGAATTTGCTTGCAGACTGATTTAATTATATCTCTTTGATATGGAATACATCCGATCGGTCCCATATTAGGAATGACTATTTTCAAAAAATGAATGCGCGTATATGGCACAAAGCTACTACTTGCACTTAATTAGTACAAACTTCAAGAACTATTTGTAACATCCTCCCCCTGAGCCCACTGGGCTCACGCGGTTCACAGCTGGGCCTGAGGAGCAATGTCAGGTCTGCAGCCCAATACACCCCAACCACATCACCTGAGGAATTCACCTCCCAGGTAGGTTGTTGGATTCGAACTTGAATCCCTTTAATACTAAGTCTTACCACTTAGTATCACCAATTGAGCTGCAGCTCAATTGGTGATACTAAGTGGTAAGACTTAGTATTAAAGGGATTCAAGTTCGAATCCAACAACCTACCTGGGAGGTGAATTCCTCAGGTGATGTGGTTGGGGTGTATTGGGCTGCAGACCTGACATTGCTCCTCAGGCCCAGCTGTGGACCGCGTGAGCCCAGTGGGCTCAGGGGGAGGATGTTACAAAAAAGTGCATAACACCCCATGATTTAAGACATTTTTTTTTTTTTTTTTTTATTTCGGAAGCGTAAATCCCATTCATACCAATATAGATATAACATTATATATACGACATTTAGTCATACCAAAACATTACAAGTTTATAAGTATTAAGTATAATTGCAATGCTAATACAATAACTGGGTGTTATATTAACAAAACATGATTTATCCAAAACGATCAGAGTTCCCATTGTCAAACATTTCTTCAAAACAACACCATTTCCTAATCATATCCCAAAAGTTAACCTGCAAGAGTAGGTGGGGAATTAGCACAAAGCTAAGTGAATGAACTAAATCTAACAATCTAACTTAGTATAACAATCAATTCACAACAATCATCTAAATAAACAATCAAACAGAGGATCGGTGGTTCTTGAGATACCCTCAGTCCGCGGTGGCACTCCAAGAACACTTAATAATCAACTGCAGGCCAATACAGAGATTTTTACCGATAGTTTATTGCTATCTTTAACCAATATGGGTTAATTCACAACGAATGTTCATCCGACCCATAAGGATTAACCTATAGCAACTAAACCCAAAATTGACCTCTATCATTCCAACCTATCATGGAATTATTTACTAGCAAACAATCAATCTATCAAACCACAAGTTTAATCAACAATCCTATCATTATCATAACGATAAATCAGTCAATACAAGCAACTTAAAAATTGATGCAACTAACTGTTAACACCAAGATTAAATTGTGAGAACCAGTCCACTCACCTGTCAGTCTCAGTCTCCAACTCAAAAGTCTTATTTTATTGAGTCTTCGGTGTCTCTGTAAACACAATTAAAACACGAGTTAATAACTCGTTTCATAATTTAATTATGACTATACTCAATTATATACATTGATAATCAAGGAATATCAATAACTAAACAATATAAGTGTTAGATTCATATAAGTTCACAAAATATCAATTTCTTCAAAATTACAAAGGCAAACGCGATCCGGACAATGGAGGTTGGGATCGCGTTCCTCTTAAGAAAATATTCTGTAACCATTTTACACTTGCAAACGCGATCCGGGTGTATGAGCTGGATCGCGTTTCGAAGAAGGAATCAGGATTGAGACAAAACAACACATAGCAACGCGATCCGGGCTATCTAGCCGGATCGCGTTTGTCACGTTTCCAGCAACAAAAACCCAGATCAGCAAGAACACCAGCACGAACCAAAAGTCTAAATTCACTAAATTCGGATACCATATATGTTTTTAACTCAAAAAGAACCTCAACTAACATCCTCTAACATGTTATAACAACAAACAAACATCATCCAAATTATAATTACTAACATGCATCAATCTTTCAATCTAATTTAAACCAAAACCCACTTTTATACTTGAAACCTAAGAAATTTGCATTTAAATCAAGAACAAGAAGATGATGATGTCAATTTCAGTAACTACAATCCATTCAAGTACAATTGATCATACATGCATAAGTTTTCTACTTAATTTCACTAATTAAGCTCAAGAGCACAAAACAATTACTTACAATGGAAATGAAGAAACTAGATGAACAAGAAGAAGAAGAAGAAGAAGAAGAAGAAGAATTCAGTAGCTTCAACACATTCACAGCTCCAATTATGATCACATTCAGATTTTGCAATATGTTTATGAGTGTGTGTGTGTGTTCTTGGGGATTTTTAACCAAACTCAGGGAATGAAAGTAATAAAGGTCGACCATCACTCTTTAACCTTACTCAAATACAGTGAAATATTATACCCGTCCTAAATCTATTGTCTGGAACCTCAATTTCAAATGCGCGAAAAATTATTTTATTTTACCGTCACCTAAAATTATCTAAAACAGTTAACCTTTCGATAGTCACAATATTTCCTGAGGCTCATTTACCTATTAAATTTAAAATCAAACACATGTAAAATTATAAATCGCATAAATAATTTAAAGAAAATACCTTTTTCTTCTAGGCCCGATTTGGGGATGTTACAAATCACTCCTCCTTAGGAAGATTTCGTCCCGAAATCTAACTAGACACAAATAAACTAGGGTATCTAGTCCGCATACTCTCCTCCGTTTCCCAAGTGAGATCCGCACCCAAACTATGTTTCCACTTAACCAAAACCATAGGAATTTCTTTTCTACGTAATTTGGTCACTTTCCTATCTAAAAGCTCGACAGGTTCTTCTACCAAGTTCTTACTTGAGTCAACCCGAAGATCTTGCAAAGGAAGGATTTGGGATTGATCCTCCACATTGCACTTTCTTAAATAACAAACATTAAATGTATCGTGAATACCAGCTAATTCAGGCGGAAGATCTAAAGAAACAGATTGTTCATTAATCACCTGACGGATTCTAAATGGGCCAATATACCGAGGAGCTAACTTCCCACGTTTACCAAATCTAATAACACCCTTCCACGGAGAAACCTTTAAATATACAAGTTCCCCTTCAACAAAAACAACAGGTCGTCTACGTGGGTCAGCATACTGTTTCTGTCTATCACGTGCTGCTTTCAGTTTCTCACGAGCAATCTTAACCTTGTCAGCTGTAAGTTGAACTATATCGGGACCCGCAAACTGCTTTTCTCCCGCTTCTAACCAACATGTAGGTGTTCGACAACGTCGCCCATACAACATCTCATACGGCGGCATACCAATACTAGAATGATAAGAATTGTTATAAGCAAACTCTATCAATGGTAAGTGTGAATCCCAAGAACCGCCATACTCAAGTACACAAGCTCTCAACATATCCTCGAGTGTCTGAATAGTACGCTCTGACTGCCCGTCTGTCTGAGGATGATAAGCTGTACTAAGATTTACTCTAGTACCTAATTCACGTTGCAAACTCTGCCAAAAACCAGAAACAAACCTGGAATCTCTATCGGAAACAATGGATAAAGGAATACCATGTCTAACAACAATCTCACAAATGTACAATTTAGCAAGTCGAGTCAACGATGCTGTCTCACTGGTGGCTAGAAAATGTGCACTCTTGGTTAATCTATCAACTATCACCCAAATCATGTCATTACCTTTCTGAGTGCGGGGAAATTTGGTAACGAAATCCATAGTAATGTGCTCCCATTTCCATTCCGGAATATCTAACTGTTTCAATGAACCATAGGGCTTCTGATGTTCTGCTTTAACCTGGGAACATACATGACAAGTCTCCACCATTCGAGCAACATCAGTTTTCATAGTTGGCCACCAATACAATGGTTTCAAATCATTGTACATTTTCGTACTCCCTGGATGAACAGATAACCTTGATTTGTGTGCTTCCGACAATATCAAATCCCGAAGTCCCCCAATCAATGGAACCCAAACCCGAGACTGGAAAGTTTTCAATCCTCGAGAATCATCAATCAATAAATCTTTCCGTTTCAACAAAATCTCAGATTTTAAATTTTGATCCATCAATGCTTCTAACTGTGCAGCTTTCAACTGAGAAATCAAATCAGAAGATATTTCTAAACGCATAAAATAAATTCGATCGGAAGGTACATTTCGGCTTAAAGCATCGGCAAACACATTAGCTTTACCCGGGTGATATCGGATTTCACAGTCATAATCCTTAATCAATTCCAACCATCGGCGCTGTCTCATATTAAGTTCTTTCTGAGTAAACATATACTGGAGGCTTTTATGATCTGTACATACAACACAACTAGTACCGTATAAATAGTGTCTCCAGATTTTTAACGCAAATACCACAGCTGCAAGCTCTAAATCGTGTGTGGGGTAATTTCTTTCATGCGTTTTAAGCTGACGAGAAGCGTAAGCAATAACACGATCATGTTGCATCAAAACAGCACCCAAACCAACATGAGAAGCATCACAATAAACCACAAAACCCCCGGAACCATCAGGTAATGCTAACACTGGCGCCTGACATAACAACTGTTTAAGAGTCTGAAAAGATGTTTCTTGTTGATCTCCCCACTGAAATTTAATATCCTTCCTAGTTAGCTTGGTTAACGGGCCAGCAATTTTGGAGAAATCCTTGATAAATTTTCGATAATAACCCGCTAATCCAAGGAAACTTTTGATCTCAGAAGGTGATTTAGGAGCATTCCAATTCATAACAGCGTCCACCTTGGAAGGATCTACTTTGACACCATCCTTACAAATAATATGCCCGAGAAACTGTACCTCTCGGAGCCAAAATTCACATTTGGAAAATTTAGCAAAAAGATGCTCTCTTTTCAAAATCTCAAGAATCAATCTTAAATGATGTTCATGTTCAGCCTCAGACTTAGAATAAATCAAGATATCGTCAATAAATACAATCACAAACTTGTCTAGAAAAGGTCGACATACACGATTCATTAAGTCCATAAAAATAGCAGGAGCATTAGTTAATCCAAAAGGCATAACTAAGAACTCGTAATGACCATATCGGGTACGAAAAGCAGTCTTAGGAACATCTTCCTCACGAACTCGTACCTGATGATAACCGGATCTCAAATCGATCTTAGAAAAATAGGATGATCCCTGTAACTGATCAAATAACTCGTCAATTCTGGGCAATGGATATTTGTTTTTCACTGTTCTTTTATTGAGCTCTCTATAGTCAATACACATTCGAAGAGTACCATCCTTTTTCTTAACAAACAATACCGGAGCACCCCACGGGGAAGAACTCGGTCGAATAAACCCTTTATCTAACAGTTCCTGAATTTGACCCATCATTTCACGGATTTCAGAAGGAGCTAATCTATAAGGAGACTTAGCTACAGGAGTCGAACCAGGAATCAAATCAATCTGAAATTCTACATCTCTTACAGGGGGTAAACCAGTCAATTCATCCGGAAAAACTTCAGGGTATTCAGAAACCACCGGAAAATTTGTCAAAGGTTTCTTTTCTAACTTGCTATCTATCACATATGCCAAATAAGAATCACATCCCTTAGATAGAGATTTCCTAGCTTTCAACAAGGAAATCAATGGTAGACTACCCTTTACTCGTTCTCCTCGAGCCATGACGTATGACCCATCAGAAATCGGAATTCTTATAATCTTTTTATGACAATCAATGTTGGCCTTATTCATACTTAACCAATCCATACCAATAACTATATCGAAACTAGGAATTGGCATTAACAAAAAGGAGACTAAGAAATTATGACCCTCAATAAGTATACTAGCTCCAGCTACCGATGTGGTAACAGGAACTAATTTACCGTCAGCAATTTCAACTTCTAAAGGTTTAACAATCAAAGAGGGGATCAATTTCAGTCTATCACAAAAGTTCACAGATATAAACGAACAATTGGCACCAGAATCAAACAATACACGAGCTGGTATAGAATTTATGAGAAATGTACCAGTGATGACATCTTCAGTGGCGACAGCATCGTCAACTGTCATTCGGAAAGCTCGGCTAGCAGCTACTGGTGGATTTTTCCTCTTTTGACCAGATGATGGCGAACCTTTACCCGTACCCATACTCTGTCTCTTCGCCTCAAGACAATCCCCTGCACGATGCCCTTCTTTATGGCAATTCCAACACACGCTATTTGGGTAGGTACAATCCTTTGCAGCGTGACCAAAAATTCCACACTTAACACATCTAGATGTCTGGGGAGTACAAGGACCATTATGTCTAGCTCGACATCTATTACAATAGTTACTATCCATTGGAATACCAGAATTCGATCTCCTGTTTTGTTGACTACCTTGTCCTTTCTGTTTACTCGAAGAATCTCCTTTGTTTTTCTGTGAATACCTTTCTTTATTCAACACTCTTTTAGCCATAATATCCCCATCAACCGAACGAGCTAAATCATAAGCTTGAGGAAGTGAACCTGCTAGTCTCACTGTGGTACGGTAATCAGGAGGTAATGTTTTCACAAAGTGATCAATTTTGGTCCGGTCAGTTGGAACCCACTGTTGCACAAACCGCAATTTATCTGAAAACTGCTTAATTAATTCATCAATCGTCATTTGATCAGTCTTTTGTAAGTCAAGAAACTCTTGCCTAATCCTGGAAAGATTATACTCCGAGCAAAATTGTTTGCAAATCTCAGCATGAAAATCTGACCATCTTATATCATTCAACTGTTGTGGAGATAATGGTGCAGTAATTGAATCCCACCATGACATGGCTTGACCCTTTAATAATTGAACCGCATAAGGTACCTTATCCTCCTCCTCACAATGACATACATTTAGTTTTCTCTCTACATCTCGAAGCCAGTCAAGAGTGACCGTAGGATCGGTACTTCCAGAATAAGTTGAAGGATTGCAAGACATAAAGGTTTTAAGAGAACAACCTTTCTTCAACTGTTGAAAAGGTGGAATAAGTATTTGATAAGTAGTATAACCAGATGAAGGAAAAGGACCCGAGGCCTGATAAGTATAACCCTGTTGCTGCTGTTGTGAAATAAAAGGATTAGATACCGGAATCCGTGTAGAAGATACAATAGGTGGTACATTAGTCACAATGTGGGGACGAGTAGAAACTGGATGTTGAGAAGATCCAGCTCGTTCTCTCTGAAGTTCCAACACTCTATTCTCCAATCTCATAATATACTCCTGATCAGTTTCAGTTTCTCCACCGGCTAAATTAGATGTTCCATTATGACCCTGGTTCTCTGGTGGTGTATCTGTCCGCGTAGTATCATTGAGAGTATGGGAAGGTGGCTCATTATCCGCCATACCTGTCATCACATCACATCTCAACATTCGTTAATTGTTAGTACTAGCAACTAACCAAATCAACTATCATAACTAATCCCCACCACAAGAAATGTTTGACCAACATGACTAAGTTTAGGATTGAACACTTTAAATATTCAATTCACCTAAACTTATGCTCTGATACCAACTTATAACACCCCATGATTTAAGACATTTTTTTTTTTTTTTTTTTTTTCGGAAGCGTAAATCCCATTCATACCAATATAGATATAACATTATATATACAACATTTAGTCATACCAAAACATTACAAGTTTATAAGTATTAAGTATAATTGCAATGCTAATACAATAACTGGGTGTTATATTAACAAAACATGATTTATCCAAAACGATCAGAGTTCCCATTGTCAAACATTTCTTCAAAACAACACCATTTCCTAATCATATCCCAAAAGTTAACCTGCAAGAGTAGGTGGGGAATTAGCACAAAGCTAAGTGAATGAACTAAATCTAACAATCTAACTTAGTATAACAATCAATTCACAACAATCATCTAAATAAACAATCAAACAGAGGATCGGTGGTTCTTGAGATACCCTCAGTCCGCGGTGGCACTCCAAGAACACTTAATAATCAACTGCAGGCCAATACAGAGATTTTTACCGATAGTTTATTGCTATCTTTAACCAATATGGGTTAATTCACAACCAATGTTCATCCGACCCATAAGGATTAACCTATAGCAACTAAACCCAAAATTGACCTCTATCATTCCAACCTATCATGGAATTATTTACTAGCAAACAATCAATCTATCAAACCACAAGTTTAATCAACAATCCTATCATTATCATAACGATAAATCAGTCAATACAAGCAACTTAAAAATTGATGCAACTAACTGTTAACACCAAGATTAAATTGTGAGAACCAGTCCACTCACCTGTCAGTCTCAGTCTCCAACTCAAAAGTCTTATTTTATTGAGTCTTCGGTGTCTCTGTAAACACAATTAAAACACGAGTTAATAACTCGTTTCATAATTTAATTATGACTATACTCAATTATATACATTGATAATCAAGGAATATCAATAACTAAACAATATAAGTGTTAGATTCATATAAGTTCACAAAATATCAATTTCTTCAAAATTACAAAGGCAAACGCGATCCGGACAATGGAGGTTGGGATCGCGTTCCTCTTAAGAAAATATTCTGTAACCAACTTATAACACCCCATGATTTAAGACATTTTTTTTTTTTTTTTTTTTTTATTTCGGAAGCGTAAATCCCATTCATACCAATATAGATATAACATTATATATACGACATTTAGTCATACCAAAACATTACAAGTTTATAAGTATTAAGTATAATTGCAATGCTAATACAATAACTGGGTGTTATATTAACAAAACATGATTTATCCAAAACGATCAGAGTTCCCATTGTCAAACATTTCTTCAAAACAACACCATTTCCTAATCATATTCCAAAAGTTAACCTGCAAGAGTAGGTGGGGAATTAGCACAAAGCTAAGTGAATGAACTAAATCTAACAATCTAACTTAGTATAACAATCAATTCACAACAATCATCTAAATAAACAATCAAACAGAGGATCGGTGGTTCTTGAGATACCCTCAGTCCGCGGTGGCACTCCAAGAACACTTAATAATCAACTGCAGGCCAATACAGAGATTTTTACCGATAGTTTATTGCTATCTTTAACCAATATGGGTTAATTCACAACGAATGTTCATCCGACCCATAAGGATTAACCTATAGCAACTAAACCCAAAATTGACCTCTATCATTCCAACCTATCATGGAATTATTTACTAGCAAACAATCAATCTATCAAACCACAAGTTTAATCAACAATCCTATCATTATCATAACGATAAATCAGTCAATACAAGCAACTTAAAAATTGATGCAACTAACTGTTAACACCAAGATTAAATTGTGAGAACCAGTCCACTCACCTGTCAGTCTCAGTCTCCAACTCAAAAGTCTTATTTTATTGAGTCTTCGGTGTCTCTGTAAACACAATTAAAACACGAGTTAATAACTCGTTTCATAATTTAATTATGACTATACTCAATTATATACATTGATAATCAAGGAATATCAATAACTAAACAATATAAGTGTTAGATTCATATAAGTTCACAAAATATCAATTTCTTCAAAATTACAAAGGCAAACGCGATCCGGACAATGGAGGTTGGGATCGCGTTCCTCTTAAGAAAATATTCTGTAACCAACTTATAACACCCCATGATTTATGACATTTTTTTTTTTTTTTTTTTTATTTCGGAAGCGTAAATCCCATTCATACCAATATAGATATAACATTATATATACGACATTTAGTCATACCAAAACATTACAAGTTTATAAGTATTAAGTATAATTGCAATGCTAATACAATAACTGGGTGTTATATTAACAAAACATGATTTATCCAAAACGATCAGAGTTCCCATTGTCAAACATTTCTTCAAAACAACACCATTTCCTAATCATATCCCAAAAGTTAACCTGCAAGAGTAGGTGGGGAATTAGCACAAAGCTAAGTGAATGAACTAAATCTAACAATCTAACTTAGTATAACAATCAATTCACAACAATCATCTAAATAAACAATCAAACAGAGGATCGGTGGTTCTTGAGATACCCTCAGTCCGCGGTGGCACTCCAAGAACACTTAATAATCAACTGCAGGCCAATACAGAGATTTTTACCGATAGTTTATTGCTATCTTTAACCAATATGGGTTAATTCACAACGAATGTTCATCCGACCCATAAGGATTAACCTATAGCAACTAAACCCAAAATTGACCTCTATCATTCCAACCTATCATGGAATTATTTACTAGCAAACAATCAATCTATCAAACCACAAGTTTAATCAACAATCCTATCATTATCATAACGATAAATCAGTCAATACAAGCAACTTAAAAATTGATGCAACTAACTGTTAACACCAAGATTAAATTGTGAGAACCAGTCCACTCACCTGTCAGTCTCAGTCTCCAACTCAAAAGTCTTATTTTATTGAGTCTTCGGTGTCTCTGTAAACACAATTAAAACACGAGTTAATAACTCGTTTCATAATTTAATTATGACTATACTCAATTATATACATTGATAATCAAGGAATATCAATAACTAAACAATATAAGTGTTAGATTCATATAAGTTCACAAAATATCAATTTCTTCAAAATTACAAAGGCAAACGCGATCCGGACAATGGAGGTTGGGATCGCGTTCCTCTTAAGAAAATATTCTGTAACCATTTTACACTTGCAAACGCGATCCGGGTGTATGAGCTGGATCGCGTTTCGAAGAAGGAATCAGGATTGAGACAAAACAACACATAGCAACGCGATCCGGGCTATCTAGCCGGATCGCGTTTGTCACGTTTCCAGCAACAAAAACCCAGATCAGCAAGAACACCAGCACGAACCAAAAGTCTAAATTCACTAAATTCGGATACCATATATGTTTTTAACTCAAAAAGAACCTCAACTAACATCCTCTAACATGTTATAACAACAAACAAACATCATCCAAATTATAATTACTAACATGCATCAATCTTTCAATCTAATTTAAACCAAAACCCACTTTTATACTTGAAACCTAAGAAATTTGCATTTAAATCAAGAACAAGAAGATGATGATGTCAATTTCAGTAACTACAATCCATTCAAGTACAATTGATCATACATGCATAAGTTTTCTACTTAATTTCACTAATTAAGCTCAAGAGCACAAAACAATTACTTACAATGGAAATGAAGAAACTAGATGAACAAGAAGAAGAAGAAGAAGAAGAATTCAGTAGCTTCAACACATTCACAGCTCCAATTATGATCACATTCAGATTTTGCAATATGTTTATGAGTGTGTGTGTGTGTTCTTGGGGATTTTTAACCAAACTCAAGGAATGAAAGTAATAAAGGTCGACCATCACTCTTTAACCTTACTCAAATACAGTGAAATATTATACCCGTCCTAAATCTATTGTCTGGAACCTCAATTTCAAATGCGCGAAAAATTATTTTATTTTACCGTCACCTAAAATTATCTAAAACAGTTAACCTTTCGATAGTCACAATATTTCCTGAGGCTCATTTACCTATTAAATTTAAAATCAAACACATGTAAAATTATAAATCGCATAAATAATTTAAAGAAAATACCTTTTTCTTCTAGGCCCGATTTGGGGATGTTACACTATTAATGAAATAGTATACCATTCACCTCGTCTCAAAATAAATGTGCACTTTTAGACCATGCATATATGTTAACAAATGGTCTATCATCAATTACTTGTTTCTAATAAAATGTTACATATAACTTTTTAGAAACTTATTCTTTATTGTTTTTTAGTATGAAACTATGAAAGTCGACACTTATTATAAGACAACTCAATATAGCGACATGGACATTTATATTAGTATGAAAGGAATATAATTTACATAACCGGGTAAGATATAATTTATATCAACATAAGTAATGGTCTCCACCACTTAATTATCATGAGTGAAATTGTATAACAGGTAGCACAAAGTTGTATAACGCACTTTTTATCTATAATGTGTTACAAAAGGTTAGAGTGTTACATAGTCAAATTAATAAAACACCAAAACTTGAGTTTCTGATGCATACAGATATTGAGATTTATATATAATTTGTTGGTATATTGATTGAAGATTGAGACTACTTTAATTTACCCTGTTCAAGATTTAAAAAGGGCTCTTAAGTTGAATGGGGATATATCATAGATGTTTCCATCCATTAGTCGCTTGGCTATGATGGAGTTGGTTGCATCAGATGGGTGATACGGGTCCCAGAAAACATACTTCGATCGATCCAAACAAACTTTAGATGTTGGTCCGCATGGCATTAAACCACCGTGTTTACCACTTACATAACAACATGCAGAATCAGCATTCTCAAAACCTATTAAAAAAAAAAAAAACTCTTAGAAGTTCGCCTTCAATAACGAAAAAATTAAACTTCTGACATAAAGTGATCCTGGTCAACCCAACTCGATTCATCCAGTGTTTTGACTAGTAAGAAAATTTACCAGTTAAAAGTATTACAGACCCGCCCATTTTGCCAACTCAAAATTTAAGTAATAGGCAAATTAATTAGTGACTTTTCAATGTATGCTATTACTTACCATATGATTTGGAATTTTGAACAATATCTGCAACAATACGGTAGACATCAGCGAAAAGAAAAGTTGAACCATCAAGTGAGATGCTAAGATCTTGGAGCAAGCCTTTCAATTGCAAATTGAAGAGTTGAGCTAAGTGATTTGGCAAAGCTACACAATCGTCTCCTACAGACAGATTCACATCTCTTTGATATGGAATGCATCCGATAGGTCCCACATTCGGTATCACAATCTTCCTAGCACCCATATCATAAAGCCTCTGTATAAAAAAAGTTTCGGGTATGGCTTACTTAAAATAGTCTAAGGATACAAATTAATCAAGCAATGGGAAAAATGAAATTCAGCACGATCTTATATATAGAAGAACAATTATGTCCAAGTAAAAACATTTTACGTGAAATGGTTATCGAGTTGGGTTATTGATGTTACCGTAAGTTGACCTCTGAATCTTGAAATCAGGTCTCCTACAAACGCTTCTGGAGAGACTAGTTTTTGCTCAACTGTGGAAACTACGGGTGTAAGGTAGTTATTTATGAAATCATTTGAACCGATAGTTACTGAGAATAGCGCTCCCTTGAACAATTCCTTGGCTGCAGGAGCACCAATACTCGAGATTATATAGTGCCTTGTATTCGCGAAGTTGTCAAGTTGTGCATCTAAATTTATCCTGCCAACCTACAAAGATACATAAAACAACATCATGCTTTTAAGTTTTAACACACCCATATGGCCATATTCAACTTTGAAGTTTAAAGAAATATTTATATGATGATGTATTTTGAAAATGTAACACTTGAAAATGGTGAGATCCAAAACTTACAAAGATCTCTCCGGTTTGATTTAGAATTCCTCCACCACCAGATGCATAATTGACACCCTTAAGGACTAATGGGCCGGATGTGGTTGGAGCCAAGTAGGGTGGTGTATAATCCTGCAAGCCCAATTCCTGGCCTGCAGAAATTAAACAAAATTTACAAGAAGATAAATTATTACTCTTAAAAATCCCAACATTTAATTTGACTTGCATGCACAATTTTAATGTGGGGTCCTTAAATGGCAATCCATTATTCATGCATGCATTTTCAAGGGATAATAATAATCTTGAAAATACATGATAATATAATATGAAAGATTGTGTATAACAAATTGATCACTTGCCTAGAATGTCTACTATTGTTCTTCCATTTGTGTATCGTCCTGTTGGCATCCCAAAGTCGATCCCATTTGGGACGTAATTCGCCTTCGATAGAGATGTAATGTAGTTATTGTTACCTACTTCGACTAACGAATCACCAAAAACAAAATTAACAGAAAGTGGTTCTGCCAAACAAGAACCATGTAACCAGAGTAGTACTGTTAAATTTCTAAAAACGACCTTAACAACATGTTTTTCTTGTGGAAGCATACTAATTAGTCTCATCACTAACACTAAATAGATAACCTGAAATGAATCTTGAAATGTTATATATAAAACCAACAAAAAAAAAGTTATTTTCTGATCAAAAGCTTCACTTCAGGCTATAAACAAAAAACCCGAGTTTCGACACAACAAAGATATTAAGCTAGAATGATGAAAATAAAAACTTAAGAAATTTAGTTCCAAAAATCTTGGTGATCGAAAAGCAAGAAGAAATAATTAGAAAGAGTAGTAATGAATTGAGATATGATCTGAAAACAAACAGAAACAGATGTATCGATTATATAGATATGTTTGATTGGATGATATGATGAAGCAGAAACATATGAGTGGTTAGGGAGTTAGAGATATGATCACCATTAAAGTCCTGTGCTGATAAATGGGCATCCAATTGGTGGCAAGCCCATTCCTTTCTAGACTAAAAAGTCTACATCACAAGAATATACATACTGCTACTTCTGTTGCTTTGGGAAACTAAAAGAACATATAAAATTCTTGTGAATTTATTTAACAATAACAACTTACAAATCGGTCCCTGTGAGGAACTGAGTTTTTTTTAACCAAGATACTGTAGTATTCAACTTACCATGTTCATGGATTCATGTTGGTGGTAGAATTTATGACCCATCATTTATGGTTGATTACAGAATGACCCCTGTAGATTGTAGACTCTCACATCCATCTTACCCATTCAAAATCTCAAGCTAATTATATAAAGAATGGTAAAAAACTAAAAATTTAAGGGTTTATGGTACGGATCGTCAACATACTTTACTTTTTGTCTCAATGTCACCAATGAACCGATTTTATTACCAATGTCAGCAACAAACTTTTTACTCTTGTCCCAATGTCACCAATGAACTAATTTTATTACCAATGTCGACAATGAACTTGTTAAAAATGTTTCGAGATCACCAAAATACTTTTTTTAACGAGCTACTATACGTTTTGAATTTTATGATGTGGTGTTGCCATGTCATTTCATTTATGTGACCATACTTCCACATAAGCTAAACATGTACACGAATGGTTAACATTATCTTCTCCGATCGACTAACAAGTAATTTTCAGTTACATTTTAGAAAAAAAATGTAGCAATTGCGTTTTGATTCACACAAAAAGTGGTGGTTATCGTAAAAGTAACCAAATTTGCATGTTATTCGATTGGAGAAGATGAATTTAAACATACGTGTACATGTTTAGCTTACATGGAAGCCTGGTCACATAAATGAAATGACATGGCAACACCACATCAACATATTCAAAACGTATCTCGTTAAAAAGAAAAAGTATTTTGGTGACCTCGAAACATTTTCAACAAGTTCGTTGTCGACATTGGTAACAAAATTAGTTCGTTGGTAACATTGGGACAAAAGTAAAAAGTTTGTTGCCGACATTAGTAATAAAACCGGTTCATTGGTGACATGGGAACAAAAAGTAATGTACGTTGGCGATCCATACCATAAACCCAAATTTAAAACATATCCCATCATGCATGATTATTACTTTGTTCCCTTTTTTTGGCTTTTCTAAACAATTTCCCGCTGAGTTTGGTCACATTCGGTAGAGACTGTAATAACACGTCCCATACTGATTTGAGATAAGAAGTTTGAGTCATTTATAAGTCTAAAGTTGTGGCTAATTGATACCTTCCACCATTATTTTTAGTTGAAACCTAAAGGTATCCGGTTAGTCACTGCTTTCGGCTTTGCAATTCGACTGGGCCTAAAAGACATAAAGGGCCAAACAGAAAGCCTAAAAATAACTAAAAAAACATAAAACGGTCCATAACTTATTATAGGAGCCATTTTTGGGCTTCAAACATGATGTGGGCCTCGTTCCAAGCTTCGAATTGACAACTCATGGGCCTAAAATGGAGTCCCGTAGCCCAAGTTACGGCCTTTTTCGTGCAGCCCTCTCAGTCATACGATCTTGAGCCTCCGAAAACATTAAGGCCCGATCCTCCACACTTGGGCTCGCATCAGCATCTCAGGGTATGATGGACACGCGGCTCGTGCATCTTCTGGATTATGGATCCTGGTTATGTGGTATCAGACCAATATCCTCTCGGGGTGTGACGGGCACACAACTCGTGCATCTTTTGAGGTATGGATCCTGGTTATGTTTGGTTTGAGATAAAAGGTTTGAGTCATTTGTAAGTCCAAAGTCGTGGCTAATTAATTCCTTCGATCATGATTTTTAGTTGAAACCTGAAAGTGTTCAGTTAGTCACTGCTTTCGTCTTTACGGGGACGTTACAGACACTCTACTCCGCTAAGTCTTGAGTATTGTCTTCTAAAACGAAAAGGTAGAACTATTATGACGAATGCATGTTACATGAGAAAAGTGATTGTTCTACGCGCGAATGCATGTTACATGAGAAAAGTGATTATTCTATGCATGTTACATGAGAAAAAGTGATTATTCTACGCGTGTATGTATATCACAAGAACAAGAACATCACCTATTCATTTTGGGTCATGATATTCCACAGGCACCTTTTCTATGTACACAGGTTATTAATGTAAAGTGGCAATAATACCGCTAGAACTCCATACTTTTTTAGGCTTTTAGCTTTCATTTGGGAGGTGATATATACAACAAAAAATTGATTCATACACCATACTATACAACAGCTGAAGTTCACAGTACAAGTATAGCATATATAACACAACTTTGATGTTGAAAACAATTTGTGTGTTGTATTTATCAACTCCCTTTCACTTTCTCTCTACTTTCTCTCTTTTGTGCACATTTCTAGTATAGTCTCAATTCTTTTACCTTTCTTCTTCATAGATCCCTACAATCAAATCGTCCCTCCTCCACTCAGTTCCACTTCCGGCAACGTTGATGAACCGTCATCGGAGTGTATCCGGACATTGAGTAACCTCCACTGGTTGCCTACTAATTCCTAACAAGAATCACCGGAAGAAAACCCACCAAATTTAGAGTTTTTATTTTCTTCCATTCTATTTTAACCTTGATTACAGAGGTTTTTTTTGGTGATAAATATATACATGCTCACACATCTAACTCATTTTTATATTTTTACGATGAAAATGAAGAAAGTTCCACTAAAGAAAAAAAATCTTAAAACATACTAACTTTAAAGGTAAAAGAAACGTTCGTATGTGTCTTGTTCTTGTGTTCACATGCTACGGAAGTACGGAGTATCATCTTTGAGAGTAGAAGTAGAGAAAAAAAGTCGGTCTGTGTTATAAAAATATTCCAACGTAAAATAGTCAAAGAATTGGGTAAGAGTGGTTTAGGGGTATTGTTGTCAATATACATTAATTGCATGTGCCCATAGAAAAAATGCCTGTGGAAATATCAGGAACCCATTAATTTTGTTGCCAATAGAAACACGTACAATGTCACATTTTAGATTACACGTTTAATTACATGTGAAATTAAGAACCTAATTTACTTTATTGGTATCATTCAATTTATGCTAGTACATAATCGTACGTTTTTTGGAACATCACAGCTTACTCGGTTTGCTGATATTAATAAACCAGATACACATGAAAGAGGGTGGTGATAAATCCACCTTCATTTTTTTATAGATCCACCATCAACATGCATTATTTACTAGTACAGTACAACCCTGTAATACATATTCATAGTGGATCCATCAATATTGGTGGTGGAAATATCATCTCCCCACATTAAACAGAGTGTCGACTTCATCAAGAAAACATATATAGTACGACTTTCTGCCTCACACAAAAATAATGCAAAATTTTTCATATGGTTTTTTGAAAATGTCCCGGAGACAATGAAGTTTCTAATTACTATTTATTTTTTATTTTTTTAAAAAATAACGTTAAATCTAAATCATATCATTTCTCTAAACCATCTCCAATACAATAAAGGTTTATCTTTACCTTTATTTATTATTAAGAATTTAAGATACACCAAAACTAGATCGAGTTTATGATGCATACAATTATTTGTGATGAAACTTCAAACTCTGAACGCCACCCCTTCACTTCAAGATTCAACAAGAGCTCTAATGTTTATAGGAGATATATCTTCAATGTCTCCATCTACAAGTCTCTTTGATATGATAACGTTGGCGGCGTCTGTTGGGTGATAAGGGTCCCAGAAAACGTACTTTGATCTATCATCACAAACTTTTGATAGTGGCGAACATGGCACTATACCGCCGTGTTGACCAATTACATGACAACATGCATAATCAGGATAATCGAAACCTGATATGTATAACAAGTAGATTAAACACATTCCCTTAAAACTTTTGAAACGAAAATGCAATCCTAGCAATCAATGGTTTACTCACCATATGATTTGAAATTCTGCATAATATCTTTAGTAATTCGATATATGTCTGCATAAAGGAATTTTGACCCTTTAAGTGAGTGGTTCAGATCTTTAAGCAAGCCTTTTAACTGCAAATTATAGAGTTGAGTCAACTGTTCTGCCAAAGCTGCACATTTGCTTCCAGATCTATATGTATCTTTCGCATATGGAATGCATCCTATAGGTCCAATATTAGGAACCACAAACTTTCTTGCACCCAAATAATATAGTCTCTGCATTTATAAATAAACCAAAAAAAAAAAAAAGTTAAAAATGTCATGGACTTGGGTCGGATGATAGTGGATAGATGTTACCTTAAGTTGACCTCTATATCTTGCAATCAAAATTCCGACAAATTCTTCAGGGGATACTTGTTGTCGCTCAATATCTGAAAGAACAGGTAGGAGGTAGTTATCTAGGAAATCATTTGAACCTATAGTTATTGAGTATAGAGCTCCATTGAGCAAATCCTGAGCTGCACGAACACCAATTGCCGAGATGATATCATGCCTTGTGTTCTCAAAGTTGTCAATTTGTGCATCCAAATTTAACCTCCCACCCTACAAACATAGATAAAACATTTATCACATCTGTATCTAGGGCACCCTTGAAGCTTAAGTCCAAAATTTTATCTTTTCTTTTTGACAATAGGTGGCCAGCCGAACTAGCTAGGAAATGAAAACTTGTAAAAAAATTACATCATTACGTAATAGCTCGAAAATTAAATATGCATATTGATAAACAAAAACATACAAAGATGTATCCGGTCTCATTTAAAATTCCACCACCACCAGATGCATAATTTACACCTTTAAGGACTACTGGGCCGACTGTAGTTGGAGCCAGGTATGGTGGGATATAACCCTTCGCACCCAATTCGTGTCCTGCAAATTCAGAATAATTGTTCCTCAAATTAAGGTTGCAACATTTGACGTAGCAAAGTTTCAAAGGAAGATTATAATATCAGCTAGACAGTTTCATGACAAAAATGTTGTAATTTTCGTACGCAGCGTCCCTGTAATCTTAAAATTGAAATTTTTTTATAAGGTGTCCAGGTAAAATATAACATATTACTCGCCTGTAATGTCTGATGTTGTTCTTCCATTCGTAAATCGTCCAGTGGGCATCCCAAAGTCGATCCCATAAGGTGGGAAGTTGGCCTTGGATAGACTTACAAGATAGTTATTATTGCCTGCTTCGACCAACGAATCACCAAAAATAAACTGAGCAGGAATTGTTTTTGTGGCCAAACACGAAGTCCATGACCAAAACACGACCGTTAAAGTTGTAACAACAACCTTAACTACTTCTTGTTTATATCGAAGCATACATGTTCGTCTCATGATCACGATGATCAACTAGCAAACGTTGATAAAAATCACAAAATGTGCCGCGCTCTAAAATTCGAAGCAAAATAACAACTAGTACAGTAATAGAGCTAAAATAAGAAATGAACGATCATATATAACAAACTGTTACTACTATAGATTTGTGTTCATGCAAAGAAAAACAGAATGAATCTTAAGACAGACGTACCATATTATTTATACTACATATTTGTTTGATCTGATTCTTGAAGCAGAACAGAATTTATTGTGGTTAGGCATTAACATAAATTTTCCGGTACTAATTATGTGACAAATAATATTACATGCATATCTTTTAGAACAAAACAATTACCTATTAAATAAGTTTGTGTGGCCTATGGAAACTCAATTTCACAATTAAGATTAAATATTTACATGAAAAAATATATACTTGCGGCACAAACTAAGCTACTACTTGCGAAAGAGCCTCACTTAAATTGAACCATTTCAAACTAGTGTAATACTCGTACGTTGTTAGAAACTTTGTATCATAGGTTACTCGGTGTATTTGATTTTAGTTGGAAAAACGATATGTAGGACTAACTTGTAGACGTAAAAATAGACCTGAGAATCTGATTGGCTAATGTGAAAAATGATAGTGTAATACTCGTATATTCTTGATTGTATTATGATGTTTGTATGTTTGTGTCTCTATTGTACGCTAATGTTAATTTCTAAATTAAAATCATAGAAATTAATATATGTCGTAACAAAATAATCGATTCAACCGAATTATCCTATATCTATCTATATCTATATTTTATTATTATATCTATACATCAAACCTTTTGGATTTGCCACCTCTAGCTTCTATTGTTTTTTCTGCTTTAAGTGACAACATAACGTGGGCATAAATTAAATAATGTATCGGAGTGTTAATTATAGCATTTAATTTATTGATTATTCGGTTTTTAGTTGCTTTTTATATTCATGACTCGCTTTATTTGACTGCTTAATTATTACACTATTTAATGGTAAATCTTAAATTATATATAAGAAAAACTTGCCTTTCAAAAAAAAATATATAAGAAAAACTTAATGATGTCATCAAAAATTTAATCGATTAATAGAATTACTCAATTTTATCCAATTGGCTAAATTATAGGATTTAATGACATCATAAATAATTAATTATTTATAAGATAATCAAATAAAAAATTAATTTAAGATAGCACCCTTATAAAAAAAAATCATTCTTTATCTAGGATTCCTAATCACATCTAATACTTTATAATGTTACACGTAACATACATCATAAAATTCATTTAATCGTTAAAACATTCAATGAATGACGTGCGTTTTAAATTTTTTCATAATTTTATAACATGTGTCCATAAGATATAGTTAGGTTGAGGTTGATTTTTAGATCTATATATACATACATATGTTCATATCATAAAATTAATTTTTAGGTAGACTTATAATTAAGAAACGATTCATTGATGTCATCTTTTAAATATATTTATTTTTTGGTTAATCGTATATTTTTATTTCACTTAATGATTTTATTGCGATTATTATTATTATATAATAATAATAATAATAATAATAATAATAATAATAATAATAATAATATTATTATTATTATTATTATTATTATTATTATTATTATTCCATCAACGAACATATTTTCTTTAAATTATATCCTATTTAACCTTTACTATATGTTTATTTTAGAAGTATGCATTACGATGTACATATTCAATATTGATTATTTGAAATCCCAACTATTATTATCATCATGGTCACTTACTTTTGTTAGATTAATATTCTCTTATCCATCTTTATGATGTCATCATTTAAATTAAGTTTTGTCAATTAAACCCTTTTATTTAAGTAACATTTAAAAAAAAAACCCCTAACTTATTATAAATGTATTTTTCTAAACCAATGACCCCCTTACATATAAAAATAAATTTAATTTATTAATTAAAAAAATATTTAAATTGATTATGATAGTTTCTAATTTTAATTCACCTATGGGAATACAATTACTTAAAAAAGTTAAAATAGCCTTAAATAAATTATTTTTTTATTAATAACTTGAATTCAAAATCTTTTAACTTTTGAATGTCGACATACATATATTCGTATGCAAAAAGTAATAACTACTTGAAACCAACTAAATGCTTAATATACATATGAATTACATACTTTATAATTAGAAACAAAATACCAAATAAATAATCAACGGTCCGTGTGTATACACGGGTTTGAGGTCTAGTAGCATATATATGAGTTAAGATAAATTGTTGGTTTAATATGACTTTACAAATAAATATATGAATATTTTTTTTATATAAGTACTTAAGTTTATGGTACGTTTTAGACTTTACAAAAAGAAAGCACAATACTATGTTAGATTTTTAGAGGGTTTATTGTTTCGTTATGCTGTTAACTTTGAACTTTTTGCTATTGTATGCTCTCAACTTTCAAACTTTCTATTGTATGCTCTGAACTTTCAAAAACATTCTATTGTATGCTCTCAACTTTCAAATATTCTATTGTATGCTCTCAACATTCTAAAAACATTCTATTGTATGCTCTTAACATTCTAAAATCTTCTATTGTATGCCCTTAACTTTCAAACATTCTATTGTATGTGTTAAACATTCTAAAACCTTCTATTGTATGATCTCAGTAACTTGAAAATAGGAATTGGCTGATGTTAGGGGTGTTCAATATTTGGTTTGAAACCGTTTAATCCAAAAATCAAACCGAATTAAAACAGAAAAAAATCGAACCGAATTCAAATTCGATTTTCGGTTCGGTTTCGGTTTAGAAAGGTTCGGTTTCAGTTAGGTTTTGGTTTTTGAATTCGGTTTCAGTTAGGTTTTGGTTTTCGAATTCGGTTTTTGTTCGGTTTTGAATTTTTGAATTCGGTTTAACCAATAACCGAATTCAAATTAATAATAACCGAATTCGAATTCAAAACCTTCTATTTTTCGTTTTTAACCGAAATCGAACCGAATTCGAACTTGGTTTTCGGTTAGGTTCGGTTTCTAAATGTGAATTCGGTTTTCGATTTTGTTCAAAAAAATTTCAAAACTGAACAACCCGAACCAAATAAACAGAGGAAATCGAAAACCGAAACGATGAACACCCTTAGGTCTGATGTGTATCCATCAACATCCTATCTCCAATGATGAGAGCAAAATGAAACAATAAACCCTTCAAACCTTTCTAAACCAAAACCGAACAGAAAAATCGAATTGAATTCGATTC
The DNA here is from genome assembly GCA_949592205.1 of Helichrysum umbraculigerum. Lineage (NCBI taxonomy): Eukaryota > Viridiplantae > Streptophyta > Magnoliopsida > Asterales > Asteraceae > Helichrysum > Helichrysum umbraculigerum. Next base: position 140,682,584 of record CATIUR010000004.1, on the reverse strand, counting down.
GATTTTATTCTGTTTTAATTCGGTTTGATTTTTGGATTAAACGGTTTAAAACCATATATTGAACACCCCTAACATTAGCCAATTCCCATTTTCAAGTCATCGAGATCATACAATAGAAGGTTATAGAATGTTTAGCACATACAATAGAATGTTTGAAAGTTAAGAGCATACAATAGAAGATTTTAGAATGTTGAGAGCATACAATAGAATTTTTTTAAAATGATGATAGCATACAATAGAATATTTGAAAGTTGAGAGCATACAATAAAAAGTTTTGAAAAGTTCAGAGCATACAATAGAAGGTTTGAAAGTTGAGAGCATACAATAGCAAAAAGTCCAAAGTTAACAGCATAACGAAACAATAAACCCATTTTTAGATGATGTAAAAACACATATAGAAAAGGGGGAAGGGCCCCCGGTCTAAGCCGGCTGGCCCAACTGTGGATATATTTTATTTCTTTTAACAGGCCCTACTCGGCCCATTACTGTGAGAAATAATATTGTCAGGCCCAATATTGTCTTTATTAGCAGTAAATTCAAAACTTTGGTCATTTAGGTAGTAGGTTGAATTGGTTAATTTGCTATTATGAGGATACAACTAAAGGCTTTATTCAGCTCAATTGATGAATTGATCCTAGTACATGTTTCTTATTGGCACGACTGCATCCGAACTCATATCGTGTTTAAAGTTTGGGACAACTGTCGTATGTTAGTTGGCGAAATGTCATCAGGCTCTCCATCCAAAAGACGTTTCGCTATGATAGCGTAAGCAGACTCAGTAACATGAAACCAGTCCCAAAAAATGTACTTGGATCTATCAGGACAAATCATTGATTGTTGCATACATGGAAGTAGACCACCATGCATTCCAACCATGCTGCAACATGCTCTATCCGCGATTTCAAAACCTGCACCCCCAATAGATAATAATAAATAAATAAATGTTTATCGGTCACCAAAAGGCCATTGGCCTAGCGGTATTGTGTTACCCTTCCAACCAAAAGATTGGGGGTTCAAGTCCTGGGATGGACAAATCACAAATGTATATATTCGTGGTAGGGGTGGGTGAGTATTTGCCTTTCTAAAAAAAAAAAAAATGTTTATCAGTCGCATACTCACACACCAAAAAGTTGGTAAAATTGACTCACCATATGATTGATAGTTTTGAACTATATCATCAAAGATACGATAAACATCTGCATAAATGAATCTTGACCCTTTAAGTGTGGCTGTAAGTTCTTTGAGCATTCGTTTCAATCGGTGATTAAATTGCTGTGCTAGTAGATTTGGAAATGCTGCACATTCTTGTCCTGAAGATGGATTTAGATCCCTTTGATTTGGGCAGCATCCAATCGGCGGAACATTTGCAACCACAATGATTCGAGCACCCCTATAGTAAAGTCTCTGTATGTAGTAAAAACAAATTGAAATAATCCTTGAAAAAGATATGTCATATATGAAAGGACTAAAGGGCCATTTACTTCTTTATAATTAAAGACAAAACTTTTTAAATAGGTCAATGTCCACATATGAATCTAAGTATCTAACAACTTGATGGGTCAGAAATGACAACTATATGAAGTTAGGTCGAGTAAATTTACCGTAAGTTGCTTTCTAAAGGTTGAAATCATGAGTCGAATGAATTTTTCTGGTGGCTCTTTTCTCCAAAGGTGTGGTAGTAAGTAGTTATTTATGAAATCGTTTGAACCTGTTGTTACTGCAAAGAGTGCAGTAGCGAACAACGACTCTGCTGCAGGAGCACCTATGCTTGATATGATCTCAAGTCTTGTCTTTTCAAAGTTTTCAAGTTGTGCATTCATACTGATTCTACCAATCTTTTACAAAAGATAAATCATGTAAGAATCTGGGCCACAATTATCTCTATTTCATTTAATTCGATGAAAAGATAGATTAAGTTGTTCTGCTATTTTACTACTGAAGTTTTATTCTACTTATACCTTGTATATATACTAATACATTGCAAACAAAAACTGAAACTAGAAAGTAAAAGGCAAACACAAAAATAAAAATCCTGCATTACTAAAGTTTACTTATAGTATTTTAATTTTTTAATTACATATATATGTTGCAAAAATCTTTATTAATGATTCTAACAAATTGTTCAATGTGAATCAAAGGTTTCATATTTTAAGATGAAAGTATCGATCAGCGAGATATTGGGCTTACATAGTTTGCACCCGATTCATCTAGAATTCCACTTGAACCAGAAGCATAATTTACGCCTTTCAGAACCACCGGACCAACAGTTGTTGGAGCCAAGTAAGGCGGAGGAAAACTTCTAAAACCCAATGCTTGTCCTAACAAATCAAAAGTTAATCACTTTAATAATATAATTATAACATAGTAAGTAATAAAAGCACGGAAAAGAATATGTTGCCTAAAATGTCATCAACAGTTCTTCCATTCGTAAATCGTCCTGTCGGTTTCCCAAAATCAACACCCACAGGCTCATAATCAGCCTTAGAGAGTGTTGTGATATAGTTATTGTTACCCACATCGGCTAGCGAATCACCAAAAATGAAAAATGCAGAAAAGTTTTGAGCCCTGCATGTCTGTACATAAACCAAGATGGTGAAGATTGTCGTCGTTCTAAACATCCAACGCGACATCAATCTAAGCAATAATTGTTTATCTTTCCAAAAAAATCTGAAGAAAGATTAGTAATTTGTGAAAAGAAACTCTACTGTGACAAGAAAGTATACTACTGCATATAATGATGAAATAGTCCCAGATTGAACTTTATGATTATTTGTGTTCATGCTGTTGGGGATATATATGCATGAGTTTTGGACGTAATCTCCCCTATTGAATTTACCTTCTTTTGTACATACAAAAAGGTAGGCAATATAAAGCATCAGCGACAAGTACCAAATTGGCTAAGCATACTTTAGACTTGACCCTGACCGAAAATTGCCACCCATAAGCGATCATATGTATACTATTTCTTCGTGCTATTTTTCCCTAGGAATTTATAAATTCACAAAACAAAACATTGCAATTTGCAACTATAAATCGTGGCGTTTATTCAACGTAAAGAAAAGTTTACATTAGCAACTACAAAAAACGAAATACAAAAAATTGAACAATGAGGTTCCACAATTATGTTATTTCTTCTAAAATTCTGAAATGAGACTCCATTACGTAACAATCGACATATGAACACAATAAGCTTTGAGCTAGATGATACAAATAGACAAAAGGCAAACGCCGTCTGTTTCTGAAGCAGAGGCCAACAATGTGAACTACAGAAGGATGCGTCACAGGGTGTACAACACAAATCACTTGGTGTAAAGAACGTCTTCCCAAGGGTGACGGTATAGTGGCTGTTTCAATCTCTTCTGGTCGAATGTATGCCTGCAAATTTCAAACCGTCAGCATTCATGTTTCAATAGTTGCACTCAGTTCAAGATATGTTTCAAAGTACATAATTAAGGCACACTGCAATCCTTAGCCTAATTAATATGGATCACAAGGGTAGTTTGTATTCAGTATTATCTTTTTGCATTCATAGGTTATACGTGTTTCAGGAGTTGTACGTGACTAGTTTGATGGGAATCTTGAAATGGAAATGTAAGCATCAACTCAACTTACCCGATCAAACCAATGGAACGGGCCAATACAAAGAGACCGTTAAGATAACCAATTGAGACAATCTCGTCGATTTCTTGTTTGGTGAACATTCCGCTACCAGCAAGAAGATCCAAGAAAAGTGTACCAATGGCACCATCAACATTCATCACTAAGTTGTTTGCCTTTGAGAGGGTGTAGGTTTCTACTTCAACCGCATATTCCATGTACTTTGTTGACGGGAAATTAGTGCGAGCAAAGAGTTGTAATAGCTCCACTCTCTTATCTCTGTTATCGCCTCTCTTGATTCTGTTTTTTTACAAGAACAAAACCCATAGTAAATATCATCCAGCTATCCAAGGAACGCTAATTTGGAATAGTATTGAAACATTACTATCGTACCTGTGACCAATTCCAGGTACACGAATGCCCTTCTTTTTCATACTTTCAACAAACTCGTATGGTGAAAGTTTCTGTGAAGACAATAGTATAGGTTTAAGATACCAAAAATGTGAGTTTAGATACTAACACGTGAACAACTCACCCTATCATAAGCGTCCTTGAAGTATCGAGCAGCATCATCAACGGCACCACCAAAACGTGGACCAATAGTCAACAAACCTGATTCAAAAAATGAATCAATCGATTTCGTACAACAATCATATGATTAGGTTAAGGAAGTTGTTGATTTATTCAATTTAGATACCAGAAACAAGGCTCGATACGAGATCTTTTCCTGCCCTAGCAGTTACAATTGTGTTGTGAGCACCGGATACACATGGCCCGTGATCAGCACATAACATGATGCAAATCTGGTCAATAGTTATATATGTATAGTGAGACTACAGCTGAAAAAGAATAACATTCTAGAACTTATTTTTTCAACTGAATATTGTGATCTGACCGCCCAATCAAAACAAAATTTCAAACACCCCCCAAGTACCACAAGTTTCGATAACAACCAACCTCGATGAATTGTGTGCAGTAGCGGGGAAGACTGCGTTTGAACCATAAAAGTGAAATAACATCACCGACACCCATTCCTTTTTCAACAATCGAAGACATTGGTACACCCGCATAGCATGGCTCTTCACCTGAACAATTGATTATAAGAATGTTAACCATTAGTGCATTTCCCATTGGGTCGAATTTGTGTTAAGCCAATGGCATTTTACCTCTGTCATCAGAAATGGTTGAAATAATATGAGTTGGTGCTCGTACTTTCCCACTCTTAATGGCACTGTTAAGATCCTCAGGGATTTGTGGAGGCGTGACCTCCTTAATGGGACTAATCTTGCCATCCTCAGTCTATCAGATAACCCAATAACGTATGTTAATGGAACACAAATGGCAGAATATACAGTCTGTATGTATTAAGGTGGCAATAAAGACAGGTAAGAGGTTGGGTAACGTAATCAGTTACAACAGGTGATGTTTTCGCTAAGGATCATAAATCGGTTATACAATTAGAAAAACTTAACTATTACTTAAATGATCTTATTTCTTATAAAAAACGAATTAAGAGATTTTCTAATATTAAATACACTATGGGTGACGTCAACCGCTTTGACCTAATTGACGGGTTCAACCTGTTTCCAGTTTAGCCAAATTTTTAAAAATTATCTATTTGACCCGTATGAGACAGTCCGAATTGAACCATTTATCCATAAACAGGTCAAAATCGGCACTCTAATAACGCAGGTGTGATGACATACCAACTTCTGAAATGTTTCCTTAATCGAAATTTCAAATGCTTCATATGATGTCGGGACAATGGCTCCAGCATCCTTAAGTGCTTGGTTTTTAGCTTGTGCAGACTCCATTTCACCACCACTCTTGGCCCCCTGAATCATTAAGCCTAGGTTAGAAATAACATAATACAACGGATAGACAAAAATAAATAATGTTCTACCCTTCCTACAAGAGTAAAAGAAAAACAAGTTAACCACTCACAGCATGCCCGAACTGAACTTCAGACTTGAAGAGACGGGCACATGTTCCGCTGACCCAAGCACATACTGGTTTATTGATTTTTCCGGCTTTAAGGGCTTCAACTAAGGAGTACTCATCTCGACCACCTAGTTCCCCAAGAACAACAATCATTTTCACCTGAAATGGACCAAATGAGAACGTTGAGAAAGTGTGTACATTCAAGAAAAATTGAATTTTTCAATCCATCAAAGGTATAGAGATAACATATCGGCTTAAAAATGCAGAAGGAATCACTTATGTTCTGAAAATTCCTGTTATATGTAAGTTTTGCTTATAACATAAGCCGGTGTGTACTAGTAATCTACTACATTCCTAGTTGACTCACAAGGTACCTGAGGAATGTTGTTAAACCGTAAAACGTGATCAGAAAGAGTAGAACCGGGAAAAACATCTCCTCCAATAGCAATACCTACAAAATCCATGATTTAGCATTGAGATCCAAATATACATTTCTGCATAGTATAAGTTATCCTATAAATCGCATGAAAGTTGCAGCTCAACGTATATTTTACAAATCACTGGGTCTTAACATACCGTACAAGAGTAATAAAATAGAATCACAGGGTCTTAACATAACGTACAAGAGTAAGAAAATAGGAGATTCTTGCAGACTAGGATTTTACCAGTTTGTAAAAATTGCAATGGGCATTAGATTGGTAAATAATGTAAGAAATTTCAGAAAAGGATATAGGATATCACAAAATGGAAAACATATAGTCATTTTCAGCATAAGGAGTATATGTAGAGGTGGAAATTACATTTACTTATCCATAGGCCCATCTACATCATGCTAACACATTTGATTATTAATTTTGAAATTGACAACAGAAGTTTTATGGTGAACCAACTTAACCCCAATCCAACCCAATAGGCCCGGCCATTTTGCCTCTTTTAAGTATCTTTGAGCTAGAGTTTTCATGTGTAGCTACCTTCATAAATTCCATCTGTCACACGGGCAATTGTATTGTACAACTCATTTGACATGCCACCCTGCAGTTTAACCAATGCAAATGTCATTTTCCATGATCATTTTCGAAGAAATATACAGAGATTATTGATATATTCTTTATTCTAGTTAAATTTCTGGTTCAAGAATAATACGAAGATCAAGAATGTCTACATACAGATTTTGAGACAAATCCAACGCATCCAGGTCTGTAAAGCTTGCATTGTATTATGTTGTCAATTGTTCCCGCAGTGTCACCAATCTTGAATGCTCCAGATTGGATACCACCAACAGTTGCAGGGCCAATAACAACCTGCAAAAAACCAGTGCTAATGTTATATACATTGTTCAACCGTAGCAAACTTTTCATCCCCTGGTGATGCTAAAATGGCAATTATTTAATATTACACTTCGGAAACGACAAAAAGTATTGGTTCAGGGTACCCACGAGAATACCCTGGCATCCATGTAGATCAGAAAATGGCTCTACCTAAAAACGGGAACTAAGTTCTATCGCTTAAACCGGATCAAAACAGATATAAACAATAGCTAAACATGAAACGGATCAAATGGATCAAACAGGTTAAACAGGTCAAAAGTTGCCTGCTGTGTACTCAAATGTTTACGACGTACTAAATCTTATCATCTAAATAAACTTTATATTCATATTACTAATGACCTATTGTAATCAAATTTAACACAACAATTGCTTACAGAATTTCTATATAAATACCGACCAAATAGTGTTAGCAGGTCACTAGGTCAGCTCTTTTGACCAGCGCTTAAAAATCACCCTTTGTTAACCAAACCCATTTTGACCCATACCCAACCTGCCGCCACGGCCATTTTGCCACCACTAATATTAGAATATGGGTCCCACTGGCGTGATGCAAAGAAAAACTGAGATCAGACGCACAATCACATCTGAAAATGTTAAATGGGCTAAGCTACACTTGAACTGAAAGGGAATTGAGATAAGACACGCGAATGTAAAATGAAAGTAAATGGTGTAAATGAATAGCATCGAAAGTTTCTTACCTTATTGTTTGATCTTGCGTATGCGATCAATTCCTTGGTGTCAGATTCAGGAACACCCTCAGCAATAATAGCCACAACTCTGATTGTAGGCTGTTTTAGAGCAAGATTTGATGAAGCCGCAGCACTGTAAAATTATAGAATTCTTTAAAAACAAAGCATAAATAAAAGCTTAACAAGGAGAATAATCTTAGTGGTGCTCGGACATATGAAAAAAAAAAGTAAATAAAAAAAATGAAAAAGACGAAGCTTGTGGAACAAAATCCATGTCATTAGTCTTTTGTAACAATGACAATGAGTTAATGCATTTATATAAAATGAAAACCATAGAAGGCTCACATAACACAACAGAAATGGAACCTAGTACTGACCTTCTGTATGATGCGAAATTGATAAATACATCAGCAGTAGGATGTGCTGCACAAGCTGCTTCAACACTGGAAAAACCAACGTAGGATCAGGATTATACCAACAAAAGAAATTAGTTTTTGACCATGAAAAGTCAACATTACAAATCAATAATACCTATATTAAATCATATTCAAGTTTAATTATTGTATCAAGACAATATATAAAGAGGGTACAGATATAACATACGTTGGATGAACTGGAATGGCAATCTCTTCTTGGCCAAAAAATAATTTCTGAAATCCCTCCGCACCAGGATTAATGATTCCAGCAACTGAAGGTGTTTCCCTCCCTATTTGATTAAGAGATTGTATAGAAGTTGGTCGTCAAAAGTTTGAATCTTACAAACATAAAACTAACATTAAGTCCCATAGTAAAATGGGTATATGGGTGACTTCACATACCACAGAGGAAGTCAAAATCAAGCATCCGTTGAATTGGTAATTGCTTATAGTTATAGAACAATGCTTGTGTCGTACGGGAGAACAGTTGCCCTGTAGCCATTGTTGCTCTCTCAACTTACCTGTAAATAGGCAAAAAATAAAAAGCTCCTTAAAATATGAAACTAGTGAGAAGAAGTAATCTGTAATCCTTGAACAAACAACAGTCTTAAAGGTTTTTAAAATATACTTCAATAATGACAGGTTACGGGTGACACCAAACAAAATCAACAACCTTGTGTGATGATGACAAGAATGCAAATATGGTGAAAACGACCTAAACAGACAAATTTAGGTGAGATGCGAACGTCCCAGATGACAAGAGTTGGAACTTTCATATACAATGGAGAGACTATAATATGTGTTTTATTATTAAGCTGTCCGCATATCATAATTTACATTGACTTCAGATTTTCAAACCTTTCATTATGCTTTTACATTCAAAATGTAATTTGTCAACTTAGAAGTTGTGAGGGAATCCATTTCACATTAGGACAAAGTCAACTATGGACTCCTACCATAATACCATTATCAAATTATATAAACGGAACTTCTGATGTGAAAATGTTAATGACCCTGTTTTCCTAAATGTAAATTTGTAGGCCTCTAAAAAAAAAAAAATTTAGTATATGAATAATAATAACTTAATAAGTATAAAATATAGATTTGTGCTTTATATCTGACTTGACCACTCCAAGTCCCCTAAGATAATTGCTCTGTTGTGAGCTAAACTGTGCATACAATAGTACCCTCATACGCATCCACAAAAGTTTAACAATTACTAACTTTCGGTCGATTCCACTACAAATGCTTGTACTTTTACTACCAACTAACAATGTCATAAACTTATGATACAGTAGAACTCATATAAGCATTGATATACCAAACTCTAACTCAGATGCCATTGGCAAGCATTCAATGTACAAGCACTAAAGCATAAGGTACATTACAAGTAGGTCCCACTAAGTTCTGAAATATGCCTAACATTTTCTGAATCTAATCCAATCAGCTTAGTTTCAACTGGATCCTAACTCTTAGCCAAATCATCAGTAAAATAAATCAAAAAAACATATTAAACCCTACCAGATCTGTATCAGATCAAACTGAAACACAAATGTATAATCAAAATCACACAGTTTGACTAACGAATCTGATAGTACAATCATAAACAGAGTTGAAGATCAATAACTACCAGATCCTCCTATCAAAACAGAAATATATACAATTAGAGTGTACGTGTATATATATATGTGTGTGTGTGTGTAAGGGTTTAATAATATAGAATTATTATTACCTTGAGAATGCAAGAATTTGTTGAAACACGTCAAATGTGTGAGTAGTAGGTTTGAAGAAATGAGGTGTGAAGGAAAAACAAATAGGTGTGGTATATATATAGAAGGAGAAGATGCAGTGATTTGGCGTAAATGTTTTTATTAATAATTTTTATTTGGATATATAGATACATGATGATTGTGTATGTATAGATTTTATAATTTTGAATCGAACAAGGAATTGGAAATGTGTGAGGGTGGTAGTTGGTTTGGTTTGGTTTGGTTTGGTTTGGTGGGTTACACGGTCCAAAATAACAGGTGAGGGTCTAAAAGATAGAGCTTTCATAAACACTTGAATATTCAAGATTTTTGCTAATGCTAAATCATAAAAACGGATTTATTTATATAAATGTTTTAAGAGCCGGTTCGACCGGCCCGGTCGGACTGAAGATTTAGAGGATTCCGGCCCAAAAAACCCGGGTTTTTCGATAATTTGACTAGTCAACGGGCCGGTTGGGCCGGCCGGTCGGACCGGGTTGGATCGGGACCCGGAAAAGCATATCGACCCGGTTCGAAGTAATTTACTTTTTTTTTTTTTTTTTTTTACCTAATTATGAGCGAGTAATGTAATATATTCAAGAATTTTAAGGTAAATAAGAGCAATTTGAGATGATCTAGTAGCTTTTGAAGAATAAAGCACAGTTATCTAAAGAAACAGAGAGAGCAGGAGGTTGAATAATATTGCTTTCATTCTTATTTGAATTATAAGACTAGATTATATAGTTAGTCGTACGCTTGTTTAGTATTACCAAACGAAATATTAAGATATGTATTACCAAACGGATTGTTAAGCTTTGTTGTTGAGTTTTGTATGTCTTTATTCCATGTATATAATAGATTTTCAAGGTTTTTAACAATTCCGGTCCGACCTTCCGGCCCAACCGATCCGACCGGTCCGATCAGAAATCGGCACTAATCCGGTTTGATTAAAAACCCGAATTTTAAAACATTGATTTATATATTTATAATAGTAGTACGACTGAAGATATCGACTCTCACTCTTTGAAAAACGTTTACATTTAATCAAATAAAATTAATACATTAACTAAATTTGGATTACATCAAAAAAGATATTACAATAAAAGTTTAAAAATCCAAAATCAACGTTCCAATACTTAGAAAAATATGATATCTAATAAAACTACATGTCTCTATTAACATACATACTGGTCTAGGATCCACGGAATCGTTCATGAAAATACTTAAGTCACCTCATATATATGTATGTCCGGACTAAGTTACATTATCATTGTATATTAACGGTCAATTAGTCACGTTTTTTTAGCATATGAAGCAAAATGTAAGCTATAATTCGAATGATATGAGCATATGTATAGCGAATGTATTTATGGATTACATTAGTAGATCAAAGAAATTGTGACCAAAAAACTGTACAAATATTCACCCTCTGAATTACACGACTTACTTAATTATCAGTGAAACACGACTATCTTATGAAATCATTTACTTTAATGTTTGTTTAAAATATGATAAGATAAATTCTGCCATATTATCTGTTAAAATTTCTATATTATTTTAATTTTTCATAAATTTGTTTGGTTATGCTTGTTATAACAGTGAGAAATCGTCCAAAAAATTACTCGAACAATGTAAGTTATATTCAAGAAATTAGATCAAAGCTAAACGCATATCGAAATTGAAATCTAAATCATAAATTAAGTAATGATTTATTGTATTCAAAACGCATTTTTATCATAAATTTCAGAATTCCGGTTTGGCCATGTAACACCCAGTTTTCGGGTCTAGTAGTATTAGATATTTTCTGACTGCAAATGATTATTTAAATGTGTTAGAAAATAATTTTGTTGTGCTAGTTGAAAATAAATGGGTAAAAGAGTTAAATAATTTATTGTGACTAATAAATTATAAATGGTTTTAATTTTATTTAGTTGACGGTAAAATAAAATGATATGTCCCCGCAATTGGTTTTCCAGTTCCAAACAATAGATTTAGAAGGGGACAAAACTAGTACATATATTATCATTTATATGTGTAAAATCTTATCCTTATCGCCTAAAAACATTCCAGAGAATTCGGGAGAGAGCGAGAGGTTGATCTAAACCCTAAACCTAATCAAAATCATCATCAATTATCAAAACCTTGTGGAATCAATCCCTGTTCTTCCTTGTTCTTGGTCTGGCCGAACCGTACGCACCATAGGGACGATTCAAAAATTGTGAAACAAGCTTGGAAGTTAAATTGAGCTTATAGAACTATGATTCAAGCTTCCAAAACATGGATTAATCATTCTTCCATCCTTTTAATCATCTTGTAAGTATTGATTCTTCAATTTTTATAACCTTAGAAAATGGGTTTTTGTGTAAATGATGAATTAGGATGATTGATATGAAATTGAAGCTTGTCATGCTTATATAATTGCTAGTTGAGGTTTGTATGAGGATTATAACTTAAATCCTAACATAGAAATGAAGAAAAATTATGTATGATCATATAGATAGTTTATGGGTTAGTTGATAAATCATGAATTGAAGCCTATTGTTATGTTATAGTTGTTAGTTAGTGCCTAATTCATGATTATAAGTTGACTTGTAACTTGAAATTGAAGAATTTGATTAAGTGTTCTTGAGGCTAATGATGAACTTGATGATGATAATGGATTATATGATAAAATTAGCATTTTGTGGCTAAGAACACTTAATTGATGATTAAAGATGATTGTGTTAACTTAATTGCTAAGTATTCATTAGATTTAATATTGGAAGTTTGATGAATTATTGATGGTAGAGGGTAATAACCTTAGTTGTGGTTTAACCATGTTGATTAGTGATGATTGAAGTGGATTAATGTGATAAGATGGTGATGATAATTATAATTTGAAAGGTGACTGTGAATTAAGGATGTTAAGGTGATTATTCATAATCTTGAAATGATACATTTTAAGTGATTAACGAAATGAGTAATGACTCAATGAAATAGAGATTATGAATCATGTTGTATGACTTTAACATGAGTTAATTATTATGAATGAGTTACTAACTCATTTTGTTTAATTATATTGTCATATGTGCAGAAGGCTCAGTGATATTAGACGACTGAGTGGATGCCTGAGGTGGTCGGTGAGTGGATCTCTAATCCTCAGCGTAACTTGGTTGTAACAAGTTTGGTTACAACAAGTAACGTGTTATTACTTTATTAGTTGCATTGATGATTATGTTGATAGTAATAATACTGTTGATATGTTGACTAGATGAATATGTGACTTGTTGATTACGTGATCACTTGAATTAATTGGTCTTCGGGAATCAGTTGCTAATGAGGTCAACGAGTTGATGAATGGTTGGTTGGGCTAGTTGGTTATCCAAAGTTTAACACACCTCCTGTGTTAGTTGAAGATAATCACTAGTTATCGGTCTCGTCCGTATGGCCATACGGATAGGTTGGATAAGTGTTCTTGGGGAGCCACCCGGGTTTATGGTTATCCCCAGAGCCGCCGATCCTCATTATGGTGTTGTTGATTAGTTGATGAGTTGTATTGTGTACTTGCTTGTTTAGTGTTAAGTGTTGTACCCAAAGTTGTTGAGCTAAGTTGGACTGTTGATTAGTTATCTGCTCACTTAGCGTTATGCTAATCCCCCACATTACCCCTTCTTGCAGGCTATGGACTTATTTCCGGGAAGGCAAGAAGTAGGAAGGGATGGAATGTTTGACTGCATGGCGAAACTCTGATAATTAAAGTTTATAAATAAGAATTGTCCTTTGTTTTCATATAACACGTTGTTGGTAAATGATGATTTAAAATTGTTGAAATTTATTTGTTGTAACTATTAATGTTTGTTTGGGATAACGCTTCCGATAAATTATACTTAAATGTTTTATAAAACAAGGGGTGTTATAGGCCAAGTATAACACCCCTCATTTTACTATCATTTAGTATAATATATCGGAAGCGTAAGTCCATATAAACCTTAATTGTTTACATTATTTTAACAAACATAAAATATTCAAACTATTTCAAACCATAGTTTATCAACTCGGGGGTTATATAAAACAACATATTACACTGATTTACACAAATCATTTATCAGAGTATTGCTCAGTTGTCAAACATTCCATTCCAGTGTCACTGCCTTGCACAGCCCTTTATCAAATCATGCCATGCAAGGAGTATTTAATGTGGGGGATTAGCATAACGCTAAGTGAGACAGAACTATCACCAACAGTCCAACTCAGTAGTAACAAATCAGTTTACAGCAAATAATCGTAAACATAGAATATCATTGAGTATCTATGGTTCTTGGGGAAACCTTCAGCCAAGAACACACAACATAATATAATATCAGATACAACTGGCGTCAAAGAGGACCGGTGGTTCTTGAGGTAACACCTTCTCATAGAACACTTTGAAACCAACTGCAGGCCAATACAGCTGTTTAACCGAATACTTGGTGCTATTAACACAAATAACACAGGCTACGACAATAATACTTGTAGTAAGACCCTGTGTTATCCAACTAATAGCAAACCAAGCCCAGCTCCAGGCTGGCCTCTGAATATCGTCAAAGCCCAAAGGCTGAATATCACGTGATCACATATTTATCATATCAGACTAAAAGTCTATCAACAATATTATTACTAACAACCATAATCATCATGGAATAATAAAACAGTAATAATACGTTACCCATTGTAACCAAACTTGTTACAACTAAATTATACTGAGGTTACAGATCCACTCACCGAATACCTCAGTCGTCCACTCAGTAGTCTAATGTCACTGAGTCTTTCTCCATATCTGAGAATACAATATAAATAACATGAGTTAGTCACTTGTCTCAATATGGATATAACATCATACGAGTGTAGTTACATCAAACAACTTAATTAAGTAACTAATTCATAATAATCAACTCATGTTAAAATCGTACAACATGATTTATAATCTCAATTTCAATGAGTGATTACTCAATTCATTATTCACTTTAACATCATTAATTCACAATTATGTTATTCAATCCATACTTACATGGATTCATATCATAGTTTTCAACAACATGTTCACTAACTGTGATATGCTACTACCATATGATACAACATGATATTTAACTCAATTATCGAATTTCTTAACTTATCACGTAGTCACTTTTGCGACTACAATTCAATTGAGTTATCATTTACTTACCAAGTTATGATTATCATGATCATGAAATCATATTAATCCATCTTAATCATTGTTAACTACCATAATTATAATAATCCTCATGAACACTTAATCAAGTTATAGCTTTTTAGCTTGAATCATGCTAATCATCATCAATAATCACCCCTAATATGATTATTAACAATATTTTATCAATTACACATCATTAGCTTAGGCTTAGAAATCATAATTCATGGATAATCAATTAAACCCATGACTTTTTTCATGATCATCATTAATTTTATCATTTCTAGCTTAGGGTTTCACTTATAATCATATATTAAGCATCAACTAATCATTATATGATCATAACAAGCTTCAATTTAACATCAATCATCCTAATTTTATCATTTACCCAAAAAACCCATTTTCTATCTTTTAAAGAAATCAAGGAATTGATACTTACAATTGATTAGGATGATGTAGAGATGATTAATTCAAGTTATGGAAGCTTGAATCCAAGTTTTATAGCCTCAATTTTAATCTCCAAGCTTGTTTCAAATTTTCAATCATCCCTGTGGCTTGTTCGATTCGTACAGAAGGAAGCAGGAGGAAGAAAACATTTTGATTTTGCAAGATTTTGATGTTTGAGGATGATTTAAGTTAGTTCTAGGGTTTTAGATTTGTTTCTCATTCCCGATCGAATTTTATGGAGATGTTGTCATGATAAGAACGTATTTTACACATATATTACATAATATGTGTACTAGTTTTGTCCCCTTTAATATCTATTGCCTGGAACTTAAAAACCATTTGCGGGGAAATATTATTTTATTTTACCGTCCACTGAATTAAATTAAAACAGTTAACAATTTACTAGTCACAATAAATTATGTGACTCTTTAACCAATTATTTTTAAATAATAACACAGAACTATTTTCTGACACACGAATAAAATATTAAAAGTCGAAAAATATTAAAATACAACTAGACCCGAGGACTGTATGTTACAAATCTCTCCCCCTTAAAGAGATTTCATCCTCGAAATCTGATCATACTTATCCAATCTATTTAATAGAATCACATATTCGCTCATTTACTATATGTACATAAAATGTGTGTAACATTTTAAATCGTTTATGCATATTATCATTATGCATATCTTTATCTCTGCAAACATAATTGTACATACATTATACTTTATTCCAATAGCTATCACCAATGCAATATCCAGCATAAAGTGTAGCATAATCAACTATTTTCTTACAATATACACGTATCAGACGTTACTCCCTTGAGCAACTTATATATATAAATACATATTTTCAATTCTTTCCACATGCACATAACCGAATGTACATGTTTCTATCTTTTTCCTGCACAGGTATTATGCATATATCCTGTCTCTAATTAGTTTAAATGACCACTTACATGACCCTTCATAACTAGTCATGTATATAATTTAAAACACACAATCACTTGACATAAGTGAAACACCTAATCACATGAACATTCTATTGTTATATCAATAACACTAGTGGTAATGAATACCACAATATACACATTAACAATAAAAGTTATATTCAATTCACAACTAGCAATTTAGCTAATAACTATGTATTTCTTTAGCTAACACATTGCTCAAATATCTACTTTCGCAACTAGTTCTTTACTGATTTACAACTTATATTTGTATACCACCACTAGGTTATATGAAACTCTTTATCTGAAAGAAATTCGAAGTCATATAACCATAAACACATAAGAATAAGCAATATGTAGAGGTCAAATCCAATAGGTAAAACTATTATCACATAATCTATTAGCATCCTACCAATATCCAGTTGGATGCTAAATCAGCACCAGTTAATACCATGCCGCATTAGCATAAATCTTTCAACAACATAAGGTGCTGTCTTTAGTCACATAATCAACAATATATCAACTGACCTCCACTTTGCTTAACTCTTATTTTAATTCATACTAGTTGCAATTAACCACATACACATTTCTTGTACCATAGGTACCACATTAAAACAACTGATTAGTGGTCTAGTATTCTATCATTTCAGTCAATCATTGACTATTTATCCACTACAGGTCAACATATCTTACCTGTTATTTCAAAATCACTTTAAGTTCTCTGGTACTTGGTAACCTCAATAATTTCATGTAAAATGGCATAAACACGTTGGCCAGACGTCGTCATATTACGTAAGGTACACTTCATTTTCAGATCACTTCATACCATCAATCTCCAAAGTGATTAACTTTTACTCTCACATTTCTCACAAGGTGATATCAATAATTATCACTCGTATAATAACACTTTGTAGCAATTATATGACCACCTATTAACTTGCTACCAATTTCATCTATCACTTTGAGTATGCATCTAATCACATAATCAGGTAGATGTTTTGGTCAAAAATTACACTAAGCAATTAAGTGATCAAATTTAGAAAAGTGAGGTTTGGTGCTATAAATTACTTTCAAGATAATTACGCTTTTACACGATTATCTATATGAGTAAATGACAACTTTGAATGAATATTATTTGTTTTAAATAGGTCTCAGGACTTATTGTGAATAGTGAAATAATATTTGTTTTAAATTACTGTAGTTGATGGTAAAAGAAAATATTATTCTCGCATATGGTTTTCGGGTTCCAGACAATAGATTTAGGACGGGTATAAAATTATACCACTTAATATGGGAGTCGGTTTGTGAGCCGACTTATATTTGCTTCCCTGAACTTTCTTTCTTCATTTCCTAAACATCAAACCAAAACATAAGTTTCCAACTTGAAATTTTACTAAATTTGCAAAGGCTGTGATTTCGATTCTACCATATCAGAACTATCATAATCATCATAAGCTTCATCAGCTTATTAATCCTTTCTTCTTCATCACCAAAAAGTGAGTTTGAGTTTTTAAAAGATTTGATTATTTGGGTTATTGAGTTATACTTGAAATTGAAACTTGATTTCGATGTTATAGTGGTTACCTGAAGTGTTAGAAGCATTTAGTAACCTGAAACTGAGTATGTTTGTGTTAAATTCGAGTTTTTATGAAAATAGCATCGAAACTCGAAGAAACCCAGTTCGTCTCGCGAAGCGAGTTGAGTTTTGCGAACTGAGTAGTTTTGCGGTGCGAACCGAGTTCTGCGAGCTGAGATGGCTCTGCGAACTAAGTTATTTCGTTGCGAGTCGAGTTTTCGTGAACCGAGTTGACATGCGAACCGAGATCACTGCGAACCGAGATTTTTGTTTCGCAAATTTTAAAAGTGCACAAGTGTAAAAGTCCTTGCACCTTTAGTGACTAAAAAGTTTACAAATTTTTCATTAATTCGGATTGAGCTGAAATTCGCATGTCCACTCGGAAACGGCCCAATGATCAAGACTCTATTTTAAGATCCTAGTCAGTTTTTGGCCATTCGGGGTCATCTAGGGGTCGAAAATAGCATTTTTCAGTTTTAAAACGTAATTTCGGGATTTTCGGATTTCATTTATGAATGAACTTTTGGTTGTTTAGACTCCAGGGACTTACCTGCTTAAATAAATATGTTAGAATGATGATTATGGAACAAGTTACTAACTTGTGTGTTATGTGGTGTTTCAGATACTCCAAAGACTCAGTGATATAAGACTGCTGAGTGTGGAATCTACAGACACTACAAGAAAAATCACCATTAGTGATAAAACTGATTTCGTCACTAACATTATAAAAATTGGTCACTAACTATTTTTGTGACAAAATTAAGGTGGTCACTTTTTGTCACTATAGGTCCGTCACTGTAGAGACCAAAGGCGAAATGTCGTCACTTTGATGACGAAGCTTTAGCTGAAATTGTCACTGAAATGTCGTCACTAGACAATTTTGTGACGACTTTTAGTTTTGCGTGACTAATTAGTGACAAGATTCTAGATCGTCACAAAATAGTTTGTCACTAAAGCCTATTTTTCTTGTAGTGAGAGGTATCGGTGAGTGGATTTGGAACCCATCTTTTGATTTAGTTGTAACTGTTTGGTTGCAACAAGTAAACGTAGATGTGTTTATTAGACTGTTTAGTCTTAATTAATGAATTAATCTACGTGATATGTGGATCTTTGTGTATCAGATTATTGAGGTCAACGTGTAGTTGGACTTTTTGATTATTATGTGATTTACACAGGTTTTGATTCATTTGTTGTGTTTGAAACCTGTGTATGAGTTTAATAACCAATAGTTATCGGTCTCGTCCGTTATGGCCATACGGATATGTACGATAAGTGTTCTTGGGGAATCCCCGGGTATTATGATATCCCAAGAGCCACCGATCCTCATTGAAATATGTATATGTTTATGGTTATTTGGTGTAAACAAATGATTATGCTAAGTTGAATTGTGTGTGACAAGTTCATTCACTTAACTTCGTGTTAATCCCTCATTTTACTTCCTGCAGGTTTTGTTAATTATGGGGTGATCAGGAAGTGATGCTTTGAAAGCAAGGGATGTTTGACTGCTCTGCTAACTCTGATATAGTTTTGTTATAAACTAAGTTTGAAATTATATAATACCCCGTTTGAGTAATATGTGTACAGTGTGTTAATAACTTTAAACTATGTGGTGTATCATATTTTAAAAAAGTTATGTACATTTTCATTATGTATAATAGTAAAGTATGTTTTTAACATACGATTCCGAGTAAAATCATATAATATTGATGTTCAGAATGAGGGGTGTTATAATTATTATTTCTAAATTTTTCTTGTATAGAAAAGAATAGATAGATTTAAAAGATAAAAGTTTATAAAAGTAGTCAGGTGATTTTTCTAAAAACATGTTTTGTTTAAATCAAAGTCGTCTAAGGCTAAATAAAACTAAAACAAAAAATAAAAAAAACGTGTGTTCCTACGTATAACCTTTTCTTGCCCTGCATTTTCACGTACAAAGTGTCACTCCCTTAGTGATGAGCCGTCACTAAAAGCACACGATGTGTGCGGCGTTTTGTCAAGATTCTGGTTCAATAACATTGTCCTACGGCGGCCTCCCACACCGCGACAACATTCTGGACGACGTTGTAGACAGCGTTCTGGGCTACCGTCCAAGCTAAAACATTGGTTTTTTTCTTCCTTTTCTTGTTTTTTTTCTTATTTACAACCACACATTAATTAAAAAAGTTAAAATAAATTTTGAGAACACTGTAAACTCAAGATCCTTCACACCCTCACTTTTTCAACAACAACATTTATGTAAGGTCACTATAAAAACGGTATCATCACACAATGTGCTCTAAAAGTCGGGGTCAACGGGTTGCCCACCTTCGAGGTCTTGGGGTCCCGCACATATATGTCTGTTTATTAGACGTCACACCTTTTCGTGAAAAGTTATAGTCTGTGTTTGTTATATTAATCGCTAAAACGATTTTGTATATAACAAAATTAACACATAATAATTTTGCTCTATTGGACAACGCAAACACAACATAATATCTTTGTTATTCTCAAAATTATATGCCAGGATATTGAGTGATTTCTTGAATTATCCTAATAAAAGATTTCGTGATACCTAGGCAGTGTTGGTCGAACTACTTTATAGTGAAAGTGATTTCACATGATTCAAGTAATTCGTCTAGATTATCATCACACTCAGGTACACATTTCAAACACTTCAGTAATCACATCTAATGACATCTGATTTGTATGTTTTCGTCAATTGATGACAATTGCAAGAAGTTTAAAACGCTTTCTAACAGTCGATGTGGTTTACATCTGGTTCCCGACGGTATTATGGTAGTTAACGATGGTTTTCACTTTTCAGCATTCACAAAATGGTTTTCTTGGAGCGTCCGACGGTTTTTATCAAAATGTTGATTGTGTTCAAATGGTTTTGGATGTCGAGTAGGTAATGTAAAGAGAGAATGTGACATGTCAAAATTTGGTAGCAGTACTATTAAGTAAGTGTGGTGCATCCCACTTTTAAATTGATAAAAAATAAAAATAGTTATGTGTATTATATATATCGAGTGAGTGTCACCTTTTTATTCAACTTACTTTATATTAATGTGCGTCCTTAAATAATTTATCATTTTATAGACAAATAAATAAAGATTCGTCTAGTTGTATCAAAACATAATTCAAGTGGGGAATGTATCGTGTTAATTTACCTGAAAGAAAAAAAATGACATTTCTATTATGATGTAGTAGTACTTATGGTATAACGATTTTAATAATGTTTGTTACTATCGTAATTAATTAATTGTACTCCGTCTTTATTACGTAGTGGAGTAATCGTTAAACACTTAAACTCCCTCCGTCCCAAAATTACTCACTCGACAAAAAACACGCAGTTTAATATAAACATTAGGGGTGAGCACAAACATCGATTAACCAAACTGTAACCAAAATAACCGATTAACCGAACCAAAATAACCGACCCACTATGTTAACCGACGGTTCGGTTATATATATTTTGGTTAACCGAATATTACGGTTCGGTTACGGTTAATGCCCCTAACCGACCCATTATTAAACGAACCGCTCCAATATTATATGTATTACTTTTTTTTTTAAATTTATATATATATTAATGTATGTATAGCATCTTGATTGTATGCATCTGTATAAAGATTTATTTTAGTACGTTTGGATATGTACAAAGAAGTTTAGTTTTGGGACTTTTGGGTTTTGGACTTAAGTCTTGAACTTTGTCTTGGACCCATAAATTAATGGACTTGAATCATCCATCACTATATAGTTCCACCCTTTTTATTACTCTGCATTAATCAAGAAGTTAACTAATTAAGCAGCTACTAATTTTCTGTTGTAATTTTATTGTGTATATACAATAGTAACTAATTATGTAGTTTAGAATTGCCAATGTTAATGTATTTAACATTATTTGGCTACGGTATTATTAATTGCACCGATCTGATTTAATTTTTGTGTGACTTTGTCATGTTTGTGATTTTTTAATGGGCTAATGGCCTATAAACTAATGATAAATCTGATTAAAAATTGAACAAATATACGGCCAATGTAATGACTATTGGGCTAGAATCACAAACCCAAAATTTTGGTGGTTAACCGTTTTAACCGAAAAAAATAACTGACCCGGAGAAAATAACCGATAACCGACCCATCTTTTAACCGAAACCGATCGGTTTCTATTATCCGTTAACCGAAATTTCGGTTATGGGTTCATTTTTGGGTCATAACCGACCCATACTCACCCCTAATAAACATAATCATTACTGCTTTCTCTTTCTTACTTTTTGCAGAATGACAGTTTTACCCTTAACTAATTAATTACTATTTTGTGAAAAGTGTGTAATAATAACTTCAATTAAGGGTAATATGGTAATCACGATCAAACTTCACTATTCGATTTTTGAAAGTGGACAATTAATTTAGGACGTCCAAAAATGGAAACATGGACTATAATATTGGGACGAAGGAAGAACCAAATAAGGTAAATTGTAGTGGTAATACACTAATACGTTGAAAATAAGCATCACTTTAGTGTGTTAGAATATTTATTAGTAAGTTTTAAATAGACGTGCACAAAAACCGGTTTTGGCAAAAACCCGACCCGACCCGAACCGGTTTTGGTCAAACTTGGTCAAAACCGGTTTGTCCAAAAATCGGTTCGGGTTCAACCCGATTTGGCCACCCTCAAAACCCAACCCGACCCTAACCGGTTTTGGTAGGGTCCAAACCGGTTTGGGTTCAAAACCAGTTCCAAACCGGTTTTTTTATAAAAATCGTATTTTCGTTCGTGCGTTAAGCGTTTTAAGGAAAATCAACGTTTGGGCCAATTTTTTTTCATTAACTTTGTAGAACATTAGTAATGGAAACATAATTGATCAATAACATAACCAAAATGCGTCTAAATCTTCTTAAAAATATTATTGAATCGGAAAAGTCTATAAAATTCATAAACGTTTGAGCGTTAAGCGTTTTAAGGAAAAGCAACGTTTGGACCAAAATTTTTTCATTAACTTTGTAGAACATTAGTAATGGAAACATAATTGATCAATAACATAACCAAAATGCGTCTAAATCATCTTAAAAATATTATTGAATTGGAAAAGTCTATAAAATTCATAAACGTTCGAGCGTTAAACGTTTTAAGAAAAAGCAACGTTTGGGCCAAATTTTTTTCATTAACTTTGTAGAACATTAGTAATGGAAACATAATTGATCAATAACATAACCAAAATGCGTCTAAATCTTCTTAAAAATATTATTGAATCGAAAAAGTGTATAAAATTCATAAACGTTCGAGCGTTAAGCGTTTTAAGGAAAAGCAACGTTTGGGCCAATTTTTTTCATTAACTTTGTAGAACATTAGTAATAGAAACATAATTGATCAATAATATAACCAAAATGTGTCTAAATCTTCTTAAAAATATTATTGAATCGGAAAAGTCTATAAAATTCATAAACAGTTGATACTTTCAAGGAATGTTTTACTAAATGCAAGGAAACATGTGCTTAAAAAGTGGTACTGTAAGCATAAAGAATTGTACTTTTCCGTGAATTTAGTAAAAACTTCCTTGCATTTATCAACTCCCAAATCAAAGTAGTTCGAACGTTAGACTTTTTAAGGAAAAACAATGTTTGGAGCAAATTTTTTTATTAAATTCATAGAACATTAGTAATACAAATGTAATTGAACAATAACTTAAACAAAAGTCTTCTAAGTCTCCTTAAAAATATTATCGAATATAAAAAAGTCTTCAAAGTCTTCATAATTTTCATAATCCTCAACTTGTATTAATCTTCAAGTTTTCAAACATCTTCAAAGTCTTCAAAAGTCGAAATCTTCTTCAGAGGCAGCCTCGCGCGAAGCTTGATCAAGAGCAATTTCTTCTTCGGAAAGTGATGTTGTTACACCTTCTTCCACCTCGATATTCTGTATGTCTTCTTCGTATTCCATTTCACCTTCAAGACTTGAAACATTTTGTATACGTTCCGCGGCGTCCAAGTGATCCTTCAAGCAAATGCACATCTCTAAGGAGGCCGGTGTGAGTCTTGTTCTTCGTATAGATAATACCCTGCCACTAAGAGAAAAAGCAGATTCCGAAGCTACCGTAGAGGCTTGGACGGTTAGTAAATCTCGGGCCATGATGGCTAGAACGGGAAATTGAGATTCCCTCTCTTTCCACCAAGCCAAAATATCAAATTGTTCGAACTCATTGGGTAGAATAGTGGCCAAAAAATCCGTTCTGGTATATCTCCCATATTCGCTAGTGGTATTTTGGATACCATCACCCCTTGCCCGTTTATGGTTTTCTTGTTTTAAACTATTATAAAAGTTTAGCATTGGATTGCTAGAAGAAGATGAATAAAACATTGGGTTAGCCGTACTACCGGACACATGTGTGGTTGAACTATATTTTTGAAAATATACGCCAAATAAATCTCCCAAAGATTTGTTAAAATCCGTTTTTGCATTATGTGAAAACAATGGGTCGGCTTCATTCAAATCCAAATAGTGACAAATGTTATCGATAAGCATTTCCACGCCGGTAACGTTCAAACAAGGGTTCATTGCGGCGGAACAAGTAATTACCGGTGGCATTTCTTGAAAATATTTTTTTAGTTTTTCTTTCATGGGAGCCACCATTTCTTCAAATAAAGGACCTTCATAGATGTAGTCGTTTAATTTTGTAGTCATTAACCAAATTTGATTAAGCACCAAATGACTAGTTGGATAATAAACACCCGATTCGACTATCTTTTTAACATACTCCCAATATGCGATTGGAAATGGTATTGCAAGACCTTTTGTAACAAGATGATCATGAAAAACTTGTAAAGTATCGCGTTGGCGTAAACCACATACAAACATATGGTAGGTCGAATTCCATCTAACGGGCATGTCCCAATTAGGAGTTAAAAAAATAGAATTCGTATCCTTACACAATTTCATATAAGATTTGTATCTAGCTTTACCCTTTTGAAAAACGTCTTGCAACATAGATTTATACCTCGTTTTTACTTCATCTACATCTTCAACCGCTAGTCCGGCTTGCACAACCAAGTTAATGATGTGTGCAACACATCGACTATGATAAAAAATGCCCTTCAATGGTGGTGCGTATTTTAGTATTAATTTTGAAACGGCAAGTGTATTATTACTAGCGTTGTCAAAAGAGATTGAAAAAACCTTTTCTTCCAATTTAAATGTTTTAATCACACTTCGTAACATGTAAAATAAGTTTTGACCCGTGTGAGGATACTCAAAGTCTTCAAAAGCAATGATACGTTTCATCATTTGCCAAGTTACGGGATCAACCCAATGTGCGGTTACACGAAGGTACGAACCGGGCAAACCATGAGGAGCCGACCAAACATCGGTTGTTAATGATACACTTGTATTTAAATTTTCAAAACCGATTTTTACTTGTTTTTTAGCTTTTTTCCACAATTTAAGGGCATCGCGTTTAAGAGTAGTACGACTTACATGATTATATCGCGGTTGAAGAGTGGTTTGAATCACCCTAGTAAGCCGAGGGTTGTCGAAGTGGTTGAAAGACAAAGCTTCTTGAATCACATAACCCGCAAAAGCTTGTCGACACCGTTCCACATCGTATGTAAAATATAGAACCATCTCGTGCCATAGAAGATTGACCACTTGCTTTCGGATTACCTTTGAGTGCCTCACAATGCTTTTCGGTATAATTTCTCAACGTTGTGTTGGAGTCGGGTTTGAAGAATTTTCGACAACGTTTACAATGTGTTTTTATCGTACCATCCGACAACAACACTTTGTCGAAACCACCCCAAATCTCCGGATTTCTTTTGTTGGGCAATTGTTTCACAATCGTTGGTGCATTTGAAGAACCAACACCATGGGAAGCCGAAGAAGATTGAGTTGCCATGAGAATATAGTATGCGTTTTTGAGTTTTTGTATATAAGTATGAGTGTATGATTGTTTGTGAATGAAATTAAATCAAACCTTCTATATATAGTTGAATAAGGATGGCAAAATGGTAAAAAAAATGCAAAAAAAATGGCTATTTCCCCTCCTAACGGCTTTAAAACTTTCACACAAAAAAACCTGGTTTCAAACCGGTTTTTCAAACCGGTTACAAACAGGTTCAAACGGCTAGGATGTCAAACCGGTTTCAAACCGCCGGGTTGGGTAAAACCCGAACCGGTTTTGGTCAAAACCGGTTTTGACTGGGTCGGTTTCGGTTTGAAATCGGATCGGGTCGGGGAAACCGGTTTTTTTGCCCACCTCTGGTTTTAAAGCTTAGGATAGATTAGGTATATAGGTTGCTGTCTGAAAGATTCTGTATTACAAAATATATATAGTAATATAATAATTACTCACATCGTAAGCATAACTATTTTTCTTGTATTTAGAATGGAGAAATAAAAAATAAAAATAAAAATTGTATTACACTTTTCACCTATTTAAATTTAATGTATACAACTTTAACAATTTGCCACCGTAAGCATATCTATTGGAATTAACAATTTACCACCGTAAGCATAACTATTAGCAAATCTTACTTCTAATAACCTTGTAAATACCATAATAATCCTAATAACCGATGCTTATGTTATGTATCATAAAAAAGAAAGAATCATGAAAATTAGTTTTATCATTGTGACGTGGCAATGTATGTTATTAATTGTGGTTTACGGGAAGAAAAAGAAGTCTATAATGCAATGCTTTAAAATTGAATATGAAGTGGACGTGGGTTAGTAAACAATAAATGTTATATTCATCGTTTCTAGATTAGCTAAATTTGTATAGAGGAGGCTTAAATTAATACTCCATTCGTCGTATTTGAAGTATTTATAGTATTATTCAAGAATGTCTCGTTATAAATGTTCATTTTGTTATTTAACTAAGAAAAAAGACTTTAGTGGATACAAATTATATCTAGTTAGTAAAAAGTATAGTCAGTGAACATTTCAAAAAAAACGTGCGTAGAACCAAAGTGGATATTGTGATCGAAACAGGAGTACAAAAGTTAAGTTAGTACGTAACCTTCGGATATACGAAAATAGAGGTCATTTGTATATTTCGTGAGATGTGCACTTATATAGATATATAATTCGTATACACGCAAAAAAATTGGTCTGTATACATATATAGTACATTAGTACACAACAATGTAATTACAGACAGTTCATTAACGACTTTTTGGTAGTTTCTAATAAAGTGGATGCATTTTATTGTGTATTGATCGATTTTTGTTAGTCACACATCAATTTACGGTGTTCTGATACTATACTTTAATATTATGTTGCGCATATTAATATTGGTAATCTACAAAAAAATTTAGAACAACGTAATGTTAATGTCAAAAATCACATTTATTAATTCGAACTCAAATTGTGAGTGTGAAACAGTTTGATATACATCTAGATAAACTTAGGATTAAAAGGGCCGTAGTATTTTAAGGGGAATACAATTTTAGTCGTCGATTTTTATGATCAACAGCTTACATTCGCAACAATGTATTTTAGGTAAAATGTATTGTGATTAAGATGCAAAGATCCTAGACCGTTGATCACAAAGATCAACGGCTAAGATCGTCTGCTTCTTCCGTATCAAATGCAATTGTCCTCAAAACCCTTACACATACATGTACTTATTAATTAGAGTTACAATAGATAGGTGACCATTTTATGTATACTATCAGACGATTGAATTTAGTGATACGTTTACAAATTTATATGTAAAAATAGCGGCCTAAATTCAGGGCCATTTTCGAGGGTTTGAGGCCTCTGAATTATAGGGGCCTCAAAATATGTGTGTTTATGTATATCTAAAACTACTTATAAAAAATCACTTCTGTTGAATTTTAGAATTTTTAAATATAATCAAAGTTCCAAAACTGCCCTCCAACATAATTATTTATTTACATAATTCCTACCGCTAACACAATTACCCCAAGACACCAAAAATAAAACAAATCACAATTTCAAGGATACAAACAAGAAAACAAATCACAATCAACAAAATTTTTTACAAAAATTATTTCACTTTTATCGTTTATATGTCTTCTTGGTTTGACATGCTGACTACTATAATCGTCATCATAAAATAATACCATTTTATTAATTCGGTATCGTTGCATTGCGCGGGTAACTACTGGTAAACATAATACGATTGTTAATTGCAAGAAAAAAGAATATGATGTAGTTGTTTGAAAAGTTGATTGAGCTTTAGCAAAAGCAAAAAAAAAA
Organism: Helichrysum umbraculigerum; assembly: GCA_949592205.1. NCBI lineage: Eukaryota > Viridiplantae > Streptophyta > Magnoliopsida > Asterales > Asteraceae > Helichrysum > Helichrysum umbraculigerum. The sequence goes on along the minus strand of CATIUR010000004.1, from coordinate 140,654,528 downwards.
ATCTTATAGCCAGATATAAGGTCTCATTTGAAAATTAATTATTGGTCTTTTTACCAGAAGCTTCGAAAATCAGAGAAAGCACTGCCTAAATTAGTAAAAAAAGCTACATGTAACACCCGGCCAAAAAGGGCAAAATTCGCGCCCAATTTAAACTTTCATTTCCACGTATTGTATACGCATTATTACCAAAGTGTTCAAGTATTATATTATATATATATATATATATATATATATATATATATATATATATATATATATATATATATAACATAAAATGATTATTTAATAATCGCGTCTAAACAAATCTAACATAACGTAGAAACTCAAAACGAACACGTAAATCGGGGCCGATAAATAAACGAAACATTTTTATAAGTGTTTTCAAGTATTTATATTAAATATTTCAAGTGAAAACATTTCTATAAATAACTTTAATATATTTTTAGAAGTTATTTATCACTATTTATTATTTTGTTAAAATAATACGTATAACACCCCTCATTTCATAATAATAATATTATATAAAGTACGGAAGCGAAGATGAATAAAACACATTACTTCATTACATATTTTTTTTCAAAATCCCAAAACAGTTAGATGGTTAAGTTACTACCACTTAAAACTTGTTCAAAAGATTAGCATGTCGGGGTATTATATAAACTAAACTGAGTTACAACAAAATAATCAGAGTAGCTTGAATATCAAACATTCCCTACTTCCAAGGTTTGACCTTCCTGCTACCCACCCGCATGCTCAAAATCAAAAGTCTGCAGGAAGTAACAACGAGGGATTAGCACAAAGCTAAGTGAGTGAGTTCATAACACAACATCTAACTTAGCATAATCATATAATTGCTTCAAACAACCGCAATACGATATTCAATAAATCAACAACAACTTAACGAGGATCGGTGGCTCTGGGGATAACCATAATGCCCGGGTGGCTCCCCAAGAACACTTACCCAACCATATCCGTATGGCCATACGGACGAGACCGATAACTAGTGGAAGTTGAACTCAAATACAGAATCAATACACACAACAAATGAAGTACGACTCTGTATAATTCATTCAACCCCTGCCTAGTTCAACCAACCATTTAAACAACCTGTTGACCTCGTTAACAACTGATGCCCGAAGGCCAAACACATAGCACAAAGGTTCACAGTTAACAAGGTATATCAACTAATCAACAAAACATATTCACGTTTATTCGTTGCAATCAAATGATCACAACTAAATTAAATGGTGAGCTCTGAATCCACTCACCGATACCTTTGCAGTCAACACACCCAGCTACTAATCACTGAGTCTTTGGGGTATCTGAAACATCACGCAACAACACAAGTTAGAACTTGTCATTAATAAGTGGTACTTAAGCAACTAACGACTTTACGCTAATACTTATACTATTAAACAATCAGTAATATAATTAGATCGTAACATAATTATCTTGCATATTTGGTTTCCAAATACACCTATACATTGCAATTACAATTCAAAGAATTTAACTATTTTATTTCAAAATTTAGTCTTAGCCGTTCAGCTTCAACTGTCATAGCCGATCGGCTTAATTCACATAACCGATCGGCTCATCATAGCCGATCGGCTTCCCTTGTTGATTTTTCAGACTTTTATTCGAGGTCCAAGTTCTGATGTGTTTTTGAACTAATAAAGCCTATCGGCTATACTAAGCCGTTCGGCTTTTAAAGCATAACCGATCGGCTTTGTCATAGCCGATCGGCTTCCACATGAAAACCCAGCAAATCCAGTTCGATCATGGCACAGCCCAGAATTTCAAATCACAATCACCAAATCCGAATCAATCATGCAGAACACATATGTAACAAGCTTCTAATGCTATACTAACATCTATTACAACAATAACATCTAAAGATTCAAGATTATGCCAAAATTTATAAAATTTCTTTAAACTAACTACTAACATTGATCATAGCTCATAACATGAATTCGATGTATACAACTAGTGAATAATTCATCACCTAGTATCACACATCACATATAATCATTAACTAACACCTATATCCACATCAAATCATCAATTATCATAAATTCTAAGTTTTGGAATAAACTCCATTTACCTTGAAAATGAAGAAGATGATGAATATAGGAAGTAGATTATGATGATGATGATAGTAGCTTGTAGATTCCAATCTCCAAACACTTCCAATTTGATGATCTCTCTTGATTTTTACTAATTAGGGTTTATGGTTTCATTGGAAATGGAAAGAAAAATTGGTAAAGTAACTAATAATGGATCGGTCCACCTTTTTAACCAGTTAACATTGTGGGTAATTTATACCCACTCTAAATCTATTGTTTGGAACCTAATTACTAAATACGAGAAACTTATTTTATTATACCGTCAACTTTAATATATTAAAACAAGCAACATTTTACTAAACACAATAAGTCCTGAGACCTATTTCACAAACTTTCTCAATTAAACAATCATATCACAAAATTATTTAAAACAATTAAATACGCAAATATAAATAGAAAATACCAGACTATCGGAGAGGATGTTACAAATCTCCCCTCCTTAAGGAGATTTCGTCCCCGAAATCTCAACACCATCAAACAATCCAGGATATCTGGACTTCATCGACTCCTCGGACTCCCAAGTCAAGTTGGACCCTAAACTATGTTTCCACTTTACAAGTACCATAGGAATTTGTTTCTTCCTAAGTTTGGTAATTTTCCTATCTAGGATTTCTACCGGTTCTTCAACTAACTTTTGAGTCCTATCAACTTTTAAATCCTTCAAAGGAAGTATCTGCGACTGGTCCTCGATGTTACACCTCCTCAAATAACACACATTAAACGTACTATGAATACCCGAAAGCTCAGGAGGAAGATCCAATGTCACTGACTGGTCATTAACCACATGTCGAATTTTGAATGGACCAATGTATCTAGGTGCCAACTTTCCCCGTTTCCCAAAACGAATCACACCCTTCCACGGAGAAACTTTAAGGTAGACTAGCTCACCTTCGGAAAATACAACCGGTCGCCTTTTCGGATCTGCATACTTTTTCTGTCTATCGCGCGCGGCTTTCAACTTCTCACGTGCAATTGCTACCTTATCCGCAGTAATTTGCACAATGTCGGGTCCAGCAAACTGTTTCTCACCGGCTTCCAACCAACATGTCGGTGTTTTACAACGACGACCATACAACATCTCATACGGAGGCATACCGATACTGGAGTGATACGAATTGTTATAAGCAAATTCGACCAATGGAAGATGTGAATCCCATGAACCTCCATATTCCAACACACAGGCACGAAGCATATCCTCTAATGTTTGAATCGTTCGTTCTGATTGACCGTCTGTTTGTGGATGATACGCTGTACTTAGATTTACACGAGTACCCAATTCTTGTTGAAGACTTTGCCAAAAATGTGAAACAAAACGGGAATCTCGGTCTGACACAATCGACACAGGAATACCATGTCGTGATACAATTTCATTTAGATACAAATGGGCGAGCTTAGTCAAAGAAGTTGTCTCACTCGCAGCAAGAAAATGCGCACTTTTTGTCAACCGATCAACGATAACCCAAACCATGTCATTACCTCGAACGGTACGCGGCAGTTTAGTTACAAAATCCATGGTTATATGTTCCCATTTCCACTCGGGAATTTCCAACTGTTTCAGTGATCCGTACGGCTTTTGATGTTCAGCTTTAACTTGCGCGCAGATATGACAATTACCAACAAACCGTGCAATGTCAGTCTTCATCGTGGGCCACCAATACAAAGGTTTTAAATCGTTATACATTCAAGTACTACCGGGATGAACAGTTAACTTAGATTTATGAGCTTCATTCAAAATAGTATCCCGAATTCCGCCAAGTAAAGGAATCCACACCCGAGACTTAAAAGTTTTCACTCCTCTTGAATCGTCTACTAATTCATCTTTCCTTTTCAACATGATTTCGGACTTTAAATTGTGATCCAACAAGGCTTCTAATTGTACAATTTTGATTCGATCAATCAAGTCAGAGGAAACATTTACTTTCAAATAGAAGATTCGATCAGAAGCACCCTTTCGACTTAGAGCATCCGCAACCACATTAGCTTTGCCCGGATGATATCTAATTTCACAGTCATAATCTTTGATCAATTCAAGCCATCGTCTCTGACGCATGTTCAACTCTTTTTGGGAAAACACATACTGCAAACTTTTATGGTCAGTACAAACAACACATCGAGTTCCATACAAGTAATGTCTCCAAAGTTTTAAGGCAAAAACAACCGCTGCAAGTTCTAAATCGTGAGTGGGATAATTCTTTTCATGCGGTTTCAACTGACGAGAAGCATAGGCAATAACTCTATCCCTTTGCATAAGAACACAGCCCAAGCCTGAAAAAAGAAGCATCACAATAAACAATGAAATCATCGGAACCTTCCGGTAATGCTAACACCGGTGCCTGACACAACATTTGTCTTAACGTTTGGAATGCATGCTCCTGAAGATCAGTCCATACGAATTTCTCATCCTTACGGGTTAATTTGGTTAACGGACCAGCAATCTTAGAAAAGTCCTTTATAAACTTCCGATAATAACCCGCTAATCCAAGGAAGCTCTTTATTTCCGAAGCAGTCTTTGGGGCGTTCCAATTCATTACGGCCTCAATTTTGATTGGATCCACTTTCACACCATCTTTACAAATTACATGACCCAAAAATTGAACCTCTCGAATCCAAAATTCGCATTTAGAAAACTTAGCATACAACTGTTCTCGCTTCAAAGTATCCAGAACTAATCTTAAATGCATGGCATGCTCCTCTTCAGATTTCGAATACACGAGGATGTCGTCAATGAAAACAATAACAAATTTATCCAAGAAAGGTCGACAAATCCTATTCATTAAATCCATAAACACAGCTGGAGCATTCGTCAGACCAAAAGGCATAACCAAAAATTCATAATGCCCGTACCTAGTACGAAAAGCAGTTTTCGGAATATCTTCTTCACGAACCCGGACTTGATGATAACCCGATCTCAAATCAATTTTAGAATACACTGAAGAACCCTGCAACTGATCAAACAAGTCATCTATTCTAGGCAGAGGGTATTTATTCTTTACCGTTCTCTTGTTCAACTCTCTATAATCGATACACATGCGCATCGACCCGTCTTTCTTTTTCACAAATAATACTGGTGCACCCCACGGCGAAGAACTAGGTCTGATAAAATCCTTATCCAACAGTTCCTGTATCTGATTCATCATTTCACGAATCTCAGAAGGAGCTAACCTATAAGGAGCTTTAGCTACAGGCGACGAACCAGGCACAAGATCAATACGGTACTCAACTTCCCTAACTGGTGGCAATCCAGGTAACTCATCAGGAAATACCTCAGAGTATTCACACACAACCGGTACTTCAGAAATAACTTTTCTTTCAAGCCTAGCATCAACTACATAAGCTAAGTAGGACTCGCAACCTTTGGATAATGACTTCCTAGCCTTCATCATCGAAATCAGGGGAATAGACATACCATCCCGTTCTCCTCGAGCCACAACGTATGACCCGTCGGAGATTGGGATCCTAATCAACTTTTGGTGGCAATCAATGCTAGCCCTATTCTGACTTAACCAATCCATACCAACTATTACGTCAAAACTAGGGATTGGCATCAACAAGAATGAAATAGGGAAAGTTCGGTCATCAATCACAATATTAGCTCCAGTCACCGAGGTGGTAACAGGAACTAGTTTACCGCTAACAATTTCTACTTCTATGGGCTTGGTTATCACAGTAGGCACTACTTTCAACTTGTCACAGAAGCATACAGATATGAAAGTACAAGTAGCACCAGAATCAAATAAAACACGAGCCGGTACAGAGTTTATAAAGAATGTACCAGTGATAACATCTTCTGTATGCACAGCCTCATTGACTGTCATTTGAAAAGCCCGACTGGTTGCTGGTGGAGGATTCTTCCTTTTCTGACCGGAAGATGCCGAACTCCCGACCGAACCAGACCCCGCTTTCCCCGCCTCTGGACATTGCCCCACTCGATGTCCCTCCTTCTTACAAGTCCAACACACGAAATTCGGATAACGACAATTTCTTATCTCATGACCAAGTTCACCACATTTCAGACACTTATTTGTTTGCGGAGTACACGGCCCCGAATGTCTAGATTTGCATGTACTACACCAATTCGAACTTCCAGACGAACTACTCTTACTAACATACTTCTTAGTCTGACGATTACCTTGCCAATTTGATTTCCCTTTACTAGAGGAATCCGCTCTAGACTTTGAAGAATTATCTCTAAATCGAGTTTCACGGGAACCTCTAATATCACTATCAACTGATCGCGCCAAATTAAAAGCCTGAGATAAGCTAGTGGCTAGTCTCACGGTAGTACGGTAGTTATGGGGTAAAGTATCCACAAACTGTTCTATCTTCGTCTTCTCCTCCGGAACCCATTGTTGAACAAATCGAAGTTTTTCGGTAAATTGAGCTATCAATTCCTCCATGGTCATATTATCCGTTAATTGCAGATTCACAAAATCCCTCCTAATTTGTGCCATATGAAAATCAGAACAATATTGGTTACGCACTACTTGATGAAAGTCATTCCATTGAATAGATTCCTTTTGTTGTGAAGTTAAATGCCCCGTTATTGAATCCCACCAAACCATAGCATCATCCTTCATGCATTGCACAGCAAACTTGACCTTAGATTCTTCCTCACAACTAATCACATCAAACTTGCGTTCAATATCCCTTAACCAATTTAAAGCCACAGTTGGATTGGTACTTCCATGGAACTCCGGTGGTTTGCAAGACATAAAAGTTTTGAATGTACACATCTTATTGGTTTGAGAAGATGGACTAGCACCAAATACTGAAGATTGTTGTTGCAAAAGTTGCCTAGCTGCGGCTTCCTCCGCTTTCCTTTTAAACTCTCTAAGAAATATCAATTCATCTTCTATCTCATGTATATACTCATCCCTATTGGTTTCTTCACCTCCTTGATGAGATGTACCTTCCCGAACATTAGTCGCTACAGGAGGAACGACATACCGAGAGGCATTATTGGGGTTGGTGGTCGGTTGCTCGTCATCTGCCATTTCTGAAATCAACACAACACTTGAAACTTGTTAATCGTTAGCACCTATCTACTAACAATTTCACAACCAATGCTAAATCCCATACCCAGGAATGTTTGACATACCACGCTACAGTTTTGGGATTGAACATTCTACAATGCTCAATTACCCCAAAACCATGCTCTGATACCAACTTATAACACCCCTCATTTCATAATAATAATATTATATAAAGTACGGAAGCGAAGATGAATAAAACACATTACTTCATTACATATTTTTTTTCAAAATCCCAAAACAGTTAGATGGTTAAGTTACTACCACTTAAAACTTGTTCAAAAGATTAGCATGTCGGGGTATTATATAAACTAAACTGAGTTACAACAAAATAATCAGAGTAGCTTGAATATCAAACATTCCCTACTTCCAAGGTTTGACCTTCCTGCTACCCACCCGCATGCTCAAAATCAAAAGTCTGCAGGAAGTAACAACGAGGGATTAGCACAAAGCTAAGTGAGTGAGTTCATAACACAACATCTAACTTAGCATAATCATATAATTGCTTCAAACAACCGCAATACGATATTCAATAAATCAACAACAACTTAACGAGGATCGGTGGCTCTGGGGATAACCATAATGCCCGGGTGGCTCCCCAAGAACACTTACCCAACCATATCCGTATGGCCATACGGACGAGACCGATAACTAGTGGAAGTTGAACTCAAATACAGAATCAATACACACAACAAATGAAGTACGACTCTGTATAATTCATTCAACCCCTGCCTAGTTCAACCAACCATTTAAACAACCTGTTGACCTCGTTAACAACTGATGCCCGAAGGCCAAACACATAGCACAAAGGTTCACAGTTAACAAGGTATATCAACTAATCAACAAAACATATTCACGTTTATTCGTTGCAATCAAATGATCACAACTAAATTAAATGGTGAGCTCTGAATCCACTCACCGATACCTTTGCAGTCAACACACCCAGCTACTAATCACTGAGTCTTTGGGGTATCTGAAACATCACGCAACAACACAAGTTAGAACTTGTCATTAATAAGTGGTACTTAAGCAACTAACGACTTTACGCTAATACTTATACTATTAAACAATCAGTAATATAATTAGATCGTAACATAATTATCTTGCATATTTGGTTTCCAAATACACCTATACATTGCAATTACAATTCAAAGAATTTAACTATTTTATTTCAAAATTTAGTCTTAGCCGTTCAGCTTCAACTGTCATAGCCGATCGGCTTAATTCACATAACCGATCGGCTCATCATAGCCGATCGGCTTCCCTTGTTGATTTTTCAGACTTTTATTCGAGGTCCAAGTTCTGATGTGTTTTTGAACTAATAAAGCCTATCGGCTATACTAAGCCGTTCGGCTTTTAAAGCATAACCGATCGGCTTTGTCATAGCCGATCGGCTTCCACATGAAAACCCAGCAAATCCAGTTCGATCATGGCACAGCCCAGAATTTCAAATCACAATCACCAAATCCGAATCAATCATGCAGAACACATATGTAACAAGCTTCTAATGCTATACTAACATCTATTACAACAATAACATCTAAAGATTCAAGATTATGCCAAAATTTATAAAATTTCTTTAAACTAACTACTAACATTGATCATAGCTCATAACATGAATTCGATGTATACAACTAGTGAATAATTCATCACCTAGTATCACACATCACATATAATCATTAACTAACACCTATATCCACATCAAATCATCAATTATCATAAATTCTAAGTTTTGGAATAAACTCCATTTACCTTGAAAATGAAGAAGATGATGAATATAGGAAGTAGATTATGATGATGATGATAGTAGCTTGTAGATTCCAATCTCCAAACACTTCCAATTTGATGATCTCTCTTGATTTTTACTAATTAGGGTTTATGGTTTCATTGGAAATGGAAAGAAAAATTGGTAAAGTAACTAATAATGGATCGGTCCACCTTTTTAACCAGTTAACATTGTGGGTAATTTATACCCACTCTAAATCTATTGTTTGGAACCTAATTACTAAATACGAGAAACTTATTTTATTATACCGTCAACTTTAATATATTAAAACAAGCAACATTTTACTAAACACAATAAGTCCTGAGACCTATTTCACAAACTTTCTCAATTAAACAATCATATCACAAAATTATTTAAAACAATTAAATACGCAAATATAAATAGAAAATACCAGACTATCGGATAGGATGTTACAATACGCGAAAAATCTAAACGTTTTAAATTAAAACGTCTCAAACGCAACGAAAACGCGCGAATTTAATTCGGCAACCGAACGAAAGTCATATAATATTTTGACAACTCAAAATAAAGTATTTTAATGATACTTCAATGAAAAATTATCCAAAACATATCATTTATTTAAACGACATAAAATAACGTTAGGCGATTTAACGTTTTAGCGAAAATAACGGGTAAACGAACACAATACATAACCTAAACTTAATAGACAAAATTTAACTGATTTTTTACCCCAAGTGAGGCCCATTGGTCGTTCTCCCATGCCCCCATGTGCCCTCACATGGCACCAAACTTTAACCCACTAAAAACTCATGCAAAACTTACACATTCTCACTTTCCACTCAGCCCATCACCTCATTTTCTCTCCAACATCTTTCTAAAAACCCTTCTCTCTCTCTAACCTCTGGATATCAGCCACCATACCACCACCACTCACCTTCCTTTGACCACCACATCACCTCCATTGACCACCATAAAACACCATACAACCACCACATCAAAACATCACTTTTAAGCAAGGAATTTAGCTCAAGAAATTCTCCTTCATTCAATCATCATCTCCTTTGTAAGAATCACATAAACTCTTGATTAATATACTTGCATGATGTTTATTTATGTGTCTAGTTGTTCATCTAACTCTATAATGTTCAAATATCATGTTAAAACACGTTTTTATAACACATATATAAAAAGACAGAATCTGTCTTCAAAAACTCAGTCCACTAAAACGATCATATCTTGAGTTTTACTAAGAGTTAGACAACGAATTTTTTTTTTAAGTTGCGTATTGAAAATATCTACAAAATGTTCTTCTATGGCTCCTTCCACAAATTTACGGATTTTAAGCTATAAACTGATCTTCACAGAACAGTCTGTTTTTGTCGAAATATATGTTCGGTGGTTTTGTGGAATTATTAGACTATCGATTTGGACTCTATAATTGCTGGAAAATTTATGTAATAGACTAGACATAAAGTAGATCATCTGAGAATTTTTGTAAGAATTGATGTGGACTAGAAATGGTGGAAAATAAATGGCGAACCAAACCGACAAAACCGAAATCATGAAACTTTGAAGTTTTAACATGCGTTTTAGAAAAAGACATCTCGAAATGACCCCGACACGAATCGACAATTTTTATAAACCTCAAAAATAAATACAAATCGAATACTTGGACATAATTAAATCGAATAAACATTAATACGGATGGTTTATTAAAACGTCCAATCACTCATCATAATCTCACGTGTTTAGGACACTAGGAGATTTCAGATTCGGATAAACTTGCTGTAGTATCGCTAGCTCTTCAGGTGAGTTCATAGCCCCACTATTTTAAACGTTTTACTATTTTCGGGGTGAGAATGCATACTCCTGGTTGTTATAAACTGTTGTTTATTAAAACCGTCATTTTTATCACTGGAAATTGTTTATCACTATTATGCTAGGATTACATTTCGGTAACTTATATGTGGTGTGTATTATCCTAGCTCTTCATTGTGTGAACCCGCTTATGTGTATAACATACTTGTTGTCTTAGTTCTTCATGATGTTTGATTCTTATGTGATTGTGTTTGGTTTAGGCTCTCTATGTGTAGTTAGTTAGTGTGTAACCATGATGTGTTAATCAAATTCCTTGTTGTGTTTCATTATTATGTGCTCTAGGGACATTGTGAATATTTGTGTAAGATTTCAAGAAAACTAGAATACTTTAAGACTTAAAATCAAGAAATTACAAGAAACTTAGAATCCCAGAATTTCAAGAATCAAGAAATTTATGTCAAGAAACCTATGTGATGGCAAGAAATTGTCAAGAATGTCAAGAAATTTATTTGCAATAACTGTCAAGAAATGTTAAGAACTTATGTGCAAGAAATGTCAAGAAATGTCAAGAACTTAGAAATTACAAGAAATAGAAATTAGAACGCCAAGACTCTAAGAATTTATAAATTCTAAGAATTTAAGAATCAAGACTTGAGAAGATTAGAAATAGTTTAACAATAAATTATTTGACTTATAATCATATTCAAGAACTACTTCGAGAAACCTAGACTTAAGATTTCAAGAAAGTAAAAACTAAACAAAACAGGATTAGAAGTTAAGACTTCAAGACTCATTCTGGGTTACACTTTTACAGGATTTCACACATTCAAACACTAATTATACTAAGTACAAACTTTTATACTTCATGAAATGATTTGTAAAACCATCATTACTGTTTTCTGATAAAACCTGTGAACTCACTAGCTTTATAGCTAACCTTTTAGTGTGCATTCTCAGGTACCCTGCTATAGTAGGATCGGCCCGTCAGGATCCTAGCTCGAATCGCATGCATACTTTCACTGGAGATTTTCTTACATTATTTTTGTATTACTAGTTATGTAGTAAAATCTCTAGTATCTCTTTTGCGAACTACAACTATTTTGTAAAACTTATTACTTTAATGTAATGTATTTTCAAACGTCTCATTTAGAGTCGTTCATTATGTACCTATGTGCTGTGATTATTGATTAGTAGCACCCCAAAGCATGCTTCCGCAAATCTGTAAACTTGGGGGTGTTACACTACACGTATAAGAAAAATCACATCCACATTTAGGTTACCCCGACCTATAGACTACTTAGAGTTTTAATAAATCTCACAAGTAGTACTAATAATAAACTAATATACTCGTAATCTACAATCCTCTAAAAGTTGAGTCTTTGTGTAATAATTATTTTTTAACCAATATATTAAATGATGGTGAAAAATGGTAAAAATATAAAAACATTGAATCTATACATACGCATCATGTAGTATAAGGAAATCTACAATATGACATTAATAATAGTAATAAATACTCTTTTAAACAATTTTAATTTATATTATAATAATGATAATGATGATCTAGCATGTTTTTATACAAAAGCAAACTATCTCTCTATATATAATTTGACGCGCTGATTTTGTAATCCCTCCTGCTTTAGCATTGGCTCCCTATTAGCTTAGAATCTCATATGATTAGCAAATAAATAGGAACTTATTTATGAAAGTACCATCCTATCCCTAAAGCCCCTCCCTATGCAAAAACACGCCCTAATTCTAATCCCTAAATAATACGATTGAAAAAAAATCGCTGGCGTCTCCCAATTTATTTCGTTCGTTCAAAATCCAAATTCAACCTCCTCGTGTGACTGCGATTTTTACGATTTAGATTTGTTACTACCGTCAATTTCGATTGGTTCATCATGAACACCATGATTTTTCAGATGCGTTCAATTTTATTAGAGATAGGTTTACCTTTATTTGATCAGAAAGTAGGGTTCGTAAGTTATTTAGAAGGTAAATACACTGTTTCTGTATACCATTTTATTGATGTTTCTGATTTTGATTTATAAATCATATACTGAAGATGGAAGGATACTCATTCATTGATTTTTGTAGTCCTGATGGTACCATGCTACTATCAACAATTGATGGTCAATGAGCGAGCAATAACACAAGAGAATAAAAATGATCTCACGATAGTCGGATGATCTCACGTCAATGGAATCCATCACCAATAGAACAGATGCCATTTTTACATTTTGATTTATAATCGGGCCCCTTTTGTGGAACAAAGGGTATGTTTATGTTTTTGTTGATTTTTTGGTTTAGAGATTTGATATTATTTTCTTGGTGCTAATTTTATTTCGATTTTCAGATTGAAATCAGCCTATTAGATTCTATGATAAAAGGAACATACTTGAATGGTGAAACCATTGCATTTTAGCAACCATGCACATCAACTGTTCGATGAAATACATGAATTAGAACTGTTTATCTTTTTTTGATGAAATGCCTCAAGGTGAAAGCATCCTTTATCTTTTTTAATGGGATTTAATTATCAAGTTTATAGTTGTGTTTGATTAATTATCTCTGTGATTTCTATAGGGACTATGGGAAACAAGTTTATCTACGTGAGTAATTATGAGGACTGTTTGACAACTGGTTTTTTGTAGTTCAATTTGGATATAAATTCTGCTAGAATTTTCTGTTCATGTTCTGTTAGGTGGATTTGACACTGCACATGCTGCTGCAAGGTAAATAAATATATTTTTTTGTTGGTTTCTTTGTTTGATATTGGTTCATATTGCCTATTGAAGCATTTCTGTTGGTATATACAATTGTTTTTGTTATAGAGCATATGATCAGGCTGCTATTAGATAATGGGCTTGGTTGACCCGTCAAGAGATGCCGGTCCATTTTAAATTCTGTAAATAATTACAAGTAGTATACTGGAATATGGTTACAAAATTATATTGAAATGATGATATAGCTTTGTATAATAAAGATATTAGGAGGCGATACAAAAGCGTTTTACATTAATTATGAGTATTACCCATTTGACTCGTGATCAATACAATACAAACTGTATTTTTTTTTTTTACGTAAATGAGTTAAAATTTCCCCGTTTAAAATATAATACCATCAAGTTATAAAGTTGTTCCCTTATGTATGTGCATCATTGGTTCTTAAGCTTTAAAGGTTTGATAATGGTTGTAATGGGCAGTTTTCTAGGTGGATAATCAAATGGTAAGAATGAAGATAGGAAGGCAGGCTGGCTGGCACAGAATGAGTCAAGAAATAAAGAAGGAAGGTATACACGCAAGCAGGAAGAATTGAAGGAATGAAGGTAGGCACACAGGTAGGGAGGATCCAAGTAACACGGGATGTTTCTGTAATGATGATGTCATTTGTTAGATGTTTATGTTTGTAACTATTTTTTAATTAGATTTTAATTCTCACCGGTAAGATTTTGCAAAGTTCTCTTTAATCTATTTTCTTTTGGTTGTAGCTTATTACGACAGGCTTTTATTGGCTTTCCAATGGTTGAAGAAATACGCGGCTGTAGCTTATTGCGACAGGCTTTAATCTATTTTCTTTTGGCTGTAGCTTATAGGAAGGTTATTTGAGTTTGGTAGATGCTCCAGATTTTTTTTTCAAGCTATTTTTGTTGCCTGTTTGACTTTTAGATATTAGTATATAGCTCGAATTGACCATTCATAAGCATATGGGTTGAAATTTACATGACTAAACAACTGATTGTTTGGATTGGATATATATGCAGGCTTCCCCTTATATAAGATTCAATAAAGAAGGGATATTGATGGTTGTTTCAACAAATGATAATGGGATAAAAATTCTTGCTTATTCAGATGATAATGGAGAATCTTCTTTTGATGTTTCTAGAGTTGCCTCTGGATCTGCATCTATTGTGAAGGTAATGAGTTCTTGCCTCATATTTGGATCTGGATCTGCATCTGTTATTGTTGTAATGAATTAGTTGTAGTCATCATATGTTTATACATTAGCTATTCATAAAATATGGAGAAAGCTGAAAAAGGTAAATTTAGGTGGTCAACCAATATAGTTATCTCATAATAGCTGATATTTTCTTTCATTTGTGTATGATGTATGAAAGCTTCAACAGATTTTCTAATGGTGGTTCAGTTTTGAAATGACTACAAATATAGGGGATATAAGACATATCTCAGAGAACTTGAATTTCGACTGCTGTTTGATACCCTTATTAAATTCATGATTTTACGTTAGATGCATGTTCCTAAATTACGACTTTCGATACGTTATAGACTATGTGAGTTTCTTATAGTGTATCATGAAATGCTCATCAAGTGTTTTATACAAAGCCCGAGTGAGTAGCTTTTTTAGTTTCTGTCATGATAATATGTTCTTGTGTGGCAAATGTATCACTATGTCTTTTTAAAGAAGAAATCAAAGTTATGTTTCTGTAATGATGATGTCATTTGTTAGATGTTTATGTTTGTAACTATTTTTTAATTAGATTTTAATTCTCACCGGTAAGATTTTGCAAAGTTCTCTTTAATCTATTTTCTTTTGGCTGTAGCTTATTGCGACAGGCTTTTATTGGCTTTCCAAGGGTTGAAGAAACACGCGGCTGTAGCTTATTGCGACAGGCTTTAATCTATTTTCTTTTGGCTGTAGCTTATAGGAAGGTTATTTGAGTTTGGTAGATGCTCCAGATTTTGTTACATAAGGATTTAGGTACTTAATGGTATTTGAGAATCTGCTCCAGATTTTGTAGTATCATAAAGTGATGTGTATTTGTTTTCTATTGGTGTGTGTGTGTATATATATATATATATATATATATATTGCATAGGGTAGAATGAACTCTGACAACCACTCCATACAGATTCACATATACTTTGACCGCTTCTTATTCATTGTCGTATCGTTTCCAACAGTTTTCATGGCTGCTGAAGATTTTTTACACCACTGAATTAGATTCAAGCTGATAGACATTCGCAAACGAATTGTGTTTAGGTATTTATGTTGTGGAAGCAGACCAACAAGAATCAACCATCCCAGGTTTCGAGTTTAGACATGATACTCCAAGATGGATGATCAGGTGTTTCCTTTTCTATCAATTTACTGCATTTTTGTGTGTTGTATCCACTATATTATCGTTGTGAATTCACTTTATTTATATCCATATTTTATACATGATAAAATCTGTCGAATGATCATGTTTAATTCATTGTTTCAGTGTGAACTTTGTAGGGAAACAAAATGCACACATCAGACAGCAAATACTGTAAGTTTCATGGGAATGTAGTGACAATATCCTTTTGAACTTCTACTCTGTATTAGATATGTACAGAGTGT
This sequence comes from Helichrysum umbraculigerum, assembly GCA_949592205.1. Lineage (NCBI taxonomy): Eukaryota > Viridiplantae > Streptophyta > Magnoliopsida > Asterales > Asteraceae > Helichrysum > Helichrysum umbraculigerum. The sequence continues at coordinate 140,638,464 of CATIUR010000004.1, read as the reverse complement.
GTTGAATATCAGCTCCTGGCACCACTTTGGACGGTGTTAAAGATCCACCCCTAGATTCTTTAAAGTCAGGAAAGTAGTCCCCGTTTCAGATCCAACAAGCACTAATTGCATGAACTTTTTCAAAATAATGTTATTTCTGATGGAATCATAATTAAAATTCTAATTGAGGTTTTAAGATCTTCTATGCTCGAGATATTTGACCAACTTTAGAGTTTAGACACTAAACGTTCTCAACTTTTTTCAGTTCCAAGCTTGTAAGGGGTTTTAAGTGGTGCTGGGATAAGCACAATGTGTGGAATTCCTGATTGTAGAAGTTAATTCCAGTCTGCTCAAAGTCATGGTTATATTAGTTGCAACTTTTTCCTCGTTTCATATTCTATAGAGGTGGCATACTTATTTACAGAGTACTTATTATAGGGTAGATTGGGGTTATTTTAAGTATCTCTCAAAGGTCATAAGGTTAAAAAAAAAGTGGCTTTACATTAAATGGGTCAACTGGGTTAAAAGTTGTCCAGTGTGTAAGTTTAACGCATGCAACCTCAATATCATCTTAATTACAAATCATCTTATTCAAAATATCATGTTATTATTGTAGTGATATATATTTAGTAATCATATCTTACACATCAGAGGTAGCACTTTTGACCCGTTTACTTTTTAAATTGTTAATGGTCAATTTGCCATCTGTTTTTTAACATGTCGAGTGGGACTAATATAAACTGGATTTTTTGTTTTTCTAAACTTGATTACTTATCTATCATCTTATATAATCATAAGTACGTAGTCGTATAATTTAAATGATCAAATCTAAATGTTATTATAGACTTTAATCACTGTTTTTGTGCTCGAGACTAACGCTGAATTATACATTATCAGAAGTGGCACCGGCTTCTTACAAGCTAACATGCAGCAGCAGTGGTAGAGTCGGAAGCGGCAAGTCATGCCAAAAACAAATAATGTGTCTTGTACATATGAAGCAACTAAGAGCCTTACACAAGCAAAAATCTAATGAAAGTAGTATCGATTATATGTTTAAGATGAGGTTCAGGGGCATACCAGCTGCGAATCTTATTAACAGCCTCATCTTTATTATCTTCACCACGTGGACTGCTCTCAAATGTCTGCCATAAGGTAATAAGATATAACAAAAATGATCTTCGAATACATAAATGAAATTTAATAATATATAAGTTTCGTATCAAGTGTGGAACCAAAGAGCTCAAGACTATGTGTTGCTTATATCTGCAAACCATGACCTGTACAATATCATCTAAGAAGCTGTCCATTCAGATGTAAATAATGAATATTTTAGCAATCATATACACACTCACATACATCATGTAATATTTTAATTAACTTTCATTGTATTAAAGAGCATGTTCCCTCCAGGAAAGCAAACAAAAATGATTTGGGAAGCAATGAGACGCTGAAGGGAGCAATAGAATATAAAGACAGCAAAGTGAAGCAATACAAAGCATGTTCCCAGCCAACATGATCAATCCACCGTTTCATTCGTATTTGATTTTTTAAAATCTGTACGACATAAAACATATATTTTATTTTTCGGCAAGCGATGTGTACTCTTCATGTTTTCATCGACATTTTTACATTCATACAACTTTAGTCGCTTGAATTCCAAAAACATTAAAATAGTCACAACCAAACTAGCGTCTTAAACTAAATGTACTATGAATAAAATATAATGATCTCGCCCGCAATTTTGCGGGTTATGATCTAGTATATCATATATTTGAAAGATTATGTGCTTAATATTAACATAATTAATATCAAATCCGGCTTCACATGAACACCGCAGTGTCACACCGATGAGCACAACCGAACAAGTAGTGTGATACAATAATTAGATATTTGATATCGTTCATTTATGTGAAATGAATTAATGGTTGAGAACGATTGAAACATTTATTAGTATAAATAGTTAATGTAATTATTTATTTAATAAAAGGATTTATTTATAACTAGTTTTATAAATAAATTAACTAGTTTAATTATTATTAAACTTGAAGGTTTTAATTGTAAATTAATTAGTTTGGGATCAATTTAATAGTTTATTAAATTAGAGGGATTAGAAGAGTAATTAGTAACTTGTTAGACAAGTAGGATTACAACTATAAATAGAGGCCTTAGGCTTCATTTGTTAGTTGATAAAACCCTAATTCTCTTTCTCTCCTCTCTCCCATTCGGCCTCCCTCTCTCTCCCTTGAGCCGAAATCGGCCAACCCCTATAGGGGTTCTCGAGTTCGCGATTTGATCGCAACTTGCTTGATTTCGCTAAGGGTTATTAGTATACACACTTAGGATACTACCGTCCGTTCAACTGTGGATCAAAGGTGGATACCTAACGTATCCCGTAGTAGCCGAATTCAAGAAGAAGAAAAGGAAGATCAAGATAAGTTGACTCGTACTTTGGCAATGAGCAGAAGACTAGAGATCTTGCTGAGCACCCGATGTAAGTTTGTATTAATTAAAGTGTTAATTAATTATGTACATGTTTTATTGAGAAAATTATGATCTTGGCTAAGGGTTTTAATTTAATATGATTAAATTGTTTTTACAAGCTTCCGCATATTAATTGTATTAATAGTTAATAAATATTAAGTTTTTGTAACGTACAACTCTATTAAAAACCCTTCAATATTATAGGCTGATAAATATAGAACGATATTTTTCTACGTATACCCAAATACAATTAATACATATTAGCTTCTTATTGTTTTGTCACAAACTTTAAAATTATACCTATCGAGTAAATCTATTAAATCTGATAATATTATAGTCTTTTGGTGTATGCCATTTTAATTATAACAATTACATGTTACGAATACTGATCATATATATATATATATATATATATATATACATACAAAGGCGGAATATGCTTAGGGCCAGAGGGGTGGTCGCCCCTCCTAGAATTTGGACCGTAACTAGCGATTTATACTAAGTGGGTTCTAAGAGGGGGAAAAACCCGTAATACAACCCCCCCAAAAACTATAACCAGCTATTGGTACTAAGTTTTAGATGATTAAGGATATGTTATTGAAGTTTTAATAGATAAATAGAAGGTTGAGTTGGTATTTCATTTAAGAAATTTGAGATATGTAGTTGTAGAGAGGGTGGGGAAAAAGACATGGTCTTTTATTATGTTTTAATTTCCAATAAAGCCCTCATACTTTTTAACAAGTATCAATTTTAACCAGTAACTTCTTTAAATAATTAAATTAGCTCCAAATTAACTATTTTAAGTTGAATAATAATATTGAAAATGGCTATATCAACCCTTCCAATTTAATTACGTCGGATTAGAAAATATTTAATATAAATGAAAGATAAAACTTTAATAATATATGCAAAAGTCAAATAAGAATCACATCAAATGTATTGAATCAAGTTTTACTAGTTCTTTTTAGGGCTATTTTTTGTTAGCATATCTACATTTAGCTAAAGTCTAGTTCTTTGTAGGCTTTTTTTTTTTGTTACACACAAGACCGTCGAAATACGTCGGCCAGCCCTATTTTTTGTGTATCTTGTGCTAAAACTGTAAAAGATATTGCTAAAAGATCTGACTCATAAGTTATAACTGATATATTATGAGACCTTATAAGCGGTCGAGCCATATTGCAATCTTTTAATTGCTGAATCAAATTATGTTGCGTTTATTTCTAACCGATATAATTTTGTTTCGTATATAACGTGCACCTTTTGTTAATGGTTTTACGGTTGTATTTCTTCAGCGATTATTTTGTGTTTCTTTTATATATGAATTAAAAGTTATGTTTTATACATAAAATACATTTTATATGAGATCATGATCCCCCCCCCCCCCCCCCCCTTCCCCCCCCCCCCCCCCCCCCCCTTCCCCCCCCCCCCCCCCCCCCCCCCCCCCCCCCAACCTAACATGTTCAAGTTCCGCCACTATATATATATGATTTCAAATACTATTTGTTTTGGTCTTTTTGTTTCTTGAACAGGAAATTAATGGTCGCTTGATATCAATAATAATATGAAAATGGTCAAATAACAAATTAGGTATATTTTAATTGCTTATAAATAATATTATTATTATTTAATATATAAAAAAAATCAATAACATTCGAGACTCGTGCATCGTACGGGGCATGAAATTCTAGTAATACAGTAATAATGAAGATTTGAATATTGTGCACCTATAAATGACCACACGAACAAACGATGACTTTTTGCTACAAACATTTAATTAATCGGTTCCTCTGTCTTAAAATATTTAATAATTGCTGTGTGTAATTTTTTGTTGACTAAACTGATGATGGCTGAGTTCATTTTTCACACAAAAACTACGACTAGGTAAATGTTTTAATAATTATAATAAATAATAGTTATAATAATGGTTTGACCTTATTATTAGGAGTGATGGCCCCAATAATCAAGTAATCAACTACATAACGGCGTTACCCATTGAGATTCTCATGTTGTCAATCTTTTTTTTAAATCAACTTGGGCAAAATTGATAGGGCCGTCTCTAAGTTTTATGAAAATCTGGACAAACAAAAGTTAATCGCCAAAATGAGGCCTTAGGTAAACTAGCGTTAATTACCAAAATGAGTTCTATAATAAATTAAATGGTAGTTTACCGAATGTAGTATAAAAATTAACTCAAGTATCTTACGGCTCGATTTCATCTTAGATACAATCAAGGTCCATTCGTTTTCTTTTCTTATTATTGGGAGGTGATAGTTACAACATATAAATTGATGTTTGCATCAAATTGTACATGTGTTAAAGCAGACAGTACAAGTTATCAGGTGTATGAATAAAAATTATGTGTTGTATTTATCAACACCATATTTATTAGTTACCAAACAAATTGTTTATCAACTCATATATATATATATATATATATATATATATATATATATATATATATACACACACACACAGATTTTTGACCTCTAGAAATTGGAGGTCGCCGACCCTCAAAAACGGCCTTGCAAATTGTTAATCTCAACCTCACCGTGAAAAATAAATTAAGGTTGAAAGAATAATAAAGGATTGAAAGGAGATGTAGATATGAATGCGAAGTCGAGAGGACTAAGAGCGCTCCTTGTGGTGGTGTTCAGCCACCGTTATTGTCGCCTAAATGGACAGTCACCATAGGCAGTGACTTGTTAGGCCTTGTCGTCCTCGGAACCGGCTTGGTTTTAAGGGTCGATTCGCGGGGACCATTTAAGTTTTTCAATACATGTATAGATGTCAGAAATCAATGGGATTTTTGATACATCTCTTTTGTATTATTGTTGCAATAATATTTCAGTCCCTTGAAACTGTTAGTTTAATACACAAAGTCCAACCATAAACCAAATTGAACCTCATATTTCAATGTAGTAATTATGTCCCAAACCCCTGATCTATTGGTGTAAAGTGGGTAATGAGATGAAGTTTTGTATATTTAGGTTTTCGTAGAAGAGTATTATTTTGACTTAGATGCATGTATACGACCTAAATGAGATATCTTTATGACTGTTTCTGACATTTTTTTCTTACAAGAATTACCACCTTCAAAATATGCAACTAGTGAAGATCGAACATGACACCTTTTGTCAGAATGTCAAGCCGTCTTACCACTCAATCACATTAATAATGGTTCTCTAAATCAAGGAATCAAGTACTCCTTCATGGCCAATTTGTAAATCGGCTTGAATATTCTATGATAAACCCTTAACGTCCCTACATCATGTTACATCAACAATATACTTGCTTTAAGTTACCTTCTTATCATATTTACCTTGGTATAACCAAAGGGTCATTCGCCTAACGGTATGGTAGGATACTTGACTTTCTAAAAAGAAAATAACTTGGTACAAACATTTTTTAGTGATACAAGAAAAGTTTAATCAAAACATAATCTAAAATAGAAAACCAAGCAAAATAATCATCTTTTGATTTAAAATTCGTAAAATTACACCTTTGAAGATGAGAAAACAGAAAAATACAACCATTTTCTTATAGAGTAAAGTTAAAGAAACAAAACCAGACAGATAGGCTTGAGATGAATATTGAAGCAACCTCTTTAATTATTTTTCCTTTCACCATCCCCTCTTAAGTCTTAACTACTCTCGCTCGCTCTATCCGACTCAAAAATGAAAATATCATTAATATTTTTATCATTAACCTTTTAAAAAGATAACCAAAAAGCATGTTGTGTACATCCAAATTCTGCATTATTTGACTTAGAATTTATATAAATTAATAAAATAAAATACATACGTAACAAGTACGTCACATATTGGTTTTTTTTTTCGATGTGCATACACGTTCTTAATCACATAGATGATGTTCATATTTTACTCGGTAATTTTCGTCCAAAGATTTGGTCGTTTGAATGTTTTTTCAAGCTTTTGATTATTTCTTAGGGCAAATAATCTGTGTAGTTAAACTGCATTTGTGATTCTGTGATGTTATCTTTTGAATGATGGGTCGTTTGTGTACGTATTAAAAGCCAATGATGTCCAGCTCAACTGGTCAGAGGCTTGGGGGTCAATGATAGGAGACCTGGGAAACCCAGGTTCGATCCTTGAGGCCAGCGGGTTTTATCATTAATTCGTTGTCGTGCCTTCGGGCGGACGGATTAGTGGGTTTTTCCCGGATTTGGAGTAACTTGGGGCGCTTAAGGGCTCCGTACGGCTGGATTGGGCCAGTATATGGAGACTTAGCCATTGAGTCTCCCCGTACGGAGTACCTAGGTGATTTCTGTTAGCCTTTCAAAAAAAAAAAAATTAAAAAAATTCTATGAGCTTGGTGAGGGGCGGACAACACACATATTTTGTGAAGTAACACTTATTTAAAACCACGGGTGTGGTTATTGTAAAAAGACATTTAAAGTAAAAAGGATAGGAAACAATGTTAGAATTCATATTTACTTTAAAGAAAATGGTTCATATGGATCAATAGAAAATAAAGAAACGTATATTAAACTTGTACAAACATATTTCGCCAAGTTGATACAATTTCATTTACAGAATGATACATATTCTTGATAAACCTTAAAATATGATACATATTCGATTGTAGTTGATACATCGTGATTTTGATACATAGTGGTTTGATACATGATTATATCTTCATTTAATATAATTGAATGCTATTTGTAAGGGACACATGTCACTATATCAAAGCTTCTTACCCCTTTTTACGTTAAGCTTCTTTTTATTTGAACAAAAACCTAAAACGTATATGTATGAAAGTAGATGATTTGTTTGCTATCAAATATATCAAAAACATACTAACTTATTACTTGCATCATTACATATATAGAACACCATAAAGTATTAGTTTATGATGTAGTAAATTAATAATCTCAATGGACTACAAATTACATCACATTTAGGACTTATGGTCTTTTAATCAATCATATTGCGAAACAGGGAAGACATAGAATGTTTTCCTTCCTTTGCTCATTGCCTCATTATATCGTTAATTAACTTTTTGTAGTTTATATTGTAGAAGATGCGAGGGGCGGAGCTAGAAAATTTGAATGGAGGGTGCAACAAAAAATTATTTTATCATTCTTCATTATTTTAAGGGGGCAACATTTTAAAATTGTCATTAATGCCTTAAAAAAATTTCTTTTTTACGTAATCTTATAATTCTTGAGGGGCAGCGGATACCTTAAAAAAATTTCTTTTTTACGTATTCTTAAAATTCTTGACAAAAATATAAAAAATGGTTTCATTCTAGCTCCGCCACTGGAAGATGCAATGTTCATTTCAGACAAAAATATGTGACCTCGCAATTATAAGTTTATTTATATATAAAAAAACTGTTTATTTATTAGTATTCTTAGATTAGATATATTCCACGTTCTTTACAGTTCGTTATCATTGAAATAGTCTTTAGGATATTTTATATCAAACACTTTTATAAATGTCAACTCAAGGTTGCCATATTTTGGAATAGATGGAGCACCCATGTAATGTTATCTCAAAAAGTTAGGAAGTCTTTAATCAACACCGCCGTATTCACACAACACACCACTAATCATACATCACACTATCGTATTATGTAACACTTTAATGCATAATTTGTGATCTGTGGCTAGAATTTGGTAGTGTACAAATTATCACTCTAAATTAAAACGCTAATCATTACTCATAATCACTAGCTTGATTAAAGCAACTATAAATAAAGAGTCATACTTCTATAAAAAATTTACTCCTATTTTCTAATAATCTATGTTGTTTTTGGTAAAATTCATTTTCTTTTTTTTTTTAAGTTTGTTTTTATGAAAAAAAAAATATTTTCAGTAAAATTTTAATTTTTGTAAAACTCTTCCATTTTTTTTAAAATGTTCATATTTTATAAACGTTTAAACACACGAAAAGATTAAATATAAAAATAAAAAAATAAACTAAGAAACGTTGATTAACTTATTCATTGACGGATTGATTTAATAAGGATGCAAATAGACACTCACGATTTTACAATGGGGGTAGGGTGGGCAGCCGCCCCACCAAGTTTTTACGAGCCGAAAAAATTTCGTAGTTTTCGGTATAATTGGCATACTGCTCCTGTAACTATTAAATTAAATACTAGTATAAAACAGTTACAACAACTTTATTATATACTTAATTAGCCTGGTGGTGGAGATATTGGTTTTGTGATCAAGAGGTATAGAGTTCAATCACTCAATATTGCATCTTTAATTTTTTTATCCTTTCTATTTCGATCCCCCTTGTTGTATCAGTTTTCCTTTCTTTTATCCTTTCTATTTAATCCTTCCTAGTTACTATAACACCCCTCATTCTCATGTAATAATATTAAAGATAATACGGAAACGCAGGTAAATAAAACACAATACTTCATTACATATTTTTCCAAAGTACCAAAACAGTTTAGATGGTTAAGTTACTACGATTTAAAACTTGTTCCAAAAGATTAGCATGTCGGGGTATTATATAAACTAAACTGAGTTGTTACAAAATAATCAGAGTAGCTTGAATATCAAACATTCCATGCTTCCAAGGTTTGACCTTCCTGCTACCCACCCGCATGCACAAAACAAAAGTCTGCAGGAAGTAACAACGAGGGATTAGCACATAGCTAAGTGAGTAAATCCAACACTCAAAATTTAACTTAGCTAAACCAATTAACTACAACAAGTATTCGCAACCATAACAATCAACAACAACTTAATGAGGATCGGCGGATCCGGGGATAACCTTAGTACCCGGGCGGCTCCCCAAGATCACTTATCCAAACATATCCGTATGACCATAACGGACGAGACCGATAGCTAGTGTTTATTATACTTAGGTACAGTTCAGCACACACAACAAATGAAGTACATCCCTATACCATTCACACAACAACACACTAGCCCAACCAACAGTTCATCAACTCGTTGACCTCATTAACATCAATGCCCGAAGGCCACACAAGGCATATATAGGCATATGATCAACAATAACAACTAATCAACTCAATAATCAAGTCTACGTTTACCCGTCGTAATCAAATGATTACAACTAAGCCAAACGGTGAGTTTTAAAAATCCACTCACCAATACCTTCGCCTTCACTAACTCAGATTCTCGGGGCAACTTTGTCTTTCAAAGGATCTGAGATTCAACACCAATAAAAAGTTAGTAATCGAAATCGCCCAAATATAACTTATAAAAGTTCAACACATTTGGAACTCATTAATATAAACATCGAGATTACTAGCTACTAATCATGCATATTCAATCTTAATGTATCATATAATCATCAATTAGTTATTTGCATTAAGATTGAAAGGAGTTGCAAGAACTAAAAGCAAAACATCCTGAAACTGGCCCCAAGCCGCCGGCTTAACCATGGAAGCCGCCGGCTTCCCATGGCTAACCGCCGGGTCACCCCATTCACCCGCCGGGTGAATTATGTTTTTCATCAACAGAACTTTATTGAGTTTTAAAGCCTCTAGCATCCGCCGGTTCGGGTCATTGACCCACCGGTTATGGGTCACAAGCCGCCGGCTTGGTTGGTGAAGCCGCCGGCTTCCCCAACATCAAACAGAAACCGCCGGCTGGGCTTATGAAGCCGCCGGCTTCATGTCCAGATCAAGAACAGCAGCAGCAGGTACAAGCTTTGCACGAATTCTAATTACCAAAATCTCAATTTCGAACCAAATATACATACAACTAAATTTCTAATCTAACAACAACTTCATACCACATCTATACAACATTTATCAACCACTATAACCTCCAAATAACCAAGATTCACACCAAATTCATAAATTCTATTTAGGTTTACATCTAACCTCAATTTCATCTCAAGAACTTGAATTCAATGTAAGTAACTAGTTACAATTCATCACATATCATCATATATAGCAAGTAATCATCCTACAAATACAAGAACCAATTCAATTAACCAAATATTCATTAAAACTAACATTGGAATTAAACCCCATTTACCTTTCAAAATGAGGGAGATGATGGCTAAAAGAATAAGGAGATGATGATGATGCTAATAGTTTGTAGATTATAACCTTAAATCACTTTCTAGCTTGAAGATTTCACTTAATTTACTAGCTAGGGTTTAGGTGTTTTACTTGAAGGAAATTGGAAGAGGAATTGGTAAAGTGACCTCCAAAAAGGGTCGGCCCATCCATTTAACCGACTTAACATTTTAGGTATTTTATACCCGCTCTAAATCTATTGTCTGGAACCTAAAAATCAATTGCGATAATTTATTTTATTATACCGTCAACTTTCATAATTTAATTCAAGCAATATTTCATTATCCACAATAAGTCCTAAGACCTATTTCACCAACTTTCACAATTAAATAATTATATCGCAAAATTATTTAAAACAATTAAATACACAATTATAAATAGAAAAATACCAGGCTACCGGAGAGGATGTTACAAATCTCCCCTCCTTAAGGAGATTTCGTCCCCGAAATCTCAGCCCTATCAACCAATCCAGGATATCTGGATTTCATCGACTCCTCGGTCTCCCAAGTTAGGTTGGAACCTAAACTATGTCTCCATTTTACTAACACCATAGGAATTTGTTTCTTCCTAAGTTTGGTAATCTTTCGGTCTACAATTTCAACTGGTTCCTCTACTAACTTCTGGGTTTGATCAACCTTTAAATCTTGCAATGGAAGAATTTGCAACTGGTCCTCCACGTTGCACTTCCTCAAATAGCATACGTTAAACGTATCATGAATACCAGAGAGCTCTGGAGGAAGATCCAATGCCATTGACTGATCGTTTATAACCTGTCGAATCTTAAATGGACCAATGTACCGAGGCGCCAACTTTCCACGTTTTCCGAATCTAATCACACCTTTCCATGGAGAAACTTTAAGATATACTAATTCACCTTCGGTAAACACAACCGGTCGTCTTTTAGGATCCGCATACTGTTTCTGTCTATCTCTTGCGGCTTTCAATTTCTCACGTGCAATAGCTACTTTATCAGCGGTTATTTGTACAATGTCGGGTCCAGCAAACTGTTTCTCACCTGCCTCTAACCAACATGTAGGTGTGCGACAACGACGACCATACAACATTTCATACGGAGGCATCCCAATACTTGAATGATACGAATTGTTGTAAGTAAATTCAACCAATGGGAGATGTGAATCCCATGAACCTCCATATTCCAGAATGCAAGCACGAAGCATATCCTCTAAAGTTTGAATCGTACGTTCTGACTGACCGTCTGTCTGAGGATGATAAGCTGTGCTAAGGTTTACACGTGTACCCAACTCTTGTTGTAGACTTTGCCAAAAACGAGAAGCAAAACGAGTATCTCTATCTGACACAATCGATAAAGGAATACCATGTCTGGAAACGATTTCGTTAACATATAATTGGGCAAGTTTAGTCAACGATGCGGTCTCACTCGTAGCAAGAAAATGCGTGCTCTTAGTCAATCGATCCACTATAACCCAAATCATATCATTGCCTCGAGCAGTACGCGGTAACTTAGTCACAAAATCCATAGTTATGTGATTCCATTTCCACTCAGGTATTTCCAACTATTTTAACGACCCATACGGCTTTTGATGTTCCGCCTTGATCTGAGCACAAATATGACAAGATCCCACAAACTTTGCAATGTCGGTTTTCATCGTTGGCCACCAATACAACAGTTTCAAATCATTATACATTCTAGTACTACCCGGATGAATAGACATTCGTGACTTATGAGCTTCATTCAAAATCAAATCTCGAATACCACCAATGGAAGGATTCCAAACACGAGACTGATAAGTCTTTAATCTCCTTGAATCATCAACGAACTCATCCTTGCGTTTTATCATGATTTCAGATTTCAGATTTTGATCCTTCAATGCTTCAAGTTGCACAACTTTAATTTGATCAATCAAATCCGAGGAAACATTCACTTTTAAATAGAAAACTCGATCAGGAGTATTCTTTCGACTCAAAGCATCGGCAACCACATTAGCTTTGCCCGGATGGTATCTAATCTCACAGTCATAATCTTTTATCAATTCCAACCATCGTCTCTGACGCATATTCAATTCTTTCTGAGAGAACACATACTGTAAACTCTTGTGATCGGTACAAACAACACATCGAGTCCCATATAAGTAATGTCTCCAAAGTTTTAGGGCAAATACCACTGTTGCGAGTTCTAAATCATGCGTAGGATAGTTCTTCTCATGTGGTTTCAACTGTCGAGAAGCATAAGCGATAACTCTATCCCTTTGCATTAAGACACAACCCAAACCCGAATATAAAGCGTCACAATAAACCACAAAATCATCAGTACCTTCCGGTAATGCTAAAATAGGTGTCTGACACAATAATTGTTTCAATGTCTGAAAAGCTTGCTCCTGTTGATCAGTCCACACATACTTCTCATCTTTACGGGTTAGTTTGGTTAACGGACCGGCTATCTTAGAAAAGTCTTTGATAAATTTCCGATAATATCCCGCTAACCCAAGGAAACTCCTTATCTCAGAAACAGATTTCGGCGCATTCCAATTCATCACAGCTGCAACTTTTGATGGATCCACTTTCACACCATCTCGACAAATTATATGACCCAAAAACTGAACTTCTCGAATCCAGAATTCACATTTGGAAAACTTTGCATACAACTGTTCTTGTCTCAATGTTTCAAGAACCAATCTCAAATGCGTGGCATGCTCAGTTTCAGATTTCGAATAAATAAGTATATCATCAATGAAAACAATCACAAATTTATCCAAGTATGGTCGACACACACGGTTCATCAAATCCATAAATACCGTTGGAGCATTCGTCAAACCAAAAGGCATAACCAAAAATTCATAATGACCGTACCTAGTACGAAAAGCAGTTTTAGGTATATCTTGTTCACAAACCCGGACTTGATGATAACCCGACCTCAAATCAATCTTAGAATATACCGAAGAACCCTGTAACTGATCAAATAAGTCATCTATTCTCGGAAGAGGGTACTTATTCTTTACCGTTCTCTTGTTCAACTCTCTATAATCAATACACATGCGCAACGACCCGTCTTTCTTTTTCACGAATAACACTGGTGCACCCCACGGCGAGGAACTAGGTCTGATAAAACCTTTATCCAACAATTCCTGAATCTGATTCATCATTTCACGGATCTCCGAAGGAGCTAACCTATAAGGAGCTTTAGCAATCGGCGACGAGCCCGGAACAAGGTCAATTCTGTATTCTACTTCCCTAACTGGTGGTAACCCAGGCAACTCATCGGGAAACACTTCAGGGTACTCACAAACAACAGGAACATCCGAAATAGTTTTCCTTTCTAATTTGGCATCGACTACATAGGCTAGGTATGACTCGCAACCTTTTGACAATGACTTCCTAGCTTTCATCAACGAAATCAAAGGAATAGCTACACCATCCCGTTCTCCTCGAGCCACAACGTATGACCCTTCGGAGATTGGGATCCTAACCAACTTCTGGTGACAATCAATACTAGCCTTATTCTGACTCAACCAATCCATACCAATTATTACATCGAAACTAGGGATTGGCATCAACAAGAAGGAAATAGGAAAAACATGATCATCAATAGTAATATTAACTCCAGTCACCGAGGTGGTAACAGGAACTAACTTACCACTAACTATTTCTACTTCTATAGGCTTTGTTATCACAGTAGGGGCTAATTTCAACTTATCACAAAATTGCACAGAAATGAAAGTACAATTAGCACCCGAATCAAACAATACACGTGCAGGTACAGAGTTTATAAGAAATGTACCCGTGATAACATCTTCAGTACGCACGGCCTCATCAACCGTCATCTGAAAAGCCCTACTAGTTGCTGGAGGAGGGTTCTTTATTTTCTGACCGGAAGATCCCGAACTCCCGACCGAACCCGACCCCGTCGACCTTGCCTCCGGACATTGACCAACCCTATGTCCTTCCTTCTTACAAGTCCAACAAACAAAATTTGGATACCGGCAACTTTTTATCTCATGACCCAATTCACCACACTTCATACATTTGTTTGTCTGAGCCGTACACGGACCATCATGCCGAGATCTACACGAACTACACCAGTTGGAACTATTATAACTTCCCGAAGAACTACTTCTTCCAACAAATTTCTTACCACCTTGTCGATTCCCTTGCCACTTAGATTTATTCCTACCCGACGATTCAGTTCTTGCCTTAGAGAAACTTGTATCCTTTCCTTGCCATAATCTCAAACCTCTCAAATCACTATCGGCAGACCGCGCAAGATTAAAAGCATGCAATAAATCCTTAGCCAATCTCACAACCGTACGGTAGTTATCCGGTAAAGCATCCACAAACTGTTCTATCTGGGTCTTCTCATCAGGAACCCATTGTTGCACGAATCTAAGCTTATCAGTAAACTGCGTAATCAATTCATCAATAGTCATGTCATCCTTTAATCGAAGATTCACAAACTCTCTTCGAATTCTAGCAATATCAAAATCCGAACAGTATTGGTTACGAACAACTTGATGAAACTGAGACCAACTAATAGCTTCTTTCTGTTGTTGAGTGAAATGACCGGTAATGGAATCCCACCAAACCATAGCATCATCTTTCATGCATTGAACCGCATACTTGACTTTAAGTTCCTCATCACAGCAAGTCACATCAAATTTGCGTTCCATATCCCTCAACCAATTTAACGTTACCGTAGGATTTTTACTTCCCTGAAATTCCGGTGGTCGACTAGCCATAAAAGTCTTGTATGAACACTTCTTTTCTGATTGAGAGGATGAACCAGAACCAAAGACTGGGGTTTGCTGAAATAACTGTCTGGTCGCAGCTTCCTCAGCTTTTCTCTTGAATTCCCTAAGGAATACCAACTCGTCTTCCATCTCATGAATATACTCATCTCGGTTAGATTGTTGTCCGGTTGGCTGAGAAGTACCATTATGATCGTGTTGCTCGGTATGAGTCCCAATTTGAGGAGCGACAATCCTGGAGGCATTGTTGGGGTTGGTGGTCGGTGGTTCGTTATCTGCCATTTCTGAAATTCAACACAACACTTGAACTTTTGTTAATCGTTAGCATCTAAATACTAACTACCATCAACCAATACAAATCCCATTCCCAAGAATGTTTGATATATCACGCTCAGGTTTTGGGATTGATCATTCAACAATGAACAATTATCCCAAAACTATGCTCTGATACCAACTTATAACACCCCTCATTCTCATGTAATAATATTAAAGATAATACGGAAACTCATGTAAATAAAACACAATACTTCATTACATATTTTTCCAAAGTACCAAAACAGTTTAGATGGTTAAGTTACTACGATTTAAAACTTGTTCCAAAAGATTAGCATGTCGGGGTATTATATAAACTAAACTGAGTTGTTACAAAATAATCAGAGTAGCTTGAATATCAAACATTCCATGCTTCCAAGGTTTGACCTTCCTGCTACCCACCCGCATGCACAAAACAAAAGTCTGCAGGAAGTAACAACGAGGGATTAGCACATAGCTAAGTGAGTAAATCCAACACTCAACATTTAACTTAGCTAAACCAATTAACTACAACAAGTATTCGCAACCACAACAATCAACAACAACTTAATGAGGATCGGCGGATCCGGGGATAACCTTAGTACCCGGGCGGCTCCCCAAGATCACTTATCCAAACATATCCGTATGGCCATAACGGACGAGACCGATAGCTAGTGTTTATTATACTTAGGTACAGTTCAGCACACACAACAAATGAAGTACATCCCTGTACCATTCACACAACAACACACTAGCCCAACCAACAGTTCATCAACTCGTTGACCTCATTAACAACAATGCCCGAAGGCCACACAAGGCATATATAGGCATATGATCAACAATAACAACTAATCAACTCAATAATCAAGTCTACGTTTACCCGTCGTAATCAAATGATTACAACTAAGCCAAACGGTGAGTTTTAAATCCACTCACCAATACCTTCGCCTTCACTAACTCAGATTCTCGGGGCAACTTTGTCTTTCAAAGGATCTGAGATTCAACACCAATAAAAAGTTAGTAATCGAAATCGCCCAAATATAACTTATAAAAGTTCAACACATTTGGAACTCATTAATATAAACATCGAGATTACTAGCTACTAATCATGCATATTCAATCTTAATGTATCATATAATCATCAATTAGTTATTTGCATTAAGATTGAAAGGAGTTGCAAGAACTAAAAGCAAAACATCCTGAAACTGGCCCCAAGCCGCCGGCTTAACCATGGAAGCCGCCGGGTCACCCCATTCACCCGCCGGGTGAATTATGTTTTTCATCAGCAGAACTTTATTGAGTTTTAAAGCCTCTAGCATCCGCCGGTTCGGGTCATTGACCCACCGGTTATGGGTCACAAGTCGCCGGCTTGGTTGGTGAAGCCGCCGGCTTCCCCAACATCAAACAGAAACCGCCGGCTGGGCTTATGAAGCCGCCGGCTTCATGTCCAGATCAAGAACAGCAGCAGCAGGTACAAGCTTTGCACGAATTCTAATTACCAAAATCTCAATTTCGAACCAAATATGCATACAACTAAATTTCTAATCTAACAACAACTTCATACCACATCTATACAACATTTATCAACCACTATAACCTCCAAATAACCAAGATTCACACCAAATTCATAAATTCTATTTAGGTTTACATCTAACCTCAATTTCATCTCAAGAACTTGAATTCAATGTAAGTAACTAGTTACAATTCATCACATATCATCATATATAGCAAGTAATCATCCTACAAATACAAGAACCAATTCAATTAACCAAGTATTCATTAAAACTAACATTGGAATTAAACCCCATTTACCTTTCAAAATGAGGGAGATGATGGCTAAAAGAATAAGGAGATGATGATGATGCTAATAGTTTGTAGATTATAACCTTCAATCACTTTCTAGCTTGAAGATTTCACTTAATTTACTAGCTAGGGTTTAGGTGTTTTACTTGAAGGAAATTGGAAGAGGAATTGGTAAAGTGACCTCCAAAAAGGGTCGGCCCATCCATTTAACCGACTTAACATTTTAGGTATTTTATACCCGCTCTAAATCTATTGTCTGGAACCTAAAAATCAATTGCGATAATTTATTTTATTATACCGTCAACTTTCATAATTTAATTCAAGCAATATTTCATTATCCACAATAAGTCCTAAGACCTATTTCACCAACTTTCACAATTAAATAATTATATCGCAAAATTATTTAAAACAATTAAATACGCAATTATAAATAGAAAAATACCAGGCTACCGGAGAGGATGTTACAGTTACCGAGTACTTTTTCCTCATTGTTTATAATTAATGTTGTCTATGTAATTAAGAATTTGAATTTGATGTTGTACTAAATTCACTTTGATTCAACTAAAATAGTTTTAGTGAAAGCAAAAAAAAAAAAAAAAACTAAATTGATGATCCGGTCTCAACGTAAACTATTAAAGTTTGCCCCCATTCAAATTTTCTCTGGTACCCGCCCTGCAAATAGAGTACCCTAAATAACAATTTCATATTCAGTAGAGATAACTTATGAATTATACATAAGGTGGAGTTTACATAAGAATGGTAAAAAAGTAGGGAACGAGAGAACGAATAGGATTGTTCAGTTTCTTTACAAAATTCACTTCCACTTTTACCCCTAAAATTAAATATCTCACAAATCGTATGTCAAAAAATTATAAAAATTGCATATTCGGAATCAGCGTCTTTTTTTCTTCGATTAGAGATCTCACAAGCTATACTTACGATGAATTTTTTTTCTTTTTTTTGTCGGGTTTTACGATATAATTCACATGTGATTTATGATAAAAAGTTAAAATTTATCCACGATTATTTATTCATGGTATATGTTAATTAACACGTGATTACAGCTTAATATTCATATACATTAATAATTATAAATATAATTTTAAAAATAGCATTTGTTTTCATTAAAAATCAAATATGATTGTTAGTTGTACATTTAATCACATGTAATTTTTTATATAATCACATATGATTTTCATTCAAAAATTGATATTTGATGAGCAATTTACCGATATATGATAATTCATGTATGATTTTAAGTTGATTTTTACTTAATTGTATAATTATGGTCAATGATTTGAAAATCCGTATTTGATTACTCTTTAATCACATGTGATTGATACTTTGTTGTTTAATCGCATGTGATTACAACTTAGTTTTTCATGTTTAAATCTTTTTAAATCATCAATGATTTGAATTTAAAGTTTAATTGGAAATATAAGCGTGTGTGATTATTTTTTAGTGTTAAATTACATGTGATTTTACATTACAAATTTTTAAAACCCAATAGAAAATGAAAAAAAAAAAAACTTTGTCGAAAGTATAGCTTGTGAGATCTATAATCGAAGAGAAAAAAATGTTGATTCCGAATATATAAGTTTTATAATTGATAGACATGAGGTTTGTGAGATATTTTTTTTAAAAAGTTGAAAATGGGTTTTTGAAATGGAGCAATCATATTGGTTTCTCCATTCTTCATTTTTTTTTTTTTTCATTCTTTTTGAACATTTCTTTTATGGGTGAGGTTCCTGATAGAAGGGGTAAAATTGAGGGAAGGGAGAGAAACCAATGAGGAGGTGACAAGTGTCTCCTCATTTCTTCACCTTTTTTATTCATTTCCCCTTCCTTTTTTCATTTCTCCACCTTTTTTATTCATTTTCCCTTCTTTTTTTTTTTTATTTCTCCACCTTTTTATCCAATTCTCCCCCTTTCTTCGTGTCTCCACTTTTTTTTCTATTTCCTTTTTTTAATTTATTTTTTTATTATAAAAAAAGATTTTAAACTTAAAAAAAAAAAAAATTAACATGTAAAAACTTCTATAACACTTTTGTTAAAAAATTTTTTTAATAAAATTTGTTAACATTTTTTTAGAAAAAATCCAAATCTAAAAATTAGTTTTTAACCTTTTTTCCTGTTTAGTTTTTTCTTTTTCATATATCATTTTCAAATTTGTGATGCACCAGAAATTATATATAGCGATGCACATGAATATCAAAAACAAGCTGCAATAAAACTAAATTATTATTGTGTTCATCAATATTATAAATATGATACACTGATTTTTTCTGAATATGATGCATCGAGTATTTAAATATCATGCATCAACTTTCAAAATATACTATAAAACATCATTATTGAATTAAAAAGTGGTGCATCATAGTTATAAAACATGGTTCATCATAGTCATAAGAAATGGTGCATCGATTGTTTAAAAATATCATGCATTGACATTCAAAATTTATTATAAAACATCGTTATTGAATGAAAATGGTGGTCTATCATAGTTATAAAACATGGTGCATCATAATTATAAAATATGGTGCATCATCGTTATAAATATGACGCTTCGACTTTTAGATATACGATGTTGGTGCATCATAGTTATAGAATATGGTGCATCATAATTATAAAAAGTAGTGCATCATTGTTATAAAACATGGTTTATCATATTTTTAAAACATGGAAAATATCATGCATTGACTTTCATAATATACTATAAAACATTGTTATTAAATTAAAAGGTGGTGCATCATAGTTAATAAAATATGACGCTCCGACTTTTAGATATACGATAAACATTATTAGTGTATAAATCTTGGTGCATCATAGTTATAAAATATGGTGCATCATAATTTTAATTCTACGATACATTGAAGTTATAATTTTGTTATATCAGAATTTATTTCATTCAAGGTATAAATATGGTGCATCACATAAATGTTTTTTTTTTGTAATACTATATATAAAATTGTATTTACATATAATAATGTGAGGTAAAACAACTACAGGAAAAAAGGTTGAAAACGTGAAAAAAAAAAACAAAAACAATTATAAATAAGTCGTGAAAAAGGTTAAATGATAAGGTTGAAAAACGCAAAAAAAAAAAAAAAAAAAAAAAAAAAAAAAAAAAAAAAAAACGAAAAAGTCAAGAAAAAAATTAATATAAAAAATAAAACTAAAAAAATTTAAGAAAAAAAAATGGAGGAGAAATGATAATGGTGGAGAAATGTAGAAGGTGTAGAAATAAAAGGAGGTGAAGAAATGGAGGAGGACACTTGTCACCTCCCTATTTGCTTCTCTCCCTTCCCTCCCTAAACCTCTTCGTTACAAGAACCAATATCTTCTTTTATACAAAATTCGTTTTTCATCTTTGAATTAAAAAATGGATGTTTCTTTTGCTGAATAAATAAATTAAATATAGAAGATGTAGCCATGTAGGATTGTAGGATGATATAACAAGCCTATTGGATTGACTTATCAGTAATGGGTATGACCATGGGCTTGGCCCAATACCTAAT
The DNA here is from genome assembly GCA_949592205.1 of Helichrysum umbraculigerum. NCBI lineage: Eukaryota > Viridiplantae > Streptophyta > Magnoliopsida > Asterales > Asteraceae > Helichrysum > Helichrysum umbraculigerum. The sequence continues at coordinate 140,617,637 of CATIUR010000004.1, read as the reverse complement.
GAACGTTTCAGCGTTTGGGTGATCGCTTTGGTTCCAATCATTTTGTTCTCGGATTTTAGGATTTTTTGAGCTTATTTTTATACATCAAATCACTACGTTTTTTATTTTATCTTTTTTTTTTTTAACGATATATGATCACCATAAATCCCAAAACATCACATATAGACAACATAAAATATGACATGAATGTTTAAAAATTTAATAAATATTAGAAGCACATTCTTTGGTAAGCTCTGATTTACATAAATATATACATTTATCCAAAAATATGTTACAACTTTTTTGCATTTTGTGTTTTTCACGTAGGTCTGAATGTTTGGTTGACCTGATTGACAAAAGCCGAGTTTATTAGATGAGGTAATACAGTTGTTACTTAATTGGTTCCACACGACAATGAATTCGATTAAACAAACCAAGTAATGTTTGAAATGCTATGTGTTTTCTCTTTAAGATGTTTTGGTATGTGTAAGAAAAAAACAAACAAATCTCGAAAGCTAACACATAAGTCATAACAATGACTCAAAGAGATCACACATGTTACTTCAATTGATTCAACAAATCTGAATTACAAGTGATCATCTAGTTTCAGAATTGTTGACTCTGTAATTTTTAGACCACTCCCAATGCATGTTTCGGTTTATAAACCGGCACGCGTCTCCAAAGTCATACCATTGCCACACCGTGTCATTTTGGTGCGTCAATTTGATTTCATCGGTTTGGCGTAAAAATGCGGACGTCTTATTTATTTATTTTGTTTAGTGTATATAATTAAAGTTATATCAATAAATGTAGGGCCCATAAACTGAAGTGACTACATCACCATGGCCACTGTTGTGTCAGTTGTGTAATACTTTGGGAAAGTGCTAAGGTGACGCTGAGTTGGTACAACTAACACAAAACTGACTACGTCACCGTTCAGAGTGCTCTTATCGGCGTGACCGATACCCAAATTGTTCGCCGCAAGTTGACTTTTTGGGGTTGTTGAATCTTTGCTTTGGGCCTGCATGCTTAATCGTATTATGATATCAGAATTATTTTTTCAAATGTAAATCTTAAACTTTATGAATTTATGATAGGTAACACTTATGCAGGTTAATTTAATAAGAAAATAATAATACAATATGCTATAAACCACTTACTACTTACTTACTCCATTGACTTCATTATTTTAGATACCACGTACTGACGTACATTTTATAAGCAAATTTATTATGTCACATACACATATATGTTATGCTACATTAGGTTATGTATACTATTTCATCGATTTCACTTGACTAGTGTAGTATCTAATTAATCGCCTGTTGTTCAAGTAATAGTTTGTTTGTTTAACGTCGCTATATCAATCTTTATGGCATCTCTACATCAATTTATTTCTTGCATCTTCCTTTCCATCTTGATCATCAAATGCAATTCTCTATCCAAATCTCCTCTTTCCTTTTCTTGTGGTAATGGTGTCGATTTCGACTACCCATTTTGGCAACGATCTCAAAAGACCATTCATTTCGGATATCCAATTTTAGGTATTACATGTACCAACACGACACCAACCATCCAACTAGATGATCACTTGTATCATGTTAAAAGAGTCAACAATTCCGAAAAGACTTTTGTCGTCTCATTTTATGAACTAAGTGACACGATTTGTCCTATTGCTCCCCATGATGTTGCAATTAGTAGTTATGCTAGTTTCTTGAATTATACTAATGATGTTAGAATGTTACATTTTTTCTATAATTGTACGGTTTATCCTTCTGGTGTTGAGCCAATAAAGTGTCTTCAAATCGGGGCTAAACATACTTATTTATTCATGGAGGGTTCTGTTCCAGAGTTTGATTGGAAAGGCCATTGTGATTTTCTTATAACAATCCCTGTTATGGAGAAAAACGTCAATGGTTCTTTGAGAACAAGTTTTGGAAACGTTATGAACGAAGGTTTCGGGTTAAAATGGTCAACGAGTCTCGATTGTGGATCATGTGAGGCTAGTGGCGGATTTTGCAAGTATAACATCGAACAAACGCTTTCTTGTTCATGTAGCGAGGGACGAAATCATGCAAATTGCCATGATAAAGGTGAAAAATTATTTCCAAAGTTTGATTATATTTGCATCAAACTTTGTCTTTTAATTCTTTTATCATCTTTTAACATTAAATTTCAAGCAAAAAGTTGCTTTTTACTTGGAGAAAAATTGATGATTCTGTTAAATCTGAAAGAAATAACAGATGTTTTAATCATGTTTCAGGTTCGATATCAAGTAGCTTCAAGGTTGGTGATTTTGGTCTCTTATCCATTGGTGAGCATGATAATATAAACCTTCAATAATAATGAAAAAAAACACAAATATTATTGTTATGTTATTTTACCTAATTTTGTTTTATTTATAATTATAATAATGCCTACAGGTTTATTATTATTGTTATGTTGTCTGACAATAGCCGGGAGTGTTGTCTACATTGTCAAGAAAAGAAGAAATGGTAAACACGGATTTAATCAACTACCGACTGATGGAAAATAAAGTTGTGATTAAAGTCTAAGTTTATTTATATATATATATGAGATTTAAGTAAAATCTTATATTTGGGTTACTTTGTCACAATATAATTATATATATACTCATCTACGGAGGCATATCTACTGTTCATAAACTAGGTTTTATCCCTTGTGATTGTTTCTACTGTGCAACGGGGTTATAGATTCTTGTACGTGCATTTGCTTATGTAGGATCAAGTGTAATCTTACAACTTTGTTATCGTTTAAATTATACACAATTTTTTGTCTGTAACAAAGATTAGTTGTTTTTAAGCGTTATATTTAGCTTTAGTTGTAGTGATGAAATGAAAAATCTAAAGTCACACGCCAGAAGATTTTCTACAATGGTATAATTAATATTTACATGTAGTCTTGGTCGCTTTTCTAAAAGGAAAACTTGATCCAATACAATTACATATGACAATAAACTTCAATCACGGGAACATTATTTTACACAAATTGCATATATTAGTATCGAGAAAACATATATATGGTTGATATAAACTAAAGATGATTAAGAACTGAAAATGAAACGTGAAACGTTTATTTATTGCAGTTTATAAAGTAAACAAAACTAAACTCACATATCACTATTAAAATGATGAATGTTTTTAAGAAAATGCTCAATGTAACCCTTAAGACTATAATTAGGCTTTCTAAAAATGCATTTTTTCCAATATTAGAACTCATAGTTTCCATGAATAAATACTTGTACCGTATTTATAAAAAGAAAGTGAGTATTAAAAAGGAATGTCAACACTTTATAATTAATTCATGTTAATTTGTAAATCTAAATATAGAATGCTTAACTATATCCCTAAGGGCTATGATTAGCATTGTCCATGTTTTTATAGTGTAAGTATAAGCCCAATCATTATCATTTAATAACATCGAGAAGTAACTCATTTTGCTGAGAGTATTCATTGATCAATAATTCACTCAACGAATACGGAATATTAAGGTTAAATTTTATAAAATAAAATATTCATCATCAATGAATATATAGGTAAAAATAACATTTCATTTTTGTCAAAAGTTATAATTTCCTCTATTCTTTTTTTTTTTTAGAAAAACAAAAATTTTATTAAAACTAAAATTATTTACGGTACATCACAACACTATGTACATACAGATGGCCACATGGGCTCATTAGCCACGCCTATCTTGAGACTCAATTTACATACAAATCAAACTAAAAACATACTGCTCACACTCAGCTAGATTGCATAATCATTTTCTTCAATTTCTACAATTGCTGCTTCTCCCATTGTTTCTCAAATTCCCATCGTTTGACCATATTCCAATATAAACAATTCCCAGCATCTGCTGATTTCAGTATCCTTTTATTATCCACATCCACTTCCAATTTTACAGGCCAACAGGCCATACTTGAACAACACGCTGCAGTATCACATAACCATTCATGCCACCCAATGCTACCTTTTTTCATTCTTTTCGATATCCACTCAAAACTCCTAACCTTTATCTCATTAACTAGAACAGGAACAGACCACCATTTCTTACCAAACACTTTTTGGTTCCTATTTCCATATCAAATACCCACAAACCTACATTGCAGCTTGCCACAACCCATGACCCGTTTTTGATCTTGCATTACCACCATTACCAAGGAAGCATTCCCTAACGCTTAAATTACTCATACTCCCATGTCCCCACCATTCAAACACCATTATCCATACCTCCATAGCGGTTTTGCAAAATAATAAAGCATGCTCAATAGATTCCACATTATCATCACACATAGGACATCTAACCGAATTTTTATCTATACCTCTTTTATCTACCTCCACTCGAACCGGCAGCCTTCCTTTCAATGGTCTCCAAACAAAAATTCCCAGTTTCAATGGAAGCAATATGTTATGCAATGTTTCTTGGCTTGATCCCGCACCCGACAGTAACTTTTCATCAATCTTCGTGGCTAACGAACGCGTCTTGAACTCGCCACTTTCTTCCATGTTCCACCACCATTTATCCCTACCATCATCACAAGAAACAAAAGAAGATAACATGTTAGATAAATTGACGATCATTTCAAGCCCTACCCCGCGACTCTCTTACCCAACCCCAATTTTCCTCCCAACCATTCGACGACCAACAAACTGTATCTTTAACTTTTACTTCCTTATTAGTAGCTTCTAAATTGTATAATCTCGGGAATTGATCACGTAGCCTCATACCACCCAACCATTTGTCCTCCCAAAACAACATGTCGGCACCATCACCAACCTTTCTTACGAATGCTTACCGAACCCCCACACCTATCTTATTCATCTCGTCCCCTAATTTAATGATATTACCCCATGTATTACCCATCCCACCTCTATTGTCCATCAAAGACTCAACCAAACAACCCTCTCTCCCATAAATACTTTTAATTACTCTCACCCACAAAGCATCCTTGTCAATCCTAAACCTCCACCACCACTTTCTAACCAACGTCAAATTTTTTCCTTTCAAACTACCAATATTTAACCCACCCTCCTCATACGGTACCAAAACACTATCCCACCCTACTCATACGATACCAAAACACTATTCCATTTAACCCATGCCATTTTGTATCAGTGAAAGAATGATTTGTTAACTTATAAAGTTGCAATGATTTTTATATCATTATAATTTATCCCTCATAGCAAGTTTTATTTAGCGAAGGCTCTTGGTAATAGGGTTGTGGGTAAAAAAATTTAGAAAAATGATTGGTAGGTTAATAAAGACCTAAAAAATATGACTGAATGAATTGAAATTAATAGAGAGAAATAATTCAACCAATCAGAAAATATGCCTATTTTTAGGTCTACGTAAGTAGACATATATTTAATATTACTCAATAATTTATTTTGTTCTTCTTTGCAGTTTCAAGGGGCAAAATTATAAAATTGTCATTAATGTCTTAAATTTGTTTTGATTTTATTTTAGAAATTTTAATATTAATTAAAGAGGAAATTACCACAATGGTCGGTCAAACGGGGGAGTATTCAGCTAGTAGTCATTGTCAGACAAAATTTTACGTTTATAGTCATAGATTTCGCCTAAATGTAATTTTTTGTAGGCGAAGTTGGCGCGTTCAATCAGTGTTCGACACGTGGCAATTTTCAATAAATTCTTCGCCTAAATGCTTTAAACCAAGAAATTTCGCCTAAATGGAAATATGTTTAGGCGATTTAGGCGAAATTTGGAATTTCTCGATGTCTGCGCGAATCAGATTACTTGTAGATGGTGTTTCCTAGTTTCACATTACACCCAAACAAATTCCGGCCAAATTTCCCTCTCATGGGTAAATACTTCCGGCGAAGTTGGTAAAAATGCAGGCATGAAAACAAGTTATGGTAGTTAGCTTGGGTATATCAGATCTCGTCATATCTCCGGGCAAAAACCTCCATTGGAATTCCGGCCAAAAATGTGTTAAAAGAGAAGGAGAAGCTCCTCTCAAAAACTAATCTAAAAGAGGTAATTTTCGTACTGAAAACAAGCTAAACCCCAATCTATAACCTGCGAAACTCGTGTAACCCGAATGGCTTTTGATCCGGTGCCGGGATGACTGTGTTTTTCCGATTGAGAAAGTGTGGTAATAGTAAAGTGAAAGGACACTGGAATTGCATTTAGGCGCCTAGGGTATACGGTTCCCAAGAATTCAAATATTTCGCCTAATTCGCCTATGGAATTGCATTTAGGCGAAGTTTACAGGACACGTGTCGATTGCACAATCACTTCGCCTGGTTCGCCTACGAGAAATTCAATTTAGGCGAAATTGATGACCACCGTATGTAAAAAAAAAGTCTGACACCGACCACCGAACGTGAAAGTACCTCGTTGACTGACCACTATAGTAAAAATCCCTTAATTAAATATAATTTATTCATTTTCTTACCTTTTTTACCCCTTCTAATCAGGGTTTAAGGGTTGTTCTGTTTTAGGGTTTTTGCCAAACAGAAATCTATCACTTACACATCATATTTCATAAAAAATCAGTTAGTTCCTTCACACACATCCACACACGCGTGAGTAAATTAAACGATATATATATCTATAACCTAAAAATGGAGGATGAAGATGATGATTTCGGTGATTTATACGCAGATGTTGAAGTTGAAGCAATTTCCGCAATAAGCGTTGCTCCTCAATTATCAAATTCACAGTTTGTAAACACTGAAACTGGTAACCGAAACGATGATAAAATGGAAATAGCAAGTGGTGATGCTGATAGCGGTAATAATGAGGATGATGATGAGGACGACGATGATGATGATTTGGATATAGTATTGAATAGTGATGATGATAGTGTAAGGCATAGTGACGGAATCACGGTTGTACGGAATAATACAAATTTGGGGAGTAGAGAGATTGACGATGCAGATGATGATAAATTGCGTATGGAAGAGGTTACTGGACGGAAAGCGGTTGGTAATTCGCATTCGATGTACAAGGTATTGTTGTAATCATGATTTTTGTTTGTGTTATTAGAGTTAACTTATGCTATTATTGTTATTATATGGAATGTGCTGCAAATGTTTATTTTAGCCCAAAATATGCTATAGTATTTGTTGAATTTAGCCCTAGTTGCCTTTGTGTTGGAATTTGGGCATTTGTATTGTAAAATTTATATTTAGATTAGGTTGTGTCTGATAAATTATTCATCATTTTAGTTTATATGGTTGGAGGGGTGTTTGGATGTGCACTTAATCCGCTAGTCTGACTTTAACTTGCAATAATATGGTTTGAGTGCTTAGGGGTAAGAACGTTTATGATTTTAGTTACCGATTACTGAGTTTTAGTTTGATGTAATAAGAAGTTGCAGTAAGATAGTAAGCTGTCGAGATAGATGTAAAAGAAGTTATGAATCCTAAGGTTTAAGTGATGGATTATCCAATTCTTGAAGTCTAAATAATCACTATTAAGACGTGCGTTCAACTGTTCCTGCAAGTATCAGGAGTTGTTTAATTACTTCATTCCAATAGAGCTGTTGTTATTTCCTTACATGCTACTTTATTACGGCGGATGGGAAAAATATAAGTGCAAGATTTACAAAACATTATGTATTTCGAGAACTTCTAGTCCTAACTTGTTTAAAAATATTTTATCTTGTTGTTGCTGTTTTCAATCTAATGATATAAGTGAAATCTTGTTTGCAGTATCTAAGGCCGCAACCGACAGCATATGGGAGTGATCTAAAAGTGAATAGATGTGTGACAACAGCTTATATGTCGCAGGAGGACAATGGGTATTCTCAGCGAATGGGGTCAAGATCAGTGGGACCTCAAAGTGTACAACGATTCTCACTTCCCTGGTCTAGGTGAGCATTGAACATACAAATATGGGGTTGCAACTACAGCATTAATGTAGTTAATAACATGTAAAATGGCTACAATAAAGGTCCATTTATGCATTATTGGAATTACTATTTAGTGTGAATGAGTACTCTCTATTCCATTTCCAGGTTATCTCACATTGTTCATTGGTCCTTCATTAACATGCCTGGAATTCTATATCATACAGGAACATACTAGATGTAAATATTGATATATTTGAGCGGAAGCCTTGGAAGAATCCGGGAGTAGATATAACAGACTATTTCAATTTTGGGTTTAATGAAGATAGTTGGAAGCTTTATTGCAACCAAGTGGTAATAGACTCTATTCTTGTGTAAAGTTTTCGTAAAAGTATATATGACATTGCATTCTTGTTGGGGATGATTAAATTTTTTGAAGTTTGGTTATCTATTAAAATGTTAATTGTTGGTGATGTCTTGTAAATGTTGATTCATAACCTTTGAATGAAGAAACTCATTTGATTCTGTGGACAGGATGAATATCGTCATAGAGGATTTATGTATAGTTGTACTCTAGCCTCAGAACCTGCTCAGCTAACAGACGTGGACTGGGTATGCAAATATCAATTATCTCTTAAGTAATGTTTAGTTGCTTATTAGTAGAGGTCACGATTATGACCCATTCACTTATAAATGCAATTTGGTGTGTTTGATCTCAAACGATTTAAATAAAAATTTTGAGCTAAAATGCGAACAAGTTAATCATGTTGAAGTGTTGCTTGAATACTTGTTGCGATGCGTACAACCTTTGAAATTGTTTTATTCGAAGAGTCGTATTGTTATTGTATTAATATTGTTTGTGTAATCCTTTCCCAAAAATAAAAAATTGTTTGTGCAATCATTTTTTTTTACATTAATATTTAAAAAAAAAATTCCAAGACAAGAAGTGTTGGTAGATAACCCTAGCCGACCCAGACCGTTTCGACCTTTACTAAATATGACCTGTTGTTCAATCCAAACCTCCCGTTGCCCAACTTGCCATCTCTAGTTAGTAGTTCCAAAGTCATTTACTGCATATTTTCATTGTTTTCAGAGGGAAGGTCGAGCCATTGAGGTAGAAGAAAGCATTGTTGAGCGACAATCAACCATGGATGTAAGGGGTCATATGGATCGTGATTCAGATGCTATTCATGTATGGCTTTCCGCCTATAATTTGGCTAGTGTTTTGGAGTACATATTCTTATGTTACACTGCTAATGAAAAATTTGAAACAGATCTCCATTCTGGACCCCGGGGAACATCTTGACAGTTCTGTACCTGAAACATCCAATCAGAGAGATGTTAGTGGGGATGATGATGACATGGGTCGTCTTTCGTTTAGTATTGCAAGCGAAGATGAATCTGTTGTAGGGAGTCATCTGGAGATGGACATACGAGGCCCTAAAAGGTGTGAGCTATATCATTGTTGGTGCACTGTTGCTCGACTTTTTAGTGCCTTATCTTCATTTCTAATTATTTAATTTCCACAATGGCTGGCGTTTAACGTATACTTTCACTCGAGTTGTTTGTTCCTATCACCTAAAAACTCAGTTTTTGGCCCACGTGTAGCACCCTATTCGTTTACACCTAAACGTAGAGGGGGCCATTCCAACCTGTTTATGTGAAGATGAATCAACTTTGGTTATATTCATTATGAACGGTCGAATGGTAGGATTTTTTAAAAATGGGTCAAACGTGTCAAGCAATTTAAAATTTTGGCCATTTTTAAGGTTGTCATCCACAACCTCCTAAGTTGCTTTATCGAAGATGCGGTTCATGATTTTTCTAAATAGTTTCCATCATCATTTTTGACAGATTAGTATATTTATTTTCATATAAGTCCTCGTTGGATCATTACTCTCGTTTTTTCTTCAGTTTAATTTTTTTTTTTTAAACTTATTTTAATGCGATTAGGTCTTCCAACCAAATAATTAGCAGTAAGCTGGTGAGAAGAAGCTCTGAAAATCATGTAATTCATCAGGTCTCTGAAGGTTCACGAGGAACTGTTCAATCAATCAGATTTTCAAATCACTCAAAGGATACATGCACCACAGACCCATCCATGTTGGTGGCAGAATCATCAGAGCCAGAAAAGAGCTCTGCAAGTTATTTAGAGGACTCTAAAAGACCGGATTACAAAACAGAATATGGTAGGATTAACTATCATGCAAAACACAGTAGTCCTGTATACAACGATAGGAACCATGGTGAAACCAAGCACAGACTTCATGATGTGAATGATGACTCATACTCAAGAAGAGTGGGTGACCTAAGAGAACACGTCGACCACAAATATCATTCGAGATGCAATAGTCATGTATTTAACAACAGACCCCGTAGAGATTTCGATCCCAAATCTCTCCATGAAGATGATTTCTACTCAAGAAGAACATATGACCAAAGGAAAACTGGTGAGCATAGATATCATGCTAGAAACAGTAGTCCTGTTTATAACCTTAAAACTTACCATGAAACTGATGATTACTTCTCAATGTCTCGTATTGAGGGGACCTATGACGTTGAATCAACCATTGACCATGAAAGGGGGATTGAAAGATTGCATTATTTTGATCCTTATAGCGAGGAAAAGATATATATAAAATCAGAACTACCTTCTGATTACTACGGTGAAAGATTTTCTAGCTATGAATATTGGGATCCTGAAAGATTTGGAACCGAGATGGATCAATCTGTTTTCAGAAGTTCAGAAAGGGAGGAATTTTATGATAAACAAAGAAGATATATTGATGATAATAGAATGATGGAAGGGGATTGGTGCCTTAATGAAAGGGGTTCCCAATGTCAACGTCGAGAAAATTTGTATTTTAGAAATGAAGTCGATGAACGGGAATATTCTGATCATATGCAGGAAGAACAATTTGGATCTCTTACTTATAATGGCAGGGTAAGAGATGAGGTAGAACGTGGACATGAAAAAGATGTCGCACATACTAGATGGGATTTTAGAGGGGCTGGAAGAAAGAAGATGAGGGTTTCCAGTCCATCTTCTGAATTAAATAATTCTATGCTGAAAAGGGATGAGTATATTGCATCTCAATCTTCTGAAGATTCTCATATTAATAATGGCAGATGGGGCGGTAAAATTATGCCTAGAGATAGTTTATCCAGAAGGCATGAGAGATTTAGAGCACAATATATTGAACCTGTGGATACAGGAGATTACATGATTGATATTGATGGTCATGTGAATATGGAAAGAACTAGGCACCTTTGGCAATATGAAATGCAATCGAAAGAAGATGACAATTTGTTCAGGCATGAAGATGCTAAGTTTTATGCTGAGAGAACATTACCTCCTTCTGAAAAGGTATCAAAACATAAAGTGTTTGTTTCTGATCATGTTGAGTCTGTTGATGATCAACGTGATTGGTTATTTATGGGTGGTACGGGTTCACCCGATTTACATATGGTTGGTGGATATGATCATGTTGAGCCGTTGACTGATGGTCCACGTGCTAAGAGGGCTAGATATAAACGCAAAAAAGAAGTATTCAGTGGTAATAAATTTGCTAAACCTCATGGAAAGAGTTGTGAACGGCTATCCCTGAGCGGCAGGAATTCACTCGATTCACACTTGGTTGTTGGGGAAGGGAAGGTAAGCTCACGGAAACTTGGAATCAAATATTGTATCAGTTTAACTGTATATATGGGTATGTCATATATAGGCAATACTTCTTTCATCATGCTATTGCTTTTATTAATATTGATATGCACTTTTTTTCTTGGACCTCCTACATCGCAAATCTCACTAATATATTGCTTTCCTAAAATGGTTTGTGTCTGCCCATTTATCAATTGACAGTTGCTAGAAATACTTGTACCTGATTGTTATTTTTTCAACTAATGTATTGCTTTGTCATTGCTTATAAGTTCATCTTTGCATAACCTAAATTGTCAACTCCTTTGTTTGCATAGAATGAATATAACTCTGAATGAGTGTGTTAGACTCACTGTGTTGAAGGTTACTTGATGAACATAGTTACTTTTGTATTTCCGTAAGCTCTATTTCAGATGGTAATTATTATGGGATATATATAAATATGTATTATAACTATATTATCATAGTGGTATGATGATAATCTTATCAAGGAAAAGTAGTGATGTATTCTTTAAACTTTTATTATTACATACAGAAGATTGGTAGGGAATAACTGCCATGTTTGATTATGATGGGTGTCTGTTGAAAGCAGACCGATTTTGTATCTCTATTCTTTTTGTTGGTTTTCATATACATATCTTTTGGTTCCTTTGATATTTTTTATATTGTGTGTAGTTGTAGGCTGTAGCTGTAAGCTGTAGCCTTTTAGGTGCTATAATACATAGATCAAGTTGCTTTATCATCAAAAGGTTTGCAGAAGTTACTTAGAGAAGTTGGTTCGATGTGTCAACATTAACACTTGGGTAACTTAGGCTTCTCGATATGTAACCATACAATGTTGCCAACATATCTTACTAATATGGGTGACAAAATGGGCGGGTCAGATGGCTTGCATAATGGGTTAAATTTGGTAACTCTTAGGACAGTCAGTTTGAGTTGTGTCAGGCTCGGTTGACCCATAAAAATTTTCACATAAGTTTGAAAATTTAGCATTAATTTGAAAATTTCGCATAAAGATGAAGAATTTCATATAAAGCTGAAAAATTTCGCAAAAAGCTGAAATTTCGCATAAAACTGAAAATTCTTGTATAAATTTAAAAATTCTGGCATAAAAGGAAAATTATTATTGATAATCCAGGACCATACATATTGATTGACATAACTGCTTCATTTACTGAATAGACAGATTTATGGAGCAAAATAACTTTTTAAATGGGCAACTAAAGGATTGTTATTTAACAGTGTAACATGACTTCTACACTTTCTGTACTGTGAATTTTATAGGCAATGAGTATATTAATTTGACTGCTAAGACAATATATTATAATGATCGTTCAAATGTTATTGAATAAAAAATATAGGAGGTTGTAAACACTTGAATATACTATGGGCTGTGCGGCTGTTATTTTTTTGGTAGCTACACTAATAATCTTTACCTGTTTTGCCTGATACCAATAAGGCGTAACCAAGTTGACCCATTTTACGCACATGAGTTAAAATCTCCTCTACATAATATGCATTTTGTGTGGGATACTGTTTGTTTTTTGTATGCCAATGTTGCTGCAATTTCTGATCTCTCATTGAGTCATTTCACAATTTTAAATGCCAGAACAATAGGTGGTAGGTCTTGGATATAAACATAAGTTTGTGGGCGTTTTAGCTCAATTTTCTTTCAGATATGTTTTTGAAGTTTGTGTATCCATTGCATTATCTATGATAGCTTGGTGTTGAGAATCCTCTCTTGTAAATTTGTGGTCTTGGTTTTCTTTCTACTGGCATCACTTCTGTGATTGGAACAATGGCTCATAAATATTATTTACTGACAAGGCCATTAGCTAAGATGTACTCTGTTGAAACAAATGAACATAAGACTGAATAAACATACACACTGTGCTATTACTTGCATAGTTACATGGTTAATTTTTTTGTTTAAGTTGTTTCAACTCTTGACAATTTTTATTTATTTATTTATTATTTATTTTTTCTTTTTAAGGTAGATTATAGTTTGTACATCACTACTGTTAGCATTCTTTCTCACTCTCATAGTCTTGCATGTACACACATAGGAGCATATATGTTGTTTGTTTCCAGGTTCTATTGTTACATATAGTCTTGTACCTACATAGGGTAAGTTCTTCATTTTCGTGGTTTCTGTGCTACTGTGAAGAATTACCACATGATAACAAATTTCCAGGCCCTCAACGGAGGAAAATGCTCAATAGGTAATATTTGACATGCACAGATGACTGATGTAGCATTATCTGTATTGGTCTTACAGTCTTAGTCCTCACATAGTCACATATTAATGGACTTCATCAGATGTAGCAAGTCATATATATATATATATATATATATATATATATATATATATATAGTAAACTATTCTATCCTCTGGCTAATTGCTCTATGAAATCTTACGTACGACGTATAAGGCACCACTAAAGAATGGTGGCAGGACAACAGACATACAGCTTTTCACGATTCTGTTCGTATTGGTGCCTCATCTATTTTTCGTTCTGCGATGCGAAGGATCTTACTGTGATGGAGTGTGTTAGCTCTCTGTTCCGTTTTAGATTACTGTTATCCTGCACTGTCACTGTTGCTAACATTATACTTGAGATACATGCGTAAACCTAGGATCTAGTAGTTTGATGACCTTACTGGTACTGCCACTACCAATACTTGAAAATATGTAAATCAACATGTAGATGTCATGTAGAACTCTACAAAATAAAGATATATAACTGCTTGCAAATATGCACTGTGGAGAAAGTCTCGGTTTCACATGGCAATTTAGGAGCATATAGTCAGGGTCTCAGCGAGGAGATACTGTTCCTAATATAAATCACAAGTATTTTTGTACGCCGAAGTAGAGCTGGCAAAATGCCGGTTGGGTAACTGAAAAAAGTAACTTTTGGTATTTGCTGAAATGGATCGGGTTGGGTTGACATTGAGCAGTTTTTTCTCCAATAGTAAAACTTGTCAATAGTTAAGTGTTTGAATTATGATCTTATAAAAATATAATTATCTCTAGATTAAACTTTTGAGTAAAACGACATAGGAGGTTTTCTGTAATATGCGTACACTTTAGGCTACTTTTGACCAGTTTCCTTGTCTAGATCTTACACATTTGACCCTTCATTGGTAAAACATAACCCAAATCAACCCATTCATCAGTAAGTGGGTCGAAGTTGCGACCTCTGCTTATGCGAACATCTTTATGATGGTATTTGTGTACTAATCACTGCTGTTTTTTGTAATTACATGCCATCATTGAACATATGCATCTGTGAATCTGTGACATTTACTTGTCTCAATCAACTGTGCAGTCTTCTGAAAATCACTATAAACCGAAGTGGATGGATTTCAATTCATGTCTAAGTGATAAGGTGGCCCGAACTGTTAAAACAAAAGCAAAAGATAAAGGTTTGGACATCAAGGAAGGTCGGATTCTAAACAAAGGCGTAAACAGTGCACACATTAAAGATGACACTATGGCACACGTAAGTGATGTTAACAAGTTGCGGAATCAACATGGAAACGAGGGGTTGGATAATACACGGATCTTTGAAGCAATGGCAAAGATGGAAAAGCGAAGAGCACGTTTTAACGAGCCTATTAATACCAGTAGAAAGGATTTAGATACAGCTGGGGACGCGGTTCATGAGGTGGCTTTAAATAAGCAATATAGGCCAGCTAGAAAAAGGAGATGGGGAGGAAACTGAAACTGTAAGTAAAAAATACCTGGTATTGTATTTTGTGCCTGAAATTGGCTGCCCAGATCAAGCATCTGGCTGCCCAGATCAAGCATCTGGCTGCAATGACATGAGGAGAGCACATGAAGGTAAAAAAAGGATAAATTTATTTTCCAGAAAACATGTTAGCTATGCATTTGTTGGCGCTGTCATTAAGTTTTGGTATTTTACAGTCTTTGGCGTTCTTCTAGATATGTGAAAGGTGTAAGAGCTATGCCTATTGAATTATCATGTTTACACTTTGAAATCAATTTTGGAAAATGATAAGCGCTTATATCAGGTTCTACTGTTTTATCATGTATTACTGGGGGTCATTTATTGCTATTGCTTTATTATTGTTTTATCATGTATAATACAGCAACAACACTACCCAATCCTGCCAAGGGTGAGTACGTGGGAGGTAAGATGTAGACAGTTATACCCCTACCCGAATGTTTTATCATGCATTATTATTATATTTGAATTAACTTTTGGTTCACTTTTAGGTCAGTCAGAGATCCCAAAGTGAAAGCTTAGAAGTAGAAATCTGATTAAGTCAATTATTGGAAGTCCAGTATCTTTGATAATATTGCTCAAACTATTTTCTTTCTTACCCTCTAGAATTACTGAAAAAGTATCTTCCAAATGATGCACTAAATCATAAATTCATAATGGTGGATGATCTTTTTCTAGGGTCAGAATGTTGGAAGAAAATTATTATGGTATTTTACTATAATTACGTAACGTTTCGCATTGCGTAGTTACTTGATATAATTTCCGTAAATATATTATTATCACGAAAGTGAAAAGAATTTACCCGCTGCTCAGTAATGATGAGAGTTATATATAGTTTGAGAAAGGAGTAAATTAGTTTGAGGTATCAGCAACGGGTAACCTTAAATACAATTCAGTTCCTTCAGCAACTTAACTTATGTTTCCTACCGGTCGAAACTCAATGCCGTGCACCGTAAGATGTGGGGTGTTTTCGCTGCGGTCAAGAAAATAAAAGCATATGATCACCAATTCGTTATTAATTGTATCAATTTTTGCATGAGTGCCATTTGCCAGTTTCACCTCCCACAAACCATCTTTTCTCTTCTTTGGGAATTCTATCGTCTTGAGCTTGTTCATTGAGTTAAGAGATCTCGTTTCACCATTTGGTCCGATTACTGGGACTTTTGGTATACTCAAATATACAAGTCTCTTCTCGTTGACTCCGCAGCTAAACTTCATAGACGAACCTCCATTTATGGTGAAACACAATGGAGTTTCATAAGCAAGATCTTGTTGTATGCCGTAAACTAGGTAACATCCATACCTAGTATTGACTGAATAAATATCGGTTCTTGTACTGATTGATGTAAATATGTTATCCGAAGGTATTAACTCTAATACGTTTCCAAATCTGCATTTTATGGATCGAACAACACCAAATTCTAATAAGTAAATGTATTAAACTGTAATATACAAAGACAATTCAATATATAGTCAGGAGAGATTGAAATTAAGGACCTTGATTCATTTGATGGTCTCCACTTGTACGAGTCACTATAAGTTACTTCCGGTTGAACCATAAAACATTTCTTCCCATTTGATTTGGTTATCCAGAACCACTGCATTCATTGTTAATTAATTAAGCTAATTATTTACATTTAAACTAAAGTAGCTAATACAATGGTTAATTAGAGACTCACTATGTTGCCTTTGAGAAGTAAACCCCTAGAAAGAATCGAGTATGCTTCCTGTTTGGTTAGAGAAATCACATCCGCCGCCCTTATTTGTTCGTTTGAAAGACGTAGGAGGCGTTCATAATCAGTTGGCAAATGGCTATCCCATTCAGTCGTTGATATCGGTAGATACCCCGCCTCAGAATTTGCAGTTTCATCATCATCAAACTGCAATATATGTTTTTAGCCTTGACAGACAAAATTATATGTTTCTTCTTTTTTAGAAAAAAAAATTATTCACATAGACAGTCATTGTTTCAAAATTCTATCGGTTCTTTGATAGAATTACTTCTTAGCTAGTACCATGTCATAAACTTCGGTTAAAATAACGAATATGTACCTTATGTACTGGTAAAAATTTGAGTCCTTCAATGATGAGTCCTTGACTTACATAAAATGGAAAACTAAATTTCTCAAAGCAAACTTCGAAATCAACAACAATATTGCTTCTGGAATTGATAGTTTGGAAAAGTTCAAACATGACCCATCCATTATCAGTTTCACCTCCGCTGTAGGAAGTAAATGTTTTGCTTGTGTCCTGTAATCTGTACTTCAGGCTTACTGATTTTAGTTCATTGCTGTCACGCGTAGCTTTACATTTATATACCAGGTAAGCTGCATATGTGACTTCTGGTGATAGAAACTGTGATCTTATTCTGAATTTCTTATTATTCCGTGATCTGTTCTCGATACATGCAACCACTGGAAATCTGAACATGTTGAACAACATATGCCTATATTAGTCTTTATAAAGAGATCGAATTTGCTTTCACATCCTAGAGCTAGAGGCTTTTTATTTCCCCTAATAATTTTGGCTGATTATCAAACTTATATATGAAACTTTGAGTTCAACTATGTTTTATATGTACAAATATGAGAAAAGAGAAGATAGATAACCGAGATATATCTGTAGAAGTCGTTTGGTTCAGCTCTAATGTATCTGCATCAGATAGAGGGATGAACGCCGCTGCTGATATCATTCCTTGATTGTATCCACTATCATCTATAGAGAACCACTGTCAATTAAACCAAATAATACTTATTAGACCAAGTTAGAGTACACTGTCATACGTGTTAATTGTCTAAAAACACAGCCAATAGTTATTAGCCCATGTTAGAGTAAGCCGTACGGTTTATTGTCTAGAAACACAAGGAATTGAGCTTTCAAACAAAATTTATTATTTAATTCTATGGTTCGTACGTACGATAATAAAGAATCACAAATCCGTGATAACAAGTTAAATATGTGGTTGGAGAGAAAAGTACCACTTTGTCCTCATCAACAAGAATTTCATCAGCGAGCCGTGCCCAGAATTGTTTCCTTGTTAGCGGATTATTTGTCATCTTCAATAAGGATTTCAGGACTTCATACACCATCCGTGGTTCACCAATCTTATCAAAATAAATGTTAAACTTGTTTAGAATGGTGACATTTTGCCATTTTGGATTGCAGATTTGTCTCTTTTTATCAAAGAATAAACATGATTAGATGTATGAGACATAATATACACACTAATGTCTGTCAGAATCAAATAAGAAATCAATTATATATACTGTAATAACTGCACCAACAGCTCGTCAACCTTTTGATCTCAAGTTAATTAGTTGATATTGAATATGGATGAATGAATGAATTTAGCATATGAATCTAACTTAAAGGAACCTCCGTAACTTTTAAATGAATTTGAACTTACTTGCAATTTCAATGCTTCCTCCATTACCTATATATCACCAAAATACAATTATATTTGAGAAAAGTATGTATAAGATTATTATAAGTTCATTAACTTACTGTGGCACATAGTATAGTTTAAACTTACCAGCAATTGCATTGGTTCCTGATCGAATTCCTGTACCACCAACAAAAGTTTGTACAAGGTCAAAGGTACATGCACGACAGTGGTATTAGAGAGTACGGAAACTTAAGTAGTGTTACTTTGTACTAATTTGAGTTATTGTTATTGTGTGTATCTAATTATGACCAACAGTTCGTATATTGTGTGTATTTAATTTTATATTTTGGTGTATTTTGTATCGAATTCCAGTTATTGTTATTGTTATTGTGTGTATACATAGATTTGTGAACTTCTTACAAAATATAATAGTTCCAATGCACAAAATTTTTCTATGTTTCAATAAACAAAACTGCATTACAGTTATGATCAGTTCATTGAGTTAGTTTGGCTTTAATAGACACAAAGGAACCTCTAAGGCTAACTTACTTGCCGCTGCAGCGTTGTAACAAGTTCCTGTACGTACCAAAAAACAAACGTCAACAAATGTAAGTGTAACTGATAAAAAAAAACAGTGAAAACAAATTGCATATCTTCAAATACACTAAATTCACAATCATATATCTTGTAATCAACAAAATGCATCATCTACTCCAATAAATCAAATCAAACACCTAGTTTAAATTCTATGTACTTACTTGCAATCCCAATGCCTCTTCAAGTTCCTGTACCATCAAATATAGATCTTCAGATACAGGGCATGAATCTAGTTAATCTACAATAGAAGCTCTAAAGATTCAAAAAGCTTGAACTTACTTGCAAATACCTTTCCTCAAATTCCTGCACACCAGCATTTTTGACAAATTGAATGAGTTAAGTACGTTGATTTAATGTATATAGACGATCGAATATGAACTTCTTTAATTTCAAGATATCTAAACTTACCTGCCGTTGTAACGTTTCCACAAGTTTCTGGACCATCAAACAAACAAATTATCAGAAGAGTGTATGAGTGCATTCTAGTGGGTTTCTCATATTTGTATACAAAGTAAACAACCACTGTACTTAGTTAAATTTCATCAAACTCGTACTTACTTGCAATCCCAATGCTTCTTCGAATTCCTGTAGCACCAAAGACATCAGTATATTAATTAATTATTCATTCGAGGGATAAGTACCCGAAAATGTGTCTAACTGTTACTGAAACTCTATTGTGTATATCCAATTTTCATTTTGGTCAATTGTGTATATCAAGCTTTCACTTATTGCTGTTATATGTATCTAATGACTTACTCATCTGGTAGCCGGTATTTTAGATGAGGTGAAACAATATAAGTTGTAATGTCATATGAGGTCGGATACATATACAATAGCAAACTGAAAATTTAAATACACAATAGACGAAAATGAAGTTAAATATCTACAGTAAACTTTAATTAGGGTTGCAGTAAGATACATTTTTAGATACTAATCCCTTAATTCAAGTTAGTTTAGCATATATCTGCACAGACAAAAGAACTTCAAAATTTTCAACGAACTTGAACTTACATGAATTTCCATTGCTTCCTTAAGTTTCTGTACCACCTTACTCATAGAGGGTCGTTGTTCCCGCTCTTGCAGCAAGCACTGATATGCAATTTCTGAAAATGTATCCAAGGAATATGGGTACATTTGGTGTTTTAAGACGGAATTAATAATCTCTTTCAACTTTCCTTTTCTGTAGTATTTTGGTGCCATATGGTTAAGAAACCGGCTTTCATTATGTACATTTTTAAAGCACAGCCTCCCACACAAGACTTCAAATAATACTACCCCAAAAGAATAAGTATCAGAGTCTTTCGTAAGGACTCCCGTATCCATATAACTCGGATCACAATAACCGTATGTGCCACTAACATTAGTAATGATATAAGTAACCTTTTCATTTGCACGGCCTATTTTTGAAAGTCCAAAATCTGCAATCATGGCTTTCAAGTTATGATCCAAGAGAATGTTTCCACTTTTAATATCCCTATGAATAATTCTTTGATTTACTGCAACACGGTTATGCAAATAGTCCAAACCTTGAGCTGCATCGATACATATGCTCATCCAACGTTTCCATGTGAACATGCACGTGGTTTTAGCCATACTAAGATACTTATCGAGGCTTCCGCGCTCAGCATACTCATAAACAAGGATTTTTTCATTGTCTTCGTCGCAGAAACCGAGAAGGGAGACGAGGTTTGGATGTTTATAAAGAGAGAGCAATTGAATCTCGGTTAAGAACTCCTTAAACCCTTGAGAGGAAGTGTTAATCTCGAGTCGCTTTACAGCAACGGTGATAAGTTTACCAGAAAGTGAGAGTTGCCCTTTGTAAACAGAGCCATACCCACCCTTTCCAATAACGTTTTTGAAGTTTTCTGTTGCTGTTAGGATTTCTGTTAATGGGATTTTGAGGTCCTGTGACCCTTTAAGGTGCGCCATTAAAATGTAAAATCTGAAAGTAACAAAGAAATGAGGGATTTTGGAGAAATATATTATAGAAATGAAGCAGCAGCAGCAGCAGCAGCAATGTTCAAAATATGAAGGGAATAATGCCTACGTGATTAACGAAGAGTTTTAGACCAGGCTGCTATTTGACATTCTGACCTTCTACCTCATTGCAATTTTTAATTAATTGTATTATAAAAATAAAATAAAAGTAGTAATTAAAATAATGATGATAAATTCAATCAATTTGATAATGGCAAATATTTTATATTACGTACTAGTTGCAATTATAATAAGAATTAATAAAAATAATCAAGGACATAATCGACAATTTGTATATTAAAGAGTAATGCTAAACAAGCCTACTTACGTAGGCATAAAACTATACCTAATTTTCTGATTGGTTGAATTTTTTCTCTCTCTTAATTTCACCCAATCATTTTTTCACCTCCACCGATCTAAGTTTTATATTTAGGTGTTTTTTATATTATATTTATTATTATTTAAGATTTAAATAGATACAAACAGAAATTAGATGAATTTAAATACATTTTACGTTAATTAATACCGATTGACACATTTAAACCAAAGACAATAATAGCATTCACAATGATATAAAGAATGAAGAGTATACACTAAAAAGAAGATTATTCACTTGTAAAAAAAAACTATAACAAAACATTAAACTCTCAAATTTATTCTAATTTATTACTCTCGATAACTTATTTCTTAAATGTATCTTGTTAACTTAATTTGAATATATAAGTAAAAGTACTATTTGATCAACATATCATAGATCATGCATTTTTTTAGTTGCGGAAGATAGGGGTGTTCAATATTTGGTTTGAAACCGTTTAATCTGAAAACCGAACCGAATTAAAACCGAAACGAATTTGAATTCGGTTTTCGGTTCGGTTTTGGTTTTTGAATTCGGTTTTCAGTTTTGAAATTTTGAATTCGGTTTAACCGAAAACCGAATTCAAAACCGAATTTTAATAAATAATACATTAAATTATTAATATATGTAGTATATGTGTGATATTTAATTTTTTTAAACAAGTATATCTACATTTAAACATTAAATTAACTTCATGTTTTTGACTTTCAACTCTAGTGAAACCCTAACACATGAAAAATTACAAGTCGAAACCGATTAATTTAGAAAAAAATAAAAAATAAATAAATTTTCGGTTTTTCGGTTTTAACCGAAACCGAACCGAATTCGAATTCGGTTTTCGGTTCGGTTTCGGTTCGGTTTCAAATGTGAATTCGGTTTTCAGTTTTGCTCAAAAAAATTTCAAAACCGAACAACCCGAACCGAATAAACCGAGTAAACCGAAAACCGAACCGATGAACACCCCTAGCGGACGATACAAGTGATACAGACGGACTACACAAACTAACACGTTATGGCCCCTGTTGCTTATTACGTAACCCACTAGGCCATCATCAACGCATTAGTGCATTACCCACGCACAAAAACTAGTTTATTCTAATAAGATCTGACTTTGTCATAAGCAAGAGGGCAAGGACTTTAATTAGCATAATATAATAATGAAAAATAATAATAATAATCGAGTTGACATTTAATTAATTAAGCTCTCTGCTCATTTTATTATTTTAGTAAACTAGATTAAGACCCGCGGGATTCGCGGCTTTTAACAAAAAATATATTTTAATAGAAATTTAAATGAACACATATAGAAAAAAAAAATTTTTGTGATGTGTACCGCAAAATTCTATCTCGGGATTGGAAAGTGATATTCAAACTTTTGTAGGTACTATAAAATATATATGCCATAACATATGGAAGAACTAATTCTGGTGGCGAGCAACCCAAAGTGTGCTAAGCGCACGTAACCGAGAGAAGTAGTTATGTATTGCAATGATGACATGTACAGATTGTGTAGTCGTAAGTAATGCATGGATCTGTTGCATTATTTTTTCCCGTAAGTCATCAGCCTGAGATGTGACAACATAGGTCAGTACAATTGTATGTAGCTATAATAACAAAATATATGACTAAGAAAATATGATGCTAAATTAAAAATTATTAAATTTTATTGCCACATAAGTGTTTATTAACCAAATCTAAAGCCATTTAAAAATAATTTTAGTTGAATCATGTTAAGCGGTAAGAAATGTCGGTGAATTTTTCATGTTTAATTAGACCAACGTACATTAGTAGTTGTGATGTGGTTTACCTGGCATAAAAAATGATCAAGTGAACCCAAATTTCCTATGGCCATAGACATTTGACCCATGTAATTGCCAATATCAGATGAGCTCGTTTGTAAGACCGTTGTTTCATTCTTCAAAGTTTCACACAAATTTTGTTGCATTGCATATAGCTTTTGAGATATCGATTCCTCGTTCTGAAGTGTTGTTTGATTTAAATTGTCGATAAGTTTCAACTGCTCAGCTGTCAACATGTCCAACCGAGATACAATAACCTGATCGATGTAAAAATTTTATGTTATATCCATCTATAGTTAATGTTTTCAAAAATTGTAATTGATTGGAATAATATTTCACAATATAAGCACCGACAGTTGACCGGCCATAATGCGGTAAAAAAGAACATAAATAAATATTTGCAAGAAGTATTTAGGGTTTAACATATATGTGAGAATTCGTGACTGGAATAAGTTGTATTTATACTACATTTCATTCCATAGATTGAATTCAAATTTTAAAATATAAGATAGATAGATAGATAGATATAGATATCGCTAGAAGACATCTCAATAGATCATGAGCTGGATCAGATAATTAGTTCATCCGTCCGATCGATTATAATTAATTTAAAATTTAAAATATATGAGTATATCTATTTGGTATTTAAATTTAATTAAACACAGATTCCATAGTAAAGTCAACGAATCAAATAGGGAATAATTAGTTAGTGATCGATAATCTTATTTTATTCATTGACATAATCAGCTACGACACTCATGCAAACTTCTTCTTGGAGTTAAAAAAATCCAATTTCTATAACTCATTGACATTTTTTTTTATATATATACTCACACAATTGATGAGTTAAAAGATTCATTATAATGAGTTAAATTTTTCATAAATAATATAAATCATAATTATTAATATTTAATATACATATATAATAGAAATGAGTAAGTTTAATAAATGAGTTTTTTTGGACTACATTTGGAGGATTTTAATACATTTAATGAAGTTTAACATATGCCCTAAAAAGATAAGATATCCAATCTCATAATCTCATAATAATAATAATATAATACTCTCTTTGTTCTAGTCAAAGTGTCCACTTTGACTATGTACACGATTTTAGGATTCTCTACTAATGACACTTTTCACCAATCAAATATCATCTCTACCCACTAAAGTTTTATTTATTGGTTAAATATCAAAGTGAACACTTATAATGGGACAATTCAAAATAGTAACCTGAACACTTTAGGTGGGACGGAGGTAGTAATAATGATATACGACTATACGAGTATATTTTTCACAGGAAAAGGTTATAGAAAGACAATTCGTTATATGGGATTGGCTAAATTATCCTTCATCTTTTCTATGCAGCATATTATTATTAGAGAAAATTACGCAAATCATCCTTTAAGTTTACCATAAATTTCACTAGCAGTCAATTACAATCTTTAATTACACTAACAATCCTTTATTTTGAAACTTCTTGCGCAAACGGTCCTTTAGACTAACGACCGTTAACTATTCGTTAAAAAGGACTATGTGTGGTACTTTTAGAAATTCTTTTTCCTTTGAGTAAATTATTATAAATTATAAAATTTAATATATGTACATATAAATTATTGAGTGCACTAAACATTGTTTTCATCTTCCTCATTTAAGTTAAAAAATTCATCATCAAATCCGGTTCATCTACCACTTAAAAATTAATATTTTAAATTACACCACTCAAATTCACCATGAAACACCCCGAAACGTGAACACATTTTTTTTTTTTTTTAAAACATAACACTTCTAATTACTTGTACTTACTTATAGTGGTCCCAAAACACTGGCTATTACATTACTTAATTATAATCAACATTCAAAAATGAAAGTTGCTGGACACAAGCTGAATCCGGCCGGATTCAGGGGAATCCGCCGGATTCCCTAATATTTCAGACCCAACTTTTGACCAGAACTGAAACTAAGAAATCCGTTTCTGAATACGCCCCGGAATCCGCCCGGATTCATGGCAATCCGCCGGATTCCCATGAATCCGCCGGATTCCCTGTTCCAGCAGCAGAATCCAGAGTCTGCACATTTTCATACCAAAACACGAACATTGACAAAGCATAACTCTTAAACCACAACACCTGGGATCGTAAAATTTTGCATACATCTTTCAAATGGTCAAATGAACATAACTTAACTTTCACTTTTTCAAAATTCTCGTTTTAACCCATTTTGACATGTAAACTAGTTTTCGACTATTTTTCACCAAAATGTTAACATGTCAAATTCTTTAATACATCAAATTTGACTTCCAACTTTTGACTACACATTTCAACTTGGCTTTAGAACTTGTGAGAACCAAAACCATTGACTTTCGACCAACTTGACCCATTTTGACACTTAAGCACTTAGTGACCTATTTGGGCACCAAATTGACCCATTTCAATCTTTGACCATCCAATCACCTACACTTTTACTCAGTTGACTTTACACAGTCAAAACAACCATTTTTCATTCACATTCACTTACACATTAACATTTCCAAGTCTCACTACATTTAACTTTAACCAAAACATCAACTTTCACTGGTGAGACTTACTAACTTTTACAAACATTGATTTAAATCTTAAACTTTACAAACGGGGGTGTTATTGTATCGTAAGCATGATCAAAAGGGATAAAACTCATTACCAACCAAGCAATGAGCTCCACCACTAGCTTTCCATAACCTTCTTTCCCGATTCTTCCTTTACCTTACTTGAACTTCCTGAAACATGTTAAATACAACAAATAAGCATAAATGCTTAGTAAGTAAATGGACTCTAACAATCAAAATCTGCAACAAGTTAAGGATCCATAACATCTAACATGCCAAATTCCGAAGAATTGACATCAAACTAAGCTAATGACAAAGTCATTACTTAGATACCACCAAGCGAATGATAAATCATTCCTTGGTTCCACATGTCCAAATACTTACCTTTTTACTTGCACAAACAATAACTTGAACTCTTTCACACTTGATCACCTATTCACATAATTACATAAACACTTATCAATTACACACTTAACTACTCTTTCTTACTTATCACATGTAGATTATAAGTTAAATCCCATAACCTCCAATTATCTAACATAAGTTCCATACACATAACTACATAATCACATGTATTTGGGTAATTGAAACTAATTCTTATCATTAACACTTTCATACATCATAAACATCACTAACTAGTGATCAAACATACTCATAATAATTCAATTACCCACTAAACACATGATTATAAGATTATCAACATAACTAACACAATTAAATCATTCTTTCTAACTTATAAACATGTATGGAACTTAGTTTCATTCAATTATCCAATTACCCATCAAAATCACTAACTTAGGGTTTATGTAACTTAAACCCTAACTCAAATTAAACAAGCTAGAGGATCACACATACCTTAGAATTGATGAATTGAAGATTAGAAACCTTTAATTACACAAACCCTAGCTTGATTCACCTCTTCTTCTTGCTTCTCTCTCTAAAATCGCCTCTCTCTCTCTCTCTCTAAAATGTTCTGTACGTGTTTTCTTAGTTTCTGAAAATAGAAAGGGATAGAAGCTACTAAAATCTGCATTTTATTTACATATTTCTCATTTAACCCTCCAACTTTGCAGATTTGACAATTTCTACCCTCTAACTTAAGTTTCTTTACATAGTTAGTTTCACTAACTAATTCTAACACATAACAATTATTTCACATAACATAATATTATATACATACAATTTAAATAACTAAACGCATATAATATAATTTAAACTTACAAAATTTGGGGCGTTACAACTCTCCCTCACTTATTCAGGATTGTGTCCTCACAATCCATTCCTGATACAAAGCCGGATAATATTTAACAACTTCATGCTCTGGCTCCCATGTGAATTCTGACCCTTTTCTATGCTTCCATTGAACTTTGAACAACTTAATCTCTTTATTTCTCAATCTCTTTACTTTCTCTTCTAGAATCATTATCGGTTGTTCTACATAGTTCAATTGGTCATTGATCTCTACCTCTTCTAACGGTACATACGACGCTTCATCCACTAAACACTTTCTTAAGTATGACACGTGGAAAGTGCTGTGGATTCCTGCTAGCTCTTCCGGTAGCTCAAGTCTATAAGCTACATTTCCTACTCTTTCTAGAATTTTGAATGGACCGATAAACCGAGGACTTAGCTTTCCTCGTTTTCTGAAACGTATGATGCCTTTCCATGGAGATACTTTTAACATCACTCTATCTCCAACTTGAAATTTAATTGGGCATCTCCTAACATCGGCATAAGACTTTTGACGGTCATGTGCCATTTTCAACCGTTCTCTGACTTGATCAATCTTTTCAGCGGTTTTCTGTACAATATCAGTATTACCCAATTCTCGCTGACCAATTTCACCCCAACAAATTGGAGTTCGACACTTTCTTCCATAAAGCATTTCATAGGGTGGCATACCTATACTCGCGTGGTAACTATTATTATATGAAAACTCTGCCAAAGGTAAATGTTCATCCCAGCTACCACCGAAATCAATAGCACAAGCTCTTAACATGTCTTCTAACGTTTGAATAGTTATTTCACTCTGACCATCAGTCTGCGGATGAAAAGCTGTGCTCAAATTAACACGAGTACCCAAATCTTCTTGAAACTTGTTCCAGAACCTGGAAGTAAACCTGCTATCCCGGTCAGAAACAATAGAAAGAGGTACTCCATGACGTGCCACCACTTCTTGAACATATAAATCTGCAAGAGCTTCTGAAGTATACGTCTCTTTAATTGGCAGAAATATAGCACTTTTCGTTAATCGATCTACAATCACCCAAATTGTATCATGTTGACGTCGGGTCTTTGGCAATTTGGTGATTAGATCCATAGTAACATGCTCCCACTTCCAGACAGGAATATCCAAGGGTTGCATCATTCCCATTGGCTTTTGATGTTCTGCTTTCACCTGTAAACAAGTTAAACATTGCTCGACATATTTAACAATCTCTCTCTTCATACCTGGCCACCAATAATCTGCTTTTAAATCATGATACATCTTAGTGGCACCAGGATGAATAGAATATCTAGATTTATGCGCCTCATCAAGCAATAATTTCTTTAACTCTGCTGACTTTGGAATCCAAATTCTGCCATATCTAGTCTTTAGTCCTCGGGAATCTTCAACAATATTCTGAATCTGGCCTTTAATACGTTCTACTTTCCAATCACCTTTCTGCCAAGCTTTCTGCTGCACCTCTTTAATCTGATCGAACAAATTTGGAGAGACTGTAATTTGAAGAGATCTAACAATCAAGGCATGATGCATTGCCTTTCTACTGAGAGCATCTGCAACTACATTCGCTTTTCCAGGATGATAAAGGATTTCACAATCATAATCCTTCACCAAATCTAACCAACGTCTTTGTCTCATATTAAGATCTCTCTGATCAAAGAAATACTTAAGACTTTTATGATCAGTATAAATAGTGCACTTTACTCCATACAAATAATGCCTCCATATCTTAAGGGCAAAGACAACTGCTGCAAGTTCTAAATCATGTGCTGGATACCCTTTCTCATGTTCTTTCAACTGTCTCGAGGCATAAGCTATTACTCTTCCACGTTGCATCAATACACAACCTAATCCATTATAAGAAGCATCGCAATATACAACCATATCTTCAGTACCATCGGGAAGTACTAAGATAGGTGCCTGACTTAACTTTAATTTAAGGGTTCTGAAGGCCTGTTCATGCTCATCTTTCCATTCATACTTGACGAGTAAGCTTTGTGAGTGGAGTAGCAATTTTGGAGAAATCCTGAATAAACCGTCTATAATACCCTGCTAAACCCAGAAAACTCCTTACCTTAGTCGGATTGGTTGGGGGTTCCCATTTCATCACCGCCTCGACTTTGGTAGGATCTACCTTAATTCCCTTACTGTTTACAACATGACCCAGAAAATGAACTTCACGAAGCCAAAATTCACATTTCGAGAACTTGGCATAAAGCTTTTCAATACGTAACATTTGCAAAACTTTCCTTAAATGAAGTTCATGTTCACCAGCAGACTTAGAATAAACGAGAATATCGTCAATAAACACAA
This sequence comes from Helichrysum umbraculigerum, assembly GCA_949592205.1. Taxonomy (NCBI): domain Eukaryota; kingdom Viridiplantae; phylum Streptophyta; class Magnoliopsida; order Asterales; family Asteraceae; genus Helichrysum; species Helichrysum umbraculigerum. The sequence continues at coordinate 140,588,182 of CATIUR010000004.1, read as the reverse complement.
TTACAGATCTATCGAGCATTGGACGACATACCCGATTCATAAGATCCATAAAAGCGGCTGGTGCATTAGTTAGACCAAATGGCATCACCACAAATTCATAATGACCGTATCTAGTTCTAAAAGCTGTTTTAGACACATCCTCTTCTCGAACCTTGAGTTGGTGATAACCAGAACGTAAGTCAATCTTAGAAAAATAGCTGGCACCTTGCAATTGGTCAAACAGATCATCAATCCTAGGTAAAGGATACCTATTCTTGATGGTGACCTTATTCAATTCCCGATAATCTATACACATGCGCATTGTTCCATCCTTTTTCTTAACAAACAAAATTGGAGCACCCCATGGTGAACTACTTGGACGAATAAACCCCTTATCTAACAATTCTTGTAACTGTTTCATCAATTCTTGCATTTCTGAAGGGGCAAGTCTATACGGAGTTTTAGCAATAGGAGTAGCTCCAGGGATAAGATCTATACGAAATTCGACTTGCCTATCGGGTGGAATACCCGGTAGCTCGTCAGGAAAAACATCGGGAAACTCCTTTACAACAGGAATCTCCTCGAGTTTTGGAACACTTTTCTGAAGATCTATCACGTGGGCCAAAAAGGCTTGACAACCACGTGACAAATGACGTTTGGCACGAGCGAAGGTACATATGGATAAGGAAGGCTTTTTCTTTTCCCCATAAATATCAATCACTCCCCCACTTGGAGTATTGATACGAATAATCTTTTTCTCACACTGAATTATAGCATTATACCTACCTAGCCAATCCATACCCAATACTACATCAAACTTACCCATTGGCATTGGAATGAGATTAATAATAAAAGATTCATTACTAATCTGTAATTGACACCCACGGAATACATTAGCAACATAAACTATTCTATCATCTGCAACCTCAACATCCAGTGGAGTGTCTAACTCACTAAGGGGAACAGAGAATTTCTGACTAAACTTTTCTGACACAAAAGATCGCGAAGCTCCCGAATCGAATAATACGTGTGCATGCATTAAATTTACAAGAAAGGTACCTGTCAGGACATCAGGGGCTCGCTGAGCTTCCTCAGCAGTGATCTGAAAGGAACGGCCCTTAGACTTTGGAACTTCTACAGCTTTCTTTTCTGAAGTCCTTCGAGGTGCTGAAGAAGTAGGCCGATTCCCAAGTTTCGGACATTATGATTTTATGTGTCCCGGTTCATAACAATTATAACATACACGGATTGGGTTTGGACAATCTCGGCCAAAATGACCTTCTTGTCTACATTGATAACATGCGTTGGTGCCAAATTTGCATTCTCCAAAGTGTTTTCGATGACACTTCTTACATTCAGCTGGCACCGGTCTATCATCCTTCTTTGTACTCCCACTCGGTCTAAACTTCTTTGATGAACCGGAACTTTGCTCACTTTTTCTTTTAGCAGCTGCCACTTGTTCGTCTTTCTTTAATTCCAATTCCTGGAATCGCGCCTCGTCTATCATCTCTTCAAGTGTCTGACATCTCTTTGGAAGTACATACTTTCTGATTTCCTTTCTCAAGACCTTATGAAAATGATTCATAAGCATCCTTGGGTTATCCATATACTCTGGACAAAAACGAGCTCTATCCAGAAAATTTCCCACCAATTCATTTACTGATTCGTTTGTTTGCTCCATAGCTAAAAACTCTTGACGAATTCTATTCAAATCTGCATCTTGAGAGTACGTGCTTTCAAACATCACTTTAAACTCTTCCCAAGTTAATTTGCTAATAACCTCATCACCCTTTGTTCTACACTGTACATTCCACCACCATTTAGCACGATTCTTTAAAAGATTAGCTGCATACCTTACTTTAAACTTATTTGGACAATCCACAGTGGCGAATGCCCCTTCTACTTCTGAGATCCAACGGTAACATTTGATTGGATCTAAATCACCATCATACTCTGGTGGGTTACAAGCTAAGAAATCTCTATAACTGATCTTTTTCTGCTCCTCATGAATATTTGGTTGAGGAATTACCTCTGATCTGGGTATAACTACTTCTCATCTTCCTTTCTGCATTTCTTCACTTACAATCTTTCTTACCGTGTCAGTAATCGTCGTCACTAAGAAAGGAAGAGATGCTTCTTGAGCTTGACTAACCTCTTTAGACACAAGGGATTTTATACCTTCCCAAGACAATTCGGTGTCAGGAATAGGAGACCTTGGTCTTTCATTACCACCTCCTGCCTCATTATCTTGGGCTCTGTTACCCGGGTTAAATCTAAGAGTAAGATCTATTTCTCGCTCATCCATCTTTACTGAAAGTAGACATGGTAAAATTTAACTCAACTTACTTAACATTTACAAGTCTACTTTATCTATACTTCTAACATATAACACTAACAATAGCTAATAACTTATCCTCTAATGTTTCGTGATTTCCATGGATACCCATATGGTAATATGATAATTATTGCGTTGGCCAGGCGCACTAATTACCGTATTAGAATATAACATATTCAAAGTCCACACGACACACTTTGATTCAAAATCATTAGCACACATAATCTCGTACACATAACAGCTCTAAATCATGCTCAATACAATAATTAAAATGGTCTAAGATCAAGTACCCACTAATGGTGAATACCCGAATCCCTTAAACCGTGCTCTGATACCAACTTGAAACACCCCGAAACGTGAACAAATTTTTTTTTTTTTTAAAACATAACACTTCTAATTACTTGTACTTACTTATAGTGGTCCCAAAACACTGGCTATTACATTACTTAATTATAATCAACATTCAAAAATGAAAGTTGCTGGACACAAGCTGAATCCGGCCGGATTCACGGGAATCCGCCGGATTCCCTAATATTTCAGACCCAACTTTTGACCAGAACTAAAACTAAGAAATCCGTTTCTGAATACGCCCCGGAATCCGCCCGGATTCATGGCAATCCGCCGGATTCCCATGAATCCGCCGGATTCCCTGTTCCAGCAGCAGAATCCAGAGTCTGCACATTTTCATACCAAAACACGAACTTTGACAAAGCATAACTCTTAAACCACAACACCTGGGATCGTAAAATTTTGCATACATCTTTCAAATGGTCAAATGAACATAACTTAACTTTCACTTTTTCAAAATTCTCGTTTTAACCCATTTTGACATGTAAACTAGTTTTCGACTATTTTTCACCAAAATGTTAACATGTCAAATTCTTTAATACATCAAATTTGACTTCCAACTTTTGACTACACATTTCAACTTGGCTTTAGAACTTGTGAGAACCAAAACCATTGACTTTCGACCAACTTGACCCATTTTGACACTTAAGCACTTAGTGACCCATTTGGGCACCAAATTGACCCATTTCAATCTTTGACCATCCAATCACCTACACTTTTACTCAGTTGACTTTACACAGTCAAAACAACCATTTTTCATTCACATTCACTTACACATTAACATTTCCAAGTCTCACTACATTTAACTTTAACCAAAACATCAACTTTCACTGGTGAGACTTACTAACTTTTACAAACATTGATTTAAATCTTAAACTTTACAAACGGGGGTGTTATTGTATCGTAAGCATGATCAAAAGGGATAAAACTCATTACCAACCAAGTAATGAGCTCCACCACTAGCTTTCCATAACCTTCTTTCCCGATTCTTCCTTTACCTTACTTGAACTTCCTGAAACATGTTAAATACAACAAATAAGCATAAATGCTTAGTAAGTAAATGGACTCTAACAATCAAAATCTGCAACAAGTTAAGGATCCATAACATCTAACATGCCAAATTCCGAAGAATTGACATCAAACTAAGCTAATGACAAAGTCATTACTTAGATACCACCAAGCGAATGATAAATCATTCCTTGGTTCCACATGTCCAAATACTTACCTTTTTACTTGCACAAACAATAACTTGAACTCTTTCACACTTGATCACCTATTCACATAATTACATAAACACTTATCAATTACACACTTAACTACTCTTTCTTACTTATCACATGTAGATTATAAGTTAAATCCCATAACCTCCAATTATCTAACATAAGTTCCATACACATAACTACATAATCACATGTATTTGGGTAATTGAAACTAATTATTATCATTAACACTTTCATACATCATAAACATCACTAACTAGTGATCAAACATACTCATAATAATTCAATTACCCACTAAACACATGATTATAAGATTATCAACATAACTAACACAATTAAATCATTCTTTCTAACTTATAAACATGTATGGAACTTAGTTTCATTCAATTATCCAATTACCCATCAAAATCACTAACTTAGGGTTTATGTAACTTAAACCCTAACTCAAATTAAACAAGCTAGAGGATCACACATACCTTAGAATTAATGAATTGAAGATTAGAAACCTTTAATTACACAAACCCTAGCTTGATTCACCTCTTCTTCTTGCTTCTCTCTCTAAAATCGCCTCTCTCTCTCTCTAAAATGTTCTGTACGTGTTTTCTTAGTTTCTGAAAATAGAAAGGGATAGAAGCTACTAAAATCTGCATTTTATTTACATATTTCTCATTTAACCCTCCAACTTTGCAGATTTGACAATTTCTACCCTCTAACTTAAGTTTCTTTACATAGTTAGTTTCACTAACTAATTCTAACACATAACAATTATTTCACATAACATAATATTATATACATACAATTTAAATAACTAAACGCATATAATATAATTTAAACTTACAAAATTTGGGGCGTTACACACCACCATTTTTCACCACCCAACGATCCTTCATCACCCAATCATCTTATCTGGTTACGACTTTGGTAGCAACCGCCTCTTTTCTTTTGCACCCATTCTATACTTAAAAAAGAACTCAAACGAATACCCTTATCAAATATGTGATTCGTAATTTTTAAGATACTAATGTATGTTTGGGTGGTAAAAGATGTTGGTGAATTTGAGTGGTGGACTATAAAACTTGATATTTGAGTGGACAAGGAGACCAAATTTGGTGATGAATTTACTAAGTGAATTGCGAAAGATTGAAATAATGTTCTGTGCACATAATAACATATTTATGCATATTTTAGATTTTATCATTATCATTTATATTCTACTCGAGGAAAAGTAATTCTAACGAATAAAAATTATCATAAATAGTCATTTTTAAAGAATAGTTAACGATAAATGACTGTTTGCGTAACAAATTTCAATATAAAGGACGGTTAGTGTAATTAAAAAATGTAAAGGACTGCAAATGAAATCTGTAACAAACTTAAATGATGATTTGTGTAATTTTCTCTTATTATTATATTATTACTTCCATCGTCCCACAAAAATTCCCCCACCAATTTTTGTTTGACTTAAAATATGTCGAGTAATTGTCATTTTTTTCATTATATTAAAGGTAAGTTTGACTAAATTTATTTAAAAAATAAATGATTGAGACTAATAAATGAGTGTTAAATGGTGACTTTAATGATTTTTATAGTTATTATTGTAAGTAGACAATTACTTTGAAACATATATAAATAATAATGTGTACATTTATTTTGAAACGGATGAATTATTATACTTAAATGAATACAGTTCTTTGTTATAAATAGTTACTATCATACTCCAATCACAGTTCTCGTATCATTAAGCTATTATGGCCGTGTTTGGTTGAAGTGAGAAGGGTTGTGTTGGTTGAATTGAAATTAAAGAATCAAAATTTATTGGAGTTGTTTTGGTCGAAGCAATGTTTTGAAACCTGGGTTGACAATGCCGGTTGAATCGGGATCCGGGCATCTAACCGGGTCAACTAGGAGTTATTTTTAACTTGGGTTGACCCGACGAGTTTTCCGATCGAACTGGTGACCCGGAACCCGACGGGTTAATATTTTTACCTATTTAAATTTTTTTAGCTGACCAACTGACTGAGAAATAAGGGATAATTTCACTTATATCCTTATAAAGTTTCAATATTACGTTAATAATCTTGTAAATGTCAAAATTATCGATGTAAATATATTTTATTTGAAAGTATTATACTACTAAAATTACATGTAGACTCCTCAATAATGATGTATAACATAATTTAAATATAATCTATTATAAATAACAAAAAAGTTCAAACCGGTTGACCTGACGGTTTAACTGGTTGAACTGGACTCGACACTTAAACCGGGTCAACTAGACAACCTGGTTTTAAAACATTGGGTTGAAGTATTGTTCTCCCTCTATTCTAGTCAAAATGTCCATTTTGACTATGCACACAGTTTTATAAATCATTACTAACTCTACTTTTCACCAATCAAATAACATACATACATACATACTACAATCACTTTCGATTGGTTAGAATTTGGACGTGAACACTTATTTGAAACAACTCAAAATAATATGTTTAAAGTGGGACATAGAGAGTAACACATAAGATCTTGCTAGTTTAAATTTAAATTTTAATTTATTCTGCCGTTCTAAAAAAGTAATAGTTATTGTAACATTTAGCTATTTTCATATTTCCATAATAATTTATTATCCAAATAATCAAATGAGTAATACTACATTCACTCAATTTTTATAAACAAGAATTTATAAAATAATATGCCAAAGTGAGATAAACCAATCATACTAAAATCTTTTTTCTCCTGCATCACCCTCTTACTTTATTTCACTACTACACTTCTTTTTGTCAACAAAATTTTGTAAATACTAAATAGTGTGTTACTTTATCATTTCTTATCTTATCTTATATATATAAGATCATGCAATTCATTCCTAACCTTCCACATAAGATTAACCAACTCATTCTTAAGCTTCCACATAATGTTTTAATTTAGTGACACATGTAATCCACTTTTATCTCATAATACAATAATTTACTTCAAATTGTTTTCACCAAAAGTAAATAACATTCCATAAAAAAAATAAAATATTTAATCATTCACTTCTTATGCATTACCTTCATACTTACAATAATAATCTTATATAATCAACATGAGTTTATAAAAATTAAGAATAACATTAGAACCAACTTAATATTAAGACATAAGATGTTGCAAGATATAACACCCCTCATTTAATACAACAATATAATATTAAGTCTGGCGGAAGCGACTACTTGAAATACATATTCTATTAAAACCTGCTAGAAATTTTCGCAACCCTTTGTACAATATGTTTAACTACTAAACAACCATAATTAACATGTTTACAAACCCGGGGCATTATATACTATAAAACATTATTTAATACAAACTGGATCAGAGTTGCAATTTTCAAACATTCCCAGCATCAAAACATCCTTCCTGACTACCCACATAATATACATCACCTGCAGGAAGTAAATTGAGGGATTAGCACGAAGCTAAGTGAATGAATAATCAACTACAATTCAATTTAGCTAGCAATCTGTTCACAATCAATAATGCAACAAATATCGTCAAGAGGAACGGTGGTTCCTAGAGACCCTGTTCCGGGTGGCCCCATCAGAACACTTAAATCAACTGTAGGCCAAAACAGTGATTAACCGCTAACTAAATGCTAATCTCCATCAACACATGTACGCAACCCTGTGTTGACCAACATTAGCAATCAAGTCCAACCAACAATCTAGTTGACCTCTGGATTATACATTTCAATTCAATGTTCAACAAACAACCAATCAAATGGCATATCATTTCAAGGTTAACATACTATCAATAGTAATCCTATAATTACTGATTGAAATCAAACTGACACAACCAAATCAAACTGTGAGTTTCAAATCCACTCACCTGATTATCTCGTTTCACTTACTCAGCTGTCTTATCTCGCTGAGCTTTCTGCTTATCTGAGAATCATAAATCAGGTAGAAGTTAGAAATCAAGATCATAACACTTGAATAACATTAATTTAAATCATTAGGAACTTAGTCAAATTAACATCACAATTATCATAAGTCCCTAAATACAACTACTATCATGTGTTGTCATGCTAATAAGTACAATTTACATTGCGAACAACAAGTTAGAACAAGTCTTAAAAGTTAAACAAAACAGTTACTGGAATACCACACAACCCGCCGGCTGAGGTACATACCCGCCGGCTTCCACATACAACCCGCCGGTTCACATGAATAAGCCACCGGGTGAATTAAAAGTTGCGGTAACAGAACTTAATCGCGTTTTAAAGGCTATAGGAGCCGCCGGGTACGGGTTTTAACCGCCGGGTCCCCGGTTTAGGCATACTACCCGCCGGATACAGGTGAAACCCGCCGGGTTCACCCCCTGCACCAGCAAGCTTCGCCCAGCTCAAAACCCAACTACGAATTTTATGCAACCTAACTAAATTTCGAGTACAGCAGCAGCTTTTAGCTCACATATCATCATATATGCATGTTATAACATGTAATAACATTGATTTAACACCTATTGATTCAAAGACTATACTTGATCATAATCATGAATTAAACAAAATCAAGAACTTACCAATCTAAGAATTACAACTAGAAGGTGATGATGATTAAACTAGCAAATGATCACAGCTCCAATTTCACTTGGTTTCACTCTTGTTTTGCAAGGGTTTTGAAGGGTTTTAGGTTTTTAGCTTTAGGGTTGATAGTTTCCAAAAAGGGAAAGTTACTAACTTTCCTAAAATGGAAAGATTATATAAGTCGGCTCATATTTTTAACACCGACCCGCATCCACTTAAAACTAGTCCCCTTTTCAATCTATTGCCTGGAACCTAAAAACCATTTGCGAGAAACTTCTTTTATTGCACCGTCAACTATAGTAAATTAAAACAATCAATAATTTACTAAGCACAATAAGTCCTTAAGCTTATTTAACTAAGTTTCGCAAATAAACAATTAATATCAAATAATTTCCAATACAATTAAATATATCAATTTAAAATTAGAAATTACCGAACCAGAAGAGAGGATGTTACAACTCTCCCCCCCTTAAGAAGATTTCGCCCCCGAAATCTCATCACGATCAAATAATCCAGGATATCTGGATTTCATAATATCCTCTGTTTCCCACGTTAGGTTTTCACCTAAGCTATGTTTCCATTTCACTAACACCATGGGAATCTGTTTCTTCCTAAGTTTAGTCACTTTTCGGTCAAGAAGTTCTACTGGTTCTTCAACTAACTTCTGACTCTGATCAACTTTCAAATCTTTCAAAGGAAGAATCTGAGACTGGTCTTCAACGTTACATTTCCTCAAATAACAAATGTTAAACGTGTCATGAATACCAGTAAACTCTGGAGGAAGATCCAATGCAACAGACTGATCATTAACAATCTGACGAATTCTAAACGGTCCAATATATCGAGGAGCCAATTTACCACGTTTACCAAACCGAATTACCCCTTTCCAAGGCGAAACTTTCAAATAAACAAGTTCACCTTCACAAAAGTAACTGGTCGACGTTTAGGATCAGCATATTGTTTCTGTCTATCACGTGCAGCTTTCAACTTTTCACGAGCCACTGCTACTTTATCAGCGGTCATCTGAACAATGTCTGGACCTGCAAACTGCTTCTCACCTGCCTCTAGCCAACAAGTTGGAGTTCTACAACGGCGTCCATAAAGCATTTCATATGGAGGCATGCCAATACTAGAATGATATGAGTTATTATAAGCAAACTCAACCAATGGCAAATGAGAATCCCAAGAACCACCATACTCCAAAATACAAGCTCTCAACATATCCTCCAATGTCTGAATCGTACGTTCTGACTGACCATCTGTTTGAGGATGATAAGCTGTACTAAGATTCACTCTGGTGCCCAACTCATGCTGCAAACTTTGCCAAAAATGAGATACAAACCTTGGATCTCTATCAGATACAATCGATAACGGAATACCATGCCGAGTAACAATCTCATTCATATATAACTGTGCAAGCTTACTCAGAGATGCAGTTTCACTGGTAGCTAGAAAATGAGCACTCTTGGTCAATCGATCAACAATAACCCAAACCATGTCATTTCCACGGACAGTTCTAGGCAACTTGGTAACAAAATCCATAGTCAAATGTTCCCACTTCCATTCAGGAATCTCAAGCTGTTTCAACGACCCATACGGCTTCTGGTGTTCAGCTTTCACTTGAGAACAAATATGACAAGAACTAACAAACCTTGCTACATCCATCTTCATTGTAGGCCACCAATACAAAGGTTTCAAGTCATTATACATTTTAGTACTTCCCGGATGTACAGACAATCTGGACTTGTGGGCTTCATTCAGAATAACATCCCGAAGACCCCCAAACAAAGGAATCCAAACACGAGACTGAAAGGTTTTTAATCCTCTCGAATCATCCAATAACAATTCCTTTCGATTCAACATAATTTCAGATTTCAAATTATGATCTAACAAAGCCTCTAACTGTGTAGCTTTTATCTGGGCCACCAAATCAGAAGAAACTTCTAAACGCATAAAATAAACTCGATCAGAAGTTACCTTGCGGCTTAGAGCATCAGCAACCACATTGGCTTTCCCTGGATGGTATTTAATTTCACAATCATAATCCTTGATTAACTCTAACCATCTTCTCTGTCGCATATTCAACTCTTGCTGCGAAAATATATACTGAAGACTCTTGTGATCTGTACAAATAACACATTTGGTACCGTACAAGTAATGCCTCCAAATTTTCAAAGCAAACACAACAGCTGCAAGCTCTAAATCATGGGTAGGATAATTTCTTTCATGAGGTTTGAGCTGACGAGAAGCATAAGCAATCACACGATCTCGCTGCATTAAAACACAACCCAAACCAGCAATCGATGCATCACAATAAACAATAAAATCATCGGACCCATCTGGCAATGCTAACACAGGAGCCTGACATAACAACTGTTTCAGAGTCTGAAAAGCAGCTTCCTGTTGTTCAGTCCATACAAATTTTTCATCCTTACGGGTCAATTTAGTCAACGAACCGGCAATTTTGGAAAAATCTTTAATAAACTTCCGGTAATAACCCGCCAAACCAAGAAAACTTTTTATTTCTGAAGCCGACTTCGGAGCTTTCCAATTCATAACAGCTTCAATTTTCGAAGGATCAACTTTAACACCATCATTACAAATAATATGACCCAAAAACTGTACTTCCCGAATCCAAAATTCGCATTTCGAAAACTTTGCATACAAATGTTCTCTCTTTAAGGTTTCCAATACTAACCTCAAATGCATTCCATGTTCTGATTCGGATTTAGAATATACCAAAATGTCATCGATAAACACAATCACAAATTTATCAAGAAAAGGTCGACAAACACGGTTCATCAAATCCATAAAAACTGCTGGAGCATTCGTCAAACCAAAAGGCATAACCAGAAATTCAAAATGACCATATCGGGTTCTAAATGCAGTTTTAGGAATATCACAATCCCTAACACGAACTTGATGATAACCTGACCTCAAATCAATCTTTGAATAATACGAAGATCCTTGCAACTGATCAAACAAATCATCTATGCGAGGCAGAGGATATTTATTCTTTACTGTCCGTTTATTCAATTCCCTATAATCAATGCACATTCTAAAAGACCCATCTTTCTTTTTCACAAACAGAACAGGTGCACCCCAGGGAGAAGAACTAGGCCGAATAAACCCTTTATCCAACAACTCCTGTATCTGATTCATCATTTCACGTATCTCAGATGGAGCTAATCTATAAGGGGTTTTGGCAATAGGTGAAGAGCCAGGAACAAGATCAATCTGGTATTCAACTTCCCTAACCGGTGGTAAACCAGGCAAATCATCAGGGAACACTTCCGGATACTCAGAAACAACCGGCACATCATAAATAGACTTCTTTTCTAACTTAGCATCAATTACATAAGCTAGATACGATTCACAACCTTTAGACAAAGATTTCCTAGCTTTCATCATGCTAATCAAAGGTATATAAACATTATCCCGTTCTCCTCGAGCCACAACATATGACTTTTCAGAGATTGGAATTCTAATCAGCTTATTGTGACAATCTATGCTTGCTTTATACTGACTTAACCAATCCATGCCAATAATCACATCAAAACTAGCAATTGGCATCAACAGAAAGGAAATTGGGAAAGTCTGGCTATCTATCATAATACTAGCTCCAATTACCGAGGTGGTAACAGGAACCGATTTGCCACTAGCTATTTCTACCTCAACTGGGTTTGTTATCACAGTAGGCATCATTTTCAACTTATCACAGAAGTACACAGATACAAACGAACAATTTGCACCAGAATCAAACAAAACACGAGCTGGTACAGAATTTACAAGAAAAGTACCCGTGATTACGTCATCTGTATGGACAGCTTCATCAACTGTCATTTGAAAAGCCCTACTAACTGCAGATGGCGGAGTCTTCCGCTTCTGACCGGAAGAAACTGATGAACCAATAACTGTCCCCGAACCCTGTCTCTTAGCCTCAGAACACTGATTTGCACGATGACCTTCCTTATGGCAATTCCAGCACACATAAGTAGGAAAAACACAATCTTTGGCTTCATGCCCAATCACACCACATTTCACACATCTAGTGGTTTGCACAGTACACGGCCCAAAATGTCTAGCTCTACACTTAATACACCAATTGGGACGATCAGAAGTACCACCACGACTTTCTTGTTTCTTACCCTGCTGATTTCCTTGCCACCGTTGTTTACCTTTACCCGTCGATTCACTCCTAGATTTCTGAGAAACTATTTCTTTACTTGGTACTTGTTGAGGTTTCAAATCACTGTCAACAGATCGAGCTAACATGAAAGCATGAGGAAGTGAATTAGCTAACCTCACTGTAGTTCGATAATGATTTGGTAAAGTACCCACAAACTGGTCTATTTGAGTTCTCTCATCGGGAACCCACTGCTGAACAAACCTGAGTTTCTCTGTGAACTGATTTATCAAATCATCCATTGACATGTTATCATTTAACTGCAAATCCATAAACTCTTTTCTAATCCGAGCCATATCAAAGTTGGAACAATACTGTTTACAAACTTCATTGCGAAAATCTGACCATCGGATAGATGCTTTCTGAAAAGGAGATAAAACAGAAGTAATCGAATCCCACCAATTCATAGCTGCTCCTTTCAAAAGTTGAGATGCATAAGGAACTTTCAATTCCTCTTCACATTGACAAACTTCAAATTTCTTCTCAACATCTCTTAGCCAATCCATAGTTACAGAAGGATTTGTACTACCCGAATACACAGACGGATTACTGCTCATAAAGGTTTTAAAAGAACACACCTTTTGCTTTGGCGGTGAAATCGTACCAAACACAGGATGAGATGATTCAGCCTCTTTTTGTTGTTTATACATTCTAAGTGCTTGGTTTTCCTCTTCCAAATGAAGCAAATACTGGTCCCTTTCTACCTCCTCTCTAGCATGGAAAGAAGTACCAGCATTCTCATTCCGGTCATCATGAGTCTCAGCAGCAACTTCAGGCCTTGAGGCATTATTAGGGTTAACAGGTAGTTGCTCGTTATCCGCCATATCTGTAAACACCACAACAGCTTACAAATCATTAGTCGTTAGCACCTAATTCTACTAACAACTTCACATTCAGTACATAATCCCATTCCCAAGAATGTTTGACATAACACAATCAAAGTTTAGGATTGAACATACAATCATATTCAATTGCCCCAAACTATTGCTCTGATACCAACTTATAACACCCCTCATTTAATACAACAATATAATATTAAGTCTGGCGGAAGCGACTACTTGAAATACATATTCTATTAAAACCTGCTAGAAATTTTCGCAACCCTTTGTACAATATGTTTAACTACTAAACAACCATAATTAACATGTTTACAAACCCGGGGCATTATATACTATAAAACATTATTTAATACAAACTGGATCAGAGTTGCAATTTTCAAACATTCCCAGCATCAAAACATCCTTCCTGACTACCCACATAATATACATCACCTGCAGGAAGTAAATTGAGGGATTAGCACGAAGCTAAGTGAATGAATAATCAACTACAATTCAATTTAGCTAGCAATCTGTTCACAATCAATAATGCAACAAATATCGTCAAGAGGAACGGTGGTTCCTAGAGACCCTGTTCCGGGTGGCCCCATCAGAACACTTAAATCAACTGTAGGCCAAAACAGTGATTAACCGCTAACTAAATGCTAATCTCCATCAACACATGTACGCAACCCTGTGTTGACCAACATTAGCAATCAAGTCCAACCAACAATCTAGTTGACCTCTGGATTATACATTTCAATTCAATGTTCAACAAACAACCAATCAAATGGCATATCATTTCAAGGTTAACATACTATCAATAGTAATCCTATAATTACTGATTGAAATCAAACTGACACAACCAAATCAAACTGTGAGTTTCAAATCCACTCACCTGATTATCTCGTTTCACTTACTCAGCTGTCTTATCTCGCTGAGCTTTCTGCTTATCTGAGAATCATAAATCAGGTAGAAGTTAGAAATCAAGATCATAACACTTGAATAACATTAATTTAAATCATTAGGAACTTAGTCAAATTAACATCACAATTATCATAAGTCCCTAAATACAACTACTATCATGTGTTGTCATGCTAATAAGTACAATTTACATTGCGAACAACAAGTTAGAACAAGTCTTAAAAGTTAAACAAAACAGTTACTGGAATACCACACAACCCGCCGGCTGAGGTACATACCCGCCGGCTTCCACATACAACCCGCCGGTTCACATGAATAAGCCACCGGGTGAATTAAAAGTTGCGGTAACAGAACTTAATCGCGTTTTAAAGGCTATAGGAGCCGCCGGGTACGGGTTTTAACCGCCGGGTCCCCGGTTTAGGCATACTACCCGCCGGATACAGGTGAAACCCGCCGGGTTCACCCCCTGCACCAGCAAGCTTCGCCCAGCTCAAAACCCAACTACGAATTTTATGCAACCTAACTAAATTTCGAGTACAGCAGCAGCTTTTAGCTCACATATCATCATATATGCATGTTATAACATGTAATAACATTGATTTAACACCTATTGATTCAAAGACTATACTTGATCATAATCATGAATTAAACAAAATCAAGAACTTACCAATCTAAGAATTACAACTAGAAGGTGATGATGATTAAACTAGCAAATGATCACAGCTCCAATTTCACTTGGTTTCACTCTTGTTTTGCAAGGGTTTTGAAGGGTTTTAGGTTTTTAGCTTTAGGGTTGATAGTTTCCAAAAAGGGAAAGTTACTAACTTTCCTAAAATGGAAAGATTATATAAGTCGGCTCATATTTTTAACACCGACCCGCATCCACTTAAAACTAGTCCCCTTTTCAATCTATTGCCTGGAACCTAAAAACCATTTGCGAGAAACTTCTTTTATTGCACCGTCAACTATAGTAAATTAAAACAATCAATAATTTACTAAGCACAATAAGTCCTTAAGCTTATTTAACTAAGTTTCGCAAATAAACAATTAATATCAAATAATTTCCAATACAATTAAATATATCAATTTAAAATTAGAAATTACCGAACCAGAAGAGAGGATGTTACACAAGAGGTATATTGAGAATTATTTTTATTTACAAATAGTGATACCAATGAACATTCAGATATTGTATAATTGTAAATTCTTATTTCATTCTCTTATTACTGTTAGATGTTTTCTGGAGAGAAATTAATAAAATAACCCGACTCCAACTAACAAAATGATAAAAATACAAACAAGATTATGGAACTTCAAATAGATAGTTGAAGCAAATGGAAGAATGCAATCGATAGGCAATTAGACTATTGAAAACAATAATGTGTTAATTTCACAATGTGTTTTATTAATAACGTTTGGAGTTTGTAATATATGATAATTAAGCACATCTTTATTTTGTTTATTGTTTATGGATCGAAACATTAGATATTTTTTGGAAAAGACAAACCTTAATATTAGTAATAAAAAACTAGCGAGATGCTAAATCTTACAATCAAACCACCATACTATAGTGCAACAATTCAAAAGCTAGATTTCAACCAAAACTCTCTTTTTGATTCCAACTAACAAGACCCCACCAAAACGGTCATACAACATGACACCAACCCTAAGCCAAACCAACAATACTACTTGACCCAGAAAACAACCTTACATCATACCAAAATGACGATATACCATAATTACATCAAAAACAACTCTAAACGTACAACCACTCAATAGATCAAAGGTGGATACCCCACCATCTAAACGTCACACATTAGAAAACCACTTAAGGGCAATCACAAGGTAGAATACATGATAGCATGTGGAAACCGACCATGACCTTAACACCTAGGATAAACCCACTCGAAACCTCAAATTTAACATTCCGGCCACACAATCATACCGAGTGACAGTATTGTGAGGTGTAGCACGGGATAATGGACTAACCCATGATAGATCATTTGTAGGTTGAAATGATCAGAACTGAAAACAACTAATCAAAATGTTGAAATTGTTTAGTAACCACACAAAACTCTTAAAAACGAATCCTGCCCGCGGGGCTATCGCACAGCCTTCATGTTTACTAGTCTCTAAACAAAAAGACAAGTTGTTCCATTCCTCTCCCGCCAAAAAACAAATCCACTTAAACTAGGGTTTCCAAAGCTTAAACATCAACATCAACTGAAAATTCCATCGCAATCTTACACTGAACACCAAATTCAGTCAAATCTTCTTCATTTTTGGCAATGGAGGTCGATCAACAACATCACATTATTACTAATCACGATGCTGAAGATGATCCGTTCATTCGATTTATCGATTACGCTATATCTATATTATTACCCCCAATATCAATGTCAATAGATAATGAAGAAGAAGAAGATGTAATTGATGAACAAGATTCGAATAGACCGGCTTGGAGTTGGGTTGCGGGTCGGATTATCAAGACTTGTAAAGCTTATTCAAGTGGTGTCACTCCTGCTATTCTTCTCTCTGAACTATCACAGGTTTTTTATTTTATAAAAAATATTAAATTATTATTATTATTATTATTATATAAAATTACAACTTTATTACAGGTCTACAGTATAGAAATGTTAAATTGGGACTTTGTTGAAAGCTTATCAATTTTATATTTTTTGAAATTACTAGGGTTAATTTTGTTACAAGGTTAATGTGGCATTTTATTAACTTAAGGGGCTGAGAGTAAGATTAAAACAAAATTATGTTTGTGTGACTGTGAGTTTTTGACTATTTACTGATATTTTCAAGATTGTGTGATTAGGCTTGGGCTGAGAATCAAAGAGGTGGGTATTCAAAGAAGAAAAGGCCAGAATGTATTGATCAGTTGCAAAAGAAGCATAAAAGAAGAAAGCTTCCAAACACAATTACTATATATTCGATTTACGAAAAGAATTTCTTGTCATTGACTAGTGTTCTTGAGGTTGTCATAGTTGATGCTTATCTTCTTCCAGGTTTGTTTGATCCTCACATATCATTTAATGAGAATATTGTTTACTTTATGTTGTATCGAAGATTGGAACAATCAAATGTTATTTCTTACTGGGATATTTTGGCCACTATTACTCGTTAATGTTGTTTTATAGTGTCGAGTGACTGTTAGTTTAGTCATATAATCAAATTGATTGTGAATAAGTGACCAAATAGGGAATAGTGTCAATATACATTGTTTCAGCTTGTTCATTTTATCAAACAATTGAATCACCAGAAAATAGTCCTCGTGGGTAAAAAAAAAATTATGATCATTTGACCATATAACTTTAATAGCATAATGGATGATTAGTTCTTCCAGTTAGATCACTACATGCTTAATCTTGAGTTGAACTAGCTCTAGCATGCATATTCAGGATCTGAAATACGGAGTATTATGGTTAATTTGTGATTTATTGTTATGTGCATCAGTGCATTCTCAGTTATATGAACTGATTATAACTGAATGTAGTAGCTCTATAGTTGGTGTCATCCTTTTCTTATATAAATGAAAGATTCCCATCAATTGTTCTTCACGAGTTGCTTTTCTTAGGGACAAATTTTTACATGCTTACCCTGGGAGATTTTTGGAGCTCGAATACCGTTGATCTTTATCTTCATCGCAGGTATTATGAATATGATCGTTTGATATGGCAATTTGTGTCATACCTTGTTTATCAATTTTAATATTCTATGTGTCCCATGAAAAATCACAAGAATGCCGGAATTGACAAAATTTCAATATAGATGTGGCTAGATGGGCGAGTTTGGTAATGGGTCAAATTGGGTCATTTCTGAGTACGGGTCGGGTTGACCTGTTAACATGTTGTGTCTATTTCACTTTTTTGGGAAAAAGAACCTGAATTGACGAATTTACTAGTAAATGGACTGAACTTGCCGGCTCTTGTCAAATATGACCTATTTGCCCACTGCCATAACTTTTGTAACAATATTTTTTTTCCCTTTTTTCTTTCTTGCAGTAAAGATATGTAAATTTTTAATACCAAAATAAAAATATAGTACATAATGAGCCACCATCCACTTGAAGGGTAAGCGTACAAGCTTAGATGGATAAGTGATCGGAAATACATTAAAATTTTTGACTCCTTATGAAGGCCTTTTCAAATATACTGTAACAATAATTTCTCTATCTTGTCATTATTAGAAAGGGAATTCTGATGTTCATATAGGTTAATATTCAACCAATTTCATAAAATTTGTATAAGGTGTGCCTTGTAGGTCTCGATTGAAAAGCTATGGTTATAATTCTTTTACTCTAGTATGTACTCGTAATATTTTAATAGTAGCATTGAAACAGGTTTTACGACTTGGCTGACTTAAAAAATGGTATTCTGAGAAAAGGGCGACAGGTTTTCCTTACAGGATGTTATCTTCGGACGACCTCTCGTGGATCTGGTCACTTACGACTTTTACCAACAGAATATTTACTGATAATACTAGATGAGGTAATGCTAAAGTCTTAATTTGCTTGACCATTCTATATTTTCATGATGTGTCCCATTAGGCGTGAACAAGAAGAGAGGAAGTTATTGCTTGTTACTTGGTTGATGAACGCGGTATATGGTTCAATTAACGTAGGGCGTTATATGCATTTTGATAATTTTGTTTTAACTAAAATGCTGTGGAGAAATAAAGAGTGACCTGGGTCCCATTGGTGAGAACTGGGGATGACGAATTGGATAGAGAAAAATGGAGGCAAATGGTATAAATCGATAAAACCTGAGGACTACTGTACTTTTTGCAACATTATTGACACTGGCTACCGATTATTATACATTTTGTGATCTTACAACTTCATATTCTTTCTTTTTGTCTTTTCATTTCTAATGCTTGTTAGGTTGTAAACACTAGATCTACAGTTATCTTTTGCGTAGACAAACTGGGTAGAATCATTCGTATAACTCAATGAATATGTATGTCTTACATTCGGCCATTCGGGTGGAGTAATGTGAGATGCTTATTTAAGTTACCTTTAATTATATTGGTTTAGTAGTGCGTACTCCCTTTCGTCCCAAAGAAAATGAAAGTTTGACTTGGACACATATTTTGGGAAAAGTTTGAGCAGTAAGCAAATATGAAAAGAACACCCTAAATGAGAGAAAATTAAAAATATTTCACCAATGTGCTGTAACGGATATAGGTAATATTGAATTGGAGTAATTTATATGTTTCATTCATGTGATTTAACATAGAAATAACGTAATTAGTCCTCAAGTTATTGAAGGAAAATCCAGTTAAAATTTTCTTAAAATGCACATTTTCGGGTCCATAAAATGAGACTGTCTAATTTCTCTGACATGGTCAGCCTGAACTGGGCGCTTTTGTCATTTTACTCCCTTCATCTATTGACAGTGGAGATTAACCACAGGATGAAGACGATGATGCAATGCTGCTCGGAGCACAGTTCTGTTCTGATACTTTGTCTTCCATTTCTGCTAATGCAGTCAACCAAGGAGTCTCGTATTCTTTATATGCTAGGTAACTCAACCAAGCCATTTGATTCAAATTTGACACACAAGTTTCTTTTGGAGACTGAAGTATTTAGTTCTAGTTCCTGTTTAATTACTTGAAGACTAGAAATTATATGATTGAACTTGTGCAGGATTGAATCTATTGGACCTTTAGAAATTCAGGGGAAGTTAGGTAGCCTGCAGAGGAAACAAATTACTCTCGTAGATAATGATAATTTCAGGGTGAAATTTCTACTGTGGGGTGATCAGGTCGTGCTTGCTAATCTTTTCAGGTAAAGAAGCACCTTAGCATTAGTATAGTAGTAGATTCCAGGTAAAACACCATATGAACCCATTACCCTGGCATATAAACAGCTAAAGTCAACCAAATGTATCATCATTAAGTTTTAATATCGTTGTATTGTACCATCACAAAGTTGCTCATAAAAACAATAGTCACGTAGAACTTTACATTTCTGCATAGCAAAAAGTGCACATAATTTGCACAAAAGGAAGTTTTCACTCACGTAAGTTGATGGTTTGCTTGAATAAACTATTCATATTACTTTTTGTTGCAAAACAAACCATCATTTTTTTAATGAGTAAACACGAAGATATGAGGAATTTTTCACTAAAAGTGTGTGGTATGATATAACATTTCCCTTTTTTTTATAAAATTGTTTGTTCTTTAGTTTTTTGTTTTTGAAAAAGGTTAGCATGTGTTGAAAAGCCAAGTGTGATTGTTTTAAAAAGTCAAAGTTTCAGAGTGATTGAATCTAAACCTTTTAAATCCTAACCAGAATGGACTATAGAGTCTGATTTAACCTAATCTTACCCGGTCAAAAATGATATGTGCCAGTTGAGATGTTAGTAAGTTTGACCATGTTGGTACTCTTTATTTCTTTATTATGTGATATTTGGGAATGTTGTGATCCCACATTGGCCATGTATGGTAATGGTTGATAGCTTATAAGTCTAAGTGTCCCCTCCTCCTTCAAGCTAGCTTTTGGGAGTGAGTTCTACACTTGGGCTTATGGCTTCATATGGGCCTAATATGGGCTAGGTTCGTATCAATTGGTATCAGAGCCAGCCTCATCTTTCGAGGTCCCAACACCTCGGAGTGGTGGCTTGGACCCGAAAGAGGGTGCCAACCGTGACCAACATAGCCGTGACCAACGAGGACGTTGGCTCTTCAAGGGTGGGGTATTGTTGTGATCCCACATTGGCCATGTATGGTAATGGTTGATAGCTTATAAGTCTAAGTGTCCCCTCCTCCTTCAAGCTAGCTTTTGGGAGTGAGTTCTACACTTGGGCTTATGGCTTCATATGGGCCTAATATGGGCTAGGTTCGTATCAGGGAACCAGTTAACTCGCTGAATAAACGTCATTTTGATTTTTCTGAAAGCTCAATGTTGGGCACTACAATGTTCCTTTCCCCCAACTGAACTCCGCCTGCCATAAAACAAGACACAAAACATGTGCCAGTTTATGAATATCTTCTTGTAAGTGTAGTCTATTCATGCAGTTTTTTGCAGTGTAGGAAGTTGGCTAGCACTGGATCGACCATATGTTTCAAGTTGTATTGACAGTAATCTGGATTCATATCAAGAGATATGTCTTGAATACGGGAGTGTCACTCAACTCTACATGGTGCCTTTCATTCGACATGAGGAACAGGTAACAGATCTTATTTACCCACCATATTAATTTCTTTGAAATTCATTAACACTGAGCTCAACAGGTATCTGTTGCATCAACTCAAAATCTTTACCAAGGATCCAAGTTGTTGACTGCAGTTGACCAAAGTCAAGGACCTAAAGTTTCTCAAGTAACTTTGCCATGTGATTCTCGGGGAGCCATTGACTTCAGTAACTATCCTTTTAGAGTAAGTTTAGTTATCATTTTCACCTCTTGTGGGTCCTATATCAATTCTCCACACATCTCCAGCAAATTAAACCGTGATATTACCGTTTGATTTTGTTCGACACCATGTTGAATGGCTTAAGCAAACACCATATTGAATGGCTTAAGTAAACATCTTATGTACTTTTATAACATTTTACTATGTTTTGTTTTCTCAAATGATTATTACTACAAAAAATTATCTTCCTTATCAAAATTGATACGTGTGAAATGCTGATGTGGTCGAATAGTTTTTAATGGCACCTGGTTTATGAATATTAAATTACCAAATATGAACATCAATTGATCTTCTATATATGTGATCTTTTGGCTTTTCATGTATTCTATTACAGTTGTTTGTGGCTGATCTTCGAGACAAGATGACTAGCATAAGCATCTACGGTGTGGTTACAGATATTAAGAAAATAAGTAATCAAGAATCCACCTTTTCGCTGAGAGTTGAAGATGCAACCGGAGGAATTTGGGCCAAGCTACATTTTGTTAAATCTTGGTATAGTCACTTGTGGTCTTAAATTTTCTCTATTTAAAACTACACTGAACTGAGATTGATTCATCTTGTTAGGTCATTGGGGAAAATAAGCATTGGTCACACAGTATACATTGCTGGCTTGTCATGCTCTATGACAAAATACAAAAGGTGAATACATGTATAATGCCATAATGATTGCTATTTATCTACTTTGTTTAACTTCTTCTATCCGAAAAGAGTCAACCTTTGACTTTTGGAGTCGGTAAATTTTAGTTTAAAGCTTCGGTGAAGAATACCTTTGTCTGGAAAAAAATGATTACGAATTAAGCTATATAAGAAATATGCGACTTGTGAGGGCTATATAAATTTTGATAACTGTACTTAATGTAATCATCGCCTTGTGACCTATATACCTCATTTTTCGTCACTTTTTGTTCACCGATCTTACCGTCTTATAAAAGTTTGACGTTTTCAGACATTTTTGCTTTAAAAAAGCATTATCATAATTCACAATATCAACTTCAAAAGGTAAACTCACCGAATCACATAACATTTGTTTGGAAATTGAATCATAGTGATTAGAAGACAAAGTGTAGAGGCGAATTGTATAACTTACATTGTTTAGTAAGCCAAAACTGATTTTACTAGATATTGTTTGAATCTTTAAGATCACATGCGGATTCTTTGTTTATTAGAAATAGAGGAAGTAGATCCATACATTCATGTTTGTTACCTCACCAAGATTTAAAATATATGTATGGTTATGGAAATCAGCATGGAAGTTTCATGGCACGAGAAAGAAGGTGGATGTTTTTTTGTCAACCTGAGTTGCTTACCCGCTTTGCTAAATTCTTCGTGCCTTCACAAGTCATCTATCCTTTCAGATCTTTCGGCGAATAGTAGCAGCACCCATGTATGTTCTCATTTGTATTCGTTGTTGCTGTATTTTCAATATTAAGACATGTATATTTGATTGTGATGTGCTTACCTCATATATCAACTTTGAAAAATGTTAGATAGGCCTAATTTGTATACCTGCAGACCTAAAAAATTATATGGTGCACTATTATAAAAACATGTTGTAGATCTCCCTTAACTGCTAGAAAATTAAAACAATCGACCCATTTGTATCGATAGAAGCATTTGATTATAATTCAGAGTACCTTATAGTTAGATTGAATTACCTTTTTGATTTTGAAGGGAAGTGATTATTATGGACGATATTCAATATCCCAAATGCAAAGTACCTTTTGCTTCAAAATCAACAAATTGTTTTTTCCTTCTTCTATAAAATAAATTTTAAACACATATTTAATAGTATAAAATTGCATTTTGGAGATTAGTAACTTTGCTTACCCTTTTCAGGTGTGTCGAATTCGGCTAGACCAGATTGAATATTGTCATGTAAATTTAAGATATTCTCACATGTCATGTGGACACTATGTTACAAAAAATATTGGGTTTGAATGCAACTTTTGTGGTTGTCATTGTGATGATGACATTGTTCGTAGTTTCCATTTGAAAGTCACTATTGCAGACGATACTGGCAAAGTTTTGGCATGGTGCACAGGCCATACGGCCATCGAGCTGCTGCAAATAACTCCAGATGAATTCTGTAACTTGCCCGAGGTATTCCTTTGCTCATCAAACTTCTTTTCCCAATGCACAGTCCTTGTTAACTTCTAAGAATTGAACATAACATTTTTATCACACTGGCATTGGACAACACACCTATCCCCATCCACAGAAATACGAAGGAGTCTGGATGAATAAAAAATAGCAGATGTTATGGTAGTTTTTAACAGGGGTTTGGGTCAAAAAGGTATAAGAAAATGGCGGGTCCAAATGAGCCGGGTTGGGTTCTGCCAAATTTTATGTTTTAATTAATGCATAAAATCAAAAACCATATTCTAAAAATTATATATAGAAAGTGATTAAAGACGCTTTAAGCATCTGGGTAACATATTGGGTGACTTTTTTTTTTTTAACCCTTTTGAACTGTTTCCAGTTATAATTTAGTTTAAATGTTAAACATATTTGACCATCTGAGATAAAATTACAACCCAAATCGACCCCTACTAATAAAACAGTTCTACCACGTTGTATCATGGTGATGAGATCCAATAAATTTATGAATTTCGCTGTAAATGACAGTGACCTTTTTTCACGTGATAGCACATTCTAGATGTGAAAAATAGAGCTGCGATAAACATACATATATATTTTTTTGTTGCTTAAGCTTAATTCCTCATTGGTATTGTTTGTTTATGCAGGACGAGCAAATAATGTATCCGTCCTCTCTTGAAGATGAGAGGTTCATTGTGGCACTGGTCAACGGCAAACGAGAGGGTTTTGGAACAGCTGACAGACTAGTGCTGGATGATGAATCTAATTGGGAAATCACCCAGGCTTTGAAGTCCGACTAAAGTGCGACTCCTGTTTGCCAGCTGTTTTTCTGTTGGCATCCACGAAATGAACATGGAAAATGAAGTATCATTGATATCTTTGTGTCTCATGTTTGTTTTAGAACAAGAAAGCAAAGATTTATGTTTATTAATACATATTAAGGTGATGCAGTCGAGTCCAGCTTACATGTTACTGGTCGCTAGCAAAAGTAGGGACCAGTATGAAATTGATTATCGAAGTAGCTAGAGTGGAAGCTGAAGCTACGCTATGGTGTAGAGTAAATGTGGACTTACTTGTACATGTAATTGATTGTCAATGAGTTCCGATACATCGAATTTAACAGATTGAGGTTGTTCTAGAAGATGTTAAAACTGGTTTGGTTCAAAGGTCATCAAACTATTATTGTTAATTGACACTGATATGATGGGCAATCGCTATCCTTTGTCTAATTAGTCTTTTCTTTGCCAAAATTGGCACTTTCTTCCATTTAATTTGATGTGGCCACTCCGTCCGTCTCATTGGTTCGATTTTGATTCGATTTTCATTCAACAGTTGTTATATGCGTACATCCATGATCCATCCTTTATTTATTTTTTATTTTTTTGATAAATGATAATGATTCTTTATGATACGATTTTCATTTTAATTTATTTTTTTCTCCAATAGTTATCGTCCCAAAGCTCACTTGTAAGTTCATAACTCTTTTAGTTCTAATACGTGAATTCAATTCTCAATTTTAGGCCCCTCAATTGACATTTATAAATATTTTTAGAATATATATTTAGTCTAAATCTACTTATCAACGCCACTTTGGGTCTCGTTTAAGTCGTTTAATTAAAAACTCATTCCAAGCTAGTTTAATGCATAATGAACAAATTAGAGTAATTAATTGTATGGACAACATGCAGCACACCAAGTAAGACATATGACTAATCAACACATGTATAATTATTATCATTATTAATATATTAATTAGTAGACGACTTTACAAATCAATCCACCACACATATTCCCGACAAAAACGAACACACTCGTCATTGTTTTATTAATTTGTTACAAAAACAATCAACTGCGCGCTTGTATTAAACAATCTGAAGAACAAAAACACACACACAAACACATATAGATCAAAATCAATCATATCGATCGATCTATCAATGGGAGACGCTAGAAAGATCGGAGTTGCTGTTGATTTTTCGATATGTAGCAGAATAGCATTACAATGGGCTGTTAATAACCTTGTAAGGAAAGGTGATCACCTTATACTCGTTAATATTCGTCCCGAAGGCCATAACGAAGAAACCGAGATGCAGTTATGGGAAGTTACCGGTTCACGTACGTTTATAAATCATCTCATCACTCTTTTATTTTATTTATATTTCATTTCATTCGTTTGAATACTGATCATGGTTAATATTTTCTAATCCTGATTTATAAGATCAATTAAATAATTTATGTGTATCTATATATATAATTATTGGCAACATTGACTTTGGTTTCTATGTCGTGATTTGATTTTTCATATAATTTTATTAATTAACCAGCTTTTAATATACTTTTTTATTATTTAAAAAAATATGTTTGATATTGCTATATGCTTATTATCATTTATGTGTTTAATCCTTTTTTATGTAAATTAAATATCCCCTTGATTGTTTATACATTTCATTTATTTTCCTTAATTTTTCAGCTTTAATCCCTTTGTCTGAGTTCCGTGATGCGCATGTCATGAAGAAATACGGGACCAAGCCCGACCCAGAAACACTAGAAATCGTCGATTTGGCTGCAGCTAAGGAGGTATGTACAGTATACTACTAATCTTTGTTTGTCATAAATAGAATTTAGTCATTTACAACCGTGTGAGAAAAACTTAAACTGTGGTACGTTATAAATTGCAGGTTGTTGTTCTCATGAAAGTCTTTTGGGGAGATGCTCGTGAGAAACTATGCGAAGCCGTTGATAATATACCTTTAGACACTCTTGTTGTGGGCAACCGAGGCCTCGGAAAGTTAAAGAGGTATATAATCACATTTCATCCTTAAGTTAAAACTGTTTACTGCAATTTAAATAATAAAAAAGGTGTATTTTAGCATCAAAACTTTTGCGAAAGGATATGATGATTGTGGAATTCTAATGGCGATATGTTGTTTGTATTTGCAGGGCTATTTTGGGCAGTGTGAGCAACTACGTGGTGAATCACAGTTCGTGCCCTGTAACTGTCGTCAAGTATGCAGATCATTCTTAAGTCTAATCGGGTCATCTAAGATGTCGTCAAAGTGTATGAACTTTGGAGCTAATAAAAGTCCGTTGTGTCAATTTCATTGTTTGTAGTCATTTGTGTTGGAATTAAACCATTTGGAAGTTGTTGTCTTACCAAAATGTACATGATGTATGGTTTTAGCCTTGGTCTATGGTCTGTTTTCATGTTCATGTCAATAAATGTTAGCGATTGCGCGTTCCTTTAATAAATTTCTTGTGATTTTTTAGATTCAGGAGTTTTGAAGGGGTCGGTATGAGATTCAAATTAAGACTTAAACTCACAGATTTGGGTTCGTTTGAAACCCACTATGACGGTTGGGTATTAAAAGCTCATTTCAAGTTGAGTAAATTACATTTCCAATCTATATGGTTTTCCCAAAAGTACATTTCAGTCTCTGGTCGGGCATTGTGTGGATCTAGTCCCTTCGGGTTTCTGTTTCATCACAAATCCCTGAACTTAGAGACTTGCGATGAAACAAAGATCCGGGTCAGGGGACTAGATCCGCATAATATCCGACCCGGAAACTGAAAATGTAATATAGCTACAACCATAGTTACCAGGGCCGTCTCGTTGATTTTAGATGCCCTGTGCCACAAAAAAAATAATAGGCCCTTTGCAAATCAGAGGAGAATTTGAAAAAGGGTCTTATTCCTCAAACCAGACTTGTAACCACACGTTCTCCATTAAAACAAATACATAAAACTTGATTTTTTGTCTTACATTCAATAATTATTGTATTTAACATTATAAAACTTCGTTTAATGAGATTGAAAAGTAAAAAAATCACCCTACTTATAAACTAAAACTTGATAATTTGAACCTCAAGAAAAATCAAGACCCTGTGCAATTGTTGACCCACTCAAATCCGCCTTTGACAGTTACCGAGATTCCGAGAATGTAACATAATAATGTACAAATTGAAAAGAATAATGATTTCATGGACTACACGACACCAAATAAGTGAATAACATTTCACCAAAGCACTAGCACTAGTACTAGCACGTAGCATTATTACTTTATTACGAAACTCAATCCACCACCACACACTTGTTTTTTTATTTTTTTGGATAAAAAAACAATCAACAGAGATACAAAAAAACATAGATTGATCGATCAATTATGGAAGCTGGTAGAAAGATCGGAGTTGCAGTAGATTTTTCGATATGTAGCAGAAAAGCATTACAATGGGCGATTGATAACGTTGCACGGAAAGGTGATCACCTTATACTTGTTACTGTTCTTCCTGAAGGCCATTATGAAGAAACTGAGTTGCAACTATGGATAGCCACCGGTTCACGTACGTTTATTTATTTTATTTTTTTGCTAATCATCATCGTTAATTCCTAGAACTCCTGGTTTATGAGGTTGTGTATATTATTATTTTTTATTTTATAAAATCAGCAGCCTTGACTTTTGTTTTCGATGTTTTTTCTGTGATTGTGAAGTACTATTAAAAAGCTTATGTTTGTGTGAATTAGTTGCTTTGATTTCGGTTTGGATTGTTTATATATGACGTTTATTTTTCCTTTTCAGCTTTAATCCCTTTAACTGAATTTTCTGACCCCCATGTCACGAAGAAATACGGGATTAAGCCTGACCCAGAAACACTAGATATCGTTAATGTAGCCGCAATTCAGAAAGAGGTAACCGTTTCTTCGTATCTATTGTGATACATTTACAATTGCATGCTAATTTTTTTATGATTTTTCTGTGTTTATTTGCAGGTTGTTGTTCTCTTGAAAATCTTCTATGGAGATGCTCGTGAGAAACTATGTGAAGCTGTTGACAACATACCTTTAGACTGTCTTGTTTTAGGAAACCGTGGGCTTGGCAAGATAAAGAGGTAATCACACGTATTGATGATACGAAGTAATGTTGTTTACTGTGTGTCGGATAATAGAAAATAAGTATTTTAACATCAAAAAATTTGTGAAAGGATGAGGATTGTGGAATATTCATGAGGCAAACTGAAGATAACTTGATGAATATTAAGTATGTTGTTTGTATTTGCAGGGTAATTTTAGGAAGTGTGAGCAACTACGTGGTGAATAACTGTCCGTGCCCTGTAACTGTCGTGAAGTCTGCAGATCATTCTTAAGTCTAATGGGGTCGACTAAGATGCTATAATAATGTATGAACTTTGTACCAAATAAATAATCCCTACTGTCAATTTGTTGTTTGTAGTCAACTGAGTTGGTACTAAACCATTTGAAGTTGTTGTCCTAAGTATGTACATGATGTATGGTTTTAGTCTTGGTCCATGGTCTGTTTTCATGTTCCATGTTAGGAAATGTTAATGATTCCCAGTTTTGTTAATAAATTTCCTGTGATTTCTGGATCCAGGAGTTGCGTACAATTATAATTTAGTTTCTCATGTGTTTGTGTTACGGATTCTTGTTGATATCTTTGAGTTGGCATCGTGTGTAACCGTGTATATAGGGCTTCTAAATTGAAAAGGACTAGCATCAAACCGCAAGTTTTGTGAACATTGAAGCTGTTAACTGGAGCTTATGGTACCCGTTTAGTCCAAACAACACCGGACCATGAACATATTTAGAAGTTTTTGGTTTGTTTTGCTTCATGAACATGACTAGAACTTTTGGTTTGTTATGCTTTAGCAATTCAAGACTAACTCTTAACCAAGATAATGTTGGTTCAGACCTGTAACAAATTAGACTGGACCGAAAGGAGACTGTTTGATACAAGTATATAACTGGACACATGTAACATCCGAATATTACACTTTTCTCCATGTGATGCCATTTAACCTTATCATTCCTAACACAAGCATCTTTGATTACGTAAACGCTAATTATAGAGCAACACATTATAACCATCAACAAACCGAAAACAAAAGGATTTCACAAGCTCCACTGCACAAGATACAAGTTAACATCACATTACAATAATTAGGAATTTTAAATTCTTGCTCTTTATATATATACTAATACGTTTTCTCCTATACACAATTATTAATTCTTTCATTGAGCCAAATCATTAATGGCCACATGCTGACATATAAAAGAAAACTTTCAGGCATAAGTTTTGCCCTAAAACTTTCAGATTTTAGGATTCATCAAGGAAAACTGCCCCATGTCCACTACCTTTCATGAACTTCTTCAGGAGAAGCACCACAATAGCAATGGTAAGTCCAACAGCCGCCCAAGTGAACAAGCGGTCATCCGCCGGTTTCTGAACCCTGACCACCTGCTGCTGCTGTGGTTCCACTGTGTGTACAGAAGATGATGCAGAAGGTGCAACAGTAGCAACCTGATGTGATACCCTCGAGCCTTCAGGTTCTGGATTTTCACTTGAAGGAACTTCATGGTTTTCTTCAACCAGTTCTGGTTGTTGTTGTGCTTCGATTTCTGAGATCTCTGTGCTGGTATTCTGATGACTCACTGGAGCTTCACCTCCCACCACTTCAGTCGTAGCAGTTGCTGGCTCTTTTGAAGCATCTTCAGAGGTTTCTTGAGGGACTGGAGGTGCCTTGCTGATCATATATTCATGAATCTGAACGACCACAAGAAATTTTATAGGCATGAGAAGACCAAGTCAGAAAACAGCTGTTGCCAACTTTTTCATAAAAAAATGTAGAGCTTGAAAATCAATTTTAAAGTTGGAAAACAAAGTTGTATGATCTAGAAAGTTGCAAGAATGTAAAAGAAGAGTTTAAGTGGAATGACCTCATCAATGAGTTTTTGACGATCTGGAGTACCATACTTAGGGGCAGCACCACGAGATTTCATTGCGAGAACACGCCTTTCTTCTTTCTTAAAATCCAATGAGCCCAAAGCGCCATTTGGGCTAGTGGGCATAAATGCAATAAGTGCTGTTAGAGCAGTTCGAACTGCAAGAAAACCAGATATTAGTTCTACGAAATTTAACATGATTATATGACATTTAACTGCAAAACAATAAAGCCAAACCATTCAGGAGTCAGGACCCAAACATCTTATTTCGAATGATAGAAGTTTAACCTACACTAGATCTATAATTAAATTATAGAATAACAATTACCACTCCATGATGGCTGCCAATGCTCAGGATGATGATTCGAAATGCTTAAGCATATCTTGGTTTGAGTTTCAAAACGTCCATTTGGCTGAAACAATGACAATTAGTTTAATTTGGTAAAGCGTGAGAAGATAACGGGTACAAAGACGTAGAAGTATACATTCAATGTTTAAGATGGAATGTTACCGTCAACAACATAAATGATGGTGGTTTGAATGGATACTCTGAAGGCAATTGAATTCGCCCATGATAAATTCCTCCTTCAAATTCGGTATCCCGTGGCCCCCTAATTGCAAAATGCCATTCAAATATATTTTCCTGCATAAAAAGATATGTTATCAATTAACTTTATCGGGATCACAACAGCCAGCACCGTCCCTTTACTTCAGTATGTAAACATCGAATGCAAAGGAAACTTCAGTTAAGAACATCTCATACTAATCATCATATTTTGTTTTCTCTAAAACACACTCCCATATACTTCATAAATACTTCATAAAACAGTATTAACATTATAAAGAACATACTCCGTATTTAAAAACAAAGAATGTAGTCATGTTAGGTTTTAACTTTTTAAGAGAGCTCATACAACTTCAAAGTTAAAAATCTACATAAGCTATCATATATACAAAAGATGGACTCCCTTTGTTCCACGAAAGGATCCCGATTCTAGTTCAAAATGTAAAATTGGCATCTGTTCTTTAGCCTTCAGCTATGAAAGTCATCATATCGTTACGTAGTTCTCATTACTTAAAAAAGTCAGCGATCATTCCACATAACAACAACAATCATCGTCAAATTTAAAGTCAGAAGAACCCTAATTTTGGAAATACGGTGTAAATTATACAGTAATACTTATCATAAAGATATAACAAATCAATTAAACTAATTATACACTTTGAGCTAACACGATCAACATCCGATAACGTAATCTTATATTTATAGATCTATAAAAGAAAGTAAAAAATAAAATTAGTATACCTCAAGAGGAAGGCTCATGAAATCATCGGAAGGATTGGATTGCATCTCTTTGACTTCCTGTAAAATTCGTTTGACCGATGGATTCTTCATGTTATATTTATCCCCCATTTTTCTGTGATTGAATTGTAGATCTGCTCAACGCGATTCGATTGAAATAAGTATTATTATCAATTTATCAATTATCAATCAAGATTAAATAAAATTGAAATTAGGGCGACATGAACAGGTTTTGTTAGGGAAGGTTCATATGAATTATGTATGAAATGGAGAAGGAAATATCCAAAAGGGCAGAGCCGCAGAGGGATATGTTTAACACGTCGATTTCTCTACGTGGCAGCGTTTTAGTGGCTGAAAGATTAATCGGTATGCATATTTATTATTTTCACTTTCTATTGAAAATATTAGGAATAGGAATGGCGATCGGCGAGAAAAAACTCCCGATCCGTGATACCGTCCATTGTGAGTGGGTTCGCGAGTGGGTTATGGATATCAACTTTGGTATAAACTTATAGTTACCCGCAAATGGATTTATAAAATTTATCACATATATATGTATATATAATGGTTAATTTTTTAACAATATATAGTGAAACTATTTATATAGAGATTAAAAAATATATTACATGTTTCGAATAGCAAACTTATGAAATTATCAAGAAAAAATTATCAAATACATTGATGGTCATCGAACTATTAATCCGCATGTCTTAAATTTTAACAATTTAATTCGTTTAAAATTACGACTCATCGATTTGAACATGTTTTAAAACATTTTTTACATTAAAATTATATAAAATGTTTTGATATATGATAACTTATTTGTATAATTTAAGACCCGCGGGTTATCCGCGACCCATGGGTATCCGCGGGTCGCGGGTTACCGCGATCCGTGATGATCCACGGGTCGCGGGTTACCGCGATCCGTGATGATCCCCGGGTTGCGGGTTACCCGCGATCCGTGATGATCCGCGGGTGACATGTATGAGTGTAAAAATAAACCTGCTAATGGGTATCCGTGGTTTGCGGGTTATAAAACCCTCACGAATGGGTAATGGGTTTGACATATCCGTACCCACGACCCGTGGTGCCATCCCTTAAAAAATATGATGATTTTTTCTAAACCCAGAGATAACACAATATTTACCCTGGGACTTGTTCTCTCTGTCTCAAAGTTAAAGTACTACCGCGATCCAGCTAGACCATTGAACTTTTGACATTAATTATATATTTTAGAGTAAATTCCAAAGATGGTCCCTGTGGTTTACACCGATTTACGGAACTAGTCCCTATACTTTTTTTTTCAAGTTTTCAGTCCAATAACTTTCATTTATGCTTGAAAATGATCCATCCGTCTAACTTTTATAGTTTTTGCCCGTTAAGTGGTATCACGTGAGTTGCACACGAGGGCAAAATCGTCCATTCCTCTATCCCCACCAATATTACTACTTTTCCCCTTTCTTTAATCACTCACACATACACTTTCAGTTGCTTCATTTCATTAGCGTTGACCGAACTTTTCCGGCGAAGCATACGGGGGAATTACGACATGCTCAAACTCTTGACATCGGTGCCGGTGTTTAACGCCGAATGTTTGTAATATAATCAAACTCTTCAAAAATTCCAGTATTCCGTTAGCCACAACTCTATCCTCCTACATTATGTATAAACAAATTAGATAAAGATTCAACAAATTGATTTTAAAAAAATCACAATCATCAATGATTGCAAGAAAACAGGTGCCGTAATCGTGAGACGCAATGAACACATGATCGGAACCGTTACTCCGTCGCCAAAACGGAAGCTCCGACGAGATGACGTCAATCGCCGACAAAATCAATGTAACACCCCCAAATTTAATGAGTTGCGGAAGCACGATTTGGGTGTTACTAATCAATAACAAAGCACAAAGATATATAGTAAACGACTCTATATGCGTCGTTTTAACAAAATATATTATTATTGAAATGTTTACAACATTTATAGCTTTACATAGCTCGAGTTTAAATAAATGGAGATTTCAGTACATAAGTACTTGTACAAAATATACTAATGCAAGAAAATCTCAAACGTCTGTATGCTGACTCGAGCTAAAAGTCCTGAAGCCGAAGCAACCTACTGCTTGGTACCTGCGATACATGCTAAATGGGTCAGCTAAAGCTGGTGAGCTCACAGGTTTGAAATCAAGTAATAAAGTATGAACCGCAAGATTTAATAATGATTTGCATCCAACAAATGAAATGATAATAATCGTGTATACAGCCATGAGCACATAGTTGAGCTTAACTCGAGGGCCGGGTCCCCTATAGAGAATTCCGGGCGAGGTGCCTCCACGAATGCCTAATCAACATTCGTCTTCCCAAATATTAGTACGCCCGTTTACCCGGTTAGTGCTTGCTAACCCGAACGAGGAGGGTCAATTGTAACACCCCCAAATTTAATGATTTGCGGAAGCTTGATTTGGGTGTTACTAATCAATAACAAAGCACAAAGATATATAGTAAACGACTCTATATGCGTCGTTTTAACAAAATATATTGATAATAGAAAGGTTTACAACATTTAAAGCTTTACATAGCTCGAGTTTAAGTCAAATGAGATTTCAGTACATAAGTACTTGTACAAAATATACTAATGCAAGAAAATCTCAATCTTCTGTATGCTGACTCGAGCTAAAATCCTGAAGCAGAAAAATCCTACTGCTTGGTACCTGCGATATATGCTAAAAGGTCAGCTAAAAGCTGGTGAGCTCACAGGTTTGAAATCATTTAATATAGTATGAACCGCAAGATTTAAATAATGAATTGCATCCAGCAATTAAATAATGAATTGCATCCAGCAATTAAATGATAGTCATCGTGTATACAGCCATGAGCACATAGTTGAGCTTAACTCGAGGGCCGGGTCCCCTATAGAGAATTCCGGGCGAGGTGCCTCCACGAATGCCTAATCCACATTCGTCTTCCCAAATATTAGTACGTCCGTTTACCCGGTTAGTGCTTGCTAACCCGGACGAGGTGGGTCAATCCTACATGGTACCATATACTAATATACACGCTACAACGTATTAACAACTATGCTGACGGAGGACTTTAAAATGATTAGTTTCGAAAAACTCATGTATTATATGAAAAGTTGGTACTTGCGTTCACATGTTAAAAGTTGAGCAATATATCACACCCCTGAGTAAAACAGTAAAAGAGGGGCTATGAGACTCACCTGAGTCTGAGTGCGTTTAAACAAACGTAAGTTGATTAGCCGAGTATGAAGTCCAAAGACTTGTAACCTGAGGGTGTCCACGACACGCGATGGTTATAATCATGAATGGGTATCTCAACAGATCACCCTTGTAGTTGTTCGTTCGACTATAATGTCCAAATTTCCACTATTTGGTTGATAAGTTTAAGTATTTGAAAAGTGTACGGCCCGTTGGTGACGGATTTGTAATAATAATCTCAACTATTATTATTTTGATTTCGTGGCGTTTTACTTGGAAAAATGTGTTTTGATTGTGTTTTAGAAGCCGTTACGGAATCTAAGTACGGGGGTCCGGGGGCAGCGCCCCTGGTAGCGGGGTCCAAGGGGCGGCAGCCCCTGGCGGGGTCCAAGGGGCAGAGCCCCTGGCTGGGGTCGAGCTGCCAGGTCAGCTTGGAAAATTTTTATTTCTACTATATTGCTTTAACGAAAAACGCATCTGGAACCGAATTTAGGTAAAATCGAGTGATAAATTTCGAGTCTCGACACTTAGTAAAAATCTGTGTTTTTGAGGTTCTGGTTTGTGCGACGTTGGGTGCGACGTCGCAGGTAGGATTGCGACGTTGAGCATGACGTCGCTAAAGGCGACGTTTCGCAATTTAATGTGACGTTGTCCGTGGCGT
Organism: Helichrysum umbraculigerum; assembly: GCA_949592205.1. Classification (NCBI taxonomy): domain Eukaryota; kingdom Viridiplantae; phylum Streptophyta; class Magnoliopsida; order Asterales; family Asteraceae; genus Helichrysum; species Helichrysum umbraculigerum. Next base: position 140,552,385 of record CATIUR010000004.1, on the reverse strand, counting down.
CGCTATATGCGACGTTGTTGATTTCTGCGACGTAGGGGCTTGCGTCGCTAAGTGCGACGTGGTGAGGTATTGGCGACGTTAAGGCTGACGTCGCTATATGCGACGTCGCAATTTAATGCGACGTTGTGACTGACGTCGCACCATGCGACGTCACGAGGGGTTTTGCGACGTTGAAGCTGACGTCGCATAAATTCTGGGCCAACTGCGACGTAGCGGTCTGATGGCCGGAAAATGTGTCGAAAACGAGTTTTTCGGTTTCCGTTCGGTCCAAAACTTTTTCCCAACCCATATTTGGACATTATAAGTTGATCCAAACCACTAACAAGCAAAAACACTTAAAAATGAGAGATTTCGGGATTTGTCGGAAACTTACAAAGTGTCGGATCAAAAATCCGAAAAGATAGGATGATAGATCGTGATGCGGTGAGTCTTTTATTCCAAAGAGCCGATGAAATCCGAGTGCGTTTAGTATGTTTATTTTGCGATTTGGATGGATGGAGGTGGTGATTTGTTTGAGAGAAAAGGAAAGAGGAAAAGAAGAGAGAGAGAGAGTTGAGAAAGAAATGAGGAAAAGGGAGGGGAATGGGAGGTTATCCTCCCATTTTTCTTCCGTTCCGTGCGGTGTTCGTTCGCTCCGTCGTTTAAACGTTAAATAATAATTTTATGTATTAAATGGTATGTTTTAAAATGTAAATTAATACGCAATATTTCATTTAAATATTTTACAAATAACTTTATATTTGAATTATAAAATATAAGTTTGTTTATTTAGTTTGCGTGTCGTAATATTTCAAATTGTGTAAGTTCGGTTGGTATGATACGAATGAATACGAAATATTATCAAAAAATAATATTTTTGATATAACAACGTTATTTGATAAAATTGGTCACCAACGTCCGTATAAAATTGAATCGAAATACATTCGATTTAAATTGCGTACGATTTAACCAAAATGCATTTTCGTATATATTCAACAATATATAATTCGATACATTAATTAGCCTAACACAGAACTAATTACATGTATTAACATATGATTAGGCACTAATTACTAGTCCTAATTTGGCGGGTGTTACATCAATCCTATATGGTACCATATACTAATATTCACGCTACAACGTATTAACAACTATGCTGACGGAGGACTTTAAATGATTAGTTGTGAAAAACTCATGTAGTATATGAAATGTTTGTACTTGCGTTCACATGTGAAAAATGAGCAATATATCACACCCCTGAGTAAAACAGTAAAAAGAGGGGCTATGAGACTCACCTGAGTCTTGTGAGTTTAACTTAATAAACTTGAGTTGATTAGCCGAGTATGAAGTCCAAAGACTTGTAACCTGAGGGTGTCCACGACACGCGATGGTTATACACATGATTGGGTATCTCAATAGATCACCCTTGTAGTTGTTACACAACTATATATATGTTCAAATTACTACGATTTGGTTGATTTGTTAAGTGTTTGAAAACGTGTACGGCCCGTTGGTGATTAATTGTAATATTAGTCCTGATGTTATCACATTGATTTCGAAGTGTTATACTCGAAAAGTATATTCCATTATGTTTGAAAAGTTGTATCGTATAAGCGTTTTGAAGTCATACAAGTTTGACACTTGGTGAGAAATGTGCTTACGGAATATAAGTACGGGGGTCCGGGGGCAGCGCCCCTGGCGGGGTCCAAGGGGCTGGCCCCTGGCTGGGGTCGAGATGCCAGGTCAGCTCGAAAAATTTTTATTTCTACTATATTGCTTTGGTGAAAAACGCATCTGGGATCTGAATTCGGGTAAAATCGAGTGATAATTTCGAGTCTTGACACTTAGTAAAAATATGAGTTTTCTGTGTTTTGCGGCACAATATGCGACACAAAAAAATTTGTCATGCGACACAAGGGTTGTGTCGCATAGAAATGCGACACAATACCTATACGACATAAGGGTTGTGTCGTATAGATTTGAGATGCTGATTCAACAGCGACATAGTGATTGTGTCGTACGAAAATACGACATAAGATGCGACACAACGTTGTGTCGTAAAGGGTAAGACACAAAAGGATTTATACGACACTAGGTGCGACATAACAGGCAAAATACGACACTACATGCGATACAAGGCTTGTGTCGCATTGAAGAACACCAGCCCAGAAAGTCCGACTGTCGAGAATTTTCCGGCCAAAAACCCAATTCAAACCCGTTTTTAAGCTATAAAATCGTGTTCTACACTTTGTAATGGACATATATAGTTATATAAACAACTAACAAGTGAAAAATACTAAGAATCGAAAGGTTTCGGGATTTTGTCGGAAACTTACAAAGTGGCGAAATGGAAATCCGGAAAGATAGAAGTGTAGATCGTTGCGAGGTGGTCGTGAATCTCTAAAAATATTGATGATCCGAGTGCGTTTCTGGTGTTATTTGACGATTTTGTGAGTTGGTGGGTGTTTGGTGGTTTTGTAGAAATGAAAGAAAAAGAGAGTAAGAGAGAGAAAGATAAGAAAGAAATGAGGAAAGAAGGTGGGAAGGTAGAGGTTATCTCCACTTTTCAGTCTTCGTCCCGCGCTCCGCGTGGTGTTCGTTTTCTCCGTCATTTAACGTTTTAATAAATATTTCGCGTGTTAATTATCCATTTTAAAATACGAATTTTGTTTAATAATTTAATTAAATTGTTTTACTAATTATCTAATAATTTAAAGATTTAAAATATGATTTAACTAATTTGCGTATTTTGATGTTAATTTGGTAAGTTTCAATTGTACGAAGCGGGACAACTTTGGGAGTAAAATTTAAACAGTAGTTTGGACCCAGTAATGTTTCCAGATAATGTTTTATACTTAAATATAAATTGTGTCACCAACGTCCGTATTTATGAAATCGAAATACATTCGATTTAAATTGCGTACGATTTAATCAATCGCATTTTCGTATATATTCAACAATATATATAATTCGATACATTAATTAGCCTAACACAGAACTAATTACATGTATTAACATATGATTAGGCACTAAGTACTAGTCCTAATTTGGAGGGTGTTACAATCAACGCACGTGCGTGACCGATGGCAGTGAAGCCGTTACCGGTGGTGAAATTACACGAAACGTAAACCGGAACAAAGAAGAAATCAGGTTCGGACGGATCTAACGTCCGTACAATGCTGTTTAACAACGATTTATGTATCGCAACTTCCGATGCGTATAAATGATTACTGCATCGGTTATTTGATATCCAATCGGCGTTGTATTTTGCCGGTAATTCGTATACGTAGAGTTTTATTCTCGTAAACGCTTTCTGATTATGAGTTTGACGGAGAACAATGTCGGCGATGAGATTTGATTCCGATTGTGAAATCAGGTTTGTTTTTGCTGGTTAATTAATGCTAATGAATGTAATGAAAAGGAAGAAGAATGTGATAATCATTAATATGAATTTGTGTGGTTGAATGTGTATCTGCTTCATGTTAATTTTGTTGTTTCGATACATTTTAGGTTCATGAAGAAATGGTGAGGATGACTGATAGAGGGGTTTTAGTTTATTTTATTTTTTGTTATTTGTTATTATATTTATTTATAAACTAAATTATAAATATATATTTGTAATAAATGAAGTTATGGAATAAACTGGGGATTGGTCTGAATTTGTGTTGGTTTCAAGAAATTAAATAATGAAGGAAAGGAGCAATGTTTGTATTGTTTGCAGGTATGGTGTAGAGAGAGAAAGTGGAGAAATTTGAACTTTAGAGAGAGAATCATGGAAAAGGGAAAAAGGGAGTAATATTGGTGGGGATAGTGGAATGGACGATTTTGCCCTCGTGTGCAACTCACGTGATACCACTTAACGGGCAAAAACTAACGAAGTTAGACAGAGGGACCATTTTCAAGCATAAATGAAAGTTATTGGACTGAAAACTTGAAAAAAAAAGTATAGGGACTAGTTCCGTAAATCGGTGTAAACCACAGGAACCATCTTTGGAATTTACTCTATATTTTATTTCATTGTTAGTGCTAACTTTGACTTAAGTTTAACTAAATTATTAAACAAATATATACCTATAGATATGTATATTAATTGCTAGTTACAGCTATATACAATTGGTGATCAGTAGTCAAATAGTTTCTCAAAAATTGGTATCGAGGTGACTCTTCAATCGTAAAGTTGTGGGTTTAAATCTATTGATGAACATATTTATATATTCGTGTGGGGTGTTTGAGTTAATTGACTTTTTAAGGGATATTTACCTAGATATACAATATGGATATAGTATTTTACATAATATCAACTCAATTTTTATATATTACAAAATATCAATCAATTTCGCAATAATGGAGAAAAACGCAAGATTTCAGTTTCAATTCGCAATATCCGTTTCGCAATAATGGAATTTCACAAGTTTTAGCATTTCGCAATATAGCATTTCGCAAGATTTATATAGCATTTCGCAAGCTTCATTTCGCAATACGCAAGTTTCATTTCGCAATAAATCATATATCTTGCGAAATTATCCAAAAGTTAGCCATTTTGCGAGATTATTGCGAGACTTTTTGTCAGTATTGCGTATTGCGAAATGAATATTGCGAATTTTTAAAGCATTATTGCGATTTTCCCTATCGTAGCGAAACTGAGTGATATTTTGTGAAACAAAAAAATTTGGCCGACAATTTGTAAAATGCTAAGCAAATTTTGTATATTAAGGTAATTAGCCCCCTTTTTAAGGGAAATGAAATTACATTAGTAGCTTATTGCATTAAAAGTAACCTACAAAGGGCGTTTTTGTGTAAATAATAATAATAATAATAATTCTAATTCTAATATCTAATATACTTATTAAATTAAATCCAGAATTACCGTTGCTCCTTAAAAACCAATGGCTGTACGTTCCCCCCACATTTGGACACCACAAACCATGAGACAGAATTGAAAATTCACAGAAGGGTGTTTGACCTTTCAAAATCTGTAACAAAAATAGGTGATATAAGGTTTGAATAGATGATCTTAATTATAAACTTGATCATACATATAGAATAATATATACATACATATATGAGATCGAGATAGATAGAAATGAGCACGGATTATTATAACGTACTAAATGTAGCTAGGAATGCAACGGATGATGATCTGAAGAAGGCGTACAGAAAGCTTGCTATGAAATGGCATCCTGACAAGAACCCCAACAATAAGAACGAGGCCGAAGCCAACTTCATTCAAATCTCCGAAGCTTATGAAGTAATCCTAAATTCTCTTTTTGTGAATTCTACGTTAATTGCAGGTGTTAATGTCAGATTTAAGTTTCGATATGAAATAGTCAACTTTTGAATCAACCGAAAAAATCTGTTATGCATATTTCTTTCTCATGTTTCTCGTTCTTCTTTAAATATTGAGATAAAATTTATCATCTTAGAAGCATTGCAAAAACTTAAATATCTAGAGTTTTTTTCAATGGTCACTTGAGTATAATTAGATCTTTTGGCCTATATGTGATAGATTGATTGATTAACTTTTATACTATTTTCTGGATAATGATCATGATCATGAATATAACTTTCTTATATGCATTGAACGGCCTCTCGCCTAGCAGTATTGGGTTAACCGGTCAACGAAAAAGTTATGAGAAATCAAATAGTATGTAAATAGTGAAATCTATAAAACTATGAAATAACATGTGGGTTAGGGTGTATGTTTGCTGTTAAAATTTTTAATAAATAACTTTTTGATATGCAGATCTTGAGTGACCCTCACAAAAGGGCGTTATATGATCAACATGGTGAAGAAGGTTTAAGAGACATGCAACCATCCGGTTCTAATAGCTTCAGTTCTCGAAGTGCAGGAGATATATTTGAAGAATTCTTTGGTAGTGGCGCTTTTGAATTTGATACATCTGGAGTTGGGAGGTCAACAAGGTTCCAATCTGATATAGGAAGAACGTTCGATAACAAGTTTAGAGGATCAAATGACGGTTCTGGTGCAACAGCATTAAAAAAACCGTCCCCTGTAGAGAATAAACTGCCTTGCAGCCTTGAGGAATTGTATAATGGAACAACAAAGAAAATGAAGATTTCAAGAACAGTTATTGATGGCAACGGGTATGATATATGTGTACCTATATATAATCATATATTCCTGTTTTCGTGTTTGTTAACAACCTTAATTATTGATAGGTATGGTTATTTTTGTTACTTGCTTAACAGACAATTGACATCAGAAGTGGAGATATTGATGATTGATGTGCAGCCAGGGTGGAAAAAGGGAACGAAAATAACGTTTCTTGATAAAGGGAACCAACAAGTTAACCAACTTCCCGCTGATTTGGTGTTTGTAGTCGATGAGAAGCCTCATGAGATCTATAAAAGAGATGGAAACGACCTGTTTATTCATTATAAGGTTACATTAGCAGAGGCATTAAAGGGTACTACAGTGAACATTACGACACTTGATCATCGAGATGTTGCGATTACAGTGACTGATATTATCACCCCTGAATATAATCTTGTGATTGCCAAAGAGGGAATGCCTATATCGAAAGAGCCTGGTTGTCGAGGGGATTTGAAAGTTCAGTTTGAAGTCAAGTTTCCTAAACAATTGACGTCTCAACAGAGAACCGCATTGAGGCGTGCTTTAGGTGGTTAATTAAGTAGTTAGAAGTTAGAGACTTACACATCAACCATGTAAAATGTAAATAATCAGAGGTATTATTTTATTTAACTAAAGATAATAGAGTTTGTTTATTCTTGGTGTTTTTTCTGTTCTTTGAAAAAAATATATGCAGTGAATGTATACTTTTACTTTGAGGTTTCATCGACAATTAGGTATTGATATTTACGTCATCACTTTTGATGGATACACCGAAACTGTGCCATAAGAGATTGTACTGAACAGATAAAAAATGCAAACTACATAACAACTTTCTAATATCTGAATTTCAATAAGAACATAAATGAAAAACAATGTTGTATTCTGCCTTTCATATTGATATAAGCCCAGGATTTTGGATATAATTACAAATTAAAAATTTAGTACATCATACGTATACTAGCTTCCGAAACAACATAAGATACCAATCATTCTTTGGATACAGAGTTTTCTAACAAGTGACATTGCCGGCATGTACCTCCTGATTCCTGAATGCAAACAAAACGAGCATCTCAATCAAACAAGTGGTTAATATTGGTAGTTTTCTGCCGCCCAAACCGGCCAATATTTGGATTATTAATTCTTTAGATCACTCAACGTATAAAAACAAGGTGATGATGACATGAGTTTCTGTTGTTCGTTTTTGTAGTTCAATTAAAATATCTAATTAGGAGAGAAGTTTACTGTTTTTTACAAATTTGAAGCAAGTGCTTAGTATATTAGAGGGTCAGTCAGGGTGTAAGCTAACTCTATATGTTTGGGTCTGTCTATATATGAAACATAATTTGTTGGTTGAAAAGTACAATAAAATTAGGAGAAACAGACAGAAAAGAGTTGTCGATCCAGCCTATTTCGGCCGCACGAATCTGACAGCTTTAACTATGTTCCTTTGTTGGACCATGATGTGTATCTATTCAAAAAACATAATAAGTTTTATGGTCCCAGCCGTTGCGTTAGATACAAGAAAGTTTATATATAGTACATTTACACGTTAACACACATAGTTAGTCAAGGTGTGTGGAATTGAAAACGTACGATGACAAGTAGCCGAGAGCAACGATGGTCTCTCAAGGGCATGACTGCACTTGTGACAGGTGGTACCAGAGGCATTGGGTAATAACTAGTCCAGTTAAACATTTAATATATAGAGATGATGGTGTTCTAATGATGATCTTAATTGGGATAAAACTTTTCTATCATGTTTGTGTATTAGTTATGCAATAGTGGAGGAATTAGCAGGATTTGGTGCATCTATACATACTTGTTCTAGGAATCAAAAGGAGATCAATGAAAGGCTTGAAGAGTGGAAAGGTAAAGGGTATGATGTAACTGCTTCCGTCTGCGATTTATCATCTAAGGAACAACGGGAAGAACTCATCAATACTGTCTCTTCAGTCTTTAATTCTAAACTCAATATCCTTGTAAGTCGAACAGCTTTGACACTGGTTTTAATTCAAGTTTCTTAATGGTCTGATGTTTTCACTCAGTTAAAGATATTATTTGATTTTGGGACTAAATTTGTGTGTATTAGATAAACAATGCTGGAACAACGTTACTTAAGGATGCAACGGAACATACGAGTGAGGATTACGCACATATAATGGGGACTAACTTTGAATCCCCTTACCATTTGACTCAACTTGCACACCCGCTGCTGAAATCATCAGGCAATGCTAGCATCGTTTTCATCTCTTCTGTTGCTGGTGTCATGGCGCTTCCATTTCTCTCTGTTTATGCAGCGGCTAAGGGTGATTCACCTAAATCTTCTTTACTTTTATTTTTAATAAACATGAACTAAAATGTCATTGGTTTCACGCTTGACTCGTACTTGCAGGAGCTATCAATCAATTGACGAAAAACTTGGCTTGTGAGTGGGCGAAGGACAATATCCGCACCAATTGTGTTGCACCGTGGGGCGTCAAAACCACGATTTACAGTTCTGTAAGTCTTTACAACACTAGCTCTTAGATATATGAATTAAACAGATTATATCAATCTGTTCATGAGAAAACAAGTCAATTCGAGCTATACTATATTCTTAACAATATAATCAGTTTAAAAGTTAGATGGTGTATAAAATGCAAATTGATCATTGTTTTTATATTGATTTCGTAATTACTTTTAACATATCATTTTGACACTGAAAATTTACCCATTAATTTAGAATTTTTAGAATTATTGGTATGTTTACTCTATTTGTCTGATCAATCTCTTTGAGCCTTTATATATGACATAGATATTTACCCATTAATATCACATGTTTCTGGAAGTGAGATGTACATGTAAGTGACTCCGGGTCAAATGTTTGCTCATTTTAAACCCATGGGCCCGAATTATTTTGAAATTGTCAGTTATTCATATTCATCCAAATCGGATTCTCTAAAAATAGAAAGAAATATCATCTTGGCGTTAAAAGATTTGTTTGGTCAGCTCCAGTAACGTATTATTCTACGAAACAGGAGAAGGTTGATGAGAAGATTATGGCAGCATATGGTCCGTTAATGGCTCGCACTCCACTTCGACCTATAGCAGAAGCTGACGAAATATCACCATTGGTCGTCTTCCTTTGCCTTCCAGGAGCATCTTACATTACTGGACAAATTATTGTCGTTGATGCCGGATATACAGCTGGTGGTTTTAAAACCTAAAACTTTCAAGTATATTCGTTAAGTTGTTGAATTTGTGCAAGTCTTTGTGTGTTAACAATGCAACTAAAATATCATCATGTGTTTGTTGCAAATTTGTCTTTGATATGATAGATACGATTATATCATAGACCAAAACTATAGTTTATTGTAGTTTTGTATTAATGGAGTAATCTTACCGACCGGAATTTGTAATCGGAACATCAGATACTCTATTTCTGCACATTCAATAAATGAACATGCTCCAAATTAGCTCTATATATCTTTTTTATATTTAATACTTTATGACAAATATGTGTTTTTGAACATTTAGAACAAAAAACTAATAGACTTGATACGGCTGGATTGGGCCAGTATATGGAGAGTTAGCCATTGGGTCTCCCCGTACGGAGTACCTAGGCGATTTCTGTTAGCCTTTCAAAAAAAAAAAGAGAAGAATGACGGTATGATTCCCGTGTTGGAAAAATTGGGATAAAACATGCATTTTTTCCAAACTTTGGACCTAATTATCTATATGTAAATATAGTATCTATACGTAATATATTATATGGTTGTGTAGCTCTTGATAAGAGCTTCGAAACGGTGTATTATATGTCCAAAGTTAATGAGAGATGAATGAGATATCGAGTATTAAAGTGAGCTATTTGAAACGATAAAATGGAAGCTTAGAAATGGATGGGACTTTGTCCCACATAGGAAATGAGACAAAACTTTGAGCAATTTATAAGTTCAAGTGTGGAGGTCAAGATGTGATCTCTTATGGTGTGTTTTAATTATGGGAAAACTGGTTTGAACTTGTGAACCAATGCATGCCTGTGGACACGAATGTAGCTTCAAAATTATCAAGCTTGTACTAGTCCTGTTTTGCCCTTTGCCCCAGACCACTGTAATTTTTTGAAGCTTCCAGATTTATTTTTATTTATGGAACTGATTAGCTCCATTCAATAAAATATATTTCGTATCAACTTAGATATAAAACGATTTGGAAAATCGTTTCTATTTTTGTAAACGTTAATTACTTTACACCAGCATATTCAATGATCTGTTGATGTGTTGGTTGATTGTTGTGCTCAGCATCATTAAAAACTATTCAACTGGGAGAAATTTAAAAACATGTATACGCTTGTTTTATTTAATCACACATGTAATACATCATTTGTTTTGGCATTTTTTTGTTTAAACAGCTATTACTAGCATATTATTCAAAGACTGCCTTTATGTGTGATTCAAACATTTGTTGATTCCTCTGTTTTACGTATATCAACATCTTCTAAAGATTTTAATTATAATTTGTTTGATTTTGTTTCTTAGTTGAGTGCTGAATTACGCACTCTTAAATCTAAATCAGTCTATATAATAGCTTCGTAATAGCATATATATAGATCTGTATTTTTTTTAAAGATCTTGTACACTTTCTTCTTATTCAAACGGGTTTTTTGTTTCAAGAAAGTTTGTTATACGTTTGCAACCTATTTCGGTTAAATATTGTGTATTGATTTGCATATTAAAATCAGTCCACAATTTCGATTTAATCGTTTTTTCTATCGAAGATAAGAAACCAGGATTGAGTTTCTTATCTTTTCTAAGAAACCAAGATAGAGTTTCGTATTGTTTTCAAGAAACCGGGCTAGAGTTTCTTGTTTATTATAATATGTTACGATTAATTGCTTATTCGTTTCAGTTTGTTGGATTTTTCAGATTTACGATGGCTGAGGGTCAATCTAGTGCTTCAAAGCAACCAGTGTCTGCTGCTAACACTGCTACTTTGACCGTTCCAACTATTGCTACTCATGCTGAGAGGCCGAAAATTTTTTCTAGTTTGCACTTTAAGAGGTGGCAGCAGAAGATGTTCTTCTATCTCACTACCCTGAATTTGTTTCGGTTCTTGACCGAATCTGTACCCCAACTTGCTGAAGGGGAAACCGATGCACAAGCTTTGAGAGCTGTTGAAGCTTGGAACCATTCTGACTTTATTTGTCGGAACTATGTACTGAATTGCTTGGTTGATGGATTGTACAATATTTATTGTCAAATCAAGACTTCCAAAGAACTATGGGAATCATTGGATCGGAAGTATAAAACAGAGGATGCTGGAACCAAGAAATTTATGGTAGCTCGGTTTTTGGATTATAAGATGGTTGATTCTAAGACTGTGATTAGTCAAGTACAAGAACTGCAAATTATGCTTCATGATATTCACGCTGAAGGTATGACATTAAGTGAGACTTTTCAGGTTGCGGCTATGATTGAGAAATTACCTCCGGGTTGGGTAGACTTCAAAAACTATCTCAAACATAAGCGCAAGGAGATGACAATAGAAGATCTTATTGTTCTTCTCAGGATTGAAGAGGACAATAAGTTGGCTCAAAAGAGTAGCTACACGGCTACTTCTGCTAAGGCGAATATAGTGGAACATGGTCAGTCATCAAAGAACTACAAAGGAAAAGGTAAAGGCAAAAGCAACAATGAAAAGAAGGGCAAGGGGAAAACTGTGAACCTTGGTCCGAAAGATGGGATTGTGAAAAAGAAATTCCAAGGGACTTGTTTCAATTGTGACCAACCGGGTCATAGGGCTGCTAATTGTAAGATGCCAAAACGTGACTCTTCACGTAACATGGTGGATGATGATGTGATGGGACTTGTTGCTATGGTTTCCGATCTTAGTATGATGATTTCGGAAGTGAACCTTGTGGATACTGATTCCAAAGGGTGGTGGGTTAATACCGGGGCTACACGTCATGTTTGTTCCGATAAGAGTCTCTTCCACACATTCAAGGAAGTTGAAGATGGTGAAAAGCTCTTCATGGGAAACTCGGCTACTGCTGAAATCAAGGGTGAAGGAAAAGTGATCTTGAAGATGACCTCCGAGAAAGAGCTCACATTGAACAATGTGTTGTATGTGCTTGAGATTCGCAAGAATCTCGTGTCCGGGTGGTTGCTTAATAAGTTTGGTTTTAGGCTTGTGTTTGAGTCTGATAAGGTCGTGTTGACCAAGAATGGTATTTATGTTGGTAAGGGCTATGCCCTAAATGGTATGTTTAAACTCAATGTAATGGTTATCAAAAGTGAAATGAATAAGACTACTACTAGTTCTACTTATATACTTGAGTCTTCTTCTAATATGTGGCATGGTCGTCTTGGTCATGTTAATTTTAATTCTATTCGTCGTTTGATTAAATTGAATTGCATACCAACGTTTCATATTAACTCAAATTACAAGTGTAAAACATGTGTTGAATCCAAACTTACTAGATCATCATTCCAATCGGTTGAAAGAAAAACCGAACCACTTGATATAATTCACACGGATATTTGTGATTTAAAATCAACTCCAACAAGAGGTGGCAATTAATATTTCATCACATTTATTGATGATAGCACGAAATATTGTTAAGTATATTTACTTAAAAGTAAAGATGAAGCAATCGATAAATTCGTGTTATACAAGAATGAAGTTGAGAATCAACTTAATAAGAAAATCAAGGTAGTTAGAAGTGATAGAGGAGGTGAATATGTATCACCATTTGCTGAATTTTGCGAGCAACATGGTATTAGACATGAATTTACCTCTCCTTACTCACCTCAACAAAATGGTATCGCCGAGAGAAAAAACCGTACCTTGAAAGAAATGATGAATGCCATGTTAATAAGTTCTGGATTAGGTCAGAACATGTGGGGAGAAGCTATACTCTCGGCTAATTATCTTTTGAATAAGATACCTCGGAAAAAGAAGGATGAAACCCCATATGAATTATGGACTGGAAGGAAACCTTCCTACAAATACTTAAAAGTGTGGGGGTGTTTAGCCAAGGTGGTTGTTCCACCACCTAAAACGGTAAAGATTGGACCGAAGACTGTGGATTGCATATTCATCGGATATGCTCATCATAGTAGTGCCTATCGATTTCTTGTGCATGAATCTAAGATTTCCGATATACACAAGAATACGATTATGGAACCAAGGAATGCTTCATTTTTTGAAAACGTGTTTCCTTGTCTAACTTCATGTGAACAACCTAATGTGGTTAATCATGATGAACAACCTAATGTGTTTAATCATGATGAACAACCTAACGAGGTTAATCATGATGAAAGACTAGATAGTCAAGTTAGACAAGAACAATCCGAGGAAGAGGATGTTGAACCAAGAAGAAGTAAAAGGGCAAGGGTTGAGAAATCATTTGGTCCTGATTTTGTTTCTTTCATGGTAGAAAGTGAACCCAAAACCTATAGAGAAGCTGTTACTTCTTCTGAAGGACCCCAATGGAAAGAAGCCATCAAAAGTGAAATAGATTCTATTTTACAAAACCATACATGAGAACTAGTGGATCTTCCTCCGGGATGCAAACCACTAGGTTACCGATGGATCTTTAAGAAAAAGATGAATACGGATGGCTCGATTGATAAATACAAAGCAAGATTGGTGATCAAGGGTTATAGGTAACGAGAAGGTCTAGATTATTTCGATACCTACTCGCCGGTGACCCGAATAACTTCCATAAGAATGGTACTTGCTATAGCCGCTATTAGGAATTTGGAAGTTCACCAAATGGATGTAAAAATGGCATTTCTAAACGGGGATTTAGAAGAGGAGATTTACATGGAACAACCCGAAGGTTTTGTTGCCAAAGGACAAGAGAATAAAGTTTGCAAGCTTGTTAAATCACTGTATGGTTTAAAGCAAGCTCCAAAACAATGGCATCAAAAGTTTGATCATGTCATATTAGATAATGGTTTTAAGATCAATGAATGTGATAAGTGTGTCTACGTGAAAGACACAACTAATGGATACGTCATCTTATGTCTCTACGTGGATGATATGCTAATCATAGGTAGTGATGATAAGATGATAAGATCAACAAAGGATATGTTGAAAGCAAGGTTTGACATGAAAGATATGGGTTTGGCGGATGTGATTCTTGGTATCAAGATCATAAGGACCAAAGATGGTCTTATGTTACACCAAACTCACTATGTGGATAAGATTCTTGAGAAATTCAATTCGGGTGATTCTAGTGTAGCTAGAGCTCCAATTGATATAAGTCAACACCTCTCTAAGAATAGAGGTCAAGGTGTTTCCCAAGTTGAATATTCAAGAATCATTGGTAGTCTAATGTATTTGATGAGTTGTACAAGGCCTGACATAGCATATGCAGTGAGCAGGCTGAGTAGATATACTAGTAATCCGAGTACTGATCATTGGAAAAGTATAACAAGATTACTAAGATATTTGAGATACACTTGTGAATATGGACTACATTACGAAAGATATCCAGCTGTAATCGAAGGATACACCGATGCAAATTGGATCTATGACATAAAAGATTCAAGAGCAACTAGTGGGTATGTTTTCACACTAGGAGGTGCAGCTGTATCTTGGAAATCGTCCAAACAAACGGTTATAGCTAGATCCACGATGGAATATGAGTTTATCGCTTTGGACAAATGTAGGGAAGAGGCAGAGTGGTTACGTCAATTTACCAAGGATATACCTAGGTGGCCCAAGCCGGTAACGGCCATTAGTATACATTGTGATAGCCAATCGGAAATTGGTAGAGCTCATAGCATAATGTATAATGGTAAGTCTCGGCATATTCAACGTAGACATAACACTATACGACAACTACTCTCAACTGGAATTATCACAATTGACTACGTGAAGTCAACTGATAATATTGCGGATCCGCTAACTAAATGCTTAAGCAGAGAGGTAGTTTACAGGTCTTCAAGAGGAATGGGACTAAAGCCCTTGAACGAATAAGTTAGTACAAAGGAAAACCTCACCTAGTTGACTGGAGATCCCAAGATCTAGATTCAAGAGGACAACCTAATTGTATAAACGAAGGGAGGTCACTGTGGGGGAAGTTATTTTATTAACTAAAACCTATTTACAAGGGAGTTTGTTAAACTTCCTAGTTCATTCTTGTATTAACAGTGATAGTTAGGTTAAGCTTAATGTTTTTAATGATTTCGAGAATCACCTATGTGAGAGAGAAGTGGGGTCGCTTCGAAGGGAAATGTGGGGGGCGCATTTCCTAAGAGCTCTTGCAGAACCAGGCTAGTGTTCAGGACCATAAAGGACATGACTATGAGGAGTTGACATTGTCAGGAAGAGTCATGTGTGAACATGTATTATCGTTTACATAAACAGCAGTTCCGTTCAAAGATATCACCGTCTACTGACAGCTAGGAGACTAAGTACATTTCACAAGGGAAGGTTCAAAGGATAAAACCTACCTATCCTATGCAAGATTCAACTGTTGAGATTTCAGTATGATTGTGTGTGTTATTCTATCGATCTCTGATGTGCCCCCGGCAGTCGGTTCAGGAATTGCTTCCCGTCGTTGCAGACCTTTTCGCTAGGCGCAGCACCAGTGGTGGTTTTAAATTTATAATAGTCGGGGGAGCCTAAACCTCCGTACTACTTACTAACACTGGGTATGAATACCTGGTATGAGTATGCAGTAAGGATGATCCAGGGTCGTTCCTCACAACGGTAGAATTGAAACAGAGCTAGTTCTGATAACTTAGTAATTAAGCTAAGGTTTTGAAAGATTGAAATGTAATTGTTTTTGGGTTTTTATTTATTTAAACTACGGAAACTAAGAAAGCATAAAAGTAAAGGGAGGCTAGCAGATATGTAACACTTAAAGATAACAAAGACGTGGTTCACCATGATTTAGGATAGTGTATTATTGGAATGATGATTATTGGGGACACATTTAGCTAACAGACAAATAAACTTAGGTGTAAACACTAGGATTCCTACTTATTTAGTTCCGGTTCTAAATTAGTATGTCACTGAGTACCTAGGCTATCGTGATTCTGATCAGAACAGGTTGCTCAACCCCCCAACACTGCCCTTGTGACGGTATAGTGACCCTTGCTCAACTACCCTGTTACGGAATAGTGAGTCTCTGGAAATAACTCCGGGGTGCATGCACAAGGTAACAAACAGCCATTAAGGATACTCTGACCGTTCTTAACACCTATGTCTAAAGGTGTGTTTGGCAAAACTAGCTGGAGATGGAGCTGGAGTTGGAGATGGAGATGGAGATGGAGATGGAGATGGAGATGGAAATTAGAAGCTGGAGATGGAGCTTTTATTTGGGGCTGGAGCTGGAGCTTTTATTTTTTAATAAGTGTTTGGCAAACTAGCTGGAGATGAAGTTTATTGATGTAAAATAACATAAAAGGGCATCATATATTATAACTTTAAAATTTTAATAATTAGAAAAAGGGTAATGTAGTAATTTAATAAATAAGGGATGGGGATTCTCTAAATAAGCTAGTTTAACTAGCTTCTAATTTAGGGGATTCTTTTTTAAAGAATCCTTCTTCTAACTTTCATGCCAAACAAGGCTTATCAATTTATAAGGGATTGAGATTCTTAAAATGAGAATCTCAATCTCCTAGAATCCCCCATAATCCCTTCAAACATGGTTGCCAAACACACCCTAAATGTTATTACCTAATTGTGTGCTGGTTGTTTACTTTGTTATTCTAAACTGTCGGCTAAGTGGAATTAAGCGGTTTAAGCATCTTAGACTACTGATGAGTCTTTGCTTTCTTTTCAGAATTCCTTATTTAATCATTTTAAGCTCAAGTACTTCCGTCATGAATTAGACCCTCCTTTACAATCAGACGTTCATCCTTAGGTATACTTACGGTGTACAGTGCATTAAGTATTTCCACAGCTTATATAATTCTAAGTATACTCACGGTGTACAGTACTTTTAAGGTTTAGCATTTCCACAGCTTTATGTATCCTAGACCATGTTCTAGAAGGGTGGCTTCTAGGTAATTTACGATGACATGATCCTACGGCATTTCCTTAGCTTCCACATATTTGTACTCCACACGAGGTGTTTCCAACGCTATACGAAGTACAGTGCCGTTTTACGGAGTCTCATAGCTTCATACTATAACAAAGATAACTATATTTACGTAGTATTCGGGTTTACAAAGTCCTATCCTAAGGGCAATAGTCACGTGAAAGACTGGAAAGGGTGAACGATAAAGTCTATATTCAGGATAAGTTTAGACTGATAACAAAATATAATAACTCCCATTAATACAGATAAAATTAATGTAACATCATTCCTAACTATCTATATCATGGAAAACATACAAGCAACTACTCACAAATCATACCAATAAATATTTCTAACATTAATAAATCAAAAACATCAAACAAGAACATTATGATAAATTAATACTAGAAAGGATAGATAATATTGATACGTGTTGCGAATAGAATAACGGCTTGTATTTCTTCGAATAATATCCAAGCATTACAACCGCTAGCCTCTACTAATTATATTACATTACTAATCTAGAAGAAAAGAGAAGGATTCTCCCACTAATCTTCTCACTAGTCCAAGGTGTCACACCCCGCCAAACGCTAATCACGATCAGTACTAATTAAACATGCGGAAGCCTTAATGACGTGCATGACGGGGCGTGAGCAGTTTAAATCCAAACAAAACAACACATACATACCAGAGCATATGGCCATTGCGTAACATAATAGATAGGGATGCCATTTTAAAATAGTTATTACAAAAGTAATACGACTATGTAAGTCGTACAGTAGTAATAGTGTTAAAACATTTAAGTTTTACATTACATAAGTTTAAAAACAAGATTTCATAAGTATAACCGCAAGGTCTGCAGTAATACAGAGGAAATCCTCAAAAGCTGTCCCAAAATAACGTGGCATCCTAAATAGTCCATGGTTGTCCATCCTGAATGCATGCGATTCTTACTTACGTAGCTAATTTCCTGTAAAACATAGAAAGAAAGTCGTCAACAAATATGTTGAGTGAATTCACAGGTTTTGTATAAATGTAAGGTATGTTAAACCATTTATGTTTGTGTTATTGAAAAGTCATTCAATAAATAATTGTTTGCAGGTTTTGCAAAATATAAGTTTGTAGGGTTGTTACCCTAAAATACAGATTTATGTGGGTTGTCACCTAAAATATATGTCTGGTTGTTTACCAGTATTTAAAGATAACCAGATTGTTTATCTGGTATAAAATAGTTGTAGGATACGTTCATCCAATAAATTAGGTGGGAAATGCTTAGACTTATAATCCCCTGAAAGGTGAGCTAAACCTCACAGGTTAAAGTAACGCGACCTAACCCTATAACCAAACCACAACCCGAACTTATGTTGTTTGCCTGAAGGACATTTAAGTATACGCTCCATCCACAGGAGGGTCGTCACGGCAATAGTACTATTCGTATACTCAGTGGCTAGAGTCACCTAGCTAATGGTTATAGTCTGCATGACATAAGGTCTTTCATGCACACATTTCAAGTCTGGGTCCGTACTAGGATACAGTGTCTAATTCCCAAAACAGTTGTGAAAACGTTATTTCATATCAAACAGTTGTATAAAGCAATAAAGCATTTATATAATTTGCTGCATGTGTTTGCATGCAGTTTCTATGTTTACACCCCTATGTTTAAAAGCATAAAACATTTGCAAAGTAGGGGCTGTGAACTCACAGTAGTTTGCTCGGTGTGAATGCTAGCGAGTAGTAGTAGTCGTCGGCCACGTAGGTCTCTTAACAACCTTTATGAAGTAATTTGTATTAACATAAGCGATTGACTAGTTGTCAAAATCATGTTAATAATTTGTTTATGTTGTAAGTTTGTTCGTTTCAAAAATGTATACGATACGTTAGCGATTATTGTTTCAAAAATAATGTTGTTCTCGAAAAGTGTTATATCGTTTTCATATCAACTTGATATAAGTATTTGTTGTGTATTAGCATATATGTATGTACTTGTAAGTATATATATATATATATATATATATATATATATATATATATATATATATATATATATATATATATATATGTATATATAACATTTGTCCCAAGTATATTTATAAATATGCGTATATTAAAATGTACTCTTTCCATTTTGTCATGTGCAAATACATCAATATAGTTAGTCTAGTTGTATATGGTCATGCAATTATCATTATTACACAAGTGTGGGCTGACAGGAGAACACAACTCACTCGATCGTGTGGGTCATTGAATCGATCGCATGACAACCTCTTTCACCCGATCGCGTGACAGACTTAGCCCGATCGCGTGATTATTTTTAACACGATCGCGTGACACAAGGTGACCCGATCGCGTGAGATCGAGTTTTTGCTAAAAATGGTGTTGGAATAATACAATATTATTCAAATAATGGCTGCTACTTATATTATTATTAATAAAATATATATTTTATTCAATGTGAAGGTTGGATGAATTTGACCAAGTAATAAACTCTTTAATTGAAAGTGGAATTAGTAGTCCTGAAGTTCCTCCACGTTCACCATATTTTTCTCAACAATATGAAAGAGTTGTTGCCATGCTTGTGTTTAAATACCTCATGCTAGTTTCACATCGAGGATAACAAAAACTCGATTAGTTTTCTTCACAACGGCTTACTTTTATTTATTCCATTCTCATAAAACCTTCTTCTTTTACACACGATTGTTATATTGATTTGGGCATTAGTTTGGCAAGCTCCAAGTCGGACTACCACGAGTGCACGTGTTAGTCGACTGGTTGTGTTAACCTTGGGGGGGCGAAAGGCATTCTCGGTTGCACCACGGTCGTGCCGAAATTCGCTTTCAAGGCAGTGATTATATCACGGCGCAACTTTCATTTCGATAAGTGTTACTACTAAGATTATTCACCTATTTATCATTGTTTTGTATTTTGTTCATTTAGATACAGCTACTACTAACAAATGGAACTTTTCTTGGTCATCACGCGATCGCGTGATGGCTTAAAGCTTTAAACGTATCTTTGTTTCAAAAGTGACGCGATCGCGTCTTTTGGTTGGACACTGTAGCATCAGTTCGTGTTACAGAGGATGATCGAGCAATTAATCCATTTTTGGTTTTAATCTTTCACACAACAACTTATGACAAGTTAATACAAGTATGTAAACATAAAATAAATGTAAAGATTTTGTTTTCCTTACAAAGATAAAGGTGACAATGGTGATGACGGATGTTGTAAATGATGATGATGATGTGAGTGAAGAAGAAGAAATATTGAGGATAATATATTGTTGCTTCCACTTCAGCTTCCTTCTTCCTTCTGCCTTGCACCCGAGATGATACACAGTAACTTGAATTATTGTAGTTTGGTGGAACGTATGTGTGTGTATCTAAGATTGAGAGGTAAATATATATAATACAATTTTTGGTGTTAAAATTCAAAGGGTGTATGGTTATACACAGTAGGGTGTCGGCTGACATCTTAGTTTATGTATATATTGTAGGTTTTTAACCTGTTAATTGCGGGTACGGGTCCAATTATAGCAATATAAAATATAACATTTTATATTTTTATTTTGTAGGTGATCTTCAGATACGTTATTTAAAATCAGAATAATGATGTTATCATTATTTTAGACTCTTGTGCTATTTGTACATTTTTACTGCGCGTATCCAATTGGGCGCCAAATTTCAGTTAAATTATGAATTCATATTTTGAGGTAATGTTCCAAATACTTTCAAACGTACGAGAAAAATAGAACTTTTATGATTTGTGATCTCTGGGTACGTTTTAAAATTGTTTCTGTTCGTTTTGTAATACGTTTTATATAAAACGTATATCTAAGTCGTTTTATCCATATGTTAAAGATATATTAATACTCATAATTAATAATTGAATTATTAATTATTTTTGTGTCGCCAACTTTCGTTATTTATTTTGTCGGAGTCGTTCCGATACGTTTGTACACGATTATAATTAATCACATAATATGTAATACTTTTTGTTTAAAAGTATTTGCGTCTGCTAGGCTTAAATCACATCGAAAGTTTTGTTTAAACTTAATCAGGAAATTAGCGTAAGAATGCACGTGATTAGATGTTAATTATTACCTAATTTGGAGAGTTGTCACATTCTCCCCCCGTTAGGGAAATCTCGTCCCGAGATTTAAGTTGTGTCGTGAGTCGCGGTTACGCTCTCGAATAAGTGAGGATATTTCTTTCGCATTTCATCCTCACGTTCCCATGTAGACTCTGTACCGTGTTTTGAGTTCCATCGAATCTTGACTAGTTCGATCCGACTGCGTCGGAGTTTATGTGTTTTCCGATCAATTATTTCGATGGGTTCCTCTACAAAATTGAGTTTTGCATCAATGAAAACTTCGTCAGGAGGGATAATTAGTGTCTCGTCCGATAGACACTTTTTAAGGTTACTCACGTGAAACGTGTCGTGAATATTACTAAGTTCTTGCGGCAGTTTAAGCTTATAAGCTACAGGACCAATCCTTGCTAGGATTTCAAATGGTCCAACATATCGTGGGTTCAGTTTACCGCGTTTTCCAAATCGTACAACTCCTTTCCAAGGAGATACCTTGAGTAGGACTTTGTCACCTACTTGAAACTCCAAAGGTTTCCGTCTATTGTCTGCATAACTCTTTTGTCGGTCTCGGGCTGTCTTTAATCGATTAAGCACTTGAGATATCTTGTCCATTGTCTCTTGGACTATCTCAGGACCTGATAACTGTCTGTCGTCCAACTCTGCCCAACAGAGTGGGGATCGGCACTTACGTCCGTACAATGCCTCGAAAGGTGCCATTTGTATGCTCGTATGATAACTATTGTTGTACGAGAATTCGGCTAAAGGGAGATGAACATCCCAGTTTCCTCCAAAATCAATCACGCAGGCTCTTAGCAAATTCTCGAGCGTTTGAATGGTTCGCTCGCTTTGACCATCGGTTTGTGGATGGTAGGCGGTACTCATGTCAAGTCTAGTGCCCAATGCTTGCTGCAGTGTTTGCCAGAAGCGAGAGGTGAAACGTGCATCTCTATCAGAGATGATGGATAATGGCACTCCATGTCTAGAAACAACTTCTTTTATGTAGATTCTGGCCAGCTTTTCCATCTTATCTGTCTCTTTGATGGCTAGAAAGTGAGATGATTTTGTCAGTCGGTCGACAATCACCCATATGGAGTCCATCCCAGATGATGTTTTCGGTAGATTCGTGATGAAATCCATCGTGATGAAATCCATCGTGATGTGTTCCCATTTCCATTTGGGCAACTCAGGTTGTTGCAAAAGCCCGGACGGCTTTTGGTACTCAGTCTTAACTTTTGCACAAGTCAGACATCTACTAACATAGGTGGCAATGTCTCTTTTCATGCCAGGCCACCAGTAAAATCCTTTCAGATCGTGGTACATCTTATCAGCACCAGGATGTATCGAGTAATTGGACTTATGAGCTTCGTCCAATACTAGGCTACGTAGCTCATCAACACAAGGAATCCAAATTCGATTCATGAAGTACAATACTCCATTTTCCTTAGACTCCAGTTGCTTCTCCATCCCTTTGAGGGATTCGTCCTTCATACGTTCTGGAGTAAAGGCCGCTTGTTGAGCATCACAAATTTGGGTAATCAGATCCAAGTGGATTGTCAGTCCTAAGGCTCGAACTCTTCGAGGTTTTACTCGTTCCTTACGACTCAAGGCATCCGCTACTACATTAGCTTTGCCTGGATGGTACTTGATTTCACAGTCGTAATCATTCAACAGTTCAACCCAACGTCTTTGTCTCATGTTGAGTTCTTTCTGATCAAATATATGTTGGAGACTTTTGTGATCAGTAAAGATCGTACACTTCGTACCGTATAGGTAGTGTCTCCAAATCTTAAGGGCAAAAACGACTGCTCCTAGCTCTAAGTCATGCGTCGTATAGTTCTTCTCGTGAATCTTCAATTGACGAGATGCGTAAGCAATGACTTTGTCGTTTTGCATTAACACGCAACCTAATCCTTGATGTGAGGCATCACAGTAGACAACAAAGTTTTCTACTCCTTTTGGTAATGATAGGATAGGTTCAGTGCTCAATTTCTCTTTCAGCAGTTGAAAAGCATTCTCTTGCTTCTCGCCCCAATCAAACTTCTTGTCTTTTTGCGTTAGGGCGGTAATTGGTTGAGCTATCTTCGAGAAATTCTCAATGAATCTTCGGTAGTAACCGGCTAACCCAAGAAATTGTCGTATCTCAGATGGAGTCTTTGGGGCTTCCCAATTCTTAATCGCCTCAATTTTGGATGGGTCCACGTGAATTCCTTTGTTATTGATCACATGACCAAGGAAATGAATCTCACGCATCCAAAATTCGCACTTAGAGAACTTTGCATAAAGCTTCTCTTTCTCCAGTAGTTCCAGAATCAGTTTCAGATGTTGTTCATGGTCTTCCTTCGTCCGTGAGTATATCAAAATATCGTCAATGAACACTATGACGAATTTATCAAGGTAGGGTTTGCATACTCGATTCATGAGATCCATGAATACTGCTGGTGCGTTTGTCAGTCCAAACGGCATGACCAAGAACTCGTAATGACCGTATCGAGTCCTAAACGCAGTCTTAGGGATGTCCTCATCCCGTACCTTCAGTTGGTGGTATCCAGATCGCAAGTCGATCTTTGAGTAGTAACTTGACCCTTGCAGCTGGTCAAACAAATCATCGATGCGTGGTAATGGGTATCGGTTTTTGATAGTCACTTTGTTCAGTTCCCGATAATCGATACACATCCGCATTGATCCATCCTTCTTCTTGACAAACAGGACCGGAGCTCCCCAAGGTGAAAAGCTCGGTCGGATGAATCCTAAGTCCAACAGTTCTTGCAACTGTGCAGATAGTTCCTGCATCTCTGATGGTGCTAGACGATAAGGTGCGCGAGCAATTGGTGCTGCTCCAGGCACTAGGTCGATATGAAATTCAACCTATCGCGGGGGTGGTAACCCTGGTAACTCGTCAGGAAATACTCCCGGATAATCACGTACGATAGGCACATCGTCTATGCGTCGCTTCTCGGGTTTCTTATCCACAACATGTACCAAAAACGCTTGGTACCCCTTTCGTAGATACTTACTCGCTTTCATGCATGTAATCGTTTTCACTATACGATTACTCTTTTCTCATTGAATCATCAACATCTCTCCTGACGGTAATGGTAGCCGTACAATCTTTTCATAACAGATAATCTCCGCACGGTTCCGTGACAGCCAATCCATACCAACCACTATATCGAAGCTCCCTAGTTCTACCGGTAGTAAGTCTATTTTGAAAGAATGTCCTTCCAATGTTAAGGTGCATCCTGGTACTATTTCTCCTGATTCAATCAACTTACCATCGGCTAACTCTACAGTGTATTTGTTATCTAGCTTAAGGGATTCGATTTCTAATAGTGGTCTAAACTCAGTGGACACAAAGCTTAAATCAGCACCGGAATCAAATAACACAGAAGCAAAGTGGTTGTTTACTAGAAATGTACCAGTGACCGTGTTAGGATCCTGACGTGCCTCTGGTGCTCCTAACATGAACACGCGTCCACGAGCTGGCTGGTCGATGTTGTTGTTTGCCCGATTGTTGTTGTTGTTGGCTCTGTTGTTGAGGTTTCCACGGTTGTTTCCATTGTTGTTGCGGTTACGAGCGTTGTTGGCGTTACGGTTTTGATTATTGAGTCGAGGGCATTTGTTTCGATAATGCCTCGTGTCGCCACATTCAAAACAACCCTGGTTTTGGCGAGCAGTGTTTCCCTTAGGGGCAGGGTTTACCTTACAGTTTTGGGTTTTGTGACCCCATCCCTTACAGCTGTCGCAAAACCAACACTCACCCTCATGGTGTTTGCTACACTTATCACACTTACGTTTGTTGCCTAAGTATGGCTTCGGTTCCACAAGGGTAGCAGCATAAGACTTAGGATTTCCAGATCCTTTCTTGTTGGATTGACCCTGACGGTCATTCCATTTACGCTTCTTACCTCTAGAACTACCAGCTTCAGTACTGATCGGCTCAACCTTGGCCGGCACAGTTTTCTGTGTCAGCGTCCCCATTCTAACTGCTTCATCAGTCAAACTCTGCGCTAGGGTAACAGCGCTCCTGAAGGTGTTAGGTTTGGAGGACGTAACTAAACTCCTGATCTGTGGTGCCAGACCATACACATAATGCTCAATGCGTTTATACTCAGGTGTTACAATGTGTGGCACAAGACGAGCTAATTCTTGGAACCTGGTTGTATAACCAGTGATATCAGCACCAATCATAGCAATGTTCCACAGTTCAGTCTCAATTTTCTGCATCTCACTGCGGGGGCAGAATTCTTCCATCATCATACGCTTCAATGTTTCCCATGTCATGGAATAAGCAGCTGGTCGTCCCATCGACTGGACTTGACTGTTCCACCAAGTCAAAGCTTTATCAGCTAGTGTGCAGGCGACATATTTCACCGCAGTGTCTGGTAGACAATCACTGATGTCCAACACAGAATCCATCTTTTCTATCCAGTGTATGATACCAATAGCACCTTCAGTGCCGCAGAAAGAAGGTGGTTTACATGCCTGAAATGTCTTATATGAACACCCTCGACGGGTATTCACAACAGTCTCAGCATTAACAGGGGTCGATCCACTGTTATTAATCCCATTCTCCCAGTTTCGGCTTGCCTCATACTCGGCAATACCTTCAGCAATGCGTCTAGCAATCATCTGCTCAGTAGTTTCCACAGTGTTAGGTGGTGGAATGGTTTCAGGTGTAGGGGGTACAGTTGTCTTCTGACTGTTCCTAGTAATTCGTCGTTTTGGCGGCATGATTCAGTTCTGCGATGAATAAAATGCAGAAGTCAATGCCAAAATAATGAATGTGATGAACAAGGTTTCACATTGTCTATCAAATGAATAGTATGGAGAATTTGAAAGAATTAGGTTTCACATTGTATGTCGCACGACTTTGAAATACCCATATGTACTTTGTACAATATAATCACGTTGGCCAGACGTCATTATATAATGCCAAATACATATTTCTTTTCATCATCGTTCTAACGCAATCAATGTTTTATGGAATTCAAGATAAAATCAATAATTCAAAGTGTAGTAGGTTTTCAAAGTTGCAAGAAATAGTTTCAACGATTACTAAATGATAACTTTTCCATCACACGTCTATAGGAATGGATGTAATAAACACGAAATTTCGAATCGGACCTAAGTTATAATATACATTAACTGAAACATCCTTACATCGTTTCATACAAAACTTGATGGAATCTTCTATATCCATTCAAGAGAGGTTTTCAGTACAACACGAGTTGATACAATACTAGTTAGACTAAACTTAGATATACCTAAATCTTAACAAAATAGTTATATTCCTACGACAGTTCTTTATTAGCTCATTATTAAGCTATCTTTAGCTATGTTCTCTGTCGCTGTGTAGATCTTTCACTTTTACTCCTGATTCAGATTGGGAGAGAAGTAGCGTGTTTCCAGCATAGTTTTGTATCGCAGAGTCGGGTAATAGCCCAGATCATTCTCAGTTGAGCATTTGCACAGATGTTTGATCCAAGACTTAACTCTTTTCTTGCGATTACTAACCACTTTCTTCCAGAAGCGTATTTTATCCTTAACTCGGACAATCATAGGCCTTTTTAGGATTCTCAATTCTAGCTCACGGTTCCTACATTTGAACACAAGCTCCCAATTTTGACCATCCAATCTTTCAGCCTGGTCTCGTACTCTTTCGTACTCCTCTATGTCGACCATGCCGAATTGGTGGTTTTCAATTTCTTCTTCCACAAGTTCCACTATCGGAATTGTTTCGGTATCGACATATACATATTGTATCTGCTCGTC
This sequence comes from Helichrysum umbraculigerum, assembly GCA_949592205.1. Classification (NCBI taxonomy): domain Eukaryota; kingdom Viridiplantae; phylum Streptophyta; class Magnoliopsida; order Asterales; family Asteraceae; genus Helichrysum; species Helichrysum umbraculigerum. The sequence goes on along the minus strand of CATIUR010000004.1, from coordinate 140,525,437 downwards.
GATGGTTATGTCCTCATCTGATGAGTATTCACTTATGACAGGTTCTGCCATTTTTCCAGTTTCAAGAGATCTATAGGTTAGAAAGACATATTTCAGTATCCATAGTTATGTAGTCTCTATTGTCAATCCATAATCCAATCACAATGCACAGTAACATAAACAATAATAATAAACTAGACACATATGTCATATCATATAACTGATCATAGTTAGTTCACAAGTTTTTATACAAAACAGGATGGGTCTTTCCTAGATGCCCATCGATCCAAAGACTAATCAAAGCATGATAGGTCTGTCTACACACCGTCGATCCAAATAATATACAAAACATGACAGGTCTGACTATACCTGTCGAACCAAAGTTTCAAGTCTAATACATAGTATATACAATCCTAAGTAGGCACATCCCGCCATACATAGGTCTAACGAAAGTACGGTAGAAATGATCCCACGGCTGTCCTCAACACAGCCATCACCACACAAGCACCAACCACAAGCCCTGCAATCCTAACACGTCTCTCAAGTGCCCTTACACGAACACGTGCGGACTCAGCTATCTCCTGGGCAGTAAACACATGGTTCAACAGAAAGTGGTGACGCTCATGCATACCAGCCATGTCCCCAAACAGACGGGAGACCTCATCCTGTACCTGTCCAAGGTGAGAGCCCCTGCTAGAAGTAATACAGAACAATGTACGCATAACAGCGACTAATGTAGGGAGAGTCTGCTCTATCGGCTCTCCAGTGGTAGGCAGTGGTGCTGGGGTCGTGAGGACTCTCCTGTCTCAAATGTGGAGGGAAAACCCTCTAATGACCTCCAGTGCCTCAACATAGGAGTCATCCACTCTAGGTGAGCAAACCTGGGTGCTCTCCGTGGAGACTCAACAGACTCGTCCGCCGGTGCTAACGGACCAGTAGGAAGATCTCGGAAACACATCCTCGGTGTCCTCCTAGACACAGGCCTGCGAGAAGTCTCAGCGGCCTGATGGTGAATACCTGTAGTAGTAGGGGTAGCCTCATGTGCTGTCGGGGGTGGCGCAATGTAAGCGTCACTAGTGTCATCTGACATATCTCTCAAATGAACAGATGACTCATCCTCTACAGTGATCGCGGGACCCTCAAAAGTAGCCTCGGTCGGCTCTTCATCCGAAGCATAAACATGGTAAAGTGATTGACTAGACATACTGTGACAAGGGAAATTGTGTGTGGCGTGTCAGTCGTATGTTAGATGTATGTAAACGTATGTATGTATGAATGCATGAATGTTCTAGCCAAGGCTATAGTCTAGGTCTCTAAGGTTTTCAGTCACCTAAAGACTTCTAGTTCACTATAACCAATGGCTCTGATATCAAGTCTGTCACACCCCGCCAAACGCTAATCACGATCAGTACTAATTAAACATGCGGAAGCCTTAATGACGTGACGGGGCGTGAGCAGTTTAAATCCAAACAAAACAACACATACATACCAGAGCATATGGCCATTGCGTAACATAATAGATAGGGATGCCATTTTAAAATAGTTATTACAAAAGTAATACGACTATGTAAGTCGTACAGTAGTAATAGTGTTAAAACATTTAAGTTTTACATTACATAAGTTTAAAAACAAGATTTCATAAGTATAACCGCAAGGTCTGCAGTAATACAGAGGAAATCCTCAAAAGCTGTCCCAAAAGTACGTGGCATCCTAAATAGTCCAGGGTTGTCCATCCTGAATGCATGCGATTCTTACTTACGTAGCTAATTTCCTGTAAAACATAGAAAGAAAGTCGTCAACAAATATGTTGAGTGAAGTCACAGGTTTTGTATAAATGTAAGGTATGTTAAACCATTTATGTTTGTGTTATTGAAAGGTCATTCAATAAATAATTGTTTGCAGGTTTTGCAAAATATAAGTTTGTAGGGTTGTTACCCTAAAATACAGATTTATGTGGGTTGTCACCTAAAATATATGTCTGGTTGTTTACCAGTATTTAAAGATAACCAGATTGTTTATCTGGTATAAAATAGTTGTAGGATACGTTCATCCAATAAATTAGGTGGGAAATGCTTAGACTTATAATCCCCTGAAAGGTGAGCTAAACCTCACAGGTTAAAGTAACGCGACCTAACCCTATAACCAAACCACAACCCGAACTTATGTTGTTTGCCTGAAGGACATTTAAGTATACGCTCCATCCACAGGAGGGTCGTCACGGCAATAGTACTATTCGTATACTCAGTGGCTAGAGTCACCTAGCTAATGGTTATAGTCTGCATGACATAAGGTCTTTCATGCACACATTTCAAGTCTGGGTCCGTACTAGGATACAGTGTCTAATTCCCAAAACAGTTGTGAAAATGTTATTTCATATCAAACAGTTGTATAAAGCAATAAAGCATTTATATAATTTGCTGCATGTGTTTGCATGCAGTTTCTATGTTTACACCCCTATGTTTAAAAGCATAAAACATTTGCAAAGTAGGGGCTGTGAACTCACAGTAGTTTGCTCGGTGTGAATGCTAGCGAGTAGTAGTAGTCGTCGGCCACGTAGGTCTCTTAACAACCTTTATGAAGTAATTTGTATTAACATAAGCGATTGACTAGTTGTCAAAATCATGTTAATAATTTGTTTATGTTGTAAGTTTGTTCGTTTCAAAAATGTATACGATACGTTAGCGATTATTGTTTCAAAAATAATGTTGTTCTCGAAAAGTGTTATATCGTTTTCATATCAACTTGATATAAGTATTTGTTGTGTATTAGCATATATGTATGTACTTGTAAGTATATATATATATATATATATATATATATATATATATATATATACACATATATATATATATATATATATACATATATATATATATATATATGTATATATAACATTTGTCCCAAGTATATTTATAAATATGCGTATATTAAAATGTACTCTTTCCATTTTGTCATGTGCAAATACATCAATATAGTTAGTCTAGTTGTATATGGTCATGCAATTATCATTATTACACAAGTGTGGGCTGACAGGAGAACACAACTCACTCCTGACATCTTAGTTTATGTATATTTTGTAGGTTTTTAACCTGTTAATTGCGGGTACGGGTCCAATTATAGCAATATAAAATATAACATTTTATATTTTTATTTTGTAGGTGATCTTCAGATACGTTATTTAAAATCAGAATAATGATGTTATCATTATTTTAGACTCTTGTACTATTTGTACATTTTTACTGCTCGTATCCAATTGGGCGTCAAATTTCAGTTAAATTATGAATTCAAATTTTGAGGTAATGTTCCAAATACTTTCAAACGTACGAGAAAAATAGAACTTTTATGATTTGTGATCTCTGGGTACGTTTTAAAATTGTTTCTGTTCGTTTTGTAATACGTTTTATATAAAACGTATATCTAAGTCGTTTTATCCATATGTTATAGATATATTAATACTCATAATTAATAATTGAATTATTAATTATTTTTGTGTCGCCAACTTTCGTTATTTATTTTGTCGGAGTCGTTCCGATACGTTTGTACACGATTATAATTAATCACATAATATGTAATACTTTTTGTTTAAAAGTATTTGCTTCTGCTAGGCTTAAATCACATCGAAAGTTTTGTTTAAACTTAATCAGGAAATTAGCGTAAGAATGCACGTGATTAGATGTTAATTATTACCTAATTTGGAGAGTTGTCACACAAAGGTTTAAAACCCTAGCAAGAAACTAGAGAGAGAGACTAGATAGAGAACCTAGAGAGAGAAACTAAAGAAAACCTAGAGAGAGAGATTTCTAGAGAGAGAGAGAAGAGAGGTGAAATTGAGGTGTGTGAAATGAGTTTATGAGGCCCTCTATTTATAGGCATGGCATGTGATCATCCATACAAGCTCCAAAGCACAAGATACAAGCCATAAAAGCACACGGGAGCACCCAAAGAAGCACCAGGCCGTACACGGCCTCTCTAGAGCCGTACAAGGCCTCTTGAGGGCCGTACACTATCATTTCCAGGCCATACACGGCCTCACCCCTTCAATACACGGCCATGTGGTAGGCCGTGTGATGTTTTCGGCTTTTCTCGTTGCTTCAGACGACCATAACTTCTTCGTTTCTTGTCCGTTTGACTTGATTCTTGCGCTCACGATCTCGTAATTCCGTTACACTTCTAATGATACCAATTTTTTAGAAACTGGAGTTGTGGAACCCAGACATGTCCGGAATACGTTTCATGGTCTTCGGATGCATTGTTCGGCTTGTAACTTTGTCGTCCTTGATCCAAATTGAGCTTTCTTTATATCCATGCTTTCATAATATCCATAGCTACAAAATAAGATAAGAATGAGGTCTTGGTATGGAGTTTACAGTGGATTTGAAGTGTGGCTCAATTCGGTGCCTATTTAGGTTCGTTTTCTGACCTTTTTGCATGATTTTTGAAAGACCGACAAGTTTATACCTTTCTAACAAAAGTTGGTTAATAATGATGATTTTAAGATGTATTTGTTAGAAAAGAGCTAAATATGGGACATATAATGTACGTAAAAACGTGACTTTTTGCGATACATCAATCTCCATTCATGTGGGGGATTGTTGGAAAAATTGGGATAAAACATGCATTTTTTCCAAACTTTTGACCTAATTATCTATATGTAAATATAGTAATTATATGTAATATATTATATGGTTGTGTAGCTCTTGATAAGAGCTTCGAAACGGTATATTATATGTCCAAAGTTAATGAGAGATGAATGAGATATCGAGTATTAAAGTGAGCTATTTGAAACGATAAAATGGAAGCTTAGAAATGGATGGGACTTTGTCCCTCATAGGAAATGAGACAAAACTTTGAGCAATTTATAAGTTCAAGTGTGGAGGTCAAGATGTGATCTCTTATGGTGTGTTTTACTCCATTGCCTACGTGCGCGCAGGGGGGGTGCAAATCGTGGAAAAACTGGTTCGAACTTGTGAACCAATGCATGCCCGCGCGACCTGCGGATACGAATGCAGCTCCAAAATTATCGAGCCTGTACTGGTCCCGTTTTGCTCCGGACCACTGTAATTTTTTGAAGCTTCTAGATATATTTTTATTTATGGAGCTGATTAGCTCCATTCAATAAAATATATTTCGTATCAACTTAGATATAAAACGATTTGGAAAATCGTCCAAATCGTTTCTATTTTTGTACGGATTTGAACTTGGAGAACAAGTTTTCGTTACAGTATAAATTGAGACATAGCTCCATTCAAAAGAACATACGAAATACATATCTCTTCCTTTCTAATACACGAACACACGCTCATCTCATACTGCGATTTCAGGTAAGTGTAAACTCCGGCAGTACGCTACTTTTGGCCGTCGTACCCTGGGAAACGGACGCGAATTCGTTTTAAGGGAATTGTGTTCAACACAAGCTCCGGCTATTTAACAATTCGTTTATTTTCGTTCTTTAATGTTTCGTTGATTATTCTTACATCCCATGCCAAAAAATAAGTCAGAATGTGTATCACACAAAAGATCAAGAAGCTAATTTATCAACAAATATAATTGTATATATACAATTGTTATCACAAGTTGATTGTAAGCAAACTTTTAACACTCAAATCGCCTGTGCGGGTTGCCTTATGTTTAACAGCAGATGTTACATATGATCGATTGAAATGATATATAAAACACGCAATAATAAAACATTATAAGGAAAAGACTGGATTCAAAGACTTCCTTCTCTAACCCTTACAAACCATGAATGATCATTGTTACAATTGCATAACAAGATCCAACTTTATAATAATACTCCGTAATTGCTTTATGCATATATGCTTTTGGTTTTTTTTCCCTTAAGCATGCATATATATAGTGTAATTAATAATCTTGATCATTCATGATCATCACATAACAACACGACGATTAGTGCTGAACTCATTCATGGCCGATGATCCAATATTCCTACGATGAATGGAGGAATTATAAGTCGACGATGAGGTTGAAAAGCCGTGGTCTGATGCAAAAACCTTGACATCGGACACTTGCAACCGCCCCGAATCACCATTTGGAAGTCTTACATACGAAGCGGAACTAGAATTTGAGTCATCCTTTTGTTGCAAGATGGCTCTATACACAAATGGAATTAGCCCATCCATGATCTGTAGTACCACGTATATAGATTTTGTTTCCTTTTTTGTTCTTGTTGTTGGTTGGATTTATAAGTTGGTGTGGAATATATATGATCCGATTTGTGTTATAAAGGTAGGATGCCAGCTGATTTGCTCTTTGACACGTCATCAATGAGGTAGACATTAACGCGGATACTTATACGCATACCATGAACTGAAAGCTGTTTGTGAACAAACACTGGTATGTAGCACCTGGATTTACTTGCATCCCACCAAATCACACTATTTTAATATGAACCAAAATATTTATTTTGTATCATTTGAATATGATGTTTTTTTTTTTTACCAAAGATCGAAAATTATTTGTTTTATATGTATATATTATCTAATTAATTAAAAAAAATACATATAGCATTTGTGGACGACTTTAAATTAAATTATATTATGATCTTTTACATGCAATATCGGAAATAATTTGTTTTTGGCTAAGTTTCAAGTGGTATGTTCATTAGGACTTAGGTGGTTAATATTATAAGGAGGTTTGTTAGTTTGTCACATCTATAATTAGGCCTGCCCATAGAATATAGTATTTCCAATTTGAAGTTATCATTGTTGGTGTCTTACTCATCATAGCACCAAGGATTTACAAATTTTAATCAGCTAATTAAAAAAATAAATGACCCAAGAAGATTGATAATTACCTCCGTTCCAAAATTATTGTCCAATTTTGATTTTCTAAAGTCTTTATTTTTCAACTTTGACCTTAATTTTTTTTGTTTGTGTTATATAATATACTCGATGAAAATTATACCAATAAAAATACATTTAAAACCCAATCCATTCATATATTTTGCATCAAGTATTATATAACACAAACAAAAATATTTAAGGTCAAAGTTGAAAAAAAAGAATTTCGAAAGTCAAAACTGGACAATAATTTTGAGACGGAGGTAATATAATAATTGTCATCAGACTATTGAAAAGAACCTTAATTTAAGATATGTTAACCACGTCAGTTTTACGTTTATATTATAAGTGAATTTTGAATTATAATATTTAAGAAAATTGATTATAAAGAGTAATCTATCTTATTTAATAAAGGGGGGTTTCGCTGATGTCATAAATCTGATTTGTCAAGTCATGAGGTATGTTTTGCTGCTGATGTGTCACGTTGTGGTTAAAAGGATGATGTCATGGATATGTAATATTTAATCATCCAAAAATTATGGTGCAAGAAATTTTGTTATTTGTTTGAATTTTTTAATTACCTCTGAATATTTAGCCTGTGTTCATTTAAATGCCTGTAATTGTACCCACGCTTATCTTGGAAATAGATATACACCACTTCCATTGGGATCACTCTAATCAAGAATTCAAATTTAAAATGCCTAAGAACTCTCTACCTAATTGTTCTTACCTAATTTTTCCAAGAATCTATTAAAATTCCCCCGTCATCTTCTTTGAGCTTCACTATCACTCCAAGACTCCATCATCACTTCAGGTAAATACTTTTATTAATGCAAAGTAAATTTTATAATACCTACTGTTGTATTTGTATGATTTATTTGCTGATTACAAACTTTGATTTTGGGTATTTTAGGGTTTTCTTTTGCTCCATTTCGAAATCCATGAAGACATTGTCCTGCAATTCAAAACTATACGGTCAGTCTTTTTTTCATTTTATTCCGGCAATCCGGCAGGTACAGATGGACCAGTAAACTTCCGGGTTTTCCTTTACTACTTCTATTTAGTTGTATTTTGCAGGATTGTCATGCTTTTTTTTTTTTTTTTTCAAATTCGATAATATTCATATGATGGAAGACGTTTTTTTTTCTTCATCTTTCTCAATTTCATGTACTTTTTATTTTTTAATTCTTCCAATACTGTAAATTTTTGGTGACTAATTAATTTGACCTTTTAATTTAGGTCTTCAATTATAAGAGATATTGCTTAATTCGGTAAATTACATGAGATATTGCATCAATTCAGGTATTGTTATTGTTGTTGTATTGCTTGAATCGGTCAACATGAATAGGGTTAGCAAGCAATCAGCCAAGGATTTTCTGGGAAAGGCGGTGTTTTATTAAAGCTCTAGCTCTAAAGGTTGAACAAATACAAGCACCACTTCGATGGAATTTTGCTAATGTTTGAACGCACTCCAACTGTTTGTTAAAATGTCCATGCTGTAGGGAGGTAACTTTTGTTTAGTCCACATTTTATTTTATCAAGATATGTAATGTCCTTAAAAAATGAAATGTCCCTTAATTTGCTATTTGTTTGTTTGATATTATAACTAAAAATTGTAAGTTTAGTTGACAATGATGAATGAGGTTTGTTTATGCTTTTGCTTATTACTAAAGTTGGCTTAATACTTATGCTTATGATAAGGTTGATGTTTGATCTTTGCATTAGACTATTTAAAAGGTCTCTCCAACCATCTAAAGTGTAGTATTTTGTGTTTTTATGTAATTTGCTCATATTCACAAATTTATGGATAGGATGAATGGTCATTTTTCTTTTTTTTGTAGGAGTGCTGTGAAGAAGTTTGACTATCTCAAAATTGGAGACACTAACCTGATATTGTCAAAGGGATTGTGTGCCACTTCCAGCTTGAAGATGAGGTATCTTTTCATGCACCTAAGATAAGATTTGGTTCCATAGGACTGCTATCTTATGTAGCTCATAGATGTGCAATGCAAGTTTAGATATGATGCTTTGAGAACTGCCTTTGACTTCAATTTTGGAAGACAAGGTGTGCTACAGTCTTTCTTATTTACATGTGTATTTGGCAATTTGATGTTCAAGTAAAATACATTTACTATTTTTTTCTACTTGGAAGATAAATGGAAAGACTATTGGTAAAGCATAGGAATAATGACATCTTACAAGGTGTTTAATATCTGAATTCATTTATGCTTGCATCAGACACTTTTTGAGAAAAAAACCATAAAGCATAAGAAGCATCCATTTTGCAGACTATATGAATCTGAAAAATTCATAAATCATGTCTAAGAAGGACACGTCGAATTGCCAATGCAGACCTAGCGCTGGTGTAAAGTTTCGAAATTGATGAGATATCTGAAGTTTTAGAGAAATATGTGTTTGCTGCATTGTGTTTTATGATAGCTTTAATATTCAAGTTAGAGTTCAAGATGCTACTGGTTGTACATCGTTTGTTATTTTAATCGAGATGTTGTCAACTTAATCCACAAGCATGCAGAAGATAGCTGTGAGAAACAGAAAGGGTTAGTAATATCATTGATCTCTTAATTTTGCCGATATTATATTTTATAATTTTAAATAATATTATGATACTTCTGCTATTTTACATTAATCTTTTAATTTTCAGGATGGTAGTTTTGACATTTCCCACATGATTTTGATCAATTGGTGGACAAAAGGTTTCTATTCAAGGGCGATGTGTCCAACTATAATATTGACATAGGCTACCAAGTTTATAGAGTCTTAAAAGTGTGTCAAGATCCAAGCATTACCTATTAATCTGGCCCAAATGATCAGGTACATGCATGAAGCCCAAATGATCAGGTCCCTCTTATGTCATTATGTGTGCAGTAAGTGAGGGTAATGGGTTGTGGGTTGATCCAAAGTATATTTGTTTGTTAGTTAAGTTTTATATGCTTTTTAATGTATGCTCTTTCATGTATCGAGTATTGATGTGTATCGATTATGCACAATTTTGTGTTGTACCTTATCAATAGTTAGTAATAAAAATTCATGCCTTATTCTAAAACAAAGGTCGTTTCATGTATATTGTTATTTGTAGTAAGTTTGTTTTTAAATAACTTCTATTAGGACATGACCAAGATATAGATGGAAATGGTGGTAAAGCCAGTGGTTCTGCTGATGGTTGTCTTGAAATAAGGTAAATTTAGTATATGTATAGATTTACGTCGTCAAGAAAATCATTTGATTTTTAAATTTTTTCTCTCTTAATATAGGTTTGTTGTGATTTGTTTGAAGGATGTAGTGTCCTTTATTGGCGATTCATCAATAGGATTGAATGGTGATAGTCAAACTGAAACAAGTCCCTCTCTCAAGCGTGCAAGTGACACTGTTGATAATGATAGTCTTTGTATTTTCGAAGGTGGTGAAACCTGGTGCCCTGTTTTGGTTTTAATTGAATATGAATATAAGTGTGTGCGCTATATTTGATTTGTTTGGATATGAAGTCTTTGATAATTGTTATTTGTTGTTAGTTCAGTATGAATGTTTGTCCGCTAAATATCCTTTGTTTCGATATGTAGTCTTTGATTATTGTTATTTGATTTCAAGTTATTGTAAGGGATATAGGTATAGTGTTTAGATGGGTCCAAGTGGGGGTTTAAGGAGATGCAAGCAGGCAACTTGATCATCTTAATTAGGGGAATGGATGGGGTGATACATGAATACTTTGGATGGATTTGCTTGCACGAATACCGTCAAGTGTCTCAATTGTATTGGTATAATGTATAATTTAATTGTGCCATACATGTAGTTGCAGTAATAGGTAATAGGTTGTGTTGTTTTTTATGTATATGTATGGTTCTGTAAGTAAGTTAGATATTGTAAGTAAATTAGTGATGAAGTTGTTGCTTATTTGAGTACATTCAAGATAATTTAAAATGATATATTATTAATAATTATTTTTACCAGTATATTAATAATGTTTTTATTATTAAATAATAAATAAATATAATAATAGTAGACTAAGTTGAGGAGTCGAACTAATAACAATATAAATTTTGTAGATGTAGTTTCCATTTAAATTAATCTTATTATTATACTATCATTAGTCAAACCCTTAATACATAGGAATTATGTTTAAAATTATTTTACTAAAAAATCATATCAGGTCATCGTTGGAAAATCATGGCATTTAATCGTAAAATGCAGATCATTCAACAAACCCGTGTTTTCACGGGTCTTAAAACTAGTAATAAATAAAAGGTAGACAAAGAAATATATTGATTTTTAATAGTTATTTTTAGAAATATATACAATCTTTTTGACAAACAGAAAAAGTGACAGAACGGGTTATTTCTATTTAATATTTTGTAAATACAATTAAATCATATCATATCATATCATATTCTTAATAGTTCAAAAAACAGGAGATCTTTATCGTCTATCAGTTTCATTTAGAGGAAAGAATAAAAATAAAAAACAGAGTAGCAAAGAAATTTTGAATACCTATTTTCTATGTTTCTATCGGGGTTTTAAGTTGATATGCAAAAAGTTGATATCATCTTATTTACTCGTAGTACCCAAAGAAAGAAAAAAATCATTTTGTCTACTATATATATACATATAATAATAAAAAATTAAAAAATCTTTCACATCGACTATAACCAATATGTAAATAACGAGTATCATATATCGAATTATTATCTTCTTAAAATAAATGACAAAATATAGTTTATCAACTCTTACAATTATCTAATACCTAATATGTTACTCCGTATATACTATAAATAGTACTTCTTGCATGAGTCTTAAACTCTAAAAAAAAAAAAAAAAAAAAATTAAATTACTCATCTACCCTTAATATACTACTAGTATGTAACATGCGCAATGCAACGGGAACAAATTTGAAATCCTTAAAAAGAGTGATTAACTAATGAGATATTGATTCGAATGATACGTGTTAAATCAAATATACAACAATACACATTTTTGTTTATATATATAATATTAAGTTTCTTTAAATAATTGATTTGTATTTAATATAAAATTATATGAGTTGTAAGTTGTGCATATATAGTGTTTGTATTGTGCATGAGCTATACTCCAAAATTGCTTTTTTATATATTTGTTACTAGATCATGGACCCGTGTACACACGGGTTTGATAAAAAGTAATTAGTTAAAATTAGTTGATATTAATTTGTAACTACAATAGATGTAATAGATGTAGAATATGAAATGGTTTAGGAAGTTCCAAGCACTAAAATTACTTTGGGTCCTTTTTAATTCGTTGGACCGATTTGACATGGTAGATGATGATGATCGAAATAGTAGATGCATTTGAATTAATTGAATCAAGAAAAAGATGCAGGAATTCTTGATTTATTCTTAGATGCAAGCAACCAATTAAATGACAAGTAATGAAGGACCAATAAAAATAAAAGTGTGACAAGTAAGTTTGGTATTTCCAAGAAAATGGGGCAATGAAATGCCTCTTGCCACAAGCATGCTTCTGCTTGTGCATAGAAAATTGTATCACGCACACTTCAAGAATTACTACTTATGCTATTAAATTGTTTAAGTAATTAACAAAAATTCAAAAAAACCACATAATTCCTTGTTTCTCAGCTATGCCACATCATCAAGAATTCTTTTTCAGATTGGGCCACATCAGCCTTATGACATCATCCTCAACTCCCCTTTACTATATAATATAGATTGTCATAATGAGATTAATAACTCTTAATTTAGTCTACTTTAAATTTATGATTCCCATTAAAATCTAATTTAGCACTAACCATTTAAAAGTTAATATCACACGTAGAAAGTAACTAGAAAATGAGTTGTTATATAGTTCAACATATTAAATAGTCTATAAAATTAGAAAAAAAATAGGGTAAAGTATCTGGAAATGCAACTAACTTGTACCAAATATCTATTGTGTGTACCCAACTTACGTATGCTATTTTTAATGCAACCAACTTTCAAAAAATGTCTATTGTGTGTACTTTGATGACGTGGCGAGCTCAGAGCGTGCCACGTGGCGTAGGATAGAGTGACATGAGCTCGCCACGTCATCAAAGTACACACAATAGACATTTTTTGAAAGTTGGTTGCATTAAAAATAGCATACGTAAGTTGGGTACACACAATAGAGATTTGGTACAAGTTAGTTGCATTTCCAGATACTTTACCCAAAAAAATATTACATTTAGTGATAACATGATATTTAACAAACATAAAATCGCGCGTAACAAAAATGGATAAATGAGTTATTAGTGCTGCATTTCGCAGGAAATGTGCTAGTATCATTGATGGATGTCTTGAAATGTAAATGCGAAATAGTATAGAGCAAATCCACTTCAAATTGTCAGTGCTTAGAGAATTTATCTTATATTTTGCAAAAGATGATCATAAATTCGTGGATTGGTATATTGGATGGTGATTTGTACACCATCACTTTTTTGTCATACACCATCAAAATCATGTTGATTTTTACCCATAAAAAGTGGTGGTTTTAAGTTAAGGTGGCAACTTTGACCCATTAACTTGTGAGTATGTTGATTTTTGTATTTTGGTTATCTATATCAGGCCAAACATCACCTATTATGGCAATGAGAACATCTGTTTTGATCTTGCAACGAGAGTCAATGAAACCAACACCACTTCCGTTGAAGGTGTGCACCACCACCACTGCAGCCCAAATGTTGTCGTCTAATTCACAAACTAACGGCCGATCTACACAAAACCGAGCCACTTCCTTGCTATTCAGGTATTTATTTATACTCGATCAAGATCCATGTAGTTTTGTGATTATATCTATCCGTGGAAGGTTTCTTTTTATACGCAGAGACATCAAGATACAAGTTGCTTCGGTGGTGATTTTTTGAACCTAGGATAGACCTAAGGTACATCATTTGGTTCGTTCAGTTTTGAGGTTCATATGCTGACTTCCTTTTAAAATTTATTTGAATGTGTTTAATGATGATGATGATTAGGCTTGACACTTAGCTTAGGATGATTAGATTTGAAACATGATTAAAATGATTGCTTTTATGGTATCAATTGTGCTGCTATTATGGTTCAACATAATAGTATCAATTGTGCTGCTGTTATGGTTCAACATGCAATTAGTGAGAGGTAAAAATCAATTCATTTTTGTTTAGTATTTTGTGACTTGTATGGCTTCTAATTAACCATGTGTTTTGATGTTATGTTTGCATGGCAGTTTAACAATTTCATACACTAAATGGCAACATTTGTTTTTGAGTTTGTGGTGGGATTCACATTTGAGTTTGTGGTGGAATGAAGAATCGAGTAAATTAATTGGTTACAAGATCAAAAGCATGTTTATTGTATGATGCATTTAGCTATTTCTTAACCGGTATTTTTGAAATAAGGGTGACAACGACTGCGAAAGGTGGCAATATACTCCGTCGACGGAGACATGTAGATGGATCGAGTGAAGATGCTAAGTTTTCTAATGACTTTGATGTAGTCTACATTGGAAGTAGTTGTATTATTGCAAAAAGGTGCAACCAGATCACTATAAATGAAGTTTGTTAATGGAACATAACTCCAATGGACCCATTTTATAAGTATATGATTTGATAGTGGCATCTATATAATATGATATCAATTTTAGTTCTTTCGATTCTCAATTTTTGCTCTTTGTAGAGTTTTTGTTTTGTTGTTCTATCTTGAGTTTTAACAAGCTTTATTTAACTATTCTTTGATCATTCATTATTTCATCAACTTACATCTAAAATCATTATACTTAAAAAATAATATATCAAATAATTGTATAATATAGATCATTCATCAAACCCGTGTATACACGGGTCCATGATCTAGTGATCAAATTAAAAGATGGCAGCAAATCCTGGGCCTTGAAAAGGGCTGTTCGAAATGGGCCAGAGCTGAAGTAACTCCTGGGCCGTAAAGATTTAATAAAGTAAATCCATCTTGAAGCTTACGATAAGATGGGTCTACACCGAGGATCGTCCCTTAGCCCTTTCTTGTTTGCCTTGATTCTTGACGAGATGTCTCGGGAGATCCAAGAGAGCATACCGTGGTGCATGATTTTTGCAGATGATATTGTTCTTGTCTCGAAAACAAGGGGGGGCCTGAATAGCAGGCTAGAATAGTGGAGAAAGGTACTTGAGGATGAAGGCCTACGGATTAGCAGAGAGAAAACGGAATATGTACATTGCGATTTCGAAGGAAATGCAGGAGAACGGGACGTTTTAGAGGATATTCATATTGGGGATACAATTTTTCACCCAAAAGAGACCTTTAGATACTTAGGATCAGTACTTCATAAATCAGGTAGAATAGACGAAGATGTGACACACCGTATAAGAGTGGGATGGTTGAAGTGGAGGTCAGCTACCGGTGTCTTGTGTGACCCGAAAATACCATTGAAGTTGAAAGGAAGATTCTATAGGGTAGCAATTAGGCCAGCCATGCTATACGGGTCTGAATGTTGGCCGTTGACGAAGGCCCAAGCGACTAAGATGGAAGTGGCAGAAATGAGGATGTTAAGATGGTCGTGTGGGAAGACCATGTTAGACATGATCCCGAACGGTGTTTTCAGGGAGAAGTTAGAAGTGGCCACTATAACGAAGAAACTGAGAGAGGGACGACTAAGATGGTTTGGACACATTAGGAGGAGACCACAATCAGCACCTGTTAGAAGAGTAGAGGACATCACTATCGATGGCTTAAGGAAGAGAGGTAGACCTAAACTTAGGTGGGAGGATAGAGTGAACCTAGACCTCAAAGAGTTGACACTTACCGAGGACATGACCTCTGATCGAATTGAGTGGAGACGTAGAATTATGGTAGTTGAGGAGAGGGTCTAGCGATACTTATTAGTATTATTATTACTATTATTGTTATTATTATTATTGTTATTATTATTACTATTTATCACTATTATTGTTATTGTTATTGCTATTATTAGTACTATCCTTATTAGTATTGGTACTTATTATTATTATTATTATTATTAGTTGGTATTATTTATTATTAACATTGTTATTACTATTACTATTATTATTGATATTGCTATTGCTATTACTATTACTATTACTAGTATTTGTTGTAGGTTATTTTTATTACTATTACTATCATTATTATTATTACTGTTTGCGTATACGACTAGATTTATTACTGGTAGTATTATTACTATGAATATCATTATTATTCATAATTTTTTTATTATTACTTCTATTACTATTACTAGTTCTAGTAGTATCATTATTACTATTATTATTACTATTATTATTTCTACTGCTGCCGTCGTGGGTTGCTGTGTTTTTAGGTGTTTGTGTTAGGTTGCTGTTTGGCTGTTGCGGTGGAGTTTTGCTGTTTCTGCTGCCGGATGAGGATGCATATGTGGAGGAAGTTGATTGGAGTTACTGCTAGCTGTTCTGTTTACTTTGCATTTACTATACTTTATAGTTTTCTGCACTTTTTGTACATAACTTGTAAAGAACTAAATAAATACTCTGCCGGAGGTCTTTCTAAAAGCAGCCTCTCTGCCCTTGGGTAGGGGTAATGCTGTCTACATCCTACCTCCCCCATACTCCGCCCTAGGCGGGATTGGGTATTGTTGTTGTTGTTGTTGTTGTTGTAAGCTTACGATAAGACTTGGGCCTGCACCTCTATCGATCGGATCCAGAATTTACACTGTGAATTGTGAAACGATTTCTTAATCACTGATTGGCAAGTTTTTTTATTTGGTGAAGGAAAATATGTAAGATGGAACAAGACACTGCCAAGTGCCAACCAAGATCACCGGCATCTCATGTTGCATAGCGTGTGACAGATTACGGACGTGTGAATTCCTCAACCATAAGGGTATTGATCTACATTTTGTTAATTGGACAGCCTCGATCTAATTTAACGGTACACTAATTATCAGTTTTGATGTTGTTATCCGATCAACATTTTATAATAATGTTGAAAGGGTGGCATTTAAACACTTAGTCGTTTTTTATTAATTTTTTAGTTATAACAACTTCTTGACCATTTGAGTTTAACTAATATAAGAAAGGGATTCATGCGAGTGAATGCACCTAACATTAGCATAAACTTTCGAGCTTAATTTTGGTATATTATGAGTATTCAACTTTCAAAAATCGCTATTGTACATATCAAGTAGTATTTTTGATGATGCGACAACTTGTATGGATGTCACTTTACACCTTAAACAGATGACACGACAACAAAAATACCATTAAATATATAAAATAGCTATATTTGACACACTAATCCTTTAATGTTTTACGCCATCAACTTTACTAATTCTCCGTATTTGGTTTGTGAAATTGAAAAATAAGTGAGTTATACGTCATGTTTTGTAATGGATTCTTCTTCATGAGGTGTTCTGTCACAAGTAGTAGCCATGTTTAATAGACAATAGCGATTAGCGCAAGTGCACATTGCCATGTCTTTTTCATGGTTCTTCAAAATAATTTGTGAAATATATTAGGAAGTGCAGCAGTGGCGTATCAAGCATTAATTGAAAGTGACCCGTAGCACACATTTTTTCCGCGTATAATGAATACTTGTTTATATTCTGATCATATATGTTTCAAGATTCAAAGCTCAAAACTTCAAGTTAGGAGCATTTTGATTTGAGTTTATGTGGGGTATTTCTATGAAATGGACATTCAAGTTTTCCCTTTTGTGTTTATAGCATTTTATAATCAGTATTAGTCAGTTTCATTTTGTCATGACTCTTGATCATAAAAAGTAATCGTTTTAGATCTCTAAAGTTTCTATGCCATATGAGCATCAAAACCAAGCTTTCAGTGATGAGGTGAAATTTAGAACTTATTGAAACAAAAAAACTTGAGTGGCCACTCGAGATATATTATCTCTTTGATAATCAAATAACACATTGTTCAATTACATTTGGTTCATATCATCACATCTAGAAACATGGTGAATCAAGCAGAGACAAGAATCAGAATGTCTACTCACAAATAATCAGAATTTCGAATCACAAAAGCTAAAAGGTTTGACCTCGAAGCACAAAGAGTTCAAATACTTTACTCTTAATGAACAGATAGTATTTAACTGTAGACTCTGGTCTTCAAGTTTTGATCACATGTCCAACCATTGGTGAATGCCATGAGCATCCTTAAGATTCGCGCGGGAGTCAAATTAATAGTCAAATTCACTGAAGGAAGAAGATGTAGCGGTTCATGAGATTTTTTTCCGATTACATTCAAGAAAACACCTGAAAGAGAATGCCGTGTTGCTAACCGTCCGACCATACCAGCTCCTAACTCCTTCATCTTTTCCCCGTGTTCAAAATATCCAATATATTCTGAACAAATATGATCCATGGGGACCATCCAGCCATGGGGACCATCCAGCCAATTCAAGAAATGAATCTTCTGGCATGTTTCTTTGCTGATCTGCATTCTTAATCTTTGCAGCAACTGCAAGGCCTGCAGTGAGGAAGCAGCTAGCGATACGAATCCTGTGTTTAATATTTGGATCCTTGATTTTCTCAAGTGGTGCCGAAATGAATGGTGAATTGAAAAGATACAAATCAAGAAAGATTCCATTTTTTGCCATTCTTTTTCCTACTAGTAATGCCATGGCTGATCCTAGGGAATGTCCAGATGTTTGACTTTGATGTTTGACCTCGAATCTTGATGTCTGATGCAACCCATTTTTGATAATCTGGATGTCTAGTTCTAAGTCTCGAACAAATGCATTCACTTTGGTTAAGGTGCCTCGGAAAGCAATGATATAAGACAGGATATGTTGTGAAGGTGGGAGTTTGGATTTATAAATAGCACCAAAGACACATGAATCAGCATCATCTATGAGTTGACTGTACAAGTCAAATTGAAAGAATTTCCACCAAGGTGGAGCAAGAGCTTCTGATTGTCGGCGGTTTTCGTGGCGGTCTACCTCTATTACATATACGCTTTGAACCAAACACGCTGCAACAGACCTTCGGTGATCCACATTATTCCTGTTGTCATTAGAAAACTAGATTAATTTATTTCCTAGGGTAAAAAAAAAAAACAAGGGTGCTTATGGCGCCAACAACCATGAGAAGATCATCCCGGCGGTTATTAACAGATTAAACGAAAAATTAACCGACCCGTATTGTTTAACCAATAACCGAACCGTTATTTAACCGAAACCGATCGGTTAAAGATTTCAGTTAACTGAAAATTCGGTTATGGTTTCCGTTTTGGGTCTTAACTGACCCAAACCGACCCATACTCACCCCTTGGCGACAACATATGAACATAAGCTTAATATATCTCCTGGCCGGGTATGCAAACCAGATGTTGCAAGGAGACCTAAGGAATTTATTATTGAGTAGAATTTCAACACCAGTAACCAGACTACATGCTGAAAACAGATCCCCTAGCTCCATGACTAACTCAAAATCAGAGAACTTCCAATAATGAGAAAAGATGGTTGGTGAGAGTCCCACAGAGACTATCCCACAACATAATATGCCGCCTCCTTGCACTCGAAATACAACACAGAGACACTTCCCTCATAGCTGATCCCACAACTTACTGTGCAGGGTATTGAGTTTCTGACCCTTACAGAATTTATAAGTTATAACATTCAAGTATGGCAATGCATGCAATTTTAATTTAAAACACACTTCTTTACTCTCAAATATAAAGATTCATTGGCCTTTGATGACTATAGCCAAGATGAATTGGGTTTGACATTTTTAGTGAAAATTATATATTAGGAAAATCATATTTGAACACGTTAACTGTTTTTTAGACTTATCATGAATAATTCTCAAGAAAACACCTCCAACTTTCTGTAACTAAATGCATCCGTACATGATCCAAATTTCTGATATTTTGTTGTTTATTTAAATCATACTGCAATAGAGAAATACATAAACTAAGAAAGAACTCACATTTAAACCAAGAAAGTATAGCCCTCCTTGCCCACAAAATCACATATGGACACTTCAGAGAGATGAATAATTCCAGTTGGGTCAAATGACACTAGTTAGGGCAGCTCATGTTGTGGAGGGAGCTGTGACCATACTGATCACTTGTGGACTATGAGTCCTTGCAATAAAAGAATTTAGTCCTTCTTCTGTTGACTTGCGTATCATTTCCGGAACACACCAGCTGTCTACTGAGATCCCACAGATGGTGCACTTGATAAAGGGAAGGGTGCTAACAGGATTTTCACAGACAGAACAAATAGTTGTTTGCCTAGTTGCAATAAGGGAGAACCCATGTGGATGATTGCCGATCCTAATTAGGCGCATTACCTTGTTATATGGTTTGATGCAAGCTCCGAACTTGGCGTGCACTGATTGAATGCATGTGTCACAATTGTAGAACCACTGTTTTGTATCAATCACTTTTTCACAGATATCACAGAAATATTTTAACTCGCCTTCTGGTGGAGAGTACGTCAGCTTGTAGTTGTGTTCTTCGTATCTGTGCCTCATTTCACGTGGTGCTAGAGAACACTCTGTATGTATGAAGAAATTGCATTTGAAGCATTGATAAACAAATACACCATCTTCCAACTTAACACTACACGCAACACATTTCCTGGGTTTATTTTGTATCCGAAATGGTGAAAGACGTAGGGGGTGTAATGGGTGAGCACTGTGTTTGATATTTTTCAATAACAAAGCGCAGTTCATATCAACATGAAAATCGCATTTATAGCAGATGAAAGAAAGCCCATCACACCACAGACCACATACGTCACACTTAAACAAACCGAGTGAACCAGCAAGCTGAGAATACTTGGGTTGTAGGAGGAGAGGATGTTTAGTGTGGCAAGGTGCATTGTCAAGCTTGGTTGGTATATTCGCACACCATTCATGCACAACGAAATGTAAACAACACTCTTTTGGGCATCTGTAGAAAGGGCCTTCAATGATAAGTTCTCCACACAGCTTGCAACTTAGCTGAAATTTCTTCATTAAACTGATTAGACCTCGACTTAATGAGACCTCTCTTGCCTCCTCTACTTGGTTAATTATAACCAACTGATGCTTATGTACAACTGAGTTGAATGATCGTGCTTTACTCTCCAATTTCAAGAAATGGTGTTTTACTAGACTGTATGAATTGTCAGGAAACGGTAGGTTGGGCAAACGCTCAGTACTTTGTTCATAATTAACGTGCAATACTGTAGAAACAGGCAAAAAGAAAGAAGATAATGAAGGATTAATTTCTTTTGTATGTAATTGAAAGGCTCTCATTCACAAATATAATCTATATTTTTACTACAAGAATTGTCTGTGTATAAGTCTACATATGACAAGGACCTAATTGTAGGCATTAGGTGTTGAATGTAAAGGGGCAGCAGTAGCATTATTAGTGTGGTCGATCGGAGCCGTACCTGAATCTTTGGAGGCCTGTGCAAGAAGTCTCAAAATTATCAAAAATAAGAACCTAAAAGTAAAGGCGGAAATTTGAAGGACTAAAAAGGGGTTACCTATCTGGTTTTATGCTAATCAAACAACATGCTATATACATTTTGACACAACAGCTAATATTAGACCGTAAACAACATTTTTTGGTTTACTTATATCAGTATAGGCGGTAAGCCGGTAAATATTGAGGTCTTAAAAGTTTGTAATCCCTACGCGATCGCACATCTTGCACACCCTTAAGGACGGCCCTAGGTATCGTGTAGGCCTCTCTTGTTATGTTGTGTGTGCTTGGTTCCTATTCAATAAGGCCTGTTAATGGACCTATATAATCCTATACTAATCAAATATGTGTAAGTCTCTGTCCTAAACATATTCCAAATTGGCTAATTATTCTAACTTGGTGAATTTTGTATCCCAAGTGATGGACCTGTAGATGCATTTCAACAGA
The DNA here is from genome assembly GCA_949592205.1 of Helichrysum umbraculigerum. Taxonomy (NCBI): domain Eukaryota; kingdom Viridiplantae; phylum Streptophyta; class Magnoliopsida; order Asterales; family Asteraceae; genus Helichrysum; species Helichrysum umbraculigerum. The sequence goes on along the minus strand of CATIUR010000004.1, from coordinate 140,503,798 downwards.
TAAAAAAAAAGAAAAGACATTGATGGATGGTTACCTTCAGTAGAGTTTACTGGTGGTGGAATTGCACATGTTATGTGTAAATTGTATGGACACTTATCTTTGCATTTATATCTTGGTGACCCTTGTGCGATATCTTTTTTGCAGATGTCACATGGTATCTCCGATGCATCTGAGCGCTGAGGTTTATGCTCATGTGCTGAACCAACATAACCCGTGTATAATCAGATATATGTGTGTGAGCATTTGTAAACATATATCAAGAAGAACTACAGAATGACCAATAGTTACCTTCAATGGTCTGTTGTAGAGGAAGTTCACATCCAATGTGTTCATTGTATCGACACATGGAACAGGTATATCTTGGACCTGATTTGATAACCTTTTTGCAGATATCACACAATACGTCGGATTCTTGTGAAAGTTCAAGTTGATGCTCATGTGCTGGTGTAGGAAGATAGTCAAACGGTAACCTTTTTGGATACTGCGCACATTGGGAATGGATCCATGAACTTGGTTTTTCACAGGTGGTACAGTGGAAGAAAGTCCCTTTGTGGTCAAGACCACAAAAGAAGCATTTCATCGAAATCTCTCCAGATACAAGTGTCAATTCATGTAGGTGCAGCCAATGTTTCAATCTGCGCTCGCCTACAGTAGCACATTTGACGTCAAGGTCGATTTTGCATTCTATACAACTGTAGGTGAAGTTTGACCATGTTTCACCACAGCAACTACATTTCCCCTGACCGTATTCATGTGGTGGCTCTTCATTTAAGATCAGCGCGTGTTGTTTGGTGTCAAAAGGGTGGTGTTTTGTCTCAGGCAGCGTTGCACATAGCTTATGAAGTGAGTAATCACATTTACTACAATAATAGTAATGCGGATCTTCGGAGCTTGTGAGTTTCTCCAAGCACCCACTGCAGTTACGATCAAAAGCCTCAGTGTTATATTGTAAAACATGTGTAAGTTCCAAGGAATGATGATGACTTGGATGTTCAATTGACTGATCTGTGGTATTACAACAGCTCGTAGTGTTCTCCGGTTGGGTAGAGTCCCCCCAACCCCACTTACGATCAAATACATCATTTGAAGGAGGAGGCTGATAGATAGTAGGTGGCTGATAGATAGTAGGTTCGTCGTCGCGCTCTAAATGATAATAAGTTGGGTTAACTTGCTTAAACTTTTTCCCAACAAGAGAAATCCCGACATAATCTAAGGGATTTGGATCCACTTGTTGTACAATTTCATCCTTGCTCTCATGATTCTCCTCATCTTCAGAACTGATTTCTTGGTACTCCTCGACATGATATTTAGTTGGGTTAACTTCCTTAAACCTTTTCCCGATAAGGCTAATCCCAACATAATCTATGTGATCCTCCTCGACATGATATTTAGTTGGGTTAACTTCCTTAAACCTTTTCCCCATAAGGCTAATCCCAACATAATCCATGTGATCCTCCTCACTCATTTCAGAGCTGACTCTTTTTTCTTGTTAGTCACTCTTGGTTTGATCTTCTTGTTGTAAAAAGATAGATCTCAGTACAGTTGAGACTTATCTTTTTATCCTCAAGCACTTGCCGTCCAAATTAATGGTTTAAAAAAAAACCCCTAAATTAGCCGGTTTGTTCAGCGATGAATATACAAACTTGAAATAAGAACGCGTACTTAACGATTCATAAATATTGAAAAAAGATGAATCTTTTTGGCCAGATTAGATTCTGGAGGCAGCGGGACGTAAGAGATCGGTGGTGATGTTGAACTTGACAGTGTGAAGGACAGTACCAGGGCTGTGATTGTGAAAATCGATTAGAGCATAGCGGTGACGGCCTAAACACAGAGTTCTGGATGAGAATTTTGGGGTGAAGATTTTGTGGAGTGGTAACAGTGTTCTGGACAGTGTCCTCATTTGACTTTTTAAATTAATGTGTGTGTGAAAATAAAAAGGAAAATAACATTATTAAAGAAACGTTGTTAGAAACTGACTTCTCAAATGAGACATTGAAGAAAAAACTTTGCCAAAGACATTGTTGGGAACATTGAAGCGGAGTGGTAAGACACTGTAATACAGTGTTCTCGATGGAAAACATTGTTGAAAACGTTGCCACTCCTTTTGCTCTTAGGGTGCGTTTGGTAGTTTGAAATGAAGTCAGAGAAAAGGGAATGATCGCAATTGATATTTCCGTCATCCAAAATGATAAATTCGCATGTATGTATTAACAAGTTGTACTGTATAATTTATTAATGCATACATGTGATGAATTTATCAATTTGGATGGTGGAAATATCACCACCACAGTTATATTGTTTGGTAACCAAAGAAATGAAGAAGCAGAGAAATGGAATTTCTTGGAGAATAGCATTTTCTTAGAAATGAAAAAAGTTTTCTAGAAAAGTATTGAAAATTTATTCAAAAGTTGATGTATTTTATATTCCGGAAAAATGATATTTAAAGGAGGTTTTTGGAAAACTTTAGAAAAAAAAGGAGGAAGTGGTATTAACGAGAATTGTGGAAAACTTGGAATTATTGTTTTCCAACTCCCAGTAATGGAAAACTTTTTTAAAAAATATTTATTTTGAATGCAATTTCTAATTTTCTACTTTTCTTACAATTTTTTTTTAAAAAAAGTGCCTATTTTTTCTTCAACTAAAGACACCCTCATCCTTTTATCCGTTGTATTTTCATTTCCTTGTGAGGAAATCAGATTTAGGCTGTGTTCTCGAGTTGAAATTTGGGTGGAAAGGGAAAGAAATGAAAGGATTTAAAAATTAAGTTGTGTTCTCAAGTTTTTTATAAAAAGGAAGGAAAAGAAGCGGAAGGAAGTGGAGGGGAGCTCCCCATGCATTTTTGTTCAAATCCTTTCCTCCCATTTTTGAGATGAAGATGAAAGAAACATTCATTCCTTCCATTTCTTTCCAACTAAACAACACAAATACATAAGCTACATTCTTTTCCATTCTCTTATTTTCTTTTCTTCTTTCTTCCTTTTTCTTCTTTTCCATCCAATTTCAAACTCGAGAACATAGTGTTACGAGTCAAAATTTCTCCGTTTCCCAAACTGAGAATTAGGCTAAGCAGTAAACAAAGGGAAATATAAAATACTTTGGTCATTCTTCACACACATTCTCCAATTATTCAAACCTAACACAGCCTCCATCTTATCTTATAATTTGGGTAAAAAAATTTCTTCTTTCAATCATCCGTTGTTATAATCGCCCCTACTGATCTTCCCTCCAACTCGTCATCATCGGATGTTCTTCTGGACTACCGACTTCCGTCGTACTCGTTGCCGGCTGCCATTCCGCTTTCTTCTTGCCGGAGGCTGTTCTTCCTCTCTTCTCGATCCCCTCCTTTAATTATGTTTACACACATATGTATCTGTGTTCATTTACGCATTGGTTTTATATCTTCAATGTTGTTGAAGATGCGTGTACCTTTTTCTTATAAAGCTATTAATTGATTAATTGATGATACTCCCATATAGTACCCACTAGTTCAGTGACCAGTGACTACACGAGTTTGAGAATAAAATTTTTAATATTGTTGTTATTTTACTATGGTGACAACACATATTATTTTTGAAAACACCTAATTATATAAACCTTAGTTTATCACGATTTCTATGTTAATTAGTATACGTGTGTTTTGTTTAGAAAATACATATATATGTATATAAAAATAGTAAATGAGGTGGTTTATATTTGCACAAAAAAATAATAATAAAATCCACCACAACAATACATTATATGGTTGTACTTTACACCTCAACAAAAAATTTGTAAATTTATCTAGTGTAAACAAAATTAGTGGATTTGCTATTAAATTTACATGTACCTGAATATGTACATTTATATCTGTTTATATCCCAGATACTGTAGTTTTTTAATTATACTAAATATAAATGCTACAGTTTGATAGAGAAAGCAAAGGAAAGCAAAGCATTGTACACTTAGTCCATTTGGTCGGGTATTTATTTGGGCCGTGAAGCTCATAGCATATGTAAAACAGTTTAAGTTATGAGACTATTTAAATTGATGTAAGATGAAAGTCTCTTGTTATGGGATTAACAAATATGTTGGTCAAAATACCTAAACAAAAACAGATATACTCAACGATTTACAGTTCCAACACAATCCTAATTATATCTAAGCACGATTACGTTTTGAAAATGGTGTATTAATCTTGAATGTATACATATCGTTGATATACTCAACGATTTGGCCAATTCTTTAACAATCTTCTAAGAGGGCTATATAGGTTTCAATAGGGAGCCCAATCACTTAATATTAATGAAGAAATTAATAACACTGTGTTACGAGGTATACTTTTAACATGTAACCATATATAATTATTGTCAGTAAATAAAAGAAATTGACTACAATGACAAAAGAAACATAAATATTATATCACATTAATTAAACATTACATAAGGAAACATTAATAAACATATTTCATAAGATAGTAGTAGTAGAGAGACATTCATAGTTAGGAAAAACAGTAACTAAAGGTAACTACATATTTAGCAGCAGATTGAAGAAAAACATCAATTTTTCTTCATTTTCACCAACACATTGTAACACTTCAAGAAAAACGTTAATGTAAAAGTCTTGCATTTTGTAATATTCATAGAGAGCTGCAAGAGTACAGTGCTTGAAGGAACAACTTGGAAGCTTATTAACTTGAAGTATGATTTCTTTCACATCTTTATATGACTTATCAACATCTTCGACCAGAATTTCCACAAGGGATTTCCTACAAAACTCGTCATCAAGGATAATACGATGTGACATCCGACGATTTAGGGTTACTGATTAACCTGTTAGAAACCTTAATTACGTGTGTTTAGTTTAGTATTAGGCTAAATACTTGTAATTACTTGTAACTATTTGTGTATTTATGTGAATATTCACTTCCGTAATTATTTTGTATTACGCTTACGCAATTTGGTGAAATTGTGCGAAACAACCGGACGGAGTCCGACAGACTATACGACGTTGGTGAAAACCATTTTATAAATAACATTAATCCATTCTTAGAAGTTATTTATCACTTATTATTATTTTGTTAAAATAATACACGAAAAACCTAGACGTTTTGGTTAAAACGTCTCAAACGCAACGAAAACGCGCGAATTTAATTCGGCAACCAAATAAACGTCAATAATTAATTTGACAACTTAAATTAAGTATTTTAAATAATTCTTCAATGAAAATTTACCCAAAATATATTGCGTCTTAAATTGATAACAAAAACGTGCAAAAATAACGTTACGCAATTTAACCTCCGTAAAACGAGCACGCAAATCGAGACCGACCGATAAATGTTCCAAGTATTTAAACTTTTATATCAATTAAGAATATCAAAATTTAAATCGTTGATTAAACACGTACAATTAACGTTTTACATACGAATAAACATCGAAACAATCGGGTAAACGAACGGGAGACATAACAAATTAAATGGTAAATAAGAAAATGACTAAAATACCCCTTGTGGGCCCCCTTGGTCATTCTCTTCCTCCCCCATGTGACCCCATGTGCTCCACCACCCTCACCACCTCTCTTTATCCATGCAAGATCATCATTTGATTTCTTACAACCCCACTTCCCATACATGCACTTCCATCACCTCACTTAACAATCAAACACTCTCAAAATCTCTCCATTCTCTCTCTATTTGCTGAGGATAACTCAGTCCCAACACCACCCAATCACCACCTAAAACCACCATAGCACCACCACCAATTTCCCCATCATTTTTGCAAAGTTCTTCAAAAAGATTCAAGCTCACAAGTTCCTCATCATCATCTTAGCCTTCTTTCTTCAAACCACCATTGTAAGGACACATATCTACTTTCATTTATGTTTTTTATATATGTTATAATGTTCATCTATCATGTTTATGTCCAAAATCATAGCTAAAACACGTTTTTGAAACACATATGTAAAAAGACAGATTCTGTCCCAGAAAAGTCAGCTTACTAATTTGATCATATCTCGAGTTCTAGGAGGAATTAGATAACGAATTTTTTTTAAAAAGTTGCGTATTGAAAAGATCTACATCTTTCGTGTTTTACACTTTTTCCAGATCCGTACGTATTTTTGACTATAATCTGATCTTTGAGTCTGGTCTGGAAGTTTTCGAAAATCGAGTTCGGTTCCTTCGCGAATTTATTTAAATATGTAAATGGACACTATAGTTTCTGTAAAAATTATATGTTAGACCAGAAACCTTGATAATCAGTAGGAAAAATTTGTGAGACTTGATTTGGACCAGAAGTGGTAGAAACTAAATGGCGAACCAAACCGACAAAAGTCGAAAATTATGAAATCTTGATATCTTAAGTTGCATGTTAAAAACCGACACTTCGGGCGAACGCCGATACGAACCGATAAATTATTGGACTCTATAAACTGATATATGGGTTGGGTAAAAGTTTCGGGTCAAATCGAGTCGGTTTGACCAAGTCAACAAAAACGGCTCGGTTTCTAAAAACGACAAAACTTACTATTTTTGGAAAGTGGTAACAAAAATGGGTTTGGGTGACTTAGTTAGTAACTTGGACCAAAAACTAAATTTAGAAAGCTTCCCGAATTAGAAACCGACATATAAATTGAAAAGTGACTCATAAAATCAGAAGTGACTCTATAAGTGACTCTATAAGTGACTCATAAAATCAGAAGTGACTCTATAAGTGACTCATAAATTGAGAAGTGACTCATAGTTTGACCAACCTTAACCCGTTTGACCAGGTTTGACCAGGTTTGACCGGTTTGACTAGGTTTGACCAGTTGACCAGGTTTGACCAGTTTGACCAGCTTTGACCAACGAGTTGACCAACTTTGACCTACGGTTTAAGGCTTATACAAACTAAAATAATCTATTTGCAACACACGATTTGTACTACCGAATAGTATACAACAAAACAAACTTGATAATAATGTCTAAATGAATTATTATTACAAACTTTCACCAACGGGTCATACACGTTTTTGATAAACGAACTTGAACAACTTATTTGGACATACTAGTTGATGAAATAGCTCTAGGTAAACATTAACCCTCCACCTACACGATTGGCTTAAGTGGACATTGACCCCCACTTATACAATCGCCATAGATGGTCTTATAAGACATCTACTTACACAACCTTATACGTTTAGGACGTTAGAAGGTTGCCCTTTGGACTTTGCTTGCTATTTGATTATTGCTTGCTACCTGCTTAACTCTGGTGAGTTTCATAGCCCCTTTTTACTTGTTTGAACTGTTTTGGGGTGAGAATACATGCATTGTTTTATGAACTGTTATGTGAACTGTTTTATGAACTATTTTTAGGAAAACACTTATACGTATTTCATGAGTTACTTTCTATTCCACTAAGGCCAATATAACCATTTAAATCTGTTGATTTACGCTTGCGATATTGCGGTAAAGCAATACAAAACGATATTGCGGTAAAGCAATACAAAACGATATTGCGGTAAAGCAATACAAAACGATATTGCGGTAAAGCAATACAAACATTTCGATATTGTGGTAAAGCATTACAAACTATTAAATCTTGTGATTTACAAATACGATATTGGAAATAGTATACATTATTATCTTGGCATACGTGCAACACACTTACTTATCGTGGTTTAGCGATACAAACAAAAATCTCGTGTTTCATACCAATATTTTGGACAACTGTTTAACAAACCTATGAACTCACCAACTTTATGTTGACCCTTAATACATATATTTCTCAGGTTCACAGACGTTGTAGGACTTCCCACAGGAAACAAGGCATTAGGATGCTTTTGGAAAGCATTAGCTCGAGTCGCATGTTTTCACAAACAACAAGAGATTAGATTGCATTACGATATTTTGTATCAACATTTATGTATTAGAAATCTCTAACGGTTTATGCGAACTCCAGATATTTTGTAAACATTTGAATTATGGTAATGTAATATTTTTCAAAACGTCTCATATAGATGTCGTTTGCTTTAATCTTTGTGTTGTGATATTTGATTTGGTCGTAGCCCCCGTGACACCCCATGTTTCCGCTGCCATATGTTTTGGGGGTGCGACATACGAAGCTTTGAAGTTATTACAGCTTTGATGTCATTGATTGAAGACATATCGTTGGAGGAAATTGGTTAATACGGGTTACTATAAGAGAAAATAGAAAGTTATTAGTGAAAAGGAACAAACTAAATAGAGTCTATATATAGCAAAAAGTAACCACAAAAGGGTAAGTTTTGCTTGCTTTTAGTCAAAGACAGAATCATTTACTTGCACCATTTCAAAAGTTATGATTTAACAACTCAATGAGTAAGGTTAAAAAAGTGCATTGAAAATTGTGGTTCTTTCTTGTAGGTTTGTAGGTATAGAAATTATAAAAATAACCAATCGGTCGTAACTTGTGATCCTTGGTTGTGTTACATAACCCAAAAAATTAACCCACATCCTACAAAAATTTTTTATTACCTATATTATGATACTAATATCATAATATTTTATTGATAAAAATTGTATAATAAAGAATGTAGATGCTTGACATACTAATAGTAAAATATAAAAAAAAACTATAACTTTAGTAAAGTTACATTCATAATCCGAAGTTACAAAACTTTAAAATTACACATTAAATAATACAAAATGTAAAAAGTTAATATAAGAATGAAAATTTAAAATCTACCTAATGGCGAAAAAAATGGATCCATATTGGAAAAGTAGTTTAGAAGCTGTAACACTCAGTTTATGGGTCTAGAAATAAATTGTATTTTATTAAGTTTTAAATGGTTAGTTAAAATTAATAGGTAAAAGAGTCACATGATCTATTGTGACTAATAAAATTGTACTTGTTTTAAATTGTTGAAACTGACGGTAGAATAAAATATTTTGTTTCACGGGTATTTTCGGGTTCCAGACAATAGGTTTAGATGGGGATAAAATTTATACTATTTTAAAAAGGGAGTCGGTTGTGAGACTGACCTAAATTCTTCCAAAATCTTCTTGTATTTCATTTTGTTCTTATTTCACCAAAAACACTCTCATCAAACCACTTCAAAGAAATCAAAAGAAATTAGTAATAAATTTGTGATTTTGGTTGAATCTCTGTATCATCTTATCATCTTCATCTCTACCTTGTTCATCTTCATCTTCTTCAAAAGTGAGTTGAATTGTTTGAGTTATATAAAATGGGTTTTTAGAGAAATTGAGTGATTGAATGAAATCAAAGCTTGTTGTGATGTTATTTGGTGTTAATAGATGTTATATGATGTTAGTAACGTGTTAGAAACCATAGAAACCGAGTTTCTTGAGTTATGGTGAAAATTGGTTCGGAAATCTGGTAACAGCAGCGAAACTCGCAGAATTCAGTTCGTCTTGCGAGGCGAGTTGAGATTTAGCGAGGCGAGTTGAATTCTGCGAGCCGAGTCGACCTGCGAACCCAGATCTCTGCGAATTGAGATTTTAAAACTTTTTGTTTTGCAAATTTTGAAAATGCGTAAGTCTTTTCAGGGTCGCGGATAAGTGACAATTTCATTAACTCGGATTTGGTTGGACTTCGCATGGTCACTCGAAACCGGCTCAATGAACAAAGCTCTATTCTAAGAGCCTAGGCAGTTTTTGGCCACTCGGGGTCATCTAAGGGTCGAAAATGGCATTTTTCAGTTTTAAACGTCATTTCGAGATTTTCTGATTTCTTATCTGATTGAACTTTTGTTTGCTTAGACTTTAGGGATTACCTCATTTGATAAATATGTTATAATAACGATTATGAGATGAGTTACTCACTTGTTATTATTCATGTTCTCAGATAAGCAGAAGCAAACTCAGTGATATAAGACAACTGAGTTCAGAGACTGGATTTTTGGTAAGTCAGAGACTGGATCTTTAGTCTTCGGTTTAACTCATTTGTAACAGGTTTGGTTACAACGGGTGAACATATTGGTTGTTGATTATTGACTGTTTGATCTACTAAGATATTGTTATAATTGAATTGGGTTAATTGGTTTATATTGTTCCATGATTGCATGACAATTATGCATTATGTGATATTTGGGCCACTGGGCATATGTGATTATTCAGAGGTCAACTATAACACCCCAATATTTGAGAATCATTTTTTTTTATACATTGAAAGCGCGAGTCCCAAACACACATTTATAATATACATAACGCTATAATATATCAAAACATAACATATCAGTCCGGATGTTATTTAATACAAAATACAGTTTTAGGTTATCAAAATATATCAGAGTAAGGTCTTCAAACATTCCATTCCTGAATTATACTTCTTGTGCCAACCCTTTATATCCAGAAATAAACCTGCAAGTAGTAGTGTGGGGGATTAGCACGAAGCTAAGTAAGTCAACCTGTCACTATCAGTACAACTCAGCATAACAGTACCGATTAACAAATAACACATAGACACAACATCACCAAGAGGATCGGTGGTCCTTGTGACGTCCACAGACCCGGGAGACGCACCAAACAACACTTATAACCACTGCAGGCCAATACAGTGGTATTACCGATAACTGTTTTGCTACCTTTAACCAATATAAGCTCCATTCACAACACATGTTCACAATTCCTATGTTGGCTAACCTGTAGCAATCCCAGTCCAACAATCGTTGACCTCCACATCACCAAATGCCCGAAGGCGACTCATCACATATTACATGTAATTCATCAATCAACAATCAACAATAGTAAACTACGTTCACTTGTTGTAACCAAATATGTTACAACCAAATCACACTGAGAGTACAAGTCCACTCACCTGTCAGTCTCAAGCTCCACTCAGAGTTCTAATGTTACTGAGTCCTCGGTTGATCTGGTAATACCAAAAATCAATAAGTTAATAACCCATTCCATATGATTTTATTTTAATATATATATAAATCTTACAACAATTACCAAGTTGCTACTTAGTCGTTGATTTCATAATGATATAGCTTTATTCAATACACATATATCATCAAACCACTAAGCACTATATGGTAAGTCTTTATCAATTTACCATAGTTATTAATAACCGAAGGCACAAGTATCAATCCTTATTAGATTACCATTTAGTTTAACTAAATTACAAGACTAACAAATTCATCTCTTTGTTCTAAATTCTCGATATATATATTCATCATGTCTGAATTATTCTCCAATTTAGATAATACACAATTAGCATACCATATTAAGTAATAAAACATAAACTAGACTTTTTAAAACTCAAATCGCGTCGCCATAATACTCAAATCGTGTCGCAACGTAGACTAAATCGCATCGCGATTTAGCCCTAATTGCGTCGTGACTGAAAGTTTTTTCTACAAACCAGACATAAACTTGCAGACACAATCCGAACACCAATTCACAACTCAACAACTCAGTTCCCAATTCAAGTTGCTATGTCCACATATCACAACAACAACCAACAACTAAATACTTTCATTTATATCAATTTCCATATCTAAATCTTTAACCCACTTAAATTTCTAAACAAAATCATGTTCACCGCATCAATAATACAAGAAAACAACTCAATTGCATAATTAATCTTATAGCCAATTAACATCAATTAATAACCACCAACATCATATATCCTATCTTCGAGCTTCAACTTCATTTAAAATTCAATAAGACTTATAAACTAAATCAATTCAAAATTACAAATAAAAGTCACTTACAACTTGAAGATAATAAGATAATGATGACGATAAGATTCAGATGTTGAAGAAGATAATCTCAATTACTTGATCTTGACGAACCCAAATTATAAGAATCGATTCAATTTCTAAGTAGGTGCGTGTTTTATTTGTACTTAAATTAAATGAAAGGATACACAATTTGAGAAGGTTAGAGAAAAATAAGTCGGTTCTCTCATTAACCGACACCGTACCCTTTATTTATTTTATCCCCCATCTAAACTTTTTGTCTGGAACTCGAAAACCATTTGCGAGTCAAAACCTTTTATTTTACCGACAATTATAACAATTTAAAAGGAATAATATTTCACTGGTCAAAATAAATAAATAAATCATTAGACTCTTTTACCCACTTTTCACAATTATATATGATATATAAAATTATTTCTAACACATTTAAATAACAATTTATAGTCTAAAGATTACTATAATACTACTAAGCCCAAAAGTGGGTGTTACATCAACGCTGGTTGGGTTTGTTGCTATTGTTTGGCTGGCGGGGTTTCCGATACACATCGTTGATGGATGAACCCTAGTCAGTGAAGATAGCTTCAAACTATCGGTAAATCACTGTTTTGGCCGGCAGTGGTTTAAGGGTTCTTTGATTGGCTAATCAGGAACCGCCGATCCTCTTTGACGCTGTGTGTTTATTGTTTATTTGTTGTAAGATTTGTTATTTCTGAATTGAACTGTCGGTTACAGTTCCATTCACTTAGCTGTGAGCTAATCCCACCATGTTTAACATTTTGCAGATATCGTTTATGGTTAGCTTTTGGGGTCGAGCACGTGGATGCTAGAAGGGATGTTTGACTATGACTGCGTTGACTCTGATATTTTTGGGGAAAATCATATGTTTTGATAAACTTAACATAACACCCGTTTTAAGTAAATGTTTTGTACTAGGTTATGTAATAGTTATGATGTTTTGAAACTTGCTATATTTGAAATATGTAAATGCGGTAAATATGTTTTGGGACGCGCTTCTGATGGTTAATAATATAATATATGTTTGTTAAAAGGAGGGTGTTATAGAAGCAACTTAAAATCTCCCTATTAAACAACACAAAAGATATGGTTCCAGTTGAATCTTGGACTCTAACCTGTAGTTTATAACTGCACAAAGAAAAACAACCACGTTAAACATTGAAAATGATTTGTAGTTTGCATTATTTCATATAATACTACTTCCGTCCCAAAATTATAGTCCATCTTTCCTCTTTGGGATGTCCCAAAATAATTGTCCACTTCTCATTTCAACCAATAAGAAGAGAGTTTAGTGGGTGCAGATTCTATTTGAGTGGTTGAAAACTGTTGTGGTTCCACTTTTATTAAACTGTGTGTTTTTTGTTGGTGGACAATAATTTTGAGACGGAGGAAGTAGATACTAAGTAAAAAATATACCTTGGAAAAACAGATGAAGCCTTTCCTTTACAATTAGTACAATACAAACTACCATCATCAATTTCATCATCAGCAACATCATTCTGTTGGAGGTCAGTTAGCTCAGACTTTTTAACAACCTTCTTGTGGTGCTTGCGACAAGCAACATAAAACCAACCATGTCGTTCCTCAACAGAACGGATAGTAGCAAAAACAACACACACCCTTTCCTGAAATGTAAGGGAAAAAAACATAAAGTACAAACCTTCATGAACAGTTCTTATTATTATACAAAATATATATTGCACACCTGTGTCGAATCAACAATTTCATCTATAGTACTTCGGGGAAAGTTAGACAGAAACTCCTCACGTAGAGAAAACACCTTTTGACCAGAAAGCTGAGAACAACCTTGTGAAGAAGAAGATGATCCAACACGAGAAACGTAGTTTTTTCTAAAGTCATGGATCTCCACAATGTCGGAATCAATAAATACCTTTGTACTAAACAAAGCATTTTGAAAAGTAAGATTGCCTAACAGTTTAAAATGAAAATCACAATTAAATTAATTACAGAATAAGTATTATGAAAAAAAATATATGATATCCATATATATACCTTTCCAATCACGAATCCTTCCAAATTGCAAAATGATGACAACATGCGTTTCAACTTTGTTAGAGACAGCATACTCATGAAACTGAATTGCATATTGTAACACCCCCAAATTTAACAGTTTGCGGAAGCGACGTTTTGGGTGTTACTAATCAATAATCACAAGCACAAAGGATACAGTGAACGACTCTAAATGAGACGTTCGGAAAGTTATTACATTAATACATAAGTAGTTTCAAAATACAAGCTCGAGTTCAATTAAATTCCTAGAGATTCTATACATAACAGTAAGTACAAAAGTAATGTAGTAAAATCTCCAAGCTTGTAAATGCATGTGACTCGAGCTAAGTAAGCTTATCCTGCTGGGCATCCCTACTGATGCTGTGTACCTGAGAAGCATTACTAAAACGGTCAACCAAAAAGGTTGGTGAATCTCACAGGTTTGTAAGTAAGTAAACAGTTTGAACACACAAGTAGTAATTGTAAATCATAGCCAGCCAGTAAGTAACGATCACAGGTTATGCTCATCGTTAACTTAAGTTTTAATAAGTGGTGGTTGCAGGTTATGCTAACCGTTTGATACAATTGCCATGAGCCACCATAGTTGAAGCTTAACGTACAGTAAATATAGGTACCCCCTCATGAATGTAATCCAAAACATTCATACGGAACGAGTAAGAAACGCCCGTTTCTACAGGAACGGTTCGTGGTAGTGCGTGCTACCCCGGGCGGGGATTGTCAGTCCCATATGGATCCATATACTAAAACTCGCGCTTATCACATAACTAACAACTATGGTTCAGGAGGATTTCATTGGATTAGTCGTAAACTCATGCAGTTGGCGTATTCGTAATCTCATACAGTAAGTAAATCATGGCAGCAAGTAAGTTTTGTGTGTTCATGTAAAACAGTAATGCATCTCACCCCTGAGTAAAAACAGTAAAGTAGGGGCTGTGAGACTCACCTGAGTCTGGCAGACAATGCAGTAAGTAAGCAAGTAGTATTCCCGTACTAGCACCCTTAGCGTCCTAATACGCACAAGGTTTAGTAAGTAAATGGAATACTTGTAAAGTATCCATGCTAGTTGTTCCCAAACTAGTTAATGTCCATTAGTTTGTTTGTAAGTTTGTAAATCGTTTGTAAGTCGTAGTTTGTATAAAAGTTGTACGGTCCGTTTGTTATCGTTGTATAATAATAATTCCATCCATTATTATTATGTATTCATAGTAGTTGTACAGTTGTAAAGTATACTCGTATTATCGTTTGTTTGTATTACAACATGTATCGTTTGCGTAAGTTCCAATGGGCTTAAACCCCAAAGGGTACGAGTGAAACCTCGTAAGTATTCGTATGTATGTTCGTATCAGTTAACGTGTAATCCAGCACGTAACTAGTGAGTGAACTTGTAAGTTCGTATCGGATGTAATCCCGTGTAGTTGTTCAAGTGTATATTTGTTGGAGTGCAATCTCCTAAGTATTTCCAAGTGTAATCTCGTACGCGTGTGTGAGTGAAATCTCACGTTTAGTTTTGTACAGTCTTGTACGTATTCAAGTGTTGTTGTACACTTTCAAAAGTGTAGTATTTTCAGGTATAAGTAGCATCGTATTTGATTTAGTAGTTGATAAGTGATTCCAACACTTAGAATATATTTTGTTTTCTGATCTGGGCTTTCTGCGACACAAGGCTTGTGTCGCAGACCGTATGCGACATAAGGTCTGTGTCGTATGGATTTGTTTCTGATTTAGTGTTTATGCGACACAATGATTGTGTCGCAGACAAGGGTACGACACAACGGTACGACATAGTCGTTGTGTCGCAATCAAGCGATAGGTAAACTTTGTGTCGTAGATGGTACGACATATAATGCGACATAAGCGTTGTGTCGCATACATTGCGACATAACGTGCGACATAGTGTTGTGTCGCATGAAATTTCGGTCCGATGAGACACAAGAGGTCTGTTCGGAAATTTAGTTTCCGAAAACGTATTTTCCGGTTTCCGTTGGGTCTAGAACTTTTATACTAGTTTTAATATGTTATAACAAGTCTATAATAACCATTGGTGGTCGTTTTTAAGGTTTGTGGTGTCGTTTTCTTTAAAATGACCAAAACCGACATTTTCGTAAAAGTGTTCAAAAACGAGTTTAGATTATATTTTCGGACATTACTAAGTTAGGGAAACAATAATCTAGCAAAATAAAAGTAATCGGAAAAGTTTCGGGTCGCCGGAAAACTTACAAAGTTGTCGAAACGAAAATCCGAAAAGATGAAGTTGTAGCCCTCGTTGTGGTGATCATCGTTGCTCCCTTGCGTTTTGTGATTTATATAACACCCCTCATTTACAATATCAATATAATGTTAGACACAGGGAAGCGTAGGAATTTTAACCATATTTATATTTACACATACTATTAACTTACATCAAAAGTTTACAACTTTAAGTTACATCAAAGTGAAACTGTTCAAAACACAACATATGTCGGGGTATTATATAAAACAACTGATTTAGTACAAAAGATCAGAGTAGCTTGCAGTCAAACTGTTCTTGCACAAAAAGCATCTCAATCCTGCTACTCATTAGACTACAAATCTGCAGGAAAGAAAGATGAGGGATTAGCACATAGCTAAGTGAGAGAGTTCAACACCCAACATTCAACTTAGCATAACCATTAACTACAACAATCAACAACAACTTAATAATGAGGATCGGTGGTTCTGGAGATAACCATAATACCCGGGCGGCTCCCCAAGAACTCTTATCCAACCATATCCGTATGGCCATACGGACGAGACCGATAGCTAGTGGTTATCCTACTCAGATACAGTTCAATACACACAACATATGAAGCATATCCCTATATCATTCACACGATAACCAACTAACCCAACCAACAGTTCATCAACTTGTCGACCTCATTGGCAACCAATATCCAAATATCACACATAGCACATAGTGATAAAATCAACATTAATGATTAAACAACTCTATAATCATATCTAAAATTACTCGTTGTAATCAAATAATCACTACTAAATCAAATGGTGAGTTTGAATCCACTCACCGATACCTCAGAAGTCGCTACACTCAGCTTCTAATCACTGAGTCTTTGGGGTATCTGAAACATCACACAACAAACAAGTTAGTAACTTGTTTCTAACTAATAATAGTTAACTTCACAATTCAAGTTACAATGAGTAACAATTATAACTATTTGTATTATATAAACTCAGGTTCACAAACTATCATAATCATCAAAATTTAACAGACAAACGCGATCCGGACTAGGCATGGTGGGATCGCGTTCTTCAGTAGAAAAAGTTCTGTAACCGAAAAGCACTAGCAAACGCGATCCGTATATTTGGCCAGGATCGCGTTTCCAAGGCCAAATCCTGACTGGGACGTTTTATAACTAGTGAACGCGATCCGGACTCGAGGCTGGGATCGCGTTGAGCTGCGTTTCAGCTCAGGTACAGACCTGCAATTACATTTCAGCTCGAACCAAACTTAACCAAATCACCAAGTTTCAGTTACAATTCGACTTAGGCATGTTTTTAACATCAAATACAATCATACTACACCTATATAACAATAACCAACAACAATAACATTCAATTACTCTAAATTCCCACCAAAATCATGAAACCCAATTAACTTTTCAATTAGCTTCAATCATAAATCAAGAACATGGATATGAACCATATAACTAATCAAAATCATCATATAACAGCTCATATCACTTTTAATCATCATAAAGCCCCAACACAAAAAGTAATTCATCAATCACTTATAAACTTTTAAATTCTTGAGTTTATGAAATATTTACCTAATCACAAGATGAACAAACTAATAGGAGATAGAGGATGATGGTGAAGCTTTCTACACAATCACAACTTAAATTTCCTCCAATGATTTGATGAATTAATCTTGACTTTACTTAGGGTTTAGGTTAGTTTCTTGAATGTGAATGAAGAAGAACAAAATGGTAAAGTAACCACCAAATAAAGGTCGGCCCTTCTATTTTAGCCGACTCAAACATTGGGTATTTTATATCCGTTCTAAATCTGTTGTCTGGAACCTAAAAACCAATTGCGAGAAATTTATTTTATTATACCGTCAACTTTAATATTTTAAAATAAGCAACCTTTCACTAACCACAATAAGTCCTGAGACTTATTTCACCAACTTCCACAATTAAACAATTATATCAAATAATTTCTAAAACAATTAAATACTCAATTTAAATAGAAAAATACCAGGCCACTGGAGAGGATGTTACAAATCTCCCCTCCTTAAAGAGATTTCGTCCCCGAAATCTCAACATCAACAAACAATCCAGGATATCTGGATTTCATCAACTCCTCGGTCTCCCAGGTCAAATTAGGACCTAAACTATGTCGCCACTTTACTAGTACCATAGGAATTTGTTTCTTCCTAAGTTTAGTAATCTTCCTATCTAGGATTTCAACAGGTTCTTCAACCAATTTCTGAGTTTGATCAACTTTTAACTCCTGCAAAGGAAGAATTTGCGACTGGTCTTCAACATTGCATCTTCTAAGATAACACACATTAAACGTGTCATGTATACCAGCAAGTTCAGGTGGGAGATCTAATGAAACAGACTGCTCATTTACAACTTGGCGAACTTTGAATGGCCCAATATATCTAGGCGCCAACTTTCCACGTTTTCCAAAACGGATTACACCCTTCCATGGAGAAACTTTGAGGTAAACTAATTCACCTTCAACAAATACAACTGGTCGTCTTTTCGGATCTGCATACTGTTTCTGTCGGTCACGAGCAGCTTTCAACTTTTCACGTGCAATTGTAACTTTGTCAGCTGTCATTTGTACAATGTCGGGTCCAGCAAACTGTTTCTCACCGGCTTCCAACCAACAAGTAGGTGTTCTACAACGTCGACCATACAACATTTCATACGGAGGCATGCCAATACTGGAATGATACGAATTGTTATAAGTAAATTCAACCAATGGGAGATGAGAGTCCCATGAACCTCCATATTCGAAAATGCAAGCACGGAGCATATCCTCTAAAGTTTGAATTGTAGGTTCTGATTGACCGTCTGTCTGAGGATGATAAGCTGTGCTAAGATTTACACGTGTACCCAACTCTTGTTGCAAACCTTGCCAAAAATGAGAAACAAAACGAGAATCTCGGTCTGACACAATTGACAAAGGTATACCATGTCTAGTGACAATTTCATTTATGTACAACTGAGCAAGCTTAGTCAACGAGGCAGATTCACTAGCAGCAAGAAAATGTGCGCTTTTAGTCAACCGATCAACTATGACCCAAACCATATCATTACCTCTACTAGTGCGAGGAAGTTTAGTCACAAAATCCATCGTTATATGTTCCCATTTCCACTCGGGAATTTCCAACTGTTTCAGTGATCCGTACGGCTTTTGATGTTCAGCTTTAACTTGAGCACAAATATGACAAGTACCAACAAATCTAGCAATGTCAGTTTTCATTGTAGGCCACCAATACAACAGTTTCAAATCGTTATACATTCGAGTACTTCCAGGATGAATAGATAGTCTAGACTTATGTGCCTCATTCAAAATCAAATCACGGATATTACCAAATAAAGGAATCCATACTCGAGATTGATAAGTTAATAATCCTCTCGAATCTTCCACCAATTCATCTTTTCTTTTCAACATGACTTCGGATTTCAAATTAACATCTTTCAAAACTTCCATTTGAGCAACTTTAATCTGAGAAATCAAGTCAGAAGAAACATCCACTCTTAAGTAATAAATTCGATCAGAAGTACCCTTTCGACTTAAGGCATCAGCGACCACATTAGCTTTGCCTGGGTGGTATTTAATTTCACAGTCATAATCCTTGATTAACTCTAACCACCGCCTCTGTCGCATATTCAACTCTTTCTGAGAAAACACATACTGCAGACTCTTATGGTCAGTACAAACAACACATCTAGTACCATATAAGTAGTGTCTCCAAAGCTTTAGGGCAAATACAACCGCTGCAAGTTCCAAATCATGTGTTGGATAATTCCGTTCATGTGGTTTCAACTGTCGAGAAGCATAGGCGATAACTTTATCTCTTTGCATAAGTACACAACCCAAACCAGAATAAGAAGCATCACAGTAAACTACAAAATCATCTGTTCCATCTGGTAAGGCTAAAACAGGAGCTTGACATAACATTTGCTTTAAAGTCTGGAAGGCATGTTCCTGTTGACCAGTCCACATAAACTTTTCATCTTTTCGGGTCAACTTAGTTAATGGACCAGCAAGTTTAGAGAAGTCTTTTATGAATTTTCGATAATATCCCGCCAAACCCAAGAAACTCTTAATTTCTGAAGCAGACTTTGGGGCGTTCCAATTCATCACGGCCTCAACTTTTAATGGATCCACTTTCACACCATCATTACAAATTACATGGCCCAAAAATTGCACTTCTCTAATCCAAAACTCACATTTAGAAAACTTGGCATAAAGCTGTTCTCGTTTCAACGTTTCTAGAATCAGTCTTAAATGCATAGCATGCTCAGCCTCAGATTTCGAATATACAAGAATATCATCTATGAAGACAATAACAAATTTATCCAAAAAGGGTCGACAAACACGATTCATTAAATCCATAAACACTGCAGGTGCATTCGTCAAACCAAAAGGCATAACCAGGAATTCATAGTGACCATACCTGGTCCGAAAAGCAGTTTTAGAAATATCTTCATCACGAACACGAACCTGATGGTAACCCGACCTTAGATCAATTTTAGAATAAACTGAAGAACCCTGCAACTGATCAAATAAGTCATCTATTCTGGGCAGAGGGTATTTATTCTTTACTGTTCTCTTATTCAGTTCTCTATAATCGATACACATACGAAAAGACCCGTCTTTCTTTTTAACAAACAACACCGGTGCACCCCACGGCGAAGAACTAGGTCTAATGAAACCTTTATCCAACAACTCCTGTATCTGATTCATCATCTCACGGATTTCAGATGGAGCTAACCTATAGGGAGCTTTAGCAATAGGCGACGAGCCAGGAACAAGATCAATACGATATTCTACTTCCCTAACTGGTGGTAAACCAGGTAGTTCATCAGGGAACACCTCTGGATATTCACAAACTACCGGAACATCTAAAACAGTTTTCTTTTTAAATTTGGCATCAACTACATAAGCTAGATATGATTCACAACCTTTAGTCAATGACTTCCTAGCCTTCATCATAGAAATCAAAGGAAAGACCAAATTATCCCGTTCTCCTCGAGCCACAACATATGACTTTTCAGAGATTGGGATCCTAATCAACTTCTGATGACAATCAATGCTAGCTTTATTCTGACTCAACCAATCCATACCAATTATCACATCAAAACTAGGGATTGGCATCAACAAGAAAGAAATAAGGAAAGTCTGGTCATCAATCACAATGTTAGCTCCAGTTACCGAGGTGGTAACAGGAACCAATTTACCACTAGCAATTTCTACTTCTACAGGCTTGGTTATCACAGTAGGTACTAATTTCAACTTGTCACAGAAATTCACAGATATGAAAGTACAATTAGCACCCGAATCAAACAACACACGCGCCGGTACAGAGTTTATAAGAAATGTACCAGTTATAACATCTTCGGTGCGCACAGCCTCATCGACTGTCATCTGAAAAGCTCTACTAGTTGCTGGTGGAGGATTTTTACGCTTCTGACCTGTAGATGCAGAGCTTCTGACCGAACCCGACCCCGACTTTCCTGCCTCCGGACAATCACCCACTCGATGCCCCTCCTTTTTGCAAGACCAACATACAAAATTCGGATACCGACAACTCTTTATCTCATGACCCAGTTCTCCACATTTCAAACATTTATTGGTGTGTATTGTACAAGGCCCATCATGCCTAGATCTACACGAACCACACCAGTTAGAACTGCTCGTAGAACCACTTTTGCTAACAAACTTCTTATTCTGTCGACTGCCCTGAGAACTTGACTTTCCTTTGCTAGAAGAATCACCTCTAGACTTTGCAGCATTATCTCTAGATCGTGCTTCACGAAAACCTCTAATATCACTGTCAACCGATCGTGCAAGATTAAAAGCATGTGATAAACTATTAGCCAATCTTACAGTAGTACGGTAATGATGAGGTAAGGTATCCACAAACTGCTCAATTCGAGTTTTATCATCAGGAACCCAATGTTGAACAAACCGAAGCTTTTCTGTAAATTGGGATATTAGATCATCAATGGTCATATTATCTTTCAACTGAAGATTCACAAATTCTCTCCTAATCCGCGCCATGTCAAAATCAGAACAGTATTGATCACACACTGCTTGGTGAAAATCTTTCCATTTGATAGAATCTTTTTGTTGTTCGGTTAAATGACCTGTCACTGAATCCCACCAAACCATTGCTTCATCCTTCATACATTGGACAGCAAACATAACCTTGGATTCTTCCTCACAACGAGTCACACTAAATTTGCGTTCCATATCTCTTAACCAATTTAAGGTCACAGTTGGATTTGTACTCCCATGAAACACCGGTGGTTTACTCGACATGAAAGTTTTAAAAGAACACACCTTGCTAGTTTGAGAAGATGGACTAGCACCAAAAACAGAAGTTCGTTGTTGTGCAAGTAGTCTAGCTGCATCTTCCTCGGCTTTCTTTTTAAATTCTCTAAGAATTATCAACTCATCCTCCATTTCGTGTATATACTCATCCCTATTTGCTTCTACACCACCCATATGAGGGACACCCTCTTGATCATGTTGCTCAGTATTTGTTTCAAAAGGCGGAGCTTCAATCCGGGAAGCATTATTGGGGTTGGTGGTCGGTTGCTCATTATCTGCCATTTCTGAAATCAACACAACACTTGAAATATATTAATCGTTAGTACCTATCTACTAACAATCATCAACAATGCTAAATCCCATAACTAGAAAAGTTTGACATACCGTGCTCCAGTTTTGGGATTGAACATTCTTCAATGCTCAATTAACCCAAAACCACGCTCTGATACCAACTTATAACACCCCTCATTTACAATATCAATATAATGTTAGACACACGGAAGCGTAGGAATTTTAACCATATTTATATTTACACATACTATTAACTTACATCAAAAGTTTACAACTTTAAGTTACATCAAAGTGAAACTGTTCAAAACACAACATATGTCGGGGTATTATATAAAACAACTGATTTAGTACAAAAGATCAGAGTAGCTTGCAGTCAAACTGTTCTTGCACCAAAAGCATCTCAATCCTGCTACTCATTAGACTACAAATCTGCAGGAAAGAAAGATGAGGGATTAGCACATAGCTAAGTGAGAGAGTTCAACACCCAACATTCAACTTAGCATAACCATTAACTACAACAATCAACAACAACTTAATAATGAGGATCGGTGGTTCTGGAGATAACCATAATACCCGGGCGGCTCCCCAAGAACTCTTATCCAACCATATCCGTATGGCCATACGGACGAGACCGATAGCTAGTGGTTATCCTACTCAGATACAGTTCAATACACACAACATATGAAGCATATCCCTGTATCATTCACACGATAACCAACTAACCCAACCAACAGTTCATCAACTTGTCGACCTCATTGGCAACCAATATCCAAAGATCACACATAGCACATAGTGATAAAATCAACATTAATGATTAAACAACTCTATAATCATATCTAAAATTACTCGTTGTAATCAAATAATCACTACTAAATCAAATGGTGAGTTTGAATCCACTCACCGATACCTCAGAAGTCGCTACACTCAGCTTCTAATCACTGAGTCTTTGGGGTATCTGAAACATCACACAACAAACAAGTTAGTAACTTGTTTCTAACTAATAATAGTTAACTTCACAATTCAAGTTACAATGAGTAACAATTATAACTATTTGTATTATATAAACTCAGGTTCACAAACTATCATAATCATCAAAATTTAACAGACAAACGCGATCCGGACTAGGCATGGTGGGATCGCGTTCTTCAGTAGAAAAAGTTCTGTAACCGAAAAGCACTAGCAAACGCGATCCGTATATTTGGCCAGGATCGCGTTTCCAAGGCCAAATCCTGACTGGGACGTTTTATAACTAGTGAACGCGATCCGGACTCGAGGCTGGGATCGCGTTGAGCTGCGTTTCAGCTCAGGTACAGACCTGCAATTACATTTCAGCTCGAACCAAACTTAACCAAATCACCAAGTTTCAGTTACAATTCGACTTAGGCATGTTTTTAACATCAAATACAATCATACTACACCTATATAACAATAACCAACAACAATAACATTCAATTACTCTAAATTCCCACCAAAATCATGAAACCCAATTAACTTTTCAATTAGCTTCAATCATAAATCAAGAACATGGATATGAACCATATAACTAATCAAAATCATCATATAACAGCTCATATCACTTTTAATCATCATAAAGCCCCAACACAAAAAGTAATTCATCAATCACTTATAAACTTTTAAATTCTTGAGTTTATGAAATATTTACCTAATCACAAGATGAACAAACTAATAGGAGATAGAGGATGATGGTGAAGCTTTCTACACAATCACAACTTAAATTTCCTCCAATGATTTGATGAATTAATCTTGACTTTACTTAGGGTTTAGGTTAGTTTCTTGAATGTGAATGAAGAAGAACAAAATGGTAAAGTAACCACCAAATAAAGGTCGGCCCTTCTATTTTAGCCGACTCAAACATTGGGTATTTTATATCCGTTCTAAATCTGTTGTCTGGAACCTAAAAACCAATTGCGAGAAATTTATTTTATTATACCGTCAACTTTAATATTTTAAAATAAGCAACCTTTCACTAACCACAATAAGTCCTGAGACTTATTTCACCAACTTCCACAATTAAACAATTATATCAAATAATTTCTAAAACAATTAAATACTCAATTTAAATAGAAAAATACCAGGCCACTGGAGAGGATGTTACAATTTAAGCTTGTTTCGGGTGTGTTTTCTAGAGAGAGAGGGTGTACCGATTTAGAGAGAGAGAATGAGCTAGAGAGAGAGTTGAGAGAGATTGAGTGAAGAGGTGAGTTTGAGTGAGAGAGTGGGGAAGAGGGTGAGGGTTTGGCACCCCTCACCTTGGCCGGCCTATGGTGGGGTCCACCATGTGTGGATCTCACCAACTATTGTTCCCTCGTGTTTGCGCTCCGTGCGGTGTTCGTTTCCCCGGTCGTTTAAACGTAAAAATCATTTTATACGCGATTAAATATACGTTTGAAAATACGAAATAATACCCGATTATTAAGTTGAAGCATTTTATCAAAATACTTTGTTTTTAAGTTATAAATTATAACTTAGTTTGTTTTGTCGGTTGGTCGAGTTTTCGGAGAGTTCGGTGACGTTTTAATTAAAACGTACGTTTTCCGTTATATTATAAACATAATATAAAGTAGTCATTAAAGTAATTAAATATCGCATTATTTAATAATCGTTTTACAATGTTCGCAAGTTTGTACACTTGTTGTTTTATACGATATGTACTAATCGTATACGCGTATATATATATATTCCATCCATATATACATATAGTAATTAACGTATATAATTCTATTTCATATTATATACAAGTAATAAACACGTAATTAGGAAAATTTTAAATTGGTCCTAATTTTGGGGTTGTTACACATATCCATCCCATAAAGTACAGATGACCTTCAAGCCTCTATAAACGATGATTATAAGTACATGCACAAAGCAGTCAGTAAACTAATAGACAATATAAATGTTGCAGGAATAAATGAACTAAAAAGGTAATATTACTTCAGATCTTCAAGCACCAGAGTCATTCTCTTCCCTTGTTTTCCATTATCTTTAGGGTAAAACTCCAAGTTTCCAGATTCAACAACACATCAGATAACATCTATAAGGAGTCACAATTTTAGTAAAACAATAACAAAAATAGAAAACATAAAATGCGACCAAACAATATCAGACTAAAACATCTTACCAACTGGTTTGTCAGGATCATCACCATGATTTGAGATTTCAGAAAAAGGGAAAAAATCAAAACCATGCTCAGGGCCATCAAAGTGTTGAGCTTTCTTGATTACGGTACCACGATAAAAGTTTAGCTTATAACGGTGTTTGAGAGCAGGATATTTGCCATTGTTATCACCTACTCCAAACTTACTCATAAAGACAACAATTCCTTCAGAGATGAGCCCCTCAAACTGCGGACACAGAACCATCTTCAAACTTGCTTGGATCTTATCGGACTGCATACATCATTACAAATTAATACAACATAGCAACTAATAAATAATACACGTATTTATAAAACAACATGCATTACCCTCTCATCCATCACTATCATGTCCATACTGAAATTTGTTTTCCACACTTTCAGTATCCGAACTTTCAGTTTCCAAACGTCCTTACCGGTGTCAAGATCGGCAATGTAGTTGAACCGTCCATCCTCCATTGTTGATCGTAAATACAAATTTCAAATGGTGAATGATGATGTGAGGTATGCAGTCAAGAGGGATTTATAGTTGGAGGAGAAGGAGACCATCGGTATTCCAATATTGGGAGTGATCATAAGAAGCGTGGAAGCAAAATTAATGTCAGTTGGCTATGCAGAAAAATGATGGAAGCATGCCCTAAAGATAAATAGTGTATCTTGGAAATTCCAAATAATAATAATAATAAAGCGTATAATAAGAAAACTCAAATTTGGGAAATTTAATCCGATGAATTATTTTTGAAGAAAATTCTAAATTAGGAGATAATTTATTTCATATTAGAGTGCCACGTAAGCATGTCCATTGTCTAAAAAGGGGACAAATCAGCTATATGACATAAGCATTAACCCCTTTCTATTAGATATGAAGATTCATGTTTTTTAGATATTATATTGCTAGATTAATTTTGTAATTCAGGTAGCAATCAATTTATTTTGGTTAGGTTTTACCCAGATCACATTCACATCCAAATCCGCGTTTATTTCTAGTTGTTAATTAGTTCATTGTAAATTGTAGATTCCGATTAGTTTGTTTTCTAAATGTTTAGAATTTGATTCTTTTGTTTTTGTTTTTTCGTGTGTTGTTTGTTTACATTTCTCAATCAATTTTATTTCTTTTTTTGGCTCATTTCATTTCATTAAATTTCTCGTTACCAAATGTATATACAAAGAGATAGGGGGTGAGCGTGGTACGGAACCGGTACCGAACCGCTTGGTACCGGTTATTTTTTTGACCCTAAAGTGAGTATCGAATACCAGACCGTTTAAAGCGGTACGGTACCGGTACGGTTCCGGTACGGGTAAAAGTGGTACTATAACGCTTTGGTACCAAAAAATAGTAGAATATATAATAAGTAAACCTATCTACGTATTTTGTATTCGATAAAATTCAAAGAAGATAAATATTAATAAATCTCAAATAAAACAAAAACATCATTGAGTGACATAGATGGATATTGACAAAGAAAAACAAATATATACAACGACGTTATAGTACCGTTAGTCTAACTCTATTTCATACTTTTTAATTACCCAAAAAAAATCATTTTTATATTCATAGACATCATGTGATCATAGAATGAGGTTTCAAATAAATCTCTTTATGAACCTATGGAACTATAACAAAGAAAAATAT
This sequence comes from Helichrysum umbraculigerum, assembly GCA_949592205.1. Lineage (NCBI taxonomy): Eukaryota > Viridiplantae > Streptophyta > Magnoliopsida > Asterales > Asteraceae > Helichrysum > Helichrysum umbraculigerum. The sequence continues at coordinate 140,476,457 of CATIUR010000004.1, read as the reverse complement.
GTATATTTCGGATATGGTACCAAAGCGGGAAAAGTGGTAAAATAACGGTACCGAACCGGTTGGTATCGGTTATCTTTTTGGCCCTAAAGTAAGTACCGAATACCGGATCGTTTAAAGCGGTTTGGTACGGTACCGGTACAGGATCGGGATTCAGGTACGAATGCTCACCCCTAAACGGAAAGGGTCGTGTTTTTTGCACGGGGACTTTTCATACATGGGAAGGAAAGGAACATCACATACCGCCTTCCGCGGGTTAGGGCCTGTAACAACCGCCAAATTAGGGCTTGTATTAGCGCCTAATTCTTTGTTAATACCTGTAATTAGTTCTGTGTTAGGCTAATTTATGTATCGGATTATATGTTGGTAAATATATACAACTTGGCGATTTGATTAAATCGTATGTAACTTAAATAGAATGAAATTCTATTCGATTAACACGGACGTTGGTGAACAAATGTTTATAAACTAAAATAACGCAATTATGACCGAAATACTATTTTATAATAGTTTGTAACTACCTTGTACTACTCGATAAAAACGTACACGATTTAAAAACAAAAGTAATTAAATTTAAGTTAAACTATTAAAGAGTTAAGGAAATAATTTAAATAAATTATTTAACAAGAGTTGTGATTTTATAAATGTAATTAAACGCGTGAAATAAATGTTTAACGTTTAAACGACGGAGCAAACGAACACCGCACGGGGAGCGGAGAATGAAAGTTGGAGGTTAAACCCCCAACTTCCCTTCTCTTCCTTCTCATTTCTCTCCACTCACTCTCTCTCTTACTACTCCCTCCTCTCTTTCTCTTTCAAAGTTTCATCACCACAAATCCCACAAAACCGCAAAATACTACCATCAAACGACGCCGGATCATACCCCATCTTTAGAAGAAAACGTTCACCATCACACGATCTATCATCCTATCTTTTCGGATTTTCAATCCGACACTTTGTAAGTTTCCGACAAATCCCGATATCTCTTGTTTTCGATCATTTTTACTAGTATGCGGTTTTAATAGGCTTAATATGTTCATATAAGGGTTGGGTAAAAGATTTGGACCCAACGGAAACCGGAAAACTCGTTTTCGACAAAAATTCCGGCCATCAGACCGCTACGTCGCATTTGGCCAGGGGCCTCTGCGACGTCGCGGCCTACGTCGCATAAAAAACCTCAACGTCGCATTAGCGACGCTGCCTCCTACGTCGCATTGATTTGCGAAGGTCGCATCATGCGACGTACATGCCTACGTCGCACCTTACGTCGCAAGCCTACGTCGCATGCTACGTCGCACAAAACAGAACTTTGAAAACTCAGATTTTCACTAAGTGTCGAATTTATACAACTTCAAATACTTATGTCATACGACTTAACAAACGTCATAGAATATACTTTCTATTACAATTACACTAAATTGCGTTATAAATGATAAACTTTAATTATAACAAATCACCAACGGGCCGTATACCTTGATACAAACGAGAACGAACCAACATTACACACGACGGGTTGTATGAACAACTAGCCTAGATGGTCTTGCGAGACATCTACTTACTTAACCTTACGTGTTTAGGCACTAGAAGGTTACGGGTTCGGAGAACCTACTTGCTTTACTACTACTTGCTATTTACCACTACTCGACTAAGGTGAGTCTTACAGCCCCATTTTTACTGTTTTATACTTTGGGGTGAGATACTTAGCAACTGTTTTACGCATGAACACAATGTACTGAACTGAAAACATTACTGAAAACATTACTGATTACAAACAAACGCATGAGTTACTTTTATCCACTGAAAGCCTCCTTATCGTAAGTTGTTAGTTATGGTCTTAAGCGCGAGTACTAGTAAATGGATCCATTTGGGACTGACAATCCCTGTCTGGGGTGGTAGCGCCACCACATACTGATTTACACGTAGAAACAGACATATTAGTATTTGTTACATATGAGTGTGCGGATAGCACTCACGGGGGTACGTGATTTATTTCACACTACACGGTTAAGCTTCAACTTATGAGCTCATGGCACTGTACTGATATACTGATTAACTTACTTTGCTTGATAGCAATACGGGTACATACTTGTGGTTCATTACATCTACTTATTACTAAACCTGTGAGATTCACCAACCTTTTTGGTTGACACTTTTAGCTTTGTATCTCAGGTACACATACGGAGTAGAATCACTCCAGGATTACTAGCTAGAGTCGCATGATTTCCAAACTGCATTTAACGGAGATTCTTTGGCATTATCTTTTGTAACTACGATTATGTAATAGAATCTCCCGCTATACGCGTGGACTCTAGGGAACTACTTTTTGTATACGAAAACCTACGGTTTTCAAACGATTATTATTTATGAAACCTTTTCTAAACGTCTCATTTAGAGGTCGTTTACTATTAATCTTGTGCTTTGTATATTGATTAGTAACACCCAAATGTATGCTTCCGCAACTCGTTAAACTTGGGGGTGTTACAGATTGGTATCAGAGCCTAAGGTTATAGTGAACTAGGTTGCATTTAGTAGACCTAGACTATGACCATTAGGCAGTATTCCCTTACTAGGCATAATTGGTTCAGGAATCACACCATACGACTTTAATTTAACATAGCCTGATCAACTATGTACAATTAAGGAAAGATGATGTGCGGTCTGAAATGGTTGTGTCGAACAGGAATGCGTTAGTTGACTCTGACCACGAGAGAACCGGACCATTACTTGATACATGCTAGACACTAGGCTGGATATTATATATTTATACATATTAGCCTCGTCTTACTTACACTCTGCCACAGGAATGGCAAACACACCACCTAATCCGACACACTCTCACTCACATGGGTCGCAGAACCCAAGGGTAACAAGGAGGAACAACAGGTTGCCTCGAGCTGGCCCGTACTCTACTCACTTCACCTTGCCAGCCTTAGCCGCTAGGGTGAACCAACACGAGTAACGACTTCGCACCATGGATGTCGTGTTGCAAGAAACCAACGAAAACTGGCGACTTACATCTCTTGAACGCATCGAACAAGCCTCTGAGAATCACGAAACCACCGTTACTAATGTGGACATTCTTCTCAACAGAGTGGTGGAGATAAGCGTGGAAACCACTCTTTTGAAACACAGACTTGATGAGTGTGAACAACGCTCACGGGAAACGGAAGAATATACCCGTGGATTAGTACAGCGACTAGCATTAGCTGAAGACAACGCTCGACAAGCCAGCAGACTTGCAAATACCGTGGATCGTCTCATCGAAATGATGGAGCAGATTAACTTACGTTAAGACTAACTTAGTCCTTGTTTTGTAAACTATCCTGTAATCTAGTAACTATCTAAACACTACTCTATGTTTCAGTCGGATGTAGCAATTCCCGATGTCTTTTGTAATACATCTGTAGGATGTAACCTTTGAACTCGTACCGTCTATCAAATATTCCTTGCTGTTTCGACTCATATTAATTGCCATAATCCTTTTTCCATATTGATGTTATGTATTACCATCTTTATACATGTACATCTGAAATAAATGCAATTTTCTTACAAAATCTCATGTATCTTCATTTCTTTTATTGAAGAGTCATGCCGCCAAAGTCAAGACCTTACACCGATGCCCAGATTACCTCCCTTATAACCCAGGCTGTTACTGAAGCCTTAGCTCGGAATACTCCACCAGGTTCCACAAGAAACAGCGATGCCGCTGAAACCTCTGCTGCTAAACCTTGTTCATACAAGGATTTTCAAAACTGCAAACCCTTGAGCTTCAAGGGAACCGAAGGAGCCATCGGACTTATCAGATGGTTCGAAAAGATGGAATCCGTTTTTCGCATCAGCAAATGTGCGGAGGACGACAAAGTCAAATTCTCCACCTGCACCCTCGAAGATGGTGCCCTTTCGTGGTGGAATTCCTATACCCAGTCTGTGGGTATTGATACCGCTTATCTACTCCCTTGGGAGGATCTGAAGAAAATGCTCACTGATGAGTATTGCCCGGCCGAACAACTTCATAAACTGGATGAAGAGTTCTGGAACTTAAAAGTGCAAGGAACTGATATCGTTGGATACACCACCCGATTCCAACAACTTACTGTTCTTCGACCAGCTATGGCAGGCACTGAGCCCGACAAGATCAAGAAGTATATCCGCGGCCTCCCGGAACCTGTCCGGGGAAATGTCGCCTCATCAAAACAAACCACACTTCATGGTGCCATTCGGCTGGCCCATGAACTTCTAGCCATGAACGAGGACCCCGAACCACCCACTTCATCTTCCAACAGCAACAAAAGAAAGTGGTCTGACAATCACAACAACCACCAAAACAAGAAACCTGAAACCATTAAAGCCTACATCTCCAGTTCTGATGACAAGGGGGCGTACAAGGGAACCAAGCCCTATTGCCCAAAGTGCCAACGACACCACCATGGTTCGTGTCCCTGCAGCAAGTGTAAAAGATTTGGACACTTGGCTAGGGACTGTAGATCAAACACCACTGACATCAACACCTCGGCACCAAAGACTTGTTATGGGTGCAACGGTACGGGGCATTTCAAGAAAGACTGCCCGAAGCTGAACAACAACAACAACAGGAACAACAACAATGCTCGAGGAAGAGCTTTTGTACTGAAATCTGGGGAAGCCCGTCAAGACCCGAATGTGGTCACGGGTACGTTTCTTCTCAACAACTTGACTGCATCTGTATTATTTGATACTGGTGCTGATAAGAGCTTTATTTCCGACGAATTTTACCCACTACTTGACACTACACCTATTGCCTTAGATTCTAAGTACGCAATAGAATTGGCAAACGGAAAACTTATTGAGGCCGACAGTGTGGTACCTAATTGCACTCTGAACTTAGCTAACGAGCTCTTTTCCATTGACTTGATACCTGTCGAAATCGGCAGCTTTGACATCATCGTCGGTATGGATTGGTTGTCCAAGTACCGAGCCGAAATCGTTTGTTTTGAGAAAATCGTACGCATTCCTCTCGTCACCGGTGGAACTTTGAGCATACAAGGGGAGACCGGTGGGACGAGAATAAACATCATTTCTTGCATGAAAACCCGAAAATACTTGAGAAAAGGGTATCAGGCAATCCTCGCACACGTTATGGAGAAAAAGTCGGTGGAAAAGCGACTTGAGGATGTGCCTATCGTTCGAGACTTCCCAGAAGTCTTTCCTGAAGACTTGCCTGGCCTTCCGCCACCTAGACAAGTCAAATTTTCTATTGACCTTGTGCCCGGTGCAGCACCCGTGGCACGAGCACCTTACCGATTAGCCCCATCCGAACTTCAGGAGTTGTCTACTCAGTTACAGGAACTCCTGGACAAGGGATTTATTCGACCAAGTTCCTCACCTTGGGGAGCTCCGGTCCTGTTTGTGAAAAAGAAAGACGGTTCTTTCCGCATGTGCATCGACTACCGTGAACTCAACAAATTAACTGTCAAGAACCGTTACCCACTTCCTCGCATTGATGACCTGTTTGACCAACTCCAGGGATCGAGTTTTTATTCAAAAATCGATCTACGGTCAGGTTATCATCAACTCCGAGTTCGTGACGATGACATTCCAAAAACAGCTTTCCGAACTCGCTACGGGCATTATGAATTCCAAGTGATGCCATTCGGCTTAACCAACGCACCGGCAGTATTCATGGATCTTATGAATCGGGTGTGCAAACCTTACCTTGACAAGTTTGTTATCGTCTTTATCGATGACATCTTGATTTACTCACGCACTGAACAAGAACACGCGCAACACCTGAAAACCATCCTAGAACTGCTCAAACACGAAGAGTTATACGCCAAATTCTCTAAGTGTGAGTTCTGGATGCAAACCGTTCAATTCCTTGGACACGTCGTTGATAATCAAGGAATTCATGTCGATCCTTCGAAAATCGAGGCTATCAAATGTTGGCAAGCACCTACAACACCGACCGAGGTACGCCAATTCTTAGGACTCGCCGGATACTACAGGCGATTCATTGAGAATTTTTCGAAAATAGCCCTACCTCTCACTGCACTGACTCAAAAAGAAAAGAAGTTCGATTGGACTGACAAACAGGAGTCGGCTTTTCAACTACTAAAACAAAAACTCTGCAGTGCACCTATCTTATCTTTACCTGAAGGCAACGATGACTTCGTGGTATACTGTGATGCTTCACACCAAGGTCTTGGTTGCGTGCTGATGCAACAAGACAAGGTTATCGCTTACGCCTCTCGACAACTCAAGGTCCACGAAAAGAATTACACAACTCATGACCTAGAGTTGGGGGCTGTTGTATTTGCTCTGAAAATCTGGAGACACTACTTATACGGTACCAAGTGTACAATCTTTACTGACCATAAAAGTCTCCAACATATCTTCGATCAAAAGGATCTCAACATGAGGCAACGTCGATGGGTTGAGTTGCTCACTGATTACGATTGCGAAATTCGCTATCATCCAGGTAAGGCGAATGTTGTCGCCGATGCCTTAAGCCGAAAAGAACGAGTGAAACCACTTCGAGTTCGAGCTCTCGGTATGACCATTCACAACGACCTCATCAATCAAACTCTCACTGCTCAACTCGAAGCACTCAAACCAGAAAACTTGATAAACGAGGCCTTGCGGGGCATGGACAAACAATTTGAAACCAAACCTAACGGGGCCAAATACTTCTCGAATCGAATCTGGTTGCCAAGTTTTGGGAACCTGCGAGACTTGGTGATGGATGAAGCTCACAAGTCTAAATACTCGATACACCCCGGTGCCGACAAAATGTATCACGGCATCAAGGAAATGTACTGGTGGCCCAACATGAAATCGGACATTGCAACCTATGTTGGCAAGTGTCTTACTTGTTCCAAAGTTAAAGCTGAACACCAGAAACCTTCCGGTTTGCTACAACAACCCGAAATACCAGAGTGGAAATGGGAACAGATCACCATGGATTTCATTACTAAACTCCCGAAAACTTCTAACGGTTGCGATACCATTTGGGTGATCGTTGACCGACTCACTAAATCTGCTCATTTCCTAGCCATCAAGGAAACTGATAAGATGGAACGTTTGACACGGATCTACCTGAAAGAGATCGTGTCAAGACACGGCGTGCCCATCTCAATCATCTCCGACCGGGATGCTCGGTTTACTTCTCGCTTCTGGCAATCACTGCAAAAATCTCTTGGTACTCGTCTGGATATGAGTACGGCTTCACATCCTCAAACCGATGGCTAGAGCGAACGAACCATACAAACACTGGAAGATATGCTACGAGCCTGCGTAGTTGACTTCGGTAAAAACTGGGAAAATCACTTGCCGTTGTGCGAGTTTTCGTACAACAACAGTTATCACACCAGCATAAAGGCTGCACCCTTCGAGGCACTGTACGGTCGTAAGTGCCGATCACCTATCTGTTGGACTGAGGTGGGGGATACCCAACTCACCGGTCCAGAAATCATACATGAAACAACTGAAAAGATCGTCGGCATACAAAACCGACTAAAAGCCGCGCGTGATCGTCAGAAAAGCTATGCTGATGTGAGACGCAAACACCTTGAGTTCCAAGTAGGGGACAAGGTACTTCTCAAAGTGGCACCGTGGAAAGGTGTCGTTCGATTCGGAAAACGAGGCAAACTAAATCCTAGATACATCGGGCCATTCGAAATCCTTGAAAAGATTGGCCCAGTGGCATACCGCCTGCAACTTCCTGCTGAACTTAGCAACGTTCACAACACATTCCACATTTCTAATCTGAAGAAATGTCTGTCTGACGAGACACTGATTATACCGCTCGACGAAATTCAGATCGATGATAAACTTCATTTTGTCGAGGAACCTATGGAAATAATGGACCGCGAGGTCAAACAACTAAAACAGAGTCGTATTCCCATCGTAAAAGTCAGGTGGAATTCTAGACGTGGTCCTGAATTCACCTGGGAACGGGAGGACCAAATGCGACAGAAATACCCACATCTCTTCCCAGACAATGCACCGACCGTGCAATCAAGCTAATTTCGGGACGAAATTCTTTTAACAAGGGGAGAATGTAACAACCGCCAAATTAGGGCTTGTATTAGCGCCTAATTCTTTGTTAATACCTGTAATTAGTTCTGTGTTAGGCTAATTTATGTATCGGATTATATGTTGGTAAATATATACAACTTGGCGATTTGATTAAATCGTATGTAACTTAAATAGAATGAAATTCTATTCGATTAACACGGACGTTGGTGAACAAATGTTTATAAACTAAAATAACGCAATTATGACCGAAATACTATTTTATAATAGTTTGTAACTACCTTGTACTACTCGATAAAAACGTACACGATTTAAAAACAAAAGTAATTAAATTTAAGTTAAACTATTAAAGAGTTAAGGAAATAATTTAAATAAATTATTTAACAAGAGTTGTGATTTTATAAATGTAATTAAACGCGTGAAATAAATGTTTAACGTTTAAACGACGGAGCAAACGAACACCGCACGGGGAGCGGAGACTGAAAGTTGGAGGTTAAACCCCCAACTTCCCTTCTCTTCCTTCTCATTTCTCTCCACTCACTCTCTCTCTTACTACTCCCTCCTCTCTTTCTCTTTCAAAGTTTCATCACCACAAATCCCACAAAACCGCAAAATACTACCATCAAACGACGCCGGATCATACCCCATCTTTAGAAGAAAACGTTCACCATCACACGATCTATCATCCTATCTTTTCGGATTTTCAATCCGACACTTTGTAAGTTTCCGACAAATCCCGATATCTCTTGTTTTCGATCATTTTTACTAGTATGCGGTTTTAATAGGCTTAATATGTTCATATAAGGGTTGGGTAAAAGATTTGGACCCAACGGAAACCGGAAAACTCGTTTTCGACAAAAATTCCGGCCATCAGACCGCTACGTCGCATTTGGCCAGGGGCCTCTGCGACGTCGCGGCCTACGTCGCATAAAAAACCTCAACGTCGCATTAGCGACGCTGCCTCCTACGTCGCATTGATTTGCGAAGGTCGCATCATGCGACGTACATGCCTACGTCGCACCTGACGTCGCACCCGACGTCGCACCCTACGTCGCACCTTACGTCGCAAGCCTACGTCGCATGCTACGTCGCACAAAACAGAACTTTGAAAACTCAGATTTTCACTAAGTGTCGAATTTATACAACTTCAAATACTTATGTCATACGACTTAACAAACGTCATAGAATATACTTTCTATTACAATTACACTAAATTGCGTTATAAATGATAAACTTTAATTATAACAAATCACCAACGGGCCGTATACCTTGATACAAACGAGAACGAACCAACATTACACACGACGGGTTGTATGAACAACTAGCCTAGATGGTCTTGCGAGACATCTACTTACTTAACCTTACGTGTTTAGGCACTAGAAGGTTACGGGTTCGGAGAACCTACTTGCTTTACTACTACTTGCTATTTACCACTACTCGACTAAGGTGAGTCTTACAGCCCCATTTTTACTGTTTTATACTTTGGGGTGAGATACTTAGCAACTGTTTTACGCATGAACACAATGTACTGAACTGAAAACATTACTGAAAACATTACTGATTACAAACAAACGCATGAGTTACTTTTATCCACTGAAAGCCTCCTTATCGTAAGTTGTTAGTTATGGTCTTAAGCGCGAGTACTAGTAAATGGATCCATTTGGGACTGACAATCCCTGTCTGGGGTGGTAGCGCCACCACGTACTGATTTACACGTAGAAACAGACATATTAGTATTTGTTACATATGAGTGTGCGGATAGCACTCACGGGGGTACGTGATTTATTTCACACTACACGGTTAAGCTTCAACTTATGAGCTCATGGCACTGTACTGATATACTGATTAACTTACTTTGCTTGATAGCAATACGGGTACATACTTGTGGTTCATTACATCTACTTATTACTAAACCTGTGAGATTCACCAACCTTTTTGGTTGACACTTTTAGCTTTGTATCTCAGGTACACATACGGAGTAGAATCACTCCAGGATTACTAGCTAGAGTCGCATGATTTCCAAACTGCATTTAACGGAGATTCTTTGGCATTATCTTTTATAACTACGATTATGTAATAGAATCTCCCGCTATACGCGTGGACTCTAGGGAACTACTTTTTGTATACGAAAACCTACGGTTTTCAAACGATTATTATTTATGAAACCTTTTCTAAACGTCTCATTTAGAGGTCGTTTACTATTAATCTTGTGCTTTGTATATTGATTAGTAACACCCAAATGTATGCTTCCGCAACTCGTTAAACTTGGGGGTGTTACAGGGCCCAATACCATCTAGGACAGTGTATGGGGGAGGTTAGACGTAGACAGCCTTACCCCTACCCTAAGGTAGAGAGGCTGCTTCCGGTTCTACCTAAAGGTAGAAAGGACCTCCGGCCTTTTGCAGGGGATGGGATTCGAACCCATGACCTCTTGTTCAGAGGCAAGGGACTCAACCACTAATACAACCCTGCTGCTTTTCATACATGCACAGGTGAAAAAGATGAATGGACAGTTATATCCTTTGACACTCGGCAATTCGTTCACCGAAGACTCCATTATATTTCGGTCTTTTTCCATTGTGTGTTGATGACTTTACTTGAAAATTAAAAGGAATCTCTCCTGCCATCTATACTTGCATATTTTTTTGCAGAAACTCCAAGCTTTTATATTTCGGGGGGAGTATGGGACAACAATAAGACAACAATAATTTTCATCATCAGGATTTGAAATTCACCTCGAAAACAAACAGATTTGTGTTGAGATTTTTGACCTCCAAATTCAGAGCCCACCAACCTTTTATATTTCGGGTCAGTTTCGGATCACCTAATGAGCTTTCAAATTCACCTACCAACATAAATAAATTTTTGGTGACTCAAATCTGATTGGAGATCTTGGTGACTTATTATTTCCTGGTCTTCTCGAAATTCCATATACAGGATTGAGATATACATGGACCAACCAACGAAGTGAAGGTGCCAACATTCCAGAGCGTATTGATCGGGTTCTTGGTAACGTTGATCTCTTTCAAAGGTGTCCTTCACATACTCTTCTTCATTAGCCATTGATCGGAAGTGATCACGCCCCTCTTATATATTGCTCACATCCTTCAAAGAGAAAGAAGATCACTAGATTTCGCTTTGAGTCAATGTGGACTACCCATGAAGAACGTGAGAACCGTTAGCAATAATATTATTTATAAGGATTTTGCATAGATTAGTTTTTAGTACTTTATGCTTTAATACTTGTAACTTACTTGAATGACATTTTGGTAATTTATGATGTAAGATGGTTAGGGTATAAATTTGGTGATTATTGTATCATTATTGTTTATATTGAAAATGTTTTAATTACGTACAAATTTCCAACAGCTTTTAAAACTAATAAATTACGTACGTATCTTTGGAATTATTTGTTTGAAAATGTTAGAGCACCTCCAATGAAGACTTTTTTAAAAAAAAATTTATGCAAAAAAGCTTTTGAATAGCTTTTTATCATTGGAGTCCAAAGCTTTTTTGTTCAATAGCTTGACAAATCTCAAGTCTTTCACCAAAAGTTTTTTTGACAAAGTATGTGTGTAGGATTCAAAAAGAAAAACTTTATAAAAGTTTTTATCATTGGAGGGAAAGCTTTATTAAAAGCTTTTTATATAAATGGTGAAAGTGGCACTCAAAAAAGCTTTTAAAAGCTTTTTATTGTTAGAGATGCTCGTTAATTTACAACAATAACACCATTGGTTGGTTCACATTAGTTGCAAATGGGTCGGTGCCTCCAAGTCTGAAAAAGTACATGACACACTCGTGTTGAACTTAGAATGCAAAAAGGGATGGTTTTATGGTTTTTATTATTAAATATATATATATATTAACTTATCTATTTAATATATTATGAAGATAAGAAGAAGTCAGTAACTAATTAGAGTCTAGAATGAAATTAACAAGGTATGTTATGCCCACGCTTTGCATCGGGAAAATATTATTTTATTCGATCGAATAGTAACTTGCACTTTGTTTATATATTAATTTTTTTTGTAAGTCCGATCTGTCTCTTTTAGTTACAACTATTGAATGTTGACTTAATATTAAAAATTAAAATTTTCTTCAACAAAAGATGTAAGATGCATTAGTGATGATTTATGCACAAATTCAATTTTTCTTAAAATAAAACGATTATATGTATATTTTTTTATAATTAAAATTTTTAATCAAGATTCAAATGCTTTATAAATAGTTTTTATAGACATAGGTAAAGCATAACTAAAAATCACATATACTCATAAAAATAAATTTAAGGAAGTAAAATTATTTAGATTTATATGATATTTCAATCACAACTGGACAGTTTGATAATATAGTTTCATTTATAAAATAAGTATGGTCAAGTGACTGAAAAAAGTACATAACCAAAAAATAATCGTAAGAAAATAATAATTTGATTTGTCTCAATTTTCACATAAATTAAAGATTTGCTTTACCGAGTTATCAATATAGAGAGAGATCGATATCCATAAAAAATCGTTACACAGTTTTAATAAATATATTAAATTTTATAAATTATTTTAACTGGAAAATCAAAAGTAAACCTAACAAACTACCTTGAAAGTGAAAATTAAAAGAATACCATATAAACTTAAGGTATGAGAGGAAGGTTGTTATTGGATACAAAATAATAATTAAATTTATCAAAAAAGTTGATTTATCGAGTTATCAATATAAAGAGATATTGGTATTCATAAAAAATCGTTACACAATTTTAATAAATGAATTAAATCTAATAAATTATTTTAAATAGGGAATTAAAATTGAATCTCGCAAACTACTTTTAAAAGTGAAAATTAAAATTAGTGCCATATAAACTTAAGGCATGAGAGGAAGGTTGCTATTGGATAAAAAATGATAATTAAATTTGTAATGGCATTATCTTTTATTATATTTAAAATACCATTCAAGTGGAGACAAAATAGAACCTTCTTTTTTACTATTCATAAAAGTTCAAGGATTGATATTACATATAAACTTAAGGCATGAGAGGAAGGTTGCTATAGGATAAAAAATAATAATTAAATTTGTAATGGCATTATCTTTTATTATATTTAAAATACCATTCAAGTGGAGACAAAATATAACCTTTTTTTTTTACTATTTATAAAAGTTCAAGGATTGATATTATAGGTAATAATAAGACAACTAGCATCACTCACCTAGCTATACATCACAATTAGGAATGTTTACATGTGAATACACTTTGATCGTAATGGTTAATAACCATGCATCTTGAGAAAATTAAATATGTTTGGTTTTAACAATCGTATCACCGTATATTATATATTATTTAGGTAATCAAGCTTTTGAGGAAGATTAAATTATGTTGGAGTTGTACTCAAGTTGAGGTAAGATAATGGGTATGTTTGGCGCGTTCATTTTACGAGCTTATGGGAGCTTGTAGCTTATAGCTTGTAGCTTATGGTTTTCATAAGTTCCGTTTGGCTACCAAAATTTTAAGTAGCTTATGGTTTCCATAAGCTCCAAAACCATAAGCTACTTGAAGTAGCTTATGAAAGTAGCTTGTAGCTTATGGAAAATGAAATTACATAAATACCTTCCAAATAATTATATATCATCTTTTAAAATTAATATATTTGCCATATATGTCATTTTACATTCATAAGCTACAAGCTCCAGTTACTCTGCCAAACACAAATATTACCACAAACTCCAGCTACAAACTCCAGCTACAAGCTACAAGCTACAAGCTACCAGCTCCAGCTACAAACTACCAACTCCAGCTAGTTGTGCCAAACATACCCAATGTTTGCAAAAACCGGGTACACAATCAAAATTAATAGAGTTTTTGAGTTAACTTATTTTATTAAGTTATATATTGGTGTGCTTGATTGAATTGTGATACATGTGGGTACAAGGAAAACTTTATTCATACATGTGGGATGGGATTATGGGTAGTATACTATGCCATGATTCTATATGATACTTGTACTATATGATTGATGATAGTCACACTAGATGATGAACCATGATGCTTTAGACACGATGCACGATTAGGGGCCCTATTATTTGATGCTAGATGAAAAGATGAGTAATATGAGAACTTAAAGTGGATTTCCCCGATGGATTCAAATCGCGAGAACGGGGCACGTGCAGATGTTTACCGAATACTCTAGACAATGTTCGTCCGGGATTGAGCGGTACTTGGCTGTTAGCCAATCACATGTGGTACTTGCTCCGGGAATGAGAAAATCTGAGAGAGGACTTATTTCTAAACGACAACGATGGTTTGCATTTGTTGCACCTCATCAAGTTAGTATTTCGTCTTTGACGAACTGATGAAACGGATGAAAAGAATAACAGATGAATTATTGAAAAGATAAAGATGTTATATGAATAGATGATAATGAGTTAAAAAAAAGATGAAATAGGCACGGCTTTAGGATTTTGTTTGATGATTCCTTGCTACGCTTTCCCGATATACATGAATCCTTATAACTTATTTGTTATGCTGATTGTAAAGGATTTTATAAATGATGTTTTAATTTGACTAGTTTTATAACTAACCCATTATCTTACTAAGCTTCAATTAGCTGACACTTGTTTTCTACTTGTTCGATTGTGTACACCGTGCATGTTAGGAATTTCAGGATGATAGATGAGCGAGGCAGGTAGCTAATAAGAATAGACAAGATTGTCTATAAAGCTTTAGCTTATTTTTATTTGGATGATTTTGCCTGTAATGCAAACAGTATACATGTGACACCCGCCAAATTAGGACTAGAAATTAGTACCTAATCAAGTTTTAATACATGTAATTAGTTCTGTGTTAGGCTAATTTGTGTATCAAATAATATATATTGTTGAATATATACAAGTATGCGATTTGATTAAATCGTACAAGTTTCAAATCGAATATAATTCGGTTCAATTAAATACGGACGTTGGTGAACAATTTTATTAAATAATATAATATTATTTAATAACACAATTATATCCAAAATATTATTTTTATAATATTTCGTATCCATTTCGTATCGTACAAATAAAATTTACGCGATTAAAACGTAAACGCACAAACAAAACGAAACAATTTAAGTTCTATTATATAACTCAAATATTAAGTATTTGGTTATATACTTCAATGAAAATATTAGATAATTATTACATTTTAAAATGTATATTTAAACGCGTATTAAATTAATTTAACGATTAAACGATCGGGGAAAACGAACACCGCACGGAACGCGATTGCATAGGAGTAAAATTTGGAGACCTACACCCCGGTGGGCCCCCACCAAAACCGGCCAAGGGAGGGGTCATCACCCCCCTCACCTTCCTTTTCCCTCTCATTTCCAACTCTCACTCTCTCTCTCTCTCTTCTTCTTTCTTTTTCTCTCTAAATCACAAAACCACCAACCCATAACTTTACCAAATAACATCATAAAACGGCATCAAATCGTCACACCCATTTGGAGAAAAACGACCACAACATCACGATCTACGACTCCATCTTTTCGGATTCTTGATTCGCCACTTTGTAAGTTTCCGACAAATTCTCGAAACCGTTTAAATCTTCGTTATAATACTTGATTTTGGTTTAGATATGCTTAAAATGTCCAAATATGGGTTGGGTAAAAGTTTAGACCGAACGGTGGTCGGAAAACTCGTTTTCGGCCCAAAATCCGACGAACAGTTGGAAGTGTCGCTAGTGTGCCAAAAACAGTACTAGCGACACTAGCCAAGTGTCGCTATGCCTAAGTGTCGCCCCTATAGCGACACTACTTAAGTGTCGCTGAATTACTTGACCAGAATTATCTTAGCAATAATCCCTTAGTGATGCCAAAATTCATAAGTGTCGCCTATAGCGACACTAATCAAGTGTCGCCAAATTATTGAAAATCAGAAATCTAGCGACACTCATCAAGTGTCGCCAAATTATTGAAAATCAAAAATATAGCGACACTCACCAAGTGTCGCCTAACAAGTGCCGCCTATAGCGACACTCACCTAGCGTCGCCTAACTAGTGTCGCCTATAGCGACACTAGCCAAATGTCGCCAAAAACAGAGTTGTCAAACCATTTTTTATACTAAGTGCCGAGACCTAAAATTTTATCACTTGATTGCACCCAAATTCAATTTCAGATGCGTTTTTCACCAAAGCAATTTAGTAGAAATAAAAATTTTTCGAGCTGACTTGGCATCTCGACCCCAACCAGGGGCCAGCCCCTTGGACCCCGCCAGGGGTTGCCACCCTGGAACCCCGCTACCCAGGGGCGCTGCCCCCGGACCCCCGTCACCTAAAGTTTATAAATACTTTTAAGTATAACACTTCGAAAACAAGATAATAATGTTGAGATTTTTATTACAAACAATCACCAACGGGCCGTACACGTTTTCAAATACTCAAGTCAATCAACCAAATCAGGGTAATTTGGACAAGCAACTACAAAGGTAGTCTTTCGAGATACCTATTCAATTAATAACCATCGAGCGTATTGAACGCCCTCAGGTTACAAATCTTCAGACATCAATTCAAGGCTAATCGATTCAAGTCTATTTAGATAAACAAACAAGGCTCATGTGAGTCTCATGGCCCCTATTTTACCGCTTTTCAATCAGGGGTGTGATATTATTGCTCGTTTTATTTTACAAGTTGAACGCAAGTACAAACCAAATCAAATACTGCATGAGTTATTTCAACTAATCAATTCAAAGCCCTCCATAGTATAGTCTGGTAATACGTAGTAGCGTGAATGTTAGTATATGATATCATATAGGATTGACAATCCTCGTCCGGGTTAGCACGCACTAACTGATCAAACGGACGTATTAGCATTTGGGAAGACGAGTGTAGATTAGGCACTCGTAGGAGGCAACCTCAGTTGGGTTTCCTTAATTGGACCTGACAACTCAAGTTAAGCGCAGACTATGTGCTCATGGCTGTATAACTCTTATTTTGCTTAATTGCATTTTAAATTCAATTATAAATCTTGCGGTTCATACAAATATGTGTTGACATACAAACATGTGAGCTCACCAGCGTTTCGCTGACCCATTTTAGCATGTATCACAGGTACACAGCAATAGGTCGGACTGCCCAAGCAGAATTCATTAGCTCGAGTCAACATTCATACAATCAGAGATTTAATTGCATTATTATATTTTGTATAAAGTAATTATGTGATGTAAATCTTTCAATTTCAGAAACTGAGCTAATGTAAACATTATTTTGATGTAAACTTATGTTTTATTCAATACAAGTTCAAAACGACGCATATAGTGGTCGTTCATTATACCTTGTGTGCTTGATATGAAATTAATCGCGCCCCGATCCGAACCGCTTCCGCAACCCAAAATTGGGGGTGCGACAATACATTTGGGTTTTC
The DNA here is from genome assembly GCA_949592205.1 of Helichrysum umbraculigerum. NCBI lineage: Eukaryota > Viridiplantae > Streptophyta > Magnoliopsida > Asterales > Asteraceae > Helichrysum > Helichrysum umbraculigerum. The sequence goes on along the minus strand of CATIUR010000004.1, from coordinate 140,459,060 downwards.
TTTTACCTATTGCGATGATAAGACGTGTAACGCCTAAACTTTGATGTGCCAAACCGTTGAATTGGTATTTATTTTTATTAATTGGGACGTTTTCGCATTTATGATTGATTATTAAAGAAAATTTTTGAAAACCCGTATTTTTAAATTCAGGTCGTTATAGCTAAACTCTCACATGTTTCTGATGAAGATTCATAGTCTGATCATGAGATACTATCTTTTAGTGAAGACCAATTAATACTCATGAAAAACAAAATGAACTCATATAAGGATAAGATTGACTTGGAGAAATCAAAGGTAACTAAACTCGAAAAAGAGATTGCTAATAACATTGGAGTTATTGAAACTGTGGTCAGAAAGGCTGTCCAAGAAAATCAACTTATATATTATAAAAAGCAACATGATTTGTTTATTTCTAAAAATGAAAACTGACAACTCATATTTCCGAGGTAACTAAAAAATTTGAGGAAACAGAACGTTTACAAAGTGTGTGTACTTTGAACAACAGCTGCATTTTAACTGAAAACGTAAAAAGTTATGCTCGAATCAAAGCACTTGAAGAAAAGTTTCTTGAAATGGGTCAAACTGGTCAAACGATCTTTTTTAACAAACCGATGGAAATTAAGTATTATAATCATAGGGAAGGTTTGGGTTTTGACAATCCTTGCTATCTACATAAAGCAATTTCTAAGATAGCAATTGTGTATGCTAAAGAATATATGGGTCGGGGTGTGCAAATGAATTTTCTGAAAATAACAAATGAGGAAGACGAAATTGAGATGTTCAATAGGGCAAAAGCAAATAAAGCTCAATTTTCATTTAACTATGGAAAATTAAACGAGAGTTATGGTGATCGGAAAATTCCACTTTCTGATGATTATTTCCCAAGTTATTCAAAACCAGAACTTGATTTAAATGATAATGTTTCTTCAAATGAAGTTGTTCAACAAGTGGTAACTTCTAAGGTTTACATTCCAAACTTGGTTTTGGAAAATAAAATCATTGAATAAGAAAAATAAATTACCACTCAACTAAATGATTTTGAAAAGGAACGAGCTAATCTCTTAAGTATTATTGAACAACTTAAAATTACTTCTTCATCTTCTCAAACACACCCAATTTCAAAATCTCAATTGGAACTAGATTTTGATAAAGCTATGGATTCAGAGGTATCTCTTGATGCTGATTTGATTCAAATGTTCAAACCAAAAGTTTCAAAATCTAAGCCTACATCATAAAAGGAACAAGGGTTTGATAATTTGCCAACCTTTGATAAACCTCAAGTGTCAAAAGCAGCAAAACCACATGTGCATGTTTCAAAGAAGATTTACCCGGATAAATCTTCTAAACCAATTTTGAAAAAGGTTACTCAGTTCACTAACTATTCTTTGCAAAATAATAAGAGGTATGCTAATAAATCACAATCAAATGGAACATTCAGAACTCAAAAGAACTTTGATAATCCCGATGCATATGATTCAAATGTTTCAAAGAACTTTGTTATCACTCCACGGTCTGTGTCAGACGTTTTTTCTTTGACAGTGGACACCATTTCCGCAGAAAACTACCAGCGGACGAGCGGGATTTATTGGCCAATAAAATGACGCCACGTGTGCAGAAAATCCCGCAGTCAAAAAATATTCCGCGGGTCAACGAAATATCACGTAGGTTTTAAAAAATTAAAAATACCCGCTGTATTTTTAATTATCCCGCTGTTTTAACAAAATACCCATGGTATTATAGAGTATCCCGCTGTTTTAACCAAAATTCCCGCGGGTATTTTCATTTTCGAATTAAAGTTGTATTTTTTTGCGATTTTCAGTGGGAAACCTTTCTCCTTCGTTCTTTGTCTGCAATTTCGGGATGTAGGTGCGATTTCCGGTGACTCAATCGCAAAAAGATGGTACTATATCTCAAAAAGATGGTACTATAAAAAAGATGTAGGTGCGATTTCCGGGATGTAGCTAACAAAGAACGAAGGAGAAAGGTTTCCCGCTGAAAATAGCAAAAAAATACAACTTTAATTCGAAAAGGAAAATACCCGCGGGAATTTTGGTTAAAAGAGCGGGATAATTAAAAATACAGCGGGTATTTTTTAAAACCTGCGTGATATTTCGTTGACCCGCGAGATATTTGTTGACTACGAGATTTTATGCACACGTGGCGTCGTTTTATTGGCCAATATATCCCGCTGGTCCGCTGGTAGTTTTATGCGGAAATGGTGTCCACTGTAAAAAGAACGTCTGATAAAGACCGTGGAGTGATAACAAATGCGTTGACCGACCTTTATAGAAAATTTCCCTTTCAGTCTTTGTTGTCTTTATTAATATATCTTATATCTGAACTTGCTAAAAATACTTGATCACATTGGTGGGAAATTTACATTTATTTATTTGAATTAGTTTTGTTTTTGCTGTTTATAGATAAAATGATTCAATTATAAATATTACATGTTCATCTTTGTAAAGAGGTAGTTCTAGTGTAGGATCAAGGAGGTTTCAATATGGCTAGGTTCAGGGATATAATCGAAAGAAAATGATTGGTAGATCTAAATATACAGACCTAAATCCAGACCTACAAATGTGATTGGTAGATGTGAAAAGACGATTGGATGAGATTAAGAGAAAGAAAATAATCAACCAATTAGAGGATTAAGTCTATTTTTAGGTCCATGCATTTAGGCATATATAACATTGCTCATAATTGAAAGAATGTGAGTAATGGGATAACTGGATGTTTGATCCAATTGGGTATGCACAAGCAAGTATCTAGTCAAGAATTGGGGCATAGAAGTACATGTCACTTGGGATGGGTGAGTAAAATTATATTTTCTTCTTATTCGAGAGCTGCAATTCACATGCTACATGTACCAATTTTTTAACTTTTTGTCACATAATCTTGGTATATTTTCTTCGTAAAACCTGTGTAGTCACGGGTAAATAAGCTAGTTATTTTAGAAAACTAAAAAAAACCCACAAATTCTTGCACCACAATGCTCCACATCATCAAAACAACTTTTGATTGCGCCATATCTGCGTAGTGATGTCATCCGAATCCACCTATCAGTAGATATAATAATAGATACATAGATTTATTAGTAAACGGGGATTCTTGAGGGAAAACCTGTGAACCCGCTGGCTCAAATGTAATAGGAAGCTGGTAGTTTAAGTAGTAGGAAGTTTGGGAGTCGGTTTTATAATCGACTCCGTCAAGGCCAGGGATTAAGCAAATCCCATCAACCCGGCTCTGTGTCATCCCTTGGGTAAATAAGGGAGAATGTAGTATAATACTTGTGTTTATTAAAAGTTTCTGATTGTTTTGAATGGGCACTTCAAGTACACTTAATTAAGTAAATAATCTTCTGAAGTATCTCAAAACAAATTTTGTGCAAAGCATTTAGCAGGGTGGGGTGGTATATCGACTTTTAAAAGTAGTTTCTATTCCCAATTCGCAATTACTTAACATGTTCGACGACAACCCAACCTTTCTAACAATAGTTACATAACCAAAAGAGACAAATACAACCAAAGTGAAACCAAATAAAACGTTTTCTTGCTTAAATCCAATTATCCCCAAATGACTTCTTATTCATGTTATCAACAACAAAGTGAAAGTATAATACTACCGTTAGAGTATAAACGAAAATATATATCATGCCATTAAAGTCTAAACACAATTCAATCAAGATGATGCTAGGCTATTCACTCAGATAGATATGAAGAAATTAACAACCAAACTCCCAGAAAACCAAAAAATATATAACGAATAAAACCAAGAAGCCCCTTATACAAAGATCATTCTCCCACTAACTCAAAGAAAATCCATTATGTAGCATATGTCCATCATCAGGCTTCATAGGGTTTATCATGCCCAGCCAGGGTACTGTTGGAGCATGCCAATAATCTGGTGTATGATTGTTTGACTACAATCTTCTGTATCATTCCTAACCATTGGCTAACAAATTAAAGCCAAGGCCTCAGTGAATTCTTGTACGACCTGTCCCATTGTTGGGCGTTCTTCAGGGTTTTCTTGCACACAATGATGGGCAATAGCAGAAACTCTACTAAAAGAGTGTGAATCAATTTGTTCATTTTTATTTTCATAAACTAGCTTGTTCTGCTTTTTCCTTTCTTCTACTTGCACACCATAGTATTGATCATTCTCAATTACGAGTCTGCTCTCAAATAAGACAACACCGAAGGAATACACGTCCGATGCCTTTGCGATAACCCCATTCTTTGTATATGCTGGATCAGAATAGCCCAGCGTTCCTGCACCCGAGGATATGAGAAACTCGCAAAGGTTTTTCTGAGCCGTTTTTGACAACCCAAAATTAGAAATTTTGGCTTCCAGACTATGAGTTAATAAAATGTTGGCACTTTTTACGTCACCGTGAAGAATCCCATTATGTAGTCCACAAGTATGAATAAAATCTAGTCCACGTGCAGCTCCAAGGCATATGTTGAGTCTTTGAGTCCACGTAAGACTAAATTCATTGGAAGTGTTGCTCAGATAATAGTCAAGGCTTCCTTGAGAGGCATATTCACAAATCATGATTTTCTCATTTGCATCATAGTAAAAACCGTGAAGAGCTATGACATTTTCGTGCTTATAATCACAGAGCATCAAGATCTCCACTAAAAAGTCGACTTCATTTTGCAGATGACTATTGAAACGCTTTACAGCAACCATCTTACTTCCATAGGATGGAGATAGTTCTCCTTTGTACACCCTTGCACTTTCACCCCATCCAATGATATTCGTGTAATCAAAGTTCTTTGTGGCCTTTTCAATTTCTTCCAGTGGAATTCGGAGATCCAAAGCTGTGATCTGTGATGTTCTTATGATCGTTATATATACACTCAGGTAAGCACTATCCATATAAAAAGAAAAGAAAATACATTGATAACTTTAAGTTGTATCAATTTAGGGGTGTTTGGGAATTTGCTTATTTTAAAGTGTTTATCCTCTTAAAAAATAAGCATGCATCAATCTTCTTAATTTCAAGTTTTTCTTGGCATATAAACAGTTTTTAAATAGTGCTTGAATCCACCTATATGCTATCAATATAAACAATAACCAAATAAGTTGAATAAGCAATCCCAACCAGGTAACCACCCCCTTAACGAAAAGCATTTTACTTACTTGAAAATTCAACATTTTTTCAAGTTTCACTATTATGTCTTTCATTATGGGGCGCTTTTCTGGATTCTCTTGCAAACATTCATCTGCTAAATTGAAAAGTTCACCGGAAGTATTGGAGTTGACCTCTGTATCTGGAAATTGAGATATTTGCCTAATCTTTTTCTTTAGATCAGGAATGATATTCTCAAATTTAGCTTGTATGGAACGTTTCTTAAATTCAGAGAGAAAACTATGGTACACAGGAAAATGACTAGACGCCAGCTTCCCGGACAACACTTCGAATAACAACACCCCAAATGAATAAATGTCAACTTTTTCAGACAAGCATCCTTTCTGTATATAATGTGGATCAAGATATCCTGGTGTACCTGCACGCCGATGCTTGACGGAATCAAGTTGCTGATTAGGTTCAGCAAATTCACAAAGCCCAAAATCACTAATCACAGCTTGCAAATTTTGACGCAACAGAATATTGGCGCTTTTTATGTCTCGATGTACAGTTTTAAGGTGATATCTACCGCCAAGATGAAGGTATTCCAGCCCATAGGCAACCCCAATGCATATCTTGAGACTCTGTGCCCATGTAAGGCTTGAATTGACACGTTCTGGTTCCATGTAAGTATCAAGACTTTTATTACTCACATATTCATACACGAGGATCATCTTGTTTTGTTCAGTACAATAGCCAATTAAGGGGATGATGTTATTGTGCTTAATACTTGAGAGCAATCCAATCTCCATCACGAACTCATATTTACTTTGCCTAGCTATCTTGAACTCGGATTCACCTTGCCCAGACTTTCCATTTCCTCGCTTGATGGCGACAGCGAGTCTCCTGATGGGGTGGCCTGTGAGTTGTCTGTCTCTGTTGAATATTGGGAGTGATGCTTTGTATACGGTCCCGAAGCCACCCCTCCCAATGATATGTTTTTCATGAAAACAATCAGTAGCATCGTTTAACACACGAAATGGAAATTTCAAGTGTCCAAACCTTGCATCAATATCGTCCATTTTTATTCCAAACGAATAAAAATGAAAGTGAATAGTGCTTCTATCTCGCAAAATGTTTTTGAAGGAACTGAAATTTGAAAGAATCGAATGTGTTTGGTTAGGGAAATATGTCAATGGAATTGGAATTTAGAAAAATGAAAGATGTCCAAATTACTTTTTTATTTTATAATATATCTATAACTTTATTTTGATTATCGAGTTTTGGATCTCCTAAAGAGTCACATAAAGCCACCATCGATTACCATAAACCACCACCGAAAAAGAAAATCCATGAAACCAAATCATAACCATAAGCATTTATATATACCATGACTAAAAAAACTACCATCACTTATTATATTACAACCATATCAAACTAGAATACAAAAGAAGTTAAGAAATAAACCCTAGAAACTTAAGTCATATAAAAAAAAGTAAGAAGAAAGAAACAAAACCGATGGTGCGACTATGGTGTGACGGTCACCGAGACTCACTGCCGTGAAATGGTGACTGAAGGGCAACACTCACGACGTTACGATTTGTTGCGACGGTGACCGGAGGTGGACGCCGGCGACAGTAGACTGATGAAAGAAATGCAAGACATTCGAAAAGTTGAAGGAATGTTGGGGATATTTTTTGTGAAATAGCTGTAGCTGTAGTTTTAAGTTTATTTGACATGTAAAATAACATAAAAGAATATCAAAATATAAATAAATACTCGTAAATAAATAAATAACGAATCTAACTGAAAATAAATTTAACAAATAATATTTTAATGTAAAATTAAACAATCATGATTAAAAAATCACCTCTTGATATCATAATTATATGTATATGTATTACAGTAAATATGTGTAACATGTACATGCTCACTGTTATTTTGAAAAATATTTTTTATTATTTTGATGTCAATATTATTAATTTATTAAAAATGAAAAGGACAATAACTTCGACAAATCATCTGGATAAATAGTACTCCGTAGTAGTCTAGTACGGATAAACCGCTATTGTCAAATTTTGATATTGAAGAGGGCAATCATATAATTATATTCTCTAAAAGCTCTTTTCAATTCTAAATGCTAGTAGGATTAGCTTTTCATTTACAAGCTTTTTGGAACTTAAAAAAAAAAAATAAAAGCTCAAAGCTCTTCTATCCAAACGAAGCTATATATAAATGAGGAGCTTATTAATTTGGAAACATAAAGTTAAAGCTGCCAAAAGCTCTACACCAAACACACCCTTTGTTTAAAAAATTAAACATACACCATTTTAATGCAAATTCGTGGATTGGTAAGTCAAAATATGATAATATATTCTGGGCCTGGAGAAGGGTAGTTAGAAATGGGCCAGTGCAGAATGACTCCTGGGCCTCAAAGATTTAATTAAACAAATCCATCTTGAAGCTCACGAAGTCACGATGACACTAATTGGGCCTGCACACTAATAGTCTAATCTAATCTAATCATTCCAGAATATACACTGTAAAATGATTGCTTAATATTAATTAATGATTGGTAATGTTTTTTGTTGGGTGAACCAAAATGTAAGATGGAACAAGATGCTGCTAAGTTCCACACGATCACGGTCAAGTCGTGGCGCATAGCGTGTCATAGATTACCGACTCGTGACAACCTTGACTTTTAAGGGTATTGATCTACATTTCTGTTTTAATGTTGTGGTGCAATCAACATTTTATAGTAATGTTGGAAACGCAAGACACAAAAAAATTGTAGTCATTTTATACCAATCAATGATATGTGAGCAATTAGCCAATTTAGGATCCATAACTTTATAATATAATACATGCATTATACTTAAAAACGATCCATGGTTGTTAATTTGTTATACTTAATCTTCAAAATATATTAAATTATTAATTAATTCATTCTAACAAGACTACTATCAATGAATTTAATAACAAAATATATATATACAATAATAATTAAGTAGCCATAAGTCCATAACCACTTCATGTTTATGTGAATAAATAAATAGCAGCCGGTTCTCATCTTATTTTACACTCAGCTCACAGACATTTATGATTTATCCATTCTATTAATTTCATTTCAAGCATCAACTTTGATCTTGCTTATTTTTCTCTGTGGTGATCGATTTTCTTCAATTCTCAGCTTCATTTTTGGTCACTTCACATGCTTGATCTCACCGAACAGAAATCAAGATGTCGGTCATTAAAGAGTCAGAAGTCGAATTAGACACTAAACTTTCTTGTCAAGGGGTTATAGAGTTCTTGACGGAGAAAGCAAAAAGAATGCTGGTAAGTTAAAAGTTGACGGAGTATTGTATATGCTAAAATAACTAGGATGAACTTAAACAATTTTCTGCTTGCCCTTTTCTCTAGAATTGCATTTATAGTGAAGATTTGGATCCTCGATCATAAAGATGACAAAGCATTGGGATTGCAAGTAAGTTACCGAGTTCAATAAAAATCGAAAAGGAAATAGTATCTCTGCCCTTAACATCACATTTAGGTGTTGTTAGATCACTATGAAAAAAGATGACAAAATTTTAATAATCATTAATTTTCCCATATATCACCCAATTAAACCTGTAACTATTTACCTTTATTCGTAATTCGTGTAAAGGAAAGGAGTTTAACATGAACCAAAATTGTTGATTCTTATGGTTTTTGAAGACCAAACACCATTCGAATTCATATAATCGGTTGTTTATCCCTTTATATATGAAAATTCTTTCTTTATCGTGTTCGTCATAAGAAACCGAAGTTAATTATGCACAAAAGTTTACATTTCCACCATTTTATACGAGTCGTTAACAATTTATATCCAGGAGAATGATGAATCGCCAGCGGACTATGAAGGCATTAATAGGTTATTAGATACTTCTGTGACAGACACACCTAGAGATGAACTCTACCAATCTCTCTCTGCAGAACTCCGTCTAAATGGCGGCAATATGGTAAATCTACTATCCTATTCTATACTTAATCACCCATCCAAAAGAGTTGATGCATATGGCTTTTAAAGATTAAACAACCTTTCATACCTGTGCCACCACATAATCCTGTGTTTATCTTTTTAAATATATTTAAAACTCTTTATTTACCATTTTCAATTCGTTGCAAGAAATACAAGTTCATTAAGCGCACAAGTTTACATTTCAACCCTACTATATGATAATATAACAATTACTTTTCAGGAGAATGATCAATCACCAATGGACTATGAAGACATCAATAGTCCATTAGTAATTGATCATTCTTATTAGATTCTCCTGTGACATACACAACTAGACATGAACTCTGCCAACATCTCTCTACTGGAGTCCGTCTCAATGGGGGCAACATGGTAATTTTTTTTACTAGGTATCTTAGTTTTCATATGTGACAATCATCCAATTAGGGTACTAACCTTTACCTAATTACATGCATTACCTAGAGTTAATTCCCTGATTAGTGAATTCAAAACTATTTTTGTAGAATAAGTTTAGCAAAAACTTACAAATTAATACGTGATGTATTACTATTAGCGTAGTTATTTATAATTACGTACGAAACAAACGTATCGAACTTGACAAATAAATATATATACAATAGTTGGTGATACAAATTTTATAAATATCATAAAACTATTTTTATAGTAGATATTTCCTTTGGAATATTATGCTAACGATAAAAGCATAACGAAAAACAAAACAATTATACGTTTTATAATAAACGTAACGAATACGACAAAATACATAAAACAAACCCGACAACCAAACTAGTCAAAAATAATATTTTTGTAACTCAATATAAAGTATTTATAATAATACTTCGAAATATTTCATCGCGAAATAACGTTAACAAATGTAACCGAATAAAATAAGATTTAACGTATAGCGATCGGGTAAACGAACACGGGTTGAATACCAAATTTTTAACACAATAATAATTGAGACAAAACAGATTTTTTGGCCATACGTTGACTATGAAAATCAGCCAAGGAGGCCATTCCCTCCATACCTCAATTATTTGACAACTTTTACACTAAAACACACACAACACAATCACATACAATCTTCTACCAACTTTTGCTCTCTTCCCTTTCCCTCTCCTCTACTCCCACGGCTGAAACCAGCCTCTACTACCACCCTTTCATCAACTAAAAACCATCACAATCATCCTCTAGCAAGGGAGCAAGGAAGAACAACAAGAACGACCATCATCTCCATCATCTTCGTTTTCTTCATTTGATTTCTTTGTGAGGATCTCTCTCCCTACCTTCTTTCATATATTTTAGTGTTATAAGATGTTATAAGTTCATTCTTAAAAAGATCATGCACGAAAATATAAGAAAAACTAAGAAAAACATAAACTTATGGTGATGATGATCTTGGACAGATTTTTCTGTCACTACATAAAAATTGTATAAAATCATAGAAGTAACGAAAACACTTGAGACCACTTGAAAAATCTTCGTATTTATATTAAGAACAACTTTCGTGAAGAACGCTTCGCTTGAAAATGCACAGATTCTAATATAGCAATTGATTCGTAAAACTTAGATATGAAAAACGAGTTTCTAGACAGGCATGATCACGAATTTTTTAAAAATATTGTGGATGTCTAAAAATCATAAAAACGATACTGGAAGTAGTTGATATATATGGGAACATCGTGTAAAATTTTCGGATTCGTTCGATAAGTTTTGCCCCCCGAAAACAGTCCGGAAAGTAGTCGAAAAACTCTGAAAAACAGGTTTCTGGACAGGTCTGATCACGAATTTTTTAAAAATATTGTGGATGTCTAAAAATCATGAAAACGATACTGGAAGTAGGTGATATATACGGAAATATCGTGTAAAAATTTCGGATTCGTTCGATAAGTTTTGACACCCGAAAACAGTCCCGAAAGTAGTCGAGAAATCAGAAAAACGGGTTCGGGGACTGTTTTGGCATACTTTAAATAACGACACTTTTTGGTTAACCACAAAACACAATGACAGTTTTCCCGAGCTCAAATAACATATTTAAGTGTCGTGTAAAAGTTTCGGGTCAGACCGAGCACATTTGACCAAGTCGATATAAACGAGCCACAAACGATAAACGTAAAACGACAAATATTAACCCTTCAAACTTTGGACCGTAAATTATTAGTTTGTTATTAGATGGGCCGGACTATTTTGGTAACAAACTTGGGCCGAGAATATTAAACCATAAATATATTGGGCCATATCAATTGGGTTGTATTATTTGGGCCGTACTAGTGGGCCGAACGAATTGGGCCAAGCCCAATGGGTCGTGGAATTGTAAGACACAAACTTAAAACGGATCATATATAAAACGGGTAACATTTTGGTACCAACTATAATTTGATAAGTATATATATATATATATATATATATATATATATATATATATATATAAACGACGATTACTTTATATATATATACACGAACGACAACCAACTTAAATATATATACATAAATGGACACGAGCTTTTAACAAGTGTATTATGTATATACAATGAGACTAAACGAAAGGTATTTTCGTAACAAATATACTTATGTTTTCAAAACATAAACAACAAAATATATATATATATATATATATATATATATATATATATATATATATATATATATATAGTAACGGGATCAAAAAAGAAGAAAAATTAGGTGGAGAAGAGGGAGAAAGCAATATGATTCAGTGTTTTTATACTATGGTTCATTTTTTTATTATAATAATAAAAAAAATGAATCATAGTATAAAAACACTGAATCATATTGCTTTCTCCCTCTTCTCCACCTAAATTTCCTTCTCCCTTGATCCTAATCCTATATATATATATATATATATATATATATATATATATATATATATGAATATATATATACTTACACGCAATGATTAATCCAACGATAAACGACTCGAAAAATAATAGTTATTTTCAAAACAATTATCACCAACAATATTGTACAAACACATAAACATAACGAGTAGTCAAATACTTATATTAAGTATGTTTATTGCGTCTAGGACTTTGAGGACGCTGTTGGACTACTATTATTAGCTGTTATTCGCTGAAGACTTGCTACCAGTGAGTTCACAGCCCCTACCTTTTACTTGTTTTAAATGTTTTTAAAACCAGGGGTGAAAAACATAGAACTATGTGCTATTACATGCAACTTGTTTTATATAATTGCTTGACATGCTTTTATACTAAACTGATTTATATAAATGCTTTATGCTTTATACACAACTGTTAATTATATGAAATGTTTTTCATAACTATTTGGGAATAAGACAACGAATCTTGGTACGAACCTAGGTTTACGTGAGGTAGTTGTAGTGCACATAAGTCCCGGTGCTTGCAACCTATAACCATTAGCTAGGTGACTCTAGCCACTGAGTATACAGATAGTACTATCGATTTGAAAACCCTTCCAGGATATAACTCGTTGGTCATTCCAACCACACGACGGCAGTCGTAACGAGGAGTGTATACTTACCGTGTTACTGAGGCAACAACAAAACAACTAGTCGTGGTTTGGTTATAGTACTAGGTGTCGTTACTTTAACTCTAAAGGTCTAGCTCACCTTAGAGGGATCATAGTCTATATTTCTCACTAAACAACAAAACAGCTACAACTTGATTTGGAAGGGGTATTTCCCGAGACACATGACTACTTGAAGGAAATGTTTACCTTGATTGGATAAACCTGGTTTTCTTGCAATTATTTTATAGGAAATATTTTTGAATAAACTTGTGTTTCCTACATGACAAACAACTACTACTATTTAGGGAATGTTAATCCTTAATTGAATTAACCTGTGTTTCCTATCAATTACTACTTTTGGAAATGTTACTCTTAATAGATTAACTTGTGTTTCCTACAAAACGATTAATTATATTTAAGAAGGTGATTCTCTTTACCAAACAATTTAAATGGAAATGTTTACCTTGATGGTTAAACATGAATTTCCTACAAACTATTTAATTAGAAATATTTTCCTTGATTGGATAAACTGTTGTTTCTTACAAAGTATATGGGAAATGTTTATCATATTTGAGTAGACCTGTTTTCCTATTTAACGATTAACTTGTATTAACAACGATTATTAGAGTACAAACTTAGTTTGGAAAGAGTATTTTGCTGAGATTACTTATTTGGAAATATACAACTGATAGGAAATGTTTATGATTAAACTTGTGTTTCCTACACAAATATTTACTTGTAGTAAGAATGACATTCTTACTTTATATAGGAAATGTTTTCTTTAACTAGAATAACTTGTATTGCCTACTAAACTTATAAACATTATGTTTTGCTGTAAATGAATGACTTATTCATAACTTGGTTTGACCACTATAAACTAAACCTGTGAATTCACTCAACATTCAATGTTGACGTTTTACTATGTTTTTCAGGGAATTAGGACTTAGGTAATGATGCATGCATAAAGGACGTAAGTTACCCACGACGAATTAGGTTGCCACTTTTGGGACAAAATGTATTTTTACAACACTCTACTTCTACGACTTGACAAGTCGTAGTTTTTGTAAATACTTTTATATTAATGGCATCTTAATTACTGTTTTGCAATGATCATAAGCTCTGATAAGATGAATGCATACTACTAACGTCAGCACCCCCGCTGTTTACTCAAAAGCTTCCGCTAAATATCTAATGTTTCCGCTAAATATCTAATGCTTCCGCTAAGTTTTTAATAAACACGATTACCGATTTTGGGGGTGTGACATCATATACTCTAATTATGATGATTACCATCAGACGACAACTACTTTAACTAAAACATAATGTGAAGTACAATTTCACTTATATATAGACTATGCTCATATCACATCTTCGAGTTTCCCACCTTAATTCATTTGAGCATCCAACTTGAATTTTCATGCCAAATCAACGTGCACACGCATCTCGATCTCGTGAACCAAATCAGTTTTAACCACATGGGGCTGACCTCCCCTTAGGTAGTGTAGATCGCTCATTGAGCGTTGTGTGATCATGTGGTTCTTGTCGTAACAACCCATCTCATATAAGCTTTGAGTTATTGGCTTATTAATCAATACATTAAGTTGTGATATTTAATGATGCAGGGAAATCTCATGATATTTATTTTTCGTATTGGAATTGGATAAATAGTCATTCCAATTTAATTAGTATCTTTTATTTTTAGTGATTATCTTTAATAATTAATTTGTATCCTAGTTAAATTAGGATTCTATAAATTAGGAAAATTAGATGTCTTTCTTTTCAAGAAAACATCTATATAAGTATTAGGTTTTCATTTTTTTCATTGTTGGTTTATGTTTTGAATAATAAAAGAGTAAAAGAAGAGTTACCTATCGGGAATTCGTTATTAGTTCTTCGTTATACGTTTGTGTGTGAATGACCATTTAATCATATCGATCCTTCATCATTTGGTATCAGAGCATAGGTTCGGAAGAAGAAATCGCACAATCAAAAGAAGCCAATCGAAGAAGAAAACGAAAAATTCCGTCCAAATTCGTCATACTCTGCGCAGCTGCGGGAGAATCGATACCACGGATTCGTTAACCGTTGGATCGTTGTGATTTTTAGATATATGATTGAGAACACATAGCCACACAATCTGACCGTTGGGATTTTCGATTTGATCTTTCTACAAGGAAATATGAATTTCCGAAGTTGCTACAGTTTTTTAGACCGAATATGTCTTGACTTTGGTAATCGTAGATTCGCCGGAAGAGGCAACGATATAACCAACCACCGATACGCACGTGTGTTAGAGGATGAAGACCCCATAAACAATTGGAGGAACTTCAGACGGATTCCAACAACGATCCAACCGTAGAGTCATCGAATGAGACAACGGAACTGCGAGTGAGGATGAAGTCCCCGGATGATGTTATCGGATGTTTGAACAAGATGGATCGTGATTCTCTTTGGAGGAGCCGTGTTATGGAAACGAAGGGGGGTTAGAAAGTTTCAGAGTTCGAGACTTGGAAAGACAAGACTCGAGGACGAGTCTTTTCTAAGAGGAGGAGAATGATGCATCCAACTCCTTTGACTTAGCCGTCGTTTCTTCGGTTAACATGGGAAGTCAAAATTCGTAACGATTCGAATATCAAAGGGTCATAAATGACAATCTTTTAATTGTCATATCTCTCTTTTATTTTTAGTATTTATGTTGTTTTAATTATATATTTTATCTTTTGGAAATCCTCCAAGTTAGTGTTAGGGTCTATATAAGTATTCTAGTTGTTAGGGTTAATGTAAGTTGAAGATGAATTATTAAGAAAAGAGAGTGATTATCGAGAAGTCCCGTTTTAGAACACCTGTTTCGGGTTTATTGAAATTCCGTTCATGTTTTTTTGTGTGGTTTCTTCTAGTCACAAACACCCCGTCATCATTTACTTATTCGGCTAGTCCAAAACTCTAAGAGTAATAAATGTGCCTTAAAATAAAGACATTATTATACAGGTCGTCCCGGTGGTTTGTAAAAAATTACATTGATCATCCTTGCAAGTTTTTTTTGACATTGGTAATCCTTGTGGTTGATACATTTTGCATGAGTAGTCCTTCTCACTAATGGCCATTTGTCATGTCCGTTAAAATGAGTTAAGTCAATGTGAAATGGCCTAAATACCCTCTACTTTGTCATCTTTATTGTCCTCCTTCTCTACTTAACTAGATCAAAACCCGCGAAAATCACGGGCTACATCATTAAAACTTTAAAACAAAAGTAATCATAATATGAAATAGTAGACATTGAATATACAATCGAAGAAACGTAAAATTTGGTGAAATTCACTTATTAGTGGTAAATTATTATATTTTGACATACAATGATACTGATTTTTCACACTTAATTGAGTCTAATATCTACAAATTCATGGAGTTAATAACATATATGAGACGTGCGAAGATGTTATCGTTAAAAACCTCAAAACAATTTAGTATAATTTCTCTTTATCTTAATTATAGACATAGTGGTAAAGTTAAAATACTTATACAGTAGACATTGAGGATTTATTTAGATTGGATGTATCATTTAAAGTGTTGCATGTACACCAGGTTCGACCTTAGTCAGACGTTCTTATCTATTGGACTAACAATAGAAGTTAAAACACTTTTTTGACCTGTAACATGAAAGTTGGTGTTTGAGCTGCAATAGAAGTTCATGTATTTATTTAACTTAGATCATCATAAGTTGGACTTTGACTTAAAGGCCAAAAAAGTGTAATACAACGTTAAACTTCATAAGCCAAATGAGACGTACAGTACTACATTTCTATTAGAAAATAAAAGGTTGTAACATATAACTTTCAATGGTTATATAAGAAATGTAAGTATAAGAATGAATATTAATTGAAAAAAATGCATAGTTTAGGAAACATATACTTATATCTAACCTATAGCTTGTCTAGCAATGTTTTACTTCGTTAGACTATCATACAACTCTGCCACCTATACCCGCATACATGTATAAGACCCAATGTGAGTTTGTGACAATTTCCTTTTGCCACCATTATCTTAACAGATAAAAAACATCCATCTTGAACCATCGACTCTTGAAGTTCTTAACATTACATACATAATGGCAAGATCTATCACCAGTCATCATGTCAACACGAGCCACCACTTCATAAAAGGATTATCTAGGGGCCTTGTCACTTGTCGTGCTCACATATGGAACCATGACTTAAATCTGCCGAATGTAAATTGATTTGCTACTGTTGCCAAATTTATGTGACAAAAATTATAGTAACAAACAATAAATGATATATTTACTTTAAGGCATGAGTCTAGATTCATTACTGGCCAAAAAGATGACTTGAAACCGTTTCAACGCAACAGTAAGCACGTTCAGATCCTCCTACAATGTCAACTTCTTTATTGCTTTCTCATGGGATTTGCAGCTGAAAAATGTAGTAACAAAGACAATATAAATTGCTCAAGTTAAACACATTAAAAGTCTAGATTCATTACTGGCCAAAAAGATGACTTGAAACCGTTTCAACGCAACAGTAAGCACGTCCGGAGCCTCCTACAATGTCAACTTCTTTATTGCTTTCTCATGGGATTTGCAGCTGAAAGATGTAGTAACAAAGTCAATATAAATTGCTCAAGTTAAACACATTAACATTTAGAAATGCCAATTTCAACGAATGTACTTTTGGTCGACTGGGCCAAAGTGAAATCAAACAGATAGAAGAGAAACGGGTAAAAGATGAATGTCATCAAAATTTTGGTTGCAAATAACCTCTAAAACTGCTTTATTTAAAAATTTAGATCGTTTATGAAGATCTTGAAGTTAATATATCCAACCAATGACACAATGTCCACGGACTCATGCACAGCTTCCTCTATACCAATACTTTAGAACTGTTGCATGATTAAGCCCAGTTCATAAAAACTTCATAGTAGTAAATTGCAGAAACCTTAAAAAAAAGTGAGGAAAAAAAATAGCCAGACCAAGCCTCACCCAACTTACACATAAAGCCTAGCATTTGGACTTCCTAAATTATCTTCCAAGACACTTACCAAGCCTCACCAATTACCCAATAGGTAGTATGACCTTTAATAAGTAGCAATTTAGTTGTTCATGCAATACCAGTACAATGACTATTGTTATGTTGTTAACTGCCTTGCCCTACTATATTTTACTTGATCTTACAGACCGTTCCCTGCAGCTAGAAATGACATCTTACTGTATGGGATATCCTAGAATGGCATCTCATGATACATTGGTTATAAAGTGACTTTTCTTCGAGCTCATCAAGCATACAGTATCTAACACCATTGTACTCAGTGCGTATAGTGGAGGTGTAAAAACCGTTCTTTTCTACCATGTTTTTGTAAGACAAATTATTCCCACTGCGAGGTCCCTTTTTCCAACATTTATACCGTTTTACTATAGGCTTGATATGAAAGGCCTATATCTAAGCCAAATAGCCACAAAACATCTAAAAGGCAACCAAAATGAACAAAGTCAATCATAAAGGATCTATATTTGTTAATATTCATTATAGTGTAGACGCATAGCTAAGCAAACAAAGAGATTCATGAGTAGAGGTGGCGATATGGGCAAATTGAAAGGGTTTAAATATGTCCATGTTCAAACAGATCATTTTTTTAACTATAGTTTAAAAACACCCAGTAAAGATGGTGTGCCACACAAAAAGATTTTATCCATTTTTTGTTGGGTTGATTGTAACCTAAGGAGAGATTTCCGTTTTTAAGTATAAATTTTGCTGATTCGTTTCGAGTAAATCATGAGAAGCGAAGTCTCCAATATTTATTATCATTGGGTCTATGGGTTCACAGAAAGAACGAATGTGATGCTAAAATTCTAATATTGTAAATTAACCAACAAAAATTTACAAAATAAACAAACATTTAGACTTACCTTGCAAGGAGAACCATAAGCAACATGCTTTAGGGAACACTTCTCTTGCTTCATTATTCAAAGATCCTGCATCTGCAGACTTAATAAAAACTTCACAATAATCGTAAAATTAAACTTCCAATAACATTTTAGAAGAAATAAAGAGATTTAGGAAATAAAGAGGTTTAGGAGGTATAAATGTATTAATACATAAATTTTACACTTTAAGCAACTTTCGACCTTTGGCCAGCTTGACCAATTTCCTTTTAATCTATTTTCAATTTACTGGTTGGAATGCTAGAGACAAAACTTAACTCAAATCAACCGACTTATCAGTAAACAAATGCTAATCATATATCCCTTCCAGAAGCAAAAAAACAGAATCTTCAAAAATGATAATCATATATTACTTCCACAAGCTTAACACATAACCCAACAAAAAGAAATACAATGAACCCTTGACACATAGCCTTTCTGAAAACTTACACACTAAACCTTTGATAACCCATCAAAAAACTTAAAATATAATCATTCCAAAAAGTTACACACATAATCCTTCTTAAAAGTTAAATACTATTTACATGAATCCTTTCTAAACATCTAAACTTGTACTCTTTACATGGAACCCATATAAAAAAAAAAAAAAACTATACACAAACCCTTCTAAAAACTAAACACAAGTTCCTTCTAAAAGGCTAAA
Organism: Helichrysum umbraculigerum; assembly: GCA_949592205.1. Taxonomy (NCBI): domain Eukaryota; kingdom Viridiplantae; phylum Streptophyta; class Magnoliopsida; order Asterales; family Asteraceae; genus Helichrysum; species Helichrysum umbraculigerum. The sequence goes on along the minus strand of CATIUR010000004.1, from coordinate 140,439,874 downwards.
GTTGTAAACACAAAACCTTTCAGAAAAGGTAAACACAGAATTATTCTAAAAGAACTAAACACAAAATCCTTCGAGAAATTATTGTCTTTCACCAAACCGCTTCCCGACCGGACCATTTTACCATGTCTAAGCAATAGCAACATCGAATAATGACTTGTTTTGTGTACACAAGAAAAAAATACGCACACCCTTGCCATGACGATAGCCATTTCTGTAACATCCTCATTACCGGCCTAGGAGAAATTAGGTAAATTACTTAATTCATTGGATTATTTAATGGAGTTTAGAAATAATACGTATTATTTGCTTAATTGAAATTAATAGGGTAAATGGTCAAACGATTTATTGTGATACATAAATTATTACTTGTTTTAAATAAATTTAGTTGACGGTATAATAAAATATATTTTCACACAAACGGTTTTTAGGTTCCAGACAATAGGTCTAGAGCGGGTATAATTTGGTACCAACTTATACCCACCCTTAGTTGGTGGATCAGCCTATTTGCTTTCTCTTCCCCCAATTTACTCTAACTCCCACACACACACAAGTATATGAACTAAGAAATCAAAGGGAAAACTTGGAACAATAGATTAAAGCTTGGATTCGTGGTTATCACTTATAATCATCATCATCTACCTAGTTGCTACCTCGATTGTAAGTTCAAGCTAATTTGAATATATGTATGTATATGTTAGGGTTTGATGAAATTGAGTGAAATGAGTAGAAATGTGTAGATTTGATGATTGATGAGATTATTGTTGTTAGAACTTGATATATGATGATGCTTTAAGTTGTTTTCATGTATAAATCGTGTAGTGTGTCTTTAAATTGGTGATTTGGGATTTTGGTTCGGATCAGGCTGTGATAAGGAACTGTGTACCTGGGTTTCTTCTTCATAGCCGATCGGTTATGAAGAAGCCGATCGATTAAGGCTATTAAGCTGATCGGCTTAATTTAGCAGATGGGTTATGTTAGTTCAAAATCACCACAGAACTCAGCCACTTGAACCGAAGCTTGAAATTAACTAATAAAGCAGATCGGCTATGGTATAGCCGATCGGTTGGGATTAGCCGAACGGCTAGGGACCCTTAGCCGATCGGCTTTGGGTCTAAATGTGGACAACAATCAGTTTGTCGTGTCATACTTCGGTGCATATATATATATATATATATATATATATATATGTGTGTGTGTGTGTGTGTGTGTGTGTATTTGTGCATATATGTACGTTTGTGCACTAAGTAAAACTTGATAGGTGAAAATAAATGTGGAACCTTAAGCTTATTACTAAGTGATGTATTTGACATGAATTACATTATTTCAAATGGGTTCCTAATTCGTTAATTGTTTATGTTCCCAGATAAACCGAAGACTCAATAACATAAGAACTTTGAGTGGAGATTGTGAAAGTAAGGGTGAGTGGATCATTGACTCTCTTTCTGAATTAGTTGTAACAATTCGGTTACAACGGGTAAACATGGTTTTACAGTTATATATTGAATAAGTACATTTTGCCATGATGATTATGGAGTGTGCTATCTTGTCAGGGGTCAATATGATATTGGGTTTGGATACTATTACTTTGGACGACATGATGACTTTGTACATGTGTTGTTTATTGAAATCATGTCGTATGTAGTAACGGTACCAAACTATCGGTAAGACCACTATTTGGCCTTCAGTGGTTATAAGTGTTACTTGGGGAACCACCGCGGCATGAGGGTACCTCAAGGACCACCGATCCTCTTTGATGTATTTGTTGTGATGCTTTGTAGTGATCAATTGCTATGATAGTTTAGATTGATAGTTGTGATCTATTCACTTAGATTCGTACTAATCCCTCTCCTCACTTCTTGCAGATTACTTTTGATGTGGGTGGGCAAGAAGTTGGTTGAAGAATGTTTGACTGCCTACTCTGACTATATGACATGTCGTCATTTATAAACTTATGTTTTGAATTTAAATAACACCTAACTTAATGTTTGTAGCTAATGGGACTATTGTATCAACTCATCATGCATGCATAGATTGTGTTTTGGGAACTATGTTATACGCAATCTATAATGCATGATTTGTATTAATCGCTTCCGAAGTAAATATAAAAAAAAAATGTCTCTTGAAATTTATGGGTGTTATAATTTCCATGTTGAGTGATTGCTCCACCTTGATGACACCAATCTCCCCCAATTTCCTTTTATGAGTTATGAACCCCTCGCTTGCCGTCTCAAACACCAGCAAACATAGAAAACCCACCTGGGATTTTTTTTTTTTTTTTAGCAGAAGGTGAGTTTATAAACATGTTTATCAGATCCAAACTCGGTATCTTCATTTTTAGTTGGTTGCCCAAACCAACCCACCTGCCTATTTTTCCAACTATAATTTGAAAATAAGGCACCTTTTATGACCGTTGAAATACCATTATAATTTGCATCAGACATCGAAACTCAAATCTTGATTCACGATTCACATAGGTCTATGTAAACCCATTTGTTAAATTATACGTGCAACGTCATCAAATAGTGTTGGTAAAATAAAGATACCGAGTTTTGTAAAGACCAGCCCGGGAATAGAAAATTAAGTATTTTATTACTAACAAATGATTTTTTAAGTTTGATTTTACTTTTTCAAAGTGAAGTTTCAGTTTCAGGAAGTACAATGGTAAAATATGGTTAGATTATGGTTTGAAACATGAAAACAATTAAATGAAATTAAAGATGCAAATACAACGCATCTATGACAGCGAGTATACAAATCTTGATTACCTGATGCTGCTACCATTAGAAGCATAACATCGATAGCCTGATTCTTGTAATCAAGACTCTTTTCAACCGAGTAGTCAATAATTTGCGATCGCTTTCTCTAAATACAATAAATGTAATTAGCTACACTTTGAAGGTGACTGCCAATCTGAGACAACTTGCATGGAATGACCTTGCAAATGCAAAACCGTATCTGGTACTTTCAATGTTTGACCTTCTTTATAGACATGAGAATGATCACCGAAATATTTGTGGAGTGTAAACCGATGAAGCCACTTAGGTAGAAGATATTAAAGGGATCGATTATGATACCAATGACGACCCGACGTGCACATAATGAATTTGCACGGAAGTCTTCAATCCAAGTTGGATCACCAGCAGACTAAAAAGACAGAAAAGTATAACCTGTCGGATATGTGTCATTGTCAACACCTTCGTCAACCTTATAAACTGGGACGAATTCAAACAAAAAGCGAGGGAATAAATATAGATGAATAGGAGAACACTTTACTAATGTCCCATAAATGAACTTGATGAGGAAAGCACGTTTGAGGGGACGATATAAACTGCTATATGGTAAAAGTGTAAAGCCTGGAATCTAAAACTCATCAACATAACCCTCGTCAATATAGTCCATTATGGCGACCAAAAAGGCAGAAATCCTGGCATGAAGTGAAGCTCCAGACAGTAAAAAAGAATCAAATTAGGTGAAAAATGGGCGGGTTGGATAATGGATCATATTGGGATTATAACTTAGTTGGCTAGCATTAGGTTGATCTACTTTAACTTTTGAAATTCTGCAAGTACATAACTAAAAAGTGATGTTTGCATGACCCGAACCATTCTTACCTTTTATCCAACCCACCAATTTTACTGAATGAATTAAAATAAATAATGGTGGCAAAATGAGCGGGTTGGATAATGATTATATTGGATTCGAGTTGAGTTGGATCATATTAGGTTGATCAAGCCACACTTTTTAATAATCTGTTTAGTTAATAGGGCCAAACTGTTTAACTGATTGTTGTGGTGGTTTCAACTAAAGTTTATTTGGTATTCCAAAATACTTGACCACTTTACCATGTATTTGAAATACTCACGATGTTCAAAATAAGTTAATCATGTGAACTTATAATGGAATACAACCATGTAGGACCACAAGCACTACTTTGATTAGCAAGCACTACTTTGATTAGCAGCTTCTACTTGTTGACGCATCGATTCCTTTTTCAAGGTTTGGAACCAACATCTTACTACAACTTGTTAATATATAAGAAGAAGAAAAGATCCAGTTAAAAAAAGTATAACCAAAATCTTATGATAAAAAATTATGTACATGATGAAAGTGTGCTTTACTACTCACCGCAGCTTTGATAAAGCTTCACACTTGTGATATCTTCCCTTGAAATCACACCTGCTCACGTACAATCAAAATCCAGTAAGAACCAATCATGAAACCACACATACCTAATATTTTTTTTGACCATAAAGCACACTCGTTTGAGAAACCAAAAAGATGTCATTTACAAAACTGAAAAGTTAGAATACACAGAAAACCTTGAGATAACATATGATAAGAAACCAAAAACATATCATTTACAACCGATACAAGAAAGAGAGACAAGAAAGAGACAGTGGTCATGAGATTAAATATAACTTACAGTTAGAAATCATTGAATATTGACATTAGAGATCCCTTGATAAAGATACCATCAAACAAAACCAATAAGCTTCAGATATATGCCCATCAAATAAGCTTACCCAAACGCTATATATTTACATCGTAAAGGACTACAAGAAGTCGACATTCTTCTTTATGACAGCACCACCTCCCTTGAGAAGCATCTAATCAAAATATCACACACATGAGATACCAGTACCAGCCGCTTTAGTAAACTACCGACATCTATAAAAGGAATCGATAATCAGATTGAAAATCATTAGCTAGTTACCATGCCCTTTCCGAAGGCTTATTAGTTGCGCAGCATACCCGAATATCTTTGTTACGGATTCAACCTTGTATGGACTGGATCCTGATCAGTTACACAGAACCCACCCGACTGCCCATATTGACACCTCTAAATTAATTCTTTATGAAATAGACACAGTAATTATAATAGTTGCCAAACCTTTTTGTGTCCTAGTGATTGCTCAACCTGCCACAACGTTGGGCGACGAATTGCTTGTCACCTGTTACAATGATGAACGACTAAAATAAAGTGAAACAAAGTGTTGCTAATTAACAGAGATAACTAATATGAGAATGAAGAATTAGATATAAAGTTAAAGTCAGACTTTGACTTGAATGAATACATAAGATCATACCTGCTGTATTCAAACTCAGTTGGATGATTCCGCATTGCTCAGTTATATGCTTCCAAGTTCTGCATACATCCACACAACATTATAGAGATACTCACAATTAGATCAAAACCTTGGCGGGTACAAACCTATCAGAATCTAAACCACATAATTTCCAATAAACTCTTGAAATCTAAACCACATTATTTAATCCACCATCACCTACAAAATCTGAACTATGTAATGTCACTGGCCTATTTTAACCAAATGATAATACACACCTTTTTTGGAGCATGAAATACCCATTATCTCTTCCTGCAAACTGTAAAAGTCGTTATATCTAGCAATATGAGGAAATATATGTAGTTGTTGGATCAAAATACAATAAAGTTTTTAAAATACAAATAAAAAAATATTAGTAGTTGCTAATGTACTACTTATATAGTTATATATAGTTTCTTTAAAAGGATATCAATTTGATCACACCTTGTTAGCCGTAAAAAAACAAAGAGTTTCTTGCAAATGCATTACAATGTCATAACCAATTTAAAATGCAGCCAACGTATAATATACCACCATTCAATTTTATTACCAATCTTTCTATCTTAAAGTTTAGCAACCTCCACTGTAAACTACATCAAAACCCACATAAATAACGATAATAGATAATCCAGTTGATATTGCATTTTTTCATTCTTCCGTTAATCTCACTGGAATGACCACAACTGTATTTTCCGTATTAATGATGCAATATCCAATATGATTACCTGATGGGCCAAACACCATTTTGTTCTTGTTTTTCCACCAACTGAAAATACGCTACCACACAGCTACTGCTTCTCTGCACATCACCATCACGTTACTTTGTAGTTATATCTTGTACTTGCTTCCTATCTGGGTGAGATATAGCCCTTTCAAGAAAAATTATTGTATTACTATAGCCTTCGTGGTATTCAATATTCAGTAAAAAAAAACAAAATTTATTATACAATTATCATATTCAATCATTCAAAATCAGTAACAAACATGTGAAATTCTATACAAATATCATATTCAATCATTCAATCATTCAATCACAATAGTTCTTAGAGATTAACTTGAAACAAACCCCAACATTAAATTGGAATCTCAGTCTCCAAAATTAACTAAAATCAAAACGAAAACTTATATCTAATGATAGGAAGATTGATACCAATGCAGACTATAATCGATTTCGTCCCCGTCATTTCATCAAACACCTTGTGTGCATCAAAGAAGATACATGTTTGCCTCGATTCACAGTATTATAACCTTGTAGGTACATAATAAGAAGAAGACATGATATATTATGTAGGTTTGAAAAAGGATACAAAAAAATCTAAACAAAGAAAAAAAATGAAAGAAAAAAGGGCGAGAAAATAGAACATAGGAAAAAAAATCCAGGTGTAGAAGATGATGTATAATACCTTGAAAATGCTTACCGTAAATTGACTCATCGCCGGTTCCGTTATCACTGGTGAAATCACCTCCCTGGCACATGAAGTTAGGGATCACACGGTGGAAGCTTGATCCTTTGAAATGCAAAGGTTTGCCGGAATTTCCTTTTCCTTTCTCGCCGGTGCAAAGTGCACGGAAGTTCTTGACGGTGCGTGGAGTGGTGTCGGCGTAGAGTTCCATCACGATCCGGCCGGTTGGAGCTCAACCTTAGGGTTTGCCATTGATGATTTTAGTAACTACGGGAAGTAGAGTGATTTAAAATAGAGGATATTGTAGATTAGAGTACAATTTTTAGTAGATGCGGAGATGAAATGATCCGATGAATATTGCTTCTGAAGAGTGAGTACCGAGTGTTATTGTGATGTTGAATTGATTGGATGAATGAGCAGATAAAGAAAGATGAATGTATATTGCATAGAACCCAAGAGGGAAGCGTGCAAAAGAAACCAATAACATTTATTTATTTATATTTTATTATAATACTCCACGCAGGGTTTTTTTTTTTGACAATTTCAAATATCAGTTTTGGATTTAAATTTAAACTTTTGAATTTAAAATTTAAATCACTTAGCTTCCATTAATTTCGAACAATTTCTGTTAAGTTAGGGGTAATAAGGTACTTTAAGATAATCAAAGATGAGATATTGCGTAAACATTGTTGTTAATCTAAATCAACGGTTAAGATCAATTTATAAACATCATTTAAAGGTTAGGATTAACTCATTTGAAATTTTTTTGAAATTGTATACGCATTTAAACTCGTCCAATAAATATTATAAGAGATTACCACCTGCTTGTTCATATCACATCAAAAAGACAACACAGAAACTAATACATACATGAAATAAAAAACAAACACACATAATCTAGATTATGTTCAACATAAACAAAAGTCTAAACCATTACACTGTACTGTAGTTAACACATGTATACACAAACACCAAGATCACAATCCATAAACCAATTGTTAAGATCAATTTACCAAGAACTCAATAAAATTGAATACACAAAAACAAACCATTTTTTAGCCCAAAATTAAAACGTACTAGATCAAAACCCGCGAAATCGCGGGCTACATCATTAAAAATTTACACCAAAAGTAATCATAGTATGTAGTAGTAGACATTGAATATACAATCGAAGAACCGTAAAATTTGGTGGAATTCACTTATTAATTGTAAGTTATTATATTTTGACATACAAGGATACTGATTCTGCACACTTTATTGAGTCTAATATCAACAAATTCATTGAGTTTAATGCTATATATGAGACGTGCGAGGATGTTATTGTGAAACACTTTATTGAGTCTAATATCAACAAATTCAATGAGTTTAAGTTATTATATTTCTCTTTATCTTAATTATAGACATAATGGTAAAGTTAAAATACTTGTACAGAAGGCATTTAGGATTTGTTTGGAATGGATGTATCATATATAGTGTTGCATGTACACCAGGTTCGAGGTTATTCAGACGTTCTTATCTATTAGAAGCGCATACAAAAAAATAAAGGTTATGTTAAGAACGTAGTAAAAGTGGTTCTACTAAAAGCAAACCATAGATCAAATTTTTTTTTTCTTTTAACCATTAACCAACACCAACAGTTATATATCAAAATTTAAACGGCAACAAATAATTTACCTGTAAACTATGTGTGTAGTAAGATCAAGATGGCTTGTGATTAAAAAAGCAATTGGGTCAAATTGATCCCAATGCAAGTCAAGGCACAAAAACCATTAAGCATGATACGAACAAAGTTAAATCATATTCAGATATTCACAATCGCAATACAACTAATAATTAATAGCACGGAAAATATCAACAACCTTATATAGCAATATTCTTAGAAGCCATTTTTCCACTCTAAGAATCATTGAGAGGGTTACTAATGGCATTTTAGAATTTACTATATATGGCTGCCAGTTAAAATTTAAATCCATCAAAACGGATGAGTTGATTCTGCCCAGTTAAATGGTTTACATAGGGTTTGGTGATATTTCCACCATGATTTTTGATGGATCCACCCTAATGTACAACTATTTATTCATATAGTACAACTGTTTACTGCACATGCAAGATGCATCTATCAAAAATCATGTTGAAAATATCAATACTCTTTACATAGAAGTTGACTTTCTATAATCATAACATTTATATGAGATCATCTCATATTATCTTATGGGAGCTACTAAACATCGACAGTTCTTAGAAGCCATTATTTCCCTATCTTTATAACTAAAGAAATAAAGGAGGGGATCATTCATTATTTGTCAAAGTTTTACATTTATCTAATGTGTCATCACTTTATACATCAACTTTGATGATGTGGCAACTCTTCGTACACCTAAAAAGTAAATAAGGTAAAATTTCATTTTAAAATAGAAAGTATCACTAATTTAATGTGTCGTCAATTTTATACAATATATAAGGTAACACATAAAATTAAATTATAATCAATTTAATCTAAAATAATATGTAATGAGATAACAGTTGTTATATAACTTTGGTTATAGCCCAAAAGTCTTTGATTGTGAGTTCAATTCGTTTATGGAACAATAGAATTTTTAAGTTTTCTTCATCTCAAACTTCACCCTTCTTTCTTTAGCTCTCAAAAAAATTTTAAATAATTTTATTTAATTATGATAGCTTATTTTTCTTATCTCAATTTTGTTTATTTTAAAATCTTAGTACAAGCTTTATAAATAGATAGATCAAGTTCACCATCTCTTTTTTAAGGTTATATTACTTTTAATTACGCAACTCAATTACAATCATGTATCCGACTGATAAGACGTACAGTTTTTTTTTTTTATTCGTTTTCAAATCAATATTATTGTTAAACACTTAAACTTAACACATATTCCTTTTGCATATAAAAAGTGTGAATAACATTAAGTTGAGTATCATTAGAACATTATTTAATACAGATTTACATTTTGATCTGTTACAACATTATATTTTTCTAGCCGTCCATCGCATGGGTTTTTGACGCTAATTTTATATATGATTTGTTGAAAACATATAGACGTTAAAGTTATTTATAGACATAGAAATAATAGTTTAATAAAATGATAAACAACCATCATCGTTACCTTATGAAAAATGTAATAATTCCTTGGTCTCATGCTCGAACCTTTCTGAAATAGAAACATGTGATACGTTAAACCCTTGATGTAAAATACCACCACTAAATCATATTGATAAGCAATCAAACTCGCTATGTTCCTAAAATTGTTATGTATAAACAGCATTATAGAGTAATTTTTTAGCTTAATTTTAACTTTTTGTTATTTTGTTATTTGACAAAATTCTTGTAAGCAGAAGTAATTAATCTCCGCTAAAAACGTAAAGAGGCGATTATCAATAACATTTATATTATATACATACAACATTCTCAATTGGAAGAGATTATCAATAAAGTTATATATTTTGTAACCATAACTAAAGCCTAATACACGCAATGTAGGTCAATCATATTAGTCATATTAGTAAAAGAAGATAAGGGTAAGATTATACAACTACAACTTAAATGATAAACAGATAGAGGAAATTAAAATGAACACGATGAGATTAAATGCTTCTTGTCTTTCCTGCTTTTGTCTTTTCCATGTTTTTCATGATATGATGTCCTATTGATAACAAAGAGATGCAACTACCAGATATGATGTCGTCTGAGCCTTCTTGTATTTTTCATCCATTACTTTTATGATGTTATATAGTACTTGATTCAAGGCTCAATTTTGACTTCTTGACGCTCTCTAATTGGGACTCCGTAGATGCCCTTTGTTCTAGAAACACTCGGCAATATCAACATGTTAGTATTAAATTGCTAACCTTTTGTGAGAATATATAGAGAAGCTACCGGTCCATGGCAAGCTGGACAATGTAGTCCTCAAATAGCTCACTCCCAATAGCTTAAATGAACTATCTGCAAGGTTTTGAGAAGATCCATTTTTCTTTGTAGGAAGCTACAATAAAATTTAATAATTAGCAAGATGAACTTAGATAGCCAACATGGTGAAAGAAAAAAGGAACGTACAGACTTTGATGTAATGAAAATTCGAATCATATAATGATCTTTGTTGGACAATACCCATTGAACTTTGCTATTTCTTGACCAAAAAAAAGGAACACCAATGACAGTTTTGATCTATATATATGTGAATGAGTCGCTTTGGGCAATGTTTTGTCTCTAACGGGTCGAGTAATAAAATTTATAAAACATGCAACTAAAATATAAACATGTCGCATGTTCAAGAGGTTCTAACATGTTCAAAGTAACCTGAAGAGTCTTTGACATGCAAAGAAACTTCTAAATCAATTTATTCAACATTTAATATTACCATTATTGTAATACAATGTTTTAAGCAAATTCAGAACATTGACTCATTACAAAATTGAAGAAAAGATAAATATGTTTGTGTTACCACTCAACCCAACCCAATTTTTGGAACTTCACTTTCTGACAATAGTGGGTACATCCGTACATGTGAGACCAAAACGTCAAGTTCCCCCTTACCCTCTTTCATTAATGTGTCTTAGTTGCACAATACACGATTCATTAATGCACTGCCATTATATTGTTTAAATTGGTTTGCTACATCTAACTCTCAGGTTATATATGATCAACAAACTGGACAAAACTAAATTTGATGATAATGGACCTTGATAGTATTTGCTCAAGAACCATTGGCACGTCCTTGAAGTGGTCGATTTCTGTAACCTACAAAAAGAACAAATGAAATGTGACTAATGTGAAAGTAAATAGAACAAAACTAACCAAAATCATTGAGCTGAAAAATTGTTATATCGTAAGACTTTTATTGCTTTTTTCACAAAATGATAGATGACCGAGTCAAGTAAACTGAGGAATTTAGGACGCTCAATAATTTATGTAAATGCTCATCTCAAGTTCCATTCTTCAATCACATCCACCAAAACCTTCACCGAAGTGTGAAACTATAATCTAAATGACACCAATAACAATTACATAAGGGAAATAGCTTAAAAGGATTAACTTTCTTGACTTTTTTCCACCGAAGCTACATCAGGTCAGATAACACGTCAAACATGGTTATATTTACAAGTGGCCAAAAAGGGACATAGGACATATACCACCTTTGTAATCATTACCCACATATAGATGAAGCTGATAAATGCTTAAAGTGGCCAACATGGGTTAGGTGAGGTTGGACTGATCTAAATCGGGTCTGGAAATCAGTTACTTGAAACTGGAGTAATCTTGTGCACTAACAATGATACTAAAAAAAAGGTAGTAAGCAAAAAAAAAACATCTACTATTACAGTAAAGTTCGAATATTGTGTTACATTTGAGAATGAATATTTGATAACTACTCACAAAAATAAACATATATACCAGTTGTACCTGATTAAAACTAATTCACTTGCCGAGAAAAAAAAAAGAGGACCCTACTACAAATAGTGCCTTTTAAATTGTATTTAGTATTTGACCAAATTGTGAAAACCCTCCGGACTTTTGAATCAGGAATGAGATAATAAAATATAAGCTCCTAAATTTCAATGACAAATGGGATAGATTTTCCATAACTACACAAATTGACATACCCATCAAAAACTCTGAATCAGAGTTGTCTTCACTAAAAGATCTCTAACTTATATATGTGACAGAATCCACAGACTTCAAGCTAAAAAACAAAGTAACAAAATCACCTTTCAACTACACAAATTAGGTATGGAAGTTACATACATGAAAACCGCCAACACTTTTTGTCCTATTTTTTAATAATAACAAACAATGATATTACAAAATATATATATTACGAAAATAAAATTCAGTTTGTTTGGATAGATAAATCTTAAAAGATTCGAGTAAAATTATAAATAACCTTGAACCCAGTCAACCTGTTAAATTTATAGATAAATGTTGCAACTTGCAAGTGTGACTCATTAGAGTTAGACTATAATGTTCGACCCGTTTGACCCAACATGCTCGACCCATTTTAGCCAAGTTTTGGGATCTTTCTAGTTTGACCCAGTGACAATTAAACTACCAAAGGCAACAATTTTACAGCTAGCAATAAAAGATGAGATCTGTCCACCCACACCCGACAGCACCCAACAGCATAATTTATCATTAAGAAGAACCTTAAAGGCAGTAGAAATTTACTTCAGTGAAGTTGAATCTTATCACCTTAAAACTCAGTTGATGACTTCTTCAGATGGTGACCCTTATCTAGTTGGGCACCAAGTCATGATAATTCAGGCTGATTTGGTGTTGCCAGGTGTGGGTGGATGAGTGGACATATCTTCTATAGCCAGCCGTAATATTGTTGCATTTGGTAGTTTAAGGTGAAATAGAAAGAAACTGACATGTTCCCTCCAAATTGGGTCAAACGGGAAATAATGATTTTTGACAATATATATCAACTTGGGCATCATACTGACTTGATTTGACCTAGTTACCCAACGATGCCATCGTCCCATTTTGTCACCTAGAGTCCAAGCATTCAATAGAAACAATTAATGACAGGATATGGATATACACCTGAAAATTATCCCCAAGTTCCCCTCCAAATTGTCGCCACTACTTGAATCTGTCAAAAAGGGTGTACACATTGAACTAACCAGACCGGTTGAAAATTTATCAGTCATATCTGAAATTGCGCTCTCTCAATCATATTTGAAATTGCGCTCTCTATCGGCATATCTACATCTTGATTAAATTCTCTATCAACTACATTTCTAGAGCAATTAACCGATTTCTATTATGAACCGATAAAATAAACATCATGTCTTAAATTTTCTTCTATACAGAGAAGTTGCTCCAGCAGAAATTTGGAGACCTGAAATATGGTCATCAACATTACTGTAACTGATCTTAACTAAGACCTCAACTCACCATCAAGCCCAAATTTTCAGCATTTTCAACCCTGAACTTAAGAGTTATAGCTTACATAATAAAGCTACAATTAAGAAAACACGGATGCCCAAGAGATATATTGTTTTTACCTCGTATCCAGGTCCACTAATTGCATACTTGTCTCATCCTGTTCCTGCAAGCTGATTAGGTACAAAAGATCACTATTATTATTTATTCATGATAAAAAAAAGGTTAGAATATATAATCAGGGATTGGGTATATTTTTTAAAAAGGAAGGAGCATAAACCCCAAGGTTAATATTTTTGACAACTGAAAAACAGCAATCAAGTATACAAATGTTACGGGTACAATTTAAATAAGACGCATCAAAGCGGCAATCATGCTACCTACCAACACGATCAAAACATCAGTTTAGCATAATATGACAAGAAAGTTGCTTTTACCAGTACAAACAAAAAAACAGAAATCTAGCATACAAAGCATACGGGTACAATTTAGATCAGACTCATCAAAGCGGGAATCATACTATCTACCAACATCATCAAAAAGCAGAGTCATCACGATCAATCCTACTATCTACCAACACAATTCGGTTAAATTCAGGTATATACCTCTTGATCCATAAGGATCATCTCTAGCGATGTCACCTGAGTAGGATTCTTGGTGTACGATTGCTTCCACAGCAACAAAACCTTCACACGGATTTTCCAATCATTGCGTTCACCATGGATGATATTAAGGGGAGTAAATACTTCCGGTTCCATATTCGATTCTGTACGCTGATTTTGAGTAGCAGGTGGTTATGAGTTTGATTAAATCGACGATGCATATGTATATATACACAACCTTCTAGGTGGGAATGGATCGATATTTTGAATTTTGAGAGCCGAGACATGGTAAACGCGCCCGGATTAATCTCCTGATCACTGCATATGTGAAGCCGAGGAGTTGGATTTCTGTTCCGATATTGTCTGCGTTTGCTTTGGTAATTAAGGCTTGGTTTTTTGGGGACGAGACTTCAGGGGTTGGGAAGATGAATGCGTGTTTTTTTTTAATAAAAACCCAGTAATAAAGGACGTTGGGTATATTATATTCATTATATTTATATATTTATATTTATTTAATTCTCTTATATTTATTTATATTTATATTTATTTTAGATATGAAAATAAAATATATGAATTTGAATTTGAAATTCAAACAAATAAGTTAGCTGAAAATTCGGAACTGATATTTGAAATCGAGGGGTATTATGGTAAAAAACGTTAATCACATATTAGATATCACGTAAACACTGATGATAATCTAAATCAGCGGTTAAGATCAGTTTAACAAAATCATTTAAAGGCTAAGATTAATTCATTTCAAATTATTTTAAAAATGTTTACGCATTAACACTTCTCCAATTATATTAATAAAGATAACATGTTGTAACCGAACCCACAACCAACGCCATCTCCGACAAACATAATCCAGATTCCTTGCGAACCTTTGATTTTATATATATGTACAATAGCCGGACTATAAAAAGTAACAATGAAATGTCCTGCAACACGAATACGAAACCGCGCTTCATGTTTGTTAAATCGAATACGAAACTTTGGCGGCGGCGGCGGCTGCTCCCCGCTGTACGCATCTACAAACCTGCAACTTCGGCGACGGTTTTGAATTTCATTTCCGGCAGACAAGATGGCGGTGACAGCATAAGGGGGGGGGGGTCGTTTTTTCAACAATTCTTGTGGTGATGGTTGTGGCGGCAGCATAAGAGTACGGTGGTTAGGGTTTCTAAGGACGTGGCGGCAAGGTTAGGTCATTAGGTATTGCTTCGGTTGGTAGTCTTGCGAGATGATGGTGGTCAGTGGTATGACAAATCCGGCTGTTGCTTGAATGTGGTGGTTGTGGCCAGAATTTAAGGTGTGGTTTTTAGGTGATGGTGGATTTTGAGACATACGGGAGGGTGGAATTAAGGTGTGGTGGCGGCTGAAATTTTGGGTAGATGGTGTATTAAATGGGAAAGGTTATGAGAAATTACCTAATTACCCTCCTATGCTGTGTACATGATTAGTTTTAACTAGGGATGGCAAAAACATCCGAACCTAATGGGAAAAACCGAACCCGACCCAATTAATACCCGTACCCGTATGGGTAGATGGGTTTGGATACGGGTTTGGGTACAAGTTATTCTTTCTTCGCGGGTTTGGGTTTGGGTACGGGTTTTAGTAATACCCGCCCCGATTACCCGTACCCGTACCCATACCCAATTACCCATACCCGTATCCGCATAATTGTTATTCTTAATTATATGTAATCTATAATATATATATAATATAATTAAAGCATAATTAATTTGTGGATGAAAATTGAATAATGAAGATTAAGAATGATCATATTATCTATATATTTTGTATCTATTTCTTTGAATTTGAATGATCATGACATTTGAATTTTGTACTTTCAAAAACATGTAATTGTTTGTATTATGACCAGTTTGAACAACCATTCTATTATTTAGGGTATCTTGGTTTGCTTCTTTTGTTTTGTCACGTTTCCGTTTTTAGACATCATTTATAATCGCCATACTTGCTATTTTATATGCGGAATAGTCAAACGGGGATAACCGATACCCACGGGGAAACCCGAAAAACCAATGGGTAATATTAAATGGGTACCCGCTAACTATTGGGTTGGATTTGGGTATGCATATTCTAAATGGGTTTGGGTACGGGTTCATTAAAACCCGACCCGAACCCGACCCATTGCCATCCCTAGTTTTAACGGAGTGGGTTGACGTCCGATAGTGATAGGGACCGCTAGTGAAACATCATGCTACCACAGGGATTACCAATGTCAAAAAAAACTTGCAGGGACGACCAATATAATTTTTTACAAACCATAGGGACGACCCCCTGTAATTTTGTCTAAAATAAACCTATGAATGTGTTGAATTATAGAATAGAAGACACATGGATTCTACTTATTATTACTTTTTCATCAACTATATTCTCATTTGTATCAATCAAATCTTTAGATTTAATTTTAAATAGATATTCCTAGACACGTCAAACATTTTTCCGCCTTCTGGATTAGAAGTCATACAAATGGTAATTTACAATAAAAACACGTGAAGATTTGCAAATTGTCTTTTCACATAAATTTTAATGATCCATGATAAATGTTTATCGAAAGTAATAAGTTGAATATTTATTAAGGTCCATGAAGATCATTTTGGTAACGAAATTATGCTGAACAATTTTTTTCTTATATTCTATAAAAGTTTTAACTTCCTCCAATATAGCTACTAACTATTGTTATTGTTATTATATATGAAAAGTGTTTTCTAATCGATGAGGAGGGAATGAATCAAGTGATGATATCGATCAGCAAAGGATTTCATACATCCAGAAGGATGGAGATATTGTTCTGTGAGAGACGCACCTGATGATTTCCGGTAATTATTTCTCTTCTCTTTTTTGACATATATGTTCATATAAAGAAAAGGGAAATATATATAAAATAATTCAGTGACATTAACACAAACTGATAAATATAGAATAATTGATCAACTAGTATTGATTTGTACATCATAAAAATTGATATGACAACAACAACACAATGTCACTTAAGCAATGAATATGGTACAATATCGATATCATATAAGTTTGATTGTGCTCTGCACATCTATTTCGATATTGTACAAATCATCTCGTTTGATCAATTCCCCTACATAGTCAAAGCATACACCATACGTGTTTTTAGTGCAACTATTATTTATCATATTGCACATTCTCAGATTAAATGAAGTAGTACAGATGTATGATGCATCAGATCTGAATATGGAGATTAAGATACCGACCCAGTTTCTATCGCCTGGAGTCACATATGCAGCTTTCCTTGTGTGCTTTACTGAATACTATGAGGTGCCAAGAGATTTCCAAAATCTAAAGTACAAGTTAAATGGCACAAATTAAAGGAACCGTATACTACATTTGGTTAAGATCATATAGACAAACCATTGAAGATGCATGGCCGAACTCTTCCAAATAGTCGTACCTAACAATCTTACCCAAACACCTCAAAAAAGATTCTTAATTTAAAGTTATGGTAAACAACATCAATATTTATGAGGATGGTGACCACGAATTTGCCATGCGTTTCTTTGTTCAAGGCATCGAGTTTCTTCCATGTTAGGAAAATTAAGTGACATAAACTTTTATGTCACACTATAGATTTGATGAGACAAATTGTAAACTGATTAGGAAACACAAGTTGAATTCTTGCAAGTTATTACTACTGCTGGTGCAACAATTACTACTGCTATATAAGTGTTTCTACTGCTTGAGTAATTTTTTCTACTGCTTGAAGTATTCCTCAGTTAGTACTGCTAGCACAAAAGTTAATACTGCTCGTGGAGTTTCTACTGCCTTCAATGTTTCTACCGCTAGAAGAACTTCAGAGTTAGTACCGCTAGAGTATCAAAGTTAGTACTGCCAAGCCAAGCTTCATGATTAATACTGCTAGAAGAATTACTACTGCTCGCTATTGTTAATACTGTTAGTAGTATTCTAGCAGTTACTACTGCTTGTTGTAAATTACATGGTATAATACTGCTAGTGTAATTTTCAAGTGTTAGTACTGCTTAGTGGGTCTGTCAATTACCTAATCTGTACTTAGTCAACTTCTAAAAGCAGAAGTACATGTACAGTAACTGCAAACCATACTTAGACAATATAATATTGTTTCCATACATTTATTAGAAAATCTTGTAAAGGACAACTATATAATTTATAAATAGAGTTCCTTGTCCTTAGAAGTATGGAAGCTATGTATTAGGTCTTAACTTTTTAAAGTATTTGTGTTTCCAATGTAAGTCATGTGGGTCATTATAAATAAAGAGACCCATAGACAATTAGAAAGGATTCGGTATCGTTTTGATTAAACATCCGAATCATGTACCTGAGTGAATATAACAAATAATTAAGTTTCCGGCCACGGAAGCTTGTAACGGACCTCAAAAACAAAAATAATCTTAGCTTCATGCATAATAAAATGGAAAGGTGAACACTTATTTGAAGACAAATAGAGTAATATTTAAAGTGTCTACATCTAAGCTTAATACTATAATACTATTGAACTAAAAATAGTGATCGAAGAAAAACAACAACTGCGTTTAAAAAACAAATCTTAGCCATATAAGATGAGTACCATGAAGTACCTCCTGCATAAAATGGTAATCTACTTCCAATGATACCACTTTCACAATTTTGACCGCGCCCACTTATTCCACGGACTGTTTGTTGGAATGTCTTGAGTGAATTCTTTCTGGTAGCAGCAACAGTCGTAAAAGGTATATATGATTAATAGTAAAAATACAATTGTTTTCACAACTTGATTGCAAGCTAATATCAACACTCGAATATCCTGAATGGTCTCCATTTGTTTAACCACAGACTATACACAGGAATACAAGATACAACAATATATAAAACACCTTAAGAACGAATCAAATCATTTTTGAAAAACGTACTGTAATAAGGAGAAGACTGGATTCAAAGACTTCCTTCTCTAATCCATACAAACCAAGAATCATAGTTACAATTGCGTAACAAGATCCCACTTTATAATACTTTCACTTAATCGTATTATATATATCGCACGCTTTTGGTTTTCCTTAAGCGGACATATCCGCATATATAATGCAATAATCTTGATCATTCATGCTCATCAGATAACAGCTCGACGACTAGTGCTGAACTCATTCATGGTCGATGATCCAATATTCCTACGATGAATGGAGGTATTATAAGACGACGATGAGGTTGAGAAGCCATGGTCTGACGAAAAAACCTGGACATCGGACAATTGCAACCGGCCCGAATCACCATTTGGAAGCCGGACATATGAAGCGGAACTAGAAATATTTGAGTCATCCTTTTGTTGCATGATGGCTCTATACACAAAGGGAATTAGACCATCCATGAGTAGTACTATACAGATTTTGTTTTTATTTTTTATTTTTTCAGTTTTTGTTTGTTAGGTTGGTGTTGAATATGATGCAGTTTGTGTTATATGTATGTAGGGTGCCAACTAATTTACTCTTTGACATGTATAATCAATGAAGTAGACATTGACGCGTAAACTTATACGCAGACCATGAACTGAAAGCTGTTTGTGAACAAACAATGGTATCACCTTGATTTAGTATACATCTCCCACCTAATGACACTATTAAAATATGAACCAAAATAGTTCTTTTTATGAAATATATAATATTAAGGGTTGCTGATTTTCACATTTTTTTTATCCTTGAGGTTTACAAGTTTACTACGTTTGTCCTTCACTTAAAATTCAGTTAACTTTTTCCGTTAAATCTTGTAGATGACCAAAATACCCTTTTCTTCCTCTTTGAAGATTCACCATGCACCTGCCATTTTTTCGACCACTAGGGCAATTTCATATGTATCCTTGGAAAATTTGAAAATTATATATATATATTATATAAATGGGATCCTGTGAAAACAAGTGGATAAAAAAATGCTGAAAACAGATATCAATCATTGATCTAATCAACCTTTTATATATATATATATATATATATATATGTAAAAGGGGTGGAGATAAAAAATATACGGTGAAAGCGAAAAAAAATGTTCATATTTGATAGAAGTAAAAAATAAGGGTTCACACAAAATAAATAGTTTTTGTGAAAAAAAATAAATAAATAAAGTCAAATCCGTAAACCAAAATAAAAAAAATTACGGTTCACAATTGAAATTAAAACTTAAAAACTTTCTGTGAACCCCAAAAAAATTAAGGTTCACAATTGAAAAGGTTAAAAACTTTCCGTGAACAAAAAAAAAATCAAGGTTCACAATTGAAAAAGTCAAAAACTTTCCGTGAACAAAAAAAAAATTAAGATTCATAACTAGAAAGTAAAAAAATTTATGTGAATCAAATTTTTTTTAAGGTTCACAATTTAAAAAGTTGTAAACTTTCTGTGAACCTAAACAAAAAAATTAAGCTTCACAATTAAAAACTTTTTGTGAACCCAAAACAAACAAAATAAGGTTTTACAATTGAAAAAGTTAAAAACTTTCCGTGAACCCCAAAATAATTAAGGTTATTGAAAAATTTAAAAACTTTCCGTGAACCAAAAAAAAAAATTAAGGTCTATAATTGAAAAACTCAAAAACTTTCCGTGAACAAAAAAAAATAAGGTTCACAACTAGAAAAGTAAAATATTTATGTGAATCTATTTTTTTTTTAAGGTTCACAATTAAAAAAGTTGTAAACTTTATGTGTACCCAAACAAAAAAATTAAGCTTCACAATTAGAAAAGTAAAAACGATTTTGTGAACCACATTAAAAAAAAAAAAAAGCTTCTTAGTTAGAAAAAAAAAAAATTAAGGTTCACAAAAAAACTTAAAAAAATTTCGTTAAAAAAAATTAGGCTTCATAAAAAATTTATGTGAAAAAATAAGATTCACAATAAAAAAGGTTAAAAACTTTGTGTGAAGCAAAAAAAATAAATTAAGGTTCATGATGAAAATTTTTGTGAAACAAAAAAATATAAGGGTTAACAATTAAAAACATATGTGAAGAAAAAAAGAAAGTTCACAACTTAAAAAAATTGTGAAAAAAAAAATGTTTTCACCGTTTTTTTATTTCTACCCCTTTTACATATATATATATATATATATATATATATATATATATATATATATATATATATATATAATTTTCAAGTTTTATAAGGATACATATGTAATTGTCAAAAAAGAAAAGAAAAAATTAAGGTGTGGTTGATAGAAGGATGTAGAAGACAAAGGGTATGTCAGTCATTTTACACTAACTTAATGGTGTTTTGTTAACTTTAACGACAAACAAACAAGCCAGCAAACTTGTAAATCGAGGATAGAAAAAGCGACAAAAAGAGTAAAAAGACCGCAAAATGACAAGACCACATGGAAAAAAATTACAGTTTTCCATAATATTAGTCATTAATTAGCTATGTACAATATTAATATTTATTAGGTACGTAAGTGTGATTGTACATACCATATATTGATTGATTAGCTAGGTTAAACAAATATATATCTTATGCACTATATGAATATACATTAGGGTCGATTATTATTTCAAAAAACGTATTCCCATTGAATTAACGTTATTTGTTTAATAAAAGGTCATTAGTCCACGCATGGGTGGAGCCACGTAGAAGGTTAGGGTAGTGGTTGCTACGGGTCCATTCGTTATACGTAGTGTAAATTTCTTATAAAAATTATTTTTTTTTTGTGTGTATTCCATATATGTGCTACGGGTTCACAAAAATTGAGATACCCCTGCTACCAGTCACTCCGAATCCTAGATCCGCCGATGAGTCCACGGTATCAATATGACATAATAATCAATAGGTTGCAAGTTCACGTGAGACTCTGAAACTTGTATATATTCGTGGATATTTAGTAAAAAGATAATTCTGTTTAAGAAAAAAAATGTGTGTTGCGGACATCGAACTTGGTATTCTGATAGAGAAAATTACTCAGATAGACGGTCAATGCACTAGTTATCACTAAATAGACGTTGTCAGATTTTCTTTTCAAAACTAAACGAACTTTTTGCCGAAATATTAGGCGAATTCGGCGAAAAAGTTTAGCCCAATAAATGATTACCGAGTGTCCCAAAATTTCGCCGGTCAACCTCAATTTCGCCGGTCAAACATGCCATTTCGCCGAAATTCACATCACACATTTCGCCTAAATTCAGGTAGTCTCATTCAGGAATTCGCCTAAATCACATTTCGCCTAAAGTATGTATAAAATTTCGCCGAAATGCAAATTTCGCCGAAATGCAAATTTCGCCTAAAAGTAAAACCGGCGCTTTTTTTTAAATTTCGTGATTCGTGCCGATGTGTGATGTGAATTTCGGCGAAATGGCATTTTTAACCGGCGAATTTGAGGTTGACCGGCGAAATTTTGGGACATTCAGCAATCATTTATTGGCTTAAACTTTTTCGCCGAATTCGCCTAATATTTCGGCGAAAAGTTCGTTTAGTTTGGAAAAAAAATTCTGACGACGTCTATTTAATGATAACGAATGCGTTGACCGTCTATCTGAGTAATTTTCTCATTCTGGTATTTAACGATATTGGACTTTGTTACTTAGACATAGGCCTGTAAACGAACCGAACAAACACGAACGGAGTCTGTTCATGTTCGTTCATTAAGGTTTTGACGAACAAACGAACGAACACGAACGGATAAGCGAACGGATTTTGTTGTTCATGTTCGTTCATTAAGAAAATTTGTTTGTTCACGAACACAAACGAACGTACACGAACAAACACATAATTTAATGAATTTCTTCGTTAATACCTTAAACGAACTTCAACAAACATAAACGAACGTATATATAACTATCTACACATATATATTATAGAACTTGAAACTTTGTAATGCATATTCAACATTACAAAATAAACTCTTTTGCTTCGTCCGATCGTAGGTAAGAGCAGCAGATCTGGAACTAGTGGAGGGAGATAATGGAGGTGTGTTTAGATTGGAGGGAAATATGCGAGAGAAATGCGAGGTTAAAATATCTAGATATTTAATATTATTATATGAAACTATTCTAAATATTTAAAATATCTAGATATGTAATATTATTAAATGAAACTATCTAAATATTTAATAATATTATATTTAGAATTTAGCTTAAATCAAAATAAGATATACAAATATGTATTAATTTAATTACTTCATTAGTTAATAAACGAACATTTAACCGAACGTTCATGAACATGTTATCGAACGTTCACGAACGTAAATGAACGAACGAGACCTGTGTTCATGTTCGTTCATATAATTAAACGAACATAAAAATTTGTTCATGTTCGTTCATATAACGAAATGAACGAACATAAACGAACTTCCCGCCGAACGGTTCACGAATAGTTCGCCGAACGTTCAGTTCACTTACAGGCCTACTTAGACAAGTTTCAAATCATTTGGAGGTTGGTACTTTAGATGGAAAGATTTGTTAGTTTGTCACGTCTACTAGGCCTGCCCTTACAATATTTTATTCCCAATTTGGTTTGATGGTATCATTAGCACCAAGTATTGTACAAACTTGTTTATTGGCTAAATAAAATAAAATAAAATAATGCTAATATACAGTTTCAGATATTCTTCATCTTATCATAGGAAAATACAAATACGATGACAATCTGAAACGCTCGGAATTTTTTTTTTTTTATATTAATCCACATAAACAATGTCCCATAACTCAATTGTACACATATTAGATACATATATTACTTATATGATTAATCTTAGATTCGAAATAAACCTGACTGAAAACTGTGAAATAAAAGAGGTCTCTAAAGTCAACTAAACACTTATGCACTTTTAAATTTCACACAATTTCCTTAAGGCATACGCGATCCTGGAAATTTAAGTGGGATCGCGTATCACTGAACAAATTGGACTATGACGAAATTTCACATATATATGCGATCCGGGGGACTGAATAGGATCGCGTACACAAGACCAAAATCGTCTGTACCCAAAATCTACATGCTTACGCGATCCGGCTTCTCAGCTGGGATCGCGTACTCCAATGTTTTTCTGACCTGCATTTTTAGTTATCAAAATACGAATTTCAAACGCGCATAACTTTTAACTCGTTAAGAGTTAGATCACCAAATTTTGCAGGCACCTCCACTATACCAAATGAAGGTTTCCCTTTTTACACTTTTTCAAAATACACGTTTATCAATAAAACGGACTTATGACCAATTTATGACCATTTTGGACCATTTTGGTTGACAATTCATATTCCAAATGGCTTGATTTCAGATTCCCAACTTTTACCCACATATTCTATAATACATTTGACACGTGTGAGCGTATTCATCAACATCATACACCCACTCTAAACCGTTTTGACTTCTTTGACCCGTTTGGGTCCATTTGGACACTTTCACCAAATCTAATCCATTTTAATCATATGATACATGATTTCAATTCATTTAAACAACATATCATATTTTCTTATTCATGATCACTCAATTTGACCAAATATCACATTTGACACCTTGATCATAATTCTACCCAAACTATGATCAATCTTTAGATATTTCAACACTTAACCACATTATCACTATACAATATTCCCCATTACCCAATTTGACACTATCATATTCCACGTTGACTTTGCCAAGTCAAAGACATACTTTTCAACCAATCGACACTTTATACTTTAATTCATCAACATTATTGTCACACCCCGTTTAAAGCGGAAATAACGGAATGAAACCATGATAGGATGACAACACATTAATATAAAGAGATTACTAAATGAAATCAAACCAATATATTGTGATGTCATTAACACGAACGCATTCACACTAACAAGAGTGGGACCGTCGTCCAATAGTACTATCAATAATCATATCCGTATTAGTAAGAAATATGGAGTGATGTCAGGGTCCCGAAGACACAAGACTTATCCGAACAATCAGCAATCAGTCCACAACAATCAGCAATCAGTCCACAACAATCAGAATGTCACTTATTCAATCATAAGGTCTAAATCAGAAAACTCAGATAGTTTACATAGCATAAGAAAACAGTTCGAAATCAGTTTGAGCATTCTTTTCCCCCAACGGAAAATAAGTAAAGAAAATGGGACCGCAAAACTCACCTTAATTAACAAAGCAAATTACGCTCCCGAATAAGTTCACTAAACAGTTCGTCAATCTACAAATAAATTCATGTAGATTAATAACCAAGACAAAACTATACCTTTTATTATATCCTAGTTGATTTAATAATCCCATAAAATATGACTACACATAAAAGTGGTATGTGGAGTACTTTGTTTAAGTGGATTCTATTGACATCAATATATCACTAGCTTTATGCTCATATAATTAAAGTATAATACTTGTTAATAACCGTTTTACATTACTCATTCTTTTTAAATCAAATATATAAATTACATCTTAAACTTTTACAAATGTAAATCCCATTTTTTTTTCTTTTTACAGAAAGTTTACCCTTAAACATTCTCTACAACCCTCAAAACAATCAGAGAACGCTTTTACCAAACCAATTTAACATTACCAACGTTTTTTGAAAATTCGTCATACACAGAACCAGTTTACAAAATAATTTCTATAAAATCGTACGTTGCTTTTTAGAGGCCGAAACCTATTGTGTCAAAGTAAAATTTCGAGATCTACAACTTTCGTGTTTTGTCCGAAGCCTGAAAACGTACGTAGCTAGGTCAAAACAGCCGTCGAATAGGACTGCGAAAATCTGGACAGATTCCAGACTTAACGAAACAAGACTTTCGGTTACCAAAACCTATTATATCTAACATATTCATACCCCAAACATATGAATTGATCCACATATACATCTATTTCAGAAAAATATTAAGAAGAATTATTGATTAGGGTTTATGAAAAATACCTATACGAGTACGCAAACGAGAATACACGAAAGCAAGACACGAATTCGATTTGATGACTTCTTTTCTTCTCTTTGTTTTCTTTTTTTTTTCTTGGTCGACAATACCAAAAGAAAACCCCACGGATGCTTTAATGTGATTGCAAGAAAACAAATATTTAGGGCTTAATTTTATAATTTGTATTTGTAGGTCCCGAAATATATGAATATGTTGTAGAGGGGGGGGGGGGGGGGGGGGGGGGGGGGAATACAACTTCTTTTTGAATGAACACAAACACAAGTAAATGAAACAGTAATACGTAGATGTAATTTTCAACTTAATTCTTTTATTTCAAATGAATCAAAGAATTACAAAGTTAACGTAAAGCGGAATAGCTAACTTGTTGAACAGATTACACTTTCACTGCTACAACTCTAGAACACGTACACTAAGAGCTGGCTAACACTGTTGTATTACTCTGCCTATCAAACTATTGATCGAAAATTCACACCTAGCCAATTTTGCTAAGTCTTCTATTTATAGGCGAGCTTGAATACACTGTGTAGTTCTTCAACCAATTAGAATGTTTGACGCGTATTCTGCTCCATGGGCGAATGTCGGACGTGCCCAATAACAAACAGAATTGTACTGCAGACACATTCTGCATAGTGCAGAGCTTGTCGTGCGTGTACTTCACGCGCCGTCGCATTGGTTAAGAATAGCAGGAGGTACACCATGCCACAAACGTCCACAATTGATAGCTGTAATTCTTCGTACAGTATCTCAGAGGTTGTCTGGACACACAATTGGTGCACCCAAGTGTTTACAAAAATGCTAAGATCTCATCTGCAACAATCTTGACATTCTTCATTCTCTGAGCTGACTGCAAGCATTCTTTAGTCCCACCGCTGGTTCTTCTGAATCTGTCTTCAACTTGTCTTTGACTTGTTAAATGTAAAACATGAGTAGTCAGCTCAAGAAACAACTTTCATATGTGAAAGCTGGTCAAACAGAATTCTCTGTGCTGGTTAAGCATACCCAGCACATAGACATTCCTTTGCACCCAGCACACAGACTAACTTATGTGCTATTTGAACTATTGAATTATCTATCTATGCTGGCTGTACATAAATTTTACTTAGTGTTATTTTCAAGTTGTTGTCATCATAAAATCAATTATTAGGATCATGCCTCAACAATCTCCCCCTATTTGATGATGACAAAACCTTCACACTTAGCTCAGCATAGAGACATACATGATCTACATAACTTGTGAAACAACTGACTTATCATTAACATATTTGGGAAATGTTAAGATATTACACAGAAGATCAATAGCAAAATTACAAAGTTATATGGATCAACAGACAATCAATTCAGTACATCAGAAGACACAAACTCAGAAGTCTTCTCCTTTGAATGGCTTTAACATCTCCTGTGAATCAGGATCATACCCTCTTCTTGTCATCTCTCTTGCAATGATAGCTGAGTATTCTCCTGACTGCTTGTTCATTAGACTCATTGCCCTGAGATTGATCAGATGTTCAATGCATTCCTTTCCCAAATCATCTGTCCTTTGAAATCTGAGAATATCACCATCCAAATAAAAGATACCATCCACTGGAAGTTCAATGTGCATTCCATGCCTTCCTTGAACTCCAATGGGTAAGGATGAATCACCACGGATTGGATAAGCAATGCTGGGTAGACCTTGAGTAGCATGAGGTATCAGCAGTTGATCAATGGAGATTTTCCTAGCTGGTTGTCTTGGAGGCCTGAACTGAGGTGTGCTTGCTGTTCTGAATTGTCTTTGAGTCTGAGAAGACTGGAAAACATTCTTCTTGGGAGCCCCACCAATCTTTGATGCTTTATTAAACAGTTCTTGTAACCTCAGCATAACCTTATCTCTCATCTCTCCTTTCCTTTTGATGTAGTATGATTGAAGTTCTTCCCATTCACTGTAACCCAAGTTAAATAGATTGACCAACCTCATATTTTATGAGAAGCCATCTTCTCTGGTGATGTTTACAATATCTTGATCACCAACAACCTTTATAGCTTTAACAATTCTGGATCCATGCTTTCTCTTGATCATACAGTCCTTGTATCTTTCAGCTTCCTTCTTGGCAAAGTACACATCCATTTTCTCAGCTGTTCTTGGACTGCCATCAGTAATAGGTTGAGAGCTTTGATCATCTTGCTCAGTTACTTTCTTTTTCTCTTCCCCAGGATTACCAGATAATCTGTCTAGAGCAATGGATTGAAATTCTTGAGGAGTCATGACATCAGATACAAATTTCTTGCTCTTCTTATCTTTCACAGCATCCATTTTCTCTTTCTCAGCCAATTTGAGTGCCAAAGCTTGGTTTTTATCTAATCCCTTCTGAGCAGCAAGGGCATCTTTATAGTATTCAATAGATTCAAATCCAAGACTTGTTGCTTCTTCCATCATTCTATCTTCATCAGACTTCTGGGCTGGCTGTTCATCTTTTGACATGAGCTCAAGGTAACTTTCCAGAGTCATTCCACACTTGTAGGCTTCAATTGCAGCTTGTTGATACTTGGGATCAACAGTGGATTTGATGTTAAGAAAAGCCATTTTCTCATTTTCTTCATGTTCAGCCATCACCATATCAACATGAATCCCTCTCATTATAGCTTCTCTTACAAATGGCCTTTGTGCTTCAGTAGTACCAGCAGGATACTCAAAAATTGAACTTTTCTTTTCTTTCTTTGGTGCCTCTTCCTCTTCAGCAATGTCTTTGCCTTTAGACTTTCTTTTCTCTTTGTATTCTTGTTCAGACATTTGTTGAGAGTGCATCAGACCATCTGTTGGTGTCTGAACTGGTTCAGAGGCAATTGTAGAACTTGAAGGCCCTTCACTTGATTTAGACACTTCACTTGCCTTCTTGCCACCACTACCAATAATAATCTCTTCATCACTTTCATCAGCCACATACATTGGTTTGGCTTTTGTGACTATAGACTTGATTCTTCTGGTTCTTGGCTTAGTAGGAACAGGATTAGTGGTAGTAGCCTTAGCTGGTTCTTCCTTAGACACATCTTTTTGCTCCCCCTCAGCAGATGAGCTTGATTCTTTTTCAAGGCATCTAATCTTCTCTTCTCTCTTCTCATATCTTCTCTTTTTAGACATTTCCAACTTAGCATTGAATTTTGCTTCTCTGGCAGCTTGTTTCTCATCAAATCTTTTTCTTTTCTTCTGAATGCTGGCTTCAATGGTTTTTGATACTTCTGGGTGTTTTGAATTTGCACTACCACCAGCACCAGATTCAGGTCTACTATCATCATCATCTGATTCACTTTCACTGTCCTCATCATCATCATCTTTCCTTCTTGACTTGAACTTTTCATTTTCATGCTCCCCCTCAGATGGATACTTTCTTTTCTTCTCCCCCTTTTTGTCATCATCAGCACCAAAAGCCTGTAGAGGAGTAGCATAGAAGGCTAGAACATCATCCATTTTCTTGTTAAGTGCATCAAGCTTCTGAGATTGATTATCTTTAAAGAATGCAATGGCTCCCAATCTATCTCTGAAATCACTGAAAGCTTTGGATGAAGCATCTTACGCTTTTCTCAGATCTGACAACTCAGCAAACATCCTGGATTTCTCTTCTGGAGAGATAGCAGTGGCTTTAAAAGCCTCATTCTCAGCCCTAAGTCTGTCATTTTCTTTCTGTAGTGCATCCATTTCAGCCCTTAGATCTTCTTCTCTTTGATGGATGATAAGTTGTTGTTGATTGGTCTCCATAGATTGATGGAAAGCCTTAAGACCAGCACTGACAGATTCAACAAAGGCAAATAGCCTGTCCTTTTCACCAGCAGACATCACTGCCAGCTTGATCACCTCCAAAGCCTTGGCAAACTTGCCATGAGCTTGCTCATCACCAGCTATAATGGTATTAAACCGACTGGTAAACTCCTGAATAGCCTTGACATAGTCTTTGACCATCTTGTCAACATCACTTATAGACTGAAGAATTGGCCTGAGCTGGTCCTGAAGTACTGGAGTGAGAGCATTCAGAACAGAAGACACAACTTCATGCAGAGAAAAGGTTTCAGTCTGAGGTGGTTCTTGTTCTTGATGTTGTTGCTGTGGCTCAGACTCATGACCAGAGTCATGATCAGATGGAGGAGTAAAGGATTCACCATTGCTGGGCTGCAGGTGAATGTATTCATCATTCAAGGTCTCCTGAGCTGCATCAATACCAGCACCAACAGTTTCACCTGCACTTCTGTCATCACTAAAAGCTTCATTATGCATATCACCTCTATCACTATCAACATCATCAATCAGTTCATCTTATTCTTCATCAGGAAGTAAATCTTGAATATCAGCATCATCCTCCATTATTGGCAAGGACACACCACTATCTTCTGAGCTCACATTTGGGAAGTTGGTGAGAGCCAATGTTTGTTCAACGGAAACAGCAGCTGCAGCCAGCAAATTCATGCTGCTATAAACAGATCTCTGAAGAATGGCAGCTACTTCAGGAGAGATGATCTGAAACTGTGGAGTACAAGTAGAAACATGTTGTGATATTAAAGATAGAGGTCCCTCAAAGGTGATTTGTTGTTGAATCACCCCTTCATTGGGAGCATATGTGGATGCCTGTGAGACCAGCTGTGACTCTGCTGGCTCATTGTCAGCATGTGCAGACTCAGATAGTGTAAGAGATATTAATTTAGTAGACGGATCTGTGAGACTCATTCCAACCTTGGATGGGTTGTCAATACTTTTCTCCGAAGAGCCAGCATTGGTAGATGTGGTTGCCCCTTTTAAGATGTCATCATTTCGAGATGATAACAAATGATCAGGTTGAGTGGGTTGACTCACTCACTCAGTATGAGGTGAGATGTCCCTCTGTCTTTCAATGACTTTCTCCTTTCGAGAGGATAGGTCTGATAGCGGCTTATCTCTTTTCTTGGATACATCTTTTTGAGAATATGTATCTGAGCTGGTTAAGGGTTGATCATAAGCATGGGTTGACTTCTCACGATTAGAAGACAGCCCAACTCTGAGCGCTTTGGGCATGGTAAAAGGTACCTTTACCCTGGAGTGCTTAGTGTCAGCTCTCCTTTTTGAGCGCTTTTCAAATATTTCAGGCTGAGATTTAGACTCCTGAGCTGGTTGTTCAGCCAACTCAGGGTTGGTTTCAGATTGAAGTTTTAAAATGGATTTGGATGCTGGGTTAGAAGAGGTGGGTTTACTCTTCTTGACATCCCTTTTTGAAACTTGGGAGAAAGAATGTAGATCAGAATCCATACCTGAAGTCTTCTTGCTGGACTTCAGAGTTTTGGTGACCTTCGGCTTCTGAGCTGGTTGATCGT
The DNA here is from genome assembly GCA_949592205.1 of Helichrysum umbraculigerum. Classification (NCBI taxonomy): domain Eukaryota; kingdom Viridiplantae; phylum Streptophyta; class Magnoliopsida; order Asterales; family Asteraceae; genus Helichrysum; species Helichrysum umbraculigerum. The sequence goes on along the minus strand of CATIUR010000004.1, from coordinate 140,408,672 downwards.
CTGATGTCTTCTGTGCTGGCTTAGCTTTGGGTTTCATTTGTGGAACCTTTGAAGATGGAGGTTGGTCTGGCCCTTCATCATCATCTCCAGATGAGTTGGTTTCCTCAGAACCAGTGGATAAGTCAGGATCAGAATCCAGCTCCAAATCGTCAGGAAGAACAGCCAGCATAGCTGGTGACAAACCTTGATGAGGCTTAGCAATCTTCTTTTGAAAGATCTTTTCTCCTAAATATACATCTCCCTCATCATTTTCACCCAGATCAGCATAATCATCTCCCAACATTTCCTCCAAAATAATACTTAAAAATCTAGGAAAGGGTACATTCTTTTCTCTCTTAGGTTTCTCAATCATCAACCTCAAATGAGTATACAATAACTCAGCATAGTCTATATGTCTACCAAAAATGAGAGCATGACCAATCTGGAGCTCATAATCATTACACTGATTCTTACTCCCTACTTTGTGACCCATACAGTTAATGATCACACCAAAGAAATAACTCCAGAAACCATTCATCTGAACCCTAGTTGGACTATTTTAGAAAGGGGGTGGATACCTTATGAATCTTAGAACAGCTTCTCTACAGTCTGAGGCAGTTGGTTTATCAACATAGGGTTGTTGTTTAGAAGCAGATGGAAACTTAAGATACCTTTGGATATGACACTTGGTGATATGAATTCTTATTCCATTGCCAACTGAAGCAGAAATATATGATTGAGCTTGATTGTTCACAACAATATGACATGTATACCAAAATTCCGCTAGTGCAGCAGGAATTGTACAAGAAGGTGTGTTGGTTAGGGCATAAACAATGGGTGAGTGTTTCAGAAAAGCAATAATATTCCTGTAACCAGCCGTTTGATAATTTCTAGGAATAACAAGGTTGGTGACAGAGTTGTTGTTATTCAGAGTGATCTCTTCAGCAATAGGAGCATTTGGGGCTTTAATCATCTGATGAGTTGCTTGAAATCTGAACGCCATTGATTTGCTTGAGGGTTTTGGATGTGAAGATGTGAAGAACAGAGTGTGGTATTTATAGATGATTTGGATGAGATTGTTAGAATCACTTCAGGAAATGGAAACGGAATTGTAGTCTGATTGCCAAGAAAATGTTTTGATATTTTTGGAAATGGCAGAGCACGCGATGAAGACGTTGGAATAGAGACAGACGTACAGATACAGCTACTTTTACAGTTACAGAGATGAGTTGCTATCGTAACAGTGGGTGACATAAGTATGTCACAGCAAGTATCCCAACTGCAACAGTACCGCTTATACGTCGTTTGCGCAAATTAAATAAGTTTTTTTTTTAAAAAAAATATCTCATTTATTTTTAAAACATATTTAATTTCGAGAAAAACTTTTAATGAAGAGAATATTAAAAAAAAATAATCTAAGTGACCTGCTTGAGCTGATTGTGAAGAGAATGTCTGTGTGCTGGTTGGTTTGTGTGCTGGTTAGCCTTGACACAGCACACCCAGTTCAGACAATACAAAAACTTCACAATTAGTTTTAGATTTGAGTGGGCTCCAGCTCAAGCATACCAAGCTCAGAGATGAGATAGTTAAAACGTTTTTCATCTAAGGGTTTGGTAAACAAATCTGCGAGTTGTTGGTCAGTTGAGATAAAATGAAGTTCAACATCTTCTTTCATTACATGATCTCTGATGAAGTGGTATCTGATATCAATATGCTTGGTCCTAGAGTGCATGACAGGATTGTTGGTGATGGCAATTGCACTTGTATTGTCACAGTAGATTGGAGTTTTACGAAAGTGCATGCCATAGTCCTTGAGCTGGTTCTGCATCCATAGAATTTGTGCACAACAACTACTAGCAGATACATATTCTGCCTCTGCTGTAGAAGTAGACACAGAATTACCCAATAGTTGGCATCCACCAGTGGTACTTTTCCTGTCAATTTTACACCCTGCAAAATCTGCATCTGAATAACCGATTAGATCAAAACCAGAGTCTTTGGGGTACCAAAGACCAAGGTTTGGTGTACCTTTAAGGTACCTATAAATTCTTTTTACAGCTTGCAAATGAGATTCTTTAGGATCAGCTTGATATCTGGCACAAAGACATGTGGAAAACATGATATCAGGTCTGCTGGCTGTAAGATACAAAAGTGACCCAATCATGCCTCTATAAGCAGTGACATAAACAGTTTTACCTGATGAGTCAGCATCAATTTTTATAGTGGGCTGCATTGGAGTGCTAATTGGCTTACAATCAGTTAAGGCAAACTTCTTAAGTAAATCAGTGATATATTTGCCTTGACTAATGAAAATCACATCATCAAGTTGTTTGATTTGAAGCCCAAGAAAGAAATTTAATTCTCCCATATGGCTCATTTCATACTTGTCTGACATGAGTTTGGAAAATTCTTGACAATGTTTTTCATTAGTTGACCCAAAAATGATATCATCCACATATATTTGCACAAGCATTATGTCACCATTAATTTCTTTTATGAAAAGAGTGGTGTCAATTTTACCAACTTTAAATTTGCACTCAGTTAGGAACTTGTGAAGAGTGTCATACCAAGCTCTTGGTGCCTGCTTGAGGCCATAAAGAGCTTTGTCTAACTTGTAGACATGATTTGGAAATTTACTACACTCAAAACCTGGAGGCTGTTTGACATAGACTTCCTCTTGAAGCTTTCCATTGAGAAATGCAGCCTTCACATCCATCTGAAATACTTTAAAGTTCCTGAATGCAGCAAATGCCAAGAATATTCTGATTGCTTCCATTCTTGCAACAGGAGCAAAAGTTTCTCCATAATCAAGTCCTTCTTCTTGTCTGAATCCTTGAGCAACCAGCCTAGCCTTATTTCTGACCACAACACCATTTTCATCCATCTTGTTCTTGAATATCCATTTGGTGCCAATGATAGTTTTATCAGAAGGCATAGGAACAAGATTCCACACTTTGTTTCTTTCAAACTGGGACAGCTCTTCTTGCATCGCTCCTACCCAGCTTGGATCTTTAATGGCTTCTTCGATCCTTGAAGGTTCCATTTTAGACACAAAATTCACATGAAGAAAAAAATTGCTTGTAGCCTGTCTTCTGGTCTTCACACCAGCATCTGGATCACCAATGATATGCTCAATTGGGTGAGCGTTTGTCCATTTTCTAGAGTACATAGGTGGATCAGATGCATTAACAGTTGATTCCCTATTTTGATCATCATCTGCCTCTTGAGCTGATTGAACTGGAAGAAGAATATCTTCTTCATCTTCTAAGCTGCCTTCACTAGCTGTATCACATGGAGATGAGTCATCTTTTGATTCTTCAATCATTGAAGCAGAAGGCTCAATATTTAATACAACTTCTAGCATTGGCAGCTTGGCTGATGTGACAGATGGTTCTTCACTGGATATGGGTGAGTCCATATGCTGGTCAAAGTAACCAGCACATGGATCAGTAGCAACAGACTCAGTATGAGCTAGTTCTTCATAATCCAATGGTTCTACATTTTCTTCAATAGGAACAGAGAAATTAGGGGGTAGATTTTCATCAAAAGTAACATGAATTGATTCTTCCATGCATCCCCTTCTTTTATTGAATACTCTAAATGCTTTAGACACTGTTGAGTAACCAACAAAGATTCCATCATCAGCCTTAGCATCAAACTTTCCAAGTTGATCTCTATTGTTCAGAATATAACAAGGACTTCCAAACACATGGAAAAAGCTGATGTTTGGTTTTCTTCCTTTCAACACTTGATAAGCAGTCATTTGATGTTGTTTAACAATCAATGATCTGTTCTGAGTAAAGCATGTTGTGTTAACAGCCTCAGCCCAGAATTGATTCTTCAAACCAGATTCAGCAATCATTGACCTTGCAGCTTCAATCAGTGTTCTATTCCTTCTTTCTGCAACACCATTTTGTTGAGGTGTTCTCACAGCAGAGAAGTTTTGAGAAATGCCTTTGTCAGAACAGAAACCTTCTAGCACTTGATTTCTGAATTCAGTTCCATGATCACTTCTAAGTTGTCTCACTAGGCTTCCATTCAACACTTCCATCTTCTTGATAAACTCAATGATTTCTTCAGCAGCATCACTCTTCTGTTTTAAGAAAAACACCCAGGTATACCTTGAAAACTCATCAACAATTACAAGAGTATACCTTTTTCCTCCCATGCTGGGTGTTCTTACAGGACCAAACAGATCCATGTGAAGTAGTTGGAAAGGTTTATCAATTGATGACATCTGCTTTGACTTGAATGAAGCTCTATGATGTTTTCCTTTTTCACAACAAGGACATAGTCTATCCTTGACATATGTCATGCATGGTAAACCAGACACTAATCCTTTACTAGCTAGCTTATGAATATCTTTGAAATTGAGGTGTGAGAGCCTCTTGTGCCACAACCATTTAAGATTGTCTGCTGACTGAGAATAAAAACAAGTATCATTTGTAGTGACTGCTGTGTTCATGTCAATTTGATACATGTTGTCATATCTTTTTGCAGTCAGCAGAGGTTTTCCCATGAGATCAAATACAGTTCCATATTTCTTTCTAAACTGTACAACTTTCCTTTTGTTTGTGAGCTGGCTGATGCTGATTAAATTGTGCTTTAAACCAACAACATAAGCTACATTCTTGAAAGTTACATTACCATTACTAAGGATACCCGAACCCTTGGTATATCCTTTAGAGTTATCTCCAAACGTTACAACTGGACCATCTTTCTCCTTATAGTCCAGCAGCAGGGACTTACACCCGGTCATATGCCTAGAACATCCACTGTCCAGGTACCAGATTTGCTTGTTTCGGTTGCCCTGCACATACACAAAGAGATTAATTTCTTTTGGGAACCCATCCTAAGATGGGTTCAGGAGGACCAGCTTTTGACTTTCCAGTCTTCCTAGTGTTCCTTGGTTGAGAAGGAACAAATGGTGTTTGCTTTTGAGCTGGTTGGACAGGAGTGATGTGTTTTGGTTTTGGTTTTGGTTTCTGAGCTGGTTGGGCAGACAGTTGAGTTAACAAAACTCTTGGAATCATGCAATAGTCTTTCTTACATTGATGGGACATGTGAGATCTCCCACCACAGTTATAACATTTTCTGTTATTGATTTTGGGGGATTTGGCCATAGGAGAGGAGATTGTATTCTTGTTCAACTGCTGGTTATTAAGGGTAATCAGCTGTTGAACTTGAATAGTAAGCAGGTCCAGTTTCTTAGATAAGATTTGGGTTTCAGAAACATCTGCAGAAGCTTTCCCTTTGTTCTGAGCTGGTTGGGTCCTTGGTATAGGATCGATTTCAATTTTCTTCCTAGGGGTTAATGCTGGTTTTCCTCTAGTAGAGCCAGCACTAGATGTTCACATCTATTAGTACTAGTTAACCTAGCTTTGGGTTTTCCAGTATTACCAGCTTTCAGAATCTTAGTAACCTTGAGATTCGACACTTTTTCAGATACGCTTTTCTTAGGTGAAGAAACAGTTGATTCATGTTTTGAACTACTTGTTTCCTCAACCTTTGTGTCCTCTATGATCTTCATCATGGATTCAACTTGAACAGCAGGTCTTACAAATTTGTTTGTTATGACCTTTTTACCAGCCACGACTTTAGCAAAAGTTTCTGGTAGAATTGGTTCACTGTTTTCAGTTGGATCCATCATGGTGACTTCAGCCATGGCAGCAGCAGCTTCATAATCACCTCCTAAGATTGCCTTTACTTGATGTGGCACTTGCTCTTGAACACATTTGGCTGTTCTTTGAGCAGAGTGACACCAAGATTCAACAATCTTTTTGAGGGTGATTAATTGATGTTTAGTGTCAGCTGATTCTTGTAAAAAGATTTGAGAAGCATGAACTTTTTATTCAAGTTCAAGTTTTTCTGAGTTAAGAAACTTGTTTTCATTTTCCAGAACATTTATCTGAGATTTTAACTCTTCAATAGTTATTTTGAAATCATCTTCTCTTTTCCTGGCCATTTCTAAGTCAATTCTGAGATAATCAAACATTTCTGCTTTCTCATCATCAGTATAAGAACGAAAGTTTTCAACCTTATACAGCATAGTGGGCTTCCAGTTCTCAGATTGCATTTTGCTGTCAGCTTCTCTCATATCAGTCAGAAAAGTGCTATCAACCTTCTCCTTCTCATCTTCTTCTTTGGCCATCATACACTTGCCATACTTGCTGATTACTTCATCATCACTATCACTGTCACTGGATGATGATGAAGATGATGAACCACTGTCATCCCAGTCATGTGATTCAGCTATCAAACCTTTTACTTCAGACTTGTTCTTCTCTTTGGACCCAGCTTTGGCTTTAGCTTTCATTGCTTTGTACTTAGCCTTGTACTTAGCCTTGTACTTAGCAGCTTTTGAAAAGGAGTCAGCATGTGATGTGACCTTTTTTGAATCACAGTCAGCAGCATAATGACCAACCTTTCCACAATTGTAGCATTCAGCTTTGGAAAACATTCTAGACTTGCTATAACTTCCTGTGCTGCCTCTCTTGCTAAACTTGAAATTTGACTTTCCTTTTCTTCTGTTGAATTTTTTGAACTTCTGAGCCAGCATAGCCATTCCATTGGCAAAGCTTCCAACATCGTCTTCATCACAACTTTCATCACTACAGTCTTCATCACTCAGCACTTCTTCTTCTAGCAATGATTCACCCTTGTAGCTGAAGAACATTTCATATTCTCTTTTAAGAGCTATGATATTGTTCTGTTTCACTTCTTCTTTTCCTTCATATGCTGCATCAAGAGCATCCCATATCTTCTTAGCAGAAGATAGTCTGCATATTGAGTTATATACAGAATTTGGGAGAGATATAGCAATTTGAGTTGGAGTTTTTGGAACTTCTCTGGTAGATGCAGGAGTACTATCAGAGGCAGGAACAGTGAGTGAAGTTGTTAGAACAAAGGGTCCATTTTGAACAATGCCTGGAATCAATGGATTAGTGGACTCAAAGTGAAGCATCATCCTGGACTTCCATGTTTGAAATTCTTTAGGATCAAATTTAGGTGGTCTAGATGCTGAGCCGTTTTCCAGATAAGCAGAGTTTGAACTGTAAGCAGCCATCATAACAGATCAAAGATTAGAACAATCTTAATCCGCTCTGATACCAGATGTAGGTCCCGAAATATATGAATGTGTTGTAGAGGGGGGGTGAATACAACTTCTTTTTGAATGAACACAAACACAAGTAAATGAAACAGTAATATGCAGATGTAATTTTCAACTTAATTCTTTTATTTCAAATGAATCAAAGAATTACAAAGTTAACTTAAAGCGGAATAGCTAACTTGTTGAACAGATTACACTTTCACTGCTACAACTCTAGAACACACTAAGAGCTGGTTAACACTGTTGTATTACTCTGCCTATCAAACTATTGATCGAATATTCACACCTAGCCAATTTTGCTAAGTCTTCTATTTATAGGCGAGCTTGAATACACTGTGTAGTTCTTCAACCAATTAGAATGTTTGACGCGTCTTCTGCTCCATGGGCGAATGTCGGACGTGCCCAATAACAAACAGAATTGTACTGCAGACACATTCTGCATAGTGCAGAGCTTGTCGTGCGTGTACTTCACGCGCCGTCGCATTGGTTAAGAATAGCAGGAGGTACACCATGCCACAAACGTCCACAATTGATAGCTGTAATTCTTCGTACAGTATCTCAGAGGTTGTCTGGACACACAATTGGTGCACCCAAGTGTTTACAAAAATGCTAAGATCTCATCTGCAACAATCTTGACATTCTTCATTCTCTGAGTTGACTGCAAGCATTCTTTAGTCCCACCGCTGGGTCTTCTGAATCTATCTTCAACTTGTCTTTGACTTGTTAAATGTAAAACATGAGTAGTCAGCTCAAGAAACAACTTTCATATGTGAAAGCTGGTCAAACAGAATTCTCTGTGCTGGTTAAGCATACCCAGCACATAGACATTCCTTTGCACCCAGCACACAGACTAACTTATGTGCTATTTGAACTATTGAATTATCTATCTATGCTGGCTGTACATAAATCTTACTTAGTGTTATTTTCAAGTTGTTGTCATCATAAAATCAATTATTAGGATCATGCCTCAACAGTATTTATAATTAGGATAAAATATTACTTGGTGAAAAAGCCTAATTAGTTAGGGTTGTTTGTGTCGTACACTCCTTCCACAAAGGAGGTCGGCTCCCATTTTATTATTTTGTCCCAAAATTCTCGACAACAAAAATGATTAGGCAATAAGATCATGAGCCTTATTTTGATTATTGTTTTTATATTATTGTTTCAATATATATATATTTTCGATTTGATAATAATAATCACCATAAATATTTTATTATCACTATATTATTTCTATTATTATATTATCCTAACTTTTAATTTAATCGCGTATGAGTGTCGATTCGAATTGTTGAACACTATGCGAGATTAAATTTCTCACATAGTTAAAGTACAAATACTTAATTTATTTCTCCACATTACTCGCATATATGAATAAAAATACGAAATGATAATATGAAACGAACCTAAGAATAGATCTTTTGGTGACGGATGTCACAGTATCCCCCCGTTTAGGGAATTTCGTCCCGAAATTCAATCGAAATTATTACTGAAAATGTTATTATGTAATGGACATGGTTTTTGAGTTTCTTATGATCCTCTCGTTCCTGTGTGATTTTAAATTCTTGTCTGACGTTATATCTTATCCTTACCGGTTCTAAGACAATGTATTGTTTTAAGGTCCATCTCAATTTTATTCAATTACAATTTACTCATACGAGACTTATCACTGATTATGTATCGCGAATTCTGTTCGCTCCATCCATCCCTTCGATTGATAGGTTATCGAACCTATTTGTTAAACGTATAGTACGAATTCATTCAGTCCGTTAAGAAAGTAAACGAAATTGGTGTTTGTAAATCTTGCGTTCTCAACATCAAAAATGCACTTTCTTGATTTCAAATCCCCTGGATACTACAAGCACAATGATTGGACCGAGAGACACAACCACATCGAGTACTAACCTTCATCTTTGATATAGCCTCCCCCCACAATTTCTTAATTGAATTTATAGTTTATTCGGAAGTTGATTGTATGTACACATATCCGAACCTTGAAGTTGATTAATCAAATCGTCGTTCCTAGATATAGGACATCGGTTCTACGTTCCGCACGTTATGGAAATTTTAACAACATATAGTTCTCACCGGAAAATAATTTCATATATGTCGAGTGGTAGATAATTCGGTTAGATTCTTTGGAAAGTTTTAAGGAAAATTTGTTGATGATCCGATTATCTTCGAGTTTAGATCTATCGGTTCTTCGTTTTATTAGAGAATTTATATTTGTTTCGCATAAAGGTTTAGAATGTAAAGTTGTTTTGTTGGTTAGGAACAGTGAATGGTTCCTACCAAAAGGTAATACAACGTTACAAGTAATGATGGTAATACGTAAGATGTGCATTCCATACCCGTCGTGTGATTAATTTCTATGGTTTTGAACTAGACCTTGCTTTATCGAGTTTATTTGTGTTGTATCGCAACCCATACTTGTGGCTCACACATAATAAATTTGTAGCTGAAATATAAGTGTCAAAGAATAAACAACTATTAAGGTATGTTCTTGACAAAATGAGTGAAAAATATTCGCCCTTTTTACAAACTTACGTTTTGTTAATTTCTCTAAAGTTTGTATGAAATTCTCACATCGAGAATTACTTTTAACGCAAAACAATCAATGTTAGATTCAACTTAACATATCAAGATTTAGATTATATGAAAATGAGTTTCAACCTTTATAAGCTTCTATAGTGTTCTCAATTGGTCCTATATATATTGTATATTAAATTTTTAACTCTTACGTATTTAAGTGAGTTTGTTGATTGTTTCATCCATTGTGTTTTAGTTGTTGATTCCTTATAAACATTCGTATATGAAAGGGTTGTGTCGCTAAAGAAGATTAATTCACGTTATCACCAAAGGAAGAAAAGTCCGTATGTGCAAGAGTATTTCTTTGTGAGGTAATAAAAGTTGGTTTGTGTAATGGGTGAAATAAATGTAACTCAGATTTTATCTTAAAATCTAAGGAACTTGGATTTGGGTTGATCTCACAGTGTACGTTCTCTCGCATCAAAATCCCTTTTTACTTAAGGACTAGGAAACTTCCCACGTTATACCATGGTAAACAATTAAGAAGAGTGAAATAGTATACAAAAAGATTATCCAGATAAGTGGCACCTTAGAGTTTAAAAATTATTTTATTTAGTTTTGAGAAATTCTCATATACTGATAGAATGTGGAGCAAATATTTGATCATTTGCTTAAATCCCAATTTAAATCTTATATGGATCAATGCTTTTCAAATGTTTATTAATGTGAAGGGTAATGTAGTAATTATTGTCTAATATTGTGGGGGTAGTTGGGTATTTTCGCATCTTGTAGCTTACATGACTAAAAAGAAAAGGGGTAATTCGATTTTTTTAAAGGAGTATAGATAGAGAAGAATCTTGGAGTCGGGTATTGGCAGGTTAGTGCCGAATTCGTCGTATCTACTGGTTCCTTCATGTCGTCTTATATTAATGCTAGCAAGTGTCCAACCAAGTTTCGGTGACTTTTGGATGTAGAAAAATAATTGGAATTCGGTTCCGTTGAAAGGCAAAACTAATTCTTTGATTCGGAGTAGTCTTCTTTTATGTATTGCTTTGATAACGCTATTGATATACCCGTACAAGATAGGGTAACGATGAATCAAACGAAAGAACATTTATCGGAGATATGATGTGCTTCGTGTCTGAATTTTAAGGTCAATGTGAAATGTTCTATCGATTTCCCATATTGAGCGGTTTGTCTCGTGTAACTCTTGATATTCACCTTGTAATTGTGCTTAATTGTGTTTTGAAGATTATTGGGTCAAACATCCTTGAGATAATAGTTAAGATTCAACGTCTTATTTCAGATGGATTATTTGGGGATCATCCCTGTATATTATTACACAACAGAGAATGGTATGCGTGAATTTACTTTAATGTGCCAACCAAACAATTTTCTCATGATTTACTCATGTATATTTCATCGGTGAGCCTATTACGCTTTTGGTTGTTACGTAAGCTCATTGGTTTTGTGTTTTCCTTTTGGCTTAGTGATAACCAAATGTTATCTTTGATTAAGTTCTTAATGTTACGTAACGCAAGAAAATGGTTCCTTTATTGGAGTTGGGCGTTTATAAATCTCGAATTCAATGTCTATCTCGTTATTTGAGCCTCTTGTGAAAATTTACAACTTGGAACTTCTTCGATTTTATACCAACATTACGAGTGAAATTTCCCCTTGAGTGCTGATGCGGTGACATTTCATGTAGAAGTGGAATACATTATAAAGCTTGAAGCACTAATTTTTTTTTTTTAGTTGTAAATATGAAAGGCAATGGAGGTTTATATATTATGTTGTTTGATTTATTTTAGATATAGGATGGTAGTAAGCTATTATTATTACATGTTCCAAGACACAGAGAGTTTCCAAACGGTATAGTTTATTTTGGGTACCAAGGATTTTAGTAGAGAAATCTTGAGGCATCACTTAAATAGAACACGGATGGGTAGATATTTTAGGTGAGAGAACAATTTAATAGATAGACTTATCCTTCTTCTTCGTTTCAAACCACTTTCATTAAGTATTATAGTGTAGGTATGTTTTAGATTCACTTAAATTCTTACGGAAGTTGTAGTCGAAATAGTTTAAAAACCGAGATTATAATACATGTTAAGAATGGTCTTATTCAGTTACATTATAATGTAGCATGTGGTATGGAGCCCTTATTATATGGAGGTAAAATTGCCAAGCAATACAGAGAATTCGAATGCATGTCCAAAAGATATCAAGATCTTGGACTAACTTGCAAAAGAGATTAGAAACTTAGTTGCGATAATGTGAGAGTGGCCAAGTGATGAATACATCACTGACTAGAAAATATTATCGTGTGATTCGTGGTTGTAATGTGAAATTTTCCAAGGAAGTTAAAATATAACTATGTCCAAAGAATTTGAGGGATAATGAACCAATTATTTTGATTCCAATGAGTAATGATTTAATAAAGTTTTCGCACGGTTATTCGTTAGCGAGTTATTATCCGCGTCTATTATTCTCACGATACGGTTTCCATGTCTTAGAATGATGTTTACTTAGTACATGATTTACAGTTTTATATTTATCACTGTTCGCTCTCGTTACATTTTTAGCATTTCGAGTAGAACGTCTTGGCAGCATATTTGATACGATTTTGAGTACGTATGTGCTTAGAATATATGAGCAATTTAGATAGTGTATGCACCAAACCAATGACTAAAGATCATGATTTCAACACCTGTAGAGTCGAGATTTGACGTCGTCACGCGACTTTGAAGGCGACACATTGGACACTCGAATATGATGTATAAACACATATATGTCGTGATACCTTCGCAATTACGTCGGCCGCCATAATTGTTAGGGTATCCTTTCATATATGTCCTTATTACCAAACCCTATATCACAATGTTCAACCTTGTTCCTACCTATTCAAATCTAAAAGTGGCACGAATTTATCAGGGAATGATACTATGATCAATATAGTATCGATAGAGAACATTAATGATCCTGCGCCGTTAAGCCTACATAACCCCCTCGGGTACGCGGGCACGTGCGGAAACCACCAACAGAGCATGTCTTGCTCGAGAATCGAAATGCGAATGAGGACACGTCATTTATGTAACAAATAAGTATACATTGTTCAAGGTAAATACCCCAAATTTCATGCACATGTAGTTCCTAACATAGCACCTATATGAAGGGTCCTAGGTTATAGTCTAGGTCAATCCACCAAATTCTCTATAACCAATGGCTCTGATACCAATCTGTCACACCCCGTTTAAAGCGGAAATAACGGAATGCAACCATGATAGGATCACAACACATTAATATAAAGAGATTACTAAATGAAATCAAACCAATATGTTGTGATGTCATTAACACGAACGCATTCACACTAACAAAGAAACAATGTGTCACAAACAATAAATGTATTCAACAGATGATAAGGCAATATGCCCCATAATTTAATCAAAATGTCAGCAACTAATGTATCATAAGACTTGCAGCAATACTTAATGCAACCTAATAGGTCCACTAAATTTTCTTGTCCTTGATCTTAGTGCCACTAGCGTTCCCTGAAAAGAAATGCTCGAAAATGTCAACACAATGGTTGGTGAGTTTAGCAGGTTTAATAAGACACACAAGAAATACGGTTTGCTGTGATAATAAGTAAGTAGGACATATGATATGAAATAAGCACATAAGATAACCAATTCATCCACCATAAGCAATCCGTTCCGTTCCTGGATAATATTCACTCAAGGATAACGTATCTATCACAAGAGTGGGACCGTCGTCCAATAGTACTTTCAATAATCATATCCGTATTAGTAAGAAATATGGAGTGATGTCAGGGTCCCGAAGACACAAGACTCATCCGAACAATCAGCAATCAGTCTACAACAATCAGCAATCAGTCCACAACAATCAGAATGTCACTTATTCAATCATAATGTCCAAATCAGGAAACTCAGATAGTTTACATAGCATAAGAAAACAGTTGAAATCAGTTTGAGCATTCTTTTCCCCCAACGGAAAATAAGTAAAGAAAATGGGGCCGCAAAACTCACCTTGATTAACAAAGCAAATTACGCTCCCAAATAAGTCCACTAAACAGTTCGTCAATCTACAAATAAATTCATGTAGATTAATAACATAGACAAAACTATACCTTTTATTATATCCTAGTTGATTTAATAATCCCATAAAATCTGACTACACATAAAAGTGGTATGTGGAGTACTTTGTTTAAGTGGATTCTATTGAAATCAATATATCACTAGCTTTATGCTCATATAATTAAAGTATAATACTTGTTAATAACCATTTTACATTACTCATTCTTTTTAAATCAAATATATAAATTACATCTTAAACTTTTACAAATGTAAATCCCATTTTTTTTCTTTTTACATAAATTTTACCCTTAAACATTCTCTACAACCCTCAAAACAATCAGAGAACGCTTTTACCAAACCAATTTAACATTACCAACGTTTTATGAAAATTCGTCATACACAGAACCAGTTTACAAAATAATTTCTATAAAATCGTACGTTGCTTTTTAGAGGCCGAAACCGTGTGTCTTAAAGTAAAATTTCGAGATCTACAACTTTCGTGTTTTGTCCGAAGCCTGAAAACGTACGTAGCTAGGTCAAAACAGCCGTCGAATAGGACTGCGAAAATCTGGACAGATTCCAGACTTAACGAAACAAGATTTTCGGTTACCAAAACCTATTATATCTAACATATTCATACCCCAAACATATGAATTGATCCACATATACATCTATTTCAGAAAAATATTAAGAAGAATTATTGATTAGGGTTTATGAAAAATACCTATACGAGTACGCAAACGAGAATACACGAAAGCAAGACACGAATTCGATTTGATGACTTCTTTTCTTCTCTTTGTTTTCTTTTTTTTTTCTTGGTCGACAATACCAAAAGAAAACCCCACGGCTGCTTTAATGTGATTGCAAGAAAATAAATATTTAGGGCTTAATTTTATAATTTGTATTTATAGTTAGGATAAAATATTACTTGGTGAAAAAACCTAATTAGTTAGGGTTGTTTGCGCCGTACACTCCTTCCACAAAGGAGGTCGGCTCCCATTTTATTATTTTGTCCCAAAATTCTCGACAACAAAAATGATTAGGCAACAAGATCATGAGCCTTATTTTGATTATTGTTTTTATATTATTGTTTCAATATATATATATTTTCGATTTGATAATAATAATCACCATAAATATTTTATTATCACTATATTATTTCTATTATTATATTATCCTAACTTTTAATTTAATCGCTTATGAGTGTCGGTTCGAATTGTTGAACATTATGCGAGATTAAATTTCTCACATAGTTAAAGTACAAATACTTAATTTATTTCTCCACATTACTCGCATATATGAATAAAAATACGAAATGATAATATGAAACGAACCTAAGAATAGAGCTTTTGGTGACGGATGTCACATCAAAGGTGTCTTTTTGAGCGATTTACACAAGTGATAATACATAACGACAATTCAAAAGGAAGAGAAGCTTGTCTAACCACATTGCAAGCTCCAATCCACGCTACTTCCTTGATATCATATTTCATCCAATTGATTCAACCAAATCAAGCACCTACAATATGATATCACTGAAACGGGTAAGCATAAAGCTTAGTGAGCTTATGAACAATTAATTGAATAATCCACAAATATAACAACATATTTCGTTCATCAAGAATCCACTTATCTGATTTCCACATTACTACGAAACCATGGTAGAGATTCTCTTTATTTCATCAGGATCCGTGATCCAAGAGATACAAATAAGCAGGTCACCAATTCTCATCAAAATGGATACCAAGCTTAATAGATACAAGTAGTGCTAAGCACTTATTTCATAATCCATGATTATTTCGTAATAATACAATCCCTACAATTCACTCATTCCACAAATCCACATAATTATCACTTTACCCACACACCAATCATTTAATCAACAACCAAACACCTTAACACATAACACAAAACATAATATCATCACCACACATCTAATCACTATCCGAATAACCACATTTAAAACCAAGATTCAAAACAATTAATATTCCATAACACTCACCTTTACTTTCTAGGCAAGGACATGATGTTACACTTCGAATAGCAAAACCGTCATTCTTGATCACTTAGCATATAACCTATCGACACAATAACACATTTAACAACTAGAAATCATCATTATCAATACATCAACATTATCAATCCATCACCCTTTTTAGATCGATCATATTACACCTAATTCTTTTTATTTCATTATTTGAATATTATTTCAATGATTATTTCTTATCATAATTCAAGATTTATCATAAGCCACTCCAAGGTTATAACATCACCACAAACATCATTAATTCATTATTTTATTACTTGTATTCTATTTCAATTATTACTAATGATCATCATGATCATTTTGTCAACTTAATCATAATCATCCTTATAATCATAACTAATCAAATTGCTTAATCTCTTGATTCAATATTTCAATTCTCATAATCATACTTCAATAACCCTTTTAAACACTAATTAAGGTATATTAACACCCATTCATCACTCTTTATACAAAACCCATTTGATCAATAATCCTACAATTCAATTAATCCTCTTTTAAATCGAATTCATGTTACTCATCATCATATATACATTCATACTACCTTAATTCATCACAATACATTCTAATATCAACCTAGAAATCATTAATCATTCAAACCCTTTAAAATCCCATGAAACCCTAAGTTTCAACTCAAAATTAAGCAAGAATCATGATTACCTTAGGTTAGAGATGATTAATCCTTGATGAATTTGAGTTCTTTAGCTTTGATTTCATGTTTTGGAAGTGATTTTAGTTTAGGGTTTTGGTTCCTGGACTTCTTTCTCGCGATCTCTCTATTTCTGGAACTTCCTGAGTTTTTTTTTTTAAATGATACGTACATATGTGTGTAGTAATAGATATATATATATGTGTTAATTTATTCCCCGTGATTATCATTGTCTGGAACTAAGGTTGTCAAGATCGGGATCCTACGTAGGCTCATTTTTGCCTTTGCAAGATCGGGATCGTAGATCCTACCAAAATATTATTTTTTAATACAAAGATATCTAAATTCTTGTAGAAAACTACTATTAGAAAAATTAATCTAACATTCAAACTTTTATATTGCAAAAGTGATGCAATTTGTCAACATATATTTCTAGGACGTTAAACGTTCTAAAACAAAAGATAGTATCATATATTCAATCGTCGTTTTAAAGGTTCTAGACTTTTTCTTAGGTTATAATTTGATAATAAATAGACTAAATGGAGAAATTGAATTTGGAAACAAATGGACGGTAAATTTTGAGATAGAATTTGGACTACGTGCCTTACAAGCCCAATTGCTACAAAAAATAGCCCATTTGTAGGATCGGATCGTTCAACGATCCTACGATCTTACGATCGATCCTACCTCCTGACCGATCTTACTCCGATCCTGCACGTTTTCCCTTGGTAGGATCGTACGATCCTAAGATCAGGATCGCGATCTGGACAACCTTGTCTGGAACTTTAAAACCGACATACAATTATTACTATTTTATTTCTCCTTGAGTAATAATACTTTAAAACAACTACTATTACTTTATTCACAATATTACTTTTGGAATTTGGGGTGTTACACAATCTTGTGATTGTTGTCCCCTTACAAAGTTTTAAATCACCCTCCTCACTATACCTATATGTTTATTAATCTAATTAACACATCTTATACTTTTTTGAAATAAATGATAAAATAAATATATTAATTAAAATTGATGTGAAGGGAATGTTAGGTAGATGATTTCAGTGTTGTTAAAATGCAACAAATCTAAACTGTTAATTATAGAAATCAATAGTTGAAATTGTTTGTCTCTCTTTTCTCTGAAAATGCAGCTCCACACAAACATTTTCCATTGAAATTTTTACACAATTAAACACTGAATTTACTAAAACAAAATGCAAATTTTCTATAAACTTATATATAATCAGATGGGTTTATTGTTTCGTTATGTTGTTATTATATGAGACATACCATCATTTGTTCTAGTGTATGTATTGAACTTGTAAATATCGTATATTATATATAAATATTCCATTTTGGGTAAGATCAAAATATGAAACTTATTTTATTTTGGCCTTATCCAAAAAAGAAATTTATATACAATAAACGATATCTACAAGTTCAATACATACAATAGAAATTTTTATAGTTCGAATAAGTAAAAAAAAAAAATGTAAAGTTTAATACGTGACCCTTTGTTCTCATTTTAAAAAGGCCCAAACAATGAATTCCCAACAAAGGCCCAATAAGGTTTTTGTGATTTGCGAATATTGGCTGCTTTGAACAGCAGCAGCGAATATATGCCCGTCTAACAGTTCTTTCCTCAGTTTTCAATTTCAAAACATCACACACCCCCAACTTCAAGCAGGTGGTACTCAAGAAGCAGATAATAATCGAAGAAAAACAGCTCCCTTTACAACATTCAAGATGAGTACCATGAAGTTTTGCAGAGAATGGTTACAATTTTACTACTACTACTTTTGTAATTTTATCTCCCGTTACTATAATTTTGGTTGCACACCAACTGTTTGTTGAAATGTCTTGAGTGTCTTTTGCAGCAACAACATTCTCTACCCTAAGGAAGATAAGGAACAGAAGATCCTTCTCTATGCTTGCCGCAACTGCGATCACCAGGTTACCATTACTAACCCTTTTCCTTCCCTCTATTTTTTTGGTAACTTTTAAAAGATGAAAAGGGTTTTATTAGGGCTGCAAAATTGTTTCAATCTTGAGATGGGTCTCATAAAGTGGTCTAATTTATTAGCTCAAGTAGTATCCTTTACAGAATCGACATGCATAACGAGTTATTAACCTCCAGTAACTCTGGATAGATAAAATAAATGCTTGTCACTAGTAGATTAAACACAAAAATATGCAAAGATGTCCCTATGTATATCCAAGTTAACAAATGCCATATAATGTATAGTTTTGGAATTTTACTCTTGGTTTATTGGGTGCAAGTGATACGTATCCAAGTTTAAATATGCCTTGACGAATTGGAGTAGTTTGTGGGACTCTGCTTGATTGCTTGGCAACAATTTTTCTTGGAATTATTCCCGTATTGTGATACTCCTTCAAATTAGGTAATACTTTACCACTAATCACGTGCATTTCTTATGCTAATTCCCTACTTAACTCTAAACTAAACTTTTGATGTGATATAAGCCTAGCAAGCCTAAAAATGTTTGTACAAAAAGTATTACGAAATTTATAATTATTTATAATTATAAAGTAATTATACGAAACATCATCGGGAGGAACCCGACAAAAACAAAGTACGATTGTTGGTGATACAAAATTTAGAGAGAACGCAAAAATAATTTTTAATTTGTTATTTAGTTAAAATATTTTCGTGGGAAACAAAAATATGAAAAGAAAACAAAATATTATACGCTTGTATAAAACGTGTAGCACGTGAACAGAAACAAATACAAAACGTGCCCAAATGTCAAAAATAATAGAAATAATATTTTTATTATTCATAATAAAGTATTTAGAGAAATACCTCAAAATATATTTACAAATATAAAATGTAAATTTACACATAATTGTACCCGTACCCGAAATTAACGGGTTAAATACCCAAACTAATACCCAAAAATAAAATATTTGTCGACACATTTGTACACCTCCATACTCTCCAATTGAAAATTTAAACCCATATGCATAATATATACTCCCACTCCTCCACTGATCATCACAACCACCTTCAATAATTCACTCCAACAATAATTTTTCTCTGTGCTTTGGGTCGACTAGAAACAGCAGTAGTAAAGGGAGTAGAAGCAGGAAACACAAAACCATCTTCATCTCCTTCATCATCTCTTCACCTTCATCATCAAACTAGACAAAGATAACATAATCATCATCTTCAAAACGTCATCATCATCATCTCCATTTTAAACCATTGTGAGGTTCTTGAACTCAAAATTTCATACTTCAATTTTGTATATTCTTTGATTTTTAATGATGATAACTTGTTATAATATGATAATAATACATGATCATGGTATATTGAACTATAAAAATGAAAGTAGCTAGTATATACATATACATGAGATTATGAAAAGTAATGTTGTTGGTGATGATTAATGAGTAAAAACACTTATATAAAACTTTCATAATGTTGTTTATAGCATTTGTAAGAATTATAACTCAAAACTTAGCAAAAACATATGTGGATTTCAGACTGAAAATAAAGCACGGAACTGGAACGACACCCAAACGGGTGAGGAACCAAACCCGAACGGGTGAGGAACCAAACCCGGAAGGGTGAAGTGCTCCACCCGATCGGGTGAGAGGACATACCCGAACGGGTATCACTCTAGACCCGAACGGGTTCGTGTTGGTGGCCTCAAAACGGATCAAACATTGGGAGCTGGATTGTGTGTTTTGACTAAACCGAATGTCCAGTAAATTATAAACTGTGATCACATGGAATCGCTTAATATATATGTATATGAGATGTGCAATATATTTTTGTTACATACATACACAAAATTTCGTACGTTTACACGATAGGGTATTTTAGTCCAAACTTGTCACAATGATACAAAGTTATTGGACACGACGACTTTTGGAACGATAACATTTATTTATTTTATAAACGGAAATAAACACGACAAGTAAAATGTATACGAATTAACATATCGTTTGAAACATTATTTGGTATATATAACGAACGACAAACTTTTCATATACATACATACATATATGCGCAATCATAAACTGAATATTTGGATATACTCACAAATGGAAATTTTATTGACAAACGAAACTTAGGTATTTTATACATGTACCACGTATTAGATTTATATATATATATATATATATATATATATATATATATATATATATATATATATAGATATATATACGACACTTGAAATTATGTATCTTTATATACAAATGGAACTCGCGTTTAACGAACGTACGACATATAATTTATGGCAAGTATAATTATATGCATATGTATATATAACAATTATATATACGAACAAAGGAAACAAAACATCATATATATATATATATATATATATATATATATATATATATATACATACTTACGTACAAACAAATATTTGTATAATAATTGCGTACGACATGAACATACTTGGAAAATATTAAATTATTTTCATATTGTCACCAACAACTTGTACAAATTTAAGAAATCAACAATTTCTTCAAAACAATCAAACTATTAACAATAAATTGACAAAAAATCAAGGTACTTATGTTAATACATATTGTGCGTATAGGTTGACATACCTTGGGCGACGCTACTATCATCCGCTAGCTATCACATCACTACAACTACTGTGAGTTCACAGCCCCTTTTTCACTGTTTTAATGTTTTTAAAACTTGGGGTGAAAAACATAGCAAATATTTTGCTACAGCATGCAATAATTGTTTATAAATATTGTATGTATTTACTAGAACTGTTTATAAATACTGTCATGTATTTACTTACAACGTTTACTTATGAAATGATATTTTCATACTACTTTGGGAACTAGACAACGAATCCTAGTACGAACCCAGACTTACAATGTAGTGCATAAAAGTCCTTATGGCTGCAAACTGTAACCATTAGCTAGATGACTCTAGTCACTGAGTATACGGATAGTACTATCGCCGTGACGACCCTCCCACAGTTTTGGAGCGTATACTTACTTGTCCTGTAGGCAAACAACATACCTGTGGTCGTGGTTTGGTTATAGGGTTAGGTCGCGTTATTTTAACCTGTGAGGTTTAGCTCACCTTTTGGGGGATCATAGTCTAAGTTTTCCCACAAACTACAATTATTTAGGAATAACATGTCCTACTACTTGATTAAACATGATAAAATACCGGTTACATTTTATATACTGGTGAACAACCAGCACTCTATTTTGGGATAACTTCCCAACATAATTATATTTTGGGGTAACAACCCCACAAACTGTATTTTTCTAACCTGCAAACTATATTATTGGAATGATATTCTAATGATACAAACACTTGCTTTAAATATGTTAACAACATACAAACAAACATGGTTTAACAAACCACACACATAAAACCTGTGAATTCACTCAACATAGTTTTGTTGACGTTTTCTCTATGTTTTTCAGGGAACTAGCAGCGTAAGTAAGATATGCATACATTCAGGATGGACAACCCTGGACAATTTAGGATGCCACTACTTTTGGGACGCTTGAGATTTCCTCTGTATAACTGCAGTCATACCTATGAAATCTACTTTTGAAATTATGTATTTTAAGACAATTATGTTTTAAACCATATTACTAGTCGTAACCTTTTGTATTAACTATCAACTTTGTCATCTTAATATATATTGTTTTGCAATAGCCATATGCTCTGTGATTATATATTCGTTTGATTACTGCTCGCGCCCTGCCACGTCACTAGCTTCTGCAATTACTTAACTTAATCGTAGATTATCGTTTGGCGGGGTGTGACAGACTTGGTATCAGAGCCATTGGTTATAGCGAACTAGAAGTCTTTAAGTGACCTGAAAACCTTAGAGACCTAGACTATAGCCTTGGCTAGAACATTCATGCATTCATACATACATACTTTTGCATACGTCTAACATACGAATGACATGTCACACGCGATTTCTTTTGACTCAGCATGTCGAGACAATTGCCGATTTACGTATATGCATCTGACGAGGAGCCATCTGAGGATGAGAGTGATGTTAGTCACGAGCTTGAGCATCCACCTATTGTCCAAGAGAACATTAGGGACAATGTTCCTCTATGTAAGTCCCCTAGTTTTAGGATCGATAACTTCGTTATCTGTAGTATTAAGGTGCGGAATCCCTCAATACGGTGTTATCTTACTAACAACGAATATGTTCGTATTGCGTTTTAACTAGACTTAGCTTTAAACAACGAATCGTCAAAGCCTAGCCTTAGGTTATGTTTTTCTCTGGTTTGCTGAGTTCGCAGAAAGCAGAAAGTGTCAAAAGTATTAAAAGTGTTAAGGTTTTTCACGATTGAAAAAAACCTTTTATATTTTGTCTCGGCTCGGCTCGCATGGGCCTGCGAGTTCGGCCCAACTCGCCTCGTAGCCCAAGCCCATTACCAAGCTCGACTCGTTACTGATCTCCACGAGTTCAGTTCTCATCTCGGCTCGTTAGTCTCGCGACCTGAGAACTCGACTCGCAGCAAACGTATTTATTTCGTATTTAATTATTCGTCTAACTTAACAAAACAATATGTTTAACGAATATCACTAACAAAACAAATATTTATTTACAAATCTAAACCAATATACAAACGTAATAATAATTACACTAGTCCTATATCAAGCTAGATCTGTTGTCACAATCTATGTCTCAACAGACTCCCCCTTGACAATAGCTCTAGCGTCTTTATCTTCACGCTTGTCTTTGGTCTTCATTTGTAAATCTTACTGCCTGCATAAATCTTCATCTTGATACAAGTTTTAACCATCAACTGATAATCTCTTGCTAAATCAGCCCATTCAATAGTCGTCAAAATTCTGTTCTCATTCAACTTTAACAGATCCTTTCTCGACATATTCATCAGGTGTCGATGATCATAAACTCTAAAGATTTCTCTTTCACCACCTTCAACCTCATCATCAGCTTCAACCATAACAGCTTCTCCAGTTCCTGAATCCACGTGCCAACTCTTCATATTTCCCAGAATATCTTGTGGCATTGTCTTCAGTGGAATCTGCTGTATGCATCTAACAGCTGGATATATCTTCTTCCTTCTTCTTCTTCCTGTTCTTTGACTTCTCTCTTGTAACTTCACAGTCTTTCCCTTTCTTGGCTTAATCTGAACAAACTTATTCGTACCAACCTCATGTCTAATGATTCTTTCAACACGATCAGCATAATCATCACGACTTGGGTTGTTAATCTCTAATCTAGCCAAATCACGTATTTCATAACGTGGTAGAGAACTAAAAACTGCAAGCTTTCTTTCAAAATATTGAACTCCGTCAAACCTTTTGATCGCAAAAAGCTTTAGTTCTGAGTCAAAGTACCAACCAATAATCCCTTTACGTGGTACACGCTTTTTCGTAACATCAACTTCAGAAATTCCAATCTTCTTCTTCTTCTTTGGAAGTTTCCTAAGTACAACAGCAGGATTCTTGGTTTGAACAAGAACTTCTTCTTCTTCAGCAGAGGTTGAATCATCAATATCTTCATCTATATCGACAATTGTTGGACCTTGCTCATTTTCAATAACAACTTCTGTCCTAGATGGGCTCACATGGTGTTCATCAATGTTTGCATCTAGATCTACACCCATGTCTTGCACATTCTCAGGTACAGCAGTCCAATCTGTAGGTGGTAGAAATTCTCCATCCTCAAGATCAAAATCAATGTCTTCATCTATCTCATCAAATATATCATCTTCTGAATCAGATAGATCAAGCATTTCCATTCCTAGAGAAAAACATAAATACAAATATATTAATAATTCAAATTCTTCATTGATTTCCCCGAACCAATCTAAGAATTTCTTTATTAATTCTTTTGTATATTTTAACCTAACATATAAACGCAATTTACATATAACTTATAAAATCTTTTATTGATTACCCTGAATCAATCCAAAATTTCTTAAGTCTACTTAACAAATATTAATTAATTTTAAATTCTAATGCATTGTGAATAATCACCAAACATTTAAATTTACTATTAATTACCTTATATAATTTCCAAGTGTTAATTGATCTCATTCATTATCAATTTAACCTTTAAATTATATATCATTTGTCTAGTTAATACGAATACATTTTTAACTTGTTAATTACTTATAAACCTTACGGTCTTAAGTCTATAAGCAAATCTAAAATGCATATGTTATTATAAAATTATGACCGCCGAAATTAATCGGAACACGCCGCTCGACTACTCAATGAGTCGGAAGTCTTTCGATCACTATTTTATCTTAACATTTATAAAATCAAATAACTTAACAATATCTAATACATTTAACTTGTAATTACAAATCTCAAGCCGAATATATTATCACAATATTAAGTTACAATTATTCTGTACAAATTACTACCAATAATTACTACACTATGCTAATACTAAGCTATCTTACCAGCTTCTGTATCAACCTGTGCAGTCTTATCAGCATTTGTACCAGCTCCAGAACCACTAGCACCAGCACCAGACTCCCCCTGAATAGTAGCTTGCTCACTAGTCTTTGAAGGACCAGTCTGCTCACCACTCGGTGCATTGGGATCATCGTCCTTGTCTTGATCTCTCTTCCTCTTCAACTCATTTTCTCTGCAAGACTCCAGATATACCAATATCTCCCCCTGAGTAGACTGTCCTGAATGCGATCTCAAGACCAGACTCTCTAAAGAAGATAACTTCAGTCTCTGTACAGTGAAGTCCGCAAGTAACGTCTCATGAGTCTTCATCAACAGATTGTACGATTCACTCTGCTTGAGTATCTGTTGTGAAAGAAGAAGATTGCTCGACACCAGCTCTGGAATCTGAGAAGTAAGCTTCTCCAAATCCTTTACCCTCGACTCTAAGGATGTAATCCTTTCAGCATCAGTCGTTGGAGTAACAGGTATCGTTCTGGGTCCAGGCGGTGTAAGAGACTCAATATGCCAGTCTCTGGTAAGCGGTGTATGAGGTTGAGACAAAGCTTGCGTAAGCAAACTTGTCGCAAATCTAGCTGTTTTGTTCGTCGGAAAATTAGCTCCACGAACTAAATCAGCAACCTCATGCTGTAAAGTTAAACACAATTAAAATCAGTTATTGTTACAGATTACTCTGTCTCAAACTCTAATTAATTGCATAACACTCATAGTTATAGAATTTATATCTCATACCTGAAGCGGTAAAGATATCGATTCAGTAACCACCGGTGCATCCATCTCTACCTGTGGTGTATCCTGAGAAACTGTATACAGAATTAACTGTCTCAGTTCAACTCCTGATAAACAACAAGTTAAGATTATTTAACTTTAATTAATACTAACCTTCTCGAATAGTAAGCGTTCTCGGACGCTTCATCAAAGGAGTTACAGTCTCCTCAACATCTTCCTCCAAAATACTCTTACCCTTCCTCTTCTTTTCAGAAGCAGATGGAGGAGGAGAAGGTGTATTCTCAGACTCTTCATCTGAAGCCGTCTCACCATCACGACCTCTAGATGATTTAACAAGATCCTAAATTTTAAATATATTAAACATTTATGATTAGCGTAAGCTCTATCATACAAGTTCTATATATTTAAGATTAATCAGATATAATACCTCAGTTGGTACAACAACTGATCTATCAAGCTGTATCTGCTCATCCTCAAGTAATATAACTTCTGGATGTGCAGCCTCAGCTTCAGATTCCTGTTCATATAATGATATTTATATTTTTAAAATCAGAAATAATATCCAATTTACTAAATATCTAATATCCTAATCACTATATAATAATATTATGCATCTATGATTAATAAAAACAATCTATCAACTAAGCATCTATATTATTACATAAATAAAAGATTACCTCAGGTGGTGCAAAATAACTATCAATATCCTGGAGCAATGGATTTGTCGCATCATCATTCTGCTCCAACACCTCTTGTACTACCTGAGCAGCAACCTCTTGATTCACCTGCTGATCCACCTGACCAGCCTGAATAAGAACATCCTCAAGGAGCCCTTGTGGATCTTCAGGTTGAGCTTCCTCAGCTACAGGTGCAGGTACAACATCAGCAACAGCAGGAGCAACAACAGCAGCAGGAGCTACGTCTAACCACCCATGATTTGGCGGTGCAACGTAGTTTGGGTCGACAATATACCCAAAAAGTGGTCTAATTTCCGGTTTCACCACTCCTTCCTTCCTAATCGTCTGCATAAACATGGCATTATACCCACGATGGTCAATCGTATTGACCACTAGATGTGGTTCGGGTATAGCCAAAGCTGGTAGACGTGCACGGATAATCAACATGCAAAATCGCGGGTAAACCAAAAATCTCGATCTAACAGACCCCGATATCTGTTTCGCAATCTCACCAAAAATATAATCACAAAAACTGTATGGTTTATTATAAACCAGTGACAGTGCAGCCGATAGAATCGCAGGGCTCAACTCATCAAAGCCACCTTTCTTTGCTGCGAAGACTATATTCATCACGTGCCAAAGAAACCTCCACTGACCAATGACCAGAGGCTTCTGAAACTGACGTCCACGCCTGTCTCCTGTATATCCCATACGTCCAATAGCACCCTCAATAAAGTCCATAGGATACTCAATATCCCCGTTCTCCTGTTCTACCGTACCTAGCTGCAAAATCTCACGAAGATTACCAGCTGAAAAGGTAACAGGTTGTCCACCAACCGTAGCTCTAATCTCTGGCGGGTTGACAGATTCATCATATACAATATCCGTCCAGAAATCATTGAGAATGGCCTGTGAGATAGGAGGATTGGCCGTAATGGCGTATCTAATCCTTGATCGTGCTAGAAAACGTAATATATCAGCAACCCTGTCAGCCCGCTTGGCCTCAAGGTTCAGATCAACCAAAACGTTGTGACCCTTATCAAATGCTCTAGCCATATCTGTAAAATAAACACAAACAACAGATATACTTTAATGCACGATTAAGAATATTTAAACTATTACGTATTATGAATCGAGATTCATCAAACATCTTAGTTTAAAATAGAAATTATTATATATATAACTTGTTACAATAATAGTCTCAAGTCGTATATAAATATTTAACTTATAACTTTCTAGTCGTAAGTCCAATATGTAAATCACGTTAGTTACTTGTTATTTTAAAAATCTCAAGTCTTTAACGTTTAAAAATTATACCGCTAATGTGAAATTAGGACACGCCACTAATGTTCTTCTTAAATTAGTAGACTTTCGATATAATCAAATAAGAATTAATACAAATCCATTTTATAACGGTTATTACTTAAAAAGTCTTAACAGTTATATCACTACTTTAAAAATAAAATTTTTCTAAGTACTGGACTCGCATAAACTGGCCTAACGAGGTGAAGTCAACTCGTTTTGCTTATGAACTCGCTAAACACATCAACTCGCTAAATTGATCAACTCGCCACATTGATCAACTCGCCACATTGATCAAGTCGCTAAAGTTACTTAAGTGAACTCGCTAATCTCATGGATTCGCTAGTCAACTCGCTGCGAGTTGAAACGAAGTTTCAACTCGTTCGATGAACAGCCGTCGTAAGTTTAAACTTAAAATCGATGATTTTGTTAGTTTTAACACGATCAAACGATACATTCACGTTTATTAAGGTTCGTTTAACATTAATCCTAAAGATTCGTGTTCTAACAATCCATTAATCGTCGTGAATCGTTCAAAATTGAAACCGAAACCCTAAGTGCATAAAAACTTCGATTTCTCGTGAATTAAACGGTGAAATCCGTTGGTTTATACCTCAAACTGTGCGCAAAGTGAAGATGTATAATATCTACGGATCAAAAACTCGTTCCCGTACTCGTAAAATCGAAATCAAACGAAAATAACTTTTTCGCCTCGTTTCGCCTGTAAGCGGATTCGCCAAGTTGAAGTGAACTCGCGAATGTGTTGTGGGCTCGGTGGTCTGTTGACTCGTTTGACCTTTTGTTTTATACCCTTTATCCGATCCGCGAGATTTCAAGTGGATCCGCAAGTTGATGTCAACTCGCAGAAACAATTAAAAACGCGAATTTAATGCTAAGTATAAATAAAAACCCGATATTTTACAAGTCTAAAATAAAATTATTTTTCACTTGTATTTGTCACGTTTTGTTCAACTCAAAAATATTCAGTATGATTTAATTCCAAAGGGTAAACACAATTAAAACGAAAATAAAATAAAAATAAACTAAAAATAAACCAAAATTACATAACCATTGGTATCAAGTACCATTTTATTAATCAATTGAAACAAAGTAAATATACAATGTAGATAAGATTTTATCTGCTTAGGGATCATATTAGAAAGAATAAGCAATTAATTATACATTTAAAAGTCTAAACAGATTGGTAGTATTCATACCTCATGAAATTCAAATAAATTACTATAAAATTACAACTAAATATATCATTTATACATTTATATTTATAAAACTATATCTTAGGTACCTTTATCCACATAGCATAATTAATAAATACATTACTCACATAAAGTGAATATTTTAATTATAGATAGTTCAAGACGATTACCAGTATATGATCCACATAAACAAATTATACTCAATTTTCTAAGCAAACTCTTTATTGTTAGTATGAGAATTATCAAGTGCTTCCTATTATATGACATACTGAAGAATTCAAGTAAAACACATAACACTGCATCATTAAATTTTCAAGGTAGCGGTTACTAAATGATGTATCTTTTCGAAACATATAACATACACTTGAATTTTTACGGTTAGACAAATATCAAACATACTTTGAATATGCTATGTTATCTAAGTCTGTACGTAGTACAACAGAAGATTCCTTCTAGCATAATTCAAAATATATTTGAGAATATTAAGTTAATTAAAGGTTTCAGTTCTGTACTTAGTACAACAAAGTTACCAGTAATTAAGTTAATACCCATATTGCTACTATTTGTCAATTAATTTAATATGCATGACAACAGTGTATGGTAATACCATCATTCAACATTTAAGACTTAATGTCATACATCATAGAATAGTAACACAAAATAATAAACAAGTAGTTAATTTACTTCTTAAGGCTTAGAAAATTTCATATAATTTGCCTACCAGTACATCATATGATGAAGCCATCTAAAGTTTTCACTAAAAATAGACAAATTATAACTTGTGGATATAGGTGTATAATCAAATAAATATAAACACATACCTGATAGAACCGCTGTAGTTCTAAAGCAACTTTATTTGAACCTACTATCATATCATACTTAGGACTTAAGCTTATTATTGTGAAGCTTATTCTCCTAATGTACTATCATTTCCCGTAGTTTTTGCAAATAAAAACTTAAATGAAGGCGATTCCCCTTAGGTAACAAGCAAATGAATGCCATACGCCTTTTTTTTTTTTTTTTTTTTAATAATAAACACATAAATACTAACTATTACAAGAATACCCTTGGAAGACTAATCACTCTGGATTTCTCATTCCGTTTAGTTGAACCAACGTCTCAAATCTTGCTCTGTCGAACGCCTTTGTGTATAAGTCTGCTAAGTTTTCCAAAGATGGAACCTTAACTAACTTTATCAACTTTTTCTCAGCACAATCTCTAATAAAATGATGTCTAATATCAATATGCTTAGTTTTACTGTGCTTCACCGGATTATTGGTGATCGACATAGTAGATTCGTTATCAATCATCATAGGAGTATTGGTTATATTTAACCCGTAGTCCCGCAGTTGCTGTTGAATCCAAAGAACTTGCGAGCAACAGCTGCCAGCTGCAACATACTCAGCTTCACATGTAGAAATGGCTACCGAGGTTTGCTTCTTGCACTGCCAGGATACTAATCTACCTCCTAAGAATTGACATCCTCCAGTCGTAGATTTCCTATTCTGATTGCATCCTCCGTAATCCGAATCAGTATAAGCTACGAGATCTAAGTCTCCATCAATCGGATACCAAAGACCCAGCTTAGGTTTCCCTTTGAGGTAACGAAAGATTCGTTTAACAGCTTGCATGTGTGACTCTTTCGGATTAGCCTGATATCTTGCACATAAACAAACAGCAAACATGATGTCAGGCCTAGAGGCTGTAAGATACATTAGTGATCCGATCATGGCTCTATAAAGAGTTGGATCCACATCGCTATCACTCGATGTATCTGGACCTAATCCATGATTGACTGGAATTGGAGTATTGTAGACCTTACTTTCATCCATCTTGAAACGTTCTAATAGCTCATATGTATATTTAGATTGATGAATAAAGAATCCATCCTTCTTTTGATCAACTTGTAATCCTAAGAAGAAATTCAACTCTCCCATTGCAGACATTTCAAACCTTTTTCTCATGACTTTCTCAAATTCTTGACACATCTTTTCATCAGACGATCCAAAGATAATGTCATCAACATACACTTGTACAAGAAGAAAGTCTTTCTTTTTCCATTTCACAAATAGTGTACTATCAATTGATCCTCTTGTAAATCCATTCTCAAGTAGATACGTTGATAGTGTTCCATACCATGCCCTAGGTGCTTGATGTAATCCATATAGAGCCTTATTCAAACGATATACTCTATCTGGATACTCAGGATTAGCAAACCCTGGCGGTTGTGAAACATACACCAATTCTTCCACTTTGCCATACAAAAAGGCACTCTTAACATCCAACTGATACACTTTTATACCATAATATGATGCGAATGCTAAGAATACTCTAATTGCTTCTAGCCTAGCAACTGGTGCAAACACTTCATTGTAATCAATACCTTCTTGTTGATTAAAACCTTGAACCACTAGACGAGCTTTATTGCGAGTAACGATACCTTTATCATCTCTCTTACACTTAAATACCCATCTAGTTCCAATTGGATATTCTCCCTTTGGTAGGTCAACCAACTCCCATACTTGTAATTTAGAGAACTGAGATAGTTCTTCTTGCATTGCTTCTACCCACGAGTTTTCTTTTAAAGCCATTTGAACATTTTTAGGCTCGACTTGTGAGATAAAGCATGAATATAGACATTGATTAGGAATCCCTGTCTCTTTCATTGCAGTATACAAGCTTTGGTATTCAGAATTCTCAGACGTATTAGTTCTGGATTGATGCCTAGTTTGAACCGGAGTATTAATATCACCGATGATGTTTTCAACTGGATGATTCTTACTCGTTCTAGTTGTAGTAACTGGTTCAACTGGTATCTCATCTTCCAAATTAGTACCAATTTCTTCCAATTCAGGTACATCTTCCGTACGTGCTGAAGATATTCTTAGATGTTTCAAAGGAGTAAGTATGTCATCAAACTTTGTATGAAGATCATCAAGATCTTCTGTTTCTAGAGACTTATCCTCTGAAGGTTTTTGTGACTCACTTGTGGAAGCTTTATCTGAGTCAACAGTAGTCTTGATTCCAGACTGCTTAACACTCGATGTTGAAGCGGGACCAATATTCTCATCTTCAAACAATAAATGTTCAGCTATCTCTGAATCACTGACATAGTCACTAATAGGAACTTTAAATGATGCAAAAAGATCAGAATAATCAAATTGCCAATCTAAGCCCTTATGAACATCCGGTGAATAGCTTGTAACCTCAATATTATAAACTACCTCCAAACGTCCTGTGACTTTATTAAAGACTCTCTTATTTGGCGAATTGGGCATATAACCTAGGAAAAATCCTTCGTCAGCCTTCTCACCAAATTTTGCTTGATGTCCAGTCTTTAATATGGTGCATGAAACTCCAAAGGGTTCAAACCCTTTTAAGTTAGGTTTCTTATTGTTCAAAAGCTCATAACAAGTCTTGTTATGTCTCTTAACCGTAAGAACTCTATTAAGAACATAACATGCTGTATTCACTGCTTCTGCCCAAAAGATGACCGGAAGCTTTGAATCAGCAAGCATTGTTCTAGCAGCTTCAATCAACGTTCTATTCTTCCTTTCAGCAACACCATTCTGTTGAGGTTCATAAGGTGCACTGAATTGATGTAATATCCCTTTGCTTAAGCAATAGATATTCAACGTTGAATTCTTAAACTCTGTTCCATTGTCACTACGAATACGCTTAACTCTCTTTTTATAGACATTCTCTACTAGATCAAAGAACTCAATTAGAATTCCAGGAGTCTCATCCTTTGATCCCAAAAAGAATACCCATGAGAATCTAGAATAGTCATCTGTGACAACCAAACAGTACCATTTGCCACCTAGACTTCTCTTGCTTATAGGGCCGAAGAGATCCATATGTAGCAATTCAAATGGCGAGGAGATAGAGTTTTCAGTCTTAGGTCTGTGTGGTTTCTTGTGCTGCTTTCCTTTCATGCAAGGAACACACTTATCCTCAGACTCGAAACGTTTTTGTGGTACACCTAGAACCAAACCATTTTTGGTTATATAATTCATCTTTCTCCAGTTTAGATGTGCCATTCTCCTATGCCATAACAGAGCATCTGTTTCCGAAGCCTTGGACAATAAACATGTAGACACCATTGAAGAGTTAGGAACACCCATGTTGATAGCATAGATGTCCTTCTTCCTTGGCGCCCTCATCAATATCCATTCATCAGGAATTTTAAAACCTGGCTTCAGGACTAAGGCCTCCTTTTCATTGAAATAAACTGGATGACCTTTATCACAGACTTGGGAAACACTCACTAGGTTGTGTGTAAGTTCTTCAACATAGTTCACATCCTCAAGAGTCAAAGTTCCATTTGAAACTTTTCCTTTTCCCGAAATTACTCCTCCTTTATCTCCTGCAAAATTTACTTTTTGCTTGAGACTATCCTTGAAGTCCTTCAGTAGACTTCTTTCACCGGTCATGTGCCTCGAGCATCCACTGTCTACATACCACCAACTGTCCTTGTTCACAGCATGCTCCTGCACATAACACAAAACACGATCAGTTATCAAGAGGGACCCAAGCCATTACGGTCTTGGTTTGTCCCTTATCATCAACAAACTTAAGCTCTTTAAAATAACCATTCTTCCCATCAGGAGCTTTGGTTACTTTCGAAGTAGCTTGAGTTTGTGGACGATCAGCCTTAAGAGGTGAATTTGAGGAGAACCTCTTAGGCACAAAAGTATGAGCTCTATTATGATAATTATAATTAAACTCATGTGATCGCGAAGTAGTGCCACTTTCATAATGACTATGGCCTCTACTTGGAGTTCTAAACCTCGACGGTGTCACATCCCTAGACTTATGGACATAATTATCACTTTGAGTATATGACCGTTTAGGTTTAGGTGGGGAGACACTATGCTTACCATCTCTTTTAAGAATGTTCACAGGTTTATTACCTAACTTAGGTTTGGTATCTAACCCGTCTACAGTCATATCAGAGTCGGTCTGTGTCTTTTCCTCAATCACAAGCTTATGTGGTGCTTCAGGCTTTTTGTTAGGACAACACGAAGCCACGTGTCCCTTTTGATGACACTTGAAACATGACATCTGCTTGCGCGATTTACTCACTTTTGCTTTCTCATCCGGAGTCTTAGGCACTAAAGGTTTAAGCTGTTCCTTATTAACTTTATCATCAGTCTTAGCATCGTTAATCACTCCACCCGATACAAATTGTATTTTGGTGAACTGAGAAGCCTTGCTATTATCTAATGATACGTTCTTAATAACATCTTTCTGTGCCTCTGACTGTTCAGGTTTATCAGCTACTGAAATCTCAGGATTAACTTCAGTCATCTCAGAATCTTCAGGAATAGGAGTGTAATTGGCATTAAAAGGCGGGGATACATCATTGTAACCTAACCCAGTCTTGTCCTTTACACTACGTTGAGCATCTAACATTTTATCCATTTGAGATGTCCTATAATTCTCAAGTTTACGGTTTTGCTCAATTAACCTTAAATTAAGGTTCACTATTTCCTGATCCTTACTAGCAATCGTCTCATTTAAGTCTTTGATATTCATATAGAGACCATCTATGACAACAGATTTTTCACTTATGGTATCTCTAAGTTTTGTTCTATCCGAAGCATCAGACTTAATTTTATCTTTTAAGACCTGTTTATCATCACTTAATCTACGAACATCCATAATAGCTTGATCAAGTTCAGATCTAACAGTCTTATAAGATTCCTTATCCATATTTAATTGTGATGACAGATTACTATTTGACACAGTTAAGACACTATTCTGAGACTGTAAATCAGTAACTAAGTAACAAACATCAGCAAGATTAAGAATATCTAAACATACCTTCTTCTTGTCAGTTTGTAATTCAGCCATACGTGCCACTAATTCTTCAGGACTCATATCTGGAGTTGAATCCATATATAGCACATCATCATCACTTGCCCTTTTTTCAGACTCAGCCACCTCTACTCTCTGTTCCATGTCAGTGGGCATGTAGGACACTGATCCAGCAGTTGTTTCTTCGATCTCGGCCATCAAAGCTTCTTCAGAATGAGCTTGCCAATCATACGAGCCATCCAACTGCTTCACCACTAAGGCTTTAGAAGCAAGAGTACTTCCCGAACCTTGTTTTCCTTGTGCTTCTACTTTAGGTCTTTGGCATTCTCTAGCAAAATGACCAATACCCTGACAGTTAAAGCATCTGACCTTGGTTTTATCAAACCCTGATCTATTGCCCAACACCTTTCTACCAGTTTTCTTGAGGAAATTCTTCACCTTTCTAGATATCAACGCTAGTTGATCTTGAAGTTCCAGTTCCTCAAGATAATCAGAATCTATCTGCTCATAATCCTCATCAAATAGAATAGGATCATTGATCTTTCCTTCTATGTAGTTCTCATATGATGCCACAAAGGAAGCAAGAACAGACAGTTGCTGTTCAGCAGATTTCACACTCATCGGCATCTTCTGATGCTCTTGAGGTGACTTCTCAGAATTCTTTCCCTTTGTCTCATCACCAGAGGAGGAAATAAAGCACAGATCTTCAGTGATCATCTCTCCATTTTCATTAGTATCACCAACTAACAGTGCAGTGGTCGAACTCGATGACGCAGTCGAAAGACTTGACTTTCCATGATACAGCCCAGGGTTCTGAACCTGATCAGAATCACTATCTCTTGACTTCTTGGAGAAATCATAACCTTTCAGCTTGTCAATGACTTGCTCTAAGGTCATAGTAGAATACCTAGTTTCGTTATCCTTAATCATAACACCATACATTTCCCATTTAGAAGGCAAACCCTCAAGGAACTTGTCGGTTTTGGATACTTCTTCTTCAACAATTTCATGGTATTCTAATTCACTTAGCAGATGGTAGAATCGTGTAACATATGCATCAAGATCTTCTCCTTTTAAAGCTTTAAACATAGTAAACTGCTTTTTAAGAAGACTCTTCTTGCCAGCTCTCACCTGTGGACTTCCCTCACCTCTTTTCTCTAAAGCTTCCCAGAGCGCTTTAGCAGTATGAAAAGACTTGAGTTGATGAGCAAGGGATTTAGGAAGACACATCTTTATGCAAGAATGTGATTTATTCTCATTTCTGTACGCTTCCTTCTCTTGATCACTCATGTTTGCATAGGTAAGAACTACAGTAGCATTTTGAACAGTTTGAGTAGGTGGGGTGTATCCACTCTTGATACACATCCAGATAGACAGATCATGGAATCTACAGTAAGATTCAAATCTGTCCTTCCAATTGTAGTAATCCTCGATTCTTAACAACTTAGGTGGAACGTTTGACTTTCCCACCTCGTGGTCCATTTCGATCATTCTACTTAAGTCAGACATCTTAAAAATGTAAAATTAAACTGTTTCAGCGAATTCAGAAATCTCAACTCGCAAGACTCAGCTCAACTCGCAATCTCAGCTCGACTCGCAGAATTTGTCGATTCGCAAGCCTCAGTTCGGATTGCTAAAAGATGTCGATTCGCAAGTGATGTCGATTCGCGAGAGATCTCGGTTCGACTTGCAAGCCTCAGTTCGACTCGCTAGTTCAAATCGGTTCGCAGGCGACGCTGGAACCCTAATCTCGACTCGCGAAACGGCTGTTAAACCCGAAAAACGAATTTTAAGGTATTTTTACGATTCAAACTTAGAATTTCGACCGTAAACAAACCCTAAAACGTCCAGAGAATGATTTTGATCGTTAGTATTACAATAATGCACGTAAAAACGACCCGAATCAAAAACGCAATAAACTAAAACTCACGAACACACTCGTATCTAGCCCGAAAGCTCTGATACCAGATGTAAGTCCCCTAGTTTTAGGATCGATAACTTCGTTATCTGTAGTATTAAGGTGCGGAATCCCTCAATACGGTGTTATCTTACTAACAACGAATATGTTCGTATTGCGTTTTAACTAGACTTAGCTTTAAACAACGAATCGTCAAAGCCTAGCCTTAGGTTATGTTTTTCTCTGGTTTGCTGAGTTCGCAGAAAGCAGAAAGTGTCAAAAGTATTAAAAGTGTTAAGGTTTTTCACGATTGAAAAAAACCTTTTATATTTTGTCTCGGCTCGGCTCGCATGGGCCTGCGAGTTCGGCCCAACTCGCCTCGTAGCCCAAGCCCATTACCAAGCTCGACTCGTTACTGATCTCCACGAGTTCAGTTCTCATCTCGGCTCGTTAGTCTCGCGACCTGAGAACTCGACTCGCAGCAAACGTATTTATTTCGTATTTAATTATTCGTCTAACTTAACAAAACAATATGTTTAACGAATATCACTAACAAAACAAATATTTATTTACAAATCTAAACCAATATACAAACGTAATAATAATTACACTAGTCCTATATCAAGCTAGATCTGTTGTCACAATCTATGTCTCAACACTCTAAGTGTGGGATGGTAGGTATAGGATACTTTAGATAGTGATTTTTATGTCCAAAATAGCAAAACTTTCTCTCAAACTTTTTCAAAAATAAGGTCAAATGTTTTCAAAATTAATAAGTCTAACCACTCGGTTAACTCAGTTTTTGAGTCTTAGATACTACTGAGAGAACCATTTTCAAAATATAAGTATGATATTTCTAAAAGCCTAAAGGAAATAAGGTAGAAATTGCTTAAGCAAGAATTGATAAACCAAAGGAGCATGGCTAGGCACATACAACCTTTTGCAGTGAGGTATCTTGAGCCCAAAAGCATTCATTTTTAATGCTTCACTTTCATTTCTTGTGTGTGCCGATGCCTGCATCTCTGAATTAGAACTTGCTCTTGACATGTGCTTCGAGACCATATTGGTGTGTACCGTACGCAGTATATGTGCAATTAGATGACCTTGACATTCCTTAGGATTTAGCCCATTTCTTACATAAGCCCAAAACCCTTTCCGATGCTCATTTTTAGTATCGAAGATCCGCCTAGTACACCCTGTTGAGCCTAAACCTTTCGTTTCTTCAAAACCCTAATTTTTACCCACTTCCTAAAAATATCCCCAAACTTATCTTAGAATTTCTGAGGTTATGAAGAACATCTTTTAGAATATCCGTTTCAAATATCCTACTCATTCGCATTCTCCAAAATCAAGCTTCTCAAAAACGGTGCGGGAAAATTAGCACATAAGAGAGCCAAAAAGGACGATGGTGCGGGAAAATTAGCACTTGGAAAAGAATCAAAATGATCAAGATAGAAGAAGGGATTTCTGAAGGAATTCAAAATATAAAATCTTCCTTGGAAATTCTCTGCAAAAGAAAATTCTGAAGAAAACAAAAAGAAAAGACAAAAGAAGAAAAGAAAAAGAAAAGAAAAAGAAAATAGCTCCAAAATAAAGCCGAAAGTTTCAAAGTATAAGCTCTTCATGAAAAATCCGACAGAAGCTGAAACAGCTACCAACTCTCCGTTCTACTCCATTCTAAATAAAGTTGTTCATGATCTCAGTAATTTTAGGATAAGCTAAACACCCTCACAACCAAAAATACCTCTATCCATACCCTTCACCCTCACCAAACATTACAACCCTCTGAATGTCTTGAGATAATTAGCACCGTCCTCACCTAAGTGGTGGAGATCCGATTCTCGATCAAGCCTATGATGATGAGTGCAGCATGACTGGCTATTTTGAGCGATTTCGTTTGATCTAGATTGATAGAAAACCCGATACACTTTGAGTGAATTGAGTGACCTCCTTTAGTGAGATCGCCTAGTCATGTGTACTCCAAGATCACGAGATTTGGAAGTATGCCTAAGAGAATCTCTTCTTGCTTATGGAAGGATCATCTTATCTTTCTTCGCACTTTTAGAATAACTCACTTATATGAGGAAATGCTAATCTTGAAAAATATTCTCTGACTCGCCCCTAAAAACATGACTTAAAAATATTTTTAGAGAGTTGTTGCTTGAGGTTAAGCAACGTCTAAGTGTAGGATAGCTTGATGTGGCGTAAAAAGTCATGTTTTTATGAGCCTTAATCCTCACTTTTTGAGCCAATCTTCAGTGAAAACATTAAAATATTTATTATTTACTAAAATTCACTAAAGTGGTTCAAAAGTAGACGTTGTGACAAAAATCACTAAAAACACTAGGATAACGCACAAAACACGGCATTTTAATCCAAGCCGATTCCTCCGCCCTCATTTTCCTATCAAGACACACCTCCTAACTTCTACCATCTGTTGTATAGGTAAAATTGAGACGGAAAAATCAAGAATCAAGTGAAACGGCAAAAGAACGGAGAAGACACTGCACTTACAAAACGGTTTAAAGTCATTCCGGCAATGCCTGAGCTCTACACATCCAATTTCCATGATATTGGTACCATTAGAAGAGTAACGGAATTATGAAGCCGTGGGCGAAAGAATCAGGTCAAACGGACGCGTAACGAAGGAGATACGGAAGTTTTAATCAACGAACGATCATACGAAGACCGTATACGGCCCTGGAGACCGTATACGGCCATACCAAGACCGTATACGGCCCTACCAAGGCCGTATACAGCCCCTGCTGCCCTGTATCCTGCTCCGTTTGCTTGTATGTGCTGCTTCGTGAGTTGTACGTGCGATTTTGATGGTTGCCTATAAATAGTGGACACCCTCCACACTTCAACATACACCATTTTTCTCATTCTCATTTCTTTCTTACATTTTCTCTCTCACACACATCACTCTCTCTCTCTAGTTTCTCTCTCTAGAAGTTTCTCTCTCTAGAATTGAGCTAGTTAGAGAGATAGTTAGGTAGAGGTAGCTTTTAGCTTTTGTACGGAGTTACTCCAAGACGTTGTATTCGCGAAGATCTGTCTATAATAAATTCGTATCAGGTTCTATTTATATATCTCTTACTTTCCATATTTAAATATGTGTTGCTTTGTTTATGCTTGTTTAGGATTGTGTGCTAGATATATAATGTTAGGCTAGACATTTCTTTGTGTTTACTATGATGTAGTTATGTTAGAATAGTCAATATGTTTATGCCATGCTGTTACTCTGTCTGTGTTGCTGTAAACTGTGTATGAACTTATAAACTGAGTCTCGAAT
Source organism: Helichrysum umbraculigerum (assembly GCA_949592205.1). Taxonomy (NCBI): domain Eukaryota; kingdom Viridiplantae; phylum Streptophyta; class Magnoliopsida; order Asterales; family Asteraceae; genus Helichrysum; species Helichrysum umbraculigerum. Next base: position 140,368,904 of record CATIUR010000004.1, on the reverse strand, counting down.
GTTTATCTATCCAACTTATGCTATGGTTAGAAGCTTCATGCTAGAACTTGGCCAATTACTAGTGGTACGTTCTCTACCTATTCTATGCCTGATGATCAATGAACTCGGTATGGCTGTGTTCTCTAGATTGAAACATATCATAAGAGACACGGAGCGTAGGACTCGAGATTTAGACTCATGTTTATCTGTTAGGTATCTTTAAGAGAACTTTCAGGATATCTATGATCTGATTATTAGTTATCTGCTATTCTTAGGATTATGGTGTTCTGTTATGTGCACCCTATTGCATGTTCTTGTTTGATTGTTGCCTTATGAATGATGCATGCTAGAGTTATCCCCTAGGTTCATATCAGTAACTGTATGATTAGGTTTTCAGACATGGAATATTGATTTACACAGTAGATTAACATGCATGGAATAGTTGTGATGATTTATATGTTTAATGCTGAACAATTTAACCGACACCGTTAGCTCGACTATCCCAACTTGGTCCGCGGGATTATCCCCGTTCATGTTTTTGTTCAATCAACAATTCACGCTACTATACAGACGTCTCTGATGACTGTGACTGGGGACCAGGATTAGAAGATAGTTGTCGGTTGAATTGGTCTGTACATTTGGGAGAACTTCCGGTGTATTTGACATTCTATAACTGTTATCCACGTGACATGTTATTTATCTTATTGCAGACAACTCTACGTTAGATATCTAATAGGCTCGTAGTTGTGACAACTCTCCAAATTAGGTATTAATTAACATTTAAGCATGTGCATTCTTACGCTAATTTTCTGGTTAAGTTTTAACAAAACTTTTTGTTATGATGTAAGCCTAGCAAGCCCGGTACTTTTAAACAAAAAGTAATACGTAATACGTAGGTATTAAAAGTTACGTACAAATATATCGGAACGAACCCGACAAAAATAAATAACAAAAGTTTCGTGACAGAAAAATAATTAATAATATAATTATTAATTACGAGTATTTACATATCTATAACATGTAGATATAAAGGTCTAAATATACGTTTAACATAAAACGTAATATAAAACGAACAAAAATAATTCTAAAACGCGCATACGACGTCAAATCATAAAAATGCAAATTTTCTCATTCGTTTGGAGGAAGTTAGAACATTACCTCAAAATATGAAATCCTAAATTAACTGAAATTTGGCGCTCAATTAGTTGAACGCAGTAAAATGTACAAAATTGTACAACTATTTAAAATAATGATAACATCATTATTCTGATTATAAATTACGAACCAGGAGAACACCTACGAAATAAAAATATAAATTGTTCATTTTTATATTGCTAAAATTATACCCGTACTCGAAATTGAGGTACCAAAAATTGGCACCAAACCTCAATAATTGAGGAGACCGCCACTGTTTTTGAAACCATACTCGTTGATCTCTTTGTTCCCTCTCATTTCTTCCTGATCATTTCATTCTCATCAAACATCATCATCAAATCTCTTTCTCTATCTCACTAAGAAAACACAAAGGCATTAACAAGATCAGAGACAACAACAAGCAGGAGCAACAACATCTTAATCATCTTCATCATCATCCGTTCATCATCATCTCCACCATTTTCATTTTGTAAGAAAAACTACAAAACTTTGATTTATTTACTTTGATTTCGTTCTCTAACTTGTAAATGCATCATAATCTAAACATATAACATATATACATGAAAGATTGATGATTAATTCTTGAAAATGGTTTATAAAACCAAAACTTCAAATACAAAATCAATACATGAAAACATGTTATAAAAGTGTAATAAGTTGTTAAAATGCTATATATTGATTGTATAAACGTTTGGGTTTGATGTACAAAGAATTTGGAACCAAAATAATCGAGCATCATTATGGCCCTGTTCGAACAGGACCTGGAAGTAACATGAATCCGGCGGATTCATCCGGCGGATTCCCCTATGAAACTCGCACACAAATCTTTGGCTAAAACGGTGAACGAGTAAAAGACACGCTCGAATCCGGCGGATTCACCTAAATCCGGCGGATTCCCAAAGCTTCACATGAACGTTTTGTGAACACAAAAGAATCCGGCGGATTCACCTATTTTTGACCCGACCCGGCGGCTTGAACCGAAGATCCGGCAACACCTTTTCATTTAACGAGAATCCGGCGGATTCAAATAGAATCCGGCGGATTCCCGTGTCTGGTCAACACCTTGACTTTTATTTTAAAACACAAAACGTTTCCGTTAACGATATTATTTGTGCAAGACGTATACGAGACTTGATAAATTGTTAAATGACATTATAAACGAGTTAACGGACCAAACGAGTTACATTATTATTAGTGGGCCAACAAATCGGGCCGAGCCCAATAAACTATTATTAGTAACATCTAACCGAGACGAAACCGAGACACGGACTTAGGACTTAATTAAACTCGTATGAACGAACGATATATATATAAACGTATATATATGAAATTGGATACAAATACATTATCGGAATATTTAAGACTTATTAAAACAAACGTAATGATATTAAAAACAAACTACTTTCGTTTTATAAAAACAATCTAAGTTTTATAACAAATAAAACTTACAACCTTTTTAAAATACGAAACAACGTATTACAATATATATATATATATATATATATATATATATATATATATATATATATATATATATATATATATATATATATTCGAGGATACACGATATATATAGACACAAATGTATATGTTTTCTTAAACAAATGAAAACTTATATATATATTTTGATATACGTAAACAATGTATTGATTAAACATATATACGTACGACACTTAAGAATATATATTCACAAATATATATATACGAATGAAACAAAACGACCTTCCGTTAAATAGACAATTACATATTGGTTTATATACTTAACCAAGTATACGACAAAAGAAATAATAACAATATTTCTACACAATGTCACCAACAATTACAACGACTTATATTATTAAGAAATCAACCATTTCTTCAAACAAAACAAACTGTTAACATAAGTGATTAAAACAAATCAAACATACTTATGTTAATACATTTATTGTATATAGGTTAACATACCTTGGGCTATTATCTGTTTGGCAGCTAGCTTTCATACCGAGCAAACTACTGTGAGTTCACAGCCCCTACTTTACAAATGTTTTATGCTTTTAAACATAGGGGTGTAAACATAGAAACTGCATGCAAACACATGCAGCAAATTCATATAAATGCTTTATTGCTTTATACAACTGTTTGACATGAAATATTATTCACAACTGTTTTGGGAATTAGACAACAAATCCTAGTACGGACCAGACTTGTGATGTGTGCATGAAAGTTATGTCATGCAGACTGTAACCATTAGCTAGGTGACTCTAGCCACTGAGTATACGAATAGTACTATTGCCGTGACGACCCTCCTATGGATGGAGCGTATACTTAACTGTCCTTCAGGCAAGAAACATAAGTTTTGGTTGTGGTTTGGTTATAGGGTTAGGTCGCGTTACTTTAACCTGCGAGGTTTAGCTCACCTTTCAGGGGATTATAGTCTAAGCATTCCCACACTTATTATTTATGATGAACATATCCTACAACTGCTTTATTTCAGTATACGTACTGATTATATTTATATTCTGGTAAACAACCAGACATATGATTTGGGTAACAACCCACATAAAACTATATTTTAGGGTAACTATCCCTATCATCTTATAATTTGCAAAACCTGCAAACCTTTATTTATTGAATAACATTTCAATAATTTAAACATAAATGGTTTAACATACCACATATTTATACAAAACCTGTGAATTCACTCAACATATTTGTTGACGACTTTCTTTCTATGTTTTACAGGAAATTAGCCATGTAAGTAAGGATCGCATGCATTCAGGATGGACAACCCTGGACTACTTAGGATGCCATATATTTGGGACAGCTTTTGAGGATTTCCTCTGTATTACTGCAGACATTGCAGTTATACTCATGAAATCTTATCTTAACATAAGTATTGTAAAACTCAAATGTTTTAAACTCTATTACTACTGTATGACTTACATAGTCGTACTACCTTTGTAACAACTGTTTTAAACTGGCATCCTTAATATATTATGTTCTGTATGATCATATGCTCTGATACAATGAATGCACAATTGATACGTCATCACCCCGCTGTTAAACTGTTTAAACAATATGCTTCCGCTAAATCTTAACTTGCTTCCGCTAAACATTAAATAAACACAATTACCGATTTTGGGGGTGTGACAGTAGTTATAGCTCATTAGGATATAGGAAATCCTGGAAAGTAATGTGGAACCCTAATTAATGTAACGGAAAAACCGTAAAACGCCCTACTACTCGGTATAGTGCTGGAAACACCAGTTGGTGGAGTACAAATGTATGGAAGCCGCGGAACGGTTGTAGGTACAATACTTTGCATTAATTATGTTTCTATCCTCTCCGAATTAATCATCATACCTAGTAGCCCTACCCTTGACTATTCACCAATAACATACAACGAAATCATAGTAAACACTCGCGTATCCTCTGTCGTCCGAGTCTCCGTATAAACCTCTTTTATTTTATTTGCTTTTTTCTTAGATTAATATTTAGTTATAAAAACAAAACCTATCCAAAGCTTTTAAAACCCTAGCTAGATTACCAAAGATAATCAAACTTCCCAGACTCCCATGCCCGTTGTAGTTTGAAGAACAACACCTGAGTCATACGTACCGCTTACTGCCCCTTTAGGTTCATTAAGTAGTATATAGCTTAAGATTCCCCAGCTTTATAAATTTTAAAGCTTACTCTGCCGCGCGTCCCGGTTGGGCCGGATCAACGACTGGTGTAAAAACCGACCGACCGCTGGGATCGCTGTAACACCCCCAAATTAATGATTTGCGGAAGCATACTTGGGTGTTACAAATCAATATACAAAGCACAAGATATACAGCAAACGACCTCTAAATGAGACGTTGTAAAACGATTTCATATGAAATAAATGTTTGAAAACTCAATGTTTTCGTATACAAAATGTAGTTCCCTAGAGTCCACGCGTATAGCGGGAGATTCTATTACATAATCAAAATGTACAAAAGATAATGCTGAGAATCTCCGTTAATGCAATTTAGTTGAAATCATGCGACTCTAGCTATGTCCTGGAGTAATCCTACTTTGTCTGGGTACCTGAGAATACATGCTAAAAAGTCAACATGAATGTTGGTGAATCTCACAGGTTTGTAAGTAATATCAGTTTTTGAACACAAGATTTCATCAGTAGTGCCCGTAGGCGTAAATCAAGTATTTGCAATCCTGCAAATGTAAAATAAGTAAGTTATACCGTTGTCATGAGGCTCATAATCGAAGCTTAACCCGTAAGTAATAAGTTTCTCCCGTGACATGCTCGTAACTGAGCAAGCATAAGTAACGAATAATAGTCGCCCGTTTATACAGTACGGTTCGTGGTAGCGCTACTACCCCAGGCGGGGAGGGTCATTTCCCTAATGGATCCATTAACTAGTGTTCGCACTTAAGTCCATAACTAACGATATATGATGGAGAGACTTCAGTGAAAAGTAAGTAACTCATGCAATCCCGTATAGTAAAATGTATATTTCGTACTTGTGTTCAAGAAAAGTAAGCAATGAATCTCACCCCGTATGTAAAACAGTAAAAGTGGGGCTGTAAGACTCACCTGAGTCGAGTAGTAAGCAGTAACAAACAGTGAGTAGTGTGTAAGTTCTCAGAACCCCGTAACCTTTAAATGCCTAAACATATAAAGTTAAGTAAGTAGATGTCCCGCAAGACCATCTAGGCTAGTTGTCTACACAACTCGTTATGTCCAATGTTGGTTCGTTATCATTTGTTCTTAGAAAACATGGTTGGCCCGTTGGTGACGGTTTGTATTAGTGATTCCAAAGTGTTACATTTGAAAAATATGTCTCAATTTGTTTATAAAGTCATGTCGTAATAAGGTTTGAAGTTGTTTAAGTTCGACACTTGGTGTGAAATGTATTTACAAACTCATTATAACGGGGGTCCGGGGGCAGCGCTCCTGGTTAGCGGGATTCCAGGGGTGGCAACCCCTGGCGGGGTCCAAGGGGCAGGCCCCTGGTTGGGGTCGAGATGCCAAGTCAGCTCGAAAATTTTTTATTTCTACTAAATTGCTTTGGTGAAAAACGCATCTGGACTTGAATTTGGGTGAAATTAGGTGATAAAATTTAGGTCTCGACACTTAGTAAAAATGGTTTGAAACTTTCTGTTTTTAGCGTCACTTATAGCGACACTTAGGGTTTAAGCGACACTTAGGAAGTGTCGCATGAAATGACGGATTCTGATTAATGGCGTCACTTGTGCAAGTGACGCATAGAGTGCGACACTTGAGGAAGTGTCGGTTGTAAGTGTCGGTACAGGTGTCATGAGTCACTAAGGTTAGTGACGGGTATTGAAAATGCGTCATTTAGGTAGTGACGGAAAAAGAGGGTTTTATACGGCACTTAGGCAAGTGACACAAAATTAGGGCTTTTAGCGACACTCAATGCGTCACTTAAGTGACGCACGAAGTGACGCTATACTGCAGTCATCGTTGCGACACTTAAGTCTGATGACGGGTTTTTGAGCCAAAAACGAGTTTTCCGGTTTCCTTTTGGTCCGAATCTTTTACCAACCCTTATATGGACATTAATAACTTATATAAACAACAAACATGTAAAAATGAGTGAAATCAGAGAGTTTCGGGTTTTTGTCGGAAACTTACGCGGAGTTGAAATGAAAATCCGAAATGATGAGGTTGTAGATCGTTGCGAGGTGGTTCTTTTTCTCCGAAAATCTTGATGATCCAAGTGCGTTTGGTGGTGTTATTTTGAGATTGAAAGAGATGGTGGTGTGTGATGTTTTTAGAGAGAAATGAGAGAAGAAAGAGAGAGTGAGGTTGATTATGAGAAAAAGAAAAAGGAGGTGGGGGTTGTAGGTGGAAGCCCCACTTCTCAGCCTCCTTCTCCGTGCTCCGTGCGGTGTTCGTTTCCGATCGTTTAATACGTTAATTAATTATTTGTATACGTTTAAATATTCGTTTTAATGTACATTTTTAAATTATGAATAATTCCCGATAATTTGGTTGAAGTATTTTATAAAACACTCAATACTTGAGTTATAAATATAACTTATTCTTGTTTTAAATTTGTTTGCGCGTTTATTATTTTAATTGTGTAAACGTTATATGTACGATACAAAATTTGAATTGTAATATTATTAACAATAATATTTCTGGATATAATAGTGTCATTAAATAATATTATATTATCTAACAAAATCGTTCATCAACGTCCGTATTTATTGAACCGAATTATATTCGATTTGAAATTTGTACGATTTAATCAAATTGCATAATTGTATATATATTCATCAATATATTTCGATACATTAATTAGCCTAACACAGAACTAATTACATGTATTAACATAGAATTAGGCACTAATTACTAGTCCTAATTTGGTGGGTGTTACAATTGCGACATGTCCCAAAAGTAGTAGCATCCTAACAAGTCTAGGGTTGTCCATCATTAATGCATGCAGATCTTACGTACGTGGCTAATTTCCTGAAAAACATAGAGAAAACCGTCAACATGATTGTTGAGTGAATTCACAGGTTTGTATATATAGTGTAATAAACAAAGTTGTTTATACATCGTTAAATAGTTGTAGTGGAAAGACATTTCCATTTTTGTTGTTTGGTAGGAAACACAAGTTTAACCAATCAGGGAAAACATTTCCTAAATAATAGTAGTTGTTCGTTTTGTAGGAAACATAAGTTAATCCTATTAAGGAAAAACATTTCCCAAGTAGTTGCTAGTAGGAAAATACTTCCTAATAAGTTTTGTGGGAAGACTTAGACTGATCCCCCGAAGGTGAGCTAAACCTTGCGGGTTAAAGTAACGCGACCTAACCCTATAACCAAACCACGACCAACAATAGTTGTTTGCCTAATAGGACATGTAAGTATACGCTCCATAACCGTAGGAGGGTCGTCACTGCGATAGTACTATCCGTATACTCAGTGGCTAGAGTTACCTAGTTAATGGTTATAGTCTGTAGCCATAAGAACTTTTATGCACTACATTGTAAGTCTGGGTCCGTACTAGGATTCGTTGTCTAGTTCCCAAAAATAGTATGAAAAGTCATTTCATATATAAACAGTTCAAGTAAATCCACAATAGTATTTATAAACAGTTATTGCATGCTGTAGCAAAAACATTTGCTATGTTTTTCACCCCAAGTTTTAAAAGCATTAAAACAATGAAAAAGGGGATGTGAACTCACAGTAGAGGCAGTGATGAGAGAGCTAGCATGTGGTAGTAATGTCGCCCAGATAATTCAACCTATGCGCAATAAATGTATTAACATAAGTACTTTGACAGTTTGTCAAATTATGCTAATAATGTGGTTGTTTTGAAAGATCGTTTGTTTCAAAATTGTGTACGATTAGTTGGTAATGATACTTTAAGAATTATTAGTGTTTCTAGAGTCGAAAACATTTGTATCTCGCGTTGTGTTCATTGGTTATGCGTATGTATATCTACACATACATATATACTTATATATATATAATACATGAATATATAAATCGTTCCAAGTTCGTTGCATATATATATATATATATATATATATATATATATATAAGCGCATAAGTTTGAATTTTTATTTATCCGAACGTATATACGTAATAAATTTGTAGTCAAGTGTATATATACATTATATATACGTATATATATAGTGATTATATATATACATATACATAATAATTGTTTTGTTCCATTGTATATATATAAGTATAAGAATCGCAATCGCATATATATATATATATATATATATATATATATATATATATATATATATATATATATAAACGTAATGAGTTGAACACGTATAAGTACTTAAGTTTTGATCATTGAGAATACTCATTTGTAAAAAAATTATTTTTCACAAAAGTCGTTGTGTACACTTTTACTCCGATTATATAATATGTGACTGTTATCGTTCCAAAAGTTGTTGTATACACTTAGTCGTGTGAAATTTTTATATTAAAAGTTACTTAGTTCGAACCAAATATTAGTCATGTTTAGAATATGGAAAGAATATAATAGTAAAAACATGCATCAATCCAAACGCCAGTATGTGAATCTGAAGTTCTATGAGGAACCAAAAATAGAATTTACTTTAAAGAATATTATAGTCATTGTTTAGTTAAAATTGAAAAGAGTTGTTGATGTTTGCAAGACCACATTTGGTTATTTAATCATCTCCCTTACGGGTGTATAAACACACCCTTTCGGGTCTAACCCCATACCCGTCCGGTATGCTTTCATACCCAATCGGCTGGGTTCTCTTAGCCGTTCGGCTATCTTTCTTGAGCCGTTCGGGTGTCATTTGTTATTGCACGATCTCAGTTTTTATCCGTATTATTCAAATTTTAGCTATGATATTTGAGTTAAACTTTTATCAAATGTTATAGACAACATTTTCCAAGCTTTGTTCCAGTGGTTTTATACATTTACTATGCTTGTACACACATACTAAAATTTTCATACAGAGAATATATATATATATATATATATATATATATATATATATATAGACACATATATATTTTGGTCCAAAAATTAGCATCACCAACATCATCATTTTTACATCGTTTTTACTTGTTCTTAGAAGCAATCTACCATAATCATAAAGTTATTTACATAATATTACAAGTTTTGTACAACTAAAAAAAATGAGATGGAGAGATTTCTTACAATGCTAGAATTATGGTGATGATGGTGTTTCAGAGATGATGATGATGACGAGACGATGATGTGTATGTTGTAGATGAAATTTGATGTTGAAGATTATGGTGTTGTAGTGTTTGTTGCTTCTGCTTTGCCTCTGCCGAATGCTCACAGGGAGAAGAAGAAGCAAAGTTGGTGATAGTGAATTATTGAAGGTAGTTGTAGTGTATGTGTGAGTGTCTGAGAATGTGAGGGAAATATATAAAAATTGCATACGGGTCTTATTTGTCAACAAGGGTATGGTCTGATTACCAATCCATCTGTTAGATATTTTGATTTGTGGTAAAAATGTGAGTATTTAGCCCGTTAATTTCGTGTACGGGTCCAATTATTTCAACTATAAATTTAGTATTTGAAATTTTTATTTCGTAGTATCTTTTCAAATACTTTATTCGAAATAATAAAAATAAAATTTTTATTATTTTGGTTGTCGAGTACGTTTTGTATTGTTTCAGCTTCGTACGACACGTTTTATATAAAACGTATAAATGTTTCGTTTTCTTTTCATTTTTCGTTGCTCGTGAAATATTTTCAACTAAATAACTATATAAAAATAGTTTTGCGTTCTCTCAAATTTTAGTATCACCAACAATCGTGTCTTTGTTTTTGTGGGTTTCCTTCCGATAATGTTTCATATAATTATAAATAATTATAAATAATTGTAAACTTTGTAATACTTTTTGTATTAAAGTTTTGGGCTCACTAGACTTATCTCACATCATTAGTTTAGTTTTTGTTTTCATAGGGAATTAGCGTAAGAAATGCATGAAATTAAGTATAAGTCTATACCTAATTTGGAGGAGTGTCACATTCTCCTCCCGTTAGAGAAAACTCGTCCCGATATTTAAGTCGAGTCCTGTGTCTCGGTCACGTGTTCGAAAAGTTGAGGATATTTCTTTCGCATTTCATCCTCACGCTCCCATGTAGATTCTGTGCCGCGTTTCGAGTTCCATCGAACTTTGACGAGTTTGATTATGTGTTTTCCAATCGATTATTTCGTTAGGTTCCTCCACAAAGTTGAGTTTCGAGTCAATGAGAATTTCGCCAGGAGGAATGATTAAAGTTTCATCAGAAAGACACTTTTTAAGATTACTGATGTGGAAAGTGGCGTGGATGCTACTAAGCTCTTGGGGTAGTTTGAGCTTGTAGGCGACAGGACCAATCCTCGCAAGGATTTCAAACGGTCCGACGTAACGAGGGTTTAGTTTCCCTCGTTTACCAAATCGTGCTACCTGATAACATCAAATAATACTACTTTTATATAATAATATTTCCCTATTTTTATATACTTTTATTACAAATTATTTGATAAAATATAAATATTTCGTTCATATTTACAAAATAGGTAAAAATGGAGTTTGAATTAGAAATGAACGAAAATAGGCTAAATAAAGTAATTTTTGTATAAAAGTTAATTTGACCTAAATATAGTTGGGACAAAGTGGTTAAAAGACTGATAAAAATAAATAAAGTTCGTGAATATTTGGATTCGAAAAGTAAAATGAATTGCGCGAAAATAATTAGATTGAATATTTATTAGAGTTTACGAGTTGGACCAAATAATTAAATTGGCTAAATAATAATTATATAACATTAAATAAATAAGTAATATAATGTTGATATTATTACTAGTACTACGTTAGTAATAATAATAAATATACAATATAACAATTTAATTATTATTATAATAATAATAATAATAATAATAATAATAATAATAATAATAATAATAATAATAATAATAATAATAATAATAATAACAATAATAATAGAGAAAATTACTCAGATAGACAGTCAACGCATTCGTTATCATTAAATAGACGTCGTCAGAATTTTTTTTCCAAACTAAACGAACTTTTCGCCGAAATAGACGAAATATTAGGCGAATTCGGCGAAAAAGTTTAAGCCAATAAATGATTGCCGAGTGTCCCAAAATTTCGCCGGTCAACCTCAAATTCGCCGGTCAAAAATGCCATTTCGCCGAAATTCACATCACACATCGGCACGAATCACGAAATTTCAAAAAAAAGCGCCGGTTTTACTTTTAGGCGAAATTTGCATTTCAGCGAAATTTGCATTTCAGCGAAATTTGCATTTCAGCGAAATTTGCATTTCGGCGAAATTTTATACATACTTTAGGCGAAATGTGATTTAGGCGAATTCCTGAATGAGACTACCTGAATTTAGGCGAAATGTGTGATGTGAATTTCGGCGAAATTGAGGTTGACCGGCAAAATTTTGGGACACTCGGCAATCATTTATTGGGCTAAACTTTTTCGCCGAATTCGCCTAATTTCGGCGAAAAGTTCATTTAGTTTTGAAAAAAAAAATCTGACAACGTCTATTAAGTGATAACTAGTGCATTGACCGTCTATCTGAGTAATTTTCTCATAATAATATTAAAGTTATAATAATATAATATAATAATAGTAGTAGTACGTAGTATAGTAATAATATTAATAAACTTAATAATAAAAGAATGATGATGGAAGTCTTGTTTTGTTGCAGGAATTTCGTGGAAGCAGAAGACAAGGTAGGGTCCAGTCCATCACGTGAAGGAAACAGAGCCCAAGTTAATGTGTTTAGGCCAAGTCAACGTCAAAGCCAAGTCAAACATAAAAAGGCTGTGGAAGCCAGAAGGTTCGAGAATGCAAAAGTAAGGAGGCAAAACAAAGAAAGGGCGGTGTACTTTTTCTTGGTGCATACGGAAAAGAACACTACCTCCGGCTCATACCACCAATCGCCGATTGGGACCGTCTCAACAACACTATAAATAGAGGCTCAGATCTGCATACGAAAAATACACCAAATACCTTAATAATTCGTAAAAATGAATTATTAAACCCCAAATTCGACTAGAAATATTTTCTAGGGGTTTTAGGAACGATTTAGAGGCGCGGGTTCGCAAGGGTTTGTCTACGATCAAGCGTACAGAGCGTGGTTCGCGATTTTGGTTTGCGTATCTTATTCTTTATTTAATTTTGAATGTGTTTTATTATTAGATATTGATTATGATTATGTGTAACTTAATTATGAACTAAATATTTATTGTATTTGCTTATATTAAAATACATAGATAATGATATGATTATTTATTTGTTGGTTTGATTTTATGAATGTTATTAAGGTTATATCTATATCGATTATATGATTATGAGATTCATGCTATAGTGAGTACTTGTATGCGTTGATTAATAATTTAGGTTTATGTTTTGATTATATTTTAAATACCCTGACTGCATGATAGGTTATAGTTATTACTTGATTAAACTATAATTGATTAGATAATAACATTCGAGACCCCGAAGTTAGTTAACCTTAGTATAAGTTGAAGAGCTTAATAAAGGATACTTAAACCCGACCATAGGAGGCTATCCAGGATACTTAAACCCGACCAAGGAGGATATCCACTTTTATATTTCAACATAAAATCAATCAACGAATAAATAAACATGCCCGGGAATCTAAATCTAAGGAAAATAAGTCTAAGTAAATACATATTTATCTCTAATAGTCGACAACCCTTAGTTAATTGTTTTCTATGTTGAATTGGTTATAATTAGTATTCTAAAATACGTTCGTACGGAACTAAAACGCCCCCTATTTACTGCTTTATTTGTATATTTACTTTTTATTAGTTAACTATTAATTCCATATTTGTAATAACCACCATTCCTAGTGTTCGACTCGGACTTACTTTAAAGCTATATTATACGAACGGGTATTCTTGCCTGGCTTGTGTGATAGTTAATTTAGTGTTTCCAATTTATTAAACTTGTTATTTTGAAACTCTATTCACACGACATCACTACCCCTTTCCACGGCGATACTTTGAGTAGGACTTTGTCTCCTACTTGAAACTTAAGAGGTTTACGGCGGTTATCAGCATAACTCTTTTGTCTATCTCGTGCCGCTTTTAATCGGTTCAGTACTTAAGTTATCTTATCAGTGGTTTCCTGGACGATCTCAGGTCCAGATAGTTGTCTGTCACCCAACTCTGCCCAACAGAGTGGTGTTCGGCACTTGCGTCCATACAACGCTTCAAATGGTGCCATTTGTATACTGGTGTGATAACTATTGTTGTATGAAAATTCTGCTAGAGGTAGATGAGTATCCCAACTACCCCCAAAGTCTATCACACATGCTCGCAACAGATCTTTGAGCGTTTGTATCGTTCGCTCGCTTTGGCCGTCGGTTTGAGGGTGGTAGGTAGTACTCATATCGAGTCGAGTACCCAATGCCTGTTGAAGTGTTTGCCAAAAGCGAGATGTAAATCGGGCATCTCTATCAGAGATAATAGATAGTGGCACACCATGTCGGGAAATGATCTCCTTCAGATAGATTCTAGTCAATTTCTCCATCCTATCCGTTTCCTTGATGGCAAGAAAGTGGGCTGATTTTGTCAGTCGATCGATAATCACCCATATAGTATCAGCTCCTGATGATGTTTTGGGTAACTTCGTGATGAATTACATCGTTATTTGTTCCCACTTCCATTTGGGCAATTCCGGTTGTTGCAAAAGTCCAGATGGCTTTTGATATTCGACCTTGACCTTTGAGCAGGTTAGGCATTTGCTAACATAAGTTGCAATGTCTCGTTTCATGCCAGGCCACCAATAGAAACCCTTCAGATCTTGGTACATCTTATCTGCACCAGGATGTATCGGGTATTTAGACTTATGAGATTCGTCCAGTATCAAGCTGCGTAATGCGGACGCACGTGGAACCCAAACTCGGTTCATAAGGTACAACACTCCGTTGTCTTTGGTTTCAAGTTGTTTCTCCATCCCCTTCAAGGATTCATCTTTAAAGTGTTCAGGAACGAAAGCTAATTGTTGAGCGTCACGAATTTGACTAATGAGGTTCGAGTGGATAGTCAATCCCAAAGCTCGAATTCTGCGGGGTTTAACTCTTTCCTTCCGACTCAAGGCATCTGCTACTACATTAGCTTTGCCCGGGTGATATTTAATTTCACAGTCGTAATCATTTAGTAATTCGACTCAACGTCGTTGTCTCATATTGAGCTCTTTCTGGTCGAATATGTGTTGGAGGCTCTTGTAATCAGTGAAGATTGTACACTTTGTACCGTATAGGTAGTGACTCCAAATCTTAAGTGCAAAAACGACTGCTCCCAAGTCTAAGTCATGAGTCGTATAGTTTTTATCGTGCACTTTAGTTGACGTGATGCATATGCAATAACTTTGTCGTTTTGCATCAATACGCAACCCAATCCTTGATGCGAAGCATCGCATTAGACAACAAAATTCTCTACTCCTTCAGGTAATGAAAGGATGGGTGCGGTACTCAGTTTCTGTTTCAGCAACTGGAAGGCGTTTTCTTGTTTCTCACCCCAATCAAATTTCTTGTCTTTCTGAGTTAAAGTGGTAAGTGGCTGGGCTATTTTCGAAAAATTTTCAATAAATCGACGGTAATAGCCAGCTAGACTAAGAAATTGTCGTACCTCAGTCGGGGTTTTCGGTGCTTCCCAGTTTTTAATTGCCTCAATTTTGGATGGGTCCACGTGAATTCCCTTGTCATATATCACATGACCAAGGAAATGAACCTCTCGCATCCAAAATTCGCACTTAGAGAACTTTGCATACAGCTTCTCTTTCTCAAGTAGTTCGAGGATTAACTTCAGGTGTTGTTCGTGATCTTTTTCGTTTTGTGAATACATAAGGATGTCGTCAATGAATACGATGACAAACTTATCAAGGTATGGTTTGCATATTCTGTTCATGAGATCCATGAATACTGCTGGTGCGTTTGTCAGCCCAAAAGGCATGACTAGGAACTCGTAGTGACCATAACGAGTCCTAAACGCAGTTTTCGGTACATCCTCATCTCGAACCTTCAGTTGATGATAACCAGATCGTAGGTCAATTTTTGAATAGTAGCTTGACCCTTGTAGTTGGTCAAACAGATCATCGATACGTGGTAATGGATATCGGTTTTTGATAGTTACTTTATTCAATTCCTGATAATCTATGCACATTCGCATGGATCCATCCTTCTTCTTGACAAAAAAAAACCAGAGCCCCCCAAGGTGAAAATCTCGGTCGGATGAATCCTAAGTCTAGGAGCTCTTGTAACTGCGTAGACAGCTCCTGCATCTCTGAGGGAGCTAGACGATAAGGTGCACGGGCGATTGGTGTGGCTCCGGGCACCAGATCGATATGAAACTCGACCTGTCGCGAGGGCGGTAATCCTGGTAAATCTTCAGGAAACACTCCCGGATAGTCACGTACAACAGGTATATCGTCTATACTTCGCTCCTCGGGCTTCTTTTCCACAACATGTGCCAAAAATGCTTGGTATCCCTTTCGGAGATACTTACTGACTTTCATGTAAGTAATCATCTTAGTGGCACTCTTTCGTTTCTCCCCTTGTATTACCAAAGTTTCTCTTGTCGGTAGTGGTATGTGTACCAACTTTTCGAAACAAATTATCTCAGTGCGGTTCTTTGACAACCAGTCCATACCGACTACGATGCCGAAACTTCCCAATTTAACCGGTAGCAAGTCTATTTCGAAGAGATGACCTTCTAACTCCAAGGTGCATCCCGGTACTATCTCTCCTAACTCGATCAACTCACCATCGGCTAGTTCGATAGTGTATTTGTTATCTAACTTACGGGATTCAAGTTCTAATAGTGGTCTAAACTCAGTGGACACAAAACTTAAATCAACACCCGAATCTATTAACATAGAGGCATAATGGTTGTTTACGAGGAACGTACCAATGATGGTGTTAGGGTCATGGCGTGCCTCCTGTGCTCTGATCACGAATGCCCTTCCCTGAGCTGGTTGATTGTTGTTGTTGGCTCGGTTATTGTTGTTACCACGGTTGTTGTTGTTCTGGTTGTTATTGTTGCGGTTTTGGTTGTTCGGGTTGTTGAGTTTGGGGCATCTGTTCCGATAATGCCTCGAATCACCACATTCAAAACACCCTGTGTTTTATCATTCGTTGTTTGCTCGAGGGGAAGGGTTGGCTTTACAGCTTTGAGCTGTATGGCCCCATAACTTATAGTTACTGCAGTAAGTACATCCGCCCTCATGGTGTCTACTACACTTATCACACTTGGGTTTGTTACCCAGGTATGGTTTCGACTCAGTAGTGGTGGCAGCGTACGCTTTTGGGTTTCCCCCATTTTTCTTGTTTTGCTGACCCTGACGGTCAGTACCTCCATTGTTCCACTTCCTTTTTGCATTTCCAGAACTACTAGCATTAGTACTGTTCGGTTCACCTTTTCCGGCACTACAACAAAAATTATATTATAGGACACTTTTCCTGAGACACTTTTCAAATGGCGTCCTAAAAAATGTCTAATAGGACACTAGGATTTTTTATTCCTTTTTCTATAGTATCTAATAGGACACCACATATTTAAGTCCTATTATATTAAGTTTATAGGATGCTTATATGTTGGGGTCTCAATATAGTAGAGTCTAATAGGACACTTGACATATTTGTCATATTACATTGAGCTTTAAAGGACGTTTTATTTGTTGGTGTCCTAATATGGTATAACCTAATAGAACAATTGATAGTTGAGTCACATAGATATATTATAAATAGTTGATAAAATTTTACCTAAAGTATCAAAATTATAGAAGAAATTGTACACTGAAAAAGATATTAAAAATAATGTGTGTGAAAATCAAAGCAAAATTTTATACCTTCTAGTGAAAATGATGAATTCTGTATATTGCTTAGTTATTGCTTATTTATAGATGGTAAATAGGCATTATATTTGGTTTAAAATGTCAGCCCGTAACAACATACGTGGAACGTTAGTTATGCGTCTAGGAAAAGGGTTTCACTTTGGACGTCAGTTTATATATCGATGAAATTTGCATTCTTATAGGACGGTTATTTGTAATTATTACGTAAGTTTGTCTCAAGGAACCATAAGTAAAAGTGTCACCATTTTAATTTTGAGGATCTAATAACTATTGTCATATAGTGATAGACTTTTAACTAAATATACGAAGGAAAATGGATCTAAATGACAAAAAGGAGAAGTGGTGGACTAAATGCAAAATAAAGATTAAAAACAACAAAATGCAAGTCAAATTGGACTAGAACATTTGACCTTTTGTATCTTGCACCATGATTTAAATACTAAACTACAGAAACAATTTACAAATGTTACAAGCTCTAATACTATTATACTCTTTAGAAATCTACCCCACGGCACCACCTACTATAAGCCATAAAATAAGTGTCCAAAGTTTATTAGAGCCAGTCAAAAAATATTTTAGTGGGTAAAGATGAAATGTTATGGGTATGTATTTTGATATGAGACGTTTTTTTTTTAAACCGTAGAACGTATTCTAATAAATGTACTCCGTGTTGAATATGAAAAAAATATTTACGTAGTAAAAAGTTTAACAAATACTCCGTAGTTCATATATTTAAGTGGTCTTACCGAAATTATTAGTTTTTTTTTTTAATTTAACAATTAGTTATTCATTTACAATTATTTTTGCTGTTTTAAAAAATGTTGATGAACATTTTTCTAATTATTAAATGATTTATTGGATTGTTATATATTTATTAAATAATAATTTTTGTATGAGATAAAGGATTTTGCTATACATAGCCCTTAGCGGGCTATGAATAACAATATAATTTCTTGAAAATAACCGTCAAATCTATTGAAAACCGCCAACTACTATAAAACCGCCAACTATATTTTGTTAAATAGTAAACATTAACCGTTTTTTAACCCTCACGTATCAACCACCCATGATTTTTTAGTTATTATTCATAGCCCTTAGCGTTATGTATAGCAAAATCTTTATATAAAACATACGAGTTTATTCACCCTCGCAAGTATTTAAGTGTTGCGGTTACGGGTGTTAATATAAATCTAGGGTGGTGATTCGTACACCACTATTTTTTATTCATACACCACATTTCTGCTTTATAGTATTGTACTGTACAACACCATGTTTAATGGTGTATGGATAAAAAGTGGTGTTGTACAAATCACCACCAATCTATGATGGTTTGCATCGGTCTACTGGTTTAAGGCCTGGGCACGAGTATTTAGCGTAAAGAATTCGTGCTCACGACCTGTGGGTTCTATTCATATTTAAGGTCTTTACGTGTAGATCGAGTTATATACGTGGTGAGTCTTCATCGAGTAACTCATGATCGACACAATCGACTCACACTTTAATCTAGTTTTAACTTTGAGTCCGAGCTATAGTCTACGAATTGAGCTCATGATATATATATATATATATTGTGCCGAGTTCGAGCATATAATAGCTAGCCTCAAACTATACATTATCTAAATGATATTGTTATTGGGTTATAATACTTTTATACTCTTTCATAAACATTTCAACTACTATTTCAATAAAAAAAAATTTCAACTACTTTCACGTTTTGTTATAAAAATAAGTTATCCGTTAGTCGGTAATTAATTTTATAAGTTAATAAAAAAATTTTGCTTGCAATAATTTGTGTATACCTTATGTAAACGATAATCATGATTCATGATTTTATATTATGTAACTAGGGTAGGGTTCAAATGAGAATAGAAATTTGTGTGAGAATGGGAGTGTAACACCCAGTATTGGGTCTAGTAGTATTTTAATATTTTCTGACTGTGAATTATTATTTAATATGTCTATAAATAGGTTCGATGATTTATTTGAAAATAAATGGGTAAAAGAGTCAAATAATTTATTGTGACTAATAAATTATTAGTTGTTTTAAATTAACTTAGTTGACGGTAAAATAAAATGATGTTTCCCCGTAAATGGTTTTTAAGTTCCAGACATTAATAAGTACGGGGAATGAAATTTGGACACTTCTAGTATACTACCAAAATATTAGGTCGGTTTATTGTTTTCATTATATATCTACATACATACATATACACGATCATACATACACATACATAACCCTAGATTAATTCCTAAATCACCTCCTTCCATCAAATCAATGATGCCAAATTCGATTTCAAGCTTCAAGATCAAGGGTTAGCATCCTCTAATCATTCTAATCAACATGTAAGTCTCAATTTCTTGAAATGTATGAACCCTAGAATTTGGGGTTTTTGATGTTCTTGATTATAATTCAAAATTAGGGTTTAGATTGGTGAAATTGATGTGAGATAAACTCACTAATGATGATAAGTAGCAAGATTCAAGCTAAGAGTTATTATTTTGTTTAGTGTTCTTGTGGCTTATGATGAAATAATGATGAACAACTTGAAATTAAAGCTTGTAATGTGTTAATAGTTGTTAGTTGATGATTATATGAATCAAGTAATATAAACCCTAGCTTAGAAATGTAAATTCATGTATAATTGTATATAAAGTGATGGGTTTAGTGGATTATTCATGAGTTGAAAGTTGTAATTACATTAGAATGGTTGATTGATGATGGAATCATGATTATAAATTAATCTTTAACCTTGAAGTGATGAAGTTGATATATAATCTTTAATAAAGTTTGTGAGTTTAGTTGATTTTGAAAGAATCAATGTTTTAAGTTGATGTTATTAGTGAATAATTGATAATAGTTGATTATTAATGATGATTAACATAATTTAAGCTATAACTTGATTAAGTGTTCAAGGGGTTACAATGATCATTATGATCTTAATGGGTTATATGGTAAATTGGGTGTTGTTTATCCGTTAGAACACTTAATCGATAATTAAAGAGAATTGTGTGAACTTATGTGGTTAAGTATTCGCTAGACTAAATATGATTGTGATTAGTGACTACGAAGTTTATACTTATTAAATGTGTTAGCATATTGATAATAGAGATGATTGGGTTAGTTGATATGAAGTTGAATAATTCGGATTATTGCATAATCTTGAGACAAGTGACTAACTTGTGTATTCTGTTGTAATTTCAGATGTGCAGAAGGCTCAGTGATATTAGACTACTGAGTGGATGCCTGAGGTGGTCGGTGAGTGGATCTCTAATCCTCAGCGTAACTTGGTTGTAACAAGTTTGGTTACAACAAGTAGCATGTTATTACTTTATTATTTGCATTGATGATTATGTTTATAGTAATAATACTGTTGATATGTTGACTAGTTGAATATGTGACTTGTTGATTACGTGATCACTTGAATTAATTGGCCTTCGGGCATCAGTTGTTAATGAGGCAACGAGTTGTTGAACTGTTGGTTGGGCTAGTTGGTTATCCAAAGTTTAACACATCTCCTGTGTTAGTTGAAGATAATCACTAGCTATCGGTCTCGTCCGTATGGCCATACGGATAGGTTGGATAAGTGTTCTTGGGGAGCCACCCGGGTTTATGGTTATCCCCAAAGCCGCCGATCCTCATTATGGTGTTGTTGATTAGTTGAATTGTTGCATTGTTGAACTGATGTATTGTTGATGTGTTGTATTGTGTACTTGCTTGTTTAGTGCTAAGTGTTGTACACAAAGTTGTTGAGCTAAGTTAGGCTGTTGATTAGTTATCTGCTCACTTAGCGTTATGCTAATCCTCCACATTATCCCTTCTTGCAGGTTTTGCATATAATTTGGGTGGGCAAGAAGTTGGACTAGAAGGAATGTTTGACTACGAGGCTCTACTCTGATAGTTGATTTGTATAAAATAATGTTTCATCATGTTTTTATATAACACCTCGGTTGAAGAAATTATAGTTTTGAAAAGGTTGAATTTTATATGTTTATACAATGAAGTAAATTATGACTATCTATTTGGACTTACGCTTCCGATTTACTATATTTAAATGATTATAAATGAGGGGTGTTATAAGTTGGTATCAGAGCATAAGTTTGGGTGAATTGTACATTATAAGATGTTCAATCCCAAACTTAGATTTGTGTCAAGTCAAACATTCCAGGGGTGGGGATTAGTGGTTGCATGGGAAAATTGCTATTAAATGTGTACTAACCTATAACAAGATGCTAGAATGTTGTTTTGGTTGCAGAGACGGAGGAACATGAGGAACCGTCTGGTATTCTCAATGATTCCTCAATACTCGTGGGCCTAGATGTGACAGGTAATTTCTGATAAGCTTGGTGAATTTTAATAAGCTTTGACTGTTTACTTTACTATGATATGATTGTTAGTAAAGTAAATTGAATTATTGGTGAATATTGCTTGTTAATAAGATGATAGAGGTGTTAATGAGTAATTAAGAATGAAATTGAAAATTTTGGTTAAAATGTTGAAATTATGTAGATACATTGTTGACTAAGGTGTAACATTTGTATTATGTGAAATTAAGTGTATCTACAGTGTAAAAATAAGTTGATAAATGCAAGGTGTGATTATAGATCCTTGCTAGGGAATTATTTGATAAATGATAAACTGAATTGACGTGACTTGATATGATGAAATTAATGGGATGTTGGTATTCTCCATTAATAGGTTTCGAGTCGTGTTGTTATGTGAACTAGAAAGAGTATAGTTGTAGGAATATGTGAATTGACTTGGTAGAGTCAAAGTTGAGTGGGGTTGTGTTAAACTTGGCAATAGCCATGTTATAAAGTGATGAATGTGACTAGATGTTTATGTGTTTGACATTGATCATGAATGGTTTGAATTATGATCTTTATATTAAAAGTAGTGTAGTGAGATAGTCAAAGTGGTCAATGAGTCTAATTGTGTGTTGACGAGTTTGTGAAAAGTCAAATTTGAAAATTTGTTGAAATTGGTTTATATATGATGAACTTTTGTGAAATTGGTGTTTTAAGGGGATAATACAATACCAATAGTGAAACGAGGTTAGTTGACTTAGAATAGTCAAACGAATGTGGAATGGGTAATGAAATGGTTGATACATGGATTGAAACCCAAATGGGTTGTTAAAGTGCCCAAATGGGTCACTTGATGCTTAAAAGGTTAAAATGAGTAGTGGTCTGATTAAAAAGAATGTTAAAGTGACTTTAAGTCATAAAGATAGTAGTAAAAAGTGATGAAAATGATTTGGGTAGTCAATGTGGTTATTTTCTTAAAAAGTGCCCAATTGGACCCCTAAACGGGTCAACGAGTGAAAATACGATAGGAAGGGTATATGGGGGTGATGAATATGTCCACACGTCTTAAATGTATATAGGAACATGTTGGCAAAGGGTGAAAGTCAGTACCCAAGCCATTTGAAATATGGCGTGTCAACCAAAGTGGTCAAAATGGCCTAAAACGAGTCACACGTCCATTTTCTCGTAAAACGTGTAAATTGAAAAAGTGTAAAAAGGGAAAGTTTTATTTTGCATAGTGAAGGTGCCTGCAAAATTTCAGACCTTAACTCTTTACGGTTTGTGAGATATGCGTGTTTGAATTTCGTATTTTTCAGCTTAAGTTGCAGATCTGAAAAAGGCATGGGAACGCGATCCCAAATATGTTTCCGGATCACGTTCGTATGTGTAAATTGATCACAGAAAGTTTTCTAAAGGTGAACGCGATCCAACCACCTTAGTCCGGATCGCGTTTGCATGAATAAATTTGACAAATTTTTTGCAAATTCCAAAAGTGCATAAGGCTTTAGTAGTGTTTTTAGCGACGGAAAATTTGACAAATTTTCTTTAAACTCGGATTGAGCTGAAATTTACACAGTCAATCGGAAACGGCCCAATGATCAATGCTAAGTCCCTTAGCCTAGGTGGTTTTTGGCTATCCGGGGTCGTCTGGGGCCTGAATATGGCATTTTACTGTTTTTCGGACCTTATTTTGGACTTTTAGTTTACGTTTTGAAGTGGACTTTTGTTTCTTTGAGCCCAGAGATCTTTCCTGTGACTATATGCAATATTAAAAGTTGTTTTTAAGAGGTCCACATATTTTATGGTGTATGCGTCGGTTGTAGGCAGTTTATTTAACTGCAAAATATACCAGTAAATGGTATTGTTGATTGCTACTAGCAAGAATTAGTAAACATTGATTAGATAATCATATGAACTATATTATGTGGACTAATTGAAATGTGATGAATTAGTTAAATTACTTAGAGTATTATAAAATGTTGAATTAAGCGTTTTAAGAAATTACGAAATAAGCACATGAGCTTATATAGATGTAATAGTTGAGTATGAAATACTCAATTGTAATTTAATTAAAGGTATATAGATTGATGATTATGTGTTGAATATTACATATATTATTGATGAATTGTTTAGTACTAAATGTACTATAAGTATTAAGTTGTATAAATAATACTTGATATTGAATCGGGTAATAAAGAAGTTGATTGATGTATTTGTGTCAGACATTGGTGTAGTGTGCTTATATTGTTAATATATACATGATAATATGAGTAGTTCATATTAAAAGTGATAAGTTGAAAATAGTGACAAGTTAATATTGGGTGATATACTTGCTATCACAGGTTGTGTAAATTGTTGATATCGTGGTTATAAGGTATAAGAGTAATCATTAATAACTTTGAAGATTTATGGTACGAAGTGGCCTGAGAATGAGGTGTGACTGACATAATATGACGACGTCTGACCAACGTATTTATATTATGTCATTTCACATGGAGTTTTTGAGGTCACTAAGTACCAGGTAAAGTTAAGTAGTTTTAAAAATAATAGGTAAGATATGTTGACCTGTAGTTGAGAAATAGTCAATGATGGACTAAAATGAAAGAGTGATAAACCACTAAGTTGTTTTTACTAATGTGGTACTGTACAAGTGATGTGTATATATGATGCATTATTAATAGTAAACATTAAAAGATGATTTAAGCTAAGTAGAGGTCAGTTGATTATGAATAATATTATGTTAATATTGTTGAAAAGATGATTAATGACTACACCTTGTGTTGTTGAAATACCATTGATGATGATACATGGTATTTACAGGTGTTGTCTTAGCATCCAATTGGTGTAATAGGATGCTAGTGGATTATATAATAATAGTTTTAACCATAAGAATTGACCTTTACATACTGCTTATTGTTTATTCTATATGTGATTATGATTATATGAATTGTGATTCTTTTCGAATAAGAGTTTCATATAATCAAGTTGTATTTATAATTACAAGTTGTAAAGTTGTAATTAGCTAGTTGCAAAAGTGAAAATTTTTAGCAAGTTGTTAGCTAAATTGCTAGTTGTAAATTGAGCTGAACTTTTATTGTTAATGTGCATGTTGTGGTATTCAATACCACTTGTTGTGAATAGTGTAAAGTTGAAATGTTCACATGGATATGTGTTACATTGATTACTGGTGATTACGTGTTTTAAATTGTTACATGACTAAGTATGACTGGTCATGTAAGTGGTCATTTAAACTTATCAGAGACAGGATGTAGGAGCAATGCTTGTGCATTGGAACATATAGAAACATGTACATGTGGATATGTGCATGAAGAAAGAATTGAAATTGTGTACATATACTTATGAGTTGCCCTTGTTGCTGGATAGTGTAATTTGTGATAACAAAAAATTAAGACACAATATATGTGTTTAAATGAATTTAATTGAAATACACCCTGGTGGTGTGTGAGTTGATAAAATAATACATATTTGTGTAAGTAGATTGAAATGTATACACATTGACGTTATGTAATTAGGGGTATGCATGACAGTTGTATATATATATATATATATATATATATATATATATATATATATATATATATATATATATATATATGTTATTTTAACTTATACAACTTTCGTGTGCATGTAATAATGAGTAAATATGTGATCAGAAGTGTATGGGAGCTATAGTATTAGTAAATTGAAATGGGAGTGAGTAAGTGATCTTAAATTGATTAAGTGTGATCAGATTTCGATGACGAAATCTCTTTAAGGAGGGGAGATTTGTAACACCCAGTATTGGGTCTAGTAGTATTTTAATATTTTCTGACTGTGAATTATTATTTAATATGTCAGAAAATAGGTTCGATGATTTATTTGAAAATAAATGGGTAAAAGAGTCAAATAATTTATTGTGACTAATAAATTATTAATTGTTTTAAATTAACTTAGTTGACGGTAAAATAAAATGATGTTTCCCCGTAAATGGTTTTTAAGTTCCAGACATTAATAAGTACGGGGAATGAAATTTGGACACTTCTAGTATACCACCAAAATATTAGGTCGGTTTATTGTTTTCATTATATATCTACATACATACATATACACGATCATACATACACATACATAACCCTAGATTAATTCCTAAATCACCTCCTTCCATCAAATCAATGATGCCAAATTCGATTTCAAGCTTCAAGATCAAGGGTTAGCATCCTCTAATCATTCTAATCAACATGCAAGTCTCAATTTCTTGAAATGTATGAACCCTAGAATTTGGGGTTTTTGATGTTCTTGATTATAATTCAAAATTAGGGTTTAGATTGGTGAAATTGATGTGAGATAAACTCACTAATGATGATAAGTAGCAAGATTCAAGCTAAGAGTTATTATTTTGTTTAGTGTTCTTGTGGCTTATGATGAAATAATGATGAACAACTTGAAATTAAAGCTTGTAATGTGTTAATAGTTGTTAGTTGATGATTATATGAATCAAGTAATATAAACCCTAGCTTAGAAATGTAAATTCATGTATAATTGTATATAAAGTGATGGGTTTAGTGGATTATTCATGAGTTGAAAGTTGTAATTACATTAGAATGGTTGATTGATGATGGAATCATGATTATAAGTTAATCTTTAACCTTGAAGTGATGAAGTTGATATATAATCCTTAATAAAGTTTGTGAGTTTAGTTGATTTTGGAAGAATCAATGTTTTAAGTTGATGTTATTAGTGAATAATTGATAATAGTTGATTATTAATGATGATTAACATAATTTAAGCTATAACTTGATTAAGTGTTCAAGGGGGTTACAATGATCATTATGATCTTAATGGGTTATATGGTGAATTGGGTGTTGTTTATCCGTTAGAACACTTAATCGATAATTAAAGAGAATTGTGTGAACTTATGTGGTTAAGTATTCGCTAGACTAAATATGATTGTGATTAGTGACTACGAAGTTTATACTTATTAAATGTGTTAGCATATTGATAATAGAGATGATTGGGTTAGTTGATATGAAGTTGAATAATTCGGATTATTGCATAATCTTGAGACAAGTGACTAACTTGTGTATTCTGTTGTAATTTCAGATGTGCAGAAGGCTCAGTGATATTAGACTACTGAGTGGATGCCTGAGGTGGTCGGTGAGTGGATCTCTAATCCTCAGCGTAACTTGGTTGTAACAAGTTTGGTTACAACAAGTAGCGTGTTATTACTTTATTATTTGCATTGATGATTATGTTGATAGTAATAATACTGTTGATATGTTGACTAGTTGAATATGTGACTTGTTGATTACGTGATCACTTGAATTAATTGGCCTTCGGGCATCAGTTGTTAATGAGGCAACGAGTTGTTGAACTGTTGGTTGGGCTAGTTGGTTATCCAAAGTTTAACACATCTCCTGTGTTAGTTGAAGATAATCACTAGCTATCGGTCTCGTCCGTATGGCCATACGGATAGGTTGGTGTAACATCCTCTCTGGTAGCCTGGTATTTTTCTATTTATAATTGCGTATTTAATTGTTTTAAATAATTTTTCGATATAATTGTTTAATTGTGAAACTTAGTAAATAGGTCTCAGGACTTATTGTGATTAGTGAAATGTTGTTTATTTTAAAATATGAAAGTTGACGGTATTATAAAATAAATTCTCGCATTTAATAATTACGTGTCAGACAATTGATTTAGAGCGGGTATTAAATACCCAATGTTGTAGGCCGGTTTATATGGGGACCGACCTAACCCATGGATCACTTTCCCAATTCCTTTCCCCAATTCCATTTCAAATAAAACACATAAACCCTAACTCTAATTACTTCAAATCAAAGGGAGATCTAAACCAAGACTTGAAGTTAAGTTGTGATCCTTATTATCACCATCATCACCTAGTTATTATCTTCATGTTCATCTATCCATTGTAAGTATATATATTGCAAAAGTTCATATGCCAAATATATGAGAAATTGGTTAATTGCTTGGATGTTATTGTTGTTAATAGATGGTTATATAGCATTAGAAATATGTTTTGAATGAGTTTGAAGCTTGTCACATATGTTTTCTGCATAATTGATTCGTATTTGGTGTTTGGGATTTGGAATTCTAGGCTGTGCCATGATCGCGCTGATCATTACCTGCAGATCATGGGAAGCCGGTCGGCTTCCTCTGAAGCCGGACGGCTTGAGGTGAAGCCGGCGGCTTCATGCTAACCGTCTTCGTTTTTCTTGCTCGGGTACACGACTGGGTTTGGGATTCGATGGGAAGCCGGTGGCTTCCCGGGAAGCCGGACGGCTTCATGCTGCTTCCAGGGCATTTTTATTTTAGTTCTTGTGACTCATTTCTATCTTAACACAAACAACTAATTGATGATTATATGATACATTATGATTGAATATACATGATTAGTAGCTAGTAATCTGGATGTTATGGTAATGAGCTCCAAATGTGTCGAACTTTTATAAGTTATATTTGGACGATTGTGATTACTAACTTTTCATTGATGTTGAATCTCAGATCCTTTGAAAGACAAAGTTGCCCCGAGAATCTGAGTTAGTGAAGACGAAGGTATTGGTGAGTGGATTCAAAACTCACCGTTTGGCTTAGTTGTAATCATTTGATTACAACTGGTAAACGTAAACTTGATTCTTGAGTTGATTGGTTACTATTGTTGGTTATAAGAATATATTTGCTTTGTGTGGCCTTCGGGCATTGTTGTTAATGAGGTCAACAAGTTGATGAACTGTTGGTTGGGCTAGTGGGTTGTTGTGTGAACGGTACAGGGATGTACTTCATTTGTTGTGTGTGCTGAACTGTACCTAAGTATGATAAACACTAGCTATCGGTCTCGTCCGTTATGGCCATACGGATATGTTTGGATAAGTGATCTTGGGGAGCCGCCCGGGTGCTAAGGTTATCCCAGATCCGCCGATCCTCATTAAGTTGTTGTTGACTGTTGTGTTTGCGAATAATTGTTGTAGTTAATTGGTTTAGCTAAGTTGAATGTTGGGTGTTGGATTTACTCACTTAGCTATGTGCTAATCCCTCGTTGTTACTTCCTGCAGACTTTTGTTTTGTGCATGCGGGTGGGTAGCAGGAAGGTCAAACCTTGGAAGAATGAAATGTTTGATATTCAAGCTACTCTGATTATTTTGTAACAACTCAGTTTAGTTTATATAATACCCCGACATGCTAGACTTTTGAACAAGTTTTAAATTAAGGTGACTTAAACATCTAAACTGTATTTTGGTATTTTCGAAGAATATGTAACCAAGTATTGCGTTTTATTTACCTGCGCTTCCGTATTATCTATAATATTATTACTATGTAATGAGGGGTGTTATAAGTTAGTATCAGAGCATAGTTTTGGGATAATTGTTCATTGTTGAATGATCAATCCCAAAACTGGAGCGTGATATATAAAACATTCTTGGATATGGGATTAGTATTGGTTGATGGTAGTTAGTATTTAGATGCTAACGATTAACAAAAGTTCAAGTGTTGTGTTGAATTTCAGAAATGGCAGATAACGAACCACCGACCACCAACCCCAACAATGCCTCCAGGATCGTCGCTCCTCAAATTGAGACTCGTACCGAGCAACATGATCATAATGGTACTTCTCAACCAACCGGACAACAATCTAATCGAGACGAGTATATTCATGAGATGGAAGACGAGTTAGTATTTCTTAGGGAATTCAAGAGGAAAGCTGAGGAAGCTGCGACTAGGCAGTTATTTCAGCAAACCCCAGTCTTTGGTTCGGGTTCATCCTCTCAATCAGACAAGAAGTGTTCGTACAAGACTTTTATGGCTAGTCGACCACCGGAATTTCAAGGAAGTAAAAATCCTACGGTAACGTTAAATTGGTTGAGGGATATGGAACGAAAATTTGATGTGACTTGCTGTGATGAGGAACTTAAAGTCAAGTATGCGGTTCAATGCATGAAGGATGATGCTATGGTTTGGTGGGATTCCATTACCGGTCATTTCACTCAACAACAGAAAGAAGATATTAGTTGGTCTCAGTTTCATCAAGTTGTTCGTAACCAATACTGTTCGGATTTTGATATTGCTAGGATTCGAAGAGAGTTTGTGAATCTTCGATTAAAGGATGACATGACTATTGATGAATTGATTTCACAGTTTACGGATAAGCTTAGGTTCGTGCAACAATGGGTTCCTGATGAGAAGACCCAGATAGAACAGTTTGTGGATGCTTTACCGGATAACTACCGTACGGTTGTGAGATTGGCTAAGGATTTATCGCATGCTTTTAACCTCGCGCGGTCTGCCGATAGTGATTTGAGAGGTTTACGATTATGGCAAGGAAAGGATACAAGTTTCTCTAAGGCAAGAACTGAATCGTCGGGTAAGAATAAATCCAAATGGCAAGGGAATCGACAAGGTGGTAAGAAATTTGTTGGAAGAAGTAGTTCTTCGGGAAGTTTTAATAGTTCCAACTGGTGTAGTTCGTGTAGGTCTCGGCATGATGGTCCGTGTACGGCTAAGACAAACAAATGTATGAAGTGTGGTGAATTGGGTCATGAGATAAAGAGTTGCCGTTATCCGAATTTTGTTTGTTGGACTTGTAAGAAAGAAGGGCATAGGGTTGGTCAATGTCCGGAGGCAAGGTCGACGGGGTCGGGTTCGGTCGGGAGTTCGGGATCTTCCGGTCAGAAAAGAAAGAACCCTCCTCCAGCAACTAGTAGGGCTTTTCAGATGACGGTTGATGAGGCCGTGCGTACTGAAGATGTTATCACGGGTACATTTCTTATAAACTCTGTACCTGCACGTGTATTGTTTGATTCGGGTGCTAATTGTACTTTCATTTCTGTGCAATTTTGTGATAAGTTGAAATTAGCCCCTACTGTGATAACAAAACCTATAGAAGTAGAAATAGTTAGTGGTAAGTTAGTTCCTGTTACCACCTCGGTGACTGGAGTTAATATTACTATTGATGATCATGTTTTTCCTATTTCCTTCTTGTTGATGCCAATCCCTAGTTTCGATGTAATAATTGGTATGGATTGGTTGAGCCAGAATAAGGCTAGTATTGATTGTCATCAGAAGTTGGTTAGGATCCCAATCTCCGAAGGGTCATATGTTGTGGCTCGAGGAGAACGGGACGGTGTAGCTATTCCTTTGATCTCTTTGATGAAAGCTAGGAAGTCATTGTCAAAAGGTTGTGAGTCATACCTAGCCTATGTCGTCGATGCCAAATTAGAAAGGAAAACTGTTTCGGATGTTCCTGTTGTTTGTGAGTACCCTGAAGTGTTTCCCGATGAGTTGCCTGGGTTACCACCAGTTAGGGAAGTAGAATACAGGATTGATCTTGTTCCGGGTTCATCGCCGATTGCTAAAGCTCCCTATAGGTTAGCTCCTTCGGAGATCCGTGAAATGATGAATCAGATTCAGGAATTGTTGGATAAAGGTTTTATCAGACCTAGTTCCTCGCCTTGGGGTGCACCAGTGTTGTTTGTGAAAAAGAAAGATGGGTCATTGCGAATGTGTATTGATTATAGGGAGTTGAACAAGAGAACGGTAAAGAATAAGTACCCTCTTCCTAGAATAGATGATTTGTTTGATCAGGTACAGGGTTCTTCGGTATACTCCAAAATTGATTTGAGGTCGGGTTATCATCAAGTCCGTGTTCGTGAACAAGATATACCTAAAACTGCTTTCCGAACCAGGTATGGGCATTATGAATTTATGGTTATGCCTTTTGGGTTAACAAATGCACCAGCGGTATTTATGGATTTGATGAACCGTGTGTGTCGACCATTCTTGGATCAATTTGTGATTGTTTTCATTGATGATATACTTATTTATTCGAAATCTGAAACTGAGCATGCCACGCACTTGAGATTGGTTCTTGAAACATTGAGACGAGAACAGTTGTATGAAAAGTTTTCCAAATGTGAATTTTGGATTCGAGAAGTTCAGTTTTTGGGTCATATAATTTGTCGAGATGGTGTGAAAGTGGATCCATCAAAAGTTGCAGCTGTGATGAATTGGAATACGCCGAAATCTGTTTCTGAAATAAGGAGTTTCCTTGGGTTGGCGGGATATTATCAGAAATTTATAAAAGATTTTTCTAAGATAGCCAGTCCGTTAACCAAATTAACTCGTAAAGATGAGAAGTATATGTGGACTGATCAACAGGAGCAAGCTTTCCAGACATTGAAACAATTGTTGTGTCAGACACCGCATTGCCAGAAGGTACTGATGATTTTGTGGTTTATTGCGACGCTTCATATTTGGGTTTGGGTTGTGTCTTAATGCAAAGGGATAGAGTTATCGCTTATGCTTCTCGACAGTTGAAACCACATGAGAAGGATTATCCTACACATGATTTAGAACTCGCAGCAGTTGTATTTGCCCTAAAACTTTGGAGACATTACTTGTATGGGACTCGATGTGTTTTTTGTACCGATCATAAGAGTTTGCAATATGTGTTCTCCCAGAAAGAATTGAATATGCGACAAAGACGATGGTTGGAATTGATAAAAGATTATGATTGTGAAATTAGATACCATCCGGGCAAAGCTAACGTGGTCGCCGATGCTTTAAGTCGAAAGAATACTCCTGATCGAGCTTTCTATTTAAAAGTGAATGTTTCTTCGGATGTGATTGATCAAATTAAAGTTGTGCAACTCGAAGCATTGAAAGATCAGAATCTGAAATCTGAAATCATGATAAAACGCAAGGATGAATTAGTTGATGATTCAAGGGGATTAAAGACTTATCAGTCTCGTGTTTGGATTCCTTCTATTGGTGGTATTCGGGATTTGATTTTGAATGAAGCTCATAAGTCACGAATGTCTATTCATCCGGGTAGTACTCGAATGTATAATGATTTGAAACCGTTGTATTGGTGGCCAACGATGAAAACCGACATTGCAAAGTTTGTGGGATCTTGTCATATTTGTGCTCAGGTCAAGGCGGAACATCAAAAGCCGTATGGGTCGTTAAAACAGTTGGAGATACCTGAGTGGAAGTGGGATCATATAACCATGGATTTTGTGACTAAACTACCGCGTACTGCTCGAGGCAATGATATGATTTGGGTTATAGTGGATCGATTGACTAAGAGTGCGCATTTTCTTGCTACGAGTGAGACAGCGTCGTTGACTAAACTTGCTCAATTGTATGTTAATGAAATCGTTTCCAGACATGGTATTCCTTTATCGATTGTGTCAGATAGAGATACTCGTTTTGCTTCTCATTTTTGGCAAAGTCTACAACAAGAGTTGGGTACACGTGTAAACCTTAGCACAGCTTATCATCCTCAGACCGATGGTCAGTCAGAACGTACAATTCAAACTTTAGAGGATATGCTTCGTGCTTGCATTCTGGAATATGGAGGTTCATGGGATTCACATCTCCCATTGGTTGAGTTTACTTATAACAATTCGTATCATTCTAGTATTGGAATGCCTCCGTATGAAATGTTGTATGGTCGTCGTTGTCGTACCCCCACATGTTGGTTAGAGGCAGGTGAGAAACAGTTTGCTGGACCCGACATAGTACAAATAACGCTGACAAAGTAGCTATTGCACGTGAGAAATTGAAAGCCGCAAGAGATAGACAGAAACAGTATGCGGATCCTAAAAGACGACCGGTTGTATTTTCCGAAGGTGAATTAGTGTATCTTAAAGTTTCTCCGTGGAAAGGTGTGATTAGATTCGGAAAACGTGGGAAGTTGGCGCCTAGGTACATTGGTCCATTCAGAATTTGGCAGGTTGTAAATGATCAGTCAATGGCATTGGATCTTCCTCCAGAGCTCTCTGGTATTCATGATACGTTTAACGTATGCTACTTGAGAAAGTGTAATATCGAGGATCAATCACAAATTCTTCCGTTGAAAGATTTAACAGTTGATCAAACTCAGAAATTGGTTGAAGAACCGGTTGAGATCCTTGATAGAAAGGTGACTAAACTTAGGAAGAAACAAATTCCTATGGTGCTTGTAAAATGGAGACATAGTTTAGGTTCCAACCTAACTTGGGAAACCGAGGAGTCGATGAAATCCATATATCCTGGATTGTTTGATAGGGCTGAGATTTCGGGGACGAAATCTCCTTAAGGAGGGGAGATTTGTAACATCCTCTCCGGTAGCCTGG
Source organism: Helichrysum umbraculigerum (assembly GCA_949592205.1). Taxonomy (NCBI): domain Eukaryota; kingdom Viridiplantae; phylum Streptophyta; class Magnoliopsida; order Asterales; family Asteraceae; genus Helichrysum; species Helichrysum umbraculigerum. The sequence continues at coordinate 140,334,960 of CATIUR010000004.1, read as the reverse complement.
TATTTTTCTATTTATAATTGCGTATTTAATTGTTTTAAATAATTTTTCGATATAATTGTTTAATTGTGAAACTTAGTAAATAGGTCTCAGGACTTATTGTGATTAGTGAAATGTTGTTTATTTTAAAATATGAAAGTTGACGGTATTATAAAATAAATTCTCGCATTTAATAATTACGTGCCAGACAATAGATTTAGAGCGGGTATTAAATACCCAATGTTGTAGGCCGGTTTATATGGGGACCGACCTAACCCATGGATCACTTTCCCAATTCCTTTCCCCAATTCCATTTCAAATAAAACACATAAACCCTAACTCTAATTACTTCAAATCAAAGGGAGATCTAAACCAAGACTTGAAGTTAAGTTGTGATCCTTATTATCACCATCATCACCTAGTTATTATCTTCATGTTCATCTATCCATTGTAAGTATATATATTGCAAAAGTTCATATGCCAAATATATGAGAAATTGGTTAATTGCTTGGATGTTATTGTTGTTAATAGATGGTTATATAGCATTAGAAATATGTTTTGAATGAGTTTGAAGCTTGTCACATATGTTTTCTGCATAATTGATTCGTATTTGGTGTTTGGGATTTGGAATTCTAGGCTGTGCCATGATCGCGCTGATCATTACCTGCAGATCATGGGAAGCCGGTCGGCTTCCTCTGAAGCCGGACGGCTTGAGGTGAAGCCGGCGGCTTCATGCTAACCGTCTTCGTTTTTCTTGCTCGGGTACACGACTGGGTTTGGGATTCGATGGGAAGCCGGTGGCTTCCCGGGAAGCCGGACGGCTTCATGCTGCTTCCAGGGCATTTTTATTTTAGTTCTTGTGACTCATTTCTATCTTAACACAAACAACTAATTGATGATTATATGATACATTATGATTGAATATACATGATTAGTAGCTAGTAATCTGGATGTTATGGTAATGAGCTCCAAATGTGTCGAACTTTTATAAGTTATATTTGGACGATTGTGATTACTAACTTTTCATTGATGTTGAATCTCAGATCCTTTGAAAGACAAAGTTGCCCCGAGAATCTGAGTTAGTGAAGACGAAGGTATTGGTGAGTGGATTCAAAACTCGCCGTTTGGCTTAGTTGTAATCATTTGATTACAACTGGTAAACGTAAACTTGATTCTTGAGTTGATTGGTTACTATTGTTGGTTATAAGAATATATTTGCTTTGTGTGGCCTTCGGGCATTGTTGTTAATGAGGTCAACAAGTTGATGAACTGTTGGTTGGGCTAGTGGGTTGTTGTGTGAACGGTACAGGGATGTACTTCATTTGTTGTGTGTGCTGAACTGTACCTAAGTATGATAAACACTAGCTATCGGTCTCGTCCGTTATGGCCATACGGATATGTTTGGATAAGTGATCTTGGGGAGCCGCCCGGGTGCTAAGGTTATCCCAGATCCGTCGATCCTCATTAAGTTGTTGTTGACTGTTGTGTTTGCGAATAATTGTTGTAGTTAATTGGTTTAGCTAAGTTGAATGTTGGGTGTTGGATTTACTCACTTAGCTATGTGCTAATCCCTCGTTGTTACTTCCTGCAGACTTTTGTTTTGTGCATGCGGGTGGGTAGCAGGAAGGTCAAACCTTGGAAGAATGAAATGTTTGATATTCAAGTTACTCTGATTATTTTGTAACAACTCAGTTTAGTTTATATAATACCCCGACATGCTAGACTTTTGAACAAGTTTTAAATTAAGGTGACTTAAACATCTAAACTGTACTTTGGTATTTTCGAAGAATATGTAACCAAGTATTGCGTTTTATTTACCTGCGCTTCCGTATTATCTATAATATTATTACTATGGAATGAGGGGTGTTATAGTTGGATAAGTGTTCTTGGGGAGCCACCCGGGTTTATGGTTATCCCCAGAGCCGCCGATCCTCATTAATGAGGCAAAGAGTTGTCGAAAGTATGCCTTGAGGGACGGCAAATCGAATAGGAGAAAACGCTGAATTTTATGGTGCAATTTCATGATTTTTCGACTTACCGTTTGTGAGATATTTAATTTTAAAAAATGTGGAGGAGAGAGAATAAAGTGACACGTGGCATAAATCTGTCGGTTCCCTCATTCTCACTCAAAATTGATGTACTCATTTGAACCTTACTCTATGTAACTATGCATAATACATACTCCGTAATATTATCATCATATATCCTATCTTATAAAAATTAATTAATTAATACTCTCGAATTTTTGTTTCCCTCTGGCCCAATCTATTATATCCCCCCAAAACCAAAATTCACTCCGCTTAAGTTTCCCCAAAATCGAAAATTATAATCTCCTTCCCCCTTTTTCATCTCATTCTCAACTGCACACTTTTATCACAAACACTCCTTATGCCGCTTAACTATTGAATTTGCGACCGGCCATGACCTCCCTTGTTGTATGATCTGAGTTCTCACTCAGCCGCTCCGATATGTAATTTAGGTACAATCACTTTTTCCTTTTATCTTTATATAACATTGTATATGTGCGTGTATATATATATACACGAGTATATATTCGAATGACACAAACATTATAAATTTTGATTGATTGTATGACTGTTAAACCCTAATTAAATTCAACCTATGGCTCAACCCAACAATGTAAGTGTCTCATATTCTATTTTTATTCTTAGGGTTTGGAGTTTATATATTTCATCAATATATATTCATATGTATCTACGTATAGACTGCTGGAGTTGGTAACACTTTCAGTCACAAATTTGATATTTGTGTAAGATTTTCCTGAACTTTGATTGCAGTGGAAGGTGTGCAAAGGAAGCCACTTAAGCCAAGCGTATGTGTTCTGGTACTGATTCGAACACTATCAGTTATTGTAGTTGAATCAGTTGGTGCAGATGCAGAATCACCTAGCCATTTAGTAAGTGATGCAATTCTTACCCTTTGTGTCCATGTTAAATACTCATTTTCTTTACCAAAAAAAAAAAAAAAATACTCATTTTCTAGATAGCCTGTTGATTAGTTTTTTTTTTGTTGGCGTTAGTAGTCTTGTACATATGGTAGTTTTTGTGTCAAAGGTATCGGTGGTTCATTAGTTTGAATTTGTTGTATGTTGGTGCCATTTGCAACTTGTATTATTGAGTAATTAATTTTGAATGTTGCGTAAACTTGATTTAGTGTCAGAACTCTGAAACAGAACTGTACAGTTTGCAAAAGAACTTACGGCAGTATATATAGTTACTGCGACGCAATGTTGTTACGTCGAGTCGAGTCAGTTTTGTTTATTGTATTATTTCCGTTGCGTGTACTTAACGTCTTTTAAGTTATATCCTGATAATATATCAAGCTTTATAAAAATTTTGGTTGTTTCAACCAACATCTAAACTACCTTTAGCTAGGATTGAGGAGTTTAGATTTTGCCAAGGCTACATGTATTCTAAGATTTCTTGGCTATCTGGCAAAGCTTATACTTATAATCTTTGGGTAGTTTAAGTACCCCTTATTTGGCTACTTTTAAAACTTGGTATCTAGTTTTTCTTTACACATGTAAATATCGTTTCATTTTATACCTACCGTAAGTGAAACACATTATTATATATATACCTATATAAGTTATCATATAGTATTGGAAGATAGGTGATTTAGATAATATAACAAGTGAAAATAGGGTGTAAATGAAATCAAATACATACCACGTTCATGTGCAGATCTATGTCAAATGGTCCATAACTTTTTTGTTTTGCTTTCTGTTCCTTGTCAACAAATAGATTTCAATTTTGGCTTACAATTGTGGTGTTCCATTTGTTTTGTTGGTCCTTTGTTTGTTTAGTTTGTGTTAGAATTGGGATCGAGTTTAATTTGGCAGGTTTGAGCTGGTTTAATGGCTACTACTAGTAGTTCTATAATGTGAAAATAGAAAGTAAGAATTAGTACTATAAGTAATTGTTACTTTATTATCCTTTGCACATATTGATTATACTATTATGTGATACATGCGGTTCTTCTTCGTCTTGAATTTTAATTATTGTTATATCTGTCTTTTGTCTACAGGTGTGCTATCAATAGGTTGAGGTTTATTAACTTATACGAAGCTGGAGTTCATATGGTAGTATTAGGTCCGTAAATGATATGTGATTTTCAGATATTTAGATTTGTTCTCCATTGTTGTATAGTCATCAGATTGGATATTAATGAACAATGTTACATGATTATTAATCTTTCTTTGAAGTAATGGAAATGTTTTTTGATTCCCATTAATAAACTATTATTGATATAGTCTTGTGATACATATATATCAGTAATGTAATGGCAACCTAATTGGATGACCAATTAAAGTACGTCTTAACAAAGTTCTCCAAATTAGGACCCTTTTTCTGGTTTTCATACAGGTTTTAATGCAACACATGATTTCGTCCTAATAGACTTCTTAGGACATTTATGTGTGTCTCAATACATAATAGTAGAAGAGTAAGTATCATAATTTAAAACACCAAAAAACGTCATATTATGTGGTATGTTAGGACACCACTTGTGTCGTATTAGACACTTTATGGGACAGACAAAAATGTTACATAATGTATATTAGGACACCTAATACCTATTACAACGCCTTTATATGGGACACCTGAATTTTGGTCCTATTAGATAAAAGGTCCCAAAAAGTAACATTTTAGGACACTTATGAGTGTCCTATAAGACCATTTTTGTTGTAGTCCCGACACAGCTTTCTTAGTAAGTGTCCCCATCCTAACCGCATCATCAGTCAAACTTTGCGCTAGAGTAACAGCGCTCCTAAATGTGTCAGGTTTTGAAGATGTCACCAGACTCCGGATTTGTGGTGCCAGACCATATATGTACCGCTCAATGCGCTTGTACTCTGGTGTCACTATGTGTGGCACCAAACGTGCTAACTCCTGAAATTTGGTGGTATATCCAGTGATATCAGCTCCTACCATTTTTATTTCCCACAACTCAATCTCAATCTTCTGCAACTCACTACGGGGACAAAACTCTTCCGGTATCATAATTTTCAGAGCTTCCGATGACATGGAGTGGGCGGTTTCCCGTCCACGAGATTGGACTTGACTATTCCACCATGTAAGTGCTTTGTCAGCAAGAGTGCAGATGGCATACTTCACCATGCAGTCGCGTGCACAATTGCTGATATCAAGCACAGACTCCATTTTCTCTATCCAATGGACGATGCCTATAGCACCCTCGGTTCCACGAAAGGTGGTTGGCTTACAGGCAAGGAAGCTTATATAGGAACACCCTCATTCAGCATTCACGGGTGTTTCGTTCACAGCGTTTCTTATCCCAGATCCGCTGCCATCGTCGCGATTGCGACTTGCCTCATACTAGGCAATGCCTTCAGCAAGCCATCGCACAATGATTTGTTCGGTTGTTTCTTCAACGACAGGGGGTGAGTTATTTCGTCGACTATTCCTAGTAGTTCGTTGCTTGGGAGGCATACCAGTGGTAAGGCGGGATGTTACATTTAGGTTTAGTTGCTCGTGCTCCATTGAATATACAGACAACCATATAAATACATGTATATATACATACATGTACACATACGTACATATATATACATACACATGCATATATATGCAACATAACATACATAACGTACACCTACATACGCGCACATATATACGCATACATGCATATACATACATATACAGCCATAACATACTATACTATACGTACATATATACATGCATGCACAAATACATACAACCACATACATACATACATACATACATACATACATACATACATACATACATACATACATACATACATACATACATACATACATACATACATACATACATACATACATACATATGACACTATACATGTCACCAATGAAGCGCTTGTCCGACAACATTAAGGATTAATCATCGCGAGTTCCAGCTCCGATGTTGGTATATGTAAATGGAGGTGATTTGCCCGGCAATCCATGCATGGTTGAACCTTGTGGGGGGTTTGGTTGTGCTCCATTGAATACAGACATGTACACATACGTACATCATAGGGGTGTTCAAACTCGGATATCCGAATTAATTTTCAAATCATTCTATTTATCACATTATCTAATTAACCAAATCTTAAGTTATTGAGTTTATATATTGATAATATGAAATATTAACCACATAATATCATTTTGTTGAATCAATATTCAATAACTATAATCTATTTATGAAAACCGATTTCGAATCCGAATCCGAAATTTCGGATATATCCGAATTTTTGGATATTTTCGGATATTCGGGTAACGGATTCGGATATTTTTGAACACTCCCGAAATTTCGGATATATCCGAATTTTCGGATATTTTCTGATCGGTTTTTCGGATATTCGGGTAACGGATTCGGATATGGATATTTTTGAACACCCCTTTTATTGTATGTATGTCGCATATATATGCATGATGTAATGATGTATGTGTACATACAAGGGCAAGGGACGGAGCTTGAACTATTTTATTGGGGGGGGGGGGGCAAAATTGTTTCAACTTAAATGTAATTTTATACATCAAAAGTTAGATATCCATATTGTTATCTTTATAAAAAATACATGGAATTAATGATAAAAGTAAAGTCGCTGACATGTTAACAAACTTACTAAATGAGACTATATACACTTAACCCTTTTTTTTCCTTTTTCTTTTTCTTTCAAACATAGTATTGTAGTAGACTTCCAATGAGAGAAGAAAGTTATGAAGTATATGTGTAAAAAAAGTCAAAGACCCCCATATTGATAAAGTAATGTCGTTTGCTTTATTTACGAAGGACTAAACATATAAATATACATTTTTGTTACACAGTGTAGTAGTGACAGACTACAGTCGTATGAAACTATGAATCATATATATATATATATATATATATATATATATATATATATATATATATATGAGTCAAATTTTTGGGGGGGCCACAACCCCCTCTAGCCCCCATAATACTCCGTCCTTGACAAGGGCGGTTTTCTATGTAACCGCCTAATTATATCTCCCGAATACCTTATAAATACACATACTCATTTTATCATGACCTATTTCAATCAAACTAAAAATGAAACAACTACTCCGAAAACTATTCCCTCTTTTTATTATCAGATCCATTTTTCATGAACATCTTCTTGATGTTCACATAATAATTTCACGGCCGCTATTTCTCTGTTTAAATTCTCCGTCTCCGTAGACGAATTCCGTCTCGGAGACAGAGTCGAGTTCGACCCTAATTGGGCAATCCACCAAAGGAGCTTTGTGTTTGGATGCAAAGACTACACACATCCTTTCCAACTTTGTTCCCGGTGTTCGGTCCCAAAACAGGGAGGCTGAGAGTCATTAATACGTACGGATGATTTCGTTGTGAGCCGGAGTAAAAACTGACGTTTTAATGATTTGTTTTCCTCTCCGGTGATTGTATATGATAATAGTGATGATCGTCGATACACAAAACGAAGAGGCGGGCTTCTAAGGAGTTCAAAAGAGATATTGTATTACCTTATAAATTTTTTAATGGAAAATAGAGATATTGTTTGATTATTATTTTTTAATGATAAAAGGAAAAAAAAAAATTTAACTCTGATATCAATTGATTTGTATATTTCTACGTGATTATTATTATAGAAATAACTATTGCTTTAAAGAAACAATTAACCAAGAAAATTACGAAAGGTTTTTTAATGGTTTTAAACTAACGGACTTAAATATGGGCAAACATAATTTTTGACACCGCTTTGCAAAAATTATTATTAGAAGGCAACTTTATTAAAACTTTTAAAAAACTACAAATGCACATTACATCACAAAACTATTCTAAACTCCATGAATGTTAATCGACTTACTGTACTGAATTTATCCAATGACAATACATGCACCAATCACAATACATGCATATATTTGCTCCATATATAAACACATAGACTCATCTTTAGACTTCAATTTAAATGCACTTTTTAGTTTGTTTTTTCCCAAAACAATAAATTTTATTCGATTAAAGGCGGTGATTATACTAACCGCCTTTAATATATGCTATCATTTCAAACTCGTACATCAAGTTAAAGGCGGGGTTTGTATTAACCGCCTCATTTTTTTAAGATTAAGGCCAATTTAAAATTAATTTTTGGTTAAAGAGTTTTGAACTTGAACCACTAATTTTTATTTGTTACTTAAGCGGTTTCTAAAACAACCGCCATATAATACTTTTGGTAGTTGATGTATTCAACACCTCCGTGGCTCCATTCGCACTATAAAAAGTAAGAAGCCTGAGATGGGGTAAAGTATGTTTGCTCCAAACACACAAAACAAAATTATGAACCAATATATGAGGTTTTGTCTTCTTTATCCAAAAAAACAAAAAAAAAAATAAGTATTACCCTTTTCTTTTCTTGATCACTTTTCGACAAAAAAAAGTAACAATCAATATTCTTCGCAACAGCAATTTCTCAGTTATAACATACTCCGTAAAAAATGTTGACCAACGGTCAGAACGTGTAAAGAAAGCTTGTTTGTGAATGCGTTGCACGCAAGTGCAATTCACAGTTATAAACATAAATTCTTTGCCACGTTTCATAGGCTGTTGGTGAGCTTTTTTATGAATTTTGTATAGTTGAAGCTCAGATCAAGGCCTTGAAATTGTTTTGAAAGGGTGAATTCCTTTCAAAATAAGGGGTTTTTTTTATTTAAGCTTCGGCATATATTGTATATTGTTTTTTGCTGCTTCCTTAATTCTTTGGTTGGAGTTTGATGCTCTAACTTTTGATGAAGAAGCAACATACCTTTTCTTTTTATTTTGTCAACGAGTTTTTTGATTAAGTCCTCAACATGGACCTCAATCATGTTTCAAGTAGAGACATGTTATATATGGAGTATATATACTCTTCACTTCCCATTGACTTCAGTTTGTACGATTAACGTGGTTTTTCTTAAACGGCTTTTTATTTTACAGTTTAATAAAATAGTCTGTTGAGTTTCAATTGGCGCCTTTTTGTATTTTTCCTTGTTGACTGTTGAGTTTCAATTGGCGCCTTTTGTGCATCTTTAAGGCGATTTTGACGTTACAGTTACTCAGTTAGTTGATCGTCGCGCCAATTGATTAAACAACTCGTTTATATAAACCATATTTTTCCTAAACGTCTCATATCAAAGTTCTACACAAAGTCTCGTATTTTCCTTAATTACTATACAAAGTCCCGTATTTTCATTTCTCAGCAAATTCTAATGGCGTCCTCATCCAACAATGCCAAGAGAAACAAGAGAGCAATAAGTACAAGACCACAACCATCACCACAACCATCATCCTCGTCCCATCAGAAGAATTCCTACGAGCGTTTCGGTGTTTCCCAACATGTTTGGGACAAGTGTAATGTAGGACACTTCGGTCCAGAAATGTCTATGTTAGAAACGTATGAAAAACTTGTACAGAATTTGAAAGAAGGTATCAAGCGAGATGAAGAATCTATACGATTCCATATTGAACGTATAGATAAAAAGAACATAAAGATCAAGGAATATGAGGAAAAGATCACGGATCTGATCATGACCATCTACAATCCAGACCCATAGACCCATATGATCTTTTATGTTATGTTATTATTAATTTTATATTATTACAATTGTTATTTAATTAATTACTATTAATGTTATGTTATGTTTTGTTGTTTATCTTATATATGGTACATGATTTGTCTGTTATATTTCAACCACTTAATAATTTTATTACTCCATAAAATCATCATAGTCAATGGAGTAAATTAAATGACATTAAATTAAATCAAACTCGTAAATTGAAACAATAAACACATTAATTGTTATTATTTCGAAAATGAAAAATATTGAAAAATACATCATTTTAATAAAACCGCCTATAAAAATACTATCAATTAAAGCGGGGCCAGTAAAACCGCCTATAAAAATACTAGCAATTAAAGCGGGGTCAGTAAAACTGCTATCCTTTTAGTATTTGTAAGGTGGTTTACATAATCCCGCTTAAATATCAATGCCCGCCATATAAATGCTTTTGACCCCACCTTTTTAACCAAGCAGCGGGTTTCCTTCTAGGACCGCCTTTTAGTGGCACCTTAAATCCTCACTTTTGTAGTAGTGTTAATCTGAACAGGAGATTTTCCACTTTTGCAAATCACCATAAAATTAATCAACTAATCAATAAACATATCTGAAACCCTGAATCTAGAGATTGCTAGTCTAGGTAAATACGTTTTTATCCAATTGATTGTTTCTAGTTATTTTAATCTATTTAATTGTTTGAAGTTTTTATCTTTAATTCTTTTTCAAAACTTGTTCGTACAGAACTAAAACGCCTCCCTTTTAATTGTAATGTACTGTTAATAATTGTAGTTAATAATTTTAATTTACACGTTTATACTCGGACTTACCAAAACTATATTATTATTCGATCGGGTTATTCTTGCATGTATTGTGTGATAGTATAATTTTAGTATTTCCAATTTAAATAATAAAACTTTTTAAATATTGCTTAGCACACATCAATTTTCTTAAAGTCTCTTGTCACATCATCAATTAACTTTTAATTGTGTTTTAATTGTCTACATATGTTATTCTTAATTCTGAAATGAATTGTTAACTTCTTTGAAAATACACTTAGACCCTTGTGATTATATAAACTAATTTAAAATGGACTATCACCAAAGGGCCATTGACCTACCGATATCATGATACCCTTTCAATCAAGAGGTTTGAGGTATACATACTCGTGGTAGGAAGTGTGTAAGTATTTGTCTATCTAAAAAAAATCATGTTAGGTTCACTGTCATTCATAATTAATTTACGGACCCTTAATTCTATTAATATGTATACCAACCGTATATACACATATCTTATAAATAGTACTAAACCCGTGGGATGCACGACTTGGAACTACTAATTAAATTAAATAAAATTTAAAAGTGAAGAGAAAAGTTAACAATTAATTAATTAGAAATGGCCTATGGGACATCGAGAGAACAATAACTATGTCATGTACATATTCTAAGTTAGTTATATTTTATACATAGACTTCGTGGGAATGTGAAGTATCTTTTCGACCTTGAGAACTTTAGATATTTATCCAGGTATGAATGTTCGTACTATTCTTTCAACATTATATTGACATGATTCTTCTTTGATTTCCTTGTGATCTCTTCTATTATTCATTATGAAATACTTGTGCGTTCTAAATTTATCTATTGAGCTGAAACTATTATTCTGAGATTTGATATATTGTGGAAACTTTTTTAAGAAAACTTTATCATTTTGGGAATCTTAGTGAGAAAAATGATTTTGGAAACTTTGTGAATTCATTTGTTGCGAAATTCATTTGATTTAGGTTTCAAATGTATGTTGGACATAATCTGGTATGTAGTTGGTATATGTTCACTGGAACCCTAGATTCTTGTAAATAACCGAGTCAACTACTTCTGGAGGTACCCTAGGGGCGTCATTGCGGCACCAGTGGCATCACACTATCCGTGGTGGTGGGATTAGTCCACGGCGTTTCCTCTTTGTTGATATTATGTAATTTGTGTGTTTATTCTCGTGAGAGAGCTTTTGATTTTCGTTCGCGAGATAGCTTTTGGATTAATTGGGAGGCGTATGGATGCATCCTAGGTTATGTTATCATATGATTTGTATAGGCGGTCACGTGGTGTAGTGCCATACACACCTTACGATTGGGGGATAGACCTGGAGTCGCGACTAGTGTGTTATTACGAGATATGATTTGATATGATATATTGCGAGATATGACATTTGGCACCGATGTGATACAGTTTGGATATATTGTTTTGTAGCTAGGGTACTCCGTATAAAATACTCATTGCTTCAGCCTTTATTTCAATTGTTACTATGGTGTAAGGGTGTTATTACTTGATGGGTGAATTTTGAAAAAATTAAATTATTTACTTCGCTTCATTCTTACATTGAGATGTATCATTGTTATTATTTATTAATTTATGTCAACATCCGCACACTCAGCAATTAGCTAAGCCGTAATTTTCTCTTCCTGCGACAGGAAATTAGGGTCATATGGATGAGTGCAGAAGTTTCAAGACTTGGACTTGCCTTAGAGACCCACTGCACCATTTATTTTAGTTAGACTTTTATTTAGGTTATCATTTATAATAGACAACGTTTATAGCTCGCTTTTAAAGCTTGGTTATTTATTACATCAAGATTTATATGAATATTTTAAAGGGTTTATTGTTTCGTAATGTATTAAACTTTACATCTTTTACTATTGTATGAGTCAAACTTTAAAAATTTCTATTGTATGTATTGAACTTGTAAATATTGTCTTTTGTATGTAAAATTTCGTTTTTGGGTATGTCCAAAATACGGAAGTTTTCCTTTTTAGCCTTACCCAAAAAGGAACATTTACATACTATAGATGATATTTGCAAGTTCAATACATACAATAAAATAAATGAAAGTATGTCTCATACAATAGTAAAGGGTGTAAAGTTCAATACATAACAAAATAAGGCGTTACATAAACAAAGCAACAAGATAATACGATACACTGATTTTACGTGTAGTGGTTATATTACGTAGTTATATCCGATCTCCGATCCCGAAGATTGATTTAGCTCACGGGGCCAACCACGGAGCTTTTCTTTATTATTTCGAACCACGGGATACAATTACATATGGTATGTATATATAGGTTAAGTTAAATATAAATTAAGGAACAAGATAAAACTCATGAAAAGCCTCAAGATTGCATCACGATCTACTTCTCTAACTAATCTTCATTCCTTAAATGAGCACTCGGCATGCACCCGGTTGAACCACTTTGTTATGGATAAGTATTTAGAAATGCATTTAACTTGTACTTAATGCTTATTGTATATAAACAACTTATGTTTGCTACTTTTAATGCTTTTAGACTTTCAAAAAAACGTGTTTTTTACTGTATTTTGCTGATGTCATCTGTTTAAGATGTCACGTGGTAACATATATAACTGGTTTACACATCATGAAAAATATAATATAATACTACGTATATATTAAAACACTTTTTAAAAGTTTGATAAATTAAAAAGAGCAAACGTAAATTGCGTACATAACAATAAACATCGAGTACAAATTGGATGCATTACCAACCACTTATTGTATTATGATCAAACAAAATAGAAGTCGTGAGTGGCACTATTCGATGACATGGGCTGAGCTTCCTAAATGATAAAAATTATCCACGGATGGTATAAGAAAATTACCCATGACCAGTTCATTAAACAAAGTCTACTATCGGTGGTGAATATAATAAGAAAGTTAGCCATGACCAGTTCATTAATCAAAGTCTACTATCGGTGGTGAATATAATAAGAAAATTAGCCATGACCAGTTCATTAATCTTTTGTGAATAAATAGCATCCAGTTCTCATCTTAATTTACACTCACATAAATCCCCTTTCAATCATCAAGTTTTGATCTTGCTTTCTTTCTTTGTGTGCAATTTCTCATAATCATTGCTTTTGTCCTTTCACTCGATCTCCCCAAACAAAAACGATAAGATGTCGGTCATTAAAGATTCAGATCACCTCAGTATACCCTTTGAAGACATTGAATTAGCCACTAATTCCTTCACAACAATTATCGGGAAGGGCGGATTTGGTAACGTCTACAAAGGGAATCTTTCGTTTGGTGGTCAGCGTACCGATGTTGCCGTAAAGCGACTACTAATTGGTAACCTTTCTGGTCAAGGGATTAAGGAGTTCTTAATGGAGATTCAATTGCTGTCTCGTTATCAACATCCAAACCTCATTTCCCTTCTCGGTTTCTGCAACCAAGGCCCTGAAAAAGTTCTTATATATGAGTATGCAAGCCGTGGAAGCCTCGATACCTACCTACGTAGGACTGAGAATTCCACGTGTCAATTAACATGGAGACAACGGATAAATATATCTATCGGCGCAGCACGTGGTCTGGATCATCTCCACAACCATGTTGAAGAACGTCAACGAGTCATCCATAGAGATATCAAGAGTGCAAATATACTCTTGGATAACGACTGGAAAGCAATGATTGCTGATCTCGGTCTTTCCAAATTAGGTCGTGCCAATGAAAAAGATACATTTGTCATCACCAACGCTTGTGGCACAAACGGCTATTGTGATCCTTCTTATGTACGTACAAATGTATTGACCAAAGAGTCCGACGTTTATTCATTTGGCGTCGTATTGTTTGAAGTCCTGTGTGGAAGGTTGTGCTTCCTCGGAATGCGTCCTGAACGACCTTTACCTGAACTAGCCCAGAGCTACTATAGAAAAGGAAAACTAAATAAGATTATAGATCCTAGTTTGAGCAAATACATGAACACAAAATCTATAATAATATTCTCGCGTATTGCATATCAATGTTTGCTGGATGATCGAGAAGGACGACCCTCAATGGATTTTGTATTACAAGAGCTAGAAAAAGCATTGAAACTGCTGGTAAGTTTAAATTTGTTCTATATTTTGAAATTATTTCTAGGCGGGGTGAATTTATTAAATAATGGTAAAATGTTATGAACGGCAGAACCATATAATTGTTTCATTTTATTTAAAAATCTAATTCTTATTAAACATTTAAAGTTAAATATTTTGTAAACGTTTGTCTATGAATTATAAAAGTTACACTTATAGAATCAATGTTTTTATATTTTCAATTAGAGAACTCACAATCTATATTATTAACAAACTTTTTTTTCCTGTTTTTCGAGGGTCTTATAAGTGCACTACAAGTAATCACATATTATTTATCATAAGAATTTTGGAATGATAGACGATTATTTATTACTAGTAGATGCTAATCATAACGTGGGGTTGATATACTTTACATGAATGATAATAATAATAATAATAATAAAATTATAAAAATATATTGAGAGATGCATTTGTTTTATGTCATAATAACATGATTTGGTACATAATGACATATTATTTACACTTGAAGTATGCGATATTAATTACTATGGATGATAACACACATGTGAATTCAACCGGATAATTATATATATATATATATATATATATATATATATATATATATATATATATATATATATATATATATACACACACACACACACTAGATGTAAACCCGTGCGATGCACGACAATCTAAATATGTAATGACGTAAAAAATTGTAAGATTTGTCGAGAAGCATTCGATTCCGATTAAATCAGTATGCTATATATATATCCGAGTAAATACCGGGTAAAAAAATACATCAATAAACAACCACAAAAGCCATAACTAAACTTTATTTGTTACTTAGCAAAAGCACTCGAAAGCAATTTAGAAATCAATCAAAGTAGGTATATATATAATTATTAGATATATCGTAACCTTTGAACTGAAACTTATCTATAAAGAACAAAAAACGACAATAGATAATAGAGGAAAAGACAAACATGCAATCACGAATAACAACAATCTAGTTTTTTATTGTTGTATTCACCAATCACCATTATAAACATAAAAAATAAAGAAAATTAGTTTGACATATACAATAAAGAATTATTACGATATTTAGGAATGTTTTGCACCTATTATTTTCTACTTTATGATGAATGATATTCCGTATCATATAACCTATGAAATTTTGTTTGCGTCTCTTTTCATATGATTTCAAACAAACAAAATACATAAACGCACGATCGAGAATTTGAAATATTATCTTGCGATTTATTAGCTAAAGTTTTGGTGTGTTTTAAACATGTCTATGTGTATATTTATGGTGAACTATAATATTTGAGATGGTTGATTTCCATTTATATCGGTTTTGTAATATAGTGTTTTGTGTTCTATATATTTAATTGATTGAGATGTTCAATTTTATATAGTAGATGTAATATCAAGTAGGGAAACATCAAACTCTATATCTGATCATCCACTGAAATAAGTTCCAAAGTTGATTATTTGCTCTCACAATCAAAACCGGGCTCAACCCATGCGCTCAAAATCCATACTTTTATAGAACATCAAAAAATTTTCTAAAGTAATCTCATTCAAAGCAACATATCGTTGATCCACAATCTACATTAACAACAATAATAACAATGATAAAAGTAGGACATCAACAACATTAATAAAACATATAAATGCAAATATTATATGAGCTAGAATGATCATACATAGAACAATAATAAGTTTACTAATAGTAGAACAATAACACTTTTAATAAAACACCGTAAAAAACAATAATAACGACACTAATAGTAGAACAATAACAATTTATACAACACCCGGAAAATCAAATGTAAAGATCATACGGATTGGAAAGAATGATAATGACATACCACAACAAATAGGAAATAACCAACGAAATTGATGACAAAGGCCCCATGCGAAGTATTACATACGTTAAATAACAAAGTCGATGGAATGACATCCATATATAGAGAACAAATTTGTATTGAAAACGAATTATAATCGATCTATATCTAAATCCCAACAATAAGATTTGAGGATAAGAAATATTAGAATCCTACAAAGTTACAAATTATTTACATGTAGATAAAAAAATAATTAATAACATTGCCGACTTTGGTTTCCCTATTATATATTTATTCATTTTTTTTAATTTGTCAATCTAAATCTATCTATATATTAATATTTAATTAAAATTAATTTTATTAAGTGAAGCAAAGAGGTTTGGTCTCAAAGATATAGTAGAATTTGGTCATGTACGTATGGAGCAATATTAATATAGTAATTAAATAATATAGTTGATTAAATAATAATTATTATTATAATTATAAGATGTTGACACGTGTCATTGTTGCCTACGTGGTAAATTCTGGAGTCATCTTTACTACTCGCTTAGTATATACATAGATATATATATTTATATAGAGAGGTGGGTTAAAATGAGAAGGCTAATTTTCATGAGAACGTGAGAAACACTTCAAAATTACTTTTTAACTATTCGAAACACATTTTCCTATAAAAGTTTTTCAATGATTACTATTAAAATTACTTTTGAAAGCTATGATATAAATATAAATAAAAAATATTAACTTTTTTTTCAAACTTATTTTACAGTTGTTACTATTGTGATTATTTAAGATAATCACAAAATATAACATGATAATCACATGTGATTATTCTCTATTATAATGTGATTATCATGTGTTCGAGATAATCACAAAATATGGCATGATAATCACATATTATTCATGTGATTATCAAGTTATAATAGTGTTTTCTGACGAAACATAATTGGGTGTGTTTGGCAAAACTAGCTGATAGCTGGAGCTGGAAGCTTATAGCTGGAGCTTATATTTTAAGTTAGAAGCTGAAGCTTATTTTTTAAAAGTGTTTGGTAAAACTAGCTGGAGCTTAAAGATGTAAATTGACATAAAAGGACAAAAAATGTATAATATATAATTATTTGAGGGGTATTTATGTAATTTCCTTTTTCATAAGCTTGGAGCTTATTAAAATAAACTACTTCAAGTAGCTTATTTTTTCAGAGCTTATTTTTTCAATAAGCTCCTCAAGTTTTGTCTACCAAACAAAGCTAGAAACTTAAGCTTATAGAAAAAATAAGCTTAAGCTCCCATAAGCTCCCATAAGCTCCAATAAGCTTGTCGGCCAAACACACCCAATATAAATAATTAAATTTAAGTAGTTTACGAAAGGGGGAATGTAACTTGAGGGTGTGATATTGATACGCATATTAAATACGGAGGTACTAAGATGAATATTTTTTAGGGGTTATATGTGTTGTTTTTAAAAATGATAAAAGGATTAATTAGCAACTAATTAATTGTGTTTAAGTATACAAATTTGTATTTAATACAATTCAAAAGTATAAACCATGTATGCTAAAATAACTTAACCGGGTGAAATAGTTTTCTGCTTGGACTTTAATTATTTTTTACAGTAAAAAATAGTATTAACTTTATTTATCGCTGAGTTTCATTTGTGTTTGTACGTGCTAAATGAGCTAACTAACTATTGTACATTTTTCTGTATTTGTATTTGTTGGTACAGGAATCAGAGGAAGCATCAGAATTGCATGTAAGTAAAGTTTATTAATTATGAAGATGATTATTTGTGTCTTTATCAATTGATTAATGCTAATTAAGTTGACTAAAATATATGAACTCCTAAACCTTTTTCGAACATTTGTCTGTGGTACAGATATCTATGGAAACAATGAATTTACAGGTGCGTTCAATGCACAAATTAAGGTTTACGATTCAACGGCACTATATGACCATATGAGATTTTCTAAATTAGGAACTATTTTCAGGAGAATGACGAAGTAGTACGACCAATGGACTATGAGGAGATTAACAGGTTATTAGATTCTCCATTGACCTACACAACTAGAGATGAACTTTACCAACATCTGTCTACAGGAGTGCGTCTCGATGGAGGCAACATGGTAAATTTACTATCACTATTCCAGTCTTGGATCTATTATATTGTAGTCGATTTGTTTCTCGGTCATGCTGATTACAAAAGAGTAAATATATATATCCATATTCATATCAATATTCCAGTCTTGGATCTATTATATAATATAAAAAAATGATTGCGACGTACCATCAAACGATTACTATAATAATTTATGTCTAAGTGCGTGTAAAGGTAAAAACTATACATTACATGTATTTTGGCGACTCTCAACTTGTAAAAATGACATGTGTCACCTTAAAACTGATAACACATCACTAAAATACACACAATGTATAAAAATAAATAGTTTTGTACATACAATGGCGGTCAATTTTGTTACGTAAACACAATAAATATCAGCACATAGTTATATACTTTAAAAAACAATTAACCCAACAAAGAACGGCTTCCACGGTACGCAATTATTTTTTTCCTTTTTTATTTTCCCGCAAATAACGGGACATAGCACATTACATTGGCTAAGTCAAGAGACAAAACATATTTTTATTTATTTATCTAATTTAAATCCACAGAGGAAATTTACAAAGTGGGCCCACAAACCCATAAATCGACCACCATCCCTACCCGGCCTTTTACTTCATATTTGTCTTCTCACTTCACTCACACTCACACATAATGATGGCACCTCACTCACATGTACGGATGGCAATATTAACGATCCAATGGATGTCCACCGAATATCTGATCTGATCCACTATTGACGGATATGGATGATGTAAATGAATGTACGGTAGATATGAATATGGATTTTGATGATTGATGGATCGGATCTTGATGAGACATTGTCAACCACGGATCAGAAAGGAGTAGAGATCGAGGTCACCCGGAGAATATATGAAAGATCGCCATAAAAAAATTTAGGTGGCCGGAAAATAACCGAGAAGATGACTATAAGTGACTGGTTAAGGGTTAAGTAGGTCACCTGTCACACTAATCGTGAGTTTTTAGGAGTTAAGTAGACGATACACACAACGAGATTTTTGTAAAGTTGATTTCAAATCCGGACACTAAGCTTAAATATAAACGAGTGAACATCATTTGAGTGCACATGTTTCTTCACATTTATTTTAAAGTTCCATGAAATCTTGAATATTGGTTGATGAAATTAAGCTGAATATTATGTCCCTGAATGTTACTAAACTTTTATATCTACAATATGGAGGCCGTCAACTAACTATTGATTTTTACGAACAGTGGTTTTCCATCGATGCTGACGGAAAGAACCAAGTAATGATAGCAGCAAAGAATTTTATACATCTGGATGGAACGAATTGTGCTGCGATAAATACACCATTTGATCGTTACAGGTTATCTCTTTTGTGACATGCATGCAGCATGCATGTTATAGAAAATACGAGAAAAAATTCAGTGAAATCATAAAACTAGGGTAAGGTTCAAATGAGATTAAAAGTTTGTGTGAGAATAGAGGAACCAATGATATGGTGTCATGTGTACAAAGAGAATACAAAACCCATTTACCCCTTAAGTTAAATATCTCACAAACGACAAATCGAAAAATTATGAAAATTGCACCATTAGATTCAGCGTTTGATCCTCTTCGTTTTGCCGTCCATTAAGGCATACTTTCAACGAGTTTTTTTTTTCATTATTTTAAGTGGGTTTCACATTACTAACACGTGTGTTACAGTGTTACGTTTAGGGTTTAGGGTTTGGGGTTTAGGGTTTAGGGTTTAGGGTTGGGAGTTTGGGGTTTCGTCCCGAAACCCCAAACTCCCAACCCTAAACCCTAAACCCTAACCCCCAAACCCTAAACCCTAAACGCTTTATAAAACTCTAAACCCTAAATCATACTAAACCCTAAATCCTGCTAAACCCTAACACTAAACCTTGCTAAACCCTAACACTAAACCCTGTTAAACCCTAACTCTAAACCCTAACCCTAAACCCTAAATCAAATGTATAATCAATCACTAACACATGTGTTACTAATATGTAAAACCCACCAAAAAAATGAAGAAAAAAAAAGTTCTTCGGAAGTATGCCTTGATGGACGACAAATCGAAGAGGATAAAACGCTGAAAAATATGGTGCAATTTTCATGATTTTTTGACTTGTCGTTTGTGAGATATTTAATTTTTAAAAACGTGGATAAGAGAGACAAAAGTATCACATGGCATATTGTGGTTGGTTCCCCCATTCTCACACAAAATAAATGGTCTCAATTGAACTTTTCTCCATAAAACTAATACTCAACAATATAGAACAAGTTCGCAAACTTAACTAATACTCCAAAATTCAGTGTATATGGAAGGAACTCTATATTGACTTTGAATCTTGAAACAAGCAATAAATATATATAGTCACTCTATATGAGATCTATAGGTGAAAAATAGGGTCAAAGTTGCGTGAAAATGCAATCAACTAATATATGATATTTGTATTGTACATCATCAAACTACTCAGGTGTACATTATGGGTAACAAATTAGTTATTTATTGACACACTATGTATTTTGGTGACATACCAACTTATAATGATGTCATGTGGCACCTTATATAGACGACACACAACAAAAATACCATAAATTACATACAATACCATTAAATAACAAGCTTTTTATTCACAATGTACGCCTGAGTAGTTTGGTACTTACTACCAATATCGGACCTTAGGTAATTGCGATTTCATGCACTTAAGTACTTAACCCTAAAAAATAAGTTTAGTATTTGCAAGTAGGAAAGGGAATTATGTTAGGTTAAAATGTTAGGTCAATTGTTTTAATGAATTACAATTAAAAAATAATTCGCATAGGCTGGTTAAGAATGGATCGACTGGTAATGTTGATTTTTCCGGTGAACCGATTTTCTAAACATATACTAAATTTGGAGATTAGAATTTAATAATAATAATAATAATAAGGACTACAATAAAAGGGGAACTCTTTCTAGACGAGGAATTCTGTCTATGGAGTATTTTACAAGCAACATATATTGTATCAGCCAACATTTCAAGTTATTTATATCAAAAATTTCAGATTCACTAAAAGTGTAGAGATCATGGATACATCAAAGTTGAATATGGAAATCAAGATACCAACTCAGCTTCTGTCGTCTGAAGTCGCATATGCAGCTTACCTTGTGTGCGGTG
This sequence comes from Helichrysum umbraculigerum, assembly GCA_949592205.1. Classification (NCBI taxonomy): domain Eukaryota; kingdom Viridiplantae; phylum Streptophyta; class Magnoliopsida; order Asterales; family Asteraceae; genus Helichrysum; species Helichrysum umbraculigerum. Next base: position 140,313,435 of record CATIUR010000004.1, on the reverse strand, counting down.
GTGTATATACCTATGAGATTTCGTTACTAGGGTTCGAACATCTAAAGTACAAATTAAACAGCACAAACGAATCATATACTTCATACGGCGTAGCGCGTACAGAAAATCCATACAAGATGTTCGAACTCTTCCAAATAGTTGGTACTAATAGCCTTACCCAAACGACACCTAAACAGGACGCTCATGTCAAAGTTATGATAGAGCAAGTCACTTGTTACGCTGATAGTTGCTACGTCACGCCTCACAGTTTCTATGTCGAGGGCATCGAGTTTCTTAAGATACAGAAGGTATGTTGGAAGAGATAATATATATATATATATATATAAATATATATATATATATATATATATATATATATATATAAATATATATATATATATATATATATATATATATATATATATATATATATATATATATATATATATATACATACATACATACATACATACTAGTTTTTGTGCCCGTGCGATGCACGGTAATTTAAGATATTCAATGTTATGTGATTGAATCGTAATTTAGCAACATCGATGGCTTATTATGCGATTTTGAATGAGACAGTATATAATAAAATCGTGATTAGTATATAGTATAACAACAACTTGAGAAACACATTGTATGGTAAAAACTATATACGGAGTACAAAGTACATAATTTTAGAACACTGTTTATATGATCATAATTCGTACACCAAAATCAACCATCATCAAAAATATAGTCAAAGATTAATGGTTGTATGGTATGGTTAGAACTAATAGTCTGATACATAATCTAAATCATTTAGATTCAAAAATAAAGCACGTAATGTTATTGATAAATAAACGAACTAATTAACAGCCGATTCAATTAAATCTAATATTTGCAACATATAAGAACTAAATCAATCAAAACATATATAGTGCATTTATAATAAACAATTTAAGAAGAACAAAGACCTTTACCTCAATACCATTCAGAACGGTGAAGAGTAGAGAAAGAACACAATCTGCAAAAGTGATTTTTATTATAATCAGTAAATTAGACAATATTAAGGTAATTAACAAAAAGCGAAAAAGGTTGTTACTTATTAAAGATTAATGAAAACTGTCATTCATTATATTCATAGCGATTAATTATATCTAAGATAACAATGAAATCAGACATGCAGAGAACTCACACTCATAACACATGATAAAATATGACAGCAATATTAAAAATCAAAATACATGTAACAGCAAAGCAAAAAGTTTCATGAAATAATACTATATGTGAATTTTAAAGAATGGCAATATAAATACTCCAATTAATAAGGTTACAAAAAGCTGATGTACATGTCACAAATAATCTTCCCACTTACATATTGAAAAATAATAGCAATAAATAAAATAACTATAAGAAAAAAGTCACCTAGATCACCGTGACCACGTAATTACGAGAACTGATGGCAAGATACTTGCGATTTATGATCCATAATGATATACCACATATATTTTATTTATTAATTACGTTTAAGAATTATAAACCAAAACAAACTTAAAGAAAGGATTATTCTTGTCTTGATAAATATAATAAAATTTTATATTAGCTTGTCATTAATTTGTTTCGTAGAGCAATAAGGAATCATATTTAATTTAATTAGATAAGATGCTACGGTTTGTTTCACATTAATTAATTAAAGGCTATAAAAAGTTGTCACGTGTCATTATTGCCTACGTGGCAAATCCTGGAGTCATCTTTACTACTCGCTTAATATATATAATCGCTTAGTATATATATATAGAGAGAGAGGTAGGTTCAAATAAGAAGGTTAATTTTCGTGAGAACATAGGAAACCCCTCAAAGTCACCTTTTAACAATTCGAAACATATTATTCTTCAAAACTTTTTCAATGATTACTATTAAAATAACTTTTGAAAGCTATGATATAAATATAAATAAAAAATATTAACTTTTTTCGAACTTATTTTACAGTCGTTATTGTTGTGATTATTTAGGATAATCAGAAAATATAACATGATAATCACATGTGATTATTCTCAAATATAATATGATTATCATGTGTTCGAGATAATCACAAAATATGACATGATAATCACATATTATTCATGTGATTATCAAGTTATAAAATGTGATTATTGTGAATAAAAAAGTTGATAAAAATAATTAAAAAAAATAATAAAACGTCAAGAAAATTTTATTTGAAAAATAGATTCTAAATTTGAAAAAGAAGTTACGAAGAAAATCTTGAAAAATTATGTAGTTTGAATAGCTAAAAAACGATATTGAAGTGTTTCCTACGTTCTCACGAAAATTAACCTTCTTATTTGAACCCACAACATACATATATACATACATATATATATATATATATATATATATATATATATATATATATATATATATATATATATATATATATATATATATATATATATAGGGGAAGGATCAAGAGGGAAGCATCAAATTTGAGGGAAGGAGGGAAGCAAATCTTAGCCACTAATTTTCTCTCACATTTTTCATACAATAAATAATACATATACAATACCCATTTAATCAACTTTAGTCTAAAATTCAAAATTAAAGCAAATTCAATAATCCATCAATCAAAAACATTATAAATTTTTCAATCCATCAAACACATTCATACATATCTTCAATTCGTCATGATTTGAAATCATCAAAAATTATGAATTTTGAGTATAACTTTTGGGTTTTTATATAAAATTTTATTTTGCCAATGAAAACAATAAATTAAACGAATTTCATCATACAAAACTTAAAAACATGTAATTAATCGAATTATGGTTGTCATTAATCATCAAATTTCACAGATTTGAAAATATCCAGAACGTTAACATACATTTGCAATGCATGTTAATCAAAATTACAAGTAAGATTCTTAAACATTCATATTTGTTGAATATTACCTTATATAAGTTATTATACATCGTTGAACGTTATAACATAACATTCATCAATGTATTACAATATATATGAGTTAATATGCATTATAAATGAATGTTATAATGTTCATCAGCATGATATAAGTTAATATTCGTCATAAATGAATGTTAAAGACTCAATGAAATGTTAACATGCATTTATGATGAATATGAGTTATTATACACTAATAACATATATAAGCTAAAATATTCATCATAAATGAATATTTAAATTGTAATTTTTATAACATGCATTTCAAATGAGTGTTAACTTTCTGAAAATTTTGATTTTGAGATTTTTTTGGTGTAAAACGTAAAATAACTACAAGTTTGTTTGATTATTGATGTATATGTTCGATTTATTTGAATTTTGCTTTATATACATCTCAATTTTGTACTCAATTGAATGAATTTGTGATTTTTTTATGGGTTTCTACATTTTTCTTCATGAAATCTATTTTCTAACAATTTTTTTTATCGAATCTAACAATTGTTAATCAATCTTGCTCAACGAGTTGTGTATTAGTGTTTTTAAATTTATTTTTACAAGTTTCAAGTTTTAATTTGATGAATTTAAGATGAAAATCATGTTTTTAGTGTTTTTGATTAACATGCTTTTGAAATGCATGTTAACGTTCTGGTAGGTGATTTCAAGTTATTTACAAAAATGCCACCGCGTTGACTTTTGAGTTGACCAGAATGTGTGGCTGAAAATCACTTCCCTCCTTCCCTAATTATTTTACTTCCCCAAGGATCTTCCCCCTATATATATATATATATATACATATATATATGTATACATATATATATATACATATATATATATACATATATATATATATATATACATATATATATATATATACAGTATAGTTCAAATGAGTACATCAATTTTGAGTGAGAATAGGAGAATCAATCTCAACCACTCATTTTCATCAAATACCTATTTCCCCCACATTTTTGAAACTCAAATATCTCACAAACGGTAAGTCGAAAAATCATGAAAATTGCACCATAAAATTCAGCGTTTTCTCCTCTTCGATTTGCCGTCCTTCAAGGCATATTTTTGACAACTTTTTTTTTCATTTTTTGATGGATTTTACAAATTAATAACACATGTGTTAGTGATTGGTTGTACATTTGATTTATGGTTAGGGTTAGGGTTATGGTTTAGGGTTTAGGGTTAGGGTTTAGCATGGTTTAGGGTTTAGGGTTTAGTATGATTTAGGGTTTAGAGTTTTGTAAAGCGTTTAGGGTTTAGGGTTTGAAGTTTAGGGGTTAGGGTTTAGGGTTTAGGGTTTGGGGTTTGGAGTGTCGGGGCAAAATGTTTAGAAGAATATGGTGTTGATTGTTTACAGAATGTTTAAAGAACAATTTACATTGTTTAAAATATTATAATTGAAGAGAAAAAGAACTTTGTAGAATACGTTTTGGATGGTGAACATATAGAATGGAGTTTATATATTTAAAAATAATAATATTAATAACAAAACATAAATAATAATCGATATATAATATCAAAAATCAACCAATTAAGAAGAAAAATCAAACGGTCACTACTACAAAAAAATTTTCATAGAGACCTGTTTTTAAGTTTTTATAAAGGAACCTATTGGTTATAAAACAACTGATCTCCATCTCGGTCAAAATTCAACCATATTAAATTCAACAGGTCTCCATGTGTTAAAAAGAATCGAGCCCTGTTGATTAGAAGCCAACAAGTTCCTATTTTATCCTTCTTTGGCGGCATATAATTCCAAAACAATTCAAGTTAGACACGTCATTAATGTACATATAGTGACGATAAATTACAAGTTTTATACATACAATCACGCATGAGTAGTTAGGTACACATTACTAATATCAAACTTTAGTTAAGTACATTTACAAATACTTAACCTTAAAAGAAAATATCGATTATTTATGAAGATTCTTTTTATGTGATGCCATCCCATGTAATTATTATTGTACTCCAGAACCTTAGTAATTATGTCCATTAAACCAAATAATGTCAGTTTGAAGCAAAAGTATTTAATTTTCAGTTTGATGAAGAAGAAATTGAAGTACCGGAGGTGCCAAATCTTCCCACATACGGAATGGAAATGGAGATGCAGTTGAAAAGAAACTATTTCGCAGATTTATTGGATTCTACAACTGGTGATGAAGATCTTCTGGGTTCAGTCTTAGTAGAATCTAACGGAATCAGAATCAAGGACGCGGACGATACATTTATGGATATCGTGAGTCTCTTCTTACCTCGTATATATATCTTTTCTTTTCATTAAGTTTCTTGAGTAGGTGAACTACTTCAAGTTGTCCTCCGTAAGAATGACGTAGATAGCAATAATTTAGTCCTTGGGGGTCGAATTTTAACAAGATGTTAGAATTAAAGATTACATATATTCAATTACGAGGTAATTTTAAACACATACCTTAAAACTAGGTGCAATATTCTACATGTAGAAAGATACTATTTCCAACATAAAATACGTAGATAAGCTTCTATGATCAAAATAGTTAAATGTACATATATATGCGTGTATAAAAATGTAATTAGGTCATAAAAATGCAATTTCGGACATTTTTTTAAGGATACCTAGCTAGATATAATAAAATACAACTTTCCAGCTACGTAGGAACACGTAACGGTTTATTTAGGAAGCTTAACGTATACTGGAAAATTTGATCATATCAAAACACTCTCATCTAAAATTGGATTTCAACTAAAATTCTAAAAAACCATACATTATATATGCATGATTCGTAACTTTATAAATTTACATTAAACTTTAAGTATATCTTACTAGACTATATTGGGAAGTAAATCAAAAGTGATGTGGGCCATTGACTATTGTTTATATTATTGAGCTTAATTTTTGACATATGAATGTGTTATGGAATTGATTGTAACTTAGATTATCTGTAATGTAAATTTAAGGATTTGAGGGTTAGTCATGGCCAACTGTGATTCTCACATAGCTCTGTCCCTGTGCAAGATATTGAAATACGTACTTACGTACTATAATTTTCCAGATTCTCGTGAAAGAGTAAACTAAATAGTATTGTACACCGTAGTATTTTATTTAATTCACAAACAAAAGAAGTATATATGACATTTTAACTTCGACTAAGGGAGGTGAATAGTTAGCCGTCAATTCACACGTTTTATTATTTATGTTATTCACACCAAAGGGCTATAGGCTTAGCGGTATTAAATTGGCCCTTCTAACCATGAGGTTCGAGGTTCAAGTTCCGTGTATATGACAATTATATATATTTATGGATTAATTTATATAATCGAGTTAATGGGGCGTGAGTATTTGACTTTCTGGAGAAAAAAAAAGGTTATTATGTCATGATTAGTGGTGATAGAAAAAGAAACAAAGTACCATGTACGTCAAACTGATTATATAAACGTGAATTATATTCTTTTTTTTCACGTCATTAGGTTAATGACGTTCTTTAATTAGATAATATATCGCACCCCTAGGGAACGATAAGAAGTGGTAGATTTCTTTCTTTTAGTCGTTAATGAATCTTTTTTCCAAATTGTTTGTGTACATGTAGTGGTTATGGAAAACCAATGGTAAGAGATGCTTAATGTTATCTGCTCAATCGATCGGGCAAAGTCTTGCAGCTGATCTTGGGCTCCTTCACAAATGTAGATATTTAAATGAATCCAGGTTTGTATTCTTCTCGATCCATCGATCTCTCTTTCTCACACTCTCTTGAATCTTGTCATATTTAAGCAAGACGTACTCTTTACATATTTCGAGTTCTAGATGCAGTTGTCTAACAATAATATTGAGTTGTTAAGTAATATGAGTTCTAAATTGTCTAAATGGTCCAGCGGTAGGTTGAGCTCTTGACTTCCGAGAGATCAGGAGTTCAATCATACCCTGGGTAATCATTTAGCATGATAGGTACCTACAATCCAACTCCAGACACCCCAACTGTGCCAGGTGAATTGCCCAGAGACATCTTTGTAAGATGGACAATGACCGGTGCCAAAGGCACACTAGATTAGGGTGTTCCCGCCAATTTACACATTTTGTAGGATGAGTTCAAAATCGGGTTTATATCATCAAATAGTAATTCAGTTTTATAAATGTTTAACTAAAGTAATTCGAACAAAAGGATTAAAAATTCAGAAGGTAAAAAAGAAGATTGCAAGGTTCGAACTTGAATTGATGTCTTGAATATGAAACCATTAGTACCACTAATGGTTTAACTGATGAATATGGTAATTAGTAGCTCACCGAAACAACGATTCTACCAGATTCATCAATTAAACGGTTTCCACTTATATTATATGGCTATTAGTTACGAGTTTTAATAAATGACATAAATTCAGTACTTATGTTTGGCCGGTTTTGGCATAAGATTTTGATAAACTGATAAATACGGTTTGCGTTGTCTAACACCAAACCACCAAACAATAATGTGTCAAACCAAAAACAAACAACGCAATTGAAACGATTTTGTTCAGCCGCTTAAACGGTTTGCAGCTATACTTGATGAATCATCAAAAACCATTGAGATGATGTGTGGATTGGTCATTTGGGGAATACACTAGATTACTAGATGGTAATTCAAGACATAGGAGAGCAGCTCCTTTAGGGCGTCACCTAGGCTGCGAACTCAGGGACGGTTACTCGTAATAGGGGAGTAACCGTTAGTGGATATGATCGGGTGGGTCCAGTGGATCCGTCAGTGATTCCACAAGTGTCTTTTCAAAAAAAAAAAAAAAAAAACTCAAAGTCACCATTTGGTGTCATATTTACATCACATCCTTGGTAAAAATTTGTTACTATATTGTACATTTTTCTAAAATTGATCATGTGTATCGATCGGTACTTGTTTCTAAATTCTAACATTTAGCATCTCCAATTATAAAGAGTTTAAAGCTTTTTCAACATCCACATCATTTTTTATAAAAAAAAAAAAAAAAAACTTTTACTACAATACATGTGTAAAAAAAAGAAAAAAAATCAAAAACTTTAAACTTTTGCACAAGAAAAGAATTTAATATTGGATTGATAGATTAATTACCATTTGTGCGGGTAATTGATCTTGTGACACTTCTACTATTATTTGTTTTGGATTATTCTAAATATACAAAATGAATATCCGTATATAGTGACACTTGCATTGTAGATCTTTATATGTTAGATGACCCTGAAGATGAACATTGTTTCGATCCACATATATATGCAGGTTTGATCAAGTTCTAGTGATACCAACTTCACTTGCACCATTTGTGTGTTTCATTGACATTACTGGGTATTTGTCAAGAAATACTACTTATGGGTGTTACCTTGTTTACAAGATGCATCATGATCATGTTTTCACGTCCCCAGTGATTTTTGAGATACACAATAGCCATATTATTGCAGGCGGAACATGCCTACCCCTAGTTAAAAGGGGGTCAAGGATTGTGTATATGAGTATACCTCAAAGCCCTTTAATTAGATCGTATGGAGAAACGAGATCATCCTTGAGCTCAATGAACAAACTCAAAACTGTAGAATTTCCAAGAAAGAGAAAAGATGATTGGTGGGAGCTAAGCTTGTGGAATACTGAGGCACTTGATGCTACGGTCCCTTTTGATATTTTTCAGAGTTATGGATTTGAGGCTAAGTTTTTAAGAATGATATTTGCAGAGCCCAACCATATCCTTACTGTGCAAGGTATTGAGGTTCGACCCTTGTAGAATCCATACGAGCGATTTGCTAAAGTTGGGCAATGTAAAGAGTTTGCTTTGGGTTTGTGACGCTCCCTTCATTTCTCTACTAATAAGTCCTGTTATTGATTTCATTTACGTTTCTGTTTCAATTTATAGTGGTTGATTTGTTATTAATATAATTTATTACAAAACCAGCTTTTCTTCAAACAAGATGATACCATGCCTTCATAAAATGTCAAATAGTCAACCTCTTAAGGGTCAAAATGATCCATACTCTTTTTGTTTATATAAATATATCATAAGTCATAACTGAAATGGCAATAAAGATACTCAGGAAGTTCCCCAACCAAAAATATAGAGCTTATGAAGACAGCGAGTGTAACATCTCGTCTTACCACAATCATAATGTTGTTCGTTTTGCCTAAGAGATATGGTTGTCATGACACATATCATAATCAGGGGCGGATGCACTTCACAACCAGGGGGTTCCCGGGGCCCCATCCTTCCTAGCCCACTAATGGAAAATATATATTTTTTCTGCATAAATCCTCTCTCAATTTTTGGTTGGCCCCCCTACAAAGCCCGTTAATTCATAATTCTGGCCCATTAATTGGTATTTTATCAAACGTGAGACACTGATATTGAATGTTAGATTCACATCTAATTTAAATGGCTAAATTTGATTGCAGACCATCTCTTATTTATATCAAGATTATCACAATTACAAAGCTTTTACTTATTATTAGGTCATAATTTTATCAAATTTTGTATTAATTATTTATATCTTCTTTTAGGAGTCATATCTTTAATAGTAATATACACCTTTTGTGCATTATTGTTATTTTTATGTTTTCTTTAGTTGTTTAAATGTTGTTTCGAGGCCTTTTAGGACCACTTGATGTTGCTTAAGGATGATTCATACTCTTTAATAGTAACATTTTGCTACTAATAAGTCAATCGAGTGTTCGCTTTCATTATCCACCGTTTTCAAGATAATATTTTTTTGGCCCCCCACGACATAGTTTTCTGGATCCGCCACTGATCATAATACTAGTGTCACTCAAGCACGCTTAAATACAAAGTTCTCATGTGATGTGCAATGCTTCATGCTTGTGACCCCAAAACGAGTTATCTCTAGCCAGTATGAAGACGATATATTTATAATTAATCCCCAAATCTCTTGAAATGCACTGCAAAAACATAACGAAAGCATATCTTTATTTTTTCCCCGTTAGTACTTTCAAATCACAAAGCTAAAATGAAAGCCGATTGGATAAGGGGCCAAGACTGCGTGACGAACACAATAGAGCTAAGAAGTTTCAGTAAATCATAATCATACTTCTTGGACCACAAACTGGCCTCACAATTTAAAAATTAGCTAGAAGCCTATAACAACAGTAATTAAAAATGTTTTTTTTTTTTTCAACTATTTTATAAAAAAAAAAAAAAAAAAGGAAATTAATATATCATTTTCTTAATATAACTATCAGCGAGGGGACACAATTAGTTGCAACTTGCAAGTAGCCACTATCAGAAAAAGGGATGTCCAAGTGTCCAACGTGCAAAGGTAACATCGTCTTTTGAGACCTAAAGATGAGATGATAAAAAAAATTGTGTGTAAAATATGTAATGACTAACACTGAAAGAATTCTTCCATTTTTTAAGAGAATGTTTAGTTTCATGCATTGAATCACTATAAGTATGAGAATCTAGATGAGTGATCGAACTCACCATTATAGGTTTAGGGTGTGTTTGGTAAAATTACCTGGTGGCTAGAGCTTATATATGAAGTGGGTAGCTGAAGCTTATAACCTTATAAGTGTTTGACAAAAGTAGTTGGAATTTAAATACGATTAACGTAAAAAGGACAATAAACACATAATAAATCATTATATTAGGGGCATTTATGGTATTTCTCCTTTCATAAGCTTTAAACTTATTTTTAAAGCTACAACAAACTAATATGTAAAACACACTCTTAAAACTTAAAAGTATGTCTATATATGTGGTATGATACCATACCTCAAAAACAAATCTATTGAGGAAACTAATTGGTAATCAAACTCCTAATTACATTTTCTAGTTCTCTTTTAAACAAAAAAAAAAAAAAAAATTTAAGGCCCATTAAGGTTTTCGAATATATTCCCATTTCACAAGTCTTTCCTCGGTTCTAACTTCCAAAACATCACGCACCTTCATCTTCACGCAGGTGGTACTCAAGAAGCAGATAATAATCAACGAAGAACAGGTGCCTTTACAACATTCAAGATGAGTACCATGAAGTTTTGCAGAGAATGGTTGTAATTTTACTACTACTACTTCTGTAATTTTATCTCCCAGTTGCTATAATTTTGGTTGCACACCAACTGTTTGTTGAAATGTCTGAGTGTCTTTTGCAGCAACAACATTCTCTACCCTAAGGAAGATAAAGAACAGAAGATCCTTCTCTATGCTTGCCGCAACTGCGATCACCAGGTTAACACCACTAACCCTTTTTTTTTGGTAACTTTCAAAAGGTGAAAAGGGTTTTATTAGGGCTGCAAAATTGTTTCAATCTTGATAATGGGTCTCATAAAGTGGTCTGATTTTTGAGCTCAAGTAGTATCCTTTACAATATTGAAATGCATAACGAGTTGTTAACCTCCGGTAACTCTGTCTAGATAAAATAAATGCTTGTCACCAGTAGATTAAACACAAAAATATGCAAAGATGTCCCTTTCTATATCCAGGTTAACAAATGCCATATAAATATATAATGTATAGTTTTGGAATTCTACTCTTGGTTTATTGGGTGCAAGTGATATGTATCCAAGTTTAAATGTGCCTTGACAACTTGGAGTAGTTTGTGGGACTGTGCTTGATTGCTTGGCAGCAATTTTTCTTGGAATTATTCCCGTATATTGGTACTTAAACAGATCAACCATAGTTTCAAGTGACAACCGACAAGGAAGAAACAATAGGTTTCATATAACTTTAGACATTATTAACTATGTATATAAGGATATAGTAACCTTTCTTTGTGTGTATATGGACTTAGATGTTTGCCTCTGCAACTCACTGTCTGTAGATTCAACTTGTTCTGGATTGTCAAGTTAGGTTATTTATTGTTTCATTTTTTACCAACCCTATACCGACTGGGGTCTCGTAATCAGTATATTAGCTGATTGAATTTTCCGGATCCAAACAAAAACCTGAAGCTCTATTTCTTTTCTTTTCTTTTCTTTTTTTTTCTTCTTATTTTCAAAGGAAATAAACTGTTTAAATTTTATCCAGTAAGGTGGTTCTGTAGATTGGAAGGCTTTAAAAACTCACCTGTATAATTCTGCAACGTGTTTTTGGATTACCTGAACTTCATATTATCCACCTTATGTTTCTATAATTTTCTTGTCCATCATATTATATGTTGTATATATGGTTCACATATTGTCTTCATATTGATCTGTTTTCCCCTACCATTGGTGTGACCGTGGGTTTGAAAATTGTCGAGTCTTAGAATCAAAATGTTGTTGCTCCTCCACACCTTAACTGTAGTCAATATTGGATATTCAAGAGTTCTAATTTTGTGTAAGCCACTTCATTGTATGAAATACAAAATTGCAGTTTTATCTTATCCCATATCACTTTTGTAAGACACGTCAGTATATTAGCATAACTTATGGAAGTTGTTTCTGAAGTATTCAACACAAACACTTTTGGTGTAACAGAAAGAAAGTACTTTAGCAAAGTTCTTTTATTTGCATAAGGTTCTTTGAAAAGAACATTAGTATTTAGTACACATAAATCTAGTAACTGATGTCAGATTTCTGCAAAAGCCCCTGCTCAATTTTCTGGCCCAAAACATGTTAGGCCAATAAGTCAATTCAATGAATTTTATGATTTTACATAGCTTGGGTGTTATTATTATCAGGAGTATATTTAAAGAAACGGAATACATGATCAGTGAACTCTTATAAAATGCGTATTATCCAAAACAACTAACTCCCCACCTATCCTATCATCTTTTGGTCTTTTCTTCTTAACTGGGTGATTCCTAACTTCAATCACACTCGCTTCATGAACTGTTCGTCAATTTTTCTAAATAATTGAAGGTAGAGGTGGCAAGTTGTCCGGTTGGGCAGGCTAGGTTCGGGTCAAAACGGTTTCATTTACAGTAGAGGTTAAAACAAGTTGGATTAATCTACAAACACTTTTCTTAATCCATTTTTATCTAGTTTTTGATTAATTAATGTGCTACATATGACCACAAACATTATAATATTGCAATGCTCTAATAATCTAACTTATATATACATATATATATATATATATATATATAGGGTAGTGATCAAGAGGGAAGTGCTTTTTTTAGGGGAAGGGGGGAAGCGTTATTATTCATCATGAAGCATCTTACAATTATCAATCAAAACGTAAATAAAAAATTATTTTTACCAGTAAATAGTAATCTAAATCGAAGCTATGAAGAATATGTTAACGAATGAATTTCATTTTAAATTCATAACATTAGTTGATTAATATTTATTCAATAAATTGTTAACATTCACCGTGATGAATGTTAACTAACATTCATTACAGTGAATGTTAAATAACATTCACCACGATGAATATTAACGATTTTGGGTCTAATATTCATAAAATGATGTTATAACTTGCAGAAAGAATTTACCAAGGAAGATTTACATTCATAGCATCGATTCAGATTAACATTTACTAAATTTCAGTTCGTTTTTTGTGAGATTTGTATGGGTGAAGGTAATATGCTTCTTGATGAATAGTAACGCTTCCCCTTTTCCCCCAAAAAATGCACTTCCCTCTGGATCATTCCACTATATATATATATATATATATATATATATATATATATATATATATTACTAGCATAATACCCGCGCTATGTAGCGGAGTAGTATATATTATTGTAATTTGTAACCTAACGATAATAGCGGAGTAGTATATATTATTGTAATTTGTAACCTAACGATAATTGTATATTGTTTGTTATTTCTTGATGTATTAAGTATGATGGTAAATCAATAACGATCACTTGGTGTGTATAGTTAGACATCCAAGACATGGGGCTTAATAGTGAAAGAAAATATCAAAATGATAAAGTTACTAAAATATGAATGGTTCGCAATTTTAATTATAGAATTGTTGAGTCTTAACTTTTAAGATTTCCTAAAATAAACTATCAAAATGCATTATATGTAGTATAGATATACATATAGATTGTTGAGTCTCAACTTTTAAGATTTCCTAAAAGAAACTATCAAAATGCATTATATGTAGTACAGATATAGATATGTGTGTGTGTGTGTGTGTGTGCGTGTGCGTGTGCGTGTGCGTGTGCGTGTGTGTGTGTGTGTGTCCGTTAAAAATAGAACATACCCAAATCAACCCGTTTATGTATAAACCATTGTAAATTGAAGGTGTTCACCCTAAAAATAATTATTGTATCCTAATTAATATCAACTTCGATATCTCACAGGAGGCTGCCGATAACAACTGTGTCTACAGAAACGAGATACACCATGCTGTTGGGGAGCGAACTCAAGTTTTGCAGGATGTTGCTGCAGATCCAACTCTTCCGCGTACAAAATCAGTTCGATGTGCTCAATGTGGTCATGGAGAGGCTGTTTTCTTCCAGGTCACCTTTTTTCTAATATATTATGTAACTATGTCCATAAATGCTTCATTTTGTGGATCTCATTTATAGATCATGAGAATAAATAAACATGATTGGAGGTTTTTGAAACGAATACTGTTTTTACTTTTCAGGCAACTGCAAGAGGGGAAGAAGGTATGACATTGTTTTTCGTTTGCTGCAACCCGAACTGTGGCCATCGATGGAGGGATTGAGAGCTCTATGGATCAGGGAGTCATCTAAGAGAAGGAATGAAACTTTTGATGGGTTTTTAAGAACCAAACTTCTGACTGTTAATTGAAACCCTGTGGAAATGATTCTGGTGATCAAATTGGGTTAGGTGAAAACATGTGACACTTTCGACTTTGATCTTCCTTGATGATTAGCAATGTACGTTTTAATGGCTTTGTGATCGTGTTGTTGTGTGTGTCTGCTTAATAATTTATATTTATATAAATGAGTACACAATATGGTCAAATTTTCACTGAAAATGTTGGTAAATTATGACAAGAACCACACTATAGACAGATTCTTTTCTCCTTCTACATGACAAATACTTAACAGAAGATGGTTTTTGATGAGTGACGAACTTACAACCAATTCGTTAATGTGTGAAGAATATTGTACTTGTTAGGCTATTTTTTGGGGGGTTTTGTATAGGGGACGGTAAATGAACACGAACAATGCTTGTTTATGCCCAATCACACAGAGGAACAACATGTGAACATTTACTACATGTTTATGTTCATCTACCAAGTTCATTCACCAAGGAAATAGGTTTTTATGGAACAGTGTTAATTTGTGCTTGTTTATCAAAACACCAAATGAACATAAACAAATAGAAAAAAAAATCAGTGCACGGACATTACTAGGAATGACTACTTTAAATGTGACTCAAGTATTTTCATTTCCTGTTAGATTTGCTTTAAGATCATCCGTCTATAGTCTATACAAGAATGAATTTCCTAAACCCCTAATTCAATCAACCAAAGCAATTTTGATGGACATATCTTGTTTAACCCTAAATATTCAACCTGTTTTAGAAAAAGGCCATAAGAAACTGCAAGTCACGATTTATCTACAAAATAAGAAAAAAGGCAATTATAGACTCAATCTCAATACTTGCTGAGATTTCTACAAAACTGTTTCTTTATGTCGGAGAGTCTACAAAGAGGAAAGTGTCCTCGTAAACCAGTCTGATAAACGTTTCATCTTTGTTGAGTACTCTTTGTTTCTCCCAAAGTAAATTTCTGCATTCTCTATCAACACTTCAACATCATGCTTCATTGCTGCAAATCTTCTGTAATAGTTGTTCTCTAGTCTAGATTGGATTACTTCAAGGGTCAAGGGCACCGGAAACCTGCAACATTAATAATAGTTCGTAACACCCATCAACCTTGCTTGATTCTTGATTTTGTCAAGCTTTTACATCCCAATTTGTAGAGTAGCAATTTCACACTCATTTACTAACAAATAAACCATCCGGATTATGTTATTTGCATGGACTAGAAGAAACAAGGATTGTTAACTGTTCTATTTTACTTGAGGGGGGTAGACAAAAAAATTAGACCCACAAATTGGTGTAATAATAGGAGCCATATATTATCCATTTTGGGTATAATCTGGTTGAAATGAAGCTGGAACCCACAAAATGAAAAATAAATAAATAAGTAAAATTAACAATAATGTAAATTAATGTAACCCAATTGAAAAACACCATGTGATCTGTGGGTATCAAAAGATATACCTGTTGATAAATGTCGATGACTGTGAGACTTGTTTCAATTTTTGAACACCATAATGATCCTGCAAGTAACAACAATAAGAAGATATGAAATAACTATTAACATGCAAGTAGTTCAACGATATCAAAACGTTAATGTGTAAGATACCCTCTAATCAAGATCGAGAACTTGACAAAAAGTATTAGACCTATCTTTTTTTATTCCTTAATTAATGAAGAACACCGACTAGAAAGTTCTACTCTAAAAAAAAAAAAAAAACTTACTCAATTCATATTGGATTTTCACCACAAATCAACCACCAATTTTCGCCAAATTCCATAAAAACATAAATAATAAATGATCTGAACGAATTAGTGATTTGGACATGCTACGAAAATGTAAAACTAAATACCTGAAGTTTAATAAAATTGGAGTAAAGCATATAATTACTCGAAACTATTTTTGGCAGTGATTTGCTTATTATTAGCCAATTGTAGTTTGATTTCAATATATCAATAGCAAATATGGCTCAAAAGGTTATCGCTCTTGAAAAACATATATATATGAAAAGTTACCGCGGATTTGTTCCCCGATTGTTCGAGTTTAGCCAAAGCACGAGTGAGTTTAGTTCTAATATCCTCATCAATATGAGGCTCCTCCCATACCATATTAGCATCATAAAGTTCCCAAGGACTATGCTGAAGCACATTTGGATCATTTTTATACTGAACCGAAAACCGTTCCCATGGACTATCTGGATAGTCAGCACATTTGGCTTTGACCGCCACAATCCTTCCTTCCCACCAATTCCCATTTTCTTCACCTTCATTTTTCCACCAAACTTGACACTTATCACGGTACCTCCAGTTTCTATCCATAGCAGCATCGTACCTACTTCTTTCCACAAGAAAGTCTGGGAATCCGGTAACTTCCGGAAGAGTCAATTTGAATGACTTACCAACCACATTGGAAGATGGATCTTCAAATTGTAAGGTCATTTTACAGCAACCTTCACCAGAACCAGGTCGTGTTGAATATTCAAGATCCTTCACTTTACAAATTTCAACGTCTCTGATGTTTCCCTTTAATGACCTCCATGGACCCATCTCTCTTGAATTGCTTCCATCGATGTAATCTTGATGACCCTAAAAACAGCAACACCATAAAGTAACGATTTATTAAATTTAAACACCTATGATGTTATATATAAATGAAGAAATATGAACTTTAAATACCTACGATGTTATCGTTTTACACCATTTTTATATCAGATTTCCCATTTGAAGGACAACAATTCCTCGCACGTTTTAACATAAATTAATTATGAGGTACTGAATAATTCGTTGTAGTGATGACAATGACCAATCAAGTCACTTTAGTATAAAATTTTTTGCTTAAAAGCTTAATGTTGAAATTACCATGAGAAAAGAATGCTGACATTTATGATCTAAATCAATGAAGTTTCATACCTGTCTGAAGTATACAACTTCATCCCCCAACTGAGGAATATATCGAGAACCCTCTTCATGAGTTGAAAGCATCAACCACGAACTTCTTGTTGATTGATGTGGTTTCTTTTTTTCTGGAGATCTGTTTCTACGATTGTAATCAATGGCTCTTCGACTTCTGGTAGATCTTAATCCTACATTATGTCTTGAACTCAATCTATCTTCCTCTTGTGGAACCTCATCATCTCCATCACCTGAAGATTTTTCTTTACTTGAAGTATCTTCAGAAACATCACGAACGACTCTTAAATTCACATTTCTTCGAGTCCCATGAACTCGTGCTTCAACCTGCTCATCTTGATTAGTATTACCAGTGGCATTAGAAGTGGTTGCTTCCATGCCCCCACCATTAATTCCTACATTCGCCCTAGTCTTAGTTGACTTTGACCGTCTATAAACTTCTTTAAACATCTTTTCACGTGAATTCGGCTTCTCCGACTCTTGAACATCTGACCTATTAGTAGTGGAAGCTAGGGGTATTTTCGTAATTTTTGCATCTGGGACATCTGAGGTGGACCCATCAGACAACATCGTACCTTCACCATTTCTTGCTTCCAGAACTGACGACCTGATCTTTAACTTTGTGGGAATTATTCGCAATTTTGTCTGCAACGGGACAGCTGGAGGTGCCTCTTTATCATCCAAATTATCAACTTGTTCCTCGTCCTTGTGGACCATTTTATCCTTTCGAACATCAACATCTGAAGGACTAGAAGAAACCGTAAACACCTTTTCGAATGCCGGTTCTTCATTGACTACATTCTCGATCTTCAAACCGTCATCAGAAGATGACTCGTTTCTACATTTAGCAACAGATGAGATCGGCTCGGTAATTCGTGAGCGTTTTGATGAACGGGACTTTGCAGCTCCCCATTTAATATCTCCCTCGAGCAGGTTTACATAATTCATATTTTTCACAGGTGAACCAAAAATTTCATTTCTATCAACAAAGTCGCCATTTCCATGTACCGACGAGACACTCTTGCATGATTCATCTACGTCATGAGGAGGTGTAGTAGATGACGGGCCCACCAAATCCCGTTTTCTTGGAAGTTTAAACACCAACCTGTTTCTGGGAGTGTCTTGGTGGGTATCCACATCTTCAGATGCTATTTCTTTGCCTTTCGTTAGATGCCCATTTTGGGGTTCATCTTCGAATGACATTTCAGTTTCTTCACTTCCAGCATCAGTTTCTTGCTGACTGGAATAAGTTTCAGACGAATCACCTTCTAGAATTTCTTCTTCTTCTTCTTCTTCTTCTTCTGCCTCTGAGGCTCTTCCACTTATTCTTGATAGAAAACTTAACGCGTTGCGTGCAGCAGCTCTTCTAGGCCTTGAAGATTTGGACTTAGATGACTTCTTTTTAGAAGACTTTTGACCAAATCTTGACTTTCTGCTTCGGTTATTTCTATGCGAACTCTCTTCACCATCCAAGTTCCTCCTCTTTATACGTCTCCCTGAAGATGTCATGATCTCCGCCTGACATGAATTGTGAAAATGTCAAAAAATAGATAAAGTTTTTTTTTTTGGCAGAACATTAGATCGGACCTTCAAAATCATTACTAAAACAACAGTGCTTTTCAAAACTGACTATTTTGAATAATTTCAACTTGATACCTATGGCAAGCTGACGTTAAATGGGTTTCATAGCAGTGTTTAAAAGCTGGATGGACTTTGTACCAGAGTTTCAAAGTCAAATGAATTTTACGTATTTCTGAAAGCTCAATAATTTAGTAATGATTTTTAGTGGCCATTGACCAAATAAAATTGAAGTCATTGTGAGTTTTCTTAGCTTCCAAGTCAATGCGTGTTTCAAGTAGTGACACGTGAACTTGAGTGGTTATATTGACCACCTTTCGAATTCAACTTTATGTGTCGACATTTACAATAGTGAAAAAATTGACTTACTTCTGACTTTAACTTTTTCTTTTTAGACCTACGAATGGTGTCATCACGAGAACTTTGATCCTCACTATCTCCACCACCGCATTCAAGGCTACCAGAAGCATTGGAACTCAAACTCCCTTGCTCTCCTCCAGAATGACATTCCTCAGTAACATTATATTCGGAATCGTTTTCATCACTTTGTACTTCGATTTCTGGTTCCCAATCCATGGCATCTAGAAATTCCGGAAGCGGGTCCATCAATATATCCAGATCAGCAATTGGAGGAACTTGATATTCTTGGTCAACGAGACTGATGTCGGTTCCTACAGCAAATCTCACTGAAGATGGCCTCCACTCAAAGCCCAAAGCTCCTAACCGTCTTTGTTGGTACATGCTTTGGTAAGGCTCTGGATACGGTATCATGCCTAAAAATAATTCAAAGTTTAGAATCCACAAACTGTAAATGTGAGTTGCGTTGGGTTTACCTCATACACACTTTTATCCACTTTTTGTATCTTTTTATATAATTTATAATACAAATGATTGGGATAATGATATTACTGAAATAATAATCTTATTTGTTGAATAAAACGATTTACAAAATACACTTTGGGCAACTTTTGACCAGTTTCCATTTTAGCTAACCTTTTTTGTACTTTACTTTTCAGGAAAAACAATCTAATTTTCCTTAAAGGAGATTTAGGTGGTCGAAGGCAGCTAAATACAACTTTGACCTATTTCGATTTTTGTCGAGTATTAAGACATTTCCCTTTTAGACATGTGGAAGATAAGATTGGAACCCAGACCGACCCAATTTGAAGGTAAAAAGTCGGTATTTTCACAACTGAGTAACCTTACGGGAATCCCAGATATTGTCTCTATCATTCATTATATGAAGATACAAAAATATGAAAGGAAGGTCACTTCAAATCTTGTTATGGACAAACCTGAATCACATAGGAGATCCTGCATATTCCTTCGATAGGGAGCAAGTTGTGTTTCCTGGGTAAGTTAAAACTCCCAAAACATTAGCAACAAGTAGAGTGTATATTAAAAACTACCGTAGCAATATAACCTTTTATCTATATAAGATCTCTCTATTGACCTGTAAATTATTTAATGTTTCCACATTATATAAATTTGAACGCTGTACGTTGATTAATAATTGATAGGATCTGACCACTTACAACCAAATTGTTGAGGTTCTACAATTCTGTGGAATATTTCAAAATCCAAATAGCACTTCAAATAATTGTGTGTTGATTAAACAAAAAAAAACACTCAAATTGAAACAATAAAGCTACACTCAAATTGAATAAAGCAATACGTTATTTTGCCTTAAAATAAAGATTCAATGCAAATAATACTTTCCGAATAACTTCTGCAGGTGCTTATTGTAAAGAGAAGGTATTTAAAAAGCAAAAAGACTAACAGTAATAACTAACCTGGTCAAGAACATTTCCGTGTGCATCTTTAACGAGCGGCCTGTAATCTCCAAGAAAAAACTGTTGCCAATCGATCGTCAGTAGCAGATGTTGTGTATTTGCATGATTTATGGTGACTTGGTGATGTTTCTTTAAAAAGGATTTTCTAATTTCTAATGCTGCTTTATAATTTTATTTTATACCTGATCATACTTGGCATCATTTTGTGCCTCTCCTTGGCCAGTGCTCAATATATATAACTGACCCACCTCATCAGAAAGTATAATGGATGTCCCATCCCTGTGAATAGAGGATATTCGAAAGAAAAGAATAGGTAAGTTGTTTACATAGATATTTATCATTATTTCTGCTTGTAGGGGAGGGAGGAATAACAAGCATTTCAACATTTTCAATCTAGAATGCCCATTGCGAGGGTATCTTTGGCGGAGCATCGATGTGCCTTTTCAACATAATTATGTGATTTAGAATAATCAAGCTAGAATAATCAACTGTAACAGAAAACTGTGCAGGAGATAGTGTTGTGATGTTAATGAATGCTTGCCAGATTCTGATAATTTAAGCAAGCATTCTCTCTAAGATCTAAGATATAGGTATAGAAATAATCTTACACTACTCTTCGAGTATCAGTTTTGTTGTAGCTACTATCAGATGTATAAGAAAATAATCATACGCAAAAGTAGGCTACCCAAATGCTAAAAATAATTAACAAGTAATCACCCTTAAACACAAATTTAAACACCCCCTTAATTGGCAACCTTTAGACTAACATGTACTATTTGCAGATTCGTATCATCACAAGCTATTGAAGCTATTTCTAAAAGAAACGAGCCATTTTCAGACATTTGACCAATAGTAATATTTTATTGAAGTAGGGGAATAACAAGGGGCCAAATTTCAAGAAGAAAATATATGATAAAGAGACGAGAGAATGGGATTGAAGCATCATGTGTAAACGGACATGAAACAAAAACAAAACACATCAACTTACGGAGAAAATTTGCCATCAACGAGCTTGAAGCGTCCGATTTCAAATATACGAATGGGTAATCCTTCCCATATCTATATAAAATTGAAGCAAAGTAAAATCATCTAAGAAACATGTGACAATAAGCACCAAAAATGGTAAAACAAGAGAGAAAAATGAGGTTCTGAGGAACAAATACTCACATCCCACACTATTGTTTTTCCATCATATCCAGCACTCATAGCTATCCTTGGATTAAAAGGATGAACATCCAAAACGTACGTCTATAAGCACAATTATCAGAAAATTCACACATCAGAATTTGAATGCTTCACTTTTTTTCAATTAAATTGGGATGGCTAATTGCAGTAATATATAAAGTAATTCATGACAATTTTGTTTTTAGCATCATACTTACTAGTGACAAACAAGAACCTTAATCATATTCCCGTTAAAGATCAAGGCTGAAAAAGCTACAAGCTACAATTTTTTATCTGTTTATATCAAAGGCACTTCTATATTACCATGTTTTCGTAAACCACAACTCCACAACACTTTCTTTCAGTTTCTATGTAACCAGCCAAGTTAGTCGAACAGGTCACATCTACAAGTCCCTCAGTTGATCTCTTTTATTATTTATATATTTAACTACATACTCAATATTCCGTTTAAATTTAGTCATTGATTTTTATTTATTTTTTGACCTAATTTCAGCATTCGATATAGTGTTGAAATGTGAATCTTACTGGGTAAAGATTAAAAGAAAGATGAAATATTACAAACTGAAAAGTAGAATCACTTACAGATTCACTGTGACCTGTCAGAGAATGGACTAAGCTGCCATCAACAGCATTCCAGACACATATTCTGCAATCTGCTTACGATATAAATGAGAACAACTAACTCGAAACTTCTTTATTCCAAAAAAAAATAGCAACTTTAGCAAGCAACTAGGCATTCAAAGAACTTGATGCTGGAAACAATTTAGAATAGAAGAATATTAACTTTATTGTATTCCACTTACCCATGATTGCAGCAAGTACAAAACGATTGTCAAGACTCCATACAATCATGTTAACACCACGTGGAGTAGGAAGAATCCTTTGGCGTGGACCTCCTCTTGGTGGTTGAGGCGGCATTGGAGGTGGAGGAACTTTCAAATGATAAGCTCGTGTCCATCTTCCAACTCTTCCCTAAAAGTCCAAGAATATACTATTTTAGCGGCTGCAATAAAAGGTTAAAGGAAACAATACAACTTGCAAGATGGTTGGATGGGCAAGTTGGGTAACAGGTCAAAACAAGCTTGGGTTTGAACATGTCAATTTTCAAAATTTTAGTACAGCCAGGTTGGACTGGCCGATGTATACTTATTTGTCAACTTTTTAATTTTTTTATAGATAATTAATGAGTTAACTAAGAACTTAGTATACGAGACTTTCAACTCATTTGACCTGTTTCGCTCATTCGACTCGTTCCCCTTTTAGCTAAAAAAATTTTTAATAGACCCATATGAGATATAGCATAACCCGAGTACGCCCATATATAAATGGATCGAAATTACCAGCTCTGGAAGATACTAATTGCAAAGAGATCATGGAGATTAAACAAGTTATAAAATTTTCAGAGAATAAGAATTAAGAATGGTATATGGAATATCTCACATGAGATCTACGTGATTTTGGAACCCAAATAATTGCACTGCCATCACGGGAACACGTAACAATGTTGTCATGGGTAAACCTGGAAAATTAAACATTTGTTTAAAATAACTTACACTATCTTGACATGGGTGAAGCGTCATTGAACATTAAATGTCAATATATTTAAAACAAATATATCAAATCGGGAGGGGACTTGGACTATAACGTAAACTAGATGAAAATTCATAATAGAACAATATATTTAAGCACCATGTATTTTTGAACTTTGGAAGATTTTCTTCTTTCGAGGCATCAGATAGAGAAATTCTAGAAGTCACAGCACATCCACTGCATCACAATGCAAATACCTTTTTGTATCAGCCATATTATTATAAAATATTCAAAGAAAAATAGTTGATAATTGTACCTAAACTGTACATAATTAACATCATTTTCATGGCCAGCTAAAATATCCATCTCATGATTAGGTTGCTCTGGATCATCATTGCTAGGCTTACAAGCATTCCAAACCTGCAAGTAATTAATATAGAAAGACTAACGTCCACTTTGCATTGGTCATTCAAATTCTAATTTTCACTCAGTTTTGGATCTTTAAAGAAAATAAATTAATAGTTACAAGAAAGAAAATAGGGAAAACCATGTGTAATTTTGTGTGTTCTAGACTTGGAAGAAGAGAAAGTCAAGTGTTACGAAATAACTATTTTCATGTTCTGGAGTTAAAGTCAGCAAGAAAGATGAAAGAAGCTAATAATTCTACGATTTGACATCATTCATTTGTAGTACTGTCATTAAGAACTCCCCTTCAGTTCCTTTCTTAATCACACACACACACACGCACACGCACACACATTATATACGAACTTGAGAGCGTGAAACTTTTACGCTATTTCCAGTACTTTTCTTTCTATCCGTGTATTATACTAAAGAATACTGTAATTATGGGTCATAGTTATATACATGGAGTGAAGAAAAGTGATATAAACAATGATACACTAAAATTTATGGAGATTGACTTGGAGAGCAACACAATAAATCAATCTTGAAAAATCATGATGAATGAAAATCAAACGTAGGTGTACCCTTGCAAAAGTGTCGGAACTTCCGGTGACAAAAACAGTTCCACTAGCATTGAATGAGCAGCAAAATATCTGATGACTTTGTGGAACAAAACTTGATGTTGATGGACCATTACCTTTCCCTATTGTTACAAATATGCTTTAAATAAGTCAGTTTTCAAAAAAAAAAAAACATCACATTTGTTAAGAGCCCAAGTAATATAGGACTAACCAGCTTGAGGTTCAGGAGGCTTGGGGATATACATACGTGGAGTGAACTGAGAGTGTCTAGCATCCCAAATCCTACATGATCCATCATCAGATGACCTACAGAAAGAAAGAAATAAAAAGGTCATAAAAAGTTCAAATTTGAACCCGTACGAAATAAGGTCATCAACTAGGAGGTGTCCAATTTGCATTTTTAAAGTGATTATGAAGGGAAAAATAAACAGAGGAGCTTACGAGAGTAGCTGATAAACAGAGCCCAGTCTAGGACTAAAGGCAATGGCTGTAACTGCCCCCGTGTGACCACGTAAAACCGAAATTGGAAGTCCATCAGCTATTCGCCACTGCAGCAAAAGAACATTCAGTTGACAATACTCAAGATTTCAAATAAGCATACAATTATTTGATTTACAGTATGCGGTATCTTACAACTCGGATAATGCAGTCATTCGATGCAGAAGCAACTAGCGCATTGTTGAAGCTAACAGCAAGGTCTGTAATGTCACCCTGTTGAAACATATAACGTGATGGATAATATTTTGACCCAATGGGAAACATATGATAAAATATAAAATGCATTTGTATGTTAGTTAAACTCACTTCATGCCCACGACAGCTGGCCAAGCAATATGCGGTTTCCATTGACCAAATTTTTACAAGACGATCATCTGAACCAGTGATGACATATCTACCTAATCGGTCAAATATCGCTGGAATAAAGCAGGTTGTTAGATTCAGTGTACACCAAAATCAAGGTTGAAATTATAGAAGACGATCAGCAACACAAGAAGTATGTTAACACAAAAAAAATTGCTTGCATGTAAAAAAAAACACATAAAATGCCAAAAAGAGCTGCAGCAAAAACATTAAACAAAACATACTTTCACTACAATAATAATTTGAGAAGTCCAAAAATCATTTCCATTTATTGCTACAAGTATACAGAATTTTTAGCTTCCACTACATGTATTGTGTGTGTGTGTGTGTGTGTGTGGGGTGGGCAAAAAAGTTTGGCTTACCACAATAGACAGCATTTCGATGACCTCTAAGCCTCTTAAGATTCTCCATCTTTTGAACCATGGTAGATGGTTTCACAATGGCATAAGAAGCTGCCCTAACAGACGGTGCACGATGATGCCTTGCAAACCCTCCACCAATTTCCCTTAGCCCAAGTCCTCGCACCTGATCAGCTTGCATATGAGGCCACCTCATGAATTTTGGAGGGTGTTTCACTTTATTGTCTCCCTTCTTCGCATCATCTGCAAGTAGGAGAGCCCACAAATAAAATTGAGAAGATAGCGTCACAACCCATGGATCCCATGCGATAAATTTTGAGAGATTAGAAACGTCGTATGATTTCATTTATTTCTTTGTAACTTCTAAATAAACAGATGACAATTCAATATGGAAACGAACCGTTACTAACGAACTCATTAACAATAAAAATACACTTAAAAACATAATCCATTTGTCCTAAAAGAAATCTGACATCTAACAGCACAGTTTAATGGAAGTTTTTGACTAAAAGGTGGTGACTTCAACCCATTTACTAATGTCAGGATCGATTTGGGTTGCATACGTACGTTCTATGTCAAGCAGGTCAAAACAAAAATATATGGTTAACAGAAAAGGGGTCTAACAGGTAAAAGTCACTCAAAGTCTTACTTTAAATGCATACAGCCTTGTTAATCTTTTCAAATAAATAAATTATTATCAGTACTAATGTACTAACATCATAGTTAACGCATTACTTATTATAATAAAAATGGAACAAAATTTATTTTGTTTTGTGGGTGTACCCGCGCAGCCTGTTTCGGCCAGTACCAAATCCAATCCTTACTAAAAAGGCCCTTTCAACCCAAACCAGTATTCACCAGTTACCCAACCCACCCATCTTGCCACCTCTATATATACACGTCAATCATAATAAATGGAGAAAATTTGTAGATAAATTTTACAGTTTTTCAATGACTACCAAACAAATTGTTAATTTGAGTTTAACTTCCCAGATGTTTAATTATTTTGGTACGCATGGAATAGCAGCCAAAAGATTTATCACTACATAATATAATATAATAATAATAATATAATATAAGTTATGAAATACCGCTCAGAAGTGAAAAGGATCCAGTTCCTAATAAAGTAGGAACAGCAGAAGCATTAAAAGGAGTCTGGCCAATGAGACCCTGTGAAGAAGAGGCTGCAGCCGCTGCACCACTTAACAGTTGCTTCAACAGCTTTACTAAGTGATCCTTCTCTACATGAGGGTACCTAACCAAACACACATTCAAATCACTCACAGAAATTAATCTTCGAAAACCACTTGTTCTGCATGTATATCAAATTTTGTTTTACGAATTTTACAAATATTACCTCTCCACCAACTTATTGTAGCTCAATGGGAAAGACATGCCATCATCATTTTCATCACCACTTGTAATACCGCTTCTCGAATACCATGAATGATACCTTCTTGGCAGAAGTTGATGCTCGAGAAGCTCATTCCAAAACTGACCATATGTCCGGTGACATGGGCCAGCTGATAAGAAATGCATAATCAAAAAGTAGACCTCACGCAAATCGATATTTGCTTCGGTTCCATTAGCACGTTTATCCACATCTATAAGTTGAGCTCTCTCTTGCACCTTACTGGAAGGGCTTAATGATTTCAAACTCCCCAAAGGTGGTTCATTGGGAGGAAGATTTTTGTGAAGAGCCATATTTCCTATTTCAAATCCTGGAAAATATGCAAAAATGTTATTAATGCATGAATCGCCATAAGGCTACATGCACAAGTGCACAACAAACCTAAATTAATTGTCATTCTGACTTCTAGACAGAATAAAACATTTGTGTTTTGTTTCTTATCCTTGTCACCGTAGTTCTTTTCAAACCAATACACTCTTAATCAACCAATGCTAATGTAAATTTCTACACGTTTTACACTCTGTTCCCTTAAAAAGTTCAGAAATGCGTCTTATACAACAAAGTGGGTCCCCCTACGAAAATCCAACAAAATATGACCAGCGTAAACACTTCGTAACAAAACCCAACAAAATATAATAAAACTAAAACTTAATAGTACTCAACGAAAATCCATGTGGGTCCCCCTACGGAAAACACACGTATTAGTTCCCTCTTCACCAATCACTTTTTACATCATCTAGTCCCCAACCATTAACCAATACAATCCAACCCCTCATCTCCATATGCAATATCAATAACATGTTAACAAAAAATAATAACAATAATAATAATCCAAAAGCAAAATCCTACATATATATAACTGATATTCAAACTAAAGGCCCCACTACATATAACTAATTACACAACCAATCAAACAATTCAACCCTAAAAATATATCATCACAAAAAAAATCATACTATATGCTTTACAAGATAGGGAAACTCACAATTTCAAGAAATTA
The DNA here is from genome assembly GCA_949592205.1 of Helichrysum umbraculigerum. Lineage (NCBI taxonomy): Eukaryota > Viridiplantae > Streptophyta > Magnoliopsida > Asterales > Asteraceae > Helichrysum > Helichrysum umbraculigerum. The sequence goes on along the minus strand of CATIUR010000004.1, from coordinate 140,285,291 downwards.
ACCCAAAATAAACTGCAAAACCCTGAGAATCCACCATACCCTAGCATTTCACTCCACTGCCTCAAACCTCAAATTACTCAACTTTCCTGTAGAAAATACAATCAAAAGACAATCCAATTGGGATCTCTGATTAAACATGCAACAACAAACCTTTATTAACAATAATATACTGAATTAGGTTTTTTATAATAAAAGAGAATTACCCAAATTTTTCGGTTATAATTGATGGGATTATTGTGGGTTGAGTGAGACTGATACAAAAAATCTTAAATGTAGATCCGAATACAAAGAATTTGGATTAAATATTGCCAGAAGAAGAATTGCACTTCATGTATATATGCGTATATATGTATGTGTTTATATATATCAGGAGATATAAAATCGGTAAATTGGAAATTGAATTGGAGTGATGAAGGGAGCTGTTGCTTGTTTCTTAGTTTTACAGAAAACTATATTTTTATTTTTATTTTTTGGGAAGAAAGAAAACGCTGTTACTATTAGGCAGAGAGATATGAAGGCTTCGGGGAGAGAGAGAAAGTGCGAAGAGAGAGAAAGGGGGATGAAAGAAAAAGCGATTTAAGGAAATGTTTGAGACTCAAATGGATATAATCGATTTCTTGAGGGTGAAAAGTGTAACAAATATACATGGTTTGTGGGGTTTTTTTTCCTTTTATGATATATATATATATATATATATATATATATATATATATATATATATATATATATATATCTATATCTATATAACTAAGTTAGGGGACCTTAAATTTTTTTTTGAAAGGCTAAGTATGGAGACCTTAAATGATTTGGCAATTATTTACATATGCCACATCACCAAAATCCTATGTGTCATCATTATATGAAAGAAGTTTGATGACGTGGATTCTCCTACATTCATATGATAAATAAGGTAATACTTTATAAGAAAATTAAAAATTAAAACTAAATTATACTAATTAAATTTAAATTGTCATTAGATAATTAAATTATAACCAATTCAATCCAAACTAATGTGTCATTAGATAATATTTGTAGTAAAATATTTTTATTAAAGTCGAAAATCATGGATTCATTTATATATTTTTTTCCCCTCTAATTTTGTAAGAGGGGTAATTTTATAATTTCTTTATTATTTTTCGTGGTTAGGAAGATTGACCGCAATCTGAGCGGTACCACCCACCCTACCCTACCACCTATAGATGCCCGTCCATAATGTCTCATTTAAGTATTTATATATATCTCATCACTATAGATTGATTTTAATGCACATTAGTTGTTCAATAAAATGCCTAAATAGTTTTATCAATCACTACAATTTATGTTTGTTAAATCTATGCACATATGTCTTGTTCAACAAATTATTGCAACCTTAACAACAAAAATGTTATTATTACCAAACAATTGTTTTAGCTATAGATATCACTTTATAATATACACATCTTTTTCAACCTTCTCAATGTACTCATATATTGTAGGAGAAAAAAATGTGTTCTTATTTCATTTTTAGAGAGTCAAAACTTATAAAATATCATTGATATCGGTAAAAAAAATCTATTTGTTACACAATTTGAAAGTTTTAAGGGGTTAGCTGTCCTCCATCTCTTCATACTTACTTAATTATATTATTAATTTATTTTTTAAATGTTATAAAAATGATCATACAAAGGGAAGTGATTTGGAAACTATTTTTTCTAGCCGTATACCACATATGTATTATAGTGTTGTATAATACAACACTTTAAAACATACGTGATGGTGTACCAATAAAACGATAACAATGTACTAATCATCACTCATATATAAAGTGTATACAACATAAAATTGAATATCATTATTAAAACATTTCATTTACCGTTTTACATTATGATATCTATTATGAAATTATATTTTCTAGCCGTGCATCGCACGGGTTTAACACTAGTATATATATATATATACTTAGTTTATGGACCCGTGACAACACGGGTTTGATGAGAGAACCAAAATTAAAAAATTTATTTAATTCTTAAGTATATAGTTCAGCAAACCATCACTATTAAACAAATATGAGTTTTCAATTACAAAATCAATTCTTTAGAACCAAAACGTAAATACATGTTGGACTTCTTAGCTTTTAAAAGACAGACTCCTCAAATCCAATTAAGTTTACCATGAAGAAATTGCATACATACGGTACTTTAAAAAGATCAATTCCTAGATAAAAATTTCTTCATGCCTTTGGCGGATGGATACCAGCAGATATCCCCCCATTCATAGTTGCATGCTTGCACATAATGTACATAAAACAACTTTTAGCACATGTCAGAGCTAATAAAAGATAGATCAGAAGCTCCCGCCTAAAGCGTTAGATGTTTGGCCAATGAATTGGAATAACACAAGATCATTACCACATACCACAATATTATTATCATTATAGGTACGCAGAAAGTAATTAAAACTGAGAATCACATCAAAACTGGAGCCAGCCAAAACATATAACGCCCCTCATTTAATACAACAATATAATATTAAAACTGGCGGAAGCGACTACTTGAAATACATATTCTATTAAAACCTGCTAGAAATTTTCGCAACCCTTTATACAATATGTTTAACTATTAAACAACCATAATTAACATGTTTACAAACCCGGGGCATTATATACTATAAAACATTATTTATTACAAACTGGATCAGAGTGGCAAGTTTCAAACATTCCCAGCATCAAAACATCCTTCCTGATTACCCACATAATATACATCACCTGCAGGAAGTAAATTGAGGGATTAGCACGAAGCTAAGTGAATGAATAATCAACTACAATTCAATTTAGCTAGCAATCTGTTCACAATCAATAATGCAACAAATATCGTCAAGAGGAACGGTGGTTCCTAGAGACCCTGTTCCGGGTGGCCCCATCAGAACACTTAAATCAACTGTAGGCCAAAACAGTGATTAACCGCTAACTAAATGCTAATCTCCATCAACACATGTACACAACCCTGTGTTGACCAACATTAGCAACCAAGTCCAACTGACAATCGAGTTGACCTCTGGATTATACATTTCAATTCAATGTTCGTCAAACAACCAATCAAATGGCATATCATTTCAAAGTTAGCATACTATCAATAGTAATCCTATAATTACTGATTGAAATCAAACTGACACAACCAAATCAAACTGTGAGTCTCAAATCCACTCACCTGATCGTTTCGTTTCACTTACTCAGCTGTCTTATCTCGCTGAGCTCTTTGTTTATCTGAGAATTACAATCAAACATAAGTTAGTAACGATGTTCTTCGAATATCATACATATGAATACATCTTATAACATGAAAACCAAATCAATATATACACATTTGATAAGTACATTAGCAAACCTATCAAATAATATTAACACATTCAAGATTTAAAAGAAGTTCATTCAAAATTCACATTTCCTGAAAAAGTGTTGAATCCGCCGGATTCATCTGAATCCGTCCGGATTCATTTGAATCCGCCGGATTCCCAACCGGATTCAACACCTTTTCGTTTCCAATTTTGATCAGGTCCTTTTAAAACGAATACGTTCCTGAATACGGTCATGAATACGCCGTATTCAACAAATTTCTAGTTTGCGTTTTTCGGGGGAATCCGCCGGATTCAGGGGAATCCGACCGGATTCCCGTGTTTCGTGCAGAACCCCTGAACCTGCTATGGCATAAACTCAGCAAATACAAACCATATACAAACTAACCACAGCTCGTTTCCAACAGCATGTTTTTAGTCATAAATCATCACATAAACATACACTAACATGTTTAAAGCATCTAATTAGCACCAATTCATATCAATCATTCAATTGCTTATGAACATAACTTTAACTTATAATCATCACTTACCAAATAGATGATGATGAGGATATATAACTTAACACCACAGCTCAATCTTCAGTTACAAGTGTTTGATTAGAGTTTTTAACTTTGGTTTTGGGTTCTCTCAAGGTTTTAGCTTTAGGGTTTTAAGTTTATCAAACTTTCTAAATGAGGAAAGTAAGGAACTTTCCTTTTTGGGAAAGTTTATAAGTCGGTTAACTTTTACACCGACCCGCATCCACTTAAAACTAGTCCCCTTTCGATCTATTGCCTGGAACCTAAAACCCATTTGCGAGAAACTTCTTTTATTGCACCGTCAACTATAGTAAATCAAAACAATCAATAATTTACTAATCACAATAAGTCCTAAGGCTTATTTAATTAAGTTCCGCAAATAAACAAATAATATCAAATAATTTCTAATACAATTAAATATAGCAATTTAAAATTAGAAATTACCGGACCAGAAGAGAGGATGTTACAACTCTCCCCCCCTTAGAAAGATTTCGTCCCCGAAATCTCATCACGATCAAATAATCCAGGATATCTGGATCTCATACTTTCCTCAGTTTCCCAAGTTAGGTTTTCACCTAAACTATGTTTCCATTTCACTAACACCATGGGAATCTGTTTCTTCCTAAGTTTGGTAACTTTTCTATCAAGAAGTTCTACTGGTTCTTCAACTAACTTCTGACTCTGATCAACTTTCAAATCTTTCAAAGGAAGAATCTGAGACTGGTCTTCAACGTTACATTTCCTCAAATAACAAATGTTAAACGTATCATGAATACCAGCAAGCTCTGGAGGAAGATCCAATGTAACAGACTGATCATTAACAATCTGACGAATTCTAAACGGTCCAATATATCGAGGAGCCAATTTGCCACGTTTCCCAAACCGTATTACCCCTTTCCAAGGCGAAACTTTTAAATAAACAAGTTCACCTTCAACAAAAGTAACTGGTCGACGTTTAGGATCAGCATATTGTTTCTGTCTATCACGTGCAGCTTTCAACTTTTCACGAGCCACTGCTACTTTATCAGCTGTCATCTGAACAATGTCTGGACCTGCAAACTGTTTCTCCCCAGCCTCTAGCCAACAAGTTGGAGTTCTACAACGGCGTCCATAAAGCATCTCATATGGAGGCATGCCAATACTAGAATGATAAGAGTTATTATAAGCAAACTCAACCAATGGCAAATGAGAATCCCAAGAACCACCATACTCTAGAATACAAGCTCTTAACATATCCTCAAGCGTCTGAATCGTGCGTTCTGACTGACCATCGGTTTGAGGATGATAAGCTGTACTAAGATTCACACGTGTACCCAATTCATGCTGCAAACTCTGCCAGAAATGAGATACAAACCTTGGATCTCTATCAGATACAATCGATAATGGAATACCATGCCGAGTAACAATCTCATTCATATACAACTGTGCAAGCTTACTCAGAGATGCAGTATCACTAGTAGCTAGAAAATGAGCACTCTTGGTCAATCGATCAACAATGACCCAAACCATGTCATTTCCACGGACAGTTCGAGGCAACTTGGTTACAAAATCCATAGTCAAATGTTCCCACTTCCATTCAGGAATCTCAAGCTGTTTCAACGATCCATACGGCTTCTGGTGTTCAGCTTTAACTTGAGAACAAATATGACAAGAACTAACAAACTTTGCTACATCCATCTTCATTGTAGGCCACCAATACAAAGGTTTCAAGTCATTATACATTTTAGTGCTTCCTGGATGTACAGACAATCTGGACTTATGGGCTTCATTCAGAATAACATCCCGAAGACCACCAAACAAAGGAATCCAAACACGAGACTGAAAGGTTTTTAATCCTCTCGAATCCTCCAATAACAATTCCTTTCGATTCAATATAATTTCAGATTTCAAATTATGATCTAACAAAGCCTCTAACTGTGCAGCTTTTATCTGACCCACCAAATCAGAAGAAACTTCTAAACGCATAAAATAAACTCGATCAGAAGTTACCTTGCGGCTTAAAGCATCAGCAACCACATTGGCTTTCCCTGGATGGTATTTAATCTCACAATCATAGTCTTTGATTAACTCTAACCATCGTCTCTGACGCATATTCAACTCTTGTTGCGAAAATATATACTGAAGACTCTTGTGATCTGTACAAATAACACATTTGGTACCATACAAGTAATGCCTCCAGATTTTCAAAGCAAACACAACCGCTGCAAGCTCTAAATCATGGGTAGGATAATTTCTTTCATGAGGTTTAAGCTGACGAGAAGCATAAGCAATCACACGATCTCGCTGCATTAAAACACAACCCAAACCCGCAATCGATGCATCACAATAAACAACAAAATCATCGGACCCATCTGGCAATGCTAACACAGGAGCCTGACATAACAACTGTTTCAGAGTCTGAAAAGCAGCTTCCTGTTGTTCAGTCCATACAAACTTTTCATCCTTACGGGTCAATTTAGTCAACGAACCGGCAATTTTAGAAAAATCTTTAATAAACTTCCGGTAATAACCCGCCAAACCAAGAAAACTCTTTATTTCAGAAGCAGACTTTGGAGCTTTCCAATTCATTACAGCTTCAATCTTTGAAGGATCAACTTTAACACCATCATTACAAATAATATGACCCAAAAATTGTACCTCCCGAATCCAGAATTCACATTTAGAAAACTTTGCATACAAGTGTTCTCTCTTTAAGGTTTCCAATACCAATCTCAAGTGCATTCCATGCTCTGATTCGGATTTAGAATATACCAAAATGTCATCGATAAACACAATCACAAATTTATCAAGAAAAGGTCGACATACACGGTTCATCAAATCCATAAAAACTGCGGGAGCATTCGTCACACCAAAAGGCATAACCAGGAATTCAAAATGGCCATACCTGGTTCTAAATGCAGTTTTAGGAATATCACAATCCCTAACACGAACTTGATGATAACCTGATCTCAAATCAATCTTTGAATAAAATGAAGATCCCTGCAACTGATCAAATAAATCATCTATCCGAGGCAGAGGATATTTATTCTTTACTGTCCTTTTATTCAATTCCCTATAATCAATGCACATTCTAAAAGACCCATCTTTCTTTTTCACAAACAGAACTGGTGCACCCCAGGGAGAAGAACTAGGTCTAATAAACCCTTTATCTAACAACTCCTGTATCTGATTCATCATTTCACGTATCTCAGATGGAGCTAATCTATAAGGGGCTTTAGCTATAGGTAAAAAGCCAGGAACAAGATCAATCTGGTATTCAACTTCCCTAACCGGTGGTAAACCAGGTAATTCATCAGGGAATACTTCCGGATACTCAGAAACAACCGGTACATCAGAAAGGGACTTCTTTTCTAACTTAGCATCAATCACATATGCTAGATACGATTCACAGCCCTTGGACAAAGATTTCCTAGCTTTCATCATACTAATCAAAGGTATACAAACATTATCCCGTTCTCCTCGAGCCACGACATATGACTTTTCAGAGATTGGAATTCTAATCAGCTTATTGTGGCAATCTATGCTTGCTTTATACTGACTTAACCAATCCATACCAATAATCACATCAAAACTAGCAATTGGCATCAACAAAAAGGAAATTGGGAAAGTCTGGCTATCTATCATAATACTAGCTCCAATTACCGAGGTGGTAACAGGAACCGATTTGCCACTAGCTATTTCTACTTCAACTGGGTTTGTAATCACAGTAGGCATCATTTTCAACTTATCACAGAAGTACACAGATACAAACGAACAATTTGCACCAGAATCAAACAAAACACGAGCTGGTACAGAATTTACAAGAAAAGTACCCGTGATCACGTCATCTGTATGGACAGCTTCATCAACTGTCATTTGAAAAGCCCTACTAACTGCAGATGGCGGAGTCTTCCGCTTCTGACCAGAAGAAGCTGATGTACCAACAACTGTCCCCGAACCCTGTCTCTTAGCCTCAGAACACTGATTTGCACGATGACCTTCCTTATGGCAATTCCAGCACACATAAGTAGGAAAAACACAATCTTTGGCTTCATGACCAATCACGCCACATTTCACACATCTAGTGGTTTGCACAGTACACGGCCCAAAATGTCTAGCTCTACACTTAATACACCAATTGGGACGATCAGAAGTACCACCACGACTTTCTTGTTTCTTACCCTGCTGATTTCCTTGCCACCGTTGCTTACCTTTACCAGAAGATTCACTCCTAGATTTCTGAGAAACTATTTCTTTACTTGGTACTTGTTGAGGTTTCAAATCACTGTCAACAGATCGAGCTAACATGAAAGCTTGAGGAAGAGAGCTCGCTAATCTCACTGAAGTTCGATAATGATTAGGTAAAGTACCCACAAACTGTTCTATCTGAGTTCTCTCATCAGGAACCCACTGCTGAACAAACCTGAGTTTCTCTGTAAACTGATTTATCAAAAATCATCCATTGACATGTTATCAGTTAATTGCAAATCCATAAACTCTTTTCTAATCCTAGCTATATCATAGTTTGAACAATACTGCTTACAAACTTCATTACGAAAGTCAGACCATCGGATAGATGCTTTCTGAAAAGAAGTTAATACAGAAGTAATCGAATCCCACCAATTCATAGCTGCTCCTTTTAAAAGTTGAGTTGCATAAGGAACTTTCAGTTCTTCCTCACATTGACAGACTTCAAATTTCTTTTCAACGTCTCTCAACCAATCTAGAGTCACAGAAGGATTCGTGCTACCCGAATACACAGATGGATTACTGCTCATAAAGGTTTTAAAAGAACACACCTTTTGCTTTGACGGTGAAATCGTACCAAACACAGGATGAGAAGATTCAGCCTCTTTTTGTTGTTTATACATTCTAAGCGCTTGGTTTTCCTCTTCCAAATGAAGCAAATACTGATCCCTTTCTGCCTCCTCTCTAGCATAGAAAGAAGTACCAGCATGTTCATTACGGTCATCATGAGTCTCAGCAGCAACTTCAGGCCTTGAGGCATTATTAGGGTTAACAGGTAGTTGCTCGTTATCCGCCATATCTGTAAACACCACAACAGCTTACAAATCATTAGTCGTTAGCACCTATTCTACTAACAGCTTTACATTCAGTACGTAATCCCATTCCCAAGAATGTTTGACACAACACAATCAAAGTTTAGGATTGAACATACAATCATATTCAATTGCCCCAAACTATTGCTCTGATACCAACTTATAACGCCCCTCATTTAATACAACAATATAATATTAAAACTGGCGGAAGCGACTACTTGAAATACATATTCTATTAAAACCTGCTAGAAATTTTCGCAACCCTTTATACAATATGTTTAACTATTAAACAACCATAATTAACATGTTTACAAACCCGGGGCATTATATACTATAAAACATTATTTATTACAAACTGGATCAGAGTGGCAAGTTTCAAACATTCCCAGCATCAAAACATCCTTCCTGATTACCCACATAATATACATCACCTGCAGGAAGTAAATTGAGGGATTAGCACGAAGCTAAGTGAATGAATAATCAACTACAATTCAATTTAGCTAGCAATCTGTTCACAATCAATAATGCAACAAATATCGTCAAGAGGAACGGTGGTTCCTAGAGACCCTGTTCCGGGTGGCCCCATCAGAACACTTAAATCAACTGTAGGCCAAAACAGTGATTAACCGCTAACTAAATGCTAATCTCCATCAACACATGTACACAACCCTGTGTTGACCAACATTAGCAACCAAGTCCAACTGACAATCGAGTTGACCTCTGGATTATACATTTCAATTCAATGTTCGTCAAACAACCAATCAAATGGCATATCATTTCAAAGTTAGCATACTATCAATAGTAATCCTATAATTACTGATTGAAATCAAACTGACACAACCAAATCAAACTGTGAGTCTCAAATCCACTCACCTGATCGTTTCGTTTCACTTACTCAGCTGTCTTATCTCGCTGAGCTCTTTGTTTATCTGAGAATTACAATCAAACATAAGTTAGTAACGATGTTCTTCGAATATCATACATATGAATACATCTTATAACATGAAAACCAAATCAATATATACACATTTGATAAGTACATTAGCAAACCTATCAAATAATATTAACACATTCAAGATTTAAAAGAAGTTCATTCAAAATTCACATTTCCTGAAAAAGTGTTGAATCCGCCGGATTCATCTGAATCCGTCCGGATTCATTTGAATCCGCCGGATTCCCAACCGGATTCAACACCTTTTCGTTTCCAATTTTGATCAGGTCCTTTTAAAACGAATACGTTCCTGAATACGGTCATGAATACGCCGTATTCAACAAATTTCTGGTTTGCGTTTTTCGGGGGAATCCGCCGGATTCAGGGGAATCCGACCGGATTCCCGTGTTTCGTGCAGAACCCCTGAACCTGCTATGGCATAAACTCAGCAAATACAAACCATATACAAACTAACCACAGCTCGTTTCCAACAGCATGTTTTTAGTCATAAATCATCACATAAACATACACTAACATGTTTAAAGCATCTAATTAGCACCAATTCATATCAATCATTCAATTGCTTATGAACATAACTTTAACTTATAATCATCACTTACCAAATAGATGATGATGAGGATATATAACTTAACACCACAGCTCAATCTTCAGTTACAAGTGTTTGATTAGAGTTTTTAACTTTGGTTTTGGGTTCTCTCAAGGTTTTAGCTTTAGGGTTTTAAGTTTATCAAACTTTCTAAATGAGGAAAGTAAGGAACTTTCCTTTTTGGGAAAGTTTATAAGTCGGTTAACTTTTACACCGACCCGCATCCACTTAAAACTAGTCCCCTTTCGATCTATTGCCTGGAACCTAAAACCCATTTGCGAGAAACTTCTTTTATTGCACCGTCAACTATAGTAAATCAAAACAATCAATAATTTACTAATCACAATAAGTCCTAAGGCTTATTTAATTAAGTTCCGCAAATAAACAAATAATATCAAATAATTTCTAATACAATTAAATATAGCAATTTAAAATTAGAAATTACCGGACCAGAAGAGAGGATGTTACAAAACATGTCAACATTGCCAATATAGTTAAAGTCTTGGCCCGATATAGGCTAAAAAGAATAACACGGAGTGACCCCCTCAAAGGTAAATGGGTCAAAATTGCCACCTATCAAAACTACACCTATGCTAAAATAAAGATTCCGGTCTTCATCGTTAAGTAATCAAAAAGAATAGACTTTTAGATATCATAACGGCTATATATACTATTGTTTCATTAACCACTATTGTGTCAACAGTTAATAGTGAAGTCTTACCCACGTTTAAACTCAAATCAACTTCAGTGGCCCGAAAATTGGAATGCAAACTTGTGCAGCCCATAACCCCACCTACAATACTTATGAAGTTTTTTGGGTTCGTTAAGAAAAAGAAACACTGTTGAACCATAAGACAACCACTGCATATACAACAAAGCAAGAATAAATATAGAGAGTAGTATAATATATTGTAAATTAAAATAGAATGCAGCTGTAACAAATGCAAAATAGATGTCCTTGTGAACATAAAATCTTTCAGCCCTAGCACAACTATGATCACCTGATTGTAGAGCAGCTCTAACAGCAACTTGTGAAACCTAAATTTAGTTCAAACAAACTATTAAACAATTGATGCCAAAATTATACAAAATTGATCTAAACTCGAACATTCATATATGAGGCACATACACATCATCACACACAATAAATGGATCTTTTCTACCAAGCTCAAGTGTCACAGGTATCAACGTGTCAAAAGCCATTCTCAATATCTGCATTCAAGAATAATAATCTCAAAGAACACATTAAACATTCTTCGCATTATTTTCCAACATTTACTCAGATTAAAAAATATACTACCATTCAACCAACACTTGGTGATCCAACAAATATCATTTTCATAATCAAAGGTTAAAGTGCCTAGTAAAAGCAGACGGATGGCCTAATCAAATAGGGCTTACCCAACTATTACCACAAAAAAGTTTACAGGAGCTCCAAAGACTGCAAGGGCAGATTGGAGAATTCGTACATAGATACTTGCTGTTCGAGATTGGAGATTTCGAGATGTGAGCATCGAAGAATAACAAAAGGCACTAAATATTAAAACAGAAGCATAAAAGATTTATGTATAATTGAGCAAAACGAACACCTTAAAAGACAAAAACAACAGGAGAAAAACACCCCATAAAATTGAGCCTAACCGGTTCAATGTGATCTCAGCCATAAGTGAAAAACACCCCTCTGGAAGGCCTCATTCTTTGTTTATTTTGTTTAAGCTTCAATAGACAACAAACACATCTTATGTACCTGATAGTCAAAACCTTCAATGCCATGTTTAAAAGGTCATGAATGACTATAAATATGAATAATGAATAAAAAATAATTTGTTAATAACCAATAAGTTAAAATGCAATAATTATAACAGAAACTATCAATGATATATTTAAATACACTTGATGCTAGAACTATTATTGAATTCCTTTGTTCATCGATAATTAGCTCATAAGTTAAAACAATGAAAACAGTCATACAAAGCTACATCCGAATTCAATCAAAAAACCAGCAAACCATCGAACACAATCCTATAATTTATAAAATTGAACACAAAAGAAACTAATCGAATATCAGTTTATTTGCCTCCATGTTTACCTTTGTCCATGGCAAATCAAGATGATAGGTACATACAATGAAGATTGTAGAATCTTTGACTGCTGATTTGTTCAAAAAGAGTAAAACTTGCAGCAAAGTTGATCATTAGATGGAACCTGACCAACGTTGAACCAAACATATCTGAGAGTCCCGGAATCACTATCAGTTAGTGATTTGGAATCGCAAAGTTTAAAGTTTAATTGTATAAGGGGGGTTGAACACAATTTAAAACTATTTCAGATTTTAACTTAGTTAATTAGTTAGTTTTAAATTGTTTAACAGAAACAGAGTATAACATATATATAGATATGACAATATCAAAGTAACAAAGTAATAGTAGCTTAAATGGTGAATTATATTGATCATAAAATTCACAAGTGTTGAATGCGGAATGGATTAACCAAAATTAATCCAATTCAAACACTTAGCTAATCTATTACAGGATGAGAAGAACAGCAGTGGACAAACACGCTGACTGTTCTCTCGCTGAGCGACAATACGTACTCTAGACAAACTGATCACTGACAAACAAGTGATAAGTACGTTTGAACGACTAGCCTCTACAGTACAAAACACTGGACTATTTATACTATAAGAGTTCCTAAAATATCTCCTATAAAATAGGATCTTGGAATGACACGTGTCGCTGCTTGATTGGTTTGATCTCTTATGAACCGACATTCTGCGGGTCCCAATTCTGTTACCGCAAATATCTCGTTACCTTAAAATCAATCATTTATTGCCACGTAATCTTTCAGACATACTTCTAGTTGGAACGCTCTTGCTGATGTATAGATAAGTACAGTACTTTCTGTACTTAATGATTGAGAGGCTTTATTGAATAGTCACTGAAGATACATTAATTCTCCCCACTCACTGCGAGCTAACATGCTCTTGTAGAATGACTTGAACTATTGATCTTCAGCGACTAGCTGTTATTCTGGCAGTGACTTTTGCCTTTATTGATTTGAAGATGTAAAGCTCTCGCTGTCAAGATCAGCGACACACCAAGTTGAGCTTTAATCTTCCTCAGCATATCAATTCCTTGAGAGTAGAATGAATGACGATCAGCGAAACCAATCTTTAGCAACAGCAGCTTTGATACAATCTATTTCTTCATCGAGTAGTGTTTCGTTGAGTTGGTCAGTGACCAGCGACTCAACATGGTCAGCGACCAGTGACTCAACAATATCATTAAATAAAGCTTGTGTATGTCTCCAAACTGACCAAGAATTTGTAACACCCCCAAATTTAATGAATCGCGGAAGCATACTTTGGGTGTTACTAATCAATACACAAAGCACATAGATATATAATGAACGACCACTACATGCGTCGTTTTACAAATACATTGATTAACGTAAAAGTCTACATATGTTTTACAAAAGACGAGTTCGCTTAGATATTTGAGAGATTCTAATACATATCTAATTTTAGCAAAATATAGAAATGCAGGGAAATCTCTTGATGTTTATATGATTGCATGCGACTCGAGCTACAGTATCCTGATGGGCAGTCCAACTTACTGCTGAGTACCTGAGATAACATGCTAAAAGGTCAGCTATAAAGCTGGTGAGCTCACAGGTTTGATATGATAATATATGATTTGTGAACCGCAAGATTTAATGATTCGATTTACAAAGCATGTAAATAATTGGAGAATGAGTATCACATCAATATTTGTAATTAAACAAATAAGTAAAGATTGATACAACTAACATGAGCACATAGTCTGAGCTTAACTGAGGGGTCAGGATCACAATCAAGTGCCTGATCGAGGGTGCCTCTATGCGTATGCCTAATCAACATACGTTTGAACAAATGATAATGCGTCCGTTTGACAGGTTAGTGCTTGCTAACTCGGACGGGGATTGTCAATCCCATATGGTACCATACACTAACATTCACGCTAAATCATATTAACAGAACTATGCTTCAGAGGACTTTGATTGATTAGATGAAAACAACTCATGCAGCATACGTGATAATTTGATACTTGCGTTCACATGTAAAACAAAACAGAGCATGTATCTCACCCCTAGGTAAAAGCATTTAAAATAGGGGCTATGAGACTCACCTGAGTCTGATGAATTGTTAGCCAACAATTATAATGATTCACAATGATTTGATGTCGTTACAACGACTGAACCTGCAGGGCGTCTTAGACGCGCAAGGTTTTGATAATGATTAGATATTGAACCTGCCGGGCGTATTAAACGCGCAAGGTTTTAAAATGATTAGATGTCTTATCATATCATCTATGCTAGTTGTTCATCCAACTAGTAATGTCCAAATGATTTGGTTTAACTGATTAGATTTGAGTTTTTGAAAGATGTGTACGGCCCGTTGGTGAGTTTTTGGTAATAATAATCTCAACTATTATTATTATACTTTGATTGTTGTATCGTATTTAAATTGTTATAGTTAAAACTGCTAGTTATAGGTTTCTGCCGAAAGTTATGGTTTCTGCCGAATAGTTTCTACCGAAGGTTAAGGTTTCTGCCGAAGGTTATAGTTTATGCCGAAGGTTATAGTTTCTGCCGAAGGTTATAGTTTCTGCCGAAGGTTATAGTTTCTGCCGAAGGTTATAGTTTCTGCCGAAGGTTATAGTTTCTGCCGAAAGTTATAGTTTCTAGATTTTTAACTCGATGAACACTCTATTTAACCAACTTCTAGACCGATTCAAGTCTAACCAAAAATCACACATGTTCTCGTAGGTGTCTAGATCATTTCTGCAATTTATCACGATTTTACAAGGTCCTTTACTATTTTAAACAAAAACAAAAATAAATATGATGGGTGGTCGGTCTCGTCTCAACAGTGAGGTCAGTCCAAAGACTCGTGTTTTTAGCTATGATCCGTGAGGATCTGGTCCGAGGGCCAAACACGAAAGTTGTAGCTGGTATCTTAATGAACATTTTTCGTTTAGATGTCATGAGTTGGTTCTTCCTAGATTTCGAGATATAGGTGTTTTGGTGAGTCGGTTTTTAAGAGACAGAATCTGTCTTTCATACATACACATGAAAAACGTACTTTATGCTTTGATTTGGACATAATATTGTTGGATAAGCAACATAACATGTAAATCTATGAAAACCATGAAAATCTAGAGAGAGAAGTTAGGGTTTTATACCAAATTCGTGATCTAGAGAGAGAGTAGAGTGAGATGGTGCTAGTTCCTTGTCCTTGCTTCCTCTTCTTGTGTTTTCTTCAAGCAAGATGATTGTAGAATATGGTGGTTGTATGATGGATGATGGTGGCTGAAAGGGGGAGAGGAGAGGATTCAAGTGTGTGTTTTAGTGAGAAGTTAGAGTGAGAGTGTGAGAGGCAAGAATGAGTAAATTGTGGATCTTGTTTGATGGTCTTATGGTCAAATAATGGGAACCAAGATCCACAAAGAGGGGGATGTGTTTGGGACAGATATTTTCGACCCATGGGCCCCACAAGGGTGTGTTTTGTTTAATTTTTGTTCCCCCAAAGTTACGTAGTGCGCGGTGTTCGTTTACCCGATCGTTTCGTCGTCCGATTAAACTTAAAACGTATTATATGTGCGTTTTTGTAAACGATTTAAAACTCGATATTTTTAACTTGAAGTAATACTTAATATTACTTAGAAACACTTATTAAGATGTTTGATATTGTGACGGTATTGATTTGCGTGATCGTTCAACGATTAATAAATCACGTAACGGTATTAGACGTTATAATTGATTACGCGTAATTGCGTAAATTTTAATTGAAGTGTTTTATCAAAATACTTGGAAAGGAATTATAAAAATATAATTTTCATAAATTTCATTTGTCGGGCGCGTTCCGCGCATTTTGGTCGTTTCTGAGCATTTTACATGTTACGAACTGCTTATGAAATATTATCAAAATAATATTTAGGAAATAATAGCGTTATTAAATAATTTCATATTATTTAATAAAATGTGTTCACCAACGTCCGTATTAATGAGTCGGAATCCATCCGCTTGAAATAATTGCACGATTAATCTTAAATTACTTACGTGTATATATTTTCCAATATATATAATGATACATACAATTAGCCTAATATAGAACTAATTACATGTATTATAAAGTGATTAGGTACTAATAACTAGTCCTAATTTTTCGGGTGTCACATTCTCCCCTTGTTAAGAGAATTTCGTCCCGAAATTTAGCTCTGAGTCGGGAGTGGAGTAGAATCAGTGAATAATTGAGGATACTTGAGTCGCATTTGGTCTTCTCGTTCCCAAGTGAATTCCGGACCACGCCGCGAATTCCACCGGACCTTAATGATGGGAATACGACTTTGTTTAAGCTGCTTGACCTCACGGTCCATGATCTCCACTGGTGTCTCGACAAAATGAAGTTTGTCGTCGATTTGAATTTCCTCGAGCGGAATAATGAGTGTCTCGTCGGACAGGCATTTCTTTAGGTTAGAAACGTGAAATACGGGATGCACGCTACTGAGCGGAGGAGGTAGCTGCAATCGATAAGCTACTGGACCAATCCTTTCAAGGATCTCAAAAGGTCTGATGTATCTAGGGTTTAACTTCCCACGTTTACCAAAACGAATGACACCTTTCCAAGGTGATACTTTGAGCAATACTCGATCCCCAACCTGGAACTCGAGATGCTTTCGTCTCACGTCAGCATAACTTTTCTGACGATCCCGTGCGGCCTTCAGCCGTTGCTGGATACCAACGATCTTCTCGGTGGTTTCATGAATGATTTCAGGACCAGTGAGTTGACTATCTCCAACTTCGGTCCAACAGATAGGCGATCGGCACTTACGACCGTACAATGCCTCAAAAGGTGCAGCTCTAATACTAGTGTGGTAACTGTTGTTATATGAGAATTCGCACAAAGGTAAATGATGCTCCCAATTTGCACCGAAATCAATTACGCAGGCGCGTAACATATCTTCCAGTGTTTGAATAGTCCTTTCACTTTGGCCATCGGTTTGTGGATGATAGGCTGTACTCATATCTAAACGAGTACCCAATGACTTTTGTAATGATTGCCAAAAGTTAGATGTGAATCGGCTTTCTCTATCAGAGATAATTGAGATTGGAATGCCGTGCCTTGTTACGATCTCCTTCATATAGATTCGCGTGAGACGTTCCATTTTGTCGGTTTCCTTCATAGCAATGAAGTGAGCAGATTTGGTTAGACGATCAACTATTACCCATATAGTATCGCAACCACTTGATGTTTTCAGGAGTTTAGTGATGAAATCCATGGAGATTTGCTCCCATTTCCATTGAGGGATTTCCGGTTGCTGGAGTAAGCCGGAGGGTTTCTGATATTCGGCTTTAACCTTAGAACATGTGAGGCATTTGCTGACGTACGTGGCAATCTCTGCTTTCATGCTCGGCCACCAGTACAGTCCCTTGATGCCATGATACATCTTGTCCGATCCATGATG
The DNA here is from genome assembly GCA_949592205.1 of Helichrysum umbraculigerum. Classification (NCBI taxonomy): domain Eukaryota; kingdom Viridiplantae; phylum Streptophyta; class Magnoliopsida; order Asterales; family Asteraceae; genus Helichrysum; species Helichrysum umbraculigerum. The sequence continues at coordinate 140,267,358 of CATIUR010000004.1, read as the reverse complement.
TATAGAGTATTTGGACTTGTGAGCTTCATCCATCACAAAGTCTCGAAGATTCCCAAACTTGGGTAACCAGATTCGGTTTGCGAAGTACTTGACTCCATTGGGTTTGGTTTCAAATTGATTTTCCATATTTCGCAAGGCCTCTTCCTTGATGTTTTCAGGTTTCAATGCTTCGAGTTGAGCAGTGAGGATTTGAATGATTAGATTATTATGAATGATAATACTGAGGGCTCGGACTCGAAGAGGTTTGGTGCGCTCTTTTCGACTTAAGGCGTCGGCAACTACATTTGCCTTGCCCGGATGATACTTGATTTCGCAGTCATAGTCGGTGAGCAACTCGACCCATCGTCGTTGCCTCATATTGAGATCCTTCTGATCAAATATGTGCTGGAGACTCTTGTGATCAGTGAAGATGGTACATTTTGTGCCATACAGATAATGTCTCCAGATTTTGAGTGCGAACACTACGGCTCCTAATTCGAGATCATGGGTTGTGTAGTTCTTCTCGTGAACTTTAAGTTGTCGGGAGGCGTAAGCTATGACTTTCTCTCGTTGCATCAACACGCAACCAAGTCCCTGATGCGAAGCATCGCAGTATACCACGAAGTCTTCGTTACCTTCGGGTAGTGATAGGATAGGCGCACTGCAAAGCTTTTGCTTTAATAACTGGAATGCTGACTCTTGCTTATCAGTCCAATTGAACTTCTTCTCTTTCTGAGTCAGTGTTGTGAGTGGTTGTGCTATCTTGGAGAAATTCTCAATGAAGCGTCGATAGTAACCAGCCAGTCCTAAGAATTGGCGTACTTCGGTCGGTGTTGTCGGTGCTTGCCAGCACTTGATAGCCTCGATCTTTGAGGGATCAACATGAATTCCCTGACTGTCAATTACATGACCAAGGAATTGGACAGTTTGCATCCAGAACTCACACTTGGAGAACTTAGCATATAACTCTTCGTGTCTGAGAAGTTCTAGAATGACTTTGAGATGCTGCGCATGTTCCTCCTCGTTGCGCGAGTAGATAAGAATGTCGTCGATGAAGACAATGACAAACTTGTCGAGATATGGTTTGCACACTCGGTTCATAAGATCCATGAATACTGCCGGTGCGTTAGTCAAACCAAAGGCCATAACCTGAAACTCGTAATGACCATAGCGAGTTCGGAAAGCAGTTTTCAGAATATCTTCATCGCGAACTCGTAACTGATGATAACCCGATCGTAGATCTATTTTTGAATAGATGCTTGACCCTTGGAGTTGGTCGAACAGGTCATCAATACGGGGAAGTGGATAACGGTTCTTGATGGTTAATTTGTTCAACTCTCTGTAGTCGATACACATCCTGAATGAACCGTCCTTCTTTTTCACAAACAGGACCGGAGCTCCCCATGGTGAAGGACTCGGTCTAATGAATCCCTTATCCAGGAGTTCCTGCAACTGAGTAGACAACTCCTGAAGTTCTGAAGGGGATAAACGATATGGTGCTCGTGCCACGGGTGCTGCCCCAGGCACAAGATCTATTGAGAACTCAACTTGCCTTGGTGGTGGAAGACCAGGTAATTCTTCAAGAAAGACTTCTGGAAAGTCTCTGACGATGGGCACATCCTCAAGTCGCTTCTCTTCAGACTTCTTCTCAATAACATGAGCGAGGATTGCCTGATACCCTTTCCTAAGGTACTTGCGAGTCTTCATGCAGGATATGATATTCAATCTCGTCCCACTGGTCTCCCCTTGTATGATCAAAGTACTACCAGTGACGAGAGGAATACGAATGATCTTGTCATGACATACAACTTCAGCTCGATGCTTGGATAGCCAATCCATGCCTACTACTATGTCAAAACTTCCAATCTCGATGGGTATGAGGTTTATGGGAAATAGTTCATTTGCGAGGTTTAGGATGCAATTTGGTATTACGCTATCGGCCTCGATCAATTTGCCATTAGATAACTCTACAGTGTACTTAGCTTCTAAGGCAACAGGGGGAATGTCTAATAGTGGGCTAAATTCCTCAGATATAAAACTCTTATCAGCACCAGTATCAAACAAAATTGAAGCAGTTAAATTGTTGAGAAGAAACATACCCGTGACCACATTAGGGTCTTCACGGGCCTCTCCAGCATTCAGCACAAAAGCTCTGCCCCTAGCATTGTTGTTGTTGTTCCCTTTGTTCTTCAACTTTGGACACGCATTCCTGAAGTGTCCAGTGTTTCCACACTCATAGCATGCTCGGGGTTGGTTGTTGTTGGTGTTGGTGTTGAGGTTGGTTGCTGGTGCTCGACAGTCTTTGGTAAGATGTCCATATTTCTTACAGTTGTTACAGGGTGTACTACAAGGACCATCATGATGATGATTGCACTTTGAACAGTAGGGTTTACTTCCAGTGTACCCTTTCCTCTCTCCAGAACCTGATGTGTCATTCTTGACAGTCTCAGTCCTTTTGAAGGTCTGCTGGTTCTGATTTCCAGACCACTTTCTCTTGTTGTTGTTCCCAGAAGATGAGACAGGGTTTCCTTGGCTCTCTTGCATAGCCATGAGCTCATGAGCTAATCGAATTGCTCCCTGAATGGTGGTTTTGCCGGAAGAAGCGACGTTCCCCCGGACAGGTTCCGGAAGACCGCGAATGTACCTCTTGACCTTGTCGGTCTCAGTGCTTACTAAGGCTGGGCGGAGGGTTGCCAGTTGTTGAAACCTAGTGGTATAACCAACAATGTCGTTTCCTTGAACCTTAAGATGCCAGAACTCCTCATATAGCTTCTCGAGTTCTTCAGATGGGCAATACTCATCTGTGAGCATTTTCTTCAGATCTTCCCAGGGAAGTAGATAGGCGGTATCTATACCCACAGACTGGGTATACGAGTTCCACCAGGTGAGGGCACCGTCAGCAAGGGTGCATGTGAGAAACTGAACTCTATCCCCTTCCGCACATTTGCTAATGCGAAAGACGGATTCCATCTTCTCAACCCATCTGATTAGGCCGATGGCTCCTTCAGTTCCTTTAAAACTCAGGGGTTTGCAGTTTTGGAAATCCTTGTAGGAACAAGGCTTGGTAGTGGGAGGGGTATTGGCAGTACCACTATTCCTTTCGGGGGTCTCTGACGAATGTCGCGCCAAGGCTTCAGTCACAGCCTGAGAGATGATAGATGCCATCTGGGCATCAGTGTAAGTCCTTGACTTTGGCGGCATGATTTTCCTGAGAATAGAATGATAGGGTTCGTGAGAGATTGTCCATAAATGATGATTATCATAGATGTACATATACAAATGCGGTAATATACAACATCACAATATGACAATCAACACTATAGAACAATCAAGAGGAGTTGAATAACCATCTCTACTGACTAGCAACTACGTGCTAACTAGCCTGGTTATTTGAATTGTTTTGAGTTGGGTAAGGTCTCGCTCGAAGTGACTCGGTGGTCCTCCTAGCTACCTATGAGTTTCGTGATTACAAGAGATGTTGTCGAGAGCGGGATGAAATAGAAGATGTTTCGGTGGGTGTGTGTTGCCATCTCTATGACAAAGTGTTTGAATATGTGAGTGTCTATATATATAATATATAATAGACTAGCGTACTGTGCTTGATCGATGACTAACGATGTATATATACTTATATCACATAATAGTCTTATGAGTGTCTAGCACAAACAATTATGAGTCCCGGTTTCTCTCGAGGTCAGAGTCAACTAATGTATTCCTATTCCAGCATAACCATTTCAAGCCTTACATCATCTTTATTTAATTGTACATAGTTGATCAAGCTATGTTAAATTAAACTTGTATGACGTAACTCTTGAACCAATCACACTTAACAGCAAATACTGCCTAACGGTCATAGTCTAGGCCCACTAATGCAACCTAGTTCACTATAACCTTAGGCTCTGATACCAATCTGTAACACCCCCAAATTTAATGAATCGCGGAAGCATACTTTGGGTGTTACTAATCAATACACAAAGCACATAGATACATAATGAACGACCACTACATGCGTCGTTTTACAAATACATTGATTAACGTAAAAGTCTACATATGTTTTACAAAAGACGAGTTCGCTTAGATATTTGAGAGAATCTAATACATATCTAATTATAGCAAAATATAGAAATGCAGGGAAATCTCTTGATGTTTATATGATTGCATGCGACTCGAGCTACAGTATCCTGATGGGCAGTCCAACTTACTGCTGAGTACCTGAGATAACATGCTAAAAGGTCAGCTATAAAGCTGGTGAGCTCACAGGTTTGATATGATAATATATGATTTGTGAACCGCAAGATTTAATGATTCGATTTACAAAGCATGTAAATAATTGGAGAATGAGTATCACATCAATATTTGTAATTAAACAAATAAGTAAAGATTGATACAACTAACATGAGCACATAGTCTGAGCTTAACTGAGGGGTCAGGATCACAATCAAGTGCCTGATCGAGGGTGCCTCTATGCGTATGCCTAATCAACATACGTTTGAACAAATGATAATGCGTCCGTTTGACAGGTTAGTGCTTGCTAACTCGGACGGGGATTGTCAATCCCATATGGTACCATACACTAACATTCACGCTAAATCATATTAACAGAACTATGCTTCAGAGGACTTTGATTGATTAGATGAAAACAACTCATGCAGCATACGTGATAATTTGATACTTGCGTTCACATGTAAAACAAAACAGAGCATGTATCTCACCCCTAGGTAAAAGCATTTAAAATAGGGGCTATGAGACTCACCTGAGTCTGATGAATTGTTAGCCAACAATTATAATGATTCACAATGATTTGATGTCGTTACAACGACTGAACCTGCAGGGCGTCTTAGACGCGCAAGGTTTTGATAATGATTAGATATTGAACCTGCCGGGCGTATTAAACGCGCAAGGTTTTAAAATGATTAGATGTCTTATCATATCATCTATGCTAGTTGTTCATCCAACTAGTAATGTCCAAATGATTTGGTTCAACTGATTAGATTTGAGTTTTTGAAAGATGTGTACGGCCCGTTGGTGAGTTTTTGGTAATAATAATCTCAACTATTATTATTATACTTTGATTGTTGTATCGTATTTAAATTGTTATAGTTAAAACTGCTAGTTATAGGTTTCTGCCGAAAGTTATGGTTTCTGCCGAATAGTTTCTACCGAAGGTTAAGGTTTCTGCCGAAGGTTATAGTTTCTGCCGAAGGTTATAGTTTCTGCCGAAGGTTATAGTTTATGCCGAATGTTATAGTTTCTGCCGAAGGTTATAGTTTCTAGATTTTTAACTCGATGAACACTCTATTTAACCAACTTCTAGACCGATTCAAGTCTAACCAAAAATCACACATGTTCTCGTAGGTGTCTAGATCATTTCTGCAATTTATCACGATTTTACAAGGTCCTTTACTATTTTAAACAAAAACAAAAATAAATATGAAGGGTGGTCGGTCTCGTCTCAACAGTGAGGTCAGTCCAAAGACTCGTGTTTTTAGCTATGATCCGTGAGGATCTGGTCCGAGGGCCAAACACGAAAGTTGTAGCTGGTATCTTAATGAACATTTTTCGTTTAGATGTCATGAGTTGGTTCTTCCTAGATTTCGAGATATAGGTGTTTTGGTGAGTCGGTTTTTAAGAGACAGAATCTGTCTTTCATACATACACATGAAAAACGTACTTTATGCTTTGATTTGGATATAATATTGTTGGATAAGCAACATAACATGTAAATCTATGAAAACCATGAAAATCTAGAGAGAGAAGTTAGGGTTTTATACCAAATTCGTGATCTAGAGAGAGAGTAGAGTGAGATGGTGCTAGTTCCTTGTCCTTGCTTCCTCTTCTTGTGTTTTCTTCAAGCAAGATGATTGTAGAATATGGTGGTTGTATGATGGATGATGGTGGCTGAAAGGGGGAGAGGAGAGGATTCAAGTGTGTGTTTTAGTGAGAAGTTAGAGTGAGAGTGTGAGAGGCAAGAATGAGTAAATTGTGGATCTTGTTTGATGGTCTTATGGTCAAATAATGGGAACCAAGATCCACAAAGAGGGGGATGTGTTTGGGACAGATATTTTCGACCCATGGGCCCCACAAGGGTGTGTTTTGTTTAATTTTTGTTCCCCCAAAGTTACGTAGTGCGCGGTGTTCGTTTACCCGATCGTTTCGTCGTCCGATTAAACTTAAAATGTATTATATGTGCGTTTTTGTAAACGATTTAAAACTCGATATTTTTAACTTGAAGTAATACTTAATATTACTTAGAAACACTTATTAAGATGTTTGATATTGTGACGGTATTGATTTGCGTGATCGTTCAACGATTAATAAATCACGTAACGGTATTAGACGTTATAATTGATTACGCGTAATTGCGTAAATTTTAATTGAAGTGTTTTATCAAAATACTTGGAAAGGAATTATAAAAATATAATTTTCATAAATTTCATTTGTCGGGCGCGTTCCGCGCGTTTTGGTCGTTTCTGAGCATTTTACATGTTACGAACTGCTTATGAAATATTATCAAAATAATATTTAGGAAATAATAGCGTTAATAAATAATTTCATATTATTTAATAAAATGTGTTCACCAACGTCCGTATTAATGAGTCGGAATCCATCCGCTTGAAATAATTGCACGATTAATCTTAATCGCTTACGTGTATAAATTTTCCAATATATATAATGATACATACAATTAGCCTAATATAGAACTAATTACATGTATTAGAAAGTGATTAGGTACTAATAACTAGTCCTAATTTTTCGGGTGTCACAGAATTGTTGATTAAATGGATTTATCTAAACTTACAGAAACACCCACACATATAGAAAGACATATTCAACATCTAATAATAAATAGAAAAAGTGATTATCATTAGTCGTTTTAAACTTTTAATAACATTATGAGAAAATAAACTCTCATGAAAGCATGTTAACTTTTTATAACATTATTAAGAAAGCACAACTCGTGAAAGCAAGTTATACCTTTCTTGAAAATAAAAATACCTCAAGTTTTGTATCAGCCATTTCATCAAACATCTGGTGTGCATCCAAAAAAGGCCACATCTTTTGCCTGAATTCACAAAAATACAGCGTTTTTAATGCACAAAAGAAGATTACATAAGCATAAATGACATGATAAATTGTGTATATTTGCAAAAGGGAAAATGTGCAATAAAGAAGAATTAAAACAACATACCAGCAAGAAGCAAGGCCTAAGTCTTCCAGCTTCCCTCATATGAATATTCTCGAATTTGAAAAAAAAAAAGCTTGACAATCCTGCAAATATAACTAAATAAAAGTAGTCAAGGAAAACTCGGAAGCTTACTGGTCCATCTCTACCTTCTAGAATAAAATGAAAGAAAGCCTGACCGTACAGTTTTGAATTGCAAAACAATTTCTTCAGGGATTTCGAAATGGAGCAAAAGAAAACCCTAAAACACCCAAAATCAAAGTTTGTAATCAGCAAATAAATCATACAAATACAAAAGTGTAGATATTATAAAATTTACTTTTCTAATTGAAAATAAAAGTATTAATTGATGAACCTGAAGTGATGATGGAGTGACGGTGAAGCTCAGAGAAGATGATAAAGAAGGGGTTTTATTAGATTAATGGAAAAATTATGTAGAGAGTTCTTAGGTAATTTAAATTTGAATTCTCGATTATAGTGATACCAATGGAGATAAGTGGTGCACATCTATTTCCAAGATAGGCATGCTTACAATTACATATTACATATATGCATTTAAATGAACACAGGAATAAATATTTGAATTAATAAAAAAATAAAAAAAAACCACAAAATTCCTTGCACCACACAGCTCCACGTCAGCATGATTACTGCTTTATATTGGGCCAAATTAGCTTCATGACATCAGCATCAACCCCCTTTTATTTGATAGGATATATATATATATATATATATATATATATATATATATATATATATATATATATATATATATATATATATATATATGTATATATATATGTGATTAAAAGTTATGGTAAATTGGGATTTAAGAATTTTAACTAATTTTTGGTGTTTAAACAAGTTTATTGAGAATAAAATAACAAAATCATATTACTAGTACTACATTATAGTTATACCCTATTATCAACTTACATTACTTCATAGATCACTTGTTGTGGTAATATGAAGTCTACTTATGACTGCTAGTCATGTCAGCGACAACTACATATTATATGGGACGGCTACTCGCAGTGGTAATTATCAGGACTTCTAACGACTTCAATTGTGGACCCACTATTTTATTTAATTTTTCTTTAAATAAATTATTTTTATTAAATAAACAAATAAAGTAAAGTAACACAAAACATTTTAAATTACATAAATAATTTTATGAATCGCATATTAAATATAAATTTTAATAATTTTTAACATAATTTTAAAGCAATTACATTTATTTATTTTGTTAGGTTGATTGAATTAAAAATATTACCAAATATAAAAAATATATATATAAAAAACCATTTTATTATGTTTTTGTTTTTAATTTGGGCTCTTTTCAAAAAGAAAACCAATTGAAAAGAGTCAATATTATAAACAAAAACCTAATAATAAGTTTAGGGTATTTTCCTTCCTCTTCTTCCTTGAGACATGCTGCAACTCATCTGCTTCTTCTTTTTCTTCTTAAATTAAATATTAAAGCTTGCAAAGAAAACGGAAAAGAGAAATCAAGCAGCATGGGTCACATTTCTTCCGTGTTGAGTTTGTGGCTCCGGTGACTATGACTATGGAACACGTTTAGTACTCCATCCTGCTAGACCCGTGCTCGGTCCACAATTCCGAGGATGACACCACTTTGATTGTTCTTATGATCAATTTATAAATATTACTATTTATTTTATTGTCAATGTATATAAAAACTTTATCGCCATTTTATCATAGTAGCATGTGATTATTTTCATGTAATAGTAAATAATATATATGTCTTTTCAATTAACTTGTCAATCCTAGCACAAACCCTTACAAGTGTAATATTACAAATGAGTACGTTTTGTAAAACGGGAGGTAAAGAGAACAAGTAAAGTTAACTAAGTTGTTTATCTCTTATGATAATTCTATAAATATAAATTAAAAGGGGGAGAAATTTAACAAAAGTTTTACTTTACTTATTATAGATAATTAAAAAATATGACTCCTATAAAAAAAAATCATCATTGTGCCAAAGTATCTTCATATGAAAAATTATAAAGTATTTGACATACATGTTTAGTTTAAACAATCAATCTTAACAAATGAATATTTTTGTGATAACACTATCCCATTTTTATTGGTTATTTTATAATTTCACATATCGACCTCACAAAATTCAACATAAAACAACAATAACAATCTTTAAAAAGGATATCCTATATGTGAAAAAATTACATACCTGGATAACTTATTCAAACTCGCATTATAAACAAGTTAACCATCATATATGTAAAACATATAATTATAAAAAAGATATTATAATTATAATAATTATAATTTTAAATATAATAAAGATAAAGGGTTTATGATGTTATCATTTGAATTAAGGGGATATAATCCGTGATGTTGGCAACACAAAACAAGTGTGTTGTTGACCAATAAGAATATTACATATTTTACATTTTTGGTCCTTCAATTTATAAAATGTGCAAAAATAGTCCTCCCATTGAAACTAGCAGCACTATTCAATGGTGCAGTTCAACAGCAGAGTGTATTTCCCCTTTGAATTAAGTTTAAATTTGTTAATTAAGTTTTAAACTGTCAATTAAGTCATTATATTTTACTAATTTTTAAAATACAATTCATAACTTATTAAATAAGTATTTATTAATCAACTACTCACTTATGTATAAAAAGAAAATTAATTCATAAATTAAAACATTATCCAAATCGATTTTTGATGTTTATATTTTTAATTCACTGGGTGGGAATAAAATTACTTGAAAAGGTTAATATATACTTAAATAAATAGGACTTGCGTTCTTTTGAGTACAACAAATCCAAAAAGAATGGAAGAATGAATCACAGCCGTCCAATTCCATCAAACCTAGAGGGGTATTTTCGTCCTTTGACAATTACTATACTAATTAAATAATTTTCTAATATTTCATTACATGAAACAAAAAGAACACACAGATACCTCTCGTACTTGAGCTATGGTTTAAGAAATCATCAACAATGACACAGAAATCACCAAATCAAAGGTACGATCATCACTAATTCGCATCGATTCGTACTAGATTCAACTGATTTCATCTTATTCTAGCTAATTTTCTTCTCATATTGTTCTTTTTGAAATTTATCAAGCACATATGCTTGATGATTCTTCTTAAAGTTTGCTGCGATTCATATTCTATTTTGTAGTTGGAAGATTTGTTAATTTGGTGATAATTTTGAACCTATTTGTTATTGATTATAATGGTTTCATGGAATGCATAGTACATGTTCGATGAAATGCTTGAAAGAGACTGTTTGGAAAATTCAAGTTTATACTCATTTTCGTTATCACTCATCAATATTGAGGTTATGATTTGTTTGGAATTTACATGATTGCAGATGGTTGAAATTGAAGGATTTGAACAAGTTGTAAAACAGCCATAAACAGCAAAAGCTACAGGTATGAAAATAGTGAAAACTAATTTATATCACATGTGGTAATAGCTAGTACTTCCATGAAAACTGAATGGTAGCTAGTGGTAAACGGTAAGATATGAAATTAGAGAAACTAGCTCCTACCACATATGGTAGTAGGTTGTGGTAAACGTTATCATACAAAATTATAGAACTGGATTATACCACGTGTGGTAATAGCTAAAATATGACATGTGGTATAATGCAAACTGTGAAATCTCGTATTACCACATGTGGTATTAGACATTATCACATATGGTATTAGACATTACCACATATGATTATAAGGTAAATTAGCTTTGAAAACATGTTTATAACGTAAATTAGCTTTGAAAACATGTTTCATAAAAATTATCAACTTTGACTCTGTCTTGGTATCACATGTTGCAGCTAGTGGTATCTCATGTGATAATATGCACTACCACATGTGGTATTATTCACTACCACATGTGGTAATTTAAACTACCAATTGTGATGCAATCTATTATGTGAATCTGACTAGTTTACTCGATTCTTTCTATGTACATGAGTTAAGGTAATTTACAAGATAGAAGATGGTACAGTTGAATGTAGCTGTAAAAAGATTGTTTGTCGAGGATTCTTGTGTAGGCATGTTTTTTGTGTATTCAAAAATAGGAATATTGAATATATACCAAAACAATATGTCTTACAACGATCGATGAAGAATTTGATACCAGCTGAGTTGAAAAGAAAGAGGGTCACAGAGACAAGTGTAAATGACAAACTATCAAATGAAGCAACATCAACATTTGATGAGTGCATAAAGTTGATAAGGAATAACATGTGATAAGAAAAAAGCAGAAGCTAAAAAATAGGCAGAAGAGAAAGAAAGGCAAACAGGAGAAGCACGAGAAGGAGCGCATGATGACAATTGAAGAGTTTGAAGAGTTACAAAGTGTCTATGCTTTTAAGAACAAAGTGTTATTAGATTAAAACTGTCTATGCTCTTAAGAACAAAGTGTTATTAGATTAAAAAGATGATTTGATTAACTATGTTTATTTGTTTGTCAGTAACTTGTTCTTTTATAATAATGAGATACTTGTTTATAATAATAATAAAGGTACCACATGTGGTAGTATGACTTACCACATGTGGTAACTTATAGTACCTCATGTGATAATCAAACAGTGTAGGTGAATATATGTGATAGTATGAGGTTCCAAATGTGATATTCAAATAATGTATGTCAACAAATTAGTTCTATGATTTACCATGTGTGGTATTATAACGTACCATATGTTGTAATAAAAGGTATCAGATATTTTATGATGGATTACCACATGTGGTACATGTGGTACCATGAGTTACCACATGTGGTAAAAAATGATACCACATGTGGTAAAAAATGATACCACATGTGGTAATATAGGTAATACACCCCAAACCTCAAACCTCAAACCCTAAACCCCAAACCCTAAACACCTAAACGTTGTATGAAGCGCTAAACCCTAAATATTTCTAAACCCTAAACCTTGAACCCTTCTAAACCCTAACTCCTAAACCCTAAATATCATAGAAGTTATTTAAACAAGTGGTACAGCCTTAAATACCACATGTGGTAATGCATTACCACTTGTGATATTATGCATTACCACATGAGATAATCAAAAATTATAGGTGAATATATGTGATATTATGAGGTTCCGCATTTTATATTCAAATAATGTATGTTAACAAATTAGCTCTGTAATTTACCATGTGTGGTATTATAACGTACCACATGTGGTAATAAAAGGTATCAAATATTGTATAATGGGTTACCACATGAGGTACTATGAGTTACCACATGTGGTAAACAAATATTCCACTTGAATAATTACAGCTACTGCATGAAAGCATCATATGTACTTATAAAAAAATATATATTTATAGCTACTACATGAACATGTGAAACTTTGTGTACAGAAAACATAAGTTTAAACCATAAAAAATATTGGTTGCTACATGATACTATGAGGTAATATACACTACTGAATGTGGTACTATGCAGTATCACATGTGGTACTAGTTGTTACCATATGTGGTAGTTGCTACCACAAATAGTACTTTAAAAAAATGATGTACCACATGTGATACTATAAGGTACCACATGTGTTATTGAATCTAAAAATATCGTAGAAGTTGGTTAAAACAAGAAAAAGGCATACACATGAAAACATTTAAAAAACTGAACAAAAACCATAAAAATCTAAGTACGTAACATAAAACTGTACTTTTAGCCTACAAAATGTACTTTTACCATAATACTATACTTAAACATAACCCATATAACTGTACTTGATCATTAAATTCATATCATCACAAACAACCACATTCAAAAATATCTGATAAAACATTAATAGACTACTTTCGAGTCGCATCCGATATAACTGTACTTGATCATTAAATTCATATCTCTCTGCTTCTATTTGATGTATTCGGCAATAATAGGTTTAGATGAAGTACCATTTGCAACTGCAATAAATATAACACAAAACACATAAATTAATATAATAATAATTAAGTAATTGAACAGAAATACAAGACAAAAAATGGTACCACATGTGGTAATACTTGGTACCACATGTGGTAATACTTGATACCACATGTGGTAATACATGATACCAGATGTGGTATCACAAACAACAAGCAGTAGCAATAACAAAAACAACCACAAACACACAACAACTAACAAAAAATTAAAATAACAAGCAGTAGCAGTAACAATAAACAAGCAACAACATGAACAAAGTATAACAAACTAAGGTATTCAAATGTCATAACGTATTAAACAAAGTTAACATATACATGAACATTTACATGTTGTTCTTAGGTGCATAAAAATGCACCCATTTCCCTATCTCAAGTGCACCAAGTCTTGAAACCACTGGTAATACACTTACCAAAGTAATGTAATTCGGCGTTATACCATCATCATCTTCCCTTTGCATTTCCCTAAACAATTCAAGGGCTTCGATAAAAAAAACCATTATGTGTGTACCCAGAAATCATGGAATTCCATGACACTACACTTCGTTGAGGCATTTCATCAAACAGTTTCCGCGCATTCTCAACTTCCCCAAGCCTTACATACCCATCCACCATCACATTCCATAAAACAACTTGAACTATATCCGATTTCATCTCATCATTTTTATGAAACAACACATAAGCATCCTCCAAAGCACCACACACAACATACATCCGAACCAAATTACTTAACACAAACCCATCATTATCTAACCCAAGTTTCAACAAAACTCAATGTGTTTGCTTCCCTTCTTCAATCCTACTCGTTTTCATATACTCAACCATTTGTCTAAACAAAAGTAAAGCTTCTACTGCATCGTCGGTATCGTAAAAAGCTCTAATGAGCGTGTTCCAAGAGAAGCAGTTTGGTTGGTGCATTTCGTCAAACACTTGACGTGCATATTGGATATCGCAAAAAGTAAAACTATCTCATTAACCCCTTAAGGACTTACAAAAAATCATGTTGAATCATTAACCTAATCAAATATAAAATACACCAGATATATGTACAAATACATAACATAATCAAACAAATCATGAAATCACTAACATCAAACACTAATATTACCACATATGGTAAAGGTGGATGCATTAACATACCTTCTGGATGAGTATTGACTGGAACTGCAGCAATGGGAAAGTCTGAAGCATTTGTGAGTGCTAGTTCATCACGAATATCCATCTGACAAAACAAAAATAGTCAAAAAAAGCTAACATCACTTACGTATTAAACCCTAGGGTTTCTAAAAAATGAAATCGATCAAACTACGTTTAATCGCACTCTCATAAACAAATAAAACTTCAATTAAACTAAGAACTTCAAGATTTAACTCAAATATTCGTCAATTTTGGGGTTTTTTTGCATTAGGGTTTGTAGAACTCAAAATTGATCAAAAACAATGATGTAAAAGATGATTCAAACAAGCTTGACACAAAGAATACTTCGATTTAGATAAGAAAATGCAGTTAGATTCATAAAATCGAACATTACCTGAATTATTTTTGTGTAGCAGGTATGGAGGAGCAACTAGAGAGGGAGGGAAATGAGGAACGGGATGAACATTGTGTTTGAAAATAAAAAAAGAACCTAATTAAATTGATGTGTAAAATTACCGAAATACCCCTCCGCCCAAAATTTAGTTTCAGCATGTTAAAAATTTAAAAATTTGAGGATTAATTGTGGACCCTTGATTATGTTGATCCAATTGATGAAATTCATTCCCCCATTCTCAACCATTTTACCCATACTCATTTGAACTTAAGTCTAAATGAATAATTCTTTTCACTAACTTGGATTCAAAATATTCTAACTTTTGAATCTTTATATATATAAATTCGTGTACAAAAGGTACTATGAACATGAAACAAACTAAATGATTAATATACATATTAACTTACATGCTTTGTAATTAGAAACAAGATATACCAAATACGAAATTTCACATAAACAATCAACGGTCCGTGTATATACACGAGTTTTAAATCTAGTTATAATATAAACAATATGATGTAATAAAGGTGTCATAAATACTCGCACCCGATCTTATTTGAATATAAGTTTACGGGTTGAATAATAAACTTAAAAATTCGAATAACCCAACCCGAAACACCCGAAACCCAAATAACCAAATAGCACCCCTCTAAACATCCACCTTTAGTCGCGAATTGAGGACATAATACCTCAAAGATGATACATAGTTTAATTCAAAACCCTCTACAAATTCGTTATTTTATAATAACCTATCTTATAAAATTTGTCACGAGAGAAGTATTGGAAATAATATAAGTTAACTTTGAAATTATGTTACTTCCATTCTAATGTGTGTTGAACCTACCAAGGTCTAGTAAGCATATAATCTTTTTATTTGATTCAAACAACGATTAAATTGTATTTAGATGAAAGTTTAATTTGATCCTCAAATCCATCACTGATCTAATATACTTTTAATACTTTTAAATATCGGCATAAAAAACATTTAAGGGGTTAAAATGGAAAGTACATAAAAAGTTTTAAGCAATAAAACATGTTTAGCACTATAGTTGATGATGATGATCATTATCAATGATCGTACTAGTGGTGGTAGTAGTAGTGGTCGTGGCATCCGTAAAATATAAAAGTAAACTAGAAAACTTAAAGAAACTGTATTAGTTGAGACTTGATCGAAGCAAGTAGGAGGCGAATCATTAAGGAAAGGAAAAGTCTAGACTTACATAAATCTTACACAAGAATATATACATAATGAGTTGGCAACATATGTGGACCAATCACATGAATTTGTATATTCTCTCACTTCATTCTCTCTCATGATTTAATTGGTCCACCTAATTATGTAAACAAAATTATGTAAGCTTTGTGTAAGTGTAAGTTTTGTGTAAGTATAGCATGACTCTTAAGGAAAATGATTTGCTCACAAAAATTTTACAAAATTAGAAAAACTACATGTTAGAACAATAGAAACCCCGTAAGGATTACGTATTACATTAACGACTATTTATAGAGTACAAGCAACCTAACCTAACTCTAATGGGCCCAATACCCACAAATGGGTTTGGGTCATTCTAATCTATCATCTAATACTCCCCGCAATCTGAGCGGCAAAATCACGAAAGTTCGGATTGGAGCAAAGAAATATACATATTAAAGCTACACTAAAGTAGAAACATAAAACATTAAATCGATAAATATTTTGTTGATGAAGATATCCGATAGCAAGCGGATGCGAATCTTCAAACAGCAGCGGCAAAAGCAAAGCGGTAGCAAAAGCGTTAAATCTATAACTATTTTGTTGATGAAGATATCCGACAGCGGATTGGAATCTTCAAACAGTGGCAAAAGTAAAACGGTAGCAAGAGCAAAATAAAGCAGTAATATAAACGATTTGTTTGTTTTTGTTTTTGTTTTTTTTAAAGAAGGCACTTACTCGATAAAAAAATACACAAGAAAACAAAGAGATTGATGATCAAAGATGTTTGGAGAAGTGATAAATCGAGTAAATAATAGAAGTGGAATTGACGGATGAAAAAGGATTGTAATAGGAATTGATTTTTTTTTTTTTTTACGGCTTAACTGATTAAAACGAAATACTTATATTATCCTCTTATCAGGATCAATGAAGGTAGGCTTGTTTATTCGCTTTGGTCCCGATGACGGCACACTTGACAACATTAAAACAACTTGTGACATTGTTGGTCGTAAAGTAACACGCGATTGAGTGCACCTCAAAGCGATCTCTATGATCTTCATCACATGCTCTTCTTCAAATTCGTTTGGATCTAACGTCTCATCAATCAACTCCATGTGTATCCCTTTTTCATACAACTGCCATGCCTGCTCACCAATTTATGGTTCATAATTGATTAGTTAGATGATTATAAAGCCAAGATTTGGTCATAGAAGACTATAACAAGTAGACCTAGACGTAATTTATAATTAAAACTAGCTAATTTCCACCATAAAATGGTAAATGTTCCGAAAAGAACATATGCGAAGTCTAATTTATATTTGACACAATTAGGTATGAAGTGAAAATGAGTAGCACGAATGTATATTACATGTTCAAGGAGGTAAGTATCGCCTAGTTCACTGAAGTTCACGTCGGTACACTTCCTACCACTGATGATTTCTAAGGACACGATGCCAAAGCTGTATGTGTCAACTTTCTCTGATAAGTGTCCAAATGTTGCATATTCTGGTGCCGTGTAGCCCCTACATAAATTGGTATTAAAATATTGTAATTGGAACTTAAGAACTCACATCGAACAAATTAAAGAATGGAAGGACAGTATAACTTACAAAGTGCCAGCAAACCGTGTGCTAACATGGGATTGATCCTCAGGTTGAAATCTAGCCAACCCAAAATCCGCAATTTTTGGTTGAAAATCATCATCAAGAAGAACATTGCTAGACTTTATATCCCTGTGAATGATTTTAACATGGAATTCTTCATGTAGATGTGCAAGACCTCTTGCAACTCCAAAGATAATATTCAATCGTTGTCTCCAATTTAGAGTCCCTCTTTTTTCACCTGTGTATGATCGATGTGTAATCACATTATTGTATGTTTGATAAAAAAGTATTTTATTATAATGTCATATGAACATAAACTCCTCACCCCATAAGAATCTGTCAAGGCTGCCATGTGGCATGTATTGTAAGACAAGAAGTAGCTCTGATCCATTACTAGACCATCCAAGTAGTTGCATAAGATTCCGGTGACGTACATTGCTTATAAGACTCACTTCATTGTTGAATTCAATTTTTTCTTTACCATACTTGACATAAAGCCTCTTCACGGCCACTACAATCTCATCATCTACAACTGCCTGCACGTATACTTAACACTTTAACGGTACTACATTTTGTATATTGTGTAGAAAATAAATGTACATATCGACCTCTTCAATCATGTTTTATTAAACATATTACCAATCATACATAGAAATCATTTCTAAATTGTTTTCACAGATATAGCGTTTCTTTGAGAGTTAAGGATATAATGATTTGATTACCTTGAACACTTCACCATATCCTCCTCTTCCTACTATATACTCTTCACTGAAGTTATGAGTTGCAGACTGCAAATCATTATATCTGTAATTCTTTACCCCTTGTATCAGAGATGCATCACCATCATCTGTTTTTGGCTTCCTTCGTAGTTTATACCACAAGGACATAACAACAAGAAGCGAAAATATACCAGCACCTGCACTTGCTCCAACTATCATCCCCAAGTTGCTAGAACCCCCTGAGACACACAACCATTTCAAATAACAAAATACTATATTGTAAATAAAATTTAAAAATATAAGAAGGACAAAAAGAAGATTAACCTTCACTTAGTAACTGTACGATGTTGGTAGTTTGGTTATCTTGAAAAAACGGAGTCTCAGAATACCTCATAAAACACCCCAAGTCAATAGTCCGTCCTTGGCTACTTGGGAGACAACTATCCAGATTGTTATATGCTGTATTTATGCAATTTTTACAAATTCCCTGACTAGTGTTTTCAACACATTGTGCAATTGCGTATACTGTTGCATTGCTACCCGAGACTTGCCTTGTGGATGCTACATAGAAATTAGTAGTTCTTGGAGTAGCAACTTTGATATCCGATAATAGTTCTTCTACTGTTGCGTTGAAAGTTGTTGGCAGAGATGATGATTGATTGCCACATAACGCGGTTGGTGCCACACCCACGTCCATGATCGTTTGGGGATTGTCATAGAATTCATCAAAGTTCTCGTACCTTTACCCAAAAGATGTACACATTTAGTATAGAGTTGCATACACATTGTCATGTAAGTCACCGGATGATGATAAATCCACAATTTGGTTACAAACTAAGAGACGATTATATTTTTTATATGTTATTATTGACAGGGCCGCCTTCTGAATTTTTGGAGCTCATGTACTGTAACATCCTCGAAATGGATCTAGTTGTTTTACATTATTTCTTGATTTAAATAGGTATTTAAATGAGTTTGGAAATAATATTGTTTGAAATAGTTGAAATAATTGGAATAGGAGCTGAATATTCCAATGTGATAAGTGAATTATTAATTGTTGTAAATTAATATAGTTGACGGTGCAATAAAATGTTTGGACTCGCAAATGGTTTTCGGGTTCCAGGCAATAGATTGAGATGGGATATTAAATTATACCCGTATAATGGAAGGTCGGTTGAGGAACCGACTTAAGTTTCTATTTATTTAACTTTCCTCTTTAGGAAAGTTCATTATGAACTTCCAAAAACTCTCAAAACCCAAATCAATTCAAAAGAAAACCTATAAATCAAATTGAAAATGAATTTGGAGCTGTGATTGATTCTAGTTTCATCCTAATCATTACCTCAATTCAGTGTTCTTCAAATCAAGAAGTAAGTTTAATTATTTCCATTTGATTGAAATTGGGATAATTGGTGATTTGGAAGAATTGGATGTTAGAAACATGTTATAAGTGTTATATGATAATTATCTGATGTTTCTAGTGGTTTAAAAGTGTTTAAAATTGAGTTGGGTGATTTTGTTATAAATTTCGTGGGTTAAGTTTCGAGCAGATCGCACCAGGCCTGAACGACGATAGAAGCCGGCGGCTTCTATAGGAAGCCGGCGGCTTATGCATACTCGGTTGAAGCCGGCGGCTTCATAAGCCAAGCCGGCGGCTTGTAATGTTTTTGTAGGAACCGGCGGGTTGGGACATGGACCCGGCGGCTGGTGTAGGCTTTAAAACGTAGTTGTGTTCTGTTAACACAATGTGTAAATTGCCCGGCGGTTAGAATAGTGAAGCCGGCGGGTGGAGACCAGAAGCCGGCGGCTTCTAGGATGAAGCCGGCGGCTTGGAGAGCTGTCTCAGCTTTTCTTTGAAATTTGTTGATTTTTATATGATTGGTACTAGTTGCGTGATAACAAATAGTAATGATTTTATTGTAATCATTAATACATAATTAGGAACTAATAGTTGAAATGTTAATTATGTTAAGTTCCTAGTATTATGGATTAATATAAGTTATGTATTGATATGGATTACTAACTTATATTTGATTTATTGATTCTCAGATGTGGAGAAGGCTCAGTGATATTAGACTACTGAGTGGAGGCCTGAGGTAGTCGGTGAGTGGATCTGTAACCTCAGTGTGATTTAGTTGTAATGATTTGATTTACAACGAGTAATTTATTATATTACTGTGATATGATGCATCTGTTGAAATGTTTGCCATGATAGTCTGGCATGTTGCTTACTTAGCTAATTTGTGCTAATATGTAAGATTCAGAGGTCAACTTGATTTGATAGTTGGACTTGTTGTTGTTGTTGTAGACGACAGGAGATCTCGGAAACTTGAAATGTCGGTTTAGAGATCTAGGTCGTGTGTGATCGACAACAAGTTATCGGTAGTACTGTATAGGCCAAATACAGTTAAACTATAAGTGTTCTTGGGTGCCAAACCGGTATATGGTTGCTCAGGGACCACCGATCCTCTTGACGTAGCTTAAATGACATTGTGTGAATGTCGGCTAGTGATTAAGTGATTAAGTTATTTACATTCTGTTTAATGTGTGATATGCAAACAGATTGTTATGCTAGGTTGGACTGTTGTTATAGTCCCATTCACTTAGCGTTGTGCTAACCCCACCACAGTTCTTCCTGCAGGTTGAAATAGATGGGACATATTGGGCAAGGCAGGAAGTGTTTTGACTGGATGGAATGTTTGACAGGCTGTTACTCTGATGTTAATTTTATAATTGTAAAAGAGTCTTGAATCATATAACACCTAGTTTGTTGAAATGTCATGTGTTTGACTTTGAAAAAGTTTCTTGACATTTAGAGTACATTGATAGAAATGTTTTAAATAAATGCTTCCGCGTCACCATTTTTATATGATTGTTTATAATTAACGAGGGGTGTTATAAGTTGGTATCAGAGCAATAGTTTGGGTGAATTGGACTTGATAGAATGTTCAATCCTAAATTTGATTGAGTTGAGTCAAACATTCCAGTGGGTGTGGGTTTAGTTGAGTAGTGAATGCATGAGAAAATAGTTAGTTGAATATGTACTAACCCTTAACAAGTTGTGAAGCTGTTGTTTGATTGCAGAGACGGAGGGACATGAGTAACTGGTTGGTTTACTTCATGTTTCCTCAACATTGCTGGCTTAAGATTTGTCAGGTAATCTTTGATAAGCCTTTGTTAATTTAAATTAACTTGTATTGTTTACTCTGTTATGTTGAGTAAGCTTTGTAGTGAAGTTAATCGAGTCAGACTGATATGATTCCCCAGTTTTGAGTTAACTGTGATTGTTATATGTTGATATCAGATAGAGGTATTAAATGAGTTGCTCATTGTGGCTAGTATTTCTGATTAAATTGAAATGCAGAAATATGATTAAATGAGTAGAAAAGAGTTGCGTAAGGTTTTAACTGGATTGATGTTAGAACCTAAGAGGTGTCTTTATTGGTGAAATAATATAATTAATAGTATTATATTAGTAGATTGACCACAAGGTGTGATCTAAATCCTTTTTAAGGAAGGTTGTGTCATTTGATTTGAAAATGACTGCTATTTGAGACAATATGTGTTTATGTGACTATATGATATGTCTTGATTATAGTTAAACACTTGATCTAAACCATGACTGATAGGTTTAAGAGAAATGTAGAGTATGATAATGTGAAATTGATTGGGAAGTGATAGATCTTTCTGGTCAATTGTGAATTAATAAATGAAATGTTTGATAGTAACATGATTAAGTAGACTTGTTGTGACAGTGATGCTTGATATGATAGCATATGTCAAAGTGATGATAGTCAAATAAGATGTGTCCTGAATTTTGAGGAAATAGGGACATTGATTAGTGTTAAGTATTGAAACTATGATGATAAGTTATCATGTGTTTGAGGTTTCAGATATGTGATTTACTGAGTAATTCAGTTGTAGAAAAAACCAAAACATTGTGTGAAAATGTAAGTAGTAAGCTGATTTTGAGTGTGTATCGGCTGATAGAAACTATTAAATAGAGTATGATTGAATTGAAATCATGAAGTATTTAATATATAAGATGAGAGTATATCACATTGATAATTATAAAGTGGAGTGGCCTGAGAATGGATTGTGAAGAACATAATCTTGCAACGCCTGATCACCGTTGTTATATTATGTTGTGTCACCTGAACTTGTTGAGGCTACTTAGTATAAAAGAAATGTAATGTGATTTTGAGTAATTAACATGAAAGTCTGCTAAGTGATTTAATAATTGTTTTGATAAGAAAACAATTAGTTAATAAAACTGTGACATCTAGACTGTAAAAATGCTAGTATAAATAATAATAGTCATTGGTGGGGGTTTTGATTGATAAACCTAATTGACTAATTTGATATTGTTTTACTTGAGAAACTACTAGTATTATTGAATGTAATAATGTGAAGTATATGTTTGCAAGTAAACATACAATATGAAATGGCTTGTATGGAGCCAAGATTGATGTAGGTTGATTTTGTCCTTGTGAGGGATTGATAAAATTATTGAGTATAATAATTTGAAATATATGCTTGAAAGTGAGCATATAAGATGAAATGGTTTGTTGTGAGTTAATATTAGTGGTATGTTAACTTTGAAAGTCAAACCATGAATAGAGAATTGTGTATAAAATTAATTGCTTGTGATTGATTTGAGTTTGGGTCAAACTTGAGAAAAGCAGTTAAAGAATTTTATTAATTGATTGATTGAAACCAGAGTTGACATGTAGCCAACTGGGTGTGTTGAAATAGTATAACATAGATTGTGATGTTATGATTGTGTGGAATATGATTGAATTCCTAAATTGGATTAAGTTGTGAAAACTTGAGTAATTACTTAAAGCTAGTATTAAGTGATTGAAATAGTGTTAAGTATAATTGAGTATTCAGTCAGGAAATATTTGATATTTGAACTGAATAGGTGTTAGAGAAATTATGCAGGTATGAAGTCATTGTTTGATATGACAGTTATAATTTGCTAAGATATGTTAGAATAATTAAATCACATTGATTAGAATTGTGATAAGAAAATCTTACCAGTGTATGAAGCTTGTGATGATAGCTTTGATTGGGTAAGAATGTGAGATAAGAGATGATATGAAAGTATATCTGAATGTAAATGGTGTTAAAGGTTTAGTTGATCCTTGTTTGAGATATTGAGGAATATGAATTGGAAGGTTGTTCATATTTTAAGAAATTGTATGTATTAGAGAGTAAGGGAAACCTTGAAATTGATAGGTGATGATAGTATTCACCAGGCTTTTCTTGGAGGTTCAGATGAAATGTTTAAGTTATATACGATGTAGTATGTATATAAGTGAAACATAGAGTTGGTAATTGTTCCATATCATGTGGTGTGGGTATGTGATGAGTAGTAGTAATATGAAGGCTTGATAAAGACTATGACAGTCTGGAAGGCCTATTATATAGCATTAATTGAAACTGTGTATGTATATAAGTGTGATATACATGATAATAATTGGTATGATAAATTTTAATTGAATGAATTAAAATGTACCATAGGTGTTGTGAAAGTCAGTTAGTGTGATTAACTTGATGTAGCTTTTGTTTGAAATGTGTTGTAAGGTCACACATTTTGATAATGTGATATTGTGATGCTTGACCTGTAGTATCATGATATGTTGATTAAGACTGACTTAGTTGCTAGATTAATAGGATCTAGTGTTGAATGACTAAGTGATTGTGTGATTATAGTGGTATAACTTCTAATTGCTTGTGATTAGTAGTTATTAAAAGTAAGTTAACTGGTTGCTAAGAGAAGATTTTTGATGTCTTACCAGTTTAAGTAAAATATGAATTCTAACTTGATGGTTAGTTAGATTTTGAAGATAAATAGAGAGTGTTGATAGATATACTGTGATGTGTAATCACTAGTGTTGTGATTAGTGTTTGGTCAATTGTTGTTGCTAACAATTGATAGGGTGTTAACAGTGGAAATAAGTCAATGTAGAGGTTGGTTGATTGTAGGTAAGATTGATTTTGGTACTTTTGTTAACTGAGCAAAGTACTTGTTGATTGTGGTTTTACCTACTGAGTGTGACCTCTGCTTTGCTTATTTAGATAATATGAATCTGGAGTACTTTTAAGTAAAAGATTTCATATGATTGTAGTGATCTGTGAATATGATTAGTTATTCACAAGAGTATAGGTCTGAAACTTTTGGGTGAAAAAGTTGACCTAGATTTGAATTTCAGATCTTTGATGGTAGAGATTTGAAATTGTTATCTGTATATTAGACTGATTTTTAGTCGTGAAACTGAAATTAACTTTCAGTGTTGTTAAGTGTGTTGTGGTTCTATAACCACTGTTATTGTTATTGTTTCTGTTTTATTGTTAACAGTGATGAACAGTGAGAATAGGCTAAAGATTTTAGCATGTTGCTAATTTCTGGTTGCATAGACCTATTAAGTGATGTTAAGTTTCACTTGTGGTTTAAGTGATGTTAGGTTTCACTTGTGATTTAAATGATAGTAAATTCACTTGTTAAAGTAAGTGTTGGTCTATAAGATATATCTGAATTATGATATTGATTAGATGCACTGTGTGTGTGCGTAGGAAAGGATAGAAGCATGTACAATTGGATATGTGCATGTGGAAAGAATTCAACTAGTCTAAGAATAGTTGTAAGTTGCTATTGAGGACTAATGAATACTAAGATGTATGTGATTATATCATATTAGTTCGATTGGTTGAGGTTAGATTTCGGGGGCGAAATCTCTTGAAGGGGGGGAGAGTTGTAACATCCTCGAAATGTATCTAGTTGTTTTACATTATTTCTTGATTTAAATAGGTATTTAAATGAGTTTGGAAATAATATTGTTTGAAATAGTTGAAATAATTGGAATAGGAGCTGAATATTCCAATGTGATAAGTGAATTATTAATTGTTGTAAATTAATATAGTTGACGGTGCAATAAAATGTTTGGACTCGCAAATGGTTTTCGGGTTCCAGGCAATAGATTGAGATGGGATATTAAATTATACCCGTATAATGGAAGGTCGGTTGAGGAACCGACTTAAGTTTCTATTTATTTAACTTTCCTCTTTAGGAAAGTTCATTATGAACTTCCAAAAACTCTCAAAACCCAAATCAATTCAAAAGAAAACCTAGAAATCAAATTGAAAATGAATTTGGAGCTGTGATTGATTCTAGTTTCATCCTAATCATTACCTCAATTCAGTGTTCTTCAAATCAAGAAGTAAGTTTAATTATTTCCATTTGATTGAAATTGGGATAATTGGTGATTTGGAAGAATTGGATGTTAGAAACATGTTATAAGTGTTATATGATAATTATCTGATGTTTCTAGTGGTTTAAAAGTGTTTAAAATTGAGTTGGGTGATTTTGTTATAAATTTCGTGGGTTAAGTTTCGAGCAGATCGCACCAGGCCTGAACGACGATA
This sequence comes from Helichrysum umbraculigerum, assembly GCA_949592205.1. Lineage (NCBI taxonomy): Eukaryota > Viridiplantae > Streptophyta > Magnoliopsida > Asterales > Asteraceae > Helichrysum > Helichrysum umbraculigerum. The sequence continues at coordinate 140,241,790 of CATIUR010000004.1, read as the reverse complement.
GAAGCCGGCGGCTTCTATAGGAAGCCGGCGGCTTATGCATACTCGGTTGAAGCCGGCGGCTTCATAAGCCAAGCCGGCGGCTTGTAATGTTTTTGTAGGAACCGGCGGGTTGGGACATGGACCCGGCGGCTGGTGTAGGCTTTAAAACGTAGTTGTGTTCTGTTAACACAATGTGTAAATTGCCCGGCGGTTAGAATAGTGAAGCCGGCGGGTGGAGACCAGAAGCCGGCGGCTTCTAGGATGAAGCCGGCGGCTTGGAGAGCTGTCTCAGCTTTTCTTTGAAATTTGTTGATTTTTATATGATTGGTACTAGTTGCGTGATAACAAATAGTAATGATTTTATTGTAATCATTAATACATAATTAGGAACTAATAGTTGAAATGTTAATTATGTTAAGTTCCTAGTATTATGGATTAATATAAGTTATGTATTGATATGGATTACTAACTTATATTTGATTTATTGATTCTCAGATGTGGAGAAGGCTCAGTGATATTAGACTACTGAGTGGAGGCCTGAGGTAGTCGGTGAGTGGATCTGTAACCTCAGTGTGATTTAGTTGTAATGATTTGATTTACAACGAGTAATTTATTATATTACTGTGATATGATGCATCTGTTGAAATGTTTGCCATGATAGTCTGGCATGTTGCTTACTTAGCTAATTTGTGCTAATATGTAAGATTCAGAGGTCAACTTGATTTGATAGTTGGACTTGTTGTTGTTGTTGTAGACGACAGGAGATCTCGGAAACTTGAAATGTCGGTTTAGAGATCTAGGTCGTGTGTGATCGACAACAAGTTATCGGTAGTACTGTATAGGCCAAATACAGTTAAACTATAAGTGTTCTTGGGTGCCAAACCGGTATATGGTTGCTCAGGGACCACCGATCCTCTTGACGTAGCTTAAATGACATTGTGTGAATGTCGGCTAGTGATTAAGTGATTAAGTTATTTACATTCTGTTTAATGTGTGATATGCAAACAGATTGTTATGCTAGGTTGGACTGTTGTTATAGTCCCATTCACTTAGCGTTGTGCTAACCCCACCACAGTTCTTTCTGCAGGTTGAAATAGATGGGACATATTGGGCAAGGCAGGAAGTGTTTTGACTGGATGGAATGTTTGACAGGCTGTTACTCTGATGTTAATTTTATAATTGTAAAAGAGTCTTGAATCATATAACACCTAGTTTGTTGAAATGTCATGTGTTTGACTTTGAAAAAGTTTCTTGACATTTAGAGTACATTGATAGAAATGTTTTAAATAAATGCTTCCGCGTCACCATTTTTATATGATTGTTTATAATTAACGAGGGGTGTTATATGTACAATAAATATCTTACAAATAAGGTTTTGAAGATAAAATGTGGGAATATAAAGGCCCTACAAGAATACTTATTTATAAATTTTGTTCCAAATTTAACCACAGGATAACTAAATTTGACCCATCAACATATTATTCACCTCTTATAGTTCTTACATATTGGATCAACAACCTTGAAAAAATTTAAAGAATTTAATGCAATACCTAAGTACCTGAGAAAGCAGTTTTCGAGAAAAACGTTAGCACCATTAACAGAAGAGCAACCTTCGACTGCAGACACCGCAACATCAAAGCAAGCCACACACTCGGCTGTCGACAGATAGTTCCTGCACTGTGCTAATCCATACACCGAATCCTCATTCCTCAAACTCTGTGCTCTAGCAAAATATACACCATTATTTAATAATTGAGTTCTAAGTTGATCAATTGTAGAGTTGAGGTTACTAAAAAAGCTTGATGAAGACATTGCAGGGTTACTTCCACATGATAATCTAATATCATTGTTAGTGTTGTTTTTCGACTGCGAAGTTCCAACGGCAGACATCGTTAACATGATCACAACCACCACCAACACCGCCATCAGCCACCACAAAAATCAAATCGCCCGTTGTCACGATAACTAATTGATCAAAATATGATGATAATTCCTAATGATAGAAGACAAACTACAGATACATCACAGTTGGCAAGTTTTAGTGGATGTTTTGCAACTTCAAGTCAAATTTGTTAAAAAGAAAGCCAAAATGTTCCTGGTTTATATTGACAAGAATTCAATATTCTTGTTCATGATTTGACACTGACATATTTGTTGCTCCGATTATGACTTAACACGTAACCCTTGGTGACTAATGGGCCATTGACCATAAATAATTAAATAGACAGCTCCAAGAGGTTTGAAAAAGTCAGTCTAATGTAAATAAGATTTTTATTATTTTTATTACTCGTATTATTTTTATTGTACATATATATATGTATGGATGTATGTTTTCAACGTGAAGTCACTATATAAATATTATTATCTGTTACTCGTATTATTATATGTTACTGTTGTTACGTATCAGCTCCATCAAAATTTTCAACAGTAAAGATACTACTTTTTTCAAATGAATTAACAGAATCACCATTTTGACTCTAAGATATGTTGAAACTTATGGGAGCTTTTTGATCACTGTTGCTCATCAAAAAGTTGAACTAGAGTCCTTATTTTGTTGCAGATCACTGGGCATTGCGAACCGTTATATCATTTGTTTTCATTTATGTAAGAACGAAGAACAATGGCTGCTTGTAAAGCCAAACACGATGGTTCAAAAGGTCAAACAATCATTATCATGCTAAAAAGTATCATGAGGAAAAGGAATTGCTGTTCGTGCAGGTACACATAGTAACTTTGTAACAAACAACACTAGTAAATATGACAAACCATAGGTTTACACCAAACCTTATCACCACCATACTGCTACTAAAACAAGAATTTAAATGCTTCATCAACCTCAATTTCCAAATTTCAACGTCTTCTGCTATGCCTTTTGCTCTTCCTCCGGCTTCTGCTGTCATCTGTATCAGATTCTGATACTGATTCCGACTCTGATTCTGATTCGGACTCAGAAGTCGAGCTATGTCGACTGTGTTTCCGTTTCCTCGGCTCTTTCACCTTCTTTTTCTTGTTCTTCTTACTTCTCCTTTTCCTCTCTTCCCCAGAATCCGAATCTGAAGTGAAACTAGAATCACTCTCTTCAGAAGACGAGCCCGACTTGGATTCTGATTCTGACCCGCTATCAGATTCAAAAACTGAAGCTTCACTATCACTACCTGAATCCGATTCTGATTTAGACCTATGCTTCCTTTTGTTATTTTTACCTTTACTACTACTATGCTTCTTCTTATCAACTTTCGCCTCTTTCTCAATATCAGGGTTATCCAAATCATACGAAACCGTACCCCGCATTCTCAATTTCGGGTTTTTCAGTTGCTGTGTACGTGATGGTCTGGAAATGTAAACCCGTTCATTTTTACACTCATACGTCCAATGCCCGGGTTGGAAACACTTTTGACAATGCATGGCCGTTGACATTGAAGTCTTTTGGTCTTTCCTTTCACCGAGTCTCACTTGTTTTTCTGTACTCATTAAATACATTTGTCGTTTTGCCTCTTTCCTTTCTTGCCATCTACTGGGGCCTTCTTCTTTTTGACCATAAGCATTTACGTTTCTGGCTGCAGCTGCTGCTGCACGTTCGGCTTGAGAGCGGCTAAGACCCTTAGCAGCTGACAGGGTTGCAGCCTTGATTCTTTCTGCAGCATCCTGTCCACCGCCTTTTTCTTCTTTACCCGACATAGTGTCCTACTGAGCCGAGAGTAAATCAATACCAAGATAATGCTGAAACGATTAAAATATCCTGATCAATAAAGAATAGAGGTTAAGAAACAGTAAGAGTTGACCAGCAAACCCTTGTTTTCCATTTATTAGAAAATAACTAACGCGATAAATAGTTCAATGATCCGGGTTCTTTAAATATTTCGTTTTCGGTACAGCAAACTCACACACACCCTACACTACATCTATTTAATATATCTGTCTCCCAAGTGGGACTTGAACCAACAACCACTTGGTTGAGCCGTTGAGGATACACCTTGAATACAGCTAGGCCAAAGGCCCATTGGCTTATCATTTAAAACAAAGACTTAGAAGGTTGTCGTCTTGTATGCAATAATAATACCTTTAAGCGACATTCAACTCACTAAATCATTTCGCTTTTAGCTAAAAAAATTTATATCAATTGACCTGTTTGGGATACATAAGCTAAATGAACCCAGCCATGAATACTAGCAACAGCCACAATATAACTTCTAAGACATTAAGACTGATAATTCACAAAGTTAGTTACTTCATATTGTATAAAACAATAGGAATTCCTGAAGTATGTAACATGTTATTTACTAACACAGATCCAAGAGTAGAATGCATTGTATTCAGATAACTTGATTCAACCCACATATAACAAAGTCCAAGTTATATGTTCCTCATACAACAAAAATATACATATTTATCAGATAATTAGATGAAGGGATAACAATGAGTAATTAATAGCAACAAATTTGCTATTAGCTTGAGAAGAAATAGAAGACATTTAACGAAAAAGAACAAAAGAAGATTCTGCTTCGCTGACAAGAGAATATGGGGCGGTGTTGAAAAATGTTCTGTTTTGGGGGTATGGGGAAACAGGTTTCAACCGGACCCATATTAGCTGTCCTTATTTAGGTATTCTTTCTCCATTACATCTTAAACCAAGTATAGACATGCAAATTGACTTAAACTTTAAGTAAGGGGCCTTATTATCACACCTAGTATTCTGTCCTAATAGACAGTTGAGATGCCATTGTATCATACATCATCTTCTCCATACATCAATAGATTACCCCATAAGTATATGACAGCATCATGTAACACAACACCGTCATGCAAGGTTGTAAAAGTCGCTAGTCGGGGACTAGTCGGGCGGGACCTTGTAGGGACTAATCGGCCAAGTCGGGGACTAGTCGGATTTGACTATTTTTGACTTTTTTTGACATTTATATAATAAATTTTAAAATTGTAAGTGTAAATACAGATGAGAACCATAAACATAAAAATAATTGTTTGGAAACATAAATAAACACATAATTGTCTAGAAACTTGAACATAATCGTTCAATTGTTCAAGTTTGACCAAGTTTAAAATGTTGACCAAGTTTGACTTTGACCATTTTGTGACCGATTAATTATAACTTTGATCGAATAATCCCGACTTTGACCTATTAACCAACGTTGACCACCGTTGACCGACTTTTAGGTCGGATTCAGACGAGTTGGGTCGGTGTAGCCCTAAAATCCGACTAGTCGGGGACTAGTCGGGACTTTTACAACAGTGCCGTCATGCCTCGCAGAAGATCAGAATGAAACCATAAATTTGGATGTAAACACTATCGAGCATGGTCTACAGAGATACTAAAGATGAAGAAGATTAGGGAAAGTTGGGGAGGTAAGGAGTAATTATTCCCACAAAACGATGAACAGGACGAGCAAGCTTGTAATTTTTTCTATCCAAAGTCATGCTATTATAATCAATCTGTAAGAAGCCAAATGCCCAAGTAAGAATAAAAACACAGCTTCAAAACATCAATCCTGCTTCACTCAAGACACAAGACATAATTGCTCTCCGTGAATATCATTCTTGTCAATTGCTGATAAGCTAAAACAAGAGACTACCTTAAATTTTGGTAAAACGAATCACTGATTGTTACCATAACATATTCAGTTACCTAAATGTTTTCTTTTAAATCCTACGGTCCTACCCAGCAGGTTTACAAGAAACTTCAACGTACTTCATCCATAAGTGATTACCTTCCAAGTTACGATAAACTGTAGTTTTAATCAACAATCCCTCTTACACAAAAGAGAATCTAATGTTAGTGGTCAATTTAATCTCCAAAAAAAAGTCTTATCATATGCATATACACCTAACAATCTAACATATCTAAGTAAGCCATCACACTCCTCATTAGCTAATTGACGATGAAAGTAAATCCTACCCCCCTAAAATATTCATTCTTCAATAAAACCCTAAGCACATATGTATATGTTATGTATATACACATATACACACACGTCGAATCTTAAAATGATATCAAAATTCGATCCAGCGTAATCGTAACATAAACACACAATGACATGAGTAATAAAAGCGAATTCAAATAAATATGGAGATCAATAAGAGAGATATGCATACCGATTGTAATACGAGAGAGGAAATTTGCAGAAAGATGCAAGTTAACGCAATTTGATTTGGTTCCAAAACCCTAATGTACTTCTAATGATGTTGACCGCTGCAAATGAAAGTCGGGTTTTTCTGTACGGATCGGGTCGGTTTAAGGTAATCGCATAAGCAAAGAGGGTTTTGAAGAAAATTTGTTACACTTACACACCTCAACTTTTAAAGTTATGCAAAATAGGTCCCTTGAGAATGTTAACTTTTGTATTGGCTCTTCTTTCTAACTTGATGAGTTTTAACGTTACCGATTTTATAAATATCGTCTTCAAAACGTAGTTATTTAATTTATGTATTGAATTTTGTTTTGTTTCATTATAAAACCTTTGTGCTAGCTTTTACCCTTCAACCTGATTCCACCATTGGATGTGATTGCCGTTAGTTTAGTTACATAGAAGAAACAAAATAATAATAAACCGGAAATGAAAAGATGAAAGTATATGATCAAAGAGCGATTTAAAAATTAAGATTGAGATTCAAACACTACTTGGCAACGTAGGAATGAATGATCACAACAGATTCATTCTTAGAATCCACTTTATAATATAATCACTACATCTATTAGTTAGAACTAGGGTGATTGCCGTGCTTTGCATCGGATATAATTTGCTAACCCACTAAATTTCACAATATGCATCAACAATAATAATAATAATAATAATAGAATAATAAATCTATTGGCTAGATTAAGCACCTCATTTTCATTTTTTGATTACTTGAATATGGTGCGTTTTATTAAAAGAAAAATGTACGCATTTATTGATATGAAACACTGGGCCTGTTTATTTAGACATTAATGGGCTGAGTTGAGCCATGGACAATGGACTTATTCGGTCATCATATTCTTCCGTTTACTTGCGACTTATTTTTTGAGCTGGTCTTACCAGACGTCTTTTTCGGTCATTCACAAAAGTAGACTGCTCCCCATATGGCATCTCCCATTTACAGAACTACCACTGCTCTTTCTTTTCTATTTATTTTATCTCTTTCCAAAAGCAAACTACTTTGCTTCACCCTGTCGCATCTGGCCACTTCCTCTCTTTTTAACTGACCATTGAGGATCTTTGTTCATTGAAAATTTTTATGTTTTACGTATCACATAAACAACTGAATTCAACATCTCATCTCATACTTATAACCAAGCCAAAATCACCAGAGAATCAAATAATAGAATTAACAATCAAATATCATTAAACATAGGAAGTTTTCGATACTAATTAATTGATAAAAAATTGAATTATATACAATTAATACGAGACTTGTCGGACATGGTCGGTGGAGAACGATGAAGATGAACGCAATTGTAGTTGGCTAGTTTTCTTTTTTACCCATCTTTTAAAGTGGGTTTTTGCTGTTTTGTAAAAAAAGAAAGAAGAGAAATAGAGAATAATAATGTGATATGTAACACTTTTAAAAATCATCAGCTTGACTCGGTTTTTAAAACGAATAATATGAATTACATATGTTGTTTCAAAGTGTGTGTAGCTTGTGAGAATGATTTATGAATCATATTAACAACTTAATAATGTTATTAGTCAAATATTTCACATCGTTATTATTAATAAACTACTAGCTGATGTTCCGTTCAATTGATCATTTATACATTTGATCACATTTGTCAATGAATAAGAAAGCAATTGTTATTATTATTATTTAAAGTAGGGGTAAAATTGTCATTACAATCATCCTGACTGTTCACTCAACACAAAAAAGTAAACAACATTATTCATTCACTGATTACTGCATTTAGTCATTCTATATCCATATAGTTGTCTATATCCATATAGAACTTAATGAGAAAAAAAGTAAACAACCCCTAACTTAATTTGTATTTATATGGACTATATCTCTAGTATGAATATTATTTAATACGATTTTCGTCACTATTTTTTATTTTAGACGTAGCTAACATTATTTGTTATTCATATATGTAACATGTTTCCTATATGAATACTATTATTATTATTATTATTATTATTATTATTATTATTATTATTATTATTATTATTATTATTATTATTGTATTTTATTTTAATTATAAAAATTGCTTTCATAGCCAAGCCTAAATTAAAAAGTATCATATCTTTAAAATAATATTTATAACATAATACATATAAAAATAACATTATGATATAAGTATGAAAGGGTTTGTTATTGGGCAAATTACCTAAAATAGAAACGAAGTATTACTGTATTTTGCATTCTAGAAACGAACTATCAAAAGTTTTAATATTAGAAATGAAGTTTCAATTTAGTTTGTATTCTAGCAACCTGTTAACTTTTAACCCAACTTCCGTTAACTCAATGCTGATGTGTCACATCCTTCGTCCACGTGGCAGCTGACGTGACGATATCGCTGACGTGGCAATCCACGTGGCTGCTGACGTCAGCGAGAAAAAAAAATAAATTTTTTTTTTAAATTTTTTAACTTTTTAAAAAAAAGAAATTTAAGTTTTTTTTTTAAAAAAAGGGTATTGTTTATGACATCCCTAAAGGCTGTCAATAACGTTCATAAATTGGTTGTACTTTGATTAATATTTATGAGGGTCAACAAAAAAATTTGGGCAAATTACCTAAAGTAGACACGAACTATTATTTTTCAATTTAGGTAATAGGAATTGAGGATTTATCACCTACAATATCAAGCTAGAATTAAAACAAGAATTGAGATTACCTGCATCTGAAGTAAGGTGTGAAGAAGCTCCCGTATCTAAGATCCAAGATCGTCGATTTGAAGACATTTTTGAAAATATATATATATATATATATATATATATATATATATATATATATATATATATATATATATTAAAATTTTAATCTTTTAAAAAAAAAATATTTTTTTTTTAAAAAAAATATTTTTAAATTTTTTTTTCTCTCTCGTTGACGTCAGCAGCCACGTGGATTGCCACGTCAGCGATATCGTCACATCAGTTGCCACGTGGACGAAGGATGTGACACGTCATCATTGAGTTAACGGAAGTTGGGTTAAAAGTTAACAGGTTGCTAGAATACAAACTAAATTGAAACTTCATTTCTAATATTAAAACTTTTGATAGTTCGTTTCTAGAATGCAAAATACAGCAATACTTCGTTTCTATTTTAGGTAATTTACCCTATGTTATTTTGTCATATTAAAAAAATATTATTGAAAGAATTTATGTAGGAAGGACTATAAATGAGGCAAGTGGGAACTTTTTGGAAGAAAAAGAATAAAGTGAAAGAATTTGAGAATTGAAGTTGTACCGCCTGAATCATAAATAATATGCTCCAACCAAATAGGCTATTAGCCACTATAATCGACTTTCTTAACCAAATTTTATTCATATTTCTTAACCAAATTTTATACATATCATATCTACATTTACTAAAACGACAATCTTACCATATGAAACGACATTCAACCAGCCATAAATGTATATAAGGTAAATGACAAGTAACAATCAAATAATGATCAAAATGAAGATCTTTTAAAAACGAATATTGAAAGACTTTAAAAAAGTACTCCGTATAAAGTAGAAACTACTACTATTAATTAAGGACTTAAAAAGACAATTCGTTTTAGAAGAGAGACGCAACTACAATTGTTGTGGTGTTTGAGATTACTTGTTTATAAGGACTTAAAATTTTTTTTGTCATCTAGCTTATTTATTTTTAAGTGATTATTTCTACTCAAATAAGCAAATAAGCAATGTTTAATAAGTGTTTGGATCAGCTTATTTTTAAGATCCAGTCCTTGCTACCGATGTGCCATTTAATACGTCATCAAACCACCGTGGGAATCTTACTTCATCTCAACAACACCTTCATTTAAAAACTATAGATCAGCTACATTTGGATCTTATGTATGTTTTACTTCAATGTGTTATAAATAAATGGATTTGTAGTTACAGATAGGATTTATTCATCAGATGTGAAAACAAAGATTGATGAGAAAGTAGAGAGATACTATTTTATCATTAGTTAAAATGTCATTGTGTAAATTAGAAATGAGCAACAAGGTAACATCGTCAATAATTCAAGATTCATGATTTTAACAGTGTTGGTTTTATGAGCATATAAATATTTATAATGATTTTATAGAAAATATAAAGTATTAATTTTTTTTAACAATAATATAATTTTTCAACGGATTACCCACGCCAATGACTATTAAAAACATGTCATTGAAATTATGAGGGAAATGTTGGTTGACGTAAATCCGTTGCAAACTTACGTTGATGAAAATCCGTTGCCAATGACTATTAAAAACATGTCATTGAAATTATGAGGGAAATGTTGGTTGACGTAAATCCGTTGCAAACTTACGTTGATGAAAATCCGTTGAAAACTTCCGTCTGTTGAAAACTTCACGATAAAGATCCGTTGAAAGATCTAGTTGATGAAAATCCGTTGAAAAATGGAAGTCGTGGGAAATATAAGATAAATTCTGTAGATAGCAGTTTTCCACGCCCTATTTAAAGACAGATGCTTTACGTGGGAAATCGGTGGAAAATGGCCGTTTTTCACAAATTTCCCACGAATTTAGCCGTTGAAATTCGTCAGTTTTCTAGTAGTGCATGGTAATGGAGTTCTAATCTTCGTACCATACCTGCCAAGTTCGTATAGACTTATCTTCTCTGTTCAATTTAAAAGTAGGTTAAGGAAATGAAATTGAAACACGATCTCCTATGGCAGAATACTACCCTTAATCCTTTGGGAAAAAAATCAGAATGCAAAGCTTATTGAAAATCCTGCTTGCTAAAAGTGATGGGAAGTCGTTTGTGGGAAACTGGGAATCCATTGCTCGATGGTGGGAAGTCAATATACATGATCTTTAACGACATCAATTGATGATGAACACTGCCAATGTGATTAATCTATCAAAAAAAGCAAAACGGTGTCTTCAATGAGGTTGTCAGAACAGAACAGGTTTGTGAATGCCCTGGAGGCACCGGAATGCAGTTGCTTTCAACCTAGAAAAAGGCGACAGGTCTGTGAATGCTCTGGAGGCACCCGAAGTGGCGAAGTCTAAGAGTTATACGCTCACTTGAATTTCTGGTAGATGTACTAAACTCAGTTTTTTTTGCCGGTAGCAACTTGTTAGGACGGATTTATTAACCTAATGATCCATTGCCATTCAAAAAGGATACAACGGCAATCTATAATAATAAGCACATGCACACAATAAATTATGATGACACCCCAAATCAGTGAGGGCTTATCTTAATATGCATGTCCATCGACAAGAATAGCTTCTACCAACTTTCCAATTTCTTGTATTTTTCATTGCATTGGCTACAAACTTTTAGTAATCAATTTCAATACGAGCCCAATAGTTAACGAGGTGAGAGTATAGTCGAGGACTTCTTGGAGTGAGCTAATATCACTGATTGGACCAGATAACATTAATCATAAAGATAAGTATAACAGCATATATATAAATCATGAGTAGCAACTACACAACTAAGATTAAAACAATCAAAATCTAGTGGTAGTCAAACTTGGAAAGAGAAGCAGTAGGCTAGAATATCCCAGTGAGCATATTTGCAGCTGTGGAGACAGCTGCACCTGTTATGGCAAACTGCACAATTTGCTCTTGAGATGAATCATCAGATGTCAGTGCCAGAGCTGCACCCGTTACCGCTCCTGCTATCGCACTGTTTCTCTGCATCCAGTATCGAAACATCAAACACTCACTCCTCTTTCAAAATTAATAATTAGCAATTATGAAGACTTCACCCTGAAAGTCAAAAGCTACAAGCACCATCGGTTTTATAGTGTAACATACATAAAGACTAGCCTACTCCCGGCCTTATGTGTTGCACGTTTTGTAACAAATTCCAACTGTTTGACCCATCAGACTTTAAACCGTTCCCTTACTTGCTAGTTTTCTTTGTTTAACCCATTACGGATAAATCATAACCCACATGCACCCAGTCATAAGAGTTTTCTTTGTTTAACCCACATTACGGATACAGGCATAACCCAAATCCACACATTCACAAGTACCATTTCTTTACCATCATATTTAACGCAAAAGGAATTAAAAAACATTCTCAATTCGAATTGCATGACCCACCCATTATCCACCTCTGAAATAAGCAGAAGAGAAACAAGGATAACAGATTCTGAGAACTTACCCAATCATGAACTCCTCTAGCTTCTTTCAAGCCATAGGTAAGACCAGAATACATCCCAGCAGCCAATCCTGAGACAACATACACGCTGCAATTCAGTAACATCATAACGTGTGATCAACCAACCAGAGAGTACTAGAGCATCATCTTACCCCATTGTATAGACTCTTTCCCTGTGACCTTCACCTAAAAACATCAAAGTAAAAGCAATCAATCAAAACATTAGTGTAGCAATGAACACAGTTGTAATTTCACCGAAATACCAAACCAAATATAGACATGATTGTCAATTGATTGAGCTACTAGTAGTAATGAGCATACCAAGCCTTCTAGAGAGTTGCTGCTGGTTTCCCCTGCAAATCAACAATCTCACAAGCATTAGCAATCCATGTATAACGTATTACGAAGATTTTCGTCCAAATACATCAGAAGATATGAAAGTGCACGTACCCCTAAGACCTCGGAAATGATTGTGCTTTTTGGGACTAGTGACACTGGTCTTGTCTCCACTTGCATCTGATTGTATACATTAGATGTAAAATTCATCATTAGACACTCGATACTCATCATCGACAACACACATCATCATACTTAATCATTTCTAAATGTCTAATCCATCCGGTAAACTATATATTCAAGTACAAGTAAAGTACTCGCGTATAGGATGTCAAAAACATGACATCTACAACAGACGGCAAGACGTAGAAACGATACCTGAATATAGTAATTAAATGACCGGCTAACATTTTTATGAATGCTAATCAGTTTTATGATTACCCAAGACAAGTTAAATGAGACTAATAGAATCTTACTGCATTAATTGTCACCAGTAAAGTTACCACATCAGAAAAAGTACGGCCTGCTACAAACAATGGAAGCGTTCCACGTTGAATACATAAAATAGACTCTCAACTAAAACTAATTACATTTACGAACACATATACAATGTTAATGATAAAAATAATTGATAATACAGAATCCAAGTATGTTGCTAGCTATTTTACATAATCATCTGTTACCATAAATAATAATGTCTTTAATTTGTGTATATATGTATTTCAATAAAATCTTACGAGACACAAGAAATTTAGGGAAACTCACTTTCGAGAGCAGTAAAATACGCCTCTCGTGAAACCGCCTGAACTGCCCCAATCTGCCATCATTCAAGTTCCACTATTATTAAAATTAAAAATAAAAAAATAACACATATGCATATACTCCGTATATATATAGAAGAAAAATATATAAAATATACAGAAACGGAGAAACAGAGGGGGACGCGCGTACGCCGGCGGCTGTAACGAAGCTTCCGGCGATCCGATTAAGAAGAGGATGACCTATATCGAACAAACTTCCGGCTGCATTGTCCAAGCTTCTAACCTCATCCATAAACGACCGAGTTTCCAAATTGTGTCCCATTTTCTTATCTTTTTTCTTTCAAATTTCAACTGAGTCTGATTGTGTGTTTTTGGTGTATTTTTTATGTGAAGAAGAAGAAGAATAGAGAAAAGGGTAGAGTTAACAGGTGTAGCATTTGCATGGCATACGTGTCCATTCTCGTCTTTATTTAAATGCCAACTCATTTTATATACTGACGCGTGGCGTATTGTTACTACTGACCAAATATTTCTAGAATCAAGGCGTATACTTAACACGTGAGTCGTGACTTTTATTATATGGATTTATTATTATTATTATAATTATTAATTATTATTAAGGGGAGGCCATCTCAATTCTCACCCGTTGATTTGTGTTAAAAAGGATGTTCATTAGGATTTGAAGGTGTTGCTAACCTCGTATCATATTTTAATGGTACATACTTATTTCCCTTACAAGGAGCATCGACGTTGGATATATCATATGTTCACAAATCACCCACATATGCCGAGTCATAAATTCGAACACCTGACCTATAAGTCACACATATATGATCATTTATGATAACGATACCACTTTGAGTGATGCTAATTGGTATTATTCATGATGTTTTAGAGAAACATTTCAAGTTGAAAAAATGTGTAAATGATATTATTAAGTATGTCTTCATATATAAGATTATAATTGTGGTAACATGTTGATAACTGGTAATCCTGACCGGTTCACGATCGGCTGTCAAGTCCATAATATGGTGCCATACTTGACTCACTCGGTAGTTGTGGTTATAGGGGTGTCAGGGCTTGAACTCCGACCTTGTGCTTATTCTGGCAAAGATGCTCTTTACGCGTCATTGGGTATAAAAGATTATAATTATAAAAATAAGTTTAGTACTATCAACTTTTGTATACCTTGAGTTCATTATCAGTATATTGAAAAAATGAAAAGTATGCGAACTATGTTTTACACTTTCTGCTATATGTATACCAAAAACGTTTACTGCCAATTTCACTAGCTAGTAATATGTGGTAATACTTTGGGTTCAACTTCTCAAAACGATTAACGAAAAACTAAGGGCGCGTTTGGTTACAGAATAGTTTCTTCGTTTTTCTTTTTCTGTTTCTCTAGAGAATGAGTAGTGTTTTACTTCCCTAGAAAAACATAAAAATCTAGAAAACATGTTTAGTTGCAAGGGGTGGAATTATCCTTTTTCAATGAATAGTAGAGATTGAGAAACTTAGAAAACCGTAGTTTTCAACCTTGTAGTTATAAAAAGGAAAACAAGGATTTTCCTTTTAATGGAAAAGTTTTTTAAAAAAACTCGAATTTGAACACTTTTTTGTAAAATTTTTTGTCTTCTTAGAGAATTTTTCTAGAAAAATTAAGAGTTTTCTATAACTAAACGCACCCTAAGATGCTTACTATACTTTGAAAACAAGATCAGTTTAGAAGCAAGCTTAACGTCCGACTAGTACGTGAGGCAAATTTCTCCATCAGTCCACATGATAGTACTTCACAAGTTCTTAGTTATCAAGGTGTTAGAACATGTCCAATATATTTACACGTCGACCGTAACAAACGCCATGCCCTTTAGAAATTGAATGTACAATCATTTATGTAAGTTTCACATTAATTATAAAGACCTTTAAAACTGTCATCAACAAGCTAGACCCATATTTATAACACAAGAATCAGTTTTAATTTCATAATCTTCTTGATGCATGAATCAGTTTTGATGCTCCAAAAATATCACTATTTGCGGAAGGAAAAAAAAGAACACACGTTAATTTAAGATCAATTGTCATTCACAGACATATCATGCAGACATTCAAAATCACATAGATATAGTTATAGAAATCGTCAGACAGTAACCCTTTCAAAATGGAAATAACAGCTTACCGTTAGTTTTTATTAGAGGTGCTCATCATAGTTCCCTTTTTATTACATGTGTGTGTTATATCATTTTTTTTTTTTTTTTTTTTTTTTTTTTTGTATTTTCAAAACAATGATTATACAAAAGAATGATCGAGTGATTATTTAAGTAGAGTTTATATAAATACATTGAATGATAAACATCATAAATATATAGATAAATGGAATATTTCAAAATAAATATTGAACGAAAACTTTGTTTCCAGCTTGAATAAACTAACATTAATTAATAATATAATGGAATACCATGTACGATCGCACCACTTACAAACCCTCAAGGACAGCCTTTAACACGAGTATAATGTTATACATTAAGTAAAAAGCATCAAGACTAATTACCTGACTGGAAAGTATTGTAGAACCGCCACCAGCATCACCACCGCCTTTGCAATGGTACTGTACAGTATGCTCTCCCACCATTACTGGGAATATCACTAAGAAATGTTTCACTATTATCCACCATTCGGATCTCTATATTTAAGAAAATTTCTTCCACCAAATGCAAGTGAAACAAAACAGATTGACAAAAAAAGCCTGAGTGGCATGGTTTGAACTCATGAACCGTTTACAGCCATTTCTGGAATAGCTTTTGCACCATCTTTATCTGCTTCTTTTTCCTCATCTACATTAGTATCATCTTTATCTTCGTGACTCTTTTCATTGGGTTCTTCATTGATTTCTTGAGTATTAAGGGCGTTCGTGACAGTTGTTTTCTTTGAAGGTAATACGGCTTGACTTAGAGTTGAACACAACGCAGCAAACACACTTTCTTTAGACTTCGGGTTTTTCCCTCCCAATCTTTGTTTCTTTACCGATTCAGGTTCTTGTTTGGAAGCTGAAAATTTTCTTTTTAATCTGAACTCTAGAGTTCCTTCATCTTCTTCAGATTTTTCAGGTTTGTTCCTCGGTGGTGGCTTGTAATCCTCATCATCATCGTCGTCCTCATAGTCAACTAGTCCACCAGGCCTAGGGCTAGAAAAAGATGACCAACAGAGGATAAGTCAAAAAAAGTTATCATCATTTGGTGCTGGAAAAATCAATCTAACAAGTAATCATTCATCTGAAAAAAACCCAAGAGGCAATGATGACCAATTATCTCAAACAGGCAGAGATGACGGTCAAAGAAATTGTTATAAAACTAGAATTTGAGAAACTGATTACATCATGAGAAATTTTGATCAAAGGAAAGATAATAAAAAATACTTAAAAATCTTGTGTGATATTGGCAAATTTATTTGTAAAGTGATAGTAAGAAGTAACAAAGAATATTAGCTTTCATGTCATATCCAACATATATGTTCCGTTTTCCTTCTTTACATGATCCATATCAATACCATCTTTAATAAACTGTCATATCAATAGGATCTTTAAAACTTCAACGACAGAACCTATTTCATGGAACTAAAGGTGCGGACATACAAACAATTATAAGATAACAGGACACTGCAAGTCCAAAGAAGGCTACATTTGGTAAAGTTGTACTTGAACAGAAATCAATTTTAAATTCAAGGGACAAATAATTGCAAATGAAATAACGACAATCAAATAAAAAAGTTACCTTAAAGATGAGAAGTTTGCAGGTGATCCATTGGAAAGAGCAGGCTGAGCACGTATCCTTGATGTACGAGGCAACGCTGCAGACATGGAATCTTCTTCATCACTGTTATGATGCCAAAATTAGTGGGGCGTTCGACAAATATTTGGTAGTCAGAAACTAAATATACACCCCTAAAGAATTGTAACTTGCATTTTATATGGCTTTTATAAAAGAGTGTTCCCCTTTCAGCAAAGCTTGAATTTTCCATTGGTAATAATAAAATATTATTGGGTGCCTAAATCTGATGGTAGTTGAACAAATATCTGGTAGCAAGACACTAAATATACAGCCCTCTATCGATTTCCTAAATGGGATCACCTAAACAACTGTAACATTCTCCTTTTGCAGAACTTGAATTTAAAATTACTCATTCTCTCATTTTATTAGTACAAGATACTAACATATCTACTATGGTTTACAGAATTCAAGTTTGTATCAAGTCTTCAAATACAGTTGGCATTTGACAGATAGCTGGTAGTACGAACCTGAATATACTAAACAGTCTTATTTCGGGATGACACTATGGGCATTTCTAGATTTTGATGATATGTTACTATGTTAGTATCTTGTACTAACCAAACTGGCCCATATGCACTGAACATTCTCCTAAATGGGATCACCTAAACAAGTGTAACATTCTCATTTTGGCAGAACTTAAATTCAAAATAACTCATTCTCTCATTTTGTTAGTACAAGATACTAACATATCTACTATGGTTTACAGGATTCAAGTTTGTATCAAGTCTTCAAATTCAGTTGGCGTTTGACAAATAGCTGGTAGTACGAACCTGAATATACTAAACAGTCTTATTTCGGGATGACACTATGGGCATTTCTAGATTTTGATGGTATAACACTCCATCACAATTGGTCCAAATTCAGACGTTGAAATTATTATGGGAGTATACAATGTAAAGACAACAAACCTGTCCTCGTTGAAGTAATCTTCTTCTTCTTTCTCAAGAGCACGCTCATCTACACGTCTTCTCGCGTTCAGTGCATATGGGCCAGTTTGGTTAGTCGCCTGCTCCATGGCCTGTAGACCCAATTTTTAAACCATAATTTGTAAACATGCATGCATAGGGGTGGTTAAACAGAAGGATCGGACAGGGTGGGTAATTGATTAAAAGAGGTTGCATCCCCCAAACACTAGTACTTCTATAAAAACAAAATTATCATAACTATTGTGTTTAATTATTACAATAATGCTACTAAGTAAAGGTGGCAAAACGGGCGGGCGGGTCGGTCTGGGCAACCAGGTCATAACGGGCTCGAGTCTCAACAGGTTCGGGTCCTAACAGGCGCGGGTTATAACGGGCGCAGGTCCAAACGGGCTTGGGTCTAACGGGCTTAAATTTTAAAAATATTTAAAAATCTAGGTAATTACATTTTTCATTTGCATTTGAATAACCGATGTTATACGATTATAAATATCATCTATTACATTTTTTTAAAAAGTTATTACAATTCTAGAACTAAATTTTGCACAAATAAACCAATACATATATCAACCTTTATAATTATTATATTATTATATTATTTATCATCTCCAGTATAACAACGAGATAATTCCAAAATAATTCAAAATCTAATAAAAAACGATTGGGGGAAAGATCCACTTCCTTCCTTATGATTTAATATATACATTAAATAAAATTTATTTTAAATCTGGATATAGTAAAAATATTTAGATTGGAAATAGCAAATTAATTTCTTTTTGGAGTACATGATTTGTAAATAGCAGCTTACAAGCCTGGAAATAGGAAAAATAACTTTAACCTGTACCTAAGATCTAAACTCATCTTCTTCGCTTATCTCTCTGTATTTGTGGAACACTTTTTTTTCCTTGTAAGAGGTGTTATAAATTCTAAAAGGGCTGCCCATTTAGATCCATATATATTTCGAGTTTTGCCAGTCAAACCCATTCCTATAATTTCTGCTGTCCAAAAGAACCCAAACTTCATGATGTAGTACCCAGAATCGCCCAGATGTGGAGTAACTGGGCGGATTTTGCCAGTACTACTACTAAGTTCATTTAACTAACCAAATTAAAAGGGTTAATGCATTTATTTATTCATTTAATATTTTGGTAACTGTTGGTGTCCGATCTTTGTCAGACTAATTTTACTAGATCCTAGTCAACTGCCACACAAACTCGAAACGAATAAACTATATAGATCTCCCTAAAGAAAAATGAGTGTAGCCCTCAAGATCTATAGTCGTATCACAACGGTTTCGAACCTGAGATCTCCCACTCTTCAGTAGCACTCAAAGTTATAGCCAACTTTGGCTACCCCTTGGTCTGTTTGGCATGGCTCCACCCATTTAACCTTTAACCTGAGACGAATCTTAATCTATTCAAAATGCTCAACGACTCGACCCATTTGACATGTTTCCTAATCAGTTAATTATTTAGCTTAACCAATTAGACCCATCATCAATCGAATAGCTCAAATCAACCCATTTCTATTATAATGCATTGAAACTGCCACCTCTAAACATGAACGATTGACAAGTCAGAATAGTGTATAGAATACCTGCTCATATCTAACTTTAAGCGACTGAATAGAAGGTAAATCATCAAATCTAACCAGCTGGTCCCAAAATGTTTCGATTAGATACTTGAGTAGTATCTTCAAACTCTCCTGTATAAAGTTTACCACGTCTTCAGAACAACTAATACCAGCCATATGTAAGGTATCGAAAATCTAAGTACCTTACGAATATACTCGAAGAGCTCCAAAACTGCAGAGTTCAATAGATTATAGCGACTTCCATTATTAACAAACACATCTATAATTGGTTTAAATAGATTGTTCTTTGCAATATGATTCATGAGTTGCTCATCCTGCAAACAGTATTACAGAAGGTTAACTCATTTACCTGCCTGAAAGATGTTACATGAACATATTTGACCTAAAAGTCAACAAGCATGTCAATATTATATATATAGTGGCCAGATCACAATAGTCTAAAGCTGAAGTAGGGTGTATCAAATTAATTGAAACACACTTGTACATGCTACGAGCGTGAAAGGTGGATATTAAGTATCGTCTATGAATTATGATGAATAGTTGAATACCACCCATGAAAAAAAGTAAAGGTGGCATCTTCAACCCATTTACTAAAACATGGACCGATTTGGGTCACGTTTCATCTATAAAATGGGTCGATAATAATAATAATAAAATAATAATAATAATAATATAACTAAAAGAAAAAGTCAACCGTCTTGGAAATCAGCCAACGTCTTTTTTTAGTACATAGTTACATATAACCTACTAGATCTATTTATACACAGATTGAGATTATTATTGTCAGAATAGTTTTATAATCCTGAATAACACATAGTTATTTACACAATACTTATATATGGACAAAAGTGTCTTCATATCAATCTGACCTGCCCATTTCGACCATACTATAAGATATTTATTTTAAACTGAACCTACTTTTTACCCGTACAAAACCCATCCAGCCCGCAAATCATGACACCTCTAACAGCAAGTAACAATGATGGAATGATATTTCATTCATATGGCTTCAAATCAAAAATGAAAACTTAGTAAGGCTCGGATTGTAACTTCTGTGGCAGTGTAATAATTAACTTTAAAAAAGAAAACATTTACTTACTTTAAGTGAAATTAGAGTCCGAATGAATCGAATAGCTGCAGCCACAAGATATTTTTCTTTTCTACAAGTCAGACTTAAAACTCTATCTATTACACCACTAAGCAAAAATTTGGACCTGAAAACAAGAAACGATGTGTGAATTACAATCCCAATTTCTGAGCCACATCTATAATCCACAGAAAGTTAACAGTACTTTACTTTATCTTATAAGGATGTTGCAAAACGCAAAAGCATAAAAGGTCATATATGTTCAAAAGTATTTCAGGCTTAGCACCAATTTTTTTCTCAAAATTTCCATTGGAGCTTGTGGGCTCGTGAACAGCCTGGGCAGGGTCACATGCAGGAGACGATGATGCAATGACATCAAGCAATTCATCCAAGTGCCTCTCATAGAAAATATCAACAATAGCATCTCTCTGCCAAAATTGAATCGAGACAAAATCAGAATGACAGTTGGATGCAAAATATTATCAATAAGAAAAGGAAAAGTTCAAGTGGAAGGTAATAGCCTCTATAGAAATAACGGTGCAAACTGCCATTTTACCAGTAGATGGATCAGTTTGGGTAATGTTTGATCTGTAACGGGTCCATCCATAACATAATTATATATATAAAAACCTCCTAAACTGCTTAATTGAAAGATTTTTTTGTTACAGCATACTTTTTCAATCAAATGAAGTACATTTATCATTTATAAAGCTAAAAAATGGATAAGATAGTGCTTATGGGTCGGCCCGGCCCACCCCAACTGAACCCATCTTGACCCGAACACGTCACCCAACTCGCCAGACATGCCCATTTTCCATCTCTACCCTTCTATAACATGGAAATAAATATATATGTAGAATGTAATAGGAACGGGAATGGATGGGACATTGTTGAGTTTACAACATTTCATCCTAGAATTTTTGTGCCAGAAGTCATACATTCAATTTATATGTCATTTCGATACAAAGGTTTTACAAGTTACAGAGTTCTCCCAAATAACTGTTCTTATAATGCCAAGTGCTAGTTATTAGAAGTACAAATATAATGGTCAAACCGTTCAACAGTTGACTATATTCGTGAAGAAAAAGTATACAGCAATTTCATGTTGCCATTCTCAGGTTCTTTGGATGTATGTTCTTAAAGTAATTATTGTGACTTGGAAAACAAATAATCAGGCGCTATAAGTTATCAATAATTGCGAGTTCTTTTACATTTATTTCAATAACCAGTTTCTTTCAGCAACTAATTATCTGATGTTCCAAATCTGGTTATGTGACGATAAATCAGCAAAAATAATCTGTTTTTGGCACGCACACTCTAAACTGATAAGTTTAAAACGCACATTCAACCCACCTCTTCATGCTGTCTGCAAAAAAATGCTTGCCATAAATGAATATGACTAACCATCACACCTAGCAATAACAGGATATTTGATTGAACAAGCTTGAGAAAAAGTAAAGAGTACCCTAACCTGTCCTGCTGGAGAATTGGAATCCAAAAGACTACGAATTATCTCAAGAAACTGACAATGCATGTCATCGCCGAAATCTTTAAGCATACCTTTCACCTTTATCGGAAACACAAAATATTTCATAATTCCCATCATCAAAAAATCAGAAACACAATTACTGCACAGATAATGTCTTACATACCAAAAGCCCAATTAATGAGACACCTTCCGGCCGACTAACATATGATCGTAACAAGGTTGGATCCTGGCTCACAAAAAGCATCAGGATGTCTGTCCTGCATCCATCATACTTTTCAACCGTAAAAAACCAAGTTACAGGACCATTAAAACGAACCACATTGGTAAAACAAAGATACAGATCGTTTACCCAGTGAGAATCAGCTTCTTATCTTGAGACTTCAAAATATCAGCAATAACGTCAAATACGCCTTCAGTCACAAGATCCCTGAAGTGTCAAAGCATGCAGATCTTTGTTAAGTTGACAGAATACATACGTGAAGTTATGTTGACAGAATACTACAAAATGTACCTGAAGAGCCGAAGTTGCTGGACCATCTGCAAGCTCTTGCTTAGATTACAAAACTCTTGCAAGAAAAATACCTATATCACAAACAAACTTAAATAGTATTATAAAATCTACAATACTAATATGCTTTTGAAAAATCAGATACATACCACATTTTCTAGTCATGATACAGATTAATTAATGAATAATAACAAAGGCGGGTGAATATTATATTCAAAACCTTGGCCAAAACTTAATCATAGAGGCTCTAGAGGTGGCAACATGAGCGGGTTCAGTAGCAGGTAACCTTTTTGTACGGCTCTAACGGGCCAAGTCAAGTTGCATCGACCCAATGTACAGTGTCCAAAAATTCAAATAGTTGTACATAAAATAAGTGGCTCAACTCGCAAGTATGATTACAATTTTTTAAATTGAGTAAAATGAATCAAGAGGCTCTAGCAATACGTTTTTAGGTACATTTTAACCCATCAACTTTTTTGGCAAGTTTCATCTTACACACCCATTAGAGATACTACATAGCCTGAATCTAGGCATTCACAAGTGAAATGGGTCGAATTGCCACCTCATAAAGTTAGAAGAATAACAAAGGAAATAAGCATGAGGAACCTTGTTTACCAAATTCCTCTTAGAAACAGGACCCGCAGAAGGAGATTTTAACTTGCTAAACAACTCCTTGATAAAGGCATTGTCATCTTTCAACAAAGTCACAACCTACCAAAAAATATATATGTCAGAAAGGGAAACAACCAAGGTTCATAATTACACAAGTGAATTGTAATAATCTCACCATTCCATTATTCGAGTGGATTATGGAATTCAAGCTGGCAACTGTGGCCTCGTCTAATACTCTAGGTAAAACAACATCCTAAGAGATATAACAATACATTAAATATCTACAATAGCCCATATGTATTAATCTATGAGGTAAAACTCAATATTGTACCTTGACGTAACTGATTCTGTACGTTTGATGTATCTTCGACAAAGCTAGGGGATCCTTTATTGGTATGGCCTGCACAAATGATATATTACTGCATATAATAGTAATAGTAATAATAAAATAATAATGATGATGATAATAATAATGATAGTATAATAGAATATAGAAGAATATAACATAAATATATCATATAGTACGTTATAATATAATATAATATAATACAACAATCGATAGTAAACTAAAAGAAGCTGTTTTTGTTTCTCATTATCATTAGAGCTTTCAATAGAATTAACTACCTCCTTGAAAACCACATGTTCTTTAAGAAAGTTGCGATGATGGACGTGAGGTACATCAGGGTCATCTAGACAGGAAAGGAAACCAGAGACCGTGAGTTATATTCAAGAGGATGAATCCATTATCATCCATGTAATGAAAGAAATAACACGACCACACAGAACTTATATGTTGAAATATTTTCAAGAGAATCTTACATCAGAGTGATATTCCATATTACATCAGATGTATTTATAGTTAAAAAAAATATAGCACAACTTGCAACTTATGACCAGAAAACTGAGGGCTCAGCCATTTAAACTTGGGTGTATTTGAAACTGAAACTGTTAGCATCTATATTATATATACTTGCACACATAATTAGTGTCTCAAAGATGATTCAAAAAGTAAAATATTTCTAATAATAGTATTTACTTCAAGTAAAGTGAATCAGGATGTTTTCGTAATACCATTGTAGGTGCATTTCGACCCATTTACTTTTTCAGGTAATTTTCATATTCCACCCATTTGACCCATCAGAGATCGAACAATACAACTTACATTCAAGACATCCAAGGATATCCATAATCAGCTCATCAGAAAAAAATTTCTCAAAGATGGGTGGACTGTTAAGTAGAACTGCAAAAAAGAGCTTATAATGTAAGCACTTGGGCAAAATATATCACAATTGCTCTAAATATATTCATGACAAAGTATGAACTCGGATATTAACTGATCCCACGGACAATTTTGTATATTATGTGAAGGCTATCATAGTTCTCCAAATCTTCACACATTCTGAATAAATCCATCAACTTCTGTAGAAACTTTTGCTGCACAGGTTATAGATACATTAAACTCTATTGTGTCCAACTATTCTTACAAGCAAGAATGCTAAAAATTTACAAAGTATTATTCTCCGAATTAAGAGAAAATATGAGGCTGAGTCATTGACATTAATGGAGATACAATTCAAAAGGAACGAGGAAAAAAATATGTAAAGAAAATTAAGGGGCAATATTAAGTCCTGGCGACAATCCGGCATATTTGGGACTATCTTCAGGATATTAATACCATTCAGCCGTCAATATCAAACTCTAGAATATAAGTACACTATTTAACTTAATCATATGTTACAACAGAATTAGGTACCATATCATGTTCTTTATATCAACACTTCTGTATATTTTATTCGTCTCTTAACATTATCTGTTTTCTGTTTAAGCTGCCTATATTACTTTTACTCGTATTAACACTTTTTTATTCTTTATTTGGATAGGGCTAGAAAATAGATCTTACATATATAGATGGTAATGTCACATCATGCAATGTTTAATAAAATACAGCTTGTTGTAGAAAACTTCGCAGATTTTCTCATGATGTATCTTTTAAGCTAAACATCTAAGAACATGTTTGTTAGTCCATGTATACTACACGGGGATCTTACAAAATAGACTTGCATCACATGCACCGAAAACCTGAACTAACTAACAGAGATGCGATATCTTGAAATCTAGAGAAAAAGAAATTAAGAATGCATACATCATGAAGTATGAGTTCTGTCACACATAACTGATCGGTAATGCTACTGTCCACAACAACCTACAAGACAAAAACAACCGTCACAACGGGGTTAGAAAACATCCAGAAGACACGGTGCTTGGTGAACAGCGTACACATACTAATGCTGATCCATTTACTTGTAATTAAGTTCATTCTGTGTATGTTTCAGCAATAACAGGTCAAATGGGAGATATAGAATAATTTAGCTAAAAAGAAAAGGATCAAAAGTTGCCCAAAGTGTGCTTTAGAGAAAAACAACCTACTAGATCCCTTTATTCAATATGGTAGAGTATTATTGCAACGTTATATATTGAATCATATTCAACCTGCAACATTTAAAAATATGAATATATAAAAAGAAAAGTTTTATTGGGTAACAAAACCTGGTCACAGGTCAAAAAAGATTTATATGACTTGGCATGTTACCCAACCCACCCATTTTGCGACTGGTGAAATTGAAAGATAACTATATAAGAAACTATCCAGTGTCGAAAAAGAATTTTGCTTCCAAAAACAGTATTCCGACAACTGACATGACTTTCAAATATCAAAAAACAAAGAATGTACTTAGATAATTAGTCTGGACCTTAAGAATTGAAGGTAGCGTTGACAGCTCAACTTCTGGCAACTCCCTCAACTCACTGTTAGCACCATGATAGGTCTCATCTGAACAAGTAATGTAATGGAATATCAACTTGCAAGACATCATCAAGGCTGCAAACATTCGAAACGACCTAGTACTAGCAAAACAATTCCTCTTACTCAAGAACAATGACATCCAATTCATAAAGTTTTAAAATCCATCAGAGACATTCAAGCACATACATAAAAAAATACCACATATGGAAGGAGACAACTCTTAATCCTTAAATCTTCATACATTGGCTGACAAGCACATACATGTTTAGTATGACTTCAGGTCAAATGGTCGATCCAGTATAGGCCTCAAGGGTAAGTTAACCTAGCAAAGATGCACTAAAGTAGGTACCCGAGGTCAGCACAGCTTCATTAACGAACTAATTACAAAGTAGGTGAAGCCCTCTCATAATATAATTATAAGCCTGTATAAGCTGGACTTATCATTACAGGCACTTTTTCTACTTCTAGCACAGGTAGGGTACCTTGATACAAACCCGAGATGACCCGTTTTAAGTTAAAATGGCCTGATACTTGCCACCTCTATAATGGACAAGACAATAGTACATTCATTAATAAGTTGAAAAATATGTCGCTAAATTCTGAAATTATACATCAAGGTGCCGATCACAGAAAAAATGGATAATAAGAATAATCGAGTCCTACGAACTTATCAAACAAAAATGACAGCTCAACATGCTATATCATGTACTCATTAATTCGAATTTGAATTTATGAACCTGAAACATCAGGGTAACAATGTGGTACTGCTATATATAGTTTTAGTAAGGCATCGTAATGAGAATTCGAGATTCAGGGAAAAACAAACGCAATAGATTGAGCTGTTCCCAGAATAGGTACAGAACAAACCACCAATACCGCAAAGACAAACAAGGAAGCAAAGAAAAAAAATAAATAATAAATACCAATTTTGATTCATTATATTTAAATCACAAGCACTTACTGCTGAGGGTATTAAAATGTAGATTCCGCTGCACATTGCAAATATGATCCCTGTATAAAATATAATTCAAAATCAATGCAGGTAGAAGCGTCAAATCATAAGTATAGAGAAACTACGACAAATGATAACCACGTATTTACTGTTTACCATATATACGAGCACCCCGTGGTCTCTTGAAAGCTAAGAGCTAGTTCACTTGAATACTCGGAATCCCTCCATGAGATTATTGTATCTAATATAGCAAAAAGAAAAGCACAAAGAAGAATAGTCGGATAGCTTAATTAATAAGCACAAGCACATCACAATCCCAGTATTGTGCACACCCAGGTGAGCAAAAGTCAGTCCAAATGACAAACCGAGACAGGATTGGACCAATCCAAACCGGCTATATCTGGTTCAATTCTCGACTCTAAAGTTCTCACAAAATTGCTTCCTAGTTAGCTTCTCAGTCCTAGAGTTTATCAAAATACTAATTTTCAGTTTGATTCTATCCGGTCAACAACAAAAACAGAAGCATTTGTTTCTAAAAGTAATAATTTTATAAGCTTACAACTTCAGTTTATATTTTTAATATTTTCATATAAGTGTGCCCAAGTTTAAATTTTCATATAACAGGTTCTAAACCGGAATAGGCCAGTCCCACACCGGTTTTCGATGGGTCTGCTTTCTGGTACTACTAATTTTGTATGTCCCGATTCTGGTTCAGATACGGGCCGATGCCCCTAACCGGTATAAGCAGAAGCAAAATATAGTTAAGAAAGAGTGGTTTTTTAAAACGAGAAGTACCTTCTTGCTTTCTGTATATATCATCTGAGCTAATGCGGTGCACAAGCAATGTTTCATTGTCTTCTTCATCAATGACAAACAAACCCAAATCTTCAGATCTCTGATGTGTATATATACATATATTAGTTTTTAAGTGAGTTTCAGAAAGTTACTTATAAGCCGGAATTGTTCAAGTTCAGACTTCAGAATAATACAGTTCTAACATTTTCATTACTGAATTATGACGAACCTCCAAATAGTCAATGGTGACATGACCAGTCCCTTGATCATCCCATTTTCCATCCTCATTGAGTCGATATACCTTGACACGCTATATGAAAAAGGTTACAAGAAATTCAATGTTCAGTAAATCAGAGATTTATACCAGTGAGCAAAGAACACAAATGTACAAAGACATACACCATTAATGGGAAAAAAAACTTGTACAACAAACCTGTTGGACTAAGCGCGCGCACACACAAAAAGACAAAGTAGGCAAGAAGCCTTAAAGAAGAAGTGACCCAAGCTCAAAATATGTGCAAAAGAAGGTGCAAAAGCTTCGGGAATTTAAGTAATATGCTTAACTTGTGCATATTGATGTCGATTAGTAAAATAGGCAATGACACTATTTCTATAATCAAAACAAGCAATGACAGTATATAAATGATTAGAATAAGTAGCAATATTATCTTCGTAATGAAGCAACCCCGAAAAAAGGGACTAAAGAAGCCAAGTATTATACTTGGATTAATTATTCAACTAGGGTAGATCTATGCATCTTCAAAGATAACATGTCTTTAAAAAGCAATTCACTTTGGCAAAACTGCAACCTCTCGAAACTAGGTTATTTTGGAGGGCCTCTCGAAAAAGCAACAAATTTTGTATTTCTTTCTCTAAAAAACAGAATTGGGTCGGTCTCTAAAAAATCAGTATCATATCATCTCATTTTAGAATAACAGTGGAAAGGAAAGTAGGTTCATTTGAGTTCACATAATTCTATCAGGGAAGTGCAATGGACCATTTTGAAGAGGTTTAGTTCAGGGGGAAATTGATGTGAAAGATCAACTATGCCGGAGGTCGCAAAAGACAACGATGATATCTATGAAGCTAACGCAAAAGCACAAAATACGTGAAAGATCATCATGATCAGAAACACAAAAAAAGACAATTAATTGGGGCATAAACTTATGCACATATACACATATTCATCTGCATATAATATTGTTTTTTCGCTACTGCATGTTGTGTGCAAACCTCTAGCCACTGAAAAAGAATTTCAGTCTCTTCGGTGCTTCCAAAAGTGGGACACAGTAATGCATTAATGAAGATACAACTTCTATGAAAGAGAAAACAAAAATATATAAAATAAAACTGAAATCCATATAACCTAGCTTAGTTTCCATCTCAACTAATAGAAGGACTTCCAAACTCCTGACCATAATGAGAATAAAAAAAATGGGAGAGGCAGAGCTGACATGGGTCTAGTAACCATATGTAAGTGAACTAATTAGCAACAAGTCAGAAAGAGTAATGTCTCCGGTCACAAATAGACCATTCACAAACACTTAATTAATTTAGGAGTCTGCCTCTTCACACAATTGGTGAAGAATAAATTTGAGTTATATTGAGAAATTAATGACTAGCACTTTCCCGAAGAAGGTCTCCCCAAAATGTGTTTCATGTTAACGCTTGAATATGTTTCATGATTAACCAGCAACCAATGCAGTAAAAAGACTCCCATTATTATCTAACTGTGAGTATCATAGAGTAAAAATAAAGAAATATAAAGAACCTAAAATTAAATATTTCACATCATCATCTGAAAACATAGATTTGGATCGCCAAATTGCAAACTTTACAAAATGAGCTCCTCAACAAAATTTACAGAAGTTTTGATTGACTAATTGTAAACTTTAAAGTACTGCCACAATCTGAAAAACAGTGATACTTGAACAATTGAACACAACTACAAATTTCATTTGCCATTCATTTAAGTACATTCATAGCTTCACTAAGTTGTACTTTTGCACTATAAACTAGTTGCTTAAAGTCTTGAACTACCTGGGATTCCATTTTGCATCCTAAAAGCATGACCGCAGTTTATCACTTGTGTATGCGACTAACCATCAGAACAAAACCTACCGGAACAGTTAGTTTATCCTCAAACAGCAAAGATAACAGACTAACAGTACATGTTTACTCTTTTTACACATGCATCATCTAAAGATAACTTTAACATTGAAACCAAAAGTAATAGTTAACTGAACTTAGAGAAGCTATCAATTCCATTTCAGGCAAATAAGAATAAAAACCTAAAGTCTTGAACAGATATACAAATAACACTAAACTAGGGCTTGAAAAAATGCTTGCAAACATTTTAAAACACGAAATAGTAATAACTAATATACAAAATCAAGTAACAAGGACCTGAATTACATTGAGACGAGTAATTTATATGCATATATATATATACGTATGAGTATATATAAAGCAAGTGCGGTGCTGACCTGCATAGAATTACTGTTAGAAGTAGTTGTTTTCTCAGGCGCCCCCATCGGAAGTACCTCCGATATTTTAAGGAAATCAGAACAAGCAAGGGTTTGAAGATGAATTTTTTTAGTAAGATAGGGTAAAATTAGGGTTTTTTTTTTTTTTTTTTTTTGAAAAAAAAAAATCAACAAAAGGAGAGAAATGAACAGAAGAAAACAGAGGTGTAAGAAATTGAATTATGCGGATGATAAATGACCTAAACCGCCATTGATGATGTAACAGTGAAAGCCCCCCTCTCTTTCTCTCTTCTCTCTCTCGGTTTTTGTTTTCTTTAATTTTCTGTTTTTATCATTTTTTTTCTTTTTTTTTTTTTTCTTTTTTCTGTTTGGCTTCCGTTGGAAGAAGAGGGAGCAGCCGTGACAAGGCCCAACTCTGCTACGTACAAAACAAAAAAAAAAAACAAAATTAAAAATAAAATAAAAATGATCATTTGCTATGACTGCACCAAATAATATGTGTAAAACAATTAAGTCTAATCTAATCTGATTCATATAGTTTGTTGCATGCGGATTACATTTTAGAAAAACAATAACCACAATAAATATTTATAAATTGCTTCAAACGAGACTTGATGTAACATCATCTCCAGTGGCCTGGTATTTTTCTATTTAAATTAAGTATTTAACTGTTTTAGAAATTATTTGATATAATTGTTTAATTGTGAAATTTGGTAAAATAGGTCTCAGGACTTATTGTGATTAGTGAAATGTTGCTTGTTTTAATATATTAAAGTTGACGGTATAATAAAATAAATTTCTCGCAGTTGGTATTTAGGTTCCAGACAATAAATTTAAGACGGGTATAAAATACCCAAATGGTGAAGTCGGTTTAAAGGAGAGCCGACCTCCTTTTATTCTTTTCCCCATTTCCAGTTTATTCTTGTTGAATTTTTACCTCTTAAACAATAAACCCAAAATCAAGAGAAAGAAAGGTTGAAATCATTAACAAGATTAGAAGAATCAAGGCTGTGATTTTGTGATTACAAGTTCATCTTCTTCTTCCAATCACTCTCATCATTATAGTGTAAGTATTTGATTTTTCATGAACTCAAGCTTGGTTTAGGTCAAATATGAAATTGATGTAGTTTGAGTTGAAGGATGTTAAATTATTGTAATATGATGATATGTGGTGTTATTTCAGTTGTGTATAACCTTAGAACTGAGTTTGAATGACCAAAAATGGTATTAGGTTCGAGCTGTGTGTTTGCAGGTCTGTACCTGAGCTGAAACGCAGCTCAACGCGATCCCAGCCTCGAGTCCGGATCGCGTTCCCTAGTTATAAAATGTCCCAGTCGAGTTTTGGCCTTGGAAACGCGATCCTGGCCAAATATCCGGATCGCGTTTGCTAGTGTTTTTCGGTTACAGAACTTTTTCTACTGAAGAACGCGATCCCACCATGCCTAGTCTGGATCGCGTTTGTATGTTTAATTCTGATGGATTTCTGCAAATTTCAAAAATGCATAAGTGTTTAGAAGGTGGTGTTTTTAGTGGCACTTTTTATTTCATATACCTATAGTGGCACTTAAGGGGTATTAACAACTAAATTATAACGTGAACATTTTAAATGAGTTACGGGACTTAACAAAGATGTTTTGAGTTAAGTGAGTATTGTATACGAAATGCTTTTAGTGGCACTTATTGGATGCTATAGTGGCATTTTTATAAAAATGCCCATTTTGATATTTACAAATTATGAGGTAAAGTACTAATGTGTGTTGGTTGTTAATTCTCAGATCCTCCAAAAGATAAGTAGCACCTGAAATCCGAGTTTGTGGCTACCGAGGTATCGGTGAGTGGATTCAAAAACTCACCATTTAATTTAGTTGTGATCATTTGATTACAGCGGGTAATTGTAGTTATGAATATAGAGTTGTTTAATCATTATTGTTGATTATATCACTATGTGCTATGTGTGATCTTTTGATAATGGTTGCCAATGAGGTCGACAAGTTGTTGAACTGTTGGTTGGGTTAGTTGGTTATTGTGTGAATGATACAGGGATATGCTTCATATGTTGTGTGTATTGAACTGTATCTGAGTAGGATAACCTCTAGCTATCGGTCTCGTCCGTAGGGCCATACGGATATGGTTGGATAAGAGTTCTTGGGGAGCCGCCCGGGTATTATGGTTATCCCCAGAACCACCGATCCTCATTGTTAAGTTGTTGTTGATTGTTGTAGTTAATGGTTATGCTAAGTTGAATGTTGGGTGTTGAACTCTCTCACTTAGCTATGTGCTAATCCCTCATCTTTAATTCCTGCAGATTTTGTAGCTTAATGGGTAGCAGGAACGGGATGCTTTTGGAAGCAAGGATAGTTTGACAGCAAGCTACTCTGATCCTTTTTGTACTAAACTAGTTGGTTTTATATAATACCCCGACCTATGTAATCTTTGGAACTGTTTCAAGTCAGTATGACTTTAACTTATCAACTGTTTATGTAAATTAATATAATGTAAAGTTATAAAGTTGTGTAAATTTCTACGCTTCCGTGTTCTTAATATAATATTGTTATATGTAACATCCTCTCCAGTGGCCTGGTATTTTTCTATTTAAATCGAATAATTAATTGTTTTAGATAATTATTTGTTATAAATTGTGCTTATTGTGAAACTGGGTTAAATAGGTCTTAGGACTTATTGTGGTCAATAAAATGTTGTTTGATTTAAAATATGAAAGTTGACGGTAATATAAAATAAATTTCTCGCATTTAGTGATTAAGTGCCAGACAATAGATTTAGAGCGGGTATAAAATACCCATTGTTTGAGGCCGGTTAAATAAAGGGCCGATCCCTTTATTGGGATCACTCTACCAATTTCATTTCATCTTGCCCTTTCTCTAAACACATAAACCCTAACTTACAACTTTAGATTTAATCATCCATTGAAAGTGGAATTGAAGTGTAATTCTTTACTTGTATCATTATCATCATCATCTAGCTTCCTTCCTATTGTTCTTCCTTTCCTTTTGTAAGTGATTCTTAGCTCATGAACTCCATTTTAGAATGAATGATGAAATTGATGATTTGAGATGATTCTTGAGTTTAGATGGTAAATACTTGTGATATATGATCATATGTGTGCTTCTTAACTAGTTATATGCATCAAATCCATGATTATGAGCTTTGATTGAGAAAAGTTGTAAAACCTAATTTGATTTCACAACTTTGGTGAAATCTTGAATTGTTAGATGTTATGGAAGTTGATATATGTTAGATAAGTATTGTGTGAAGTTGTCGCAAATTTAAAAGTCGAGTTTTCTGTGTACTAGGCTCGAAATAGTGATTTGGTTGAGTTTAGTTCGAGCTGAAATGTAGTTGTAGGTCTGACCTGAGATGGAACGCGTGTGAACGCGATCCAGAAACCCTTTCCGGGATCGCGTTTCTCTGTTATAAAAGAAATTGGTTATGTTTTCTTCTTCGAAACGCGCTCCAGCCGCAATTACCGGATCGCGTTGATTAGCGTATTTT
This sequence comes from Helichrysum umbraculigerum, assembly GCA_949592205.1. Taxonomy (NCBI): domain Eukaryota; kingdom Viridiplantae; phylum Streptophyta; class Magnoliopsida; order Asterales; family Asteraceae; genus Helichrysum; species Helichrysum umbraculigerum. The sequence continues at coordinate 140,207,866 of CATIUR010000004.1, read as the reverse complement.
GGTTACAGAACTTTTTTCCTTATTATGAACGCGATTCCGCCCTTGTTCCCGGATCGCGTTGCCAAGTGTTATTTGATGACAGAATATTTTCTTCATTGGAACGCGATCCCATCACCAGTAGCCGGATCGCGTTTGTCTGTTAATTTTTGATGATTATGATAGTTTGTGAACCTGAGTTATATAATATAAATAGTTATTATTGTTACTCATTGTAACTTGAATTGTGAAGTTGACTATTATTAGTTAGAAACGAGTTACTAACTTGATGTTATGCGGTACTTACAGATAAACCAAAGATTCAGTGATTAGAAGCTAAGTGTGGATACTTCAGAGGTATCGGTGAGTGGATTCAGAGCTCACCATTTAAATTTAGTTGTGATCATTTGATTGCAACGAATAAACGTGAATATGTTTTGTTGATTAGTTGATATACCTTGTTGATTGTGAACCTATGTGCTACGTGTTTGGCCTTCGGGCATCAGTTGTTAACGAGGTCAACGAGTTGTTAAATGGTTGGTTGAACTAGGCAGGGGTTGAATGAATGATACAGAGTCGTACTTCATTTGTTGTGTGTTTGATTCTGTATTTGAGTTCAACTACCACTAGTTATCGGTCTCGTCCGTATGGCCATACGGATATGGTTGGGTAAGTGTTCTTGGGAAGCCACCCGGGCATTACGGTTATCCCCAGAGCCACCGATCCTCGTTAAGTTGATGTTGATTTGTTGAATATCGTATTGCGGTTGTTTGAAGCAATTATATGATTATGCTAATTTATATGTTGTGTTATGAACTCACTCACTTAGCCTTGTGCTAATCCCTCGCATTTATTTTCTGCAGATTATATTTTGAATAGGTGAGTAACAGGAAGTAGATGCTCTAGGAGCTGGGGAATGTTTTGACAGCTTGCTACTCTGATTATGTTTTGTAACAATTAATGTTAAGTTTTATATAATACCCCGTATTATGTGTTTGTTAAACCTGTTTAACTCGACATGACTTAACTTATGATCGGTTTATGAATTTTGTTCTAACGTGTATTAATTAAATATGTTTTAATTTTCTTCGCTTCCGTGTTTTCAATATAATAATATTATGGAAAATGAGGGTTGTTATATTATATCAAATGAGGGGTGTTATACTTGAACTTCAACCACTAAGTTGATAGATTTCGTACATACCACTACACGGTAGGTCTTTTGGTTTATTACATTTCCTATTATTACCTTTTAAGTACACATTTTCACACATTTTATAATTAGGGGTATTTGATATAGATTACTTTGAATAGTTAAAGCAAAGTAACTCAAACTCAACAATTGAAACACTTTGCAATACAAATAAAAGTCACGATACATTTATATTTAAGAGTGACTCTATATATAATTTTGTAATGCCATGGTCTAACTTTAAAGATCATCTACCGAATAGTTTTTTGAGTATTTTTTTAAAATGAATTAGCTTAGAATGTGTCATATTACTTTTAAACGGAATGTTTAAATAGTAAGCACTTTAAAATACATTATTTGGGGTACTGATGCTATGCAAAGAAAACGATATATAGGGAGGAAGTGGTGGTCAACAAGAGCGGTTGGTAAAAAGTAGGAGGCGAGAATGATCATTAGTTGTACAAGAGACTGAGAGAGTAATGAATGAGTGACTTATATAATATGAGACATGCTAAATTGAATATTATTTATTTTTGCAAAAACTTTGTGTGCAACGTAACTCTATTTATTAAATTTTATACACAACAACTGATACTAGATGGAACACATATTGATAAAAGAATGTTAAGATATAAGACATGTAAGAAGCAAATTAAATCAACAATACTATAATCATTTTCTTATTTCCCTCTTAAAACTTACAATTTACATAAGTACCCGAACATGCAATTAAAATCATTATACATTATCCAAAAAAAACTCGTATTTTTTATGTATATGTAATTTTGCAAGTTTTGAGTGAATATGTAAATGACTATGTATTATACGAAGTATTTTTGTAAGGTTGTCATTATCATTTTTCTAAAAATATTACTTAATACTACTAATATATTAAAATTAGGAAAAAGGATTTAATATACTGCAAAATGATTAAAAATGGAAAAAATAAAAAATTGTGAATCCAATAATAATTGGAGACAAATCATCATCAGCATATGATATGATGATATCCCCACACTCACTCTATCCAATAACTATAACGGTCTCCCTCACTCATATAATCATCCCCCTTTCTTTTCAAGCTTCTTCCATCACATTACATTCCATTCCGCTATAATAACTAATAAAATGCATTCCTTGATCTCCACATCACCAATTTCTCCATCGCATCATCGAATCACGGTCCATCCGTCTTCTCGCCAGCCGTTCAGTCTCCGCTTTTGCGGTCTCAGACGAGAGGTTTTACAGTTATCTAACCTTAAACACAAACTAGTCAGTTGTAATACGTCGAGTAAGAAAAATAGGATTCATATATCAGCAGCTGCAGTCTCGACAAATACTAACGGAAGTCCTCCGAATACATTTGATTATGATCTGGTGATAATTGGAGCAGGCGTTGGAGGTCATGGTGCTGCATTGCATGCTGTTGAAAAGGTTATAACAAAAAGTATCCGTAACTGCAGTAATTATCATCATTTGATGATAACCTACTTGTAAATTTGCCTAAAACCATACACTCATTAATTTTTTGTACCTCTTGTTATGTTGTCTTTAATTTTACTCTTTATTATAATGCATTTAGTATAATGTTTTTTGTTGATTGTATGATCAAGTAGCGTAACGTCAATGTACTACAATCTAGTAACATAACTATAGAAATGGTTACATGCTTGTAGATATGCAATCACCGGTGAAATTATTGTGCCTCTTTGTTTTTGTTTTTTTTAATCAAGTAAAGCTGTAAAGTACATGATATGACAGGGTCTAAAAACAGCTATTATCGAAGGTGATGTGATTGGGGGAACGTGTGTAAACAGAGGGTGTGTTCCTTCGAAAGCTCTTCTTGCAGTTAGTGGTCGCATGAGGGAACTCCAAAATGAGCATCACATGAAAGCTTTAGGCATACAAGTGATATAACTTCCTCATTGAACAAGTTTTTATTATTTATTATTTTATATTATATTTTAAGACGGGTATTAATGAGAGCCCATTTGAACTTATGCTTTGGCACTTTTCAAGTTTAATAGGTTTCAGGAGCTGGTTATGACAGACAGGCAGTAGCTGATCATGCAAGTAATCTTGCTACAAAAATTCGCAATAACTTGACCAATTCATTGACTGCACTTGGTGTAGACATATTGACCGGTTTTGGGTCAATACTGGTAAGCCAATTCTGTTTTGGGATTCATACAATTTCTATTGAGCAATGGTCGTTTCTAATAAGCCATGCCCATAGATACTCTATTTCTGACGTTATTACCGTTCCTCCTTTGGAATTTCTCATACATTATTGTTTAAGAGTTTTAACGTCCAGGGTCCTCAAAAGGTGAAGTATGGAGTGGATAACGTGATAACCGCAAAGGATATTATAATTGCTACTGGATCAGTCCCTTTTGTCCCTAAAGGCATTGAAGTTGACGGTAAATGAATATTCATGTTGCAATTATTTATTATAAACTTGTATCGGTCTATCAATAATCTACATCATCTATAACATGAATTTGCATCCATTCTTTCCAATTATATGGCTTTATAATTTCTATATGCAATTAATTATATGCAGGGAAGACAGTTGTTACTAGTGATCATGCTTTAAAATTGGAGTTCATTCCTGATTGGATAGCCATTGTTGGAAGTGGGTATATTGGCCTTGAATTCAGTGATGTGTACACAGCACTTGGTAGCGAGGTGAGGCATCCTATCTACGAGCTTCAATATATATAGTTCTGTAATGTATATCTTGCATGAGTTTCTTAGCAAAATCAGTTATTATACTAAATTCTCCGTGGTTCTGATTTGAAGAACTAGTGTTGCACAGTCTTTTCCTAAACTGATATCATGGTTGTTGGAACATACATACATACATTTAAACAACAGTTTATTATAAGTGGTAAAATGGGAAATTCAGGGATGTTGCATATCAAACAGGTATATTAGTGGTGTGTGTTAAGATAGATCAGGTTGATCCTAAATACTTCCTATTTCTACAGTTCTATAGAAAATTATCGTGTTAGCCAATGATTACGAAACATATACTATTAATCGATTTGAAAAATAAAATAAGAGATTTAATAGGTATTAATTTGACTCATTTTTAAACTACTACTATCTGATTTTTATTTTTTTATCCATTTGACCCATTCAAGATAAACTATAGCCCAAATTAACATGTTCCTCTATAAATGGGTCGAGATTTACCATCGTTAACTTCTATTTAACAACACAGACACAGTTTATGTACATGCCTCTAAACTTCTTTCATAAGCTGAAATATTACTGGAAGTTGGAAAAGAGAAAATACTATATTGTTATAACCAAAACGGTTGCATGCAACCAAACGTATAAATTCATAGAAAATAAAAATTATTCATGTGTCATTACTTAGCTTTAATACATATTCTAGTATGATAAGATTTGAAAATCTTAAGGAATTATACTTGGGTATCAACATTGTAGTGAGTGTTTCTCATTTCTGGCTGTCAATGTTTCAATTCTCCCTGATATGTTAGAAGTTGGGAACAAAAAGTTTTCTTTTAGTCACCAAATTTGTAATGAATGTATGCACAGGTCACATTTATTGAAGCTCTTGATCAACTTATGCCTGGATTTGATCCTGAGATTAGCAAGTTAGCTCAAAGGGTTCTTATAAATCCAAGAAAAATCGACTATCATACTGGAGTATTTGCTAACAAGGTAATTGGTTGTTTATTTTATATAGCTCACTTAAGTTCGAAATTCGACTAAGGTGAAGTCGTACTGAGTTTGACTCACTATTTCAATAGATCACCCCAGCGAAGGATGGGAAACCAGTTATGATTGAACTCATTGATGCCAAGACAAAAGAACTAAAGGAGACGCTAGAGGTAATGCAATTAGTATTGAAATATATGGCTGTTTCTAAAACATGTACGATTCTTCCATATGACCCTTAATATTGATAGCTGTATCTAGATTATGTGAATCAACAAATTAAGCAATACAGTCAACGGTTACTTGTTTTTGTGGTTCTTGAGTAAGAGCATGTCGTAAGACACATGAACAGACATGCTATGTTTGAAGCCTAGGTTCGCACCTCGAAGATTTTAAACACTATATAGTTAAGATAGTAATCTATTATCTATTTGTTTATTTTGAATAAGCGAGTTTGGATGTTTTAAGAACTTGAAAACACTTTGGGTGACTTTTGACACGCTCAAGTGCTCAACCCATTTGACAAGTTCCCATTTAATATTAGTTTTTAAGATTAAGCCATTGGCAATAAAATGTAACACAAATAGCCTAAGTTTTGGCAAATGGGTTCAAATTGCCATCTCCACCTCTTGTATTGTAATTGTGGTCCGTTGAGAGTATGACAAATTTAAGATCAACACTAGTATAGCTGATTTATGGTTATGTACTGGTACTACAATAGGCAAATACTCACCTGTCATGCGTTTTTTTGCTACTTCTATAGGTAGATGCAGCACTAATTGCCACTGGAAGAGCTCCATTTACAAAAGGTCTTGGGTTGGAAAATGTATGCCACTAAATATTGATTTACTAACAATGGAAGTAATATATCATTGGATGTATGATTCTACTTATATAATGGATTCAGATCAATGTCGAGACTCAACGAGGTTTTGTTCCTGTTGATGAGCGTTTGCGAGTAATTGATGCAAAGGGAAAAACGGTTTGTTTCGAGGGCCATTGTGAGTTTATTTCAAAAGTTATCTGGTTGATTAGTATTAATGATGAATTTATTAGGTTCCTCACTTATATTGCATTGGTGATGCTAATGGCAAATTGATGCTTGCTCATGCTGCTAGTGCACAAGGAATTTCTGGTAAGTGATAGGACTCCTGGAGGTGGTAATTTTGACCGCTTTACCTTTAAATGAGTCGATATGGGTTTTGAATGACTTGAATTGGTCATACTGATAAAACAGCATAGAAGGTATAAACTAAACAGGAAACCGGTCAAATGGGTTGAAAATCATCCCAAATATATAAAACCTCCGAAATCGCTTAATTAATAAGATTAGATTATATTTTGTAACAACATCGTTTTTGTAATCATCTTTAGCACATTAATCGTTCTAAAACATATAAAAGTGGGTAAAAATGTGTTTGTGAGTTGGCCCGACCAGAAATGACCCGTTTTGACCCACACTAGATAAATTATCATTTTTCCTGCTACCTAACCCGCTTGACCAGCCCATTTTGCCGCCACCTCTACATAGTACCATGTTTATTTGTTGTTATTGCATTCAGTAATCAGTATACCAACTCATTTAAATATATGGGTTGTTTGAATAGTTGTGGAACAAGTCAGTGGAAAAGATTATGTTCTCAACCATTTAAGTGTCCCGGCAGCTTGCTTCACCCATCCTGAAATCAGTATGGTGGGATTGACTGAGGTAACAAATAAATCTTAATCGTCCACTTACAAAACCACGAATTTATGACACAATTAAATAATTAAATAATGGATATTTAAGACAACTAATTTTTGCAGCCTCAAGCTAAGGAGAAAGCAAAAAAAGAAAAATTCAAGATAAGTGTTGCAAAGACAAGTTTCAAGGCCAACACAAAAGCGTTGGCGGAAAATGAAGGAGAGGGTCTTGCCAAGGTTTTATTTCTCAACTTCGTCATTTGTTAGTAATAATCACAACAAGAATTGAACCATCATGTGTGGTTATCCAACGAATGGATATATGATCACACACACTTAGAGATTAGAGGTAGGAAATGTCAACCCATTTACTTAAGATTGGGTTGATTCATGTTTGAAATTTAATGGTTCAAACGGGTAAAAAGATAGCTTAGAAGGATATGGTCAAATGGGTAAAAAGTTTATTGAAAACTTTAGATTACTAGTTAAACATACGATGCGTGCAACGGTATCTGACACACTAACTATATGGAAAGAATTCCAAATTTGTGGACAAAATGTGTTTTTGGTCGACCTGACTGATACAAATTACCCATTTTTTACTTGAACCCATCTTGATCTGCAAATCAGCCCGCCCATTTTGCCACCTATAAAAATTTTTCTTGTTCACATTACTAAGGATACATCCACGGGCAGTAAGCCAGTAACACACGAGTATTCACTTTGTGTAGAACCATCTATGAAATTAGAGAATACACAAGGAAATTGATGTACTAGATCGAAAAAGATGTAACATGAATCCTACCAGGGTTTAACTCTCACAGATAACTTTCAGTTGTAACTTAATAAGGAATCCTATAAAATTTCATATACTAAAAAACACTGCTTTAGATGGGAGCTTTACTTGTGAACTGATGCTTTTGCTTCTGTATCGTGCAGTTGATATATAGACCTGATACTGGGGAAATTCTTGGTGTGCACATCTTGGGGCTACATGCTGCTGATCTTATCCATGAAGCATCAAATGCCATGGCATTAGGAATTAGAATTCAGGTGCACTTTTTGACTTCATTTACTTGGGATATTATTAGTCACTGTCATGAGTAAAGTCACCATTCTGGGGAAAATCTTGATATATAGGCCTGTTCTATATAAATTTAAGGTAATAAAACAAATGGGTTTGTTAATGGTAGACTGGTCGGGTTAGCTTGACCAGAAACTATTTTTGTTCCATCATTTGACATTTACATGAATAGTTTATGCATTCAATATGGAGTATAATAACCATCCAATTTCGATTCAAATTCTCTGATAATGCTATTTAGGTCATATTTATTAAAAAATACATCTCGGGCAACTTTTGACCTGTTTGCCCCGTTTCCTTTTTAGCTTTTATCCATATGACTCATAGGAATAAAGCATAGCCCAAATCCATCCATTCATAAATAAATTGGTCGAGCATGCAACCTCTATCATAAGTTGACAGTTAATTGAATACACCTGATAAAGGACCATTTCTGTTAAATTAAGTATATAACTACACTATATATATTTGCAGGACATAAAGTTTGCTGTTCATGCACATCCCACCCTATCTGAAGTCCTTGATGAACTTTTTAAATCAGCCCAGGTGAGCATCTCATGTTGGATACTTTTCATATCGGTCAATATGAACTTTGAGTATACTCTTATACAATACGAAAGGCGATAATTTGTTTATTACTTCCACCACTACACAAATTTGCAAACACTATATCCTATATATAAACTTCTTTCAAATAGTGCTTTAACACATGCTGTGTAAGACCACCCAAGGAACTCACCTTGAAGCACTATTTGGGTGCTAATTATACCTATTCTATACTATTACTAATAGGTAATCAAAAGTTAATTAAGTTTCTAAAGCACAAACCAAAAGAATCATCATTATGATAAACAAATAGTTATAAACTGTGTTCCACTCTTTGACTTGAAAATCAGGTTAATGTAGATGACCGCAAGCCAGTAGCAGTATAATCAAGCTTAAATATGACTAGCCAAGCTTGAGTGCCAGGGACCTTTTGATGCCCATCCCTTACTGAAGGCATTTTGGATTGAGATTTTTGTAAATCGAAACGAACTTTAGCGCTCTAAGCTTAAACCAAATTTGCAATCCAGATTGTTTAATTTTGTGATACTTGAACCATTGCTTTTGGATGGTGATATAAAACGATTGTTTTCTGATTTTCAGTTGATTGTCAAGAGCTGTAGAATTTTAGGATGATTTTATTTAGATTATGCAAGATAAATTAAAGTAGTTAAGAATGACTTTTTTGACCATCAGATATACTCAATCACCCAAAAGAAAGATTGAAATAGCAGCAAGCGCTCGGACTCATCACGTAAGAGGTAAATCCAGCTCACTTAGCTGACCGTTTGATAATGAAAACGAGTTGAACATTTGCAGTCGGATGCTCATTCATCAAGCCAATAAATATGCACATTAGTTCGTCAAGAAAACTACATCAATGAAAAAATTCGACTCTTCTCATATTCAGATTAAAAAGATGGACAAGTATGTTTAGTACAACTGATAGCCATGTCTCTTGCTAATCAATCACAACTAATGATAAATTACAAAAGAAGGTTTTTAAAAAGTTCTGTTCTGTTGTGTATCGATTACTTAAGTTACTTCGAGGTAATGTTTAATTTCACACACACAGTTTAATACAAAGAATTATCCATTAACTAATGTTTGGATAAGATACCAATTGATTGCCTGTAGCCTGTAGGTGTAAAATACAAGTGAGTAACCTATGGATAGAAAATAACAGAATAGCTCGTAAACCTTCGTTTCACATATGTAAATACACACCCTCAGTTTCTCTCTAACATAATATTATTTCCTACAAGATCATTCATGGTAACAAATCACGCCATTCTTTGTATGGGACGCTACTAGTTTACAATGACCCAATATCACACTTCCAGTTACTATGTTCTACTGCATCGCGTGCTGCATTCACACTAATATAAAACACCCTTTGAGATTAAGACTACCCATTCCACTAAAAAAGATAAAACCAATAGTTGATATGCGAAAATTGCTACCTTAATCTAGGCATTCACAAGATATACGTAGTTGTCTGAAACATAATCGCCTTCTACATCACGCACCTTTTATCGTTCCATGCTAGTAACTGGATTAAGAAGCTCTTCATACTCCACCTGCGAATGATGAGAAAACCGACGTCAATAACTCTGGTTTCAGTTCTACTTCAAAAAACCTCCTAAATCATTTTATCCAAATAAATTAGTTTATTTTTAATCATTTTTGATGCACCAACTATTTGTAGATGGATTTTAATTTTTGGATAACAAATGTTTTAAGTCAACCCAACTGATGCCTTTCGACCCATGACTAAAGTTACTTGTTTTGACCATATTAGCCAACCCACCCGATCATCCCATTTTACCACTTCTACAAAATTCAAAAAGACAATCTATCATACAAAAGTATAAGTATGATGTAATATTTGCATTGCATTTCTATAATTTATCTGAAGTTGTACATAATCTTTTAGCATATACAAGAATAGCGATCTATTTGTAATGGACAATCAAACTGATGATTCTTAGAAAACAATTCATGTATTAAGCTGTTTTTATGTGATATAAAATCATACACATATTTAACTATAACAGAAAGGGCTGCATGAGACAGTTTTTGGATATGCTTCTGCCTTTTGAAGTTGTAGTAATCAAATAATCAGTTGTTTGAGTGTTTCTAACATTTTGATTATTTAAGAAACTAAAAAATGAAAAGACCCCTAAATAGATAACCACAATCACTTTTGTTGCAGCTAGAAACCAACAATCTGCAAAAATAGGTCTCAAATGCGTTTTAAAGTGAGAGACATGATACATACCGATGATTGATTATGTGCAAGCTTCATCTTTCTATACTCTTCTTGAGCTTGTTTTGATCTGAACATTGCTTGGACCCGAATAACAGATCTCTCGACCCGCTCTTCAGCTTGTTTCCTACTCGCATGGAAGAAGTTCTCCTCACCAACTTTTTCTTCCTTCTCATCTTCCTCGTTATCATCATTATTAGGAGCGACTTGAAGACCTCGTAAGCCTTTCCGTCTAAGACGCCAACGAATAATTGCCTTCTCTAACACTCCTACCGACCATACTATCTTCTTATACTGCCTTCGTACTTGGAAACCACGAAAAAATGCCTGTGTGAAGAAAATGAAACTACTTTATACCCAACAAGCAAAATTGATGGAATCAAACTGATTAGGCTAAAAAATGAATCACTTTTGCAGGTTTTGGGATAAGTAGAGGTGGCAAATTAAATGGGTCAAGTGGGTTGGGTGACCAGTCAAAACAGGTGTTTGTTGGTACATATTGACCCAAAACACTTTTTCTCCAAGTCTAAATTTTCTGAATAAAATGTTAGGAGGTTTTACGCATTAAAAATACACTTGGGCAACTTTAGACCCGTTTAAGCCATTGGTTCCCTTTTTAGCCAGCACTGTAATATAACAGATTCAATTGTCATGTAGTTCAAATTGGAAAGCAATTTATTTATGAACAAATCTTACTTGAATTTTGATTGCTTGACGCCGCTTATTTAGAAAATCTTTTCTTATTTTCCATGTACGAAACCTATGTTGTATATGTACAGCAGCTGCCATTTGCTTCTTGGTTTCATGTTTGCGAAAAGCATGCTGAATCCTCATAGCCGCTATTATACATCGTGCTTCATCTTCTGTATTAGCAAACTCTGCTGCTTTTGATTTCATTTTAAACGATTGCTCCCTAAATGCTGCTTGTATACGGGCGGCAGCATCAGCTGCTCTCCTATACGCCGCCAGGGTATCCTTCAAATATTGATCCTCTTCAGTGACGTTAGTCCCCGGGCCACTTGTGACAGAATCATCATCAGTCGGAATTGTACACTGCAATGAGCTACTAACATTTCCTGCTAATGTCATAGCTTCAAAATGAGCTAATAATGCCTTTTCTGCAAGAAAAGCTGCTAACCCCTCGTACCCACTCTTGGATGCCAGATCAGCAGGGGTGCATCCACCAGGATTTTCTGAAGTGGGGTCCGTCACCAAATTCGGATTCGCCCCTGCAGATAGAAGAGATGCAACACATCTTTGCCTGGAAATGGAGATTTAAACTATTGAATGAGGCAGATCAAGAGCATTATCTAAATCCACACACACACACACACACAAATTTTAGCTTGAAAGGTGGTTGAGAATCTTACCTCCCATGGTGAGCAGCCCAGTGAAGAGCTGTCCATCCAGATTTGTCACGAAAATCAATCGATAATCCCGACCATGAGTATGGAAATATCGCCCAAGTGTAATCTAAGATAGCACACAAATGAATTACACCTTGACCTTCATCATCACGGTCAGGGATCTTAGTTCCCTCTAATATTCTTTCCAACAGCCATTCAAGTAGTCTGTTCTGTAAAGTGAGCTCCAGTAAGTTATTTTTGGCTCGTGAGAAGGATATCTTATTTCCTGTAATTGAACTTATCAGAAAATCCCAACTGTCAACAATCGATCGGGTTTTATGGGCAAATATTTTGGCTTCTTTCAAGGTCTTCGGTGGTACTTTGCTAGATAAGATATTAAGGCTCCTGGATGTGGAAAAAAGAAAATGAGCCAATCTCATCTTAACTTGGAAATCTTCCCAGTCAGACTTCTCTTCTGAAGAATTTGTTAAACTTTGCATAGGAGGAGCACGGTATTCAAATGCAATAAGTTGACTTATGGGTTTCTGACCATCATAACTGATGAAAAGGTTGACTATTCCTGGGCTGCGTGGAGAAACGTAACACCGGAACACACCAGATTGGATGACTTCAACAGGAACAGAAACATCTCCACAGACACAAAATAATTTCGAGTTCGCTAAGTGTAGATGGTCCTCATTGAAAAGTCCAACAACTAAAATCTGCAGCAAAGATATTAACAGTCAACATGTCACAACTCACAAGTTACAACAAAGTATATGACTGTTAAGTTATGATGATTATCCACATTCTTAACATGGAAGTTTCTTGTTGCATCTGTAAACATAGTTTGATGCACTAAACAAGCAACTGATTCCTATCAGACTTCAATTTGGAAAAAGTTTCTTTAAACTGAAAAATCAAATGTTGAGTGTTTAATTTGAATGCAAAAAATTAAAGGTGAGCAAAAAAATTAATATAAATAAAGGTGATACTAGATATTAGAGGTGGCAAAATGTGTGGCGCCGAACCTGGTTCGCTCGTGGGTCATAGTGGATTCGGGTCAAAACAGGTTTTGTTGTGCCGGACCACTTTTTTAACCATATATACAGTATAAACAGCTAATCCATAGAATGATTACAAATAATATATCAATACAAAAATATTATCTATTTTTTCTTATTGAAGCAATTTAGAAGGTTGTATGCATTATACATACACTTTTGACAAATTTCAACCCATATGATCCATCACCTTTACAATTTCTTTTTTTATTTTTCCCACTTGACCCTTTTAGAAATAAAACATAACCCAAATCAACACATTAACACAGAACCAGCAAAAATCACACACATATAACATCATGCAAAAAAGAGATTAAAACTGAATAGCACATCTTTAAATGGTTAGATAACCAGAACCTTTGTATCTTCGCTTGTAGAAGCCCATGAAGGTGAGACTTCGGTTATAGTGAATATTTGCTGCAAAGAATGTGACTGATCATTATAACCACTTGGAGCTGAAACCAAGGGTTCTGGTGTCAAAATTGGATCGACTATCACAGGATATTCAGTCATGGTGTAGTTCATCCATCTTCCAAAACTATCTTGACTTTTTGAGACATCGTCTAAAATGCCACTGCTTAAATTTACGAGTTTAGGGTCCAACTGAAAATTTGCAGATTGACCATCTGTTGATAATTTGTGCTCAAAGGTGGAGATATTCTGTAAATTCGTACCATTTCTCTGCAATTACAATATGTAGGGTGATTGTCTATTAATAGATAGCAGAATAGCCACAACATGAATAAATGAAGATTTCTATTTTTTAAAAGCAATTGGAATACGCTACTCACAGTATCTACATATCCATTTAGTCCATATTGGTCATCTTGATCAAAGTATGATATGTTTCCTGCAATTTATAACTTGTCACTCAATGATTTATACATATTAATCAAATTCAACTGCTCAATAGATTAGTTGGTTACTACCTCCTTCGGTGGTGATTAATTTATTAGAATCAGCAGGGACCACAAGCTCATCCCATTCAAGCGTGTTGATTTCATGAAGTCTCATCTCATGATTTATTATCGTCTCATTGGGCTCTGCAAAATTACAAGCAGCAGAGAAATCTTCAAAAACGAATTTCTTAACGTACAGGTCCATTTAGTCCCATTCACTGATATATAGATCAATTCAGTTCATGTTTTATCTTTTACGTGCCAACGCACAATATAAAGAAATTTAAGACTCTAGCTTGAACAAAAACAAGTTTTATGTTTTGTGCATAAAACCTCCTAAATATTTTTTTGTATACGAAATTAGATTAACATTAACAAAAAATAAGTTTTAATCATATTTGACATGCAGATTGATTGTTACAATATATGTTATTCAGTCAATAAACTTACGCACCAGCATAATAAATCTGATCAACCCCGTCATTGTCTTCCGACAAATTCCACGAAGCGGGTGGGTTTGAGCTAGAATTTGATTCAACAGTAGGGGAACCTTGAGACTGCATAATGAGTTCAAAATAGCTATCAGTAGCAGTGATGTTCATTAATAAGAATAGCCAAATATGTGCAAAACTTATCTACTAATATTGAAAGCGCTTATAATGGACCAACCTCCTGAGTGTCGCGATAATGAACAAGAACAATGTGTTCCAGTTTCCTGTAACAGAAGCAACGTAAATGATATCCAAAGTAATAAGAATTAAAGAATCAAAGAACAGTTACCGTATTTAATAAATGATGGATAAAGAAATGAAACTTCTTTATAGTAATAGAAATATTAATGAACAAAGCAGGGTTCATAACCCATGAGATCTTCAAAGGCTGCATACTTATCAAGAAGCCAGTAGCATCTGCGAACAAAGGTTGACTGATCTTCACCATGTGCATAATACACATGAATCCTTTCGTCATTACCAACCTATATAAATAAGTAAACATATTATCTCATAACAGAATTTGCTCAAATATTTGTATATAACAATTTAAGTAAATAAACAGAACTAAGTCTCCAAAACTGAAAAATGTTTTGGTTGCTGGTTCTTCATCTACAATTTAAAAGTAAGTAAGCTAGATAAATAACTGGTGTTTATCAGTTTTTAACGTTTATGAAAACCTATATTTTTAATATTTTGCTAGAACTAGCTATTAGATGTAAAATTGATTTTGAATTTTACTTGGTTTAGAAATCGAGGTTACAAAGATTTTGATTCTTGATGTTGTTTCCTGTTAGAAATTTCAATTCTTGTATGCGTCTGAATCAATGGAATCTCAATAACAGTTTACTGGAGTGGATCTCAAATTGATCCTATCAATAACCTAACTCAAGCATTGGAGCTTTAAAATGAAACACCACCATAATCCTATAGAGAGTGATCACTCTAATAGCTTGTTGCATCCCAATAAATAAATAAATAAATATATATATATATATATATATATATATATATATATATAACTCACTTTCAAATGTTCGTGAGCTTCTTTGATGGTTTTTCCATCTTTTTTCTTTTTCCAATTATGGCCATCCCTCCGGAAATTTCTGAGCATCTTCCTGTCAAATAGGACGATGGTGCCACCTATTCGATTACACAAAGAGGACAATCAGATAACACTGACCAGAGGGCATTTGGCCTAGTGGTATGTGAGAAACTTATCAACCAAAAGGTTGTGATTTCAAGTCTCATTGGAGACGATGCTTATATATATGTCAATACTTTCAAGTACTTAAGTTCTAAATGGAATGGCAAATCCACTGAAGAAGCTAAAGCTATTATATAAAGGAATAGACTCATATAAATATGTGCAGGGGCAGGGGCAGTGTAGGCAGCCGCCCCTACCAAAAACTCATACGTAGTATAAGGTAAATTATTTGTATCATTAAGAGTAATTTGCATATTGGCCCCCATTAAAAATAAAAATGTTATATATATTTAAAGGTATTTTTGATATTCGCCCCGTTATAATAATTTGCCTTAAGTTCGCCACCTCAAAACTAAATTCCTGGCTCCGCCCTATGTGATGGTCAACTTTGAACATGTATAATATAGCATTTTTCCATATATAAGAAAGGCAAGGGTACATAACATTAAAATTTGAGCCCTTCTTAGCGAAGAAACATAACCTCAGAATTCCAAAACAGAGGATGACATAGGACGTACTTTTTGGTAGGTTCAATGGCTTCACGAGAATGTTAAATTGCTTGTGGTTACAAAGTATTGCATGGATTTCATTTGGCCGGAGCCATCTTGTCTTGGCTTCCTCAAACATGGTGGGTACATCTAAATCTGTTCATTGAAGTAAGAAACATTTTTAGACAGAAAGACAGATTATACTAATACCAACATCAATATAGGAAGAGAAATGTTATATGACCACGAGAAATACACATACCGATGCCTGCATGTACATCACTAATTATCTTTATATACAACTAAAATTTGTATAGGTTGAACCAGAATAGATCACTACCTCACACTCCATCTTCCTATTACCTTATAAAGTAGAATCTATGCTTATTATTCATCATGTGACTCAGTAACTTATCTTAGAAATATAGATATTAGTATATACAATTATTTATCAACTTAATACTGACATGAGCTTTATATTAGAGAAGAAAAGAGTGGAAAATGTGTAAATTATAAAAACTGTATAGCAAGTACTACACATAAATAACTATAGTATCTAACTTCTGAACAAACTAACAAATCAAAAAATGAATTCTGCGTTTAATATAGAACACATTTACTAACAAATTAAGAATGCCATCAGATGTAAGCCATCACAGACGAAACACAATAATAAATAATAACGGTAAACTCAATAATCAGTAACACAAGGGCACATTGCACTAAACAACTGATATCTATTTGTTTCTACTTTTAAAGTTATTAGCATTTAGCACCATTGAAGTTTCGAAAACCACTGATTATTCAACTTTCATAAACCAATATTTTTTACCCTGCTATCATCAAAGCAACAATATAAGTGTTGTTGACGGCACATAAGTTATATACAGCAAAAATTAAAATTAAAAAATAAACATCATATTTCTAATAGTTAAACATTTCTAAATGTTCTTGATTGGAACTCTAATTTGTTTCTTGTTCTGCACTTTCCACTTATTTTTCTTTATCCCTGTTCTGCAACCATCCAAACGTTTAAACACAGTTTTAAAACGACACAAACATGTACTCCATAACATATACTTTTTTGGGCAAATTACAAAATAATACAGTATTACTTTTTCTAGAAAAACAGTAGAATTACTTGACAGTAATGTTTATTACAAATTTGCCTAAAAAGGTATGAGCATAGTAGCATGTGTAATGATTGGTACAACACCGATTTTCCTCATGACACCACTAAACATGTTCCGGACTGTTATACAGTACAACAACTTAAAATATTTAGTAGCCGTGTGCCGGAGAAAATCGGTGGTGTACGAATCACTGAGGTAGCATACACAAAAACTTCCTGACACCTAATAATTAAATTATACATATATATATATATATATATATATATATATATATATATATATATATATATACATACACACTCTCAGTCCAATAAAAAAACACAAATATGCAAGACGATTACATAAACATAATACATATGGATAATTAAAAAATTGACCTTGCATAGTTTTGAATCCATGAATCTCTGAACCAAAAAGTTGTGACTGTACGGCAGCTTCCATCTCCAAAAAACAGAAATAAAAAGACGATTCGATATATAAAAATTGGTGACCTGCAACTGCAAGTTGATCGGCGGTGATCAAAAATCAAAGGTTAACTACCATTAATTTGTACAGAGTTGAATTGAAGTGGTGGTAATAAGGTAGTGAACAGAAGAATGAAAATAAAAAAAGTGACGACAGAGATGAAAGAACCAATAATAGATGTTGTTAGAAAAACATAAAAAAAATCAAAGTGTGGGGTAAGGTGTCTGTCTCTGTTTTATTTTCTTCGTACGAATTTGGTGTTAAATCAATTCTAAATTATAGTAATAGAATAAAATAAAATAAATAAAAAGGAATTCATTGTTTGGAAAATGTGGTTATGTATACAATTTTAGAAAGAAAAAAAATCTATCTATCTTATCTTATTCTTATTCTTATTTCTTATTATAAATTAAAAGAAAAACATTTAATTAGCAATGGCCCTTGGATTAATTAGAAGACTAATCATCTCACCATTCAATATGTTTATGACATCATAAGTACTTATTTGGAAACCATTAAATTCGTTCCATTTCAATTAATACCTTAAAATCCATTAAATACTACCTGTTTAGATTTTTCCACGACATATTAACAATTTATTAGTCCAACAAGACATCTAGGTAGTTGGGCTTATGAAATGGACTAGGTGACATGTAAACAAATGCAGCCCAAACTTGTTTTCTTTAGTTTTGGTGATATTAGGTCAAGAAAAAAAAATTAATGCTGCAATACGAATAAGCCCTCGATGACAGGAGAATTGGTGTTGACGGAATGAAAGCAATTGAATGGTGAGATATCGATCGGAATGCAATCAATTGATGAAGTATACCGCCTACATTGGGGATCGATTGTATATGTCTGAAATCCCAAAATTGGAGTGTCAAACAAGATTGGAATTAACCGCGGTATGTGAATCGAATCCTTTGTCGTTCAATATGTTGGTTATTGTTTGAATCGAGTTATTTAGGTTAATAACATAAATAGTCAGACACAAATTTTAGAAATTGTTGAAAAAATATATTCTTGTTATTTTTTATATATATGAAAAAAATTAAATTGATTGGGCGTACGCGAATTAAACTCACCTACATTATCATATCTCAGGCTGATGACTTGCGGGAAAAAACACTGCAACAAATCCATGCAATACTTACGACTACACAATCTGCACATGCCATCATTGCAATACATAACTACTTCTCTCGGCTGCGTGCGCTTAGTACACTTTGGGTTGCTCGTCATCATACTTAGTTCTTCTAAACGTTCTTGCATATATTTTTTATAGTCATACTCATGTCTGAATAACACTTTCCAATCTAAATATAGAATTTTTCAGTACAACGGACTTTATTTTGTTTCTGTATCTATTTATTTCACTTTCAGTTAAAATATATTATTTGATTAAAATCCGCGAATGCGCGGGTCTTAATCTAGTATGCTAAAATTATAAAAAATTTATCCTCTTTGATATTAGATCAATTTTTAAAAAATAAAAAATATATGATATGAAAATAAAAGTTGTGCATCACAACTTTTACGTGTGATATTGTGATACACACTAAATGTTATATGATGTGTATCACATATTTTTAAAATTTTTATCTCATATTAAAGACCATAAAATTCTAATAATTTTGATATGATTTTTTTATCAAAGAATTAGTTAATCTTAAAGTTAAAAATGCATTGCTCAAGTGTTACCGACACCGCAAATGTCCAGACTCTACATACTTGACTTATAGGTAATGGGTTCGAATCCAATCCTCATCACATGTGGTTGATTTGTGAACATGTGATTTGATCGGAGTTGACGTTCCTTACGAGTGGGGCGGACGCGTACCATTAAAATATGGTACGGGATTTAGGGGTACCCTCCAAGTTACCCTTTTAAAAATGTTCGCTCCTACTATTCCTACCACAAGAAATATTTTTATTTGAACCTTTCCCTTACGAGCTATTTGAAATTTTTTATTAGTATTCATTTTAGTTTGGTTACAAACAATTTACCATAAATGTGCTATGTTCGAATTGTAATCGCTTTTTATGTTGTTACAATTTCTAGAAAAAGTGAATTGTTCATTTTAAATTTGGCTGTTTCCACCTCTCATTTTTTTATTTTATTTTCTTTTAGAGCGGCAATCATACAATATATCTCACGTAGAATGTACGAGTGTATGACCGTTAATATAGATACTTACCGTCTCATGTGAGACTTGAACCCACAAATTATTGGTTGATGGGTCCTTTTCATACCTCTAGGCCAAAGGTCCTTGGGTTCTCCCTCTCATTTATTCATTAAACAGTTTTTTTATAAAATTATGGAAAGATAGTTACTGGAATACATGTTTATCTAACTAGGTTGTTCATGTGAAAGAACGCATAGAATACTTTATTATTATTAAACACACTTTAAACTAATAGATTATCCGTGCGATTATCTTATATGTATTTAAGCTTTCGTGGAGTATATTTTAATTAAAGTTGAACTTTAGTTGAATTTAATTTATATGAATTGGCAGTGTAGCTTATGTAAAGTCGTGGACAGTACTTTGAACATTCGATAAGGATTTATTTATCATCTTTTTGATAATAGTTTCTAGTTTTTTTATCAACTTAAATTAATTTATATCGATGAGGTTCAAATGAGAATGAGATTTTTTTGTGAGAATGGATAAACCAACATGCCACGTGTCATGACACCCACTTACCCCACATTTTTTAAACTTAAATATCTCTCAAATGGTAAGTCGAAAAATTATTAAAATTGCACCATAAATATCAACATTTTTTTTCTTTTCGATTTTTCATCTCAAAGGTATACTTTCGACGACTTTTTTTTTTTATTTTACAAATTGTACAAAATCGGTAATACATGTGTTACCAGCTGGTATCACATGTGTTACTCGTTTTCAAACCCCCCCCCCCCCCTCCAAAAAAAAATTCGTCGAAAGTATACCTTGTCACATCTCCAATCGAAGAGAATAAAAAACTAATTTTTACGGTGCAATTTTTGTGATTTTTCGACTTACCGTTTGGGAAATATTTAATTTTTAAAAACGTGGGGAAGTGGGTTTAGTGACACGTGGCGCATTCCTATTGGTTTTTTCATTTTCACAAAAAGTTGACGTACTCATTTGAACTTTACTCTAATTTATACGGAGTTTACGCTAAAAGATAAACCTTAATTAATAAGCGGTACCAATTGGATATAGCTCAAGTGGTACCACCATCGCAAACGTTCAGACCCCACATGTGTGACCGACATGTTAGGTTTCGAATCCGTACCTCAGCACATGTGGGTGATTTACCCGACGCTGATGCTCCTTGCGGTGGGTTGCATGTACAATTAACTCTATTCATCTAATCCGTAAGCGTTCATATTTATGTACACTGTACCTACAATATATCCGTAAAGCAGGTCAAATGCATGCGTCACTATATTTGTCTAAACAACTTCATATTTTTTCCCCAAAAAAGCATGTTCTATGAATATCGTCAAAGTTGGATGGTTAATCATCAAAAATATCAGCAAATATTTCCAAGCCCCATTTACATAATAAATCCTAGATTTTAAATCCTGAAATTGCCATTGGAATTTAATAATAGAGTAAGGTTCAAATGAGTACACCAATTTTGAGTGAGAATGAGGGAACCAACATATTTCTGCCATGTGTCACTTTATTCTCTCTCCTCCACACTTTATTCTCTCTCCTCCACATTTTTAAAAATTAAATATCTCACAAACGGTAAGTCGAAAAATCATGAAAATTGCACCATAAAATTCAGCGTTTTCTCCTCTTCGATTTGCCGTCCCTCAAGGCATACTTTTGACAACTTTTTTTTTTTCTCATTTTTTGGTGGGTTTCACAAATTAGTAACACATGTGTTAATGATTAGTTGTACATTTAATTTATGGTTAAGGTTAGGGTTTAGGGTTTAGTAGGGTTTATGGTTTAGGGTTTATAAGGGTTTAGGGTTTAGAAGGGGTTCAAGGTTTAGAAAGATTTAGGGTTTAACGTTTTGTAAAGCGTTTAGGGTTTAGGGTTTGTGGTTTAGGGGTTAGGGTTTAGGGTTTAGGGTTTGAGGTTTGGGGTTTCTCAATGTGAAACCCACCAAAAAAATAAAAAAAAAACTTTTCGAAAGTATGTCTTGAGGGACGGCAAATCGA
Source organism: Helichrysum umbraculigerum (assembly GCA_949592205.1). NCBI lineage: Eukaryota > Viridiplantae > Streptophyta > Magnoliopsida > Asterales > Asteraceae > Helichrysum > Helichrysum umbraculigerum. The sequence goes on along the minus strand of CATIUR010000004.1, from coordinate 140,186,168 downwards.
AGAGGAGAAAACGACGAATTTAATGGTGCAATTTTCATAATTTTTCGATTTGTCGTTTGTGAGATAATTGATGTTGGGGGTAAATGGGTTTTGTACATGTGGAACATTTTCTTTGTACACATTGCTTGATATCATTGGTTCCCTCATTTTCACACAAATTCCTATTCTCATTTGAACCCTACCCTTTAATAATAATACATCTTAAAATCCAAAACAAACTTAGCCAAGGATAATGGGCATGTTTGGATTGTGGTGCCATTTGTTTATGGGTATACATGAAGGGGTATGAATTTCATAGTTAGACATGGTTTGGTTGATGGGTAGAAAGGTTTTATGAGACCCATGTAATTGTTGTAATTCATTTACGTCAACCAAACGCACCCTAATTAACATTGACATACCTGTCAATTGACGATCGTAAAGGTACATGAGGGAGCAAATGGTCGGTCCCCTCCAATAATATTAACATATTAATTAACATATTAATTCAGTGGTCTATTTTACTGTACATTAAAATATCTATGTTGTTTTTCATAAGTAACATATATATAACTTTTTACTTTGATTTTCAACTGTAAAACCTATAGCAAAAGCGAATCAAAACCTTTATCAATCACATACTTTATTTAGGTATATATTACTGTAATTAATAACTAGTTACATATTTAACACGTGTTTATCATTTATCTTACTCCATTCGTCATAATTTAATTATTACTACAGTTGGGAAATATATACTCCACTATACTATACGAATGGTGCAATCATATGCTCTTCAATCAAATTATCTCCTCTCTTTACTTTATAATATAACCTATTTGATCTGATTTGATTTGTTGATATAAAGTATGACTATTTATTTTGAAACAACAAAAAATGGTAACATTAACACTTAAAATGCGACAACGTGTTTATAAGAGTACATCCTTTACTAAAGGAAATAACGTTTGAGATTTAGAATTTATGGTGAACATGAAATGACGGAAAAAGTAAGTGTCAGTTCGTTAGTTGGTTGTCAAATTTGTAGTCGCATATTTAAATTGGAGGACCTTTTGGTAGGTGGAAAGTCGTACACGACAATTTGACAATGCATACTTTTTGTTATCCCCCAAATGGAATCTATACTATTATATAATTCATTTACCCCCTTTTGTTTCAAGAGTTTAAGATTCAACCGATATATCATCCTGGCCATTGATTTAAGTCAAAGTAATCTCAACCTTTTATTTTAAACCCACAAAGAAACAGACATATATAAACACCCTTGACCCTATGTTAACACACACTAACCTCACAAAACACACACTCTTGCACCTGCCTCTACATCTCTCTCAAAGCCCTCCCTCTCTATATTCTCTCAGCACAGAAAACCAACTTCTCAAATAGTCGGCAACCATAATATTTCAGCAATCAACACGTATTTCAGCAATCACTACCTCCATGATAACTTTCTATCTTTTGTGTGTCCGACTAGATCGACCAAGATGGGTTTCCACCTTTTGGTGTTGAGACCCAACGAGTTTTTGCGATTGTAATCGTTTTAAGTCGATTTTTTCAGCAGTTCTTTAGATCCGTGGGTTTCCACATTTAAATGTTGAGACCCAACGAGATCTAGCAAGATCCATCATTTTAAGGCCATCTATCTCGGGTTGTATTTAAATTTGTCTTTATTTTTTTTATATTCCGTGTGTTATGGTTTTAGATTTGTTGTTACTTTAGTGGTTGGTGCTAAAATTAGCGAGTAAAATGAGTTCGTGATTTTAAAATTCCGGTGTTGAGTTTGTGGGTATCAGGTTGTCAAAATGGTTGTATTTAGCTTTTGAAAAATGAGTTACTTTTTGGCATTTTTTTGTGTTACATTTAACGATGTCATTATAGTCGGGGCTAAAATTTTACAATTTGTTTATATCTATTTATCGATTATTGGTCATATATGAAGGCCGATGACAACTTCTGAGTAATGCTGCATGTGTTCGCATGCTATTTTATTTACCTAAACATTTGAGTAACGTTGCATATGGTGCAATGATCTTTAACTAAGATAATGTTAAACCGTGAGCACTCGCGCCTATTAAGCTTTATGTTTTGATAGGAAGTATAATACAGCCCATTCTTTGTTATCGTTTTGATTTTAGTTATGTAAAAGTAATAGTGTGTGATTGACTGATCCAAGTTGTATTTTGAAAATATGTGGTAGGTTGAAGTCTCAAGATTATGATAATTATAGCTGGGCTGTGACAATAATACAACAAATCTTGGGATTTTGTTGAGCAAACCACAACCTTTATGAGATAAAGTACCAAAAGTTAAGGAAAAACACCTAACAGTTTCAAATTTAATAGACAGGAAAGAATTTCAACAATTGATATAGTTTACAATTTTACAATCTTGTTGATAGTCACGTTAGTGTATGATTTGTTTGATTTTCAATGTCTGGTCAAAAGTAAAGAGCAGGCTTTCAATCAGATGTTGATTGAGAAGTCACAATCAAAGTCAAATTCTTGATCAAAGTGATATTCTTTTATAAAGCTTTTCTTCCACTTTGTTATTATCTATATCCGTTTTTTAAGTTAATAAGAGAAATCAAAGTTAGCCAAGTCTAAAGCCGAGCAAACAAATACATTTAGGGTGGCGACTTCTCTACTATCTCAGATCATATACAAGCATACAACTAACATTTGCTTTACAATGTTATAGTGTATAAGTTTGTAAACCATATTTAATGATGTACAGCTAAAAAAGTAGTAATATATGAATCATGACGAATAAACGTAACCTAAGCAATACAGAAAATGTCAAAAAAGTAAATACAAAATCACCACTACGTAAAAGGACCACTAACAATCTAACATGTTCCATTGTTTATTTATCAAAAACAAAATGTTTGATGTCGTTAGAGCATAAGCTAGATAAATGTTGTTAAACTATGAGGTAGATAGATCAAGGGGTGTCAATCGGGTGAGTTAATCGGGTTTCGGGTTATTCGGGTCGGGTTATTCGGGTTTCGAAGTTTATAATCTAACCCGAAACTCAATTCAAATAAGGTCGGGTTATTCGGGTTACCTATTCGGGTTATTCATTTAACTCAAATAAGATGATATTTCAAATTTTCGTATTTTAAATAAACTTAAACTTTACAAAATGACAGTAATAGCTTGTATAAATCATAATGAATTACTTATATATGTATATTATATATGTATAAACCATAAATAACTTATATATATAATTATATTTTTTAAAATAAATAATTTATTAGCTTATTTGGGTTTATTCGGGTTATTCGGGTTACCCGAATTGAAAAAATTTTATCCGAAACCCGACTCAAATAAGAAGCGGGTTATTCGGGTTATTTGGTGGCCAAATAAGCTTGGAATTCGGGTTGAGTCGGGTCGGGTTTCGGGTTACCTATTCGGGTCGGGTTTTTTTGACACCCCTAGATAGATGAGTGGCTTTATATATTGTTATAATAATAATAATAATAATAATAATAAGAGTAATAAATTGTTAGTTTTCTTAAGACTAATTTTTCTCATTGACAATGACACTCAAATTAAATACAATATAATTTGAATCAAAGAAAATAAAGAACTTTGCAAAGTTTTTCCTCAATTAAATATAATATAATTTAAATGAAAGAGAGTGTAATAACTTGAAAATTTTCAAGTAATTGCAACATCTTTTCTTGTCATCGTACTTTATGGTTTTTGTATTTACTTAGCCCAAATAAGAATTCAAGAATATCTTAGGTGTTGATTTTGCTCATTAGTTAGTATATTTTTGGTTATCATTTTTCTATAATCTAATTTAGGTTTATGATCTTTGTTTTAGTTATTTTGATTTTGTGTTTTAATTATTGGTATGGATGATGGTTATGGTTTGTGACTTTGTGTCTGGTTAATTATTATTGCCCCATGGACACAGAGCTTAAATATTGGATGATGTGTGCTTTTTGGGTCTCTTGCATACTCTGAGGTCATGTTTGTTTTGTATGTTTTTGGGAGTCATTTGGTACCTCTCTTTGAATGGAGTATATAAAGAAAACAATAAATTACAGAGTATTTGTGAGATGTAAACTCATGTTCAAAGTTCAAACTTTGTAGTATTGGTTTTCAGATTTATTCTTGCTGATATAATCTCATTTCAAACATTGTTGTTGATATTCCCACTTTTTACTCTCTTGGTAACTTTTAAATTTAATCTATATGGAGTAATATTTACGGGGATCACCCACTCTCTAAAACAATCTTGGATCTGTAAGTAGAAATGGTACACGACTTTTTTGTAGCTTTAGGTAAAAATGGTGGGTGTGTTTACCAAGCTAAACTCAAATTTCAAATTCATTCAACAATATGGTCAAAAAATATGCTACCCCTTAGAATTTTTCTAAAAGCAATTGCAGATGTTTCTAAGAATAGTTATAGGATGTCAAGATGAGATACCATGCTTCTGTTTCTTTTGCTTTCACAAGGTTTCATGCTTACATATTCACTTGTTTATATTTTGTTTTATTCTTATGGATGATGATATAGATGATCAGATACTTTTTTTTGTTAATTTTTTTTGCTCTAATTTATAATTTATTTTAAGGTTTAAAGAAAATGGTGGTGATTTGTACACTACTAAAATTTTGTCATACACCACTAATTCCGTTTTAAAGTGTTGTACAGTACAACAGAGTAATGCATGTTAGTGGTGTATGGTTAAATCTTGATGGTGTACAAATCACCACCCTTAAAGAAATGTTCTATCTAACTACGGAGTTTTATCTAGCTATTTTTTACTCTAAGTTGTGTTCATGGGCTTTGTGTAGCCGTTTACAAGTGTGACTGGACTTTTACCACTCTAACTCTATGTACAACCTTTTCTTTTTCCTGTTTTTTTTTTTTAAGTCAAAGTTGGATGTATTTGAGATACAAGATATGCCTCTATTTTAATAGGGCAAATAGTTCAAAAAGATAACGTAAAATTTAAAATTGTTCAATAAAGGGATTATCAGTTTTTCTATTTCCCAAAAAGAACATTTACTTTTAATTTTTGCCATAAAAGGATTATTTTGTCAAAAATATTATGGGAATATCATCTAATCAATTTATTTTTATTTTTTTACAAAATTGACTTTTGAAACGACTTATTGGGGTTCGTACGTGTCCAAAAGGTTCACATTCTTGTAGTATGAACATATAAGCGACCTTCAATTTGATGATACACTATATTTTAGATACGAATTTGTTACTTCAATTTTGAAACCCTAAATGATTGTGCTTATAAACCCAAATATTTTAAAACTCTAATTTGTGGTATAAAGTATTTATAAATTATATGCATTATCTTTATCCGCCTTAATTTTATACATTAAAAAACTTGATCAAGCGATATTCTCTTAAATTTTAGATTTTTGACAAAAACAATCTTTTTATGGCAAAAATTAAAGATAAGGGTCGTATATGGCCATATGGGTGATGGAAAAATTTATATTCCCTTAAACTCTACATTACCTTTTTGGGCTATTTTCCTTTTAACTATCCAATGACTTAAAGATACAATGCATATGTGATTTTATATATGAGATTATTAATTATTTAAACATGGGCTAATATAAAACTAATGACTAGGGGTGTTCATCAGTTCGGTTTTCGATTTCCTCGGTTTATTCGGTTCAGGTTGTTTGGTTTTGAATTTTTTTTTTAGCAAAACCGAAAATCGAATTCACATTTGAAAACCGAACCGAAAACCGAATTCGAATTCGGTTCGGTTTCGGTTAAAACCGAAAAATCCAAATTTTTTTTTTTTTTTTTTGAAGTTAATCGGTTTCGACTTGTAATTTTGTGTGTGTGTGGGTTTCACTAGAGTTGAAAGTGAAATACGTGAAGTTAATTTAAGGTTTAAATGTAGATATACTTCTTTAGAAAATTTAAATATCACACATATACTAAATATATTAATAATTTAATATATTATTAATTTGAATTCGGTTTTCGATTTAACCGATTCAAAAATTTAAAACCGAAACCGAACCGAATTCAAAAACCAAAACCGAACTGAAAACCGAATATGAATTTGATTCGGGTTTTTTCGGTTTTAATTTGGTAGAATTGTTGGAATGGCCGAAAACAATTGCAAGATACCCAAAAGAATTGTAAAATTGTTAAAAGTTATTCGCCGCCGCCGCTTTGCGCGGGTAGAAAGCTAGTATATATATATATATAGGGTAGTGATCAAGGGGGAAGTGACAAAATAGGGGGAAAGGGGAAGTTAATCTGGGCCATTGAATTCATTGATTAAAAAAAAGGGGTGGGAGGGCAGTATGGTAATTTAATAATTATGCTCAAAAAAAGAATATAAATGCAAAATAAAAGAGCAGGGGGAGCGGATGAATTCTGGCAATTCCAAAAGAGAAATTAGGGCTTCAAATTTCAAAAAGGATTGTGATATACTCATCTGAAGAGTAGCGAATTCATCAATCATCACAAAATCAAGAGATAGCATCGATTATTGAACGAGATTCATGAGAAAAATGTCAATTGATCCAAAATCCGCAATTTTAGCAAAAATTGGGTTGTAGAAATCAAATCCGAGCAACAAACAGCTAACATAACATCTATTAGTAAACAAGATTCATGATAAAGACGTCGATTGAAGCAAAATAAGGGTTGAAGGTTCAATTGCTTTATGAGAGATGATAAAAACTGAAGAATAAGATAAATGTCAGTCATAGTCGTTGAAGCTTCACTCAAAAGTCCATAAAGATCAAATTGGTAAGAAATATACAAATCAAATATTTCTACAATTTGTATTCATTAATCGGATTGTAATGCTGGTCCTATAAAGAATTGGAGATAAAAATGTTCATATGATATCGGATGAATGTTATATGTATGGAGATATTTAAATGAGTTGATGTATGTATCAGATTGTATATGCTAGTACACATGGATGTTAATATGTATCAGTATACACATCACTACAATGTAGACTTATGTTAACATGTACCACAGTGCATACTATTAGTAATCATCCACATGAGTGTTAACATGTATCAATAAACATAAATTCGATGTAAACGTACCTTTCTTAAGATGCATCACATTGCATAATATGAGTACTCATCCACATGTGTGTTAATATGTATCGAAATACATCACTACTATGTAAACTTATGTTAAGATGTACCGTAGTGCATACTATTGTGGACCGAATAAAACAAACATGTGTGGGCTGCTCAACGTTTATGGATTGTTGAGCCTGTTAAAATGATGAGTAAATGTGGGCTGTTGAGCTTATTGTTATACACATTAACCATTGTGATGCTTATTTATAATAATGTAATAATGATTTGTAACAATTAATATATATGACAACTTGGGTTGTGATGTGTTTAGGGTTGGTTTGTGTGTAGATAAGTAAGTGTGGAAGGAAACGTATGTTTGCATCTTACTTAGAGTTGGGGCTCCTGAAGCTCTAGTGATTGAGGTGGTTGAATTGTTAGTTTATGGTCCTAAGGGTCTTACTGAGGTATTATTGTAATTTACCTTAACATCCTTGATTTTTTTGTATTTCATGAATCGATCTCTGGTTGAAAATATGTTTCATTTCACTATCAAAGTTGTATGTGATCAAATTTGCCTACATTTAAATGTAGTTTCTTCCACAATTAGTATGTGATCAAATTTGCCTACATTTGTAACGTGAAGGTTGCTGCCAGTTTGTTGCTGTCTTGGATGGTGCTTGGTTGTCTGGTGCTTGGATGGTGCTTGATATACTTCAATATGATATTAAACGATGTTATGATGCATCAAAATGCTTACTATAATGTGTTTTATGCCAATAAATAAATATTACAAATTATTAATATTTGCTTACTATTAATTCTCGTACACATGCGTGTGAGGTTGTATCAATTTACATCACTGCGATATTAACCGGTGTTATGATGCATCTAAGTGTGTACTGTTAGAACTCGTACTCATGCATGTTAACATGTATCAATTTATATCACTGTGATATTAACCGTTGTTATGATGCATCGAAGTGCTTACTGTTAGCACTTGTGCATATGGGTGTTAACATGTATAGATATACTTCACTATGATATTAACCAATGTTATGATGCATCTAAGTGCGTACTGTTAGCACTTGTGCACGTGGATGTTATCATGTATTGATATACTTCACTATGATATTAACCGATGTTATGATGCATCAAAGTTCTTACAATTAATTCTTGTACACATGCATGTTAAGTTGTATCAATTTACATCACTGCAATATTAACCGTTGTTATGATGCATCAAAGTGCTTACTGGTAGCACTTGTGCACATGGGTGTTAACATGTATCGATATTCTTCACTATGATATTTAACCGATGTTATGATGCATCGAAGTGTGTACTATTAGTACTTCGTATACATGCGTGTTAACATGTATCAATTTACATTACCGTGATGTTAACCAATGTTATGATGCATCTAAGTGCGTACTGTTAGAACTCGAACTCATGCATGTTAACATGAATCAATTTACATCACTGTGATATTAACCGTTGTTATGATGCATTAAAGTGCTTACTGTTAGCACTTGTGCATATGGGTGTTAACATGTATAGATATACTTCACTATGATATTAACCGATGCTATGATGCATCTAAGTGCGTACTGTTAGCACTTGTGCACGTGGGTGTTATCATGTATTGATATACTTCACTATGATATTAACTGATGTTATGATGCATCAAAGTGCTTACAATTAATACTCGTACACATGCGTATTAAGTTGTATCAATTTACATCACTGCGATATTAACCTTTGTTACGATGAGATCAGTAGAAACTATGAAGGCAGCAAAAACTTTGTATCACTAGAAATTATCGCTAGCAGAAACTATTAACATGCATCACAATGCATAATATTAATACTCACCCACATGAGTGTTAATATGTATCGATATACGTCACTATTATCTAAACCTATCTTAAGATGCAGCGAAACTAATATGTTAAGATGCAGCAGGAACTTTGTATCAACAGAAACTATCGCCGGTAGTTAAATACTTAGAGCAGCACGAAATAGACCAACAGCAAAAATATAGAGAATGGAAGAAATATAGAGAGCAGCAGAAATAAGAAGATCAGCAAAAATTTTATAGCGGTTGAATAACACAAACATCAGAAAACAAGAAAGTCATATATCGATGTACCAGAAGATCATCGTAGTGATGCAAACTTATGTTAAAATGCATCACAATGCATACTATTAGTACTCATCCACGTGAGTGTGAACATATATCCGTATACATCACTTTGATTTAAACCAATGTTAACATGCATCACAGTGTATACTATGAGTATTCATCAGTTCGAGTATAAACATGTATCAATATACATCACTATGATATGAACAAATGTTAATATGAATCACAGTGCATACTATTAGTACTCGATCATCAGCTTGTTTGTTAACATGTATCGAAACACATCAATACAAATTAAACTTACGTTAAGATGCATCACAATACATACTATTAGTACTCATCAACTCGAATTTTAACATGTGTTGAAATACATCATTACATTGCAAATCAATGTTAACATGCATCACAGTGCATACTATTAGTACTCATCAGCTCGAATGTAAACATGTATCAATATACTTCACTACAATGTGAACCAATGTTAACATGCATCGCAATGCATACTATAAGTGTTCATCAGCTTGTATATTAACATGTATCAATATACATCAATACGAATTAAATTTATGTTAAGATACATCACAATACATACTATTAGCACTCATCGACTCGTAGTACTCCTCCACATGAATATTAACATGTATCAATATACATCACTACGATGTAAACTTATGTTAAGATGCATCACAGTGCATACTATGAGTACTCATCAGCTTGAATGTTAACAAATATAAATATACATCACTATGATGTAAACTTACGTTAAGATGCATCGCAATGCATACTATTAGGACTCATCAATATGAGTGTTAATATATATAGATATACATCACTACGATGTAAGTCTATGTTAACATGTATCATTGTGCATACTATTATTACTGATTAGCTCGAATGTTAACATGTATCAATATACATCACTACGATGTAAACTAATGTTAAGATGCATCACTATGCATACTATTATGCATACTATTAGTACTCAGCACGAACCTCATTAAAGTAGGTTAGCAACACAAAAAAATGACAATTCTTAATTGGGCATATTTAATAAATCTAACTGCATACCGAACATGCTTCAGGTGCGTTTTTGACATTGAAACTCGACTTTACACCATTGTATTTCTATATAGTCACCAAATGAATTATATCTCTTAAAACCCAAACATGGACAAATAAGACACCTCAACAAATATTAACATTTCAACTAAGGGTCTTAATCAAGCAAATAATAAGCCATAAACTCTTATTCCGGCCCATAAAGTCGTCTTCAAAAGTTTTCTTATCAATTTAAATGCAATTTCAATTAGTATGTATCGCAATGCATACTATTAATTCTTATCAAATTAAATACAATTTCAAGTAGTATGCATCGCAATGCATGCTATTATATAACTACAATACAATTTCAAGTAGTATGCATAGCAATGCATACTATTATGTAAGTACAATACAATTTCAAGTAGTATGCATAGCAATGCATACTATTATGTAAGTACAATACAATTTCAAGTAGTATGCATCACAATGCATACTATTAGTTCTTATCAAATTAAATACAATTTCAAATAGTATGCATCGCAATGCATCATATTGTGTAACTACAATACAATTCAAGTAGTATGCATCTCAATTTAGTTCTTATCAAATTAAATAAAATTCAAAGAGTATGTATCTCAATTTAGTTCTTATCAAACTAAATACAATTTCAAATAGTATGCATCGCAATGCATATTATGATGTAACTACAATACAATTTCAAGTTGTATGCATCCGAATGCATACTATTAGTTTTTTAATACAATATCTGAGATCATCTTCAGCTCAGCCCATTCTGATGTAAACTGCAACCCATCCATAAACACATGTACCGAATCCAATATGACATTTAGCCTATTATCAATTCTACATCCAATTTCTGCTGCGTTTTCCACTGAACATATCAAACCCATCTTCACGATTCAAATCACAAATGCCAATCCATTTCCAATAATTCATATGATCCAAGAAAAATCTACGCAACTCATTAACCATAACATCTCTACTGGTAGCAGAAACAAAATTCATTCCACAAGCAAACATAAGATCAGAAATACTATCAGGTTCATTTCTCAACCCAGTTGCATCAAATTCAAGCCCAGCACCATAATACTTCATGTCTTCTAGATATCCATTAGATGCAGCCCATTTAGCTAACCTCTTCAACCCAATCCTATTTGGTAAAAACCACAGCTCACCACTATACCTATTACTGCAGCCCAAATCCATCATTACAATTAAATTGCCTCTGCTCATATTATATCCTTGATTCAACACAAGCCAGTACCTTCCATACCAATACATTATTGAGCTCAAAGAATTCAAAATTGTATCAGTTTTTCCTATAATACCACTTTGACCTCAAAAATCAAAATGGCATTTTCCAAATGTCTTTCCCATTCTAACAGATTTGACAGATCACACCTTGACTTACAGAAGTCAACCAAAAATCAAGACCAATAAACCATTCCACCATAACAATCCAACATGTCATACCTGTAATTCCATCTTGATAAATTGTAATTTGACTCAAAAAAGTCAAGCTTACCATAACATCTCCATTTTTGAATGTAATTGCCTGCTCCAAACATTTATATACTTTATACAACTTCCACCATGCATTTATCTTTTCTAGCATAAACCAGGTTCTCACATCATGTTGACTCCAAATTTTAAAAGAGTAATTACCAATAATTTTTAGGAAAGAACATAGTAAAGAACGAAATACATGTAATTAAAACTTAATTGCAACATCTTTACAAAGATCATACTCTAATTGCACTTTAATTTTATGTTTGAACCTGAAAATATGAACACAATCCCTAAAACTGAAATTGTTTAAGAGTAATACCATATAAACTCTATATTTAAACCTAATTCATGATGAATTAATAATGAATTATTGTAAACAAACTCATCACATTAACAAACTTTTAAATTAATCAGCAAAATTCTAAATTTAAAATTAATTGATTGGTAATAAAAACAAGGTATCTGTTTTAAAATCACGTAATCAGAAATTGAAAGATGTAAGTATAATTTACATCGTTGATTTGTCAGGTAACTCCGGAATTAAGGAATCATCATTCGCCGTTCCAAATTCAGAAACGATATGATTCATCTTCTGAAACTCTTTAAAATCCAACAGAATTCATATATTCAATCAATTTAATGGTGATTGTGATCGTGAAGAGCTCTAACGACATACATAGAGTCGCGTAATGGTAGTTTGATCAGAAAACAAAATCACGATGCAATTTCACCGATGATGCATGATCGTTGATGTGTGTAACTGTGTAAGAGAAGTTAATTTGATAAAACTAAGATAGTTATGATATTGTATTTTGATGTATATGAGAAACGATATATGTAGAGATCTGATAAACTTAACTCAATTGGAAATTGAGAATCGAATTGATAAGGAATAGAATCTGATTGTCATACGAGGAATTCAGATGGCCTGTACGTTACATAAAAGGTAGGACGTGAAAGACCAAAGTACCCCCGTCCTTGTTTACGGGATGAAACGCAGAACATGGTAAGAAGGTGTCCAGAAGTTAGCTGAAATGAAATTGACGGTAAGATCATCACTTCCCCCCTTCCCTCCAAAGATACCCCTTCCCTCTGGATCATGCCACTATATATATATATATATATATATATATATATATATATATATATATATATATATATATATATATAGATACATAGAGACATAGAGTAGTGATCAAGAGGGAAGTGCTTTTTTGGGAGGAAGCGGAGAAGCGTTAGTATGCATCAAGAAACATATTACAATTATCAATCAAAACGTCAACAAAAAATTATTTTTATTGGTAAATAATAATCGAAATCGATGCTATAAAGAATATATTAACGAATGAATTTCATTTTTAAGTCATAATATTAATTGATGAATATTTATTTAATAAATTGTTAATATGCAGTGTTATGCATATTAACTAATATGTATCGCGATGCATATTAAAACTTCACATTATTTTAAAGATATTTTTATTGTTAAAATGCATCACAATTGAAATGCCCCGAAAACAGAACCATTTTTTTTTATTTACTCTTATTTAGGTCCCAACATCCAAATAAAATATAACACGTGAATACGTACGCAGGACTACGCAACTTAACTGCCCAACATACAATCTGGACAAAACTACTCATTTTCAAAACTGTCTCTTTGCCCTCAAAACTACCCTCAAAACTGCCCCGTTGCCCTCAACGCTACCCTTAAAACTGCCATATTTCTTCAAAACTACCGACATTCAAGCAAGCATAACTTTTAACTCGATGAGAGTTATGACCTGAAATTTTGCACACACAACCACTATAACATTATAAAACTTTCTCTTTTGACACTTTTTCAAATTTCACGTTTTACCATAAAACGGACGTATAACCACTTTTTGACCATTTTAACCACTTTTTGATTACAACTCAATTCAAAACCCATAAACACTTTGACTCTAACTTTTTCAACACATTATCAACATACCAAAACAAGTCTAACACACTTGTCCAAACCCACATAACTACATTCTAACCCGATTTAACCCTTTTGACCCGTTTTGGTGTCCATTTGGACACTTTTACCAAATCTACCATATACAACCACAACTCTACCCAATACCACATATGTTTGACTATTATAACTCTGTTGACTATATGTCAACTTCACATTTGACCAACCAATCACATTCGACACTGAATCACTTTTCACCACTTTAACCCAAACCAAACCAATCATATGACTTCATACTCTTGACAACCACATACACTAGACATCATAACTCGGTTTGACTTTCAAAGTCAACTACTACACATTGACCAACATATTTAATTCAAAAAAACTCTTTGTTTGGGCGATTTACACAATTGGGCATCAAAACAACAATTCAAAATAAAGAAGCATATTCTAACCACAAACATGCTCCATATCCATGTCGCTAGCTTCTCATAACCCTTCTATCCACATGTCGCTAGCAAAACATCAACCTACAACATAAACACTGAAACGGGTAAGCACAACTGCTTAGTGAGTACACATGCAATCAAACAAACAATACTCATAACACTTAACACATATCAACACAATACATAAACACAAAATCACTGGGCTCTGAACACTAAACACTGATCACTGAACCATGAACACTGTGTTAACCGCAATTAACTCTCGAATCACCACTGAATCTTTACACATAATCATATCACATAACTAAACCATCAACAATCAAAACACTAATCAACACATCTTTTTAGCATAATCTTAAATACACACACATAAGAAACAAAACATATAACAAACAACTCTCACTTGATTGTATGATCCTCTAGCTCGGAAGCTATCCGGAAACACATACAATCAATTCATACACTGTTCACCACATAATCACTATTTAATTCTCATATATCAACAAGTCATCTTCCACCCGATTGTGTAGCCTCTTACTCGACAGCAATCCGGATCCAACACAATCGAATCATACACTATTCATCACCAATTCTTTACCTTTACCTTTAAGCTAGTGACTTACTCATTACTTGGCTAACATCAAGCTAATGAGGAAATCACTACTTTTCTTACCAAGTAACATTTAATCACATAACAATTAAGAATAACAAGTAATCTAACACAACAATTAAATTAAGCAATAAACATAATTAAACAAACATAAACAAATAATTTATTCCTGATTGTGTAAACCTCTAGCCCGCAAGCTATTCGGTACTACACAATCACATCACTTGTTTAACCCCCGTATCACTCACCATAATCTTGTAAACGATTTCACCAATTTGATCATCATAAGCCTCCACTCCTTTAATACATAATCATGTTATACATAACAACATATAATACACTTAGACACTAATAATCAACATCAAACTAACTAGTAACCATACTCTATTAACACTTTTAATTACATTATTAAGTTTACTAAATGAATTCACCTCAATTCATCAAAACCCTTATGAACATATTACTAACTTATTAATCTTTAGCTCATTTAAATACTAAATCATTCACTACTAGCTTCACTAACATCAATTCAACATGTTAAACACTAATTTCATATCATAATCACTAGTTCCATGAAACCTCACCAAAACCTCACTTTGATCATTAGCTACATACTTCAAATTACTCACTTCTATAATGAAATATGGTTTATAATCATAATCAAAACACTAAACAACACTAATTTAAACAATTCCAAACCCTAATTTCGTATTTAAACCATTAATTATTTGAAACCCACATAAAACTCAAAACCCTAGGTTAATTCTGTAACACCTCGCAAATTTAAACACGATTAATTATGTTAATCACTTGCATTACTAGGCTAATTCCCTACTTGAGTGAATTCACAACACATTTTAGAGGTAAGTCTAGCAAAGCCCAACTAGATAATACGCGTAGTATTACGTATTCATAATTACGTACTGAACAATCTGAAAACAAACGCGACAAAAATATACGGCTGTTGGTGAACAAAATTATTTAATAAAACGAAATTATTAAATAACGATATTAACAATTAAACATTTTGACAAAAAATAATAATTACAAATCATTTTATAACGCAAAAACGTTAAAATGTATAATTAAAAATAAACAGAGTCAAAAATTGTATAACTAAATTTTATGAATTTTATAAAAGATCCTAATTAAAATAAAATAAAATAGGTAATTAAAAATGTACTAGTTAAAATAAATTTAATAAATAACGATCGGGTAAACAAACACGGAGACGGAAAAATGGGGAACAAAACCCCATCCACCTCCCCCATTTCCTTTTCATTTCCACCATCACCATCTTTTTCATCTCTCTCTCTCTCTCTTTCAAACTCCACCACACCACCTTCACAAAATCAAAGAAAACTACCATCAAACGACGCCGAATCAACAAACAAAATAGAGAAAAACGACCACGAGACTACGATCTATCTTTCCATCTTTCCGGATTTCAAAACCAACACTCGTAAGTTTCCGACAAATCCCGTCAATTCCTAGATTTTGTAGTTTTAGTTAATATTTCATGTTTAGTATACTTAGATTATCATGTTTTAGCGTTTTATACAACCAAAAACGTCCAAATCGACCCAAAACTCGTTGATTTTTAAGCTGTTCGTCGAACAGGCGACTACGTCGCTTTTGGCCCAAAAATAGTACTGCGACGCAGGCCTTTGCGTCGCATAATCATCCCCACGTCGCAGATAGCGACGCAACCCGTTCCGTCGCATTAAATTGCGAACGTCGCCTATGCGACGCAACCCATGACGTCGCAAAACCTGAATGCGACGCAGACCCTTACGTCGCACCTTGCGTCGCACAAGTCAGAACCCTAAAAACACATTTTAAAAAGTCAAAGTTACTGTAGAAAAGTCAAATTTTACTGTAGCAGTACTGTAGCAAATGAGATAATAACATTTTTGAACTATTGTTTCAAAACATCACCAACAAGTCGTATACATTTTCACAAACAACGAAATACAACGTAAACGTTTAACAAATACTTTGGACATAAC
This sequence comes from Helichrysum umbraculigerum, assembly GCA_949592205.1. NCBI lineage: Eukaryota > Viridiplantae > Streptophyta > Magnoliopsida > Asterales > Asteraceae > Helichrysum > Helichrysum umbraculigerum. The sequence continues at coordinate 140,169,392 of CATIUR010000004.1, read as the reverse complement.
TTGGTTGTACGAACACTAGCATGGATGATTAGCTTAGACATCCACATACTTATTAATCTCATACGTTTAGGACGTTAGGAGATCTCGGACTGTACTTGGGCTTAGGTTTGCTAGCACTCGCACAACTACTTAACTCGAACAGGTGAGTTCACGGCCCCTACTTTTACTGTTTTAACTATTTTGGGGTGGAAAACATATCAAACAGTGTTATACAAACATGAATGTATACTATCTTACTCAAACAAGTGGAGTACATCGAACTGGTAAATTGATATACAAACCGATGATTTCGAAATAACACTTCCAGACTATAAACACTGCAAACGCATAAACATGTTTTGGAAACGCTGGAGAACAACCAGCAATACTTTTACGAAACTGATTTGGGTAGTTAATGGGTCCTACTGACATGGACCAGATCCTACTGACATGGATCAAGGGACATTGACACTCCCTTCTATTGAAAAGTCCCTACTGACATGGGCACTGGATCCCATTGACACGGATCCACTATTGTTATTAAACTGTTAAAAAGTCCCTACTGACATGGGCACTAAATCCTACTGACATGGATCACTGAATGACTATTAGGATACAGACATTCCTACGATAACTATTAGGATACAGACATTCCTACGATAACTATTAGAATACATACCTTCATACGAATAGTAAATAGGATGCTTACTTTCCTACAGGGTTGTTAGGATACTTACATTCCTACGGAACTATTAGGATACTGCTTTTCTACAATACATTTTCATACAAAACAATTGGGCAACATCCCTCACTGACCGATTTGGGTGGCATCCCACTATGATTGCACTTAAACAAACGATATAAATGAAACTATTTGACTTCCGAGTCAATGAACTTACTCGAACTGGGTTCAACTACTACAAACATAAAACCTGTGAATTCACTCAACCTCGTTGTTGACTTTTACTATGTTTTTCAGGGAATTAGCTGCACATGTAAGAATCGCTAACACACATGGAGAACTAGGCGACCCGTGAAGTTTAGGATGCCAATTTTTGGAAACACATGGATTTCTTTAGTATAACTGAAATGCTTTGGTCATATTTCAGAAATCTACTTTTGTAAACTTATTACTTTTAACTTGTACGATTCGATGAATCGTAAACTTTGTAATTAATACTTTTTGGCATCTTAATATATTATGTTCTGTTGTAATCAGAAGCTCTGATACGTATGCATGCTTTGTTATTGTGGCACCCCCGTACTCAAACTAAATGCTTCCGCTAAACAAATTTGGGGGTGTTACAAATTCATAGAGAAATTCAACTTACTTGATGTTCTTGAAGATTAAAAGGAGTGAATTAAACAAATAGGATCATGAATTGAAGATTGAAAGATTGGAATGGAAGTAAAAATCATTCCTGTGGTTTCTTTCTTTTTCTCTCGCTCTCTCTCAATCTCTCTGGAACATTTTTAAGAAATAAAAGAATTAAACACTAGCTAGACATACTTATCTACATGTTTTAATACCCTTTTAAACCCTATTGTCTGGAACTAGAAAACCATTTGCGTATTCTATTATATCGTATTATTTAAAACACACCACTTTAAAATAAATATACACTCGTGTTCTAAAATAAAACCTTTATATTTTTGAGGTGTTACAACAATGCATATTAATTAATATGCACCGCGATGCATATTAACGGATTTGGATCTATTATTCATAAATCGATGCTATAACTTGAAGAAAGGATTTATTAAGGAAGCTTAACATTCATAGCATCGATTCTGATTAACATTTACTAAATTTCAGTTTGCTTTTTTCGAGATTTGTATGGGTGAATGTAATATGCTTCCTGATGCATAATAACGCTTCCCCCCTTCCCTCAAAAAATGCACTTCCCTTTGGATCATTCCACTATATATATATATATATATATATATATATATATATATATATATATATATATATATATATATCTTTAGTATATATATAAGGAAAACATATTTCCCTCTTAGGATGACAGATGTCATCAATATATTAATTATCAAACAATAAATGTTAATATAATTTTAATAATCATTTGCTAACTATATTATAATAAAAACTACACCTATCTTCATTCTCTAAACAAATGACATTAGTATCTCAAAATTAATAATGACATGTGAAAATTATTTACACTTTAAAAATAAATTTTAAACCATTTTGTGGGCTAAAAGCACCTACTTAATAAATTTGTAACTATTTTGTTGACTAAAAAAGCACATATTTTGCTAAAATACTAGTTTAATTGTAACATCCTCATTACCGGCCTAGGAGAAATTTGGTAAATTACTTAATTCGGTTGATTATTTAATTTAGTTTAGAAATAATTTGTATTAATTGCCTAATTGAAATTAATAGGGTAAATGGTCAAACGAGTTATTGTGATACATAAATTATTACTTGTTTTAAATAAATTTAGTTGACGGTATAATAAAATATATTTTCACGTAAACGGTTTTTAGGTTCCAGACAATAGGTCTAGAGCGGGTATAATTGGGTACCAACTTATACTCACCTCTAGTTGGTGGATCGGTTTATTTTATTTTCCCCAATTCATTGTAACCACACACACACACTTAGAACAAAGGAAAATCAAAGGGAAAACATTGGGAAATCGATTTGAGCTTGGATTTCGTGGTTACCACTGAACATCATCATCTTCTCCTTCATCATCATCATCTTAAATTGTAAGTTCATACCTCAATTATGCATATTTATATGATTGAATGAATTAGGTTAGATTCTTGATGCCTAAATAGATTTAGAAGCTTGATGATGATTATTTGTTGTTATAATATGTTGTAGGATGTTATTTGAGGTATTTTGATTGTTAAAAACATGTATTGTATCTAGATTGGTGGAATTAGGGTTTTTGGTTCGTGATGGTGTTCTTGTTGATCTGGGTTTTGTTGCTGAAACTGTGTCGAACGCGATCCAGCCTCGTCACCCGGATCGCGTTGCTATGTATTAAATGGTTACAACATGATTTTGTTCCTTGAAACGCGATCCAGATCACCTCGACCGGATCGCGTTGGTCAGTGAAAAGCTGAGTCACTGGGATTTTGTTCTTGGGAACGCGATCCAGCCACCTTGCCAGGATCGCGTTTGATAGTGAAAAACGGTAACAGAACTTTTTGTGCATTGGAACGCGATCCAGCCTACTCTCACCCGGATCGCGTTTGCATGTTGTAAAAATGACGAATTTGATAACTTGTGTATAACACCCCTCATTTCATAGTAATAAAATTATAATTAATACGGAAGCGCAAGTAATTAAAACGCCATACTTCGTTACATATTTCCATAAAGTACCAAAATAGTTTAGATGGTTAAGTTACTACAGTTTAAAACTTGTTAAAAAAAAACTAGCATGTCGGGGTATTATATAAACAAAACCAAGTTGTTACAAAATGATCAGAGTAGCTTGAATATCAAACATTCCATTCTTCCAAGGTTTGACCTTCCTGCTACCCACCCGCATGTTCAAAATCAAAAGTCTGCAGGAAGTAACAACGAGGGATTAGCACATAGCTAAGTGAGTAAATCCAACACTCAACATTTAACTTAGCTAAATCAATTAACTACAACAAGTATTCGCAACAACAACAACTTAATGAGGATCGGTGGATCCGGGGATAACCTTAGTACCCGGGCGGCTCCCCAAGATCACTTATCCAAACATATCCGTATGGCCATAACGGACGAGACCGATAGCTAGTGTTTATCATACTTAGGTACAGTTCAGCACACACAACAAATGAAGTACATCCCTGTACCGTTCACACAACAACTCACTAGCCCAACCAACAGTTCATCAACTTGTTGACCTCATTAACAACAATGCCCGAAGGCCACACAAAGCACATATATGAATATAACCAACAATAGCATCAAATCAATTCAATAATCAAGTCCCCGTTTACCCGTTGTAATCAAATGATTACAACTAAGCCAAACGGTGAGTTTCGAATCCACTCACCAATACTTTCGTCTTCACTAACTCAGATTCTCGGGGCAACTTTGTCTTTTGGAGGATCTGAGATTCAACACCAATAAAAAGTTAGAAATCAAAATCGTCCAAATATAACTTATAAAAGTTCGACACATTTGGGGCTCATTATCCTGAACACTTACATTAACAACTACTAATCATACACATAATCATAACACATCAAATAATTACATGTATCAACAATTGAAAGGTTTTAAAAACTAAAAACGAAAATGCCCTGAAAACAGCCAGAAGCCGCCGGCTTGGCCATGGAAGCCGCCGGCTTCCCATGGCTAGCCGCCGGGTCATTCCCTTCACCCACCGGGTGAATTAAGTTTTTCATCAACAGAACTTTATTGCGTTTTAAAGCCTCTAGAACCCGCCGGTTTGGATCATTGACCCACCGGTTGGGGGTCACAAGCCGCCGGCTTGGCTTTAAAGCCGCCGGCTTCCCCAATGTGAAGCAGAAGCCGCCGGCTAGGCTTATGAAGCCGCCGGCTTCTATACCAGATCAAGAACAGCAGCAGCAGATATGAAGTAATGCACGAACCAAAAACTATAAATTCCAACTTTTGAGCCTAATCCGCATAAAACTCGATATCTAAGCTTATAACAACTTCATATAACATCTATATACATTAACCAACCTCCTTAACATCTCGAGATTTAAGATTACACAAAAAAAATTACAAAATAATTTAGGTTTTTCAACCATTACCAAATCAAAGCTCATAACATGAATTCGATGCTTATAACGAGTTAATAATCATCACCTAGTATCACATATCATATATAATCACCAACTAACATCTATATCCACATCAAATCATCAATTATCATAAATTCTAACATTTGGGATAAACTCCATTTACCTTTAAATGAAGGAGATGATGAATAGAAAGATTAGAAGGTGATGAAGATGATAATAGCTAGTAGATTCCAACTTCCAAACACTTTCTAATTTGATGATTAATCTTGAATATCACTAGCTAGGTTTTTGTGTGTTTTATTTGAAAGAGAAATTGGGAAAGTGATCAAGAGTTAGGTCGATCCCCATTTTAACCAACCTAAAACTATTAGATATTTAATACCCGCTCTAAATCTATTGTCTGGCACTTAATTACTAAATGCGAGAAATTTATTTTATTGTTCCGTCAACTTTAATAATTTAAAACAAGCAACATTTTACTAAACACAATAAGTCCTGAGACCTATTTCACCAACTTTCACAATTAAACAATTATATCGTAAAATTATTTAAAACAATCAAATACGCAATTATAAATAGAAAATACCAGGCTATCGGAGAGGATGTTACAAATCTCCCCTCCTTAAGGAGATTTCGTCCCCGAAATCTCAGCCCTATCAACCAATCCAGGATATCTGGATTTCATCAACTCTTCGGTCTCCCAAGTTAGGTCGGAACCTAAACTATGTCTCCATTTAACTAGCACCATAGGAATTTGTTTCTTCCTAAGTTTGGTAATCTTTCGGTCAACAATTTCAACTGGTTCCTCTATTAACTTCTGGGTTTGATCAACCTTTAAATCTTTCAACGGGAGAATTTGCGACTGATCCTCGATATTACACTTTCTCAAGTAACATACGTTAAAAGTATCATGAATACCAGAGAGCTCTGGAGGAAGATCCAATGCCATTAACTGATCGTTTACAACTTGTCGAATTCTGAATGGACCAATGTACCTAGGCGCCAACTTTCCACGTTTTCCGAATCTAATCACACCTTTCCACGGAGAAACTTTAAGATACACAAATTCACCTTCGGAAAACACAACCGGTCGTCTTTTAGGATCCGCATACATTTTCTGTCTATCTCTTGCAGCTTTCAACTTCTCACGTGCAATGGCTACTTTATCAGCGGTTATTTGAACAATATCGGGTCCCGCAAACTGTTTCTCACCTGCCTCTAACCAACATGTAGGTGTGCGACAACGACGACCATACAACATTTCATACGGAGGCATCCCAATACTAGAATGGTACGAATTGTTATAAGTAAACTCAACCAACGGAAGATGTGAATCCCAAGAACCTCCATATTCCAGAATGCAAGCACGAAGCATATCTTCTAAAGTTTGAATTGTACGTTCTGACTGACCGTCTGTCTGAGGATGATAAGCTGTGCTAAGGTTTACACGTGTACCCAACTCTTGTTGTAGACTTTGCCAAAAACGAGAAGCAAAACGAGTATCTCTATCTGACACAATCGATAAAGGAATACCATGTCTAGAAACAATTTCGTTAACATACAATTGAGCAAGTTTAGTCAACGATGTCGTCTCACTCGTAGCAAGAAAATGCGCACTCTTGGTCAAACGATCCACTATTACCCAAATCATATCATTGCCTCGAACAGTACGCGGTAGCTTAGTCACAAAATCCATGGTTATGTGATCCCACTTCCACTCAGGTATTTCCAACTGTTTTAACGACCCATACGGCTTTTGATGTTCCGCTTTGACCTGAGCACAAATATGACACGATCCCACAAACTTTGCAATGTCGGTTTTCATCGTTGGCCACCAATACAACGGTTTCAAGTCATTATACATTCGAGTACTACCCGGATGAATGGACATGCGTGACTTATGAGCTTCATTCAAAATTAAATCCCGAATACCACCAATGGAAGGAATCCAAACACGAGACTGATAAGTCTTTAATCCTCTTGAATCATCAACTAATTCATCCTTGCGTTTTAACATGATTTCCGATTTCAGATTCTGATCTTTTAAAGCTTCAAGTTGTACAACTCTAATCTGATTAATCAAATCCGAGGAAACATTCACTTTTATATAGAAAACTCGATCGAGAGTATTCTTTCGACTTAAAGCATCGGCTACCACATTCGCTTTGCCCGGATGGTATCTAATTTCACAATCATAATCCTTGATTAACTCTAACCACCGCCTTTGTCGCATATTCAATTCTTTCTGGGAGAACACATACTGCAAACTCTTGTGATCGGTACACACAACACATCGAGTCCCATATAAGTAATGTCTCCAAAGTTTAAGGGCAAATACAACTGCGGCGAGTTCTAAATCATGCGTAGGATAATTCTTCTCATGTGGTTTCAACTGTCGAGAAGCATAAGCGATAACTCTATCCCTTTGCATTAAGACACAACCCAAACCCGAATATGAAGCGTCGCAATAAACCACAAAATCATCAGTACCTTCTGGTAATGCTAAAATCGGTGTCTGACACAACAATTGTTTCAATGTCTGGAAAGCTTGCTCCTGTTGATCAGTCCACACAAACTTCTCCTCTTTACGGGTTAACTTAGTTAACGGACCGGCTATCTTAGAGAAATCCTTAATAAATTTCCGATAATATCCCGCTAATCCAAGGAAACTCCTTATCTCAGAAACAGATTTCGGTGCATTCCAATTCATCACAGCTGAAATCTTTGATGGATCCACTTTCACACCATCTCGACAAATTATATGGCCCAAAAACTGAACTTCTTGACTCCAGAATTCACATTTGGAAAACTTTGCATATAACTGTTCCCGTCTCAATGTTTCAAGAACCAATCTCAAATGCGCGGCATGCTCGGTTTCAGATTTCGAATAGATAAGTATATCATCAATGAAAACAATAACAAATTGATCCAAGAACGGTCGACACACACGGTTCATCAAATCCATAAATACTGCTGGTGCATTTGTTAAACCAAACGGCATGACCAGAAATTCATAATGACCGTACCTAGTACGAAAAGCAGTTTTAGGTATATCTTGTTCACAAACACGGACCTGATGATAACCCGACCTCAAATCAATTTTAGAATACACTGACGAACCCTGCAACTGATCAAACAAATCATCTATTCTGGGCAAGGGATATTTGTTCTTAACAGTCCTCTTATTTAATTCCCTATAATCAATACACATCCGCAATGACCCATCCTTCTTTTTCACAAACAACACTGGTGCACCCCACGGCGAGGAACTAGGCCTGATAAAACCTCTATCCAACAATTCCTGAATCTGATTCATCATTTCACGAATCTCCGAAGGAGCTAACCTATAGGGAGCTTTAGCAATCGGCGATGAACCCGGAACAAGATCAATTCTGTATTCTACTTCTCTAACTGGCGGTAACCCAGGCAACTCATCAGGGAACACATCGGGGTACTCACAAACAACAGGAACATCCGAAACAGTTTTCCTTTCTAATTTGGCATCAACTACATAGGCTAGGTATGACTCACAACCTTTTGACAATGACTTCCTAGCTTTCATCAATGAAATCAAAGGAATAGCTACACCATCCCGTTCTCCTCGAGCCACAACATATGACCCTTCGGAGATTGGGATCCTAACCAACTTCCGATGACAATCAATACTAGCCTTATTCTGACTCAACCAATCCATACCAATAATTACATCGAAACTAGGGATTGGCATCAACAAGAAGGAAATAGGAAAAACATGATCATCAATAGTAATATTAGCTCCATTCACCGAGGTAGTAACAGGAACTAACTTACCACTAACTATTTCTACTTCTATAGACTTTGCTATCACAGTAGGGGTTAATTTCAACTTATCACAAAATTGCACAGAAATGAAAGTACAATTAGCACCCGAATCAAACAATACACGTGCAGGTACAGAGTTTATAAAAAATGTACCCGTGATAACATCTTCAGTACGCACGGCCTCATCAACCGTCATCTGAAAAGCCCTACTAGTTGCTGGAGGAGGGTTCTTTCTTTTCTGACCGGAAGATCCCGAACTCCCGACCGAACCCGACCCCGTCGACCTTGCCTCCGGACATTAACCAACCCTATGCCCCTCTTTCTTACATGACCAACAAACAAAGTTTGGATATCGGCAACTTTTTATATCATGACCCAATTCCCCACACTTCATACATTTGTTCGTCTTAGCCGTACACGGACCATCATGCCGAGACCTACACGAACTACACCAATTTGAACTATTGGAACTTCCTGAAGAACCACTTCTTCCAACAAATTTCTTACCACCCTGTCGATTCCCTTGCCACCGAGATTTATTCTTACCCGACGATTCCGTTCTTGCCTTAGAGGAACTTGTATCCCGTCCTTGCCATAATCGCAAACCACTCAAATCACTATCAGCGGATCTTGCAAGATTGAAAGCATGCGTTAAATCCTTTGCCAATCTCACAACCGTACGATAGTTATCCGGTAAGGTATCCACGAATTGTTCGATTTGCGTTTTCTCATCCGGAACCCATTGTTGCACATACCTAAGCTTATCCGTAAACTGCGAGATCAGTTCATCAATAGTCATGTCATCCTTCAATCGAAGATTCACAAACTCTCTCCGAATTCTAGCAATATCAAAATCCGAACAATATTGGTTACGCACAGCTTGATGAAATTGAGACCAATTAATAGATTCCTTTTGTTGTTGCGTCAAGTGTCCGGTAACGGAATCCCACCAAACCATAGCCTCGTCCTTCATGCATTGAACCGCATATTTAACCTTAAGTTCATCCTCACAACAAATCACATCAAATTTGCGTTCCATATCCCTAAGCCAATTCAACGTTACTGTAGGATTTTTACTTCCTTGAAATTCCGGTGGTCGACTAGCCATAAAAGTCTTGTATGAACACTTCTTATCTGATTGGGAAGTTGAACCAGAACCAAAGACTGGGGCTTGCTGAAATAACTGTCTAGTCGCAGCTTCCTCAGCTTTCCTCTTGAATTCCCTAAGAAACGCCAACTCATCTTCCATCTCATGAATATACTCATCTCGGTTAGATTGGTGTCCGGTTGGTTGAGAAGTACCATCATGATCATGTTGCTCGGTATTAGGCTCTAAGTGCGGAGCGACAATCCGGGAGACATTGTTGGGGTTGGTGGTCGGTGGTTCGTTATCTGCCATTTCTGAAATTCAACACAACACTCGAACTTTGTTAATCGTTAGCATCTCAATACTAACTACCATCAACCAATACTAATCCCATACCCAAGAATGTTTGATATATCACGCTCGAGTTTTGGGATTTATCATTCAACAATGAACAATTATCCCAAAACTATGCTCTGATACCAACTTATAACACCCCTCATTTCATAGTAATAAAATTATAATTAATACGGAAGCGCAAGTAATTAAAACGCCATACTTCGTTACATATTTCCATAAAGTACCAAAATAGTTTAGATGGTTAAGTTACTACAGTTTAAAACTTGTTAAAAAAAAACTAGCATGTCGGGGTATTATATAAACAAAACCAAGTTGTTACAAAATGATCAGAGTAGCTTGAATATCAAACATTCCATTCTTCCAAGGTTTGACCTTCCTGCTACCCACCCGCATGTTCAAAATCAAAAGTCTGCAGGAAGTAACAACGAGGGATTAGCACATAGCTAAGTGAGTAAATCCAACACTCAACATTTAACTTAGCTAAATCAATTAACTACAACAAGTATTCGCAACAACAACAACTTAATGAGGATCGGTGGATCCGGGGATAACCTTAGTACCCGGGCGGCTCCCCAAGATCACTTATCCAAACATATCCGTATGGCCATAACGGACGAGACCGATAGCTAGTGTTTATCATACTTAGGTACAGTTCAGCACACACAACAAATGAAGTACATCCCTGTACCGTTCACACAACAACTCACTAGCCCAACCAACAGTTCATCAACTTGTTGACCTCATTAACAACAATGCCCGAAGGCCACACAAAGCACATATATGAATATAACCAACAATAGCATCAAATCAATTCAATAATCAAGTCCCCGTTTACCCGTTGTAATCAAATGATTACAACTAAGCCAAACGGTGAGTTTCGAATCCACTCACCAATACCTTCGTCTTCACTAACTCAGATTCTCGGGGCAACTTTGTCTTTTGGAGGATCTGAGATTCAACACCAATAAAAAGTTAGAAATCAAAATCGTCCAAATATAACTTATAAAAGTTCGACACATTTGGGGCTCATTATCCTGAACACTTACATTAACAACTACTAATCATACACATAATCATAACACATCAAATAATTACATGTATCAACAATTGAAAGGTTTTAAAAACTAAAAACGAAAATGCCCTGAAAACAGCCAGAAGCCGCCGGCTTGGCCATGGAAGCCGCCGGCTTCCCATGGCTAGCCGCCGGGTCATTCCCTTCACCCGCCGGGTGAATTAAGTTTTTCATCAACAGAACTTTATTGCGTTTTAAAGCCTCTAGAACCCGCCGGTTTGGATCATTGACCCACCGGTTGGGGGTCACAAGCCGCCGGCTTGGCTTTAAAGCCGCCGGCTTCCCCAATGTGAAGCAGAAGCCGCCGGCTTCTATACCAGATCAAGAACAGCAGCAGCAGATATGAAGTAATGCACGAACCAAAAACTATAAATTCCAACTTTTGAGCCTAATCCGCATAAAACTCGATATCTAAGCTTATAACAACTTCATATAACATCTATATACATTAACCAACCTCCTTAACATCTCGAGATTTAAGATTACACAAAAAAAAATTACAAAATAATTTAGGTTTTTCAACCATTACCAAATCAAAGCTCATAACATGAATTCGATGCTTATAACGAGTTAATAATCATCACCTAGTATCACATATCATATATAATCACCAACTAACATCTATATCCACATCAAATCATCAATTATCATAAATTCTAACATTTGGGATAAACTCCATTTACCTTTAAATGAAGGAGATGATGAATAGAAAGATTAGAAGGTGATGAAGATGATAATAGCTAGTAGATTCCAACTTCCAAACACTTTCTAATTTGATGATTAATCTTGAATATCACTAGCTAGGTTTTTGTGTGTTTTATTTGAAAGAGAAATTGGGAAAGTGATCAAGAGTTAGGTCGATCCCCATTTTAACCAACCTAAAACTATTAGATATTTAATACCCGCTCTAAATCTATTGTCTGGCACTTAATTACTAAATGCGAGAAATTTATTTTATTGTTCCGTCAACTTTAATAATTTAAAACAAGCAACATTTTACTAAACACAATAAGTCCTGAGACCTATTTCACCAACTTTCACAATTAAACAATTATATCGTAAAATTATTTAAAACAATCAAATACGCAATTATAAATAGAAAATACCAGGCTATCGGAGAGGATGTTACATTGTGACTTATGCATTCGTGTTAATCGCATTGTAGTAATAGTATAGTAGATATTCTTATCTGACACTATATACATGATTATATCATAGTTAACTTGAATTTGAGACTAATTCGGGTTGGTTGTATTTTCAGATAAAGCGAAGACTCAGTGAGACTAGATCTCTGAGTGGTGACATTATCAGTAAAGGTGAGTGGATCATTGACTCTCATTCTGAATTAGTTGTAACAATCCGGTTACAACGGGTAAATATGGTTTTACAGTTATATGTTGAATAAGTACATTTTGCCATGATGATTATGGAATGTGCTATCTTGTCAGGGGTCAATATGATATTGGGTTTGGATACTGTTACTTTGGACGACATGATGACTTTGTACATGTGTTGTTCATTGAAGTCATGTCGTATGTAGTAATGGTACTGAACTATCGGTAAGACCACTGTTTGGCCTTCAGTGGTTATAAGTGTTACTTGGGGAACCACCGCGGCATGAGGGTACCTCAAGAACCACCGATCCTCTTTGATGTAATTGTTATGATGCTTTGTGGTGATCAATTGCTATGATAGTTTAGATTGATAGTTGTGATCTATTCACTTAGCTTTGTGCTAATCCCTCTCCTCACTTCTTGCAGATTACTTTTGATGTGGGTGGGCAAGAAGTTAGTTTGAAGAATGTTTGACTGCCTACTCTGACTATACGACATGTAGTCGTTTATAAACTTATGTTTTGGAAATTAAATAACACCTAACTTAATATTGTAACTAATGTGGTTATCTAATCAACTTATCATGTAGGTATAGATTGTGTTTTGGGAACTATGTTATACGCAATCGATAATACATGATTTGTATTTAATCGCTTCCGATATATGTTTAAAAAAAAAATGTCTCTTGAAATATTGTGGTGTTATAAATTGGTATCAGAGCCTAGGTTTGGGTGAATTGAGCATGGGTTAAGTGTTCAATCCCAAATCTATGTGTGTCAGTCAAACATTATTTTGTTAGCATGTGAAGTTGGTTAGTATATAGGTACTAACAACTAACATGTTATGAGATGTTGTTTTGGTACAGATATGGCAGAGAATGAACCTCCAGCTGACACACCCAATGATGCTACTCGAACTAATGTATCTCCTCCTGAAACCCAAAATGTTAGCCAGGGTCAAACTGGTACTACCTTTTCTGCAGGGGATTTTGATCATGACGATTATATGATTCATCTAGAGACAGAAAATCTGAGACTTAAGGCAATAGAACAACAGTTTTTGCAACAACAACAAAACCGGACTTCTCAACAAATCTTGCAATCTTTGCCACCTACTGTTAGCACTATACCACCACTTTTGGTGACTTCACAGATTCCAGTATCTCAGTCTTACTATCATCATCCACACTATGGTACCTATCCGATTTCGGCTCCGTTCTCTTCCGGACCTTCGGGTTATCAGACTCCGATATTTCAAGCTCAGAGTCAACCTAAGCTATGCTCTTTTAAGACTTTCAAGTCTTGTGGACCATCGGATTATTCGGGTAGTACAAATCCCTCCGTTACCTTGGATTGGCTGAGGGATGTGGAAAGAAAGTTTGAAGTTTGTCGATGTGAAGAGGAAGTCAAGGTTCCTTTTGCGGTGCAACTTCTCAAGGGTCCCGCAATGGTTTGGTGGGATTCAATTACATCACATTTTACCCCACAGTAGAGAGCATCGATTTGTTGGTCTGATTTCCACAATGAGGTTTGTAAGAAATATTGCTCGGGATTTGACATGACTCGGATTCGACGCGAGTTTTTGGATTTGCAATTAACGGATAAGATGACGATGGATGATCTCATTTCCCAATTCACTGACAAGTTGAGATTCGTGCAACAATGGGTACCGGAGGAACGTATGAAGATTGACCATTTTGTGGGAATGTTACCGCATACTTATCGGACGACCGTGAGATTTGCGGGTACTCTTTCCCAAGCTTTTGATCTTGCCCGTTCTGTGGATGGGGATGTTAGGGCACAGGGCTTAGAGGTTAAGGAAAAATCTCCATTTAAACCCAAGGGTGAATCTTCGGGTAGTCCTGGAAAGAAGAAATGGCAGGGATCTCATCAACCTAAGAAGTCCAGTTCGGATAGTAAATCATTGGACAGAACCAATTGGTGCTACAATTGTAAATCGTGACACACGGGTCCTTGCACTCCACAAACTGCTAGGTGTATCAAATGTGGACAACTTGGTCATGACATCAAGGATTGTGCGTTTCCTAGACATGTGTGTTGGAATTGTAAAAAGGAAGGTCATCGTTCGGGTTTGTGTCCGGAGGCTGGAAAACAAAGGATGGGTGTGGTCGGAGGGTCTTCATCTTCTGGCCAGAAAAGAAAGAATCCACCAACGGCAACTGGTAGGGCATTCCAAATGACAGCTGATGACGCTGTCAGGACTGAAGATGTTATCACTGGTACATTTCTAATCAACTCTGTACCAGCTACTGTTCTGTTTGATTCGGGAGCCAATTGCTCATTTATATCTATGTTTTTCTGCGATAAACTGAAATTGACTCCCACTTGTATTACAAATCCTATTGAGGTTGAGGTAGCAAATGGCAAGATAGTTCCCGTTACCACATCGGTGACTGGAGCTAGCATCTTGATTGAGGATCATAGTTTCCCAATTTCTTTTCTATTGATGCCTATCCCCAGTTTTGATGCGGTTTTAGGCATGGACTGGTTAAGTGAGAATAAGGCAAGTATAGAGTGCCATAAGAAACTAATTAGGATTCCAATCTCTAATGAGTCATTTGTTGTGGCTCGAGGGAAACGGGAAGGAGGTAGTATCCCTATGATTTCTATGATGAAAGCTAGTAAATCTCTAGCTAAGGGGTGTGTATCCTACCTGGCTTATATAGTTGATGCAAAATTAGAAAAGAAAACCGTTTCCAATGTTCGGGTGGTTTCTGATTACCCTGACGTCTTTCCTGATGAGTTGCCTGGGTTACCTCCCATTAGAGAGGTGGAATATAAAATTGACCTAATTTCGGGTTCTACTCCCGTAGCTAAGGCTCCTTATAGACTAGCTCCCTCCGAAATTCGTGAAATGATGACCCAAATCCAGGAGCTATTAGATAAGGGTTTCGTCAGGCCTAGTTCGTCTCCTTGGGGTGCACCCGTGTTGTTTGTTAAAAAGAAGGATGGCACCCTTCGGATGTGTATTGATTATAGAGAGTTGAATAAGCGAACCATAAAGAATAAGTACCCTTTGCCCCGAATAGATGAATTGTTTGATCAATTGCAAGGGTCTTCCTATTTCTCTAAGATTGACTTGAGGTCGGGTTATCATCAAGTGCGGGTTTGTGAGGAGGATATTCCTAAGACGGCTTTTCGCACTAGATATGGTCATTATGAATTTCTTGTTATGCCTTTTGGGTTGACTAATGCTCCGGCGGTCTTTATGGATTTGATGAATAGAGTTTGTCGGCCCTATCTTGATAAGTTCGTTATTGTATTTATTGATGATATATTGATTTATTCTAAGACTGAGGCTGATCATGAAGTACACTTGCGTTTAGTACTCGACACTTTGAAACAGGAGAAGTTGTATGCTAAGTTCTCCAAATGTGAGTTTTGGTTGCGTGAGGTCCAGTTTTTGGGGCATATTATCTGTGAGGATGGAGTTAAAGTAGATCCATCTAAGGTTGAGGCAGTTATGAATTGGCAAGCACCTAAGTCTGCTTCAGAGATTAAGAGTTTTCTTGGTCTAGCGGGTTACTATCGAAAGTTCATCAAGGATTTCTCTAAGCTCGCGGGTCCTTTGACGAAATTGACTCGAAAGGATGTTAAGTTTCAGTGGAATGATCAACAAGAGTCGGCTTTCCAGACTTTGAAACAGTTATTGTGTCAGGCTCCAATTTTAGCCTTGCCTGAAGGGTCCGAGGATTTTATTGTGTATTGTGATGCTTCGCATGCGGGGTTGGGTGGTGTCTTGATGCAACGTGGTCGGGTTATTGCGTATGTTTCTCGTCAGCTTAAGCCTCATGAAAAGAATTATCCTACCCATGACTTAGAACTTGCAGCTGTAGTCTTTGCCTTAAAAATCTGGAGGCACTATTTGTATGGTACTAAATGTGTTATTTGTACGGATCATAAGAGTCTTCAATACATGTTTTCTCAGAAGGAACTGAATATGCGTCAGAGGAGATGGTTAGAGTTGATAAAAGACTATGATTGTGAGATTCGTTACCATCCGGGTAAGGCGAATGTGGTCGCGGATGCGTTGAGTAGAAAAGGGAAATTTGAGAAAGTTTGCTTTATGCGATTGGAAGTTTCCTCTGATTTGATTGAAAAATTGAGAACGGCACAAATGGAAGCATTGTTGGATCAAAATTTGAAGGCCGAGATTCTACTAAAAAGAAAAGAACTTTTATGTGACGATTCTCGTGGGTTAAAGACATTTCAATCGCGTGTTTGGGTTCCTTTGCTTGGTGGGCTTCGTGATGTAATATTGATGGAAGCTCATAAGTCTAGATTGTCGGTTCATCCCGGGAGCACAAAAATGTATAATGATCTGAAACCTTTGTATTGGTGGCCTACTTTGAAAACGGATGTTGCTCGATTTGTGGAATCGTGTCATATATGCTCTCAAGTGAAAGCCGAACACCAGAAACCGTATGGGTCGTTGAAACAACTTGAGATCCCCGAGTGGAAATGGGAAAACATTACGATGGACTTTGTAACAAAATTTCCGCGAACCATTAGAGGAAACGACATGATTTGGGTGATTGTGGACCGATTGACTAAGAGTGCTCACTTTCTTGCTACTAGTGAGACGGCTTCTTTGAGTAAATTATCCCAATTGTACGTCAATGAGATCGTTTCACGACATGGAATTCCTTTATCTATTGTGTCGGATAGAGATCCACGATTAGTGTCCGGGTTTTGGCAGGGTTTGCAGAAGGAATTGGGTACCCGAATTAATTTGAGTACGGCTTATCACCCACAGACGGACGGTCAATCAGAGCGCACCATTCAAACTTTGGAGGACATGTTGCGTGCTTGTGTGTTGGAATATGGTGGGTCTTGGGATTCACACCTGCCATTGATTGAGTTTGCGTATAATAATTCTTATCACTCGAGTATAGGTATGCCTCCGTATGAAATGCTTTATGGGCGTCGTTGTAGAACACCCACATGTTGGTTGGAAGCGGGTGAGAAACAATTTGCGGGTCCAGATATTGTTCAAATTACTGCTGATAAGGTAGCAATTGCTCGTGAGAAGTTAAAAACGGCACGTGATAGACAGAAACAGTATGCCGATCCGCGGCGCCGTCCGGTTTCGTTGGTGGTGGGTGAATTGGTTTACTTAAAGGTTTCCCCTTGGAAAGGTGTGATTCGGTTTGGTAAGCGTGGTAAACTTGCTCCTAGGTTTATTGGGCCATTTAGAATTCGCCAAGTAGTTAATGATCAAACGGTATCGTTAGATCTTCCTCCTGAATTAGCAGGTAATCATGACACCTTCAATGTTTGTTACTTAAGAAAATGTAAGGTGGAGGACCAATCCCAAGTCCTTCCGTTACAAGACTTGCGTGTCGACTTAAGTCAGAAACTTGTAGAGGAACCCATAGAGCTTGTAGATAGAAAAGTGACTAAACTTCGAAAGAAGGAGATACCCATGGTTTTGGTTAAGTGGCGACATAGTTTGGGTGCTAATCTTACTTGGGAAACGGAGGAAAGCATGAAAGTGCGTTATCCAAATCTTTTTGAGCGTGGCGAGATTTCGGGGACGAAATCTTCTTAAGGAAGGAAGATTTGTAACATCCTCATTACCGGCCTAGGAGAAATTTGGTAAATTACTTAATTCGGTTGATTATTTAATTTAGTTTAGAAATAATTTGTATTAATTGCCTAATTGAAATTAATAGGGTAAATGGTCAAACGAGTTATTGTGATACATAAATTATTACTTGTTTTAAATAAATTTAGTTGACGGTATAATAAAATATATTTTCACGTAATCGGTTTTTAGGTTCCAGACAATAGGTCTAGAGCGGGTATAATTGGGTACCAACTTATACTCACCTCTAGTTGGTGGATCGGTTTATTTTATTTTCCCCAATTCATTGTAACCACACACACACACTTAGAACAAAGGAAAATCAAAGGGAAAACATTGGGAAATCGATTTGAGCTTGGATTTCGTGGTTACCACTGAACATCATCATCTTCTCCTTCATCATCATCATCTTAAATTGTAAGTTCATACCTCAATTATGCATATTTATATGATTGAATGAATTAGGTTAGATTCTTGATGCCTAAATAGATTTAGAAGCTTGATGATGATTATTTGTTGTTATAATATGTTGTAGGATGTTATTTGAGGTATTTTGATTGTTAAAAACATGTATTGTATCTAGATTGGTGGAATTAGGGTTTTTGGTTCGTGATGGTGTTCTTGTTGATCTGGGTTTTGTTGCTGAAACTGTGTCGAACGCGATCCAGCCTCGTCACCCGGATCGCGTTGCTATGTATTAAATGGTTACAACATGATTTTGTTCCTTGAAACGCGATCCAGATCACCTCGACCGGATCGCGTTGGTCAGTGAAAAGCTGAGTCACTGGGATTTTGTTCTTGGGAACGCGATCCAGCCACCTTGCCAGGATCGCGTTTGATAGTGAAAAATGGTAACAGAACTTTTTGTGCATTGGAACGCGATCCAGCCTACTCTCACCCGGATCGCGTTTGCATGTTGTAAAAATGACGAATTTGATAACTTGTGACTTATGCATTCGTGTTAATCGCATTGTAGTAATAGTATAGTAGATATTCTTATCTGACACTATATACATGATTATATCATAGTTAACTTGAATTTGAGACTAATTCGGGTTGGTTGTATTTTCAGATAAAGCGAAGACTCAGTGAGACTAGATCTCTGAGTGGTGACATTATCAGTAAGGGTGAGTGGATCATTGACTCTCATTCTGAATTAGTTGTAACAATCCGGTTACAACGGGTAAATATGGTTTTACAGTTATATGTTGAATAAGTACATTTTGCCATGATGATTATGGAATGTGCTATCTTGTCAGGGGTCAATATGATATTGGGTTTGGATACTGTTACTTTGGACGACATGATGACTTTGTACATGTGTTGTTCATTGAAGTCA
The DNA here is from genome assembly GCA_949592205.1 of Helichrysum umbraculigerum. Taxonomy (NCBI): domain Eukaryota; kingdom Viridiplantae; phylum Streptophyta; class Magnoliopsida; order Asterales; family Asteraceae; genus Helichrysum; species Helichrysum umbraculigerum. The sequence continues at coordinate 140,150,064 of CATIUR010000004.1, read as the reverse complement.
TGTCGTATGTAGTAATGGTACTGAACTATCGGTAAGACCACTGTTTGGCCTTCAGTGGTTATAAGTGTTACTTGGGGAACCACCGCGGCATGAGGGTACCTCAAGAACCACCGATCCTCTTTGATGTAATTGTTATGATGCTTTGTGGTGATCAATTGCTATGATAGTTTAGATTGATAGTTGTGATCTATTCACTTAGCTTTGTGCTAATCCCTCTCCTCACTTCTTGCAGATTACTTTTGATGTGGGTGGGCAAGAAGTTAGTTTGAAGAATGTTTGACTGCCTACTCTGACTATACGACATGTAGTCGTTTATAAACTTATGTTTTGGAAATTAAATAACACCTAACTTAATATTGTAACTAATGTGGTTATCTAATCAACTTATCATGTAGGTATAGATTGTGTTTTGGGAACTATGTTATACGCAATCGATAATACATGATTTGTATTTAATCGCTTCCGATATATGTTTAAAAAAAAAAAAAATGTCTCTTGAAATATTGTGGTGTTATATTAATTTTATTATTCCACGTATACATTGCATTAATATTGACCAATAAACTTGCTGATTTATATTGCCAATTTAACTTATTTTGTATCAAAACTTTTCAAAGAAAATATTCTTATGATAATTCATGTTATAACTTATAACTCTATAAGGGAGGAAGGGATCCCATGTATATGGTGTCATTTCTAGGTTAAAAATTATTGTTGGCATTGCTACAAAAACCATTTTGATGTTTAGAACAATAACTTATATAGGTGTTTATATGTATGAGTTTCGTGAAATGTAATTATTTTACCTTACACATTTATTTCTCTAAGTATCTTCATACGAATGCTATCGTTTAGTTTATGTAAATACATATGTATACGTGTACAACTTCTCTTTAATCCTTTTGATGACAACTCATTTATTTCGTTAGAAGTTACATAAATCAAAAATCCGGGGCCGTGCTTAGCACGGTCAAAAAGACTTACTAGTATATATATATATAAGTATTTTAACATAAAGTCCAAAAGTTTTAGTATTGAAATACATACTCCGTGTAATTTTGCCAGAATCATAATTATGTCCTTTGTAGGGTACAGTAATCAACATCAACATTTTAAAAAAGGAATAAAGAAAAGGTTAATCAATTGCCATCTACACTATATATTATAATAGAGTGTTAATTATGTAGTCATTTTAATTTTAGTAACCTATAAACTAATCTCCACCATTAATAAATTAATACTATTAATTTAGACCATTGATTTTACCTTAATAAAATGACTACCTAATTAGTGAGGAGGGGATGGTCAAATGTCCACACTACCCTTTATTCTTATTCCAACAATGAATTAAATTAAATTTTTAAGTATTCAAGCTAGATACAAATCAATGTTTAATCTTTATTCACATAATGATTATCAAATAATTCATCATTTACAAATTCGAATTTGAATATATTTGTTTTTAACCTTTTTATTATATATATGCACTATGTATTGTTAAATTGCTAATAGTAGTTTTAATTTTTCATTTTCAATTTATTTTTTCTTCGATCATTGAATGTATTTTCATCAATTAATTATAAATTTTCAAGTTTCATGAATGAACACGAGATGTTCGACTAAATGTCCTCAAGGATTTCAATGGTTCTATCATAAATGTAAGATTTATAATTTTAATTTGGTTAGTTGTTCATTTTATTTATAAATCTAAGACCCTACATATGTTACGGGTTCGAATACGTGTCTTGGCATATGTGGGTGATTTGTGGAAATGTGATTTTTCAGGCGTTAATGCTCGCCTTGTGGGGTGGGGCGGACACATACCATTAAAATATGGCACATAAGTCACACGTACCCTCCAAATTACTTTTTCCCCTCAATTTATTATTTAGTTAAAGTTTATTCCTAAATTATTATTTTTTACTCTTACAGTCAATAAATTTCCCTTATATATTTGTTTCCTTTCCTTTTTTTTTTAGGGTAATGAATTTTAGTTTTGTTGCTTACTTGTATTTAATATAATAATGTGATATCGCAGTGTAGTCTTTAAATTTAACCCCATGGAAAGAGTTGTTTTTTCTATCTTTTTTATTGTGAATTATGAACTTTGTTATTATATACGGTTAGCCTCAATTCATTATTTATAAATTCAAATTTGAATATTTTCTTTAATTTTTTTTATTATATATATGCATTTTGTATTGTTAAATTGGCAATAGTAGTTTTAATTTTTCATTTTCAATTTATTTTCCTCATTTTCATCGATTAGTTATAAATTTTCAAGTTCCGTGAATATACATGAGATGTTCAACTAAATGTCTCCAAGGATTTCAATTTTCTATCCTAAATGTGAGATTTATAATTTTGATTTGGTTAGTTGCTCTTTTTTTATATATAAATCTCATACCCCACATATGTGACCTATATGTCACGATTTCGAATACGTGCCTTGCATATGTGGATGATTTGTGGACATGTAATTTGTTCGGCATTGATGCTCGCCTTGCGAGGTGGGGCGGACACGTACTACTAAAATATGGTACATGAGTCAGGGATACTCTTCAAATTACATTTTTTCCCAATTTATTATTTAGTTTATGTTTTTTTTCCTAAAAAAACCAATTTACACTTGGACTCGATAAATTTCGGATATATATTTTTTTCCTTTCCTTTTTTTGGTTATATAATTTTAGTTTTGTTGTTTGCTTGGATTTAATACAATAATGTGATATTTGCAGTGTAGTCTTTGGATTTTACCCATGGAAAGAGTTTTTTTTTTCAATTTTTTAATTATGAATTTTGTTATTATATACAGCTAGCCTTATTATCAAAACAATTCAAATTATAATGACAACTTTCAAAAAAGAAAATAATAATTCTAATATACCAAATAACTCGATAATAAAAACGTAAAATGCTCTGCCACAATAAAAGAGTTGCATTTTAACTTTTGTATGAAAAAATAATAAATAAATTTATTTTAGATATGAGTGTATGGTTCGTGAAGAATAGTATAATATTGTCATGACGGATCATTTTTATGATATTTTTTTTTAATCAAATACAAAATGCAACTTAACTCATTTATCGTGTAACATCATCTTATATAACTTATCAACTTTGTAGTATTACATGTTTCTCTTTATCACATAATCATGGTATCAAGTGGTGTTGATCAACTCTTATAAACTATATTTCTATATATAAGTTTTGCTCAAAAAAAATTGTTAAAGAATATTTTGTATAAGCTTGAAAATATTAGGTTTTCAAGTTTTTACTTTTTCACGTTATAAGAGAATTTTGATTCAGTGTCGACCATTAACGTAAAAAATGATTTATAATAAAAAAATCATTCTTGTGGTAAGAAAAATGAAGATACCTTACATTAATGAAATATAAAAGATAAAAATTTGAGTATCTATTAATTATTTTACTATCATTCACATCTACAATATGTAGGATACTATTATTAACAAATAAACAATGTTTCGATTACTTTAAACTAATCACAATTAATAAACTTAGGACATATACGTCTTTATTTTCAATTACAAATATTTATACAATGTTACCCCCACAAATATGTTGATTAAAAATTGCGTATTGAAATATAAATATAATATAACATTTGTATAAAAATTTTGTGGTAGCCCGCGAATTCCCGGGTTATAATCTAGTTAGAGATTATAAGACAAGTTACATTATTCTGAATATAAAAGTTATTAACTGTATGATTAACCATACAACGACAACATTTCTAGTTTTAGATACATGTATAAATTACTTAAAGTTTGTGTAAAATCATGTGAGCACCAAACTGAGATTGAAGTGTAATTACAATGTGTGGAGCGTGCGAGTACGATGGAGATATCTCAAAGGAGAAACGTTGTAGAATCATAACAAGCGTTATTTTGGCTTCCAACAAAGCAAAATTTTGTCCAATACATATACGTCGGCCTCCACCAAACGGGATGTAACACATTTTTCCTTTTGTCGCTTTTGACACGCCTTCAGAAAATCTCTGGATTGAATTCTTTAACGTCGTCGCCCCATAGATCTTGATCACAATGTAAAAGCATTGTATTTATTTGAATGAGAGTTCCGGCCGGTAGCATTATGTCTCCTAGTTTGGTTTGTTTATGTACTACTCGCCCTAACGATGTTCCTGGTGGATATAGTCTAAGAACTTCATTGAAAATCATGTTAACCTGACATACATAGTAATTACGGATACTAGATAATTTAAACATATTGACATGAAAATATATAAGACAATGTCAAGCATGGAAAGAACTTACAATTTTTAGATGACATAACCTCTCAAAATCTGGTTTTGTATCCTTAAAGAAATGGAAAACTTCCTCTCTAGCGCGTGCTTGCCAGTTTGTGTGTTGGCCTAGTAAAATCATAGTCCAAACCAATAAATCTCTAGTAGTTTCTTGTCCAGTAAAGTAGAAAAGCTTGCATTCTTCGATAATTTCTTCTATACTTAACCCCGAGTTTTTGTTCCCCACTTTGTTAATCTCTTCGTAATTTGATTTCAAAAGCGTTTCCAAAAGGTCATTGTTACTACTTTTCCCTTCTTTCATTGCAACAACTCGTTTATCAATTGTACTCCTTATTAAAGATTTCACTGTTTGATCAATCTCTTTCAACCTCTTGTTACGTTTTGTTGGCAAAAACCTATAGTTCAATTTAAGTAACTTAAAAACTTAAATTCCCTTCATATCATGTGGTAGTAACACCTTGAATCTTAAGGTAAAAGATAATATGTATTCAGGTTCAATCACTACAAGAAAAATAGGCTATAGTGACGAAAAAATAGTGACGACCCATAATTTCATCACTAATTAGTGATGAGAACCAATTTCCGTGACTAATATTTCGTGACCTTTTAAAATAGTGACAAAACTAATAGTTTGTCATTAAAATTTTCACTAAATTGTATAAATGGCATTTTCAGTTTGATTTAGTCACACAATTAGTGAGGACTATACCTTCGTCACTAATTCATTGAATGTTAAATTAATCTATTCAGTAAACAATAGATAGGTTCAAACAGTAGTAATAAGTTTATTTTATAAATGTAAATATAAATACAAATACAAATACAAATAAAATCTTATAGTAAATTAGAAGGTGAGAACTCGCGGGTTTAAATTAATCCGACCCGATTTCTTTAAAGATGACCCGGTTCTCAACGTCTTCTTTACCCTAACCTTCAATAACCATCATCACTCGTTCCGTTGCTCACTCTCCTTACCGAAGCCTAATTCTACGATATCGTCCACACTCTCTGCACTGCAATCATCGATCTGTCGCTCATCGATGTGTTCCCAAAATTAGTAGCCCTAATTGGAGTTAACAGCAAACGAATAGCAATCCACACATTCGCAAACAACAATCGAGGTAACAACAATTGATTCGCGATTTTATATCTTGTACGATTCATGTAACTGATCCATTGATACCGCTTACACGATTTTTAAACTTTTTATGCTCGTTGTTTGATTTCTATAGCTCGTGTTTATATTTTCGAAGTCGATCATAATTATTGATATCGTGTAATTGTTAATTGCGAGTGTTAGCTAATTAGCATCATGTGATTGTTGCGACAATATCTAGTTCCTAACTGAATATCGTGTAATTCTGTAGAGATTGCTATTGAAAATTTGACAATATCTAGTTCCTGATTGAAATCTCTTGTGGAAATATTGATGTTGTATTCAATGGAAGTAGAATAAATTCCTTCATTTCTTCTTATATAGAATTCTATACCTGAGGCATCATGTACTTATCTGGTAATTTTACTATTTTGATGGTTGTTCTATTGATAATTGTCATGTGAGAAGGTATAGTAATGAAGTTCTCTGTTTTTCTGTTTGCCTTGATTATATCATTATTGGTAGTTAGTGCTGAAGTATATACTATAAAGATTAATTATGTGCTCGTGATCATGTTATTAGATAAGTATATTATCATGGTTATTAGTTGGTAACAAACCTTCTATTTCACAGGTTCTTTTTCTATTATCATATTACTAGAAAAATGGACAAGTCTTGGATGAACATAGTACATAGGACAAAGGACCAACGATATGAGTTAGGTGTTAATGAATTTCTTAGTTTTGCATATCGTGACAAAAACCAATCTTCAAAAATACCATGCCCTTGTAAAAAATGCAACAATTTTCGTCAACATAATAGAAATACAGTCTTTTCACATTTGATGCAAAAAGGGATTTCTACTACTTACGATAAATGGATATATCATGGTGAGAACTCTAATGATAGTGATGACGACATATCAGTTGGTGAAGATGATGGGCCTTATGATAATATGAGTGATGACCTAGACGAGATGATAAATAACATAGGTCAAAGTAACCTAGACTAAGATTTTGAAACCCTTAGTAGGTTACTGGGTGAATCACATGAAGAACTTTATGAGGGATGTAAAAGTTATTCAAAATTTTCATTCATTGTTACTATCCTACATTTAAAGACAACTAGTGGTTGGTCTATCAAATCATTTGATTCTTTGCTTGATATATTTAGAAAAGCTTTACCAAATCTAGCATCCGTTCCAAAGAACTTTTATGAAGCTAAAAAATACATACGTGATTTAGGGTTTAGGGGAGAAAGGATACATGCATGTGTTAATGATTGCATTCTCTATCGAAATGAGTATGCAACTCATACACATTGCCCAAATGATGAGTGTAAAGAACCTCGGTTTAAGGAAAATGATATTAAGGTACCACGAAAGGTGCTTCGGTACTTTCCCATCAAACCCAGACTTCAAAGGTTGTTCATTGATAAACAAAATGCATGTGACATGAGATGGCATAAGGAGAGGAGGGTTAACGACGATAACACAGTCATACATCCAGCCGATAGTGAGGCTTGGAAACACCTTGATAGAACATTTCCTTCATTTTCCAATGATCCACGTAATATACGTTTAGGGTTGGCAACCGACGGATTCAATCCGTTTGGTAACCTAAGCAGCTCATATAGTATACGGCCTGTTTTCATTATCCCATACAATCTGCCTCCATGGAAATGTATGAAGGATCCCTACATGTTCATGTCTATGTTGATTCCTGGTCCTAAATCACCTGGAATTAACATTGATGTTTATCTAAAACCTTTGATTGATGAACTGAACGAGCTGTGGATTGGTGTAAATGCCTATGATGCACATACAGAAGAAAATTTTAGATTACGTGCAGCCCTTTTGTGGACCATTAATGACTTTCCAGCATACAGCATGCTCTCTGGTTGGAGTGTTAAGGGTTACCAGGCATGCCCGATATGCATGAACGAAACATCGTCTCATTATTTGAACCATAGTAGAAAGATATGTTACATGGGCCATCGAAGGTTTTTACCACCCTCAAACCCTTGGCGAAAAGATCATATAGTGTAGTTGGTACCTTAAATCAATTACACATAATTTGTCATGGTTAGGTTCAGTTTTCACATGCTTGAATGCTCATGGTTATTCATCTTAAAATCTGCAGAGGATTTGCTCACTCGTGAATATGGAACTAAGGTGCGCCATGCAAACATCTAAGTTGCTAAGGTACACTTATAGCCTTAGAAGTGGTATCCTATTTATGATATTTTGCCACCTGTAATGTTCCTTGTGTATTGTCTTGCACAAACTTTTATCTAGCATAGTAAGAGTAAACTAAAAGATTGATATTGGCAATTGATAGGTGAAGGTGAATGAATATTACAATGGAAGCGGAAGATAAATGGATTCATCTTGAAAGCTTATAGCATAGTCGACTTTAGGATAAAGTCAGAGCACATCTAGACATATTCATGTTTTCAGTTTTTATATATATTGGTTTACAATGGAAACATCAAAGACTAGTTCTCTAACAATTGCGGTACATTTTAGATTTATTGTTTGAGTTTGGATTGGATTTGGATTTTGTGTTAATGAAATCAATATTCTTCATATTATATTAGTTGTGATAAATCGTTACTTTTTAATACAATTAACAAAAATGTTTTACGTAAATTTGGGCATTTATGCTTGGCACGTGTGACAGAATCTCTTTGACACAATTCGTTAATTAGTGACGCATTGGCTTTCATCACTTATCTGATCAATTAGTGACGTTTTTGGTGCTCCATGACTTTCGTCATTACTCTGATTGATTAGTGATGAATTCTCAGAATTAGTGATGGAATATAGTGACAAATTCGATCATCACAAATATAGTGACGCCCTCCTCTTGCGTGACTAATTAGTGATGAATTTTATATTCCATCACTGATTAGAATTTGTGACGGACCTATAGTGACGAAAAGTGACAACTTCAATTTCGTCACTAAAGTACGTTAGTGACGAGTTTTCTGCCTTTAGTGATGAAATTTGACACGTTACTAAAGCCCTTTTTTCTTGTAGTGAATTTGCTTAATTATTCTAAAACTTCAATCAAGCAACGATTAATTAGTATCATTGCCTGAAACAATTCACATACTCACCTTGATCCTGGAATGTAAGTAGACTGTGCAGACTTGAGAATCAACCCCACCATTTCTTCTTGAAGTTCAAATATCTTTTTTCCTTCTTTAAAACTACTACCAAAGGCCGTACGTGAATTTACATCATTTGACATTATTTGGAGATAGGGCCACACATCAACTACACACGATGATTCTTTCGTTAGCAATTTTTCCCATTTGTTCATCATATCATTGCAGCTCAAATAGAATGCAGGTACCATATGCTACAAATAATGTATAATAATTTGAAGTGTGTAACATTCGATCTCATTTTATAATGGAAATATAGAAGGTTAGGCATAGAAACCTTGAGCTTTTCGACATGAAATGCAGGACTGATGATTTTTCTATGTTTGACCCATTGATCACCTTCAACATCTACTAGCCCTTTCATTAACATCCTAAATAATGGGTTTCCTTTTATTAACCTTTGAAACTGATAATTATTATTCAATATCTCTCTTACTAAAGCTGGTTCAGTTATATACACCATCGGTTTTGACCCCATCCATGTAAAGCACGTTTTACCTATACAACAATTCAACAAAAACATGTGTTTTAATGTAACATGTATGAAAATTCATACACAGCTATTTTCGGTAACAATATTCCAAAAAGTAAAAAGTTAACTCCTATAATCATGTATGTTTTTGGTTCTATGGGTCATATCTAAAGGATGTTTATGAAGCTACTCTAAACTTTCATTATTAGGAGGTGTTTGGGATTACTTAGTTACATTGGCGGATTTGAGGGTGTGCAAGTTGAGCTATTGCAGAGGGCCTCTATTTTTCTCGGGGCCCAAATTATTAAGTTTTAGGTTATAAGTAGGGTGATTTTTATACTTTTCAATCTCATTAAACAAAGTTTTATTATGCTAAATACGATAATTATTGAATGAAAGAACCTCTTGGTGGACTGGGCTGCTCTCGGTTCTTGAGCATGTTGGGAACTTTCACTCCTCTATATTCGAAATATGCCTTTCTAGGAGCATTACGATCTGCAGCTCAAATGGTCCATTATGAAGTCTCTATTGGTCTTATTCTTATTGTGCGCCTTGTGAGCGCGCTAAAATATGAAAGACTAAACATTGAATTTTATGTATGTATTTCAATGGATGACATGTAGTTACTGGTCTAGTTTGGGGAGAAGATCCTTTTTCAAATTCTCCTATAATTTGTAACGGGCCTATACTTTCTTTCTTTCTTTTTTTATACCGGGTACTTAAAATCAACGAGACGGCCCTGCTTAGTTATAAACACTTATCAATTTAAGAAATAAGGAGGTGTCGTTAATCGTCATGCTTATTTTTAGATGATGATTCCTTTTAAAATAAGTTTACAAAGTGTTTCTAAAAGATTGTTTGGATTTGCTCATATGTTGTCAAAATAAAAAAAATAAACATATAATCATTTGAAATAAGCAATCCCAAACACTATTTTAAGGGTGGTGATCTGTACACCACAAAAAAATAGCCATACACCACTAAAGTTGTTTTACAGTGTTGTACAGTACAATAGAATGATGCATAAAAATGGTGGGTTCATGTAAGCCCGTAGGCTAATCCAACCTGACCCATTTCGATGTTACTCAAATATGGCCCATTCCAAGTTTCAAAGTAGCTTGTAATCTTGTATTGACCCATCGTCTCACAAGCCCATTCTATTCTCTCTACTTATAATTTATAAACAATTAAAATTGTACGTTATGAAGTTAAATTGTTTATGTGATCAATATGTTATTTCTTTAGTAAGTAACATTCAGAAACTAAAGCATAGTAGCACATGAGCCCGGGGCATGGGTACATACCGTAAGTAGTGAGATATTTATGAACGAATGGCAACACCCGAGGTGCAATATGATCATTGAGATGGATGGGTTTAGATTTGGCTTCACGTGTCATCCGTGCCATCTCTTTCGCGTCACCAAACATGAATCTATAAGAGTTGCCTTTCAAACCTTGATCTCTTAACAATTTCTCAATCTTCTTCGGTTTGAACCACACCAAATTCAAAAATCTCCATGTCGTTAACACTAGTATCGCCGTAACTAACGCTCCCACACCATAATACCCTGAACTTGACTCCATTAGGGGAGAATACACGAATCTATTGGAGATGGAAGAATGAGAACACCTTCATGAGCTATTGACCTTATTGGTAGATAATTTGCATTTAACCCCTTTGTGATTCAAGTAGTCACTGTAATGGTCCTTGCACTTTTTGTTGACTTACATTATTGTCCTCTGAATAATTAGATTATTATATATCTAAAACATATCTTAATAATCCCGACATTGACGTTTATTTCTCATTATGTATCTCTGATCGGGATTATGTTTAGTTTTACATCACAGTTTATTTGAATACAGATTACGTACAGTACTTGAATTTTGATTTTTTAATTGTTTAATATGAATCATCACACAAAGTGACAATAATCGTGACATCTTTGAATGTTTTAAGTTGTTGTCAACTACGTACGACATTTTTAATTTAATTTTATTGATAAAATAAGAGTAATAATATTGTTGGTTCACATGTCTTTTTTGTGTGAGTTCACATTAGTTTATGAGATGGTTGACTTGTTGAATCACTAAATATTATCTTAAATCTTAATCTTAAATCTTAAATAATGTATATTTTAAAAGTGTTTAGAGAATGTTTTAAATAGATCTGTGATTTAGTACTGAGTTTAGCCTCATCAATGGTATAGTTACTTTGGTCGAAGGGGCTTTTGACGAAGGCCCATGGGCCATGGCCTAAAATGTTACCTTGCTCGAACGGAGTTGCGGAGTATTTTGTACTCTGCTAGTCAGCTTGCAAAGGCGACTTAGAATTAGGGGTGCACAAAAAAACCGGGTTTTATACCCTACCCGATTAAAACCCGAAAACCCTACCCGGTTGTAACCGGGTATGACCCTATCCGGTTCGGGTTTTGAGAGTACCCGCTGGGTACATAACCTGGTTGGGTTTTTAGAATTCGAAATCGGGTTGAACCCAAGTTGAAATAGGGTCGGTTTGAAAAACCGGTCAAAAACCCGGTTGAAAACCCGAAAAAACCCGAAAAAACCGATTTTAACCCGGTCAAAAACCCGGGTCGGGGTGGTCAAAACCCGGGTCGGGGTGGTCAAAACCCGGTTTTTCCCCTTTGACCAAAACCCAGTTCGGGTTTTCAGGTCGGGTAGGGTCAAAACCCGATTTTATTCACCTCTACTTAAAATGTTGAAATAACTTTCCTTTCCCAATTTATCAAACATAATTTTTGTTTTGCCATTTATGTTTGAGAATTATTATTATTATTATGGGTTGGTAATGGTATAATTTTTAAAGTTTTTAAAAAATTTGGTTTTAACCATTCAAAAATTTTCTCTCATAATTCAATCATTCAAGTTTCAATTTTTCTGCGATTAACTCCTTAAGAAGATATTCACTCTTAATACTTCAGAAGTTAATGGTTTAATCACTAAAGTTTACCATTTTTAACAATTTTGCACTTTTTAGTTTATCTAGTTTAATCATATAACTTTTAAAACTTTTGTGGTTTAACCATTTGAAGTGTTAGAACACTAAATTGTAGAAACTTGAAGGATTAAATAATGAGAAAAAAACTGAAGCTTTTATAATTAAACATTATTAACCCTAATATTTTTTAACTTTACCATTTTTTTATAATTATTTTGTATATTTGCTTACATTTTCTACGTAAATACATTCTGTAAGATATTGTTACTTATAGGTGGTAAAATGAGCGATTTGGACGGGTCTAGATGATAGGTCAAATTGGGTTTGTGTCAAACTGGATCCAATTCCAAGTTATTAAATGTTTACTTCAGTTTTTCGAGAGAGTTTTTAAAAAAATTGAATTTTTTTTAAATAAAAAAAATGTTCAATTAGAGCTTTTCTAGAGAAGTTTTATAAGAAAATGGAATCCATGATTTTGGTTTCCTAAATTTCCTATTTAGAAGGGTTTTTCTTGTGTCTCTTTTTGTAATTGGCACAAGTTTTTTCAACCTTTTTTGCGTTCTTAGCAGTTAAAGTTTCGAGCAGGATCTAGATGTGAAATTTGTGTATTCTAGATTGTTTTATTGTTCTTTGGCCTCTAGTTTCTTGCTAGATGGTCTCTCGTTATGTTTCATAATATTTCTGCTGTTCAAAAAAAAAAAAAAAACTATATCTCTTACACTTGAACGCATATTTTGATATTCATTTAGTTTTATATTGATACAAAACTTTAGAAAGCGGAAAAAATATGAATATAGTTTTCTATAACTAATCACGCTCTTAGTTTTTTTCTTAACAAAATTAGAATATGTGCTTTTGATTATCTACAAATAAGCAAAGATTAAGTAAATAATAATACTTATTAATGGGATTTCTAATATGTATTAGTCATGTATATCTTTTTACCATCACAGAATAATTTAATTTGATTAAGAGAAAATATTTAACAAAAATAAAATAAAAATATTAAAATGATATCATATCATCTCTTCAACACTGTTACTTATCTTATATTTTTTCATCGAGGATGCTCAACTTAAAAGCATTGCTCATTGCTTAAACAATAAACATTCAGACGATTCTCTCTTTTTGGCCTAACTCCACAAGACTTTGACTATTAATTTACCAAATTCTACAAGTTAGTTGGTAAATAGCAATTAGGGAAGTTCGGTAGTCAAACATATTTAATCGTGATATACCGATGTCAATAGAAGGATAAAATATTATACTAGAAGATACCCGTGTTAAGAAGTGGAATTTGAAGTTTATTATAGATGATGCTGGTACATCGTCGCATATTGTATAGTATGCTCATGTAACGCTTTTTGTGATAGTAAAAGAATTGAGATAGTTAATGTGTGATAGTAGAGGAAATTAAACTATTCACGATTAATATACTTTACATGATTCTAGTACGGAGGATGTTTCATTTTGTTGATTATGCCATTAATGGTTATAGAATTTATATGTTATGAGTTGCTAAAAAAGGTGTAATACGAATTTTGCAACTTTAAATTTTAAGTTTTGTGAAAAAAATTATAAACTTTTAGTAAAAGTGTTTGATATGTTAGTGTTTATCAATATATGAACAGCTTTTGCAAATCTAAACTTTGGATATATACTATTCGTATTACCTTAAAGTTTTTATGTTAATTAAAAAATCGTTAACGAATTTTACAGGTAGATGAAATATATGATGTATTGTTACAAATTAAAAAGGGATTAGTGCTTGAAATTAAATGTATTTAACTATAACCAAAATTTATGGCGCGATTGTATATATCAAACTTCATTTTATTTTATTGTGTGTATCAAAATTTCAGTTGTTGCTAATTTATATATCCGATGACTTATTCATCCAGTAGCTGGAGTATTGACAGTGTGGCGACCATATAAGTCACCACGTCATAAAAAATGGGTGTCACGTCATCGATTACATTACATAAGAAGTCGGATACATAGACATCATTTAAAGTTCAATACAAACAATAAATCAAAATGAAGTTTGATACATGTAAATAAACTTAAACTTATAGTTTAGTACATTCCGACAAGAATTCCAATTAAAAATAATCTAAGAACAAAGGGTAAGGTTCCGAGGGGAAGGAAAAGCAGACCGAATTCACTGCATTTTATGATAAAATTGTCACTTAGATTCATTGCATTTTACCAACGGAACACTGCATTTTAATAACACTGCATTTTACACCTACAAAATTTCTGCATTTTAACAACACTGCATTTTACACCTACAAATTTGTTCCTAAAATACAGTGAATTCGACCTACCCCTCATTCTCCTCATTTGAGATCTTATCCTCTCAAGAACAAATTGATAAACATTCACTAACATCCATTTGTATTATTTGAATCATTGTGATCAAGAGAAGACTCCATTCTGATCCACCCAATACCACACCAAACTCTCCCTAAAGTCTCTTGTTTTGGTAGTTGCCACTTCTCCACACGCCTACTTTGCTTAATCATAATCATATTTCATATAATGTATTTTATACAATATAATAATATGTAGTATAATAACAATCCACACTCCACGTATACGCACAACATATGTTAAAAATTAAAAAAATAAAATAAAGAAATGCAAATTGCTAATGAATTTGCATATATTCATGTCCAACTCTTTCACTCAAAACTCCCCTACCTCCTAACCCCACCATCACCACCCTCCTTTTAACATTCATTTCCCATGCCATCACTTTGTTGCTCTTTTTATCTCTTTCTATCTTTCTTCCTTTCCTTTGCTTGCTTCCCTTCATTCCTCCTGTTTCAAGGTAACCTTATTCTCTATATGTATCTCTCTCTCTATATATACATATATACGCACGTGCGTATATATATATACGTACACATACACAACTCCTTTTAAGCAATCTTCTTTGTTTATATGTAAATAAAAGTATAAGCTTATTGTGTCTTTTAATATTTATATAAATAAATGCCTTTTTTTGGCCATATATGTAAGTAGTGTGTCTATAAATAAGGTCCAAGAGTTTGGTTCCTTCAATATTTCTTCTTAATCAACCATTCGAGTTTTCACATTTTAATTTCTTGTTTGTTGCCAGTCAACTTTTACTTTGCAACCGGTATATATACTCATATATAATTACGTCTTCTTCGATCTTTTTCTTGCTGAGAAACAACTTTAATTTGAGTTCTAATTGAATTACAATGTGTTTGTGAAACAGTACGTTGTAATGGCAGAGTACGAGGGATTCAACTCTGGAAATGATCATGTCAATAACGAGGTACGTACTCCATTACAACAGTTTTAGTTTTAACTAATGTTGCTTCAAATTTGTATATTCTTATAAGGGTTTATTGTTTCGCCATGTATTAAAACTTACACTTTTTACTATTGTATGCGACATACTTTCATTTGTTCTATTCTATGTTGTGAACTTGTAAATATGATCTATTGTATGTATTATTTCTTTTTTGGGTAAGGTCAAAGAAGGAAACTTTCCTATTTGGGCCTTACCCAAAAAGGAAATTTTACATACAATAGACCATATTTACAAGTTCAATATATACAATAGAAGTTTTCAAAGTTCGACTAATACAATAGTAAAAAGTGTAAAGTTTAATACATAACGAAACAATAAACCCTTCTTACAATGTCTTGATCAGTTTTATGTTACGGTTTTATATTGATAGAAACGAATCATCATATAAATATGCATTTTGAGTCTTATCACACATGATATATGGTATACCGGCCTACAAAAATCAACTGTGTGACTCTAAAGGATCACCTCTATACGCTCGAGCTAGAGACGTAATAAAATACGTCTACAATACTCGAGTGATATTTCTTTAATAATGAACTAATGTTAAACGTGTATTTTGAGAAAATATGATATTTATGGAGTCTAGCATGGTGAAATAATGAAATTTTAGTTAGATACATGTCGGTTCACCCGTTATCACTACAACAAAGATATCATTTATCCACACTTTTTTTCCACACTTTTTAAAAATGTGTGGAATTATGTTAGATTATTCATACTTATAATTGTGGAGAAAATTGTTACATCAATAAGTGTGGAAATCACCACAATCTTCATATATATAAGTGTGAGAAAAAAAAGTTTACACTTAAAAGTGTGGAGAAATTACAACTTTTCAACACTTAAAAGTGTGAAAAAAATTTGTAACATCCAATTTATTCACACTTTCTCTTGTGTGGAAAAATCATGTGTAACAAATTTTTTTCACACTTTTAAGTGTTGAAAAGTAATAATTTCTCCACACTTATAAGTGTGAGCTTTTTTTCTTACATATATAAGTGTGAAAAATCTTATTAGTTTTATACACTTTCTAAAAGTGCGGTAAAATGACATTTTTTTTGTAGTGTATTGCTAGTTTTTTTTAGTTTAGTTGTTCTTTTTCGAGTAAGTTCAAGGGCATTTTAGACATTTCACATCGGGTAATTAGTAGGTTGAAATTTAAAAGATAGCATAGATATTTCATGACTGATAGAGATTGATAGAGAAAACAACAAGTTAGTTGGGGATGGTAATAGAGTCATGTGGAATGGCCCTTTGAAAGAAAACGACTAATTCATGAGAACACACGTGTATATATTTATATTTAATATTTATAATATGTCGATAAACCTTTTTCTTCTAGAATATATAAATGGCTCAATATTTATTATGATGCATATTAAACCTATTTTATTCTATGTTGAAATAAAATAACACTTGATTTCTTTAAAAAGTCGGTTGCAATACACCATCGATTTTGATAAATTCATCCCCACTTTACTTTAACATATAAAACTGATATAGTACCGTATACATAAATAATGCACAACTTTAGTGAATTTATCGAAAGGTAATACGGTATTCTTTAGCATTGTACTACAAGTGATCATAATTAATGCATACTTGATTATGAATTAATAGTTTAGAAAACAATATGATGTGCCCAAAACAAATTATGCATATTTATAAGTTTTTGAATGTATACGATCCTTTTTCATAAGTGTGTAATACAAGTTCTTATTAGCATGTAGCCTCATGCATTTCGTGTAATACGTTAACCCTTTCTCATGGTCTCATTGATCCACTTTCTTCATGTTTACGCGTCGTTTTCACCAGGGATGTATTGCAAGCCAAAAGTACGGAGGATTAGCACCAAAGAAGAAACCTTTGATCTCAAAGGCATGTGAATATATGTACTTAATTAACTTCTTTACCGGTTCTATCAAGAAAGAAGTATTTTTAAGCTTCTTTGTCATTGTCTTATTGAGTGACTAAATTACTTTGAGATTCTGAGAAATTACTTTGATGTGATTGGGCCAGGATCATGAGCGTGCTTTCTTCGATTCAGCAGATTGGGCTTTGGGCAAGGTTTAACTCATAACTTTTATCTATTTTTCGAATTTATCATGGGCTTTAAGTTGAACTTTAGGCCTTTCTTGCCTTAGCCTATTGGGCTTTCTAGACCCAAATGAATGGGTATAAAAGGCTCAAATAAACGTGCCAAGCAAGTACAGGCCTTCTGATTATTGTGTGTTCAAATAAACAGCAGGGTGCTGGAGTGAATCAGAAATCAACAACAGCCATCGAGACCCTGCAGCCCAAATTGCAGGTAATGTAAACAAAAGAAATTGCATTTGTGCATTAGTAGAAATTTTACACATTTTTTAAAAAGTACTTAGACCAAGGTGTGAGGTAATTGTTGTAGTGTCACCTGTTTGGGCTAATTAGTTACAAAATGACACGATGACGTTTAGTATATTTTAAAACGATGCACTTTGTAGTACATGTTAAGGCGTTAACTTATCGAACTGAATTACAGAGAACCCCTCATGAACGTTTGCCACCTAGGCAACCTGCGTGTGTATCAAGGCGAGATAATTATGTGAGTTTCTAAATCTTAGTATAAACATTCTTTGTTCTTAATTCATTTACTTGCTCCTCGTGTTCATCTTTGTCATTGCTCTTACTGATTCATCAATTTACTTATATATAGGCAGAGTAAAGAGTAGTGCTGAACACGAAAGAGGAGACTAGCTAGCCGAGTATCCAACGTCATTTGACTTGTTTTTATTGTCCATAGTTGTTTGTGTATACAAATTAAGCATGTTGTTTGGCTAGAAGATTGTGAATAACATTTGAGAAATGCAATTCAAGAAGTCCCTTTCGTTATCTTTCATCGTTATATCATTTGAGGTGGTTTCTGTTTTTGAATTTATTGTATAGACTCGTAGTGTTCGAAGTTATTGTTTTATATTCACCCCTAGAGTGAAAGTAGTTAACAGAAACTACACTTGATTAAAATCTATCAAATTTATTGTTTTATATTCACTCCTTAAGACTTTTTACAAGATTTAGAATCTGCAGAGTCCTACACACGAAATTCCACTCTCCTCTGTCTCACTCAAGTGAATTGGTTTCGAGAGCATTCCGCCCCTTTTTGGCGACTTTTTTTCGAGCTTCAAAAAGACTTGAATTATTGTTTATCCGTTCAGGTTTTCTTCATTTATTGTTCCATTTCATCTATGCGGTGTGATTTAAGATTATTTTGGTAGAGTAACATAATAATATAAAATACGCACAAAATCTTCAATCCCATTCTAGATCTTGGTAGGTTGGAACTTGTTGGGTTTGTAAACAAAATCTGCCAAATTCTATATTCAATTGAAGCTCAATAACATGAAGACAAGTTAGCATAACTCGTTTTCATTATCCAAATGACGTCCATCTTCAAGTGCCAAAATATTAGCAAGTGTTCACTTCAACCTGTATATGATCTACATTCTCCAAAATCATTTATATTATCTGCCTATAATAATGTTGAAAAGTGACTTAAACTCTAGGGTTTGTTTGGTATATATGGTATTGGTATTTGAGTCTGTTTAGAACTTGTTATTTAGAATTATTACTATTTTGAGTTTGTTTAGGATTATGTAAAAATCGTTTGCTCTATAAAAATGGATCACTAGTTTAGGAACTTTGTACCTTCAAATTTGAATTTGTTAGTTTGTTTGGTACTTTCGAATTTGATTTGTATTAGTTTTGTTTGGTAGGTTTGAATTTGATTTGCAATTTGAATATTCGTTTCCGCTTCGTATTCATATTTGTTTGTTCTTTGTACTCGTTCGAATATATCTCTAACAGATAAATACCAAATAATGTGACTGTCCTGTTTTTATCACTTCTTAACAGTCGATTTCTTTTTTGCGATTTTATGTTTTTTTTCTTTCTTTGTAACAGTCAATTATTTTCTACCAACTGCATATCTATCTAACACTTGTAGCCCTAGGCATACCTGAAAGTGTAGTTTAAGGGCTCCAAAGTGATAGTTAGGTTTGATTTAGAATATATGTAACTAATTTTAAACAGTTGGTGGCCCCCTTCAACTGTCCTCTCTGCTTAGTCTTCCCTATCCCAACCAATTGCCCACAAAATTCCTATAACAACTTGTACATTATGAAATAAAAGTTGTAAACTATTCTTAGTTCACACTTCCTTTCCTAATTTGCTTATGTATATATATTTACATGTGGTGAGACCAACTGTTCTAATTCTCATGATCTTATTTGAACGTGTGTAAAGCGGGTGGGTAATATTCGTCTACAACGTTCATTCTGGTATGAGTAAATCGGATAGCTAAAAACTCAAGTATCAAGTCTAAACGTCATACTGATTAGAGTTATCGATATGGCTTTCTCAATCTTCAACAAGCACCTGCTTTTCCCAGTAATGATGCTTTATATCTCTCTTTATGGATTCGGGCTAGGTACATATTCATCTAAATCTTGTATGAATGGAAAGAATGATTTATGTATTAGATCATTGTACTTGACCTTTTGATTTACATAGGTCATTTACGCTATATAAAACACACTTTTACAGAAAATGTGCAGTTGTTTATGTAAACAATGTTTCAAATCGTCGTAAGCAATTTATTTTGTATAAAACATATTTCTATGGAAATTAGGCAATTTTCTTGAAACCATTACATTATTCTGTCATTTTTACCCATGTGATAATTTATTACTGATCGATTGTGGGTTCAAATCTTTATGTATAGGAAGAGCGCAAACAGGAATTGCAGGAACTGGGACAGGATATCTACCTCAGCCGGGTGGCGGCGTAAGTGGTGGTGGGTTTGGCGGTGGCAATGGTGGATTTCGCGGTGGGACTGGTGGGTTTGGGAGTGGAAGTGGATTCGGAGGAATTGGTGGTGGAGTTATTTCTAGAGCACTTGTGTGTCTTGGTGACAAGGTAATATATGCCTTCATAAGTTACATTTATCGACAAATTATCATGCTAAACGTGTTTTGTTAACAACAGTATTACAGTAATTGTGCGGAGTCTTATAGATTGACACAAAGTGGCGATCTTAACGTCCCACCTGACTACACAGAGCAATATTGCAACGGTGCATGCCTTAAAGAGACAAATCTAGTCCTTAACTGCATCAGTGATATAATGTCAAATTTCTTCTTTTACAATCGTGCTACCGTACGAGACGTGAAGGACACGATTAAGGCCGGATGTAGCTATGGATCTACACGAGGTAATTAAGAAGAAGTGAATTTAAAATCGATATCGTTTTCGTGTAATGATTTTAACTTGGTTTGTAGGTAACTTTAATGTGGCTGAGCACCTTCAAGCATACGGAAGCAACTCAAACAAGTTTTCATACTCTATTGCTTTTGTGCTTGTACCGTTGATATCTATTTGTATCCTATCCTTTTAATGATCACCTTTCCATTTGTATCGATTTTTTTTTGGAACACTATGGCAAAATTCCAATATTTTATTGGAAAGTTATGTATTATATTCTGCATCAATGAGAAATATACCTTTATTTAGTTATTTATTTATGCCGTTAAATTTGATAAAATGGAAAATGTAACGACCAATATTTAGGGTGTGTTTAACATCAACATTTCAAAGGATTATTGGAGATGAAGATTCTAAGTTTCAAGAATCTCCATCTACAATCCATGTTTGGCAACCACAAAAAGAAGGGATTCTTGTAAAAATAATCCCTCAAAGTGGAAGATCTTGAAACTAGCTTCCAAAATAATCTCGATCTCCATCTAATATTGTCAAACACACCCTTAGACCACTCCCCCGATGGTGCTTGAGTTTGGCAAAGTGAAAGAGCTTCAGTTAACTATGACATTGGTACCACCCCTTCAGTTGGGTGCGTCAGTTTTTACCTTCGGTTTTGCGTCAAACAAGTGAAGGAGGGGTGGGACCAGAAGCATTAAAAAGTAATTTTTTCCGTACTTTGTTTTTGTTTAATGTATGAAAATAAAGTATATTGGTAAATGTGAGTCTCATAAAATCGAATTGAATAGTCAGGGTTGACAATGTTTAGTAAGTTATTAGTCAGTTTGAAGAAATGCTGATATGGCGCTGAGTTGATAACAACTGACCAATCATTTTCGGTTACTAGCACAAGTGGTCTTAATTATTTGATTTCAATGAAATAAATAGACATGTATATTCGATCAATATGGGAAATTGATGGATTTGCCCAAAAAAAAAAAACCGAATATAACGATTTGCCCTTCCCAAAAAAATTGAGGATTTACCCCTTCCAGGCGCAAGTCGCAAGCTGCGACTTGCGACCCCATGATTGCGTCTTGCGACCAGACTACAGAGGTAACCATGACCGAGATTGTTACCGCGAACGTGCCTTTTGTATAGGGTAGCGGGAGCAAGTCGCAAGCTGGTGGGAGCAAGTTGCAAGCTGGTGGGAGCAAGTCGCAAATTGGCAGGAGTAAGTCGCAAATTAGCATAAGCAAGTCGCAAATTGGGGCGCAAGTCGCAAACGGGGGTCGCAAGTCGCAAAGGGGGAACGCAAGCCGCTCACAAGTCGCAAATATTTGTTTCGATCTCGTTCACAGGCACTGGTTCGCAAGTCGCAAGCATGGGGTCGCAAGTCGCAGCTTGCGACTTGCTCCTGGATGGGGTAAATCCTCAATTTTTTTGGGAAGGGCAAATCATTATATTTGTTTTTTTGGGGGGTAAATCCATCAATTTCCAGATCAATATACAAGTTCTCTCAGGTCAATGCATATCATTTTCTTTTTCTTTTTAATCTTGATTCCTATCTAAGCAAGAAATATATAAAAATTGAAACCAACATTACAAAATCACATATATGTTGTTAACATCATTTTTGTTTGGTGCAGTTTATCGTCCGTCGGAAACTAAAATTTACATTCTACGCTCTCTATAAATTATTTGAAATATATACATAAATGGTCTCTTCTTTATAAGTCGCTATGCAAATGATTTATTCGATAATTTGATTATTTAAAACCACTTGAAAAAAAAATAAAAATATAAACCTACAAAGTTAAATTTAATCAAATTATTATCATAAAAGTTAATTCCTTAACAAATAAGTAACATCTTGTTATCCAAAGTTTGTCACTCTTCTCATATTATTGTAAAACAATACCCATTGGCACCCGTTGGTTCACGTCACTTACCAACCGACGAAGTGACGCCGATGGCACGCCATCGTCACTTCGCCTCGTCGCTTGTTCTAGTCGACAATCTGATGAATGTTTTTTTATTTATATTTTTCTTTTTTTGTATAGTATAAAATTAAAGATAAATTAGTAAATGCGGGACTCAAAAATTAAAGTGACGGGTCACTGATGACAGGGGTCAGTTTCAGTCAGTTTTTGAAAAAGCTGACGTGGTGCTGACGTGGCTCAGTCGGTTTTAGTCACTATTGGGTATTGGGTATGGTCTAAGTGGTAGCTTTTACCAATAAATGAAGTTTTATTATTGGTATTTATAATATAGAGTAAGGTTCAAATGAGTACATCTACTTTGGTTGGGAATAAGGGAACCAACAGTGATGTGCCATGTGTCACTTTACTCTCTCTTCTCCACATTTTTTAAAATTAAATCTCTCTCAAACGGTAAGTCGAAAAATTATAAAAATTGCACAATAAAAATCAGCGTTTTATTCTCTTCGATTAGAGATGTGACAATGTATACTTTCGACGAACTTTTTTTTCTTCATTTTTTGGTGGGTTTTGAAATCGAGTAACACATGTGTTAAAAGCTGGTAACACATGTGTTACTCGCTGATAACACATGTGATATACGCTGGTAACACATGTGTTACCAGCGTATAACACATGTGTTATTAGCGAGTAACACATGTGTTAGCAGCGATTAACACATATATTAACAGCAACTAACACAAGTGTTAACAGCTAGTAACACATGTGTTACTAATTTTGTAAAACCCAAAAAAAAAAAAAGTTTTCGAAAATATACCTTGTGAGATGGCAAATCGTAGAGAAAAAAATGCTGATTTTTATGGTGCAATTTTTATGATTTTTCGACTTTGTTTTGGAGATATTTAAATTTTAAAATGTTACACATGACACATTCTGATTGGTTCCTTCATTCTCACCAAAAATTCCATTCTCATTTAACCCTCACCTTTATAATATACGTTGACGTTGACTTAATCATCAAATCAAATAGTAGTATAAACATTCTAGTCTTCCACAGACCACAATTCCACTTCCACTCATATAAGAAAAAGGGTAAATTACAAAAAGCGTCCTGTGGTCTTTCACTTTCTCACAGATCATCCCTCCCAACTTTTTATTACACTGCTCATCCCCGTACTTGCTTTTTTGTCCCAACTTCGTCCCTCCCTCGTTAAGTCTAACAGACAGACCGTTAACTCATAACAAAATTACCAAAACACCCTTCTTAATCTTTTTTATATTTCACCTTTCCTTAAACCTTTAAATTCTTTTATCATCATCATCATCGAAACAACATAGGCACAAACATCTTCGATTAATTATATCACCAAGCTCAGCCTTTAATTTGACACTTTAACCTAGTAACTGTAATCGATCTTTAAACATCACCTACAACAACAACATTGACAACCTGCCAAATCTGATATCATCGACCACCATGGGGACTACTAGTCACCTCCGGCCACCCACCATCGTGATGACCAGTCGCTTCCGTTTATCCTCTCCAATTCAAACACTAAAACCTTTCAAACTTTGCACCATTTCCGGCTACACTTTTCAAAGGATATTAAACTCCAATCGACACCCAAACAAGAAAATGGGGAACCCAGGTCCGTAAAAATACCATCGATCGGCACTCAGATCTGAAAATGAGACCAAATAATCGATTGAAACATACGCTATCTGGTTTCGGATTCAAAAATAAGTGATACGAAGCCATCGATTCAAAAACCTAAGTCCGTCATCAACGGCGACGGCGGCGGCTTTCACCGGAGAACATAATGATACGTGACGACATCGTTCACCGGAGAAGACGATGTGTCGTGGAGATGTTTGCTTGATGATTTCGTTGTTCATGTTGTTTGATGATTCCGTTCATATAATCATTGTTGCTGTTATAATGTTGTTGACGATTGACGATGAAGATAATTGGTTTGAAATTCAATTTGCAAGAATAAATGATTTGTAATGTTTGTTTGGTTATATCGGTATTGATAATGATGATTTAATATTTTTGCTATGATTTGAATTGTGTTTCTTGATTTATTTATGAATAGATGAACATTTGTAAAAGATTTAATTTTTTTGGTATGATTTGGATTGTTTTTTCTGGATATATTTTTGTAACGATGAAGCTTTGTAAAAGATGATGTTCTTATTGTGTCATCCATAATAAAAGAAATATGCAGTCAGTGTATGATTCAGATTTGTGAAAGGAGGGCATTTTGGTTGTTTTTGTATTAGTTAACGGTTCATCCGTTATATTTAACAAGGGATGGACGAACTTGGGACAAATAAGCAAGTATGGGGATGGACAGTGTAATAAAAAGTTGAGAGGGATGATCACTGAGAAAGTGAAAGACCACAGGGACGCTTTTTGTAATTTACCCTAAGAAAAATAACAAGAAAACTAGTTAGAAAACCTCTGGTAATTTCAAATACATCATGACGTCATCAACTACTCACTTCATTTCACCTTTTTTTCTTTCTTTGTCATTATTAAGTTTCAGATATTTATGAATGCTTTATCAACATTGAGATATTGAATGCAGGAAAGTAATTAAGCAGCTAAAGATTAAAGAGAAGAGATGAACAACCACCAGAATCAGCAACAGCAGCCACCGCTGAATCATACAGTTGTTTCAATCAATCAGCCACCGGTGCCGCCGGCAATGCCACCACCGCCGAATCTACCTCATTCAGATCTACTTGACGGTAACTTAACTCTCTGCCGACTTTTCATTATTATTACAATATATCAGCTCATTTTTTACTTTGTTTCTATTGGTGTCTAGGTTTTTTGCTAGATTGTACTAATCGATTCAATGTATGTGTCCTATCCTACTTTTGTAGAATAGAAAGTGATAAATGTCTTTAAAAGTCTTGTTTTATTAGTTAAAGTAGAAGTAAATTGGGGAAATGAATGATGTTATGAACACGGCTCCATGTGTGTCTTGAAAGCGATTATGTCATGATTCATACACCACCAAACATGCTATAAAGTGTTGTACTGTACAGCATTGTAAAGCATGTTTGGTGGTGTACGGCTAAAAAAAAGTGGGGTATGAATCACTCCCCTTATGTGATACGTAAGTATAATGAGATACACGCATACTGGATGGATCTGGATGTGCTTATGATAATTGACTGTAAAAATACTTGTGTTTGTGAAAAAGATGTGTTTTTGAAATGGGAGCAAAAGTTTCTTTAATTAGAAACTTATTACTACATCACAAAAAGGGATAAAAGTGTAGGATTAACCAAAGATGTACTTTGAGATGCAAAATAATGGGTATACCCTTGAAAAAATCACAAATAGTCACTTTTTTTCGTATGGTTTGCTTAACACTATCCTCTGACTATTTGCGTTTTACGGACATCATATCATAATCAGATAATCTCCTCCAAAAAGTAATCTCAGATACCCATTAGAGTATAAGTTGTCGTTGATAATTCATGAATAGTACTCGTAAGTTAGAGTGGTTAACCCCAGAAAAATGCAACTGTATTATGGTTAAATTTCAATGTTACAGTATGAAAGCTGATGTTAGGTTCGTATAGTACTAATCTGCCTTTTGGAATTGCTTAATCTAAAGGGACTAGAGAAAACTATATCAAGTTTGGCGTTTCACTTTACGAAGCAGCACTCAAAGGAGATTGGAAAGCTGCTGAACCGATCCTTACAGAACAACCAGAACTGATACGTTCTGCTATCACTGAAAATTATGAAACACTACTTCACATTGCAGCATCAGCAGAAAGCACCAAGGCTGTGGAGGAGTTTGTGGAACATTTAGTACGGTTGATGGATAAAAAGGATCTGGAACTACAGAACAAAACTTACAATACTGCCCTCAGTTTAGCAGCTGCAGCAGGAAACTTGAAAACAGTTACGATAATGGTGGCCAAGAACAGCGCCGTGATTGAAATCCCGAATAATAAGAAAATGATGCCACTGTATATGGCAGCCTTATTTGCAAAACCGGAAATGGTAAGGTATCTCTATACAAAATCTAAAAATCTGGGAGGCGATTTTTGGACCCATGAGAATCGAGGATGGTTGCTACAAAAATGTGTTGAGGCTGAGATCTTTGGTAAGACGTTCTTACAAAATTCAATATCTATCTATATTTTTTATTATAAGTGATACAAATTCTCTAGTTAAGACTGCAAATTCTTTTGTAGATGTTGCTATAGAAATAGTGAAGAATCGCCCTGAACTCTGCGCCAAGAAGGGATTACTCACCGATGTTCTTATACTTTTGGCTCAGAAAACTGAAGCATTTAAAGGAATAAAACCGCATATTATTTTTAGAATTATCAAGTCAAGTAAGTTGATGATCATTAGTGTGTTTTCTTTGCTTTATTCTACTTTCATAACATTAACTCTTTCATGCTAGTTATGCAAATTTGCTTATACATGGGTTTTAAATAATGCATGATCAGTTGATCACTATATGTGTAGTAGAGGTAGCAAAACGGGTGGGTTGGGTGACTGGTCAGAATTGGTGATTTTTTAGTATTGGTTAGGATTGTGTTTG
Organism: Helichrysum umbraculigerum; assembly: GCA_949592205.1. Taxonomy (NCBI): domain Eukaryota; kingdom Viridiplantae; phylum Streptophyta; class Magnoliopsida; order Asterales; family Asteraceae; genus Helichrysum; species Helichrysum umbraculigerum. The sequence goes on along the minus strand of CATIUR010000004.1, from coordinate 140,122,980 downwards.
GTTGATGTGCAAACACTTTTTTGTCCTTTCTACAGTGTTTAGAAATGGTTAATTTGTTAAATATGATCACAAAAACTATATATCATATATTTCTAAGAAATTGCTTCAGGAGAATTTATGAATTTGAATTTGGGTGATGTTTGATGACCTCTTTGAATTCTTGGACCATTTGACCCGTTTCTTATAGCTAAGAATTTTATATTACCAGTTTGACCTGTAAAGATACTACATGATCAAATCGACCCATCCATTTCAAATGGATTGAATTTTTCACCTCTAATAAAGCAAAAGTACTAGTAGAAAGTGCGTATTATACTTTCACGTACCCAACGTTATGAACTTGTGATGAATATCTTGTTATAGTAATGAACAACTAATTGCCAACTTTATCCATCACTCTTGCTCACAATATGTTGTATGATACTCTTTTTGATTGTTGCTTTCAGCTTTTGCAGTATTTCGTGTGAAGATAGGGCATGCTGAAAAAGATAGTGAAGCCCTACAATTATTAAGAATTATATGGCAAAAAATTGCTATAATGCCTAGGAGCGAGATTGATGACATAATCCGAGGGCCACCTTTAAAGCATGGAAATATAATAAAATACCCTTCTCGAGTAATTTTTCTTGCTGCCAAAATGGGTAACACAAAGTTTATAATTGAGCTCATTCGGTCATATCCTGATCTAATATGGAAACAAGATGACAAAGGACAAACTATATTTCACATAGCTGTTAAACGTCGTCAAGCAAAGATTTATAATTTACTTTATGAGATTGGTGCAATGAAAGATCTAATTACTCCTATTAAAGACAACAAAAAAAATAATATGTTGCATTTAGTTGCAAAGAGTGCCAAGCCAAAACGATTTCAGAACGTGTCAGGGGTTGCGCTACAAATGCAGCGAGAGTTGTTATGGTTCAGGGTATGTTTTTCACTTTGAGCAATAAGTAATATTTCTTTCTTGATATGTTCGTAAGTTCGACGTGGATGCCAACATGTTATATATCTAGGAGGGTGAAGATTATCCTATTGTACGGGTCATGTTGGGTTTATCCAAAACCTTTTTGTCTAAAAGTTAAATCTAATTTTCAAATAAAAATTTATGAGGTCTTTTGGATTAAATATACATTCGATAAAATGGGCAAGTTTGATGGTTTGGGTAATGGGTCAAAACGGGTAACTTTCTATGTAGGTCCAAGAGATTCGGGTTGGCTGACTTGTCAATCCTATATTGGTGCATTATGCTTGAATTATATAAAAATGTTTATTTTTATGAATATATAAAATAATATATTGTTATTAGGGCAAATTTTGATCAAAGGTAACATAATAACCGGAATGTTTTAATTGAAGAAACTAAACATAATCTCTCTATTCAAAAGAAAAGGTACGATTACAAGCTCAATTGTAGTACAGATAAATGTAATATGCTAGAAACTTTTCTTCTTTAGATATCATGTTTGGTTCCCTGAATTAGGATAACTCGATAATCATATTGCCTGTTTTCTACATATTTTGTATGTATGTTCCCTTGTCTTAGTTAAAAAAAATTTGTATGCAGGAGGTACAGCAGATGATCCCGCCTAATTATAGACAAAGAAAGAACGGAGATGGTAAAACACCACAAGACTTATTCACCTCGAAACACGCAGAATTAGTACTCAAAGGTGAGGAATGGATGAAGAGTACAGCATCTCAGTGTATGGTGGTTGCAACCCTCATAGCTACTATAGTGTTTGCAGCTGCATTTACACTTCCTGGAGGATACAACCAGAACACTGGTATTCCCTTTTTCCACCATAAACCATCCCTCATTGTTTTTGTCATCTCAGATGCGGTTTCTTTAATATCTTCATCAACCTCCATCCTCATGTTCCTATCTATCCTTACATCTCGTTATGCTGAACGTGATTTCTTGGAATCACTACCGAAAAAGTTGATGTTTGGTCTTGCAACACTTTTCCTTTCTATCGTGACCATGATGGTTGCATTTAGCGCAAGCTTCTTTGTACTCTATCATAAAAAGTTGGAATGGGTGCCGATTATTGTCACTAGTTTGGCTGGCCTGCCGGTTATTCTATTTGCTATACTGCAATTTCGCCTTTTAGGGGATGTGTTTTACTCGACGTATCGATCTAGATATCTCTTTAAGCCCAAAAAACGCATGCTTTACTATTAAAATCATTGTAATATTTATATTGATTCAAAGATGTACTTCAAGAACTATGTACCATTTATTCCTTCTCAATCAAAAGCTTTATCAATTTCAATCATTATTTTGGGTAAGCCTGTCAACTTCCTTTTCAATTTGTTGGAGTATTTGATCTGTTGTCCTATGAGTTTGTTAAAGTTTCTGCTAGTCATTTTGGTAGTATTAAGTTGGGTGCTAGGAAATGTAAAATTTGTGTTTGTGTATAACTGCACTTATTATTTTCCTACCATGTATATATACTTGTATGCCATTACAAAGTACTCGTATAAGTTTTTGGGTTTTAAATTTTGAATCCTGATATGCTATATGATGACTTAATTAAATTTAAAAGTATAACAAAATTTATTTTCATGTGTTGTGTTCAAATAATAGTAGTAGTTAATAAGACTTTCGGGCTTTGTGACCGATGAATTAATCCAAGAGATTGTGATTAAATGGTCATTGACCTATCGATACGTGAAAACTTATAAATTAGGAGATTATAATTGTATATATGTGTTCTTTGTTTATATGCTATATGCAAATTTTTACTTTAAAATAAATATGTTATAAAACTCATAATAATTTAGAGAAGAGTTCAATTGAGACCATTTATTTTGTGTGAGAATAGGGGAACCAACTACAATATACCATGTGTCACTTTTTTATCTCTCATCCACGTTTTTAAAAATTAAATATCTCACAAACGACAAGTCGAAAAATCATGAAAATTGCACCATATTTTTCAGCGTTTTATCCTCTTCGATTTGCCGTCTATCAAGGCATACTTCCGACGAACTTTTTTTTTTCATTTTTTTGGTGGGTTTTACATATTAGTAACACATGTGTTAGTGATTGATTATACATTTGATTTAGGGTTTAGGGTAAGGGTTTAGCAGGGTTTAGTGTTAGGGTTTAGCAGGATTTAGTGTTAGGGTTTAGTAGGGTTTAGGGTTTATGGTTTAGTATGATTTAGGGTTTAGAGTTTTATAAAGCGTTTAGGGTTTGGGGTTTAGAGGTTAGGGTTTAGGGTTGGGAGTTTGGGGTTTCAGGGTTAGGGTTTAGGGTTGGGAGTTTGGGGTTTCAGGATGAAACCCCAAACTCCCAACCCTAAACCCTAACCTCTAAACCCCAAACCCTAAACCCTAAACGCAACACTGTAACACACGTGTTAGTAATGTGAAACCCACTTAAAATAATGGAAAAAAAAACTCGTCGAAAGTATGCCTTAATGGACGGCAAATCGAAGAGGATCAAACGCTGAATCTAATGGTGCAATTTTCATAATTTTTCGATTTGTCGTTTGTGAGATATTTAACTTAAGGGGTAAATGAGTTTTGTATTCTCTTTGTACACATGGCACCATATCATTGGTTCCTCTATTCTCACACAAATTTTTAGTCTCATTCGAACCTTACCCTAATAATTTATTTTAGACAAGTTTTCGTTTTGGATGGAAAAATGATTACATAGATTAGTTAATTAACACGAGAGGAGATTACATCTTTGGTCAATCATATGGGCGCACAATTTGGGACATTGCCATCTAAGATTGTCTCTTTAGTAGAACTCAAGGACGAAAATGCTATACAATCAGTCAAATTGTTCCCCTCCCTTCTAACAGAAGATTGATTACACAAGTTAAAACCTAGAGAGTTACTTCAAATCTCTTTGAGCATACTTGCAATCTGTAGTAAAGTGGACTTGCTACGAAGCGCATTAACTAGATATAAAGAATCAATCTCAAAAGTGAGCTCCGAGTACCCTTTAGTTCACGCATGAGTCATAGCCCAATGATAGCTTTGGTCTCGGCTTCTAATGCCGAGCTTGCATAACATTTTTGTTTGTGCGCCTGAAATTAGTACCACGAGTATGATTGCGAGCTACAAAATCCAATCCCTCTTTACAAGATTGTCTTTGCCAAGCTGTATCGCAATTAAACTTAATATGGCCGATTTGTGGTCTTAACCACATAGTTGTATGCGTAGTTTGTATTGCACCAACACTCTGGAAAACTTTATAGTGTAAAAGTCTGATTGCTTCTGCTTTGCCATAACTTTGACTCTTTCACATCTATCATTAATTTGATCATAGAAGTGTTTGTTCCTGCTTATCTACAATCTATAATGATTTATTTCTTTATAGACATCATTTTAAATCATCAGTTGATAATTACATTCTTTAGTTTTGGTTAGTTAAATGACAACATACAGTCCTACACTAAAACCTTCAAAATAGGAAAAAAGAAAAGAAAATTTTATGAAAAAGTCAAACTTTTTCTTAATAAGTAATAGTGTGTATTGTAGTTTTCACATCATTTTTGTATTTGTATTTGTATTGTAACTAGTGAAATGTACCCGTGCTTCGCAGCGGGATGTAATCTTTGAATATTCTCCAAAGCGATAATTGAGCTCGTCATTAAGTTACGTTTATTTATGTACAAAAGTATGGTAAATAATATATATAGATATTTATCATAAATAAGTAGGAGGTAAAAATTACGACAATAGAAGTATGCACTTTAGATCGACATACATGTATAAAGAATAGTCTTCTTCATTTGAAAGAATTTCTAAGTGAATTTTATTTGTGAAACTCTTTTTATAAAGTTATTTGTGGCTATTTATAGTTTGAGATAATTCCATCTACAGAAATAAAGTCAATCTATGGTAGTTATGTCAAATAAGTTGTTTATGTGAATTTGTAAAAAATCATTGAGAAAACTTTGATTTAGTATGAGTTCACAATAAATAATAACCTACTTATCTTCTCTATAATCCAATTATTAGAAAGTTATCAGAATTGTGAAGACATTAAAATACAATAGAAATTTTAGGATAGTTGAACTTCATAATATTCGTATCTAAAAATGCACACATCAATTTTTACGAAAATCAAGTGCATCTTTTAGTAAACGACATATGGCGTTACACATTCTCCACCTATCGAACACCAATGGCGTTTTGATGATTGATCATTCATATGTAATGCTGTGAATTAAAGCATTTTTTCGAGGCTATTTCATGCATGTTTCGCAGTTTACTTGATTTCATTTGCTAAGTTTTTTGTTTCTGTGAATGTAAAATCCGTGAATACACACATATATTCTTTGTTCATTTAAATATTAAACCAAAACCGTGGCTATACATGGATTTCGAATCAATCTCTTTATTTATTTGAATGTTAAACCCGTGAATATATATACAGGAATGTTGAATAAAATAATATTTCATATATTTGGATTTTAAATTTTATTTTCCCCCACTTGATTTTATTATCCGGTGGTTCTTAAACCATATTATTAGAGTGAAATCAATTAGTTAGGAAAATGCTTTTTAGATTTTATTATTGTTATTATTATAGGAATTAATTTATAGCTAATAATCATTACATATATGCATATATGCAAAAGGGTTAGATCGTGTTGATATGAGAATTTTGGAGCGCCATATAATAATGTTGGTCATATGGTCATGAAAACATATAGAACTAATGATGATATATAGTCACTCAATGATTGCAATATTGTTGTTATTGCAGGACATGTAATTTTCATATAACAATATATGTGTTAGTTCCATGATTAGATTTAATTTTCATTCATATTCATAGTTACAAATATATTACTCCATTATTTGATTCTTATGAATGAATTGTGAGTTGAATCTAACGAATTGTGAAAATGATAATTATTGAGATTCAATACACATATATATTCTATATTTAGATTGCCGTGATACTAAAAAGCTTCGTAAGATGATTTAATATTGTTCCCGCTCTTAATATTGATTCATTGAGTCATTAGATAGGTGTGCATAATTGTAATATTTTTGTTTAATATATTGAGATGCATGATATAGAGTAATAATGAATTATTTTAAACAATATAAAGTAAGAATAATATTCATAGTTGAATTATGTTGACTCTGAGAATTTCATTATAGTAGTATTCGTAGAAAATCATCGCAAAGCATCATATCTCTTACGAAACCTCTTTGTATACTACATTTATTGTAGTAGTTGTAGCCTTGTCATGTTCGTCCCAAATAAGCACCTTCCTTTATATTTATTTATATCTTATATTGTAAATAATAATATTTAGTTTGGACCTGTGTATACACATAGATGTCGAAACAAATTACATATCATTTCGGATGTTGAATCAAACTATCTTCCATTTATGGGAATATTAAACGTGTGAATACACACAAATGTAGAATACAACTATATTTGTTTAGTTGAATGTTAAACCAAACTCTTGAATGAGATGTCTCTTCATTGATTTGAATGTTTAACCTCTAAATGCACAAAGATATCGAATACACACCAAAGTGTAAAACAAAAATCAATCACTTTCATTTTATATTCTCTTAATCCAAAACTCATCAGACAATTGTGTGATGAATGCTAGATTAATGATAATAATAATGAATAATAGATGGGAATGCGCTCATGTAACTACATAAGTCCTTCCTTTTAATTAAACTTGTGAATAAATTTGTTAACGATAGATACAATTTATCTATTTTCCATTTTTCCATTTTTTTGTCTTTATAATTATTGATGATTAATTGTTAATATAAATTATCATCCTAAGGTGTGGCATTTAAAGTTAATTCGAAAAGTACGTGATTTTATACGTACGGAAAAAAGATAAAACATTTATTGATTTTATTGATTTAATAAATTTTAATAAAACAATGTTGAAGTATACTCCATCCTTGATAATTATAATTATAAGTTTAAATAAAAATATATTGCATTTTTAAATTTGAATTCCTTCGATTCTCTTTTCATTATTATTTTAATCCATGCTTGATAATTATATCTTTCCCTACTTGATAATTATAAATTGAATTAAACAATATATTGCATATATAAAATTGACATTACCATGTTTATTTTTTTTAGGTTTAATCTAATCAGAATTATTTAGTGGATTAAAGAGATTTGATTGATTAATTAGAGGATGAGTAAAATTAAAAGATTTGATTGGTCAATAGGGGTTGATTTTAAGCAAAATTGAGGGTAGAGAAGGTTTTTTTAATTAATATTTAGATTTAGATTTAGAAATTAAATTATCAGGAACAATCGTAAGTATTGGATCAAAATTATGGACATACATAACGACTTATTAGAATTCTAACAAAATGTAAAAGTAAAACTGTCATAGTATTTGTTACATATTTTTACATACAACTACATCATATATAAATGATATTTTCAATTAAATTATATTTTATTAATACCATATAATATTATTATTATATTATTATAATAATAATTATTATTATTAAGTGATAAGGTTACGGGTTTATATTATTGATTTGTCTATATCTATAAAAAGGGATTTAATATTTTAATATACGTAGATATTTATTATCTTTTCTTTTGGATTGGGATATTATCTTCTAAATAATATACTTTTAAAACGTATGTACGTAAGTTTAAATGTATATATGGATTTGAGGAGAAGGGGTAAGGTTCACCACTCAAAAGGGTAAGGTTCAGAGGAGAAGGGGTGATTTGAGGAGAAGGAGGAGAAGAATCTCCACCACTCAAAAAATGCCACATGTTACCTCCTTAATTTTACTTCTACCCCCTCCATATTTTTAAAATTATATACTACTCCCTTCTACTTTCTTCTTCCCCACCTCCTCCCATCCACCACCTACCACCACCCGCCACCCACCGCCGCCGCCTGCCACCGCCACCTGCCGCCCACCCCCGCCGCCCGCCGCCGTCGAAATTTTTTTAAAAAAAAAATTTTTTTTTTCAAATTTTTTTTAAATTTCTTTTTTTACAATTTTTTTTTTACAAATTTTTTTTCCAATTTTTTTTAAATATTATCACTTCTACTACATTTTGTTATAATTATGTGGCATTTTTTTTTATTTTCATTGAATTTTGTCTATATATATGTTTACATATTGTTCATTTTATACTGCATTTTTTGTATTATACACATTATTCTTTTGATGTTTTACTGCATTTTATTTATACACATTGATCTAATATACATTGTTATTTTCTACGTCATTTTAACTTATACATGATCTATTTTTTACAGCATTTTGTTAAAAGTACACTGCATTTTGTTATAATTACTGCATTTTACGTATTTTTTACTGCATTTTATATTATACATATTATCCATTTTACTGCATTTTATATAAAAGTGTTGCATTTTGCATACATTTCATTTAACAAATTGTTTCGCTTTTTACTGCATTTTGTTATTTTTATTGCATTTTACATATTTTTCATTTATTGTTTGTTATTCACTGCATTTTATCTTATACATATCATCTATTTTTACTGCATTTTGTTAAAAGTACACTGCATTTTGTTATAATTACTGCATTTTACGTATTTTTTACTACATTTTATATCATCCATATTATCCATTTTACTGCATTTTATATAAAAGTGTTGCATTTTGCATATATTTCATCTAACAAATTGTTTCGATTTTTACTGCATTTTGTTTGTGAACTTATTTTTATTTATTTTAAACAAAAACATACATAAGATAAATTTATAAGAAAATGCATTGAAAGTTTATAGGTTTATTAAAAATGCAATAGATAATTGGGTAGAATATTTAATAAGAAGAAATTGGAAAAAGATTTAGAAAAAAAAAAATTGGAAATTAAAATTAATTTAAAAAAAAAAAAAAAAAATTCCGGTGGTTGGCGGCGGCTGGTGGCGGCAGCAGGTGGTGGCAATAGGTGGGTGGTGGTGGTGGGTGGGGTTGGGGGAAGAAGAAGGTGGGAGGGGAAGTAGAAGGTGGGGGGAGGAAGAAAAGAAAGTGGGAGGGTTAAAATGTAAACTTTAGATAAGTGGAAGGGGTGTAAGGTAAAAATTTTTGTTATGTTTTTTTTTGTTAACTATTACTCCTACTTTTTAAACTAATTACAAGATTGACATCCCTTACAACCATTGATTAAACATATAAGCTCATCCAATGGCCACCATTAAATATTCTCATCCTTCTCCTCAAATACCCCATTCTCCTATGATCCTTGATCTGATAATAATTTGTGAATAGAAATTTTAGGAGAATTATCAAATATGATTGGTTAATTGAATGTCTCATGAAATTAAGACATTTGATTGGTTGATTGATCCCAATTTTTCACAAAATTTCAATAGAGAAGGTTTCCTATTATTAATATTTAGATAATTTTTATTTCTTGTCTTATTAATATACAAAACTGGAGTTCATGCTGCCTAATTATGCTGATGTGTAACCAATCACTAGCCGCCACGTATACAAAATACTGATGTGTCATTTCCTCAATTTTTTTCAACGATTTATTGGCCATGTCAGCTTCTCAAATTTCGGCCATGTCAGCTTCTCAAATTTCAAATTCGTCTAACAATTAAGCTACACAATTAATGACATTCAAACACCTTCCTTTTTCGTTTACCATGTTGACTTCTATTTTGGAAGACTTTAATTGCTATTAATAAGCTTTAAGAGTAAATTGTTTCTTCTATTACCCTTGCTTCTAATATTGTGGCTAAAGTCAAGCAAGCGACAAATTAAAATCTCAAATGTTTTTCACAATATTATTGCCATTATTAGCTTTTTTATATTAATGAGATTCTTTCCATATTAACCAAATCCTCAATTCCTCACTAATATATCAACATACATACGTACATACACGTGAAACAATCTTCTTTCCCAAACGCAATTGAAGATCACTTTGTAACTTTATCACATTGCTTCTTATCATTTATCAACAATAACTTCTTTTCATTTGACGATCACTTCTTTTCATTTATGTTTTTTTATAAAGTCTATGCCTTTTTTGATTTGCATTATTGATCCCGTTTTTTGTTATAAATGATAAGTTTAATATTAATTGTTTGTGTATTGCAGTTGTAACTCATGTGGTTGAGTAGCACATGATAGAGTAGGTACACAAATTAGAATAAAAGTTAAAGTTATGATTTTGTTTCTATGACAATTTCTTATATTCTATATACATATAAACAAAACCGTAACTTGCTTAATGCATAAACTTTAATTTTTGCATCCATCATCCAATAAATATAAATTATAAATTAAATTAAACTGCCGTCCATCGGACGGGTTTTCACACTAGTAAAGAATAAAAACGGAAAATTTTAATTTTATTATTTTATGATGATAACAACATCGTGTTGTCATCCCGTAACTAGACTTTTCTTTACTTAACCACAACTCAAAAATTTCCCCGTACTGTTCTCCGGCAACACCTCACCGGAATATAATCAATTTCCGGATTCTATCGTGATCAAAATCATGAGACCTCCACTCAGAAAGCCGATCAACATTAACGCGATGGCTCGCAAGATCGACGTCGATGATCGTATTCCTCTTCGTAATTATTACCGAATCGCCGATAATCTCCTTAAACAGGTATCTTTACTTGTAACTCAAAATATATTATGATAGAATCACTTTACTTTAGATTCGTATTTAAGCTTGTTTTTTTGGTGCTATTGAAATTGAATTTGATCAGTTGTAATGTTTTTTAGTTAGCTAGGGTTTACATGTTAAATTATTATTCGTTTGTTTGAATTGAGATTTTGTCAAATGCGGTTTCTGCTGATCTGTTGGTGATTCTTCAGGAATTGTATGTATTAATACAACATTTTGCTAGTTAAGTGTAAGTTACTAAGTTAGCAATTCTGCTGTTAGTGTTTGGGGGTTAAGCATATCGAAATTGCATTGGATTCTCCCTCTTACAGTTTCACGTTATGCAACCTAATTATATTACTCGCTGTAATGTAGTATAACTAATAACATTCGACAAAACTGAGAGGCTAGGCTGTACAATTCCGAAAAGTGCTAAATGTGTCAAAGTGATTATAGGTATACGGGCACCCTATGAGCATCAACCTGTTCTCTTATTATAAGTTGGAGATGACCAAATCCTCACAAGCATGCTTTTCAAGTTCAAGCTATGTACATTTAATGCACTCTCATATGTTAGCAGCCGAGTAAAACTTTTTTAAATGGCTTTCCAGAGCCTTTTGTAGAAAGAGCAATGAGTTTAAATGTTTTGATGCAAATGGAATGAAAACAAACAATGGAGGCTGCATATTGTCTTTGAGCTTAAAAGCCAAAACAATAGAATTAATTTCTAAGTTGAAATCTTTGAGCATATCTGCACAAGTCACTAGAACTTTTTTGTGATCCTGGGTTGGGGTAAAACACACCAATCCCACATTTATAACATGAATCCAATCTTCTTCCGTTCTTTCTACAGGTTTGTTGCCTAGGCCTGAATCTACAGCATTTGAACTGACATTATACTGTTAATCATTCTGATAGAAAGAAACATAAATCATATTAAAGAACTTTAGTCGCATTCACAAATCTAGTATCTTCCTTCGTAAGGGAAGAATAAGCCATAATGACTTATTCACTATGATGAATGAGAGGTCGATCCCCAGGGATGGTCTTTCGCTGAGTGACCTGACGATCTGACACCTTACTGTATTACCATTTGGCTTTCATGTTATATTATAATTATTATATGTTGGAGGTAAAAGAAGACAATTAAAGACATACAATTAGATGGGACTTAGAATTTTTTGGGACTGGAAATATGCAGGGAGTACTTAATTCTAGGAGAGCAAACTGTTTTAGAAATGGCTGAAAGTGAGAAGTGTAAGACAATGTTGAAACACTAAAGCTGATACACATATACAGAATACTAGATGAGAGTAATAGTTGGAACGCTTTGTGCCTTCTCTTCCAACATGTAGTTGGAACGCTTTGTGCCTTCTCTTCCAACATTAACTTTCATTTTTCCTCTTTTTGGGTTGCCAGGGAATTATATTTGGGCCAGTCCTAGATTCCTACTATGTAGCTTGAATGCATGGCATACTAAAAAACTTTGTAATATTAGTTAACCTCTTCAACTTTTTAGGTAATATATTCAATGTTGTATGTTTGTAACTTCTATGGTGAATTTTCTGTTGAAACTGTTTGTTCGTATATATGCCTGCATCTTTTCACAAATTTATGATCATAGTTGTTGTATGAAGTATTTTGTGTCTTATAAGATGTCTCATTGGCGAGTCTTCGTTACGTGCATGATCTCATATGTATATATCCTTGCAATGTTTGCAAGTTATGGAATTAATACTGCAGAGTTATCTCCACTGATCGATTCTACATGCAGGCACGCATATATCGAGAGGAAACGAATATTATTGATTTGTATGTAATGCTTTTAAGATATTCAAGGTATTGAACACAAGTTACTATCAGATATTACCCTAACTTTTCTGACTCTGCAACGGTGCAACTTGATACGACTGCCATCTGCTTATCGCTGTGAAGCTTACTATTAATGTTGTTTGAAATTTCAGCTTGGTCGTGGATACGATAAGATTTCATCGTGACTACCCAGTTTTATGTGTAAAGGAACGTGCATATTCCATGAAGGTGAATGTGGTCCATATATCCTTAGCTGTGTTTCGAATTTTAAGTTGCTGCTTGCTTAAAATTTTGATTACTGGTGTAACATTCCTTTTTATTTTCAGCAATTACTTGTGGTGATAGATGAGTTGGAATCTTTGAAAGCAGAAGTTGCCCGCCAAGTTGATGTATTAAATAAAGGTTACACTAGAAGTGAAGTATACCAACCAAATGGCCTTGAAGGAACCCCACATAGGTCAGGGGAATCTTCTTTGCAACTACCTGCTGTGAATAATAACGTTTCTTTTGCCTCTGGTTATAATCAGGTAATTGGTTTTTGTTCTCAAGTAAGGTTAAATGGTGGGTTTGTTGTTTCAAGCACTTAAAAGGTGGTTGGTTATCGTATTGTTAGCTAGTAAAAGCTTGATGAACACAAGGGCGGAACTTCATTGAGACAAAAGAGGGCTCTGGCCCCCCCCCAAAAAATTTGGGCCAATAGGGTAAAAGTTTGTGATTTTTTAAGATAATTTTACAATTTCACCTTAACGGCCCTCCCAATTATTTAGCAACAAAATATACGCCAAGTTCAGGTGTCAGTCTTGTAAATTAAGTTATCCTTCTGGCCTTCTGGGTAGGTTGTTACTAGCCCATTTCAAATTTTCAATGGTCAGCACTTAGCCCAAAACATTTAATTTGAACCGGATAGTTAATTCTCGGCAATCTCAATATATAGTTAAAAACCAAATAATAATTTGAAACAAGACCACACTTAAATTGGTAGACTTTAACTTTTCGCTCATTGATAAATTTTGTTTGAAGGTCCACTTTAACAATTTGTATATGTTAATGTTAGTAAATAATCATGATGGTCACTTCGTATAGTTTAAGAGAATGCTTGATGATATATAGATATAATAAATTGCTTTAAAATTTGGTTCATGTTATGTAACTGATTGTTTTGAAACTCTTGTCAACTCGTGTCAACTCGTGTTATATTTACATTTTTATCTTTTTTAATCTAACTTTCTGTATGCTTATATATGTGTGTGTGAACGCACTCGCATGGGTAATGAACCCTTTCATTATTCTCGCCCCCAAAAAAAATGTTCAAGTTCCGCCACTGGATGAACAATATGCGATGTTAGTAACTAATGTAAATTATAATTTTCTTTGTGCATTACTTCTTATGCATCTCTTTATGTTGTTGCAGTCCCTCAACACGGACAATTCGCTCTCCTGGAACCAGAACCGTGGGACTACTCAAAATAAACAATCAAGTTCCTTTGATGCGCAGTTTCAAAAGCTGTAAGTGTCTATTTGTGATGAATACATTCATTTATTATGAATGGGGCTTGTTAACCAGGGAATATTTTGCTAAACATTCATATTTTATGCGTCCAAAATGACAATTTTAGAACTCTTAGATTCTGGGTATGCATGCTCATTAATACGACATGGAGACTCATTAACAATACATGGATATTGCAGAACTTACTGTAGAAACATAAAAAACTTTTGTGACTTATAAATACTACTATGATGTTAAGTATGCTGATGTTATATGCAGATCTTTATTGCCACCTCCCAGACAAGAAACTTTATCAAGGCATTCTCTATTAGGTCCTAATGGTCTTCGCGGTCAATCACTAAACCCTAGTACACAGATAAAGGTAGAAGTCAATCAGTCATTGTGTTCTGTTCTACCATGATTATTCTACTCTGAGACTAAATGATGTTGTGTGACACAGGTGCAATATCCAGCATATACCGACTTAAATTCAAGTGATAATTTGAGGTCAGTATCCTTACAAACATTTGCCGATTTAGGTTTATCTTTAAAGCTACTAGTGACCTTATGTGCTTATAATAGTATTTTTTGCGTTTATAGCTTAATCCAGTCTGTACATAATGATGTCCCTGCTGTCAAAGATGAAAACTCAGGAGTGGACATATCTGCGATGGAATCAGTGCTCTCATTAGATGATGGTAGATGGTCACGTTCTGCCGAGGATCAGTTTGATAATGATCACTTTCTCTCTGGAATTATCAGGCAACCTTCTCCCCCACCTGTGCTTGCTAGACTGCAACCAGAACATAGTCATATCTCTCCATCACGAGTAGCTGACCCACGACCTGGACCTGCTAACTCATTTCAAGATGACGCTCCCACTTCTAATACTTATCACCATTTACATATAGTATGTTCTATTTTTAAAGAGTATTCCAAATCTGATTATATTGAAGAGTTTCCTGATAACCATTCACTATTGATGCAAGTATGTGACATAGTGTTTACCAGGGTTTTTTTTCTCCTTTTGACAGCCTGTAAAAATGATGCAAGATTTTCTGAGATTGGCACACGCAAATACTAAAAGAAACTTAGAAACATGTGGTGTTCTTGCTGGTTCTCTGGTAAGATTACATTGGTCCTCTCGAATAGAAAAGAATATTGTAAGTTCTTTTATTTTGGATTTTGATCTTATTATCTTATTTGTTTCACGACTCTGACTGTAGAAAAACCGGAATTTTCAAATCACTACGCTTATTATACCGAAGCAGGAATCAACTTCTGACTCGGTAAGCATTTATAACCATACAGTATCGAACCACTTAATTGTAATTTCCCTTGAGTTCCTATTCTATATTTTTTGTTTAATTTTTTTCAATATCAAGTCAACCAAGCCTATATACAGATTAGGCATGCTTATCTAGTTTAATTGTTTTTAATCTTCCATGATATAAGGAATAAAGTTATAACCGTTTGAGATTATCTAAAGTGAGGCTTCGATTTGGCTTAAAACAGCGATAATCTTGATCAGTTTCTACTGTCAGTTGGTTTTCAAATTTTTGACTTTTCTTACGTCTAGCCTTACCCTTGATATTGATATTCAGTTTGTCGTCTGCACACACTAATACTTGCATGGTCAATTTTGCTATATAAAGGTGGCAATTTTGTTTTTGTTTTACCTCTAAAGTCCTAACCAATGTTGAAAAAGTCGGAAGTCGGGGGCGAGTCGGTCGGGACCTCCGAAGGACTAGTCGGGGACTAGTCGGATTTGACTTTTGTTGACTTTTTTACAATTAAATAATAAATTTCAAAATTATATGTAAATATAGACATATTTCAAAGGTAAGGGACCAAAATGTAACTTTCTTTTACAAATTACTGCACTCTCTCTCTCCTTTGTCCCCTTCACTTCCAAATCACAGATCTAATTTATCTCCATCATCTTCTTCTCCTACATTCTTCATCATCTTCTTCTTCTACATCTTCATTCTACTACTTTCTTCTATATTTTATTTTATTTTATTTTTAACAACAAAAAACAATGGAGAAACACATAAAGCCATAGATCGAACGATTCTGACCCGTTGACCGGCGTTGACCGACTTTAGGTAGCGACTTGGGGGTAGGCGAGTCGGGATGGCGATTGCGGGCGACTAAGCGGCCGAGTCGGCCGACTTTTACAACCTTGGTCCTAACGGGTCTATTGGGTTAAGTTAAAAGCTTCAACTAGAACGGAAAATGTTAAACGGACCGAAACCTATCAGATGTGTATTCAAACCGTTTAAACTCATTACAAAAAGTTCAGATTATTATTATTATAAGACAATAGTTTCTATCATAGTTGTCGACTAGCAACTCAAACTCGTGACTCGAAACCATAAATTTCGTGAGAGCCATAACACACACACACACACACATAAATTAGACACCAATAAGTATCAAGATACCTGAATATTACAGGTTTACATAATCTATATATCTTAAGAATCAGATTAAGTTAATAAAATTGAAGTAAATCATTAGAAACTAATCAGAATATATTGGACTTATTATGTACATTTAAAAAGTTGGAATTTAAGGTTAAGCATGGTAATCGAGTAGGTGACACTACTGAAATACTTGTCTCCTCAACCCGCCGTTAACCCCCAACCGTACCTTTAATCACAACTTCTCATAGTCTCTACGGTGTCTAAAAGATATTATTCAAAAGGCCAATTATTGTAAGATATATGTTCTCAAGAGAAGTAGAGCAGTATCAATTCAAACCAAACTCTAGTAATTTATTTTCTATATCCTTCTTTTTTTCATATAACACTAGAAGTTTACCTGACGTAAGAGTCACGAGTCGGCACGACTTGGAAGAGTCGATAAGTGACTCGTGAGGGTCAAAGTCATTTAAGAGTCGATGTCCAAGTCACCTCGTTTTTGGGATTTTTGACTCTACTCGTAAGAGTCCAACAACTATGGTTTCTATAATGATGTTTGATTTCTTAATTAAATTAAACAATGATCTTGGGTCCAACCCACCCGGAGTTTTGGCCCTGACTACAAAAACCTATTCTCATTACCGGACTCACCCATTTTGCAATCCCATCTCTATACTGTTTGGTTATTTGTTAGTGTTTGTTAAAGATAGAATCAATATTAGTCTAAGTTTATTCAGTTTCCTAGTATAGGTTATCTAGTTTTCTGGTTTATCATGTTTCTTAGTTCTTGTATCAGTTATAAATAGAGGGTTTAACCAAATCAATAATACTGAACACGATATTTTTACTCTTTGAATCTGTCACAATGTTGATGTCGGTTGTATTGCTTTAGTTGGTGCATTGGTGATGATAAACTAAAAGTTGATTCCTGAAACATGTTTTGCTCTTCAGTGTCAGACATTAAATGAAGAAGATATATTTGAGGTTCAGGACAAGCGTTCTCTGTTCCCTCTTGGATGGATTCATGTAAGTGGCCAGATATAGAGCTTTGCTGACAATTCTGGCATAACGATTGCAGAATGATTAACGAAATAGATTTTTCTGATGTTTTGAACATGTCATGTGTTTCCAGACTCATCCATCCCAAACCTGTTTCATGTCATCAGTTGATCTGCACACACATTACTCATATCAGGTATACGATGGAACATGCACATGTTTACTGAATCCAATCATGTGTTTAATATGTTGTGATCTATTTCTGTCTCAGAAACTATAGTTTGTCCGCTGCCTATTTTTACGAAGGTACCTGATGCTTCTCTTTCTTTTTTCAGATTATGCTTCCAGAAGCAGTTGCAATTGTGATGGCCCCTACCGATGAATCTAGGTACATTTTTTTATCAACTCTTGACCTCCTCTTATCATGCTCAAAAGTCTATTTGCGGTGTTGAAATCTGAAGAAGCATTATTAAATGGACAATGTCATTTGAGTTATGTATTGACCAATCTGTTCTTTGAAGTATGGACTTGTTAGCCGTATTTAGGCAAAGGTTTGATTTGTTTCTATTTATAGAAATTAACTGGTTTTTGTTAAGGTTACGTTGGTCAATCTTCTTAGAAGTTAGCCTAACAATAGGTTAGGCAAGTAATATTGGGTTCGAGAGATGGAATACATTGTGCACTTGGAATGTGGTGAAATAGTCTTTCAGATGGGACAAACAAATAGCTTATGTACCTTCTAGATTCATTACATAAGCAACACATTATCTAGGGTACCTTTTTCCCCCCTTTTTTTTTTCTTCTGAAAAAGCAACACATTATGTAGGGATTTAGTTTCTCCCTAAAGCTGAAACCTCAATTGAAAATGCTTAAAACCAACTTTAGCAACACATTATGTAGGGATTAAGCTTTTGACATATTGATTTTGGATTACGGGCCATTTGGAAATCTGATACATTTGTTCCACTTCTACTGTCGCAAGTTATGAAATTTCTGAATTATCTTGACAGAAAGAGAATTATATAATGGATCATTTAGCGACAACGCAATTAGTATACACTTCGTGCGAATTTCAACTTAATTGACTTGTTCCATAGTTTGCTAAAGAGTTTTATTTGACCTTTAAATTAAAAAATAACCTAAAGCGGCCCATGTGTGAGTAAAGGCATTGAAGTTGTTGCTTTTTATTATATTGTATACTAATGTTATTTTTATCATCTATGTAGCCCACATGGTATATTTCACCTTTCGGATCCTGCTGGAGTGAATCTAATTCGGAAGTGTGATCAACGTGGTTTTCATCCTCACGAGGAACCTGATGACGGTAGCCCAATCTATGAACACTGTTCTCATGTCTATATGAACGAGACTTTGAACTTTGACGTCGTAGATCTTCGGTGAACTTCATTCTATCATTAATGTTCACCAGATGGTTACATATTTGAGCTGTAAATTAATTTTAATCGAAAACTTCTTACAAATTTGTTTCTGTGAATATCATCATCTTTGATGAGGGAAACGGAGTACGCAACCTGGTGGATACAAACATATTTTGAAGGCTTGGAAGTTAAAGACAGTAATGTTGATATCATATCTTACGTTGTTTAGCTTATTTTCTATACTAATACTATCCATCTATACTTAAAAGCATTTAGACCTTTCTAAGATTTTTAAATGCAAGTATTTTCCATTTCTAAACATATGTAGCTAACTCACCCAGTTACATCACCTTAGTGTTTACTAATTACCAATGTAAATTAGTCAACAAGCATAACACATTTGTTTCGGGGGACAAAAATCATGGATAGTGAAACGGTGAATATTTTGTATATTTGATGTAATGAACTATATGTTAATTTGGTTAAGCATATCTGAGTTTGTATAGCAACAACGGAGCGAAAGGGTAATAAACGATGTTTCGATAAGGAACAATAGCACAAGAGGGTAGATAACAAACGAAATAGAAGTGTATAGATGTAAGAAGGGTGAGGACATTATCTTTGCCAGAGATTACATAGGTTTGGCTACGAAAGTGTTTATAAAAGAAGAGCATGCATTGTCACATAAATGTCTGTATATTATTAATTGTGAACCTTGAATAAAGGAGTATGCAAAGTTACAGTTTGGTATAGACAACTAGACAAGGAGGTCTCAACTAAGTTGATGATATATGTTCATTAAGGATACGACATTAAGGGCTTGTTTATTTGAGATGTAATGGGCTGAATTGCTTCAAACATATATTTGGTCAGTTAGTAAGGTGATATTTTTCAATGAAAACCTTAAAGCTAACGTGTGTGAATAAATTTCATTGACAAAAGGCGAGCACAATGATATCTCAACTTTTGTGATCCCGTAGCACAAGGAAAATGTCCATCTAATATGTCAAGCTCAGGGGCGAAGCCACATCGAAAGTAGTGATAGCTGTTGGCGAATGACCCGTAATTACAATTGCCCCTACTTAAAAAATATCTAACAATATATAGCGGGAATTTTTTTCTTTATTAATTAATGTTTTTTCTTTTTTCCCTTTAAAAATAATAATATTTTAAAGATATTCAAAGTTGTTTTATGGTTTATTTGGATATAATAAGAATTACATAGACGACTAAAAGGAAATTGGAAGAAGTGAGTTTTTATATAGGTATTTTTAGTTAAAGATAAAAATGAATGAAATAATTTCTATCTACTTTAGAAATATCTAACAAATACTCATTCTATTCTTAAGTACAAATAAAGCTTGATGAAAGCTTATTTAATTGAAAAGGTGAGTATATAAGATGCTGATTAACGAAATGATACCGAATCTTACATATGATCTAAATTTTTTAGGATATGTTTATAATCTTGATCATGAGCGTATATTTGGATCTCAAGACTCGATTTGATCCAATACAATCTTACTAATCATGAATAAATGAGCTAAAAAGGTACAAATATGTTAGTTTTTTTCTTCAACTATAATAGTTTAACACCTAAAAATCTATATTCCGTAGATGGTTTTCCCTGTTCAGATTACCCAAAGGAGGTGAGTATTTTTACACAGATGTACGCAACCTAACTAGGTTAACATGTGCCCATTCTAACTCTTTCCCTGGTCACTCCAAGATGTGCTACTTGAAAATCTATATCATTATAACAAATAAATATAGTAATATATATATAAGTTATTATCAGTAGTATTGAACTAATGTTATAATGTGTAAACTATGAAAATACCATTAATTAATAGATCTCACACATTTGGTCCTTTTATATGTTGTATTATATCATACTTGTATGAGATTTGGGTATCTTAGTAGAATCTTAAGATTTTGATCTGGTTTTACGATCTTGACCATGAAAACGATCCTAGATAATAATATCTCCATCTTAATTAAGTCACATTTTTTATGCTTAAACCAAAATCAACGCATTAGGAGATGGCATCTTGTACATTAATGTTATGATATATATTGCTGTAAACATAAAAAGGGATGTTTTTATCGGGTAATTAATGCTCGAGAAAAGTTAAAAAAAAAAATGATAAAAAAATGAAGAATTGAGGACCCAATATAATTGCTTCATTTCAAAAAATCATTTCCACATTTTTTTTCTTTCAAAAACTAAATATTCCACGAACCATATGTCTATAAATTATAAAAGCTACATATTCAGAATCAGCGTCATTTTCTCTTCGATTAGAGATCTCATAAGCTATACTTTCAACAAAGTTTTTTTTTTTTTTTTTTTTGTTTTTTGTTTTTTGTTTTTTTCATTTTTTGTTGGGTTTTAAAAATTTGTAATGTGAAATCACATGTGATTTAATACTAAAAAATAATCACACACACACTTATATATCCAATTAAACTTTAAATTCAAATCATTGATGATTTAAAAAGATTTAAACATGAAAAACCAAGTTGTAATCACATACGATTGAACATCAAAGTATCAATCACATGTGATTAAAGAGTAATAAAATACGGATTTTTAAATCATCGACTATAGTTTAAATCATACATGAATTATCATATATTGGTAAATTGCTCATCAAATATCAATTTTAAAAGAAAATCATATGTGATTATATACAAAATTAGATGTGATTATATAACAAATTACATGTGATTAAATGTACAAATATCAATCACATGTGATTTTTAATGAAAACAAATGTAATATTAAACTACTATTTGTAAATAATAATGTATGTGAATATAAAGATGTAATCACGTGTTAACTAACATATACCATAAATAAATAATCGTGAACAAATTTTAACTTTTTATCATTACATGTGATTATATTGTAAACCCCGGTAAAAAAAAGAAAAAAAATCGTCGAAAGTATAGCTTGTGATATCTCTAATCGAAAAAAAAAGACGCTGATTTCAAATATGTAATTTTGATAATTTATAGGCATACGGTTTGTGAGATATTTAATTTTAGTGGTAAAAGTGGAAGTGGACTTTGTAATGAAATGGGACAATTTTATTGGTTCTTTTATTCCACACCTTTTAACATTCTTATTTCAACTCACCCCATTAACTGTAACACCCCAATATTCGAGGTATTATTTTAGTGTATCCAGAAATATACATATTATGAAATATTATTATATAAGTAATAAGATACATTATAAAACGCAATTGGATTCCTCAGTTCCAGACTGTAATTAATTAAAAGAATTGAATTTAATATATATAATTACGTATCAATTTCCTGAGGCTTCTAAAACATTTCCAGAATCTAAGATCGTGAGGAACCAAAGACACGCATCATCATCATCATAAATCCCTTCAATTCCAATCTTGATTAAGCTTCAGAATCATTCAAATATCATCCTCAACATCATCTTCAACCTCTTTTGTAAGTATTTCTTTGTGAATCATAATCTAGGGTTTAAGTGGTTATGGGGTTTTGGAGAGGGTTTAAGTGGTTATGGGGTTTTGGAGATTTTCATCAATTGAATTGAATTAGACTATGAGATGAAATCAATTGATGTTTATTAGCATGATTATCACTAGTATTAACCCTTCTAATCTCTGAAAGTGATGAATTCACCAAAAGTGTTCTTGGTGAATTTATGAGCTTTGCTAAAAACTATCTAAACTTAGATTAGTTAGCATAGAAAGTGATTAATTGTGTAATAGAGCTTAACTGAGTTATTAAAACAAGAATTCAATGAAGAATTCAAGAAATCAAAGGTTTGAAATAATCATGGGTTTTAAAAGTGTAGTTTTAAATTAATAAAGAATGAAGTATCTAGGTTTAGCAAAGTGGGGGAGAGTGAATTATGAGTCATTAGCTAATTATTATGAGTTTTAGAATCTAAATGTATCGTTATGTACTTATGATATGAATAGGTGATTAAAGGCTTGGAATACACTTGTATCTTGATTTCTTGAAATCTTCAAATCGTAAGGTGAGTACATGGAGAATCAATTAGGTGAAGGTTATGTGATTCCGGATTGCTTACGAGCAAGAGGTTTCACATAATCATGTTATTATTGTTATTTTGTACATGATTATACTTGGTGCTATTGTTTCGAATTGTTGTGATTATATGATTGAGCAACAGAGTAGAGTCGAATCATCTTGAAATAATAATCAACACGAAATATGTGCTAAGCACAATTTGTATCTTAAGGACCGCGGATCCAAATCGGTATCAATCTCTACCTATGCTCATTTTGCTGAATGATTAGGTTATATGTTGTTGGAATTGCTTAATTGGTAATCTATGTATTCACTAAGCAATTATGCTTACCCGTTGTGTAATTATGTATTGTAGGTAGTAGTTCACGCCGGGATGGCAAAGATGTGACAAAGGAATAGCGTGGATTAGCTTGCACGTTAGTAAGTAGCAAACATTTTCTCTTTTGAATTATTGTTTCGCATCCACTTGTATAATACGCCCCAACTTGTTTTTGAAATATGTAATATGTGGTTTTGAATATTAGTTGACATTGAATGTCACAACTGGTGTAAATTATGTATTGAAATGGAAATAGAAGTCTTAGTATGTTGTTTAATGGTGAATGGGTCGTAGGTGTCAAAATGGGTCACTATTAAACATTGTGTGTATAACGAGTTTGACTGAAGTTATGAAATCTTGGTCAGTTGCTTTAAGTTTATTTGGGTAATTTGGAAGAGTGGTAAAGAGTGTAAAAGCTGAAAATGTGTGGATTGTATTTTGAGTTGTTCACCAAAAATGTCAAAAATGGGCGAAAATGAGTCACACGCTCAAATGTTGTGTTTTTGTGAAAATTGAAAAAGTACAAAAAGGGAAACCTTCATTTTGGTCATTTGAATGTATCTGCAAAGTTTTAGAATCTAATTCCTTACGGTTTATGAGTTATGCACGTTTGAATTTCGTAAAAATTTGAATTATGGTCTGATCAGGAAATGAACTAGTGAACGCGATCCAGTTATATGTGTCCGGGATCGCGTTTCTCTTTGAAAAATCACCACAGACCGTTTTGAACTAGTAAACGCGATCCAGCTAATGTTTTGGGGATCGCGTTCGTCAGTGTATTTTCGTTACAGAATGTTTTGAACATAGGAACGCGATCCCAAGACTTGTTTCTGGATCGCGTTTGTAACACCGGGTAATTTAGGACTATGTATTAGTACCTAACTGCTTGTAAATACGTGTATTTAGTATTAATAAATCTAAATATATGTGACTTTTTGTACACACTGTTACGATCGGTTTAGATCGTGGGAATTTCGGACCGGACATGGTCCAAACATAACAACAATGGACGTTGGTGATCAATTTTATTAAAACGATATTACATCTGAAATATTATTTTTATAATACGTCAACTTAAATTCGTATCGTATAAAGAACGCATACATGATTAAGTGTTAAACGCGCTAACAAAACAAACAAGTTAAAACTATATTTATAACGCAATTAATTAGTAATTGGTAGAATACTTCAATAAAATATGGGGAACGTAATTGTATTTTAAAACATATAATTAAAATGTTCAAAACAATTATTTAACGTTTAAACGATCGGGGAAACGAAAACCGCACGGAACGTAATTGCAGAAAACGAAAACTGGTGAATCCACGCACGGTGGACCCCACCAGCCGGCCCAAGGTGAGGGTCATCACCCCCTCACCTCCTTCCTCTTTTTCCTCACTTTTCCACTCTCACTCTCTCTTTATCTCTTTCTTCTTTCAAAATACCATCACCACCACCACTCACTAACTCACAAAAACGCACCATAAAACGAACTCGAATCACCTCGGCCCTTTGGAAGAAAAGCATCACCGCTTCACGATCTACCTTCCTACCTTTTCGGAATTTCCATCCGACATTTTGTAAGTTTCCGACAAATCCCGCAACTCTTCGATTTTAAGTGTTTTAGACTTGTGGTTGTTTATAATAGCTTGTAATGTCCCTAGAATGGTTGGGTAAAAATATTAAGTCGAACGGTGGCCGGAAAATGTGTTTTTGGGGGCAAAATTCCGATCAGTCGCGTAACGTAGCATCTGGCCTGGGGCCTCTGCGACGCAGCGACTTACGTCGCATGAAACTTAACGTCGCATATATCGACGCAAGCCTTTACGTCGCATTAACTTGCGAGGTCGCATATAGCGACGCAGACTACAACGTCGCATACTAAAACAACGTCGTACTTAGCGACTCACTGCATTACGTCGCATTGAATTGCGAAGGCCGCATGATGCGAAGTTGACACCTACGTCGCTCATTACGTCGCACTGTACGTCGCACAAAACAGAAACCCGAAAACTCAATTTTCACCAAGTGGCGAATTTAAACGACTTCAAACCTTATTACGATACGACATTATAAACAAATTGAGACATATTTTTCAAGAGTAACACTTTGGAATCACTAATATAAACCGTCACCAACGGGCCAACCATGTTTTCTAAGAACAAACGATAACGAACCAACATTGGACATAACGAGTTGTGTAGACAACTAGCCTAGATGGTTTTGCGGGACATCTATTTACTTAACTTTATATGTTTAAGCATTTAAAGGTTACGGGTTCGGAGAATCTACACACTACTCACTGTTTGCTACTGCTTACTACTCGAGTCAGGTGAGTCTTACAGCCCCACTTTTACTGTTTTACATACGGGGTGAGATACATTGCTTACTTTTCTTGAACACAAGTACGAACTATACATTTTACTATACGGGATTGCATGAGTTACTTACTTTTCACTGAAGTCTCTCCATCATATATCGTTAGTTATGGACTTAAGCGCGAACACTAGTTAATGGATCCATTAGGGAAATGACCCTCCCCGCCCGGGGTAGTAGCGCTACCACGAACCGTTCTGTATAAACGGGCGACTATCATTCGTTACTTATGCTTGCTCAGTTACGAGCATGTCACGGGAGCAACTTATTACTTACGGGTTACGCTTCGATTATGAGCCTCATGGCAACGGTATAACCTACTATTTTACATTTGCAGGATTGCAAATACTTGATTTACGCCTACGGGCACTACTGATGAAATCTTGTGTTCAAAAACTATTATTACATACAAACCTGTGAGATTCACCAACATTCGTGTTGACCTTTTAGCATGTATTCTCAGGTACCCAGACGGAGTAGGATTACTCCAGGACATAGCTAGAGTCGCATGATTTCAACTAAATTGCATTAACGGAGATTCTCAGCATTATCTTTCGTACATTTTTATTATGTAATAGAATCTCCCGCTACACGCGTGGACTCTAGAGAACTACATTTTGTATACGAAAACATTAAGTTTTCAAACATTTAAATCATATGGAAATGAAACTGTTTTACAACATCTCATTTAGAGGTCGTTTGCTATATTATCTTATGTTCTGTGATTATTGATTAGTAGCACCCCAAACCTTGCTTCCGCCAAACAGTGAATTTGGGGGTGTTACAGATTGGTATCAGAGCCTAAGGTTATAGTGAACTAGGTTGCATTTAGTGGGCCTAGACTATGACCGTTAGGCAGTATTTCCTTATTAGGCATGATTGGTTCAGGAATTACAGCATACGACTTTAATTTAGCATAGCCTGATCAACTATGTACAATTAAGGAAAGATGATGTAAGGTCTGAAACGAATATGTTGAACGGAGATACGTTAGTAGACTCTGACCACGAGAGAACCAGACCATTACTTGATACGTGCTAGACACTAGGCTGGATATTATATACTTATATATATATTGGCCTCGTCTTACTTTCGCTCTGTCCCAGAAATGACAAACTCTCCGCCCAATTCATCGCGCTCTTATTCCCGCGGACCCCGAACTCAGAGGGTAGACAGGAGAACCACCAGATCGCCTCGAGCCAGTCCATACCCCGCTCCTAACGTCCAGGACATGACACACCTCGCAGTACCAGTGTTAGCTGCCCGACTCCATCATCAGGAGCAAAGGCTCGAGAATCTCGAACGGGAACAACACCGAATGACCTACCTGCTCCACCAAGCTCTTGATCATATATCACAACTCCAGCAAGAACAAGAAGATACCAACCTCTCTGTAAGCATAATTCAGGATTCAATGAGCGCTGAATTAGGTGCGGATGAACTCATAAGAGACCGACTAGAGGAATGTGAACAGCGTTCACAGGAGGCTGAGGAGTACTCTCGAGCACTGGTACAACGACTAGCATTGGTTGAAGACAACGCCAGGCAAGCCAACAGACTTGCAAAAACCGTGGACCGCCTTGTCGCGCTGATGGAGCGGATTAATCTGCATCAAGATTAGATCAGTCTGTAACTTGTAACCAGTTAACTACTTAATTAGAACCTATGTAATTCGGACGGATGTAACAATTCCCGGCACTTTTGTACTACTACTGTTCTGTAACCTTATGGAAAAAAACTTGTACCGTGTATCCAACTCGATTACCTAAATGGAATGTGATTATCACCTCGTATGTTATCGTGTATCTCATCATATACACTTGTGATATATCAGAAATTTCATGCAATTATGTTATTTCTTTTCATTGTTCTTTTCTTGTTCAGCATCATGCCACCTCACCGACAAGTCACACTCAGCGAAACCGAAATTGCGAATCTGATTGCCCGCAGTGTGGCCCAAGCCTTAGCCACACGAGCACCAACTTCTGGTAGCGAAGATACAGCTACTAATGTGCCACAACCCAAACCCTGCTCGTACAAGGACTTCCAAAACTGCAAACCCTTGAGCTTTCAGGGTACTGAAGGAGCCATCGATCTAGTACGCTGGATCGAGAAAATCGAATCTGTATTCCTTATCTGCAACTGCACGGAGGAAGACAAGGTCAAGTTCTCCGTCAGTACTTTTTCTGACACCGCTCTCACTTGGTGGAACACCTATGCCCAAACTGTGGGTATTGCTAATGCTTACAAACTTCCGTGGGAGGAGTCGAAGAAGATGTTGAGGGGCGAGTACTGTCCCAGAGATGAATTGAAACAGCTGGAAGTAGAGTTTTGGAACCACAAGATGCAGGGTGATGACATCACTGGTTACACCAACCGCTTTCACCAATTGGCACTTCTGTGCCCATCCATGGTTGATCCTGAGTATAAGAGGATCGAGAAGTATGTCGATGGAATCCCCGACAGACTCCAAGACCTAGTGACTTCATCTAAACCGGGTACTATTCAGAGCTCCATTCGTATGGCCCATGAACTGACGGCAAACTCTGTCCGCCGTGGCACAACATCAACCCCATCGGCAAGCAACAAACGAAAGTGGGAAGGAAACCCCAACTTATCCAACCAAACCACCAACAAAAAGCCTGAGTCTGTTAAGGCTTATTCATCAGGGACTACGAAAAAGAAAGGGTACATCGGGAATAAACCCTACTGTCCCAAATGCAATCGTCATCATGACGGTTCCTGCCCTTGCACCAACTGCAAACGGTTCGGGCACCTAGCCAAGGATTGCCGAGCCACCATTCCTACCCCCAACACTAACGCACCAAAGGCCTGCTTTGGGTGCGGGAATCATGGGCATTTCAAGAACGATTGCCCCAAACTGAAAAACAACAACAACCGGAACAACAACCCTGCTCGCGGCAGGACATTCGTTATCAAGGCTGGGGAAGCCAGACAAGACCCGAACGTCGTGACGGGTATGTTCTTTCTCAACGACCTTACTGCTTCTGTATTATTTGATACCGGTGCCAATAGAAGCTTCATTTCTGAGAAATTTAGCCCATTGCTAGACACCACCCCTACTGCCTTAGATACTAAGTACATTGTAGAGCTAGCTAACGGCAAACTAATAGAAACTGATAGCATCATACGCGATTGCACATTGAACCTCTCAAACGAACACTTTTCCATTGATTTGATACCGGTCAAAATCGGCAGCTTTGACAATATCGTCGGTATGGATTGGTTATCCAAGCACCGAGCTGAAATAGTCTGTTATGACAAACTCGTTCATATACCTCTTGTCTCCGGTGGAACCTTAGTCCTACAAAGGGAGACCGGTAGACAAAATCAGAATATCGTATCGTGTCTAAAAACCATAAAATACCTACGGAAGGGGTATCAAACTATCCTCGCCCACGTAACCGAGAAGAAGTCAGAGGAGAAGCGACTTGAGGATGTACCTATTGTGCGGGACTTCCCGGAAGTCTTTCCTAAAGACTTGTCTGGACTTCCGCCAGCCAGACAAATCGAATTCCACATCGAACTTATACCGGGAGCTGCGCCCGTAGCACGAGCTCCATACCGTTTAGCACCATCCGAAATGCAAGAGTTGTCTAACCAATTACAGGAACTCCTGGATAGAGGATTCATTCGACCAAGTTCCTCGCCTTGGGGAGCTCCGGTCTTATTTGTGAAGAAGAAAGATGGATCTTTCCGCATGTGTATCGACTATCGAGAGCTGAATAAGCTAACTATAAAGAACCGATACCCACTTCCTAGAATCGATGACCTATTCGACCAACTTCAGAGATCGAGTGTTTACTCAAAGATCGATCTACGGTCAGGTTATCACCAACTCCGAGTTCGTGACAATGATATTCCAAAAACAGCTTTCCGAACTCGCTATGGACATTACGAATTCCAAGTGATGCCATTCGGTTTAACCAACGCACCGACATTATTCATGGACCTTATGAACCGGGTGTGCAAACCATATCTCGACAAATTCGTCATCGTGTTCATTGATGACATCCTGATTTACTCTCTCGATGAGCAGGAGCATGTTCAGCACCTGAAAACCATTCTGGAAATCCTCAGGCACGAAAAACTATATGCCAAATTCCCTAAATGTGAGTTCTGGATCCGAACAGTTCAATTCCTTGGGCATGTTATTGACAGCCAGGGAATCCATGTTGATCCCACCAAGATTGAAGCAATCAAGGGATGGGAGTCACCGACCACTCCAACCGAAGTGAGACAATTCTTAGGTCTTGCTGGTTATTACCGCCGATTCATTGAAAACTTTTCGAGAATAGCTGTTCCCTTGACGACACTGACTCCGAAGGATAAGAAATTCGATTGGACCGACAAACAAGAGTCAGCCTTCCGGCTATTGAAACTCAAACTCTGCAGTGCACCAATCTTGTCCTTACCCGAAGGCACCGATGATTTCGTAGTTTACTGCGACGCCTCACACCAAGGACTTGGTTGCGTATTAATGCAACGGGAAAAAGTCATTGCTTATGCCTCTCGACAACTGAAAATCCACGAGAAAAACTATACGACCCACGACCTCAAGTTAGGCGCCGTGGTCTTCGCGCTGAAAATCTGGAGACATTACCTCTACGGTACAAAAAGTACTATCTTCACCGATCACAAAAGTCTCCAACACATATTCGATCAGAATGATCTAAACATGAGGCAACGTCGTTGGATTGAGTTACTTAGTGACTACGACTGTGAGATCAAATACCATCCAGGCAAGGCGAATGTTGTTGCCGATGCCCTCAGTCGGAAAGAACGGTCGAAACCACTTCGAGTCCGAGCCCTCAGTATGACCATTCACAATGATCTGAACATTCAGATTCTCGCTGCTCAACTAGAGGCCCTGAAACCCGATAATATCAAAAACGAAGCCTTGCGGGGCATGGATAAACAATTCGAAATCAAACCTAACGAAGTTAGGTGTTTCTCTAACCGAATCTGGTTGCCTAGTTTTGGGAACCTGCGGGACTTGGTGATGGATGAAGCTCACAAGTCCAAATATTCTATCTATCCGGGATCCGATAAAATGTACCACGGCATCAAAGAATTCTATTGGTGGCCGAACATGAAATCCGAAATCGCCACATACGTCAGCAAGTGTCTTACTTGCTCAAAAGTCAAAGCTGAATATCAAAAGCCGTCCGGCTTACTTCAACAACCCGACATTCCCGAATGGAAATGGGAACAAATCGCCATGGATTTCATAACCAAATTACCCAAGTCATCGAGCGGTTGCGATACCATTTGGGTGATCGTTGATCGTCTCACAAAATCTGCACACTTCCTGGCAATCAAGGAAACCGATAAAATGGAACGCCTCGCACAAATCTACATCAAGGAAATTGTTTCTCGACACGGTGTTCCAACCTCGATTATCTCCGATAGAGATGCCCGCTTCACCTCTCACTTTTGGCAATCACTTCAGAAATCAATGGGTACCCGTCTCGATATGAGTACTGCATACCACCCTCAAACCGATGGCCAAAGTGAACGAACTATTCAGACACTGGAAGACATGCTACGAGCTTGCGTAGTTGACTTCGGTGCAAACTGGGAAAGACACCTACCGTTGTGCGAATTTTCCTATAATAACAGTTACCACGCCATTATTAAGGCTGCACCTTTTGAAGCACTGTACGGTCGTAAGTGCCGATCACCGATCTGTTGGACCGAAGTGGGAGATAGTCAGCTCACTGGTCCTGAACTCATACACGAAACCACCGAGAAAATTGTTGAAATCCAAAACCGACTCAAAGCCGCACGTGATCGTCAGAAAAGTTACGCTGACGTGAGACGCAAACCACTCGAGTTCCAGGTTGGGGATCGAGTACTCCTGAAAGTATCGCCTTGGAAATGCGTAATTCGATTCGGTAAACGCGGAAAGTTAAATCCCAGGTACATTGGGCCTTTTGAGATCCTTGAAAGGATTGGCCCCGTGTCATATCGGTTGCAGCTGCCATCCGAACTCAGCAGTGTGCACCCCACCTTCCACATTTCTAACTTGAAGAAATGCCTGTCCGATGAGACACTTATCATACCACTTGACGAGATTCGCGTCGATAACAAACTTCATTTTGTTGAGGAACCCGCTGAAATCGTGGACCATGAGGTCAAACAACTCAAATAAAGTCGTATTCCCATCGTCAAGGTCAGGTGGAATTCGCGGCATGGTCCGGAATTCACTTGGGAACGGGAAGACCAAATGCGACTCAAGTATCCTCAACTCTTCACTGACTCTACATCAAACGCGACTTCGAGCTAAATTTCGGGACGAAATTCTCCTAACAGGGGGAGAATGTAACACCCGGTAATTTAGGACTATGTATTAGTACCTAACTGCTTGTAAATACGTGTATTTAGTATTAATAAATCTAAATATATGTGACTTTTTGTACACACTGTTACGATCGGTTTAGATCGTGGGAATTTCGGACCGGACATGGTCCAAACATAACAACAATAGACGTTGGTGATCAATTTTATTAAAACGATATTACATCCGAAATATTATTTTTATAATACGTCAACTTAAATTCGTATCGTATAAAGAACGCATACATAATTAAGTGTTAAACGCGCTAACAAAACAAACAAGTTAAAACTACATTTATAACGCAATTAATTAGTAATTGGTAGAATACTTCAATAAAATATGGGGAAAGTAATTGTATTTTAAAACATATAATTAAAATGTTCAAAACAATTATTTAACGTTTAAACGATCGGGGAAACGAAAACCGCACGGAACGTAATTGCAGAAAACGAAAACTGGTGAAGCCCACGCACGGTGGACCCCACCAGCCGGCCCAAGGTGAGGGTCATCACCCCCTCACCTCCTTCCTCTTTTTCCTCACTTTCCCACTCTCACTCTCTCTCTCTCTCTCTTTTTCTCTCTTTCTTCTTTCAAAATACCATCACCACCACCACTCACTAACTCACAAAAACGCACCATAAAACGAACTCGAATCACCTCGGCCCTTTGGAAGAAAAGCATCACCGCTTCACGATCTACCTTCCTACCTTTTCGGAATTTCCATCCGACATTTTATAAGTTTTCGACAAATCCCGCAACTATTCGATTTTAAGTGTTTTAGACTTGTGGTTGTTTATAATAGCTTGTAATGTCCCTAGAAGGGTTGGGTAAAAATATTAAGTCGAACGGTGGCCGGAAAATGTGTTTTTGGGGGCAAAATTCCGATCAGTCGCGTAACGTAGCATCTGGCCTGGGGCCTCTGCGACGCAGCGACTTACGTCGCATGAAACTCAACGTCGCATGAAACTCAACGTCGCATATAGAGACGCAAGCCTTTACGTCGCATTAACTTGTGAGGTCGCATATAGTGACGCAGACTACAACGTCGCATACTAAAACAACGTCGCACTTAGCGACGCACTGCATTACGTCGTATTGAATTGCGAAGGTTGCATGATGCGACGTAGACACCTACGTCGCTCATTATGTCACACTGTACGTCGCACAAAACAGAAACCCGAAAACTCAATTTTCACCAAGTGTCGAATTTAAACGACTTCAAACCTTATTACGATACGACATTATAAACAAATTGAGACATATTTTTCAAGAGTAACACTTTGGAATCACAAATATAAACCGTCACCAACGGGCCAACCATGTTTTCTAAGAACAAACGATAACGAACCAACATTGGACATAACGAGTTGTGTAGACAACTAGCCTAGATGGTTTTGCGGGACATCTATTTACTTAACTTTATATGTTTAGGCATTTAAAGGTTACGGGTTCGGAGAACCTACACACTACTCACTGTTTGCTACTGCTTACTACTCGACTCAGGTGAGTCTTGCAGCCCCACTTTTACTGTTTTACATACGGGGTGAGATACATTGCTTACTTTTCTTGAACACAAGTACGAACTATACATTTTACTATACGGGATTGCATGAGTTACTTACTTTTCACTGAAGTCTCTCCATCATATATTGTTAGTTATGGACTTAAGCGCGAACACTAGTTAATGGATCCATTAGGGAAATGACCCTCCCCGCCCGGGGTAGTAGCGCTACCACGAACCGTTCTGTATAAACGAGCGACTATCATTCGTTACTTATGCTTGCTCAGTTACGAGCATGTCACGGGAGCAACTTATTACTTACGGGTTAAGCTTCGATTATGAGCCTCATGGCAACGGTATAACCTACTATTTTACATTTGCAGGGTTGCAAATACTTGATTTACGCCTACGGGCACTACTGATGAAATCTTGTGTTCAAAAACTATTATTACATACAAACCTGTCAGATTCACCAACATCCGTGTTGACCTTTTAGCATGTATTCTCAGGTACCCAGACGGAGTAGGATTACTCAAGGACATAGCTAGAGTCGCATGATTTCAACTAAATTGCATTATCGGAGATTCTCAGCATTATCTTTCGTACATTTTGATTATGTAATAGAATCTCCCGCTACACGCGTGGACTCTAGAGAACTACATTTTGTATACGAAAACATTAAGTTTTCAAACATTTAAATCATATGGAAATGAAACTGTTTTACAACGTCTCATTAGAGGTCGTTTGCTATATTATCTTATGTTCTGTGATTATTGATTAGTAGCACCCCAAACCTTGCTTTCGCCAAACAGTGAATTTAGGGGTGTTACAGCGTTAGTGTGTATAGTTTGTGTGTAAAATTCAAAAATGCATAAGTGTTATAGTGAACTTTAGAGACCACTTTTATTTCACATTTTAACACTTTAGAGACCTCTATTTATTTTATGACTTTAGGAACCTCTTTTTAACAAATTGTGATTGAATTTATATGGGACCAAATGTAATCGAATTTTAAGTATCACTATTCCGCTGGGATAAAAAATAAAAATAAAAATTAGGCGTTTCATTAACGCCCATGCAACAATTATAATTAAAAAAAATACTTCTAATGTACTATGCAATAGTCTTCTTTCAAGGCGTTAATAATCGGCAACATTGACCGGTCCACACACCTAGGGGTGTTATTCGGACGGATTGTTCGGATTTTGGATTATTCGGATCGGATTAATCGTATTTTGGACAATCTCAAGTTCATCCTTAATCCAATCCAAATAAGAAACGGATTAATCGGATATGGATTAAATGGTTCGGATTAATTTTCGGATTAAACGGTTTCATCCGAATAAGCTCAAGTTGAACGTGTGATATCGAGTAAGACTAAATTTACGTTTAATAAAACAAGTATATAAACAAACATAAGATAAGATGAAACGATATATCATATTATAACATCCAAATTCCAATTCCAACTTCTAACATACAATTTGATCCAAAACATATTCCTAGTTCCAAATTAAATGCACCTCCAATCAATCTAATCCAAAAGAGGAGTCCCAAAACAACCAAAAAGTATTAAATCTTCTTTTCTTAAGTTTATAGCATCCAAAATGTCAAACCTCCGTTCTTCAAAAACCGAAAAAATAGTATCTCTTTATGTGTTTATTTCTTACACAAAGTAGTAAAGTACAATATGTAATAACAATTAAAAATGAAAGTTTATACTTGTTACTTGCAAATTTATCTCCAATTTTGACTAGAAGTACCAATATCTTCCAATTCTACATAAATATATAATATATTATATTTGTGATTAATTTTTAATTTCTTATATGGTAACATTAATATCTAATATATTATTAAAAAATATTTTTAATTATTTGATTTTTATTCGGATTATACGGATATATCCAAATAGTTTAATTTTGATCCTTAATCCTATCCGTGTATCCATTTAAGTAATCCATAATCCGTTTAAGCAATCCGTAATCCAAATAATCCTGTCCATTTAACCTAAATCGGATTGGATCGGATGAATTATTCGGATTCCGGATAAAAGTGACACCCCTACACACACCCCATTCCAATGATAATATATGGAAGACAATGCTGAGCATACATTCCAGATTGACCCAGCGCCCCGCTAAGGAAGAGTGTCAGCCTATTTTTGGAAAACGTGATCATTGTCTTGCAAAGTCATTTTCTCTCGAATCAACTGGGCTATGCGCCTAATAGCTGACCCCAAAGTTGCAGCTAATGGAAATTGAACTTGGATCTCAAATTAATATATTAAGGGTTCTGTTAACGAAAGCCCTAAGGGCTTTCATTAAAATATTTGGAGATGCATAAAACAATTGTACATCGACTAATTCAGAGGGACAAACAAAAATTCAAGGGAACCTAAAATATATTATTTTCAAAGTACTAATTTTTATGCATGTCCTAACGTCTTAATGGATGCTCTTAGGGCTCTTGTTATCTAATTTCCAATTTTTGCAACCGGGTATGTTATCGTTTTATTGCCAAATAAAGTTAGTGACTATAGTCATAACCGAGTGAAAGAGATCAAACTTACGATTAACCTTTTTTCAGCATGATATGATAGTATATATATAAAGTGCTAGTTAACCGGTGTTTTTTATAACTTGAAATTAAAGAACCACAATTAATTAATTTGTTTACTACAATTAAAGTACATTGATAGTTAGGGCTTGACAATGTTGAATACAAAATATTCTTCAACATTTGAACCCAGAACACATCTTCTTACTTTGAAAATTTTCTGTTGATCAAGGATGCCAAATTTCTAGATTATTACATCATAGTAATTAGCCTAATCATCATTCATCATTACTATTCATAAATGGAAAATTGACCATCGTGTTTAATTAAAATATTTAATTAATAATATATCACTGTAAAATAAGAGTCATGATTTATATACCACTAAAAATTATATGTACATCACTAACTGTACTTTATGTCATAAAACACACTAATGATATACAAATAACTTTTGATGATATACGAATCACTCCACATAAAATAATGCCAATGATATTTCATGCCATAAAAAAGTTCAGCCTACGTTAATTTAGCACTCTATGGCTAAAAGTAAATAAGTAAGTAATGAATACTTCATTAATCCACCAATATTAAAGTTTATCAAAATTAACAAAGGGTTTGCTAACGTGTGCCACGGTGGCACACGTTAAGCTGCATTTAATAAAATCAAGATTTTCTTAAATATTAATATTTACATTTAATATTAATTAATTCGATCTAATAATTTTCTTTTTTTATGCATATATTAATTACAAATTATATTATTTAAGAAAATCCCGACTTCATTAAATGTAGCTTAACGTGTATCACATGGGCACACGTTAACAAAACCCATTAACAAATTGTTAACAATTAGAATATGATTGACAAGAAAAAGAAATGTGTTACTATACATTATGCTTTTCTGTGAAAGATATTAATGATAAGTTCAACAATAAGTGGTATGACAACTATAAGTTCATTAAATATCCTTACGAATTTGGGTTTTTTAACCTTTATTGTTCTAGCTGTAGTTAAAGCTAGTAGTTAACGGTGTTTATTATATTGCAAACTGTATTCTACGCTTTTACTTAACATTTTAATTTCACCCATACAATAATTTATACAAATTCCAAACCAGTTAAATGATATGAACAAAATTGTGCATTCAATTAAGGGTTTAGTGCGCGCAAATGTAACAAACTATAGTCTGACATTCATAGTATGTAGCGAACTACTTAGACTTCCATTGTATGTAACGAACTTGTAATTTCTTTACATTGTATGTAATTTATGGTACTTTTTCCACGTATCGACTGTATAAGCTGCCACGTGGCGTCCCTTTAAACCGTTAATCTGACTAAAATACATACAATGTAAATAAATTATAAGTTCGTTACATACAATGTACATTCGAATAGTTCGATACATATACGAATGTTAAACTATAGTTTGTTACATTTGCGCACACTAAACCCTTCTATTAAATACACGTAACATTTAGATTATTCATTTATGTAATGTACTGATAAGTTTGTGATGATACACTATAACTCAAGTCTCAAACTAAACAATTTGAAAATGACCGAATAATATTTCACGTAACGGTACGAAACAAACTTATCAATCAAGATGTTGTAAGCGAAACTGTTACTTCAGAAGTGTGTATGTATGTTATATATATGTAAGATCGTAAATAATCCGTATCTGTAATATATATTGTTTTGAGCAGATAACATGCTAGTATAATATACATATATAGTACGTCTCGTTCAACCTAGATGCTACGATCGAGTTAATCTATATGTGTAAATCATTTTGCATATAAAAAAAGCTTGTCAATAGTCGTGTGCAAAAATGTCGCCCCACATAATATGATGTATCAGATATTTTAATTTTTAGGACCAAATTTAAAACATGATTAAGCATATAAAAAAGGTGTGTGTGACAACTTGTTGCCTATATATATAATATCTTGTACGTCCACCCAACAGCACCAGTTCCTATATAGACAGAGAGTTTTCTCTTTAACAACAACTTTATTATTCAAAACACTACTAAATGGGAAGAGCACCTTGTTGTGAAAAGGAAGGACTAAAGAAAGGAAGGTGGACTGCTGAAGAAGATGAGACCTTGATCAAATACATTCAAGCTAATGGTGAGGGTTCTTGGAGGTCTTTACCCAAAAATGCAGGTATATATATACTGATTCACCATAATATACATATTATCATTCAATCTATATATATGGTTTCTACGTGTTAATTAGATCAATTCTATGCTTAGTGATCGTCTGATCGAGTAGTTCAATTTTTATACGTTCAACGTAATTACTGTGGTTAATTAGCTGTTTCCTTCAAAATTTCCAAATCTTTGAACCTGCCCTTGGGAGGGGAACAACAACTGGAAACGGTATAAAGTGATGATCGATGGCTAGCTCTTGTAAGCCATTTATTAGGCGAAACAAGCAAAATCGTTAAATGTACTATATCTACGCTCAAATCTATTTCAAATATATAAACATGTTAACTATCGGCTGTTATATGAAGAATTTTATAGATAAATATTTAAATCGAAATTATTTTCAATATCATTGGCCTACACATGAAAAGCGGGCGCTATGTTAATTAATTTCTGGATCAACTTTTGGAAGCTAGGGCTTTTAAGATGCGGAAAAAGTTGCAGACTTCGATGGATCAATTATCTGAGAGATGATTTAAAGAGAGGAAATATTACTACCGAAGAAGAAGAACTCATCGTCAAGTTACACGCATCCTTGGGAAATAGGTAATCTATTCAATCACGTACTCTCTCTTAATTCTATAAATATACCTAAATTAAGTGTGTGTTCACTAAAATTTCATGCTAATTCTCATTTATATCTTTTTTTTTTTGGATTACCTAATAAGACCACTCCTAGTGGTGTTCGTCACCTCTCGTCGGTTTGAATCCAACGTAGTGACGCCGATGTTACGGCATCGTCGGTTTGGCTCGTCGCGTTTTTTCGTAGGAAATCCGACGGGTCTTTTTTTATAGTGTATTAAACTAAATGTAAATTGCTAGATGTGGGACCCAAAATTAAAGTGACGGTGTCATTGATGGTGACGCTGACGTGGCTCAGTCGGTTTCAGTCAGTTTTAGTCACCATTGGGAGTGGTCTAAGTATTCTAGTTGAGAAACGATAACTGGAATAATGCAATAAACTAAGTACTGAGATGCTGTAAACTCAGCAATAACTCTCCGGAGCATGATTTCGTGGGATTAATTAACTGCATAAGGAATTGAATGAATGATCGAACGGTTGCATGCAATAAATACTGTGTTTGTATATTTTCCGGCCTTAATTTTGGTGGCCGAAAGTCACATGTATATACATGGTCCTCACGTACTTACTAGCTACTCGAGATCAAGTGTAAATAGACCAAAGTACCATGTACTATACGATCTTGATTTAGAGGTTAATATTCAAATCTACGGATCCAAGTACAAGGACCATGAATGCATAAAGGTGTATAGATACACAATTTACATGTGGAATTCAAAGCCACTCAATACTACCAAGTACATATATACAAATAAGTGTATAGTACGCGGTACGTGCATACGTATATAGGCAGTTTATAATGTTGTTAATACTACAACAAACGGATCAATTCGATAAATTCGTTTTGGATTGAATAATCACATTCGAAGTACTATAAAATAAATACGAAATAGGATTAATCTTTTGCTTGTTCACTAAGGCCGGTTTGATCTTCAGCCAGTGATCGAATCGTTTTATTGATTAAAAATCTACATATGTTTTTAAAAATTGAAAGTAAGGCCTTGAAACTTCAACATAACTAAAAGCATAAATCACCACGCTTTTAAGTGTTATCTGCATTTTGAAGTATAAACTCTTTACCTATTATTGAGTGCATGTGAACTTTATTTACACGTTTATGGTGAGTTACATAATTATTGTTCTTTACAGATTACATACTTCTCATGGATCTATAAATTGTACTCCCTCCGTCCCAATTTAATTGTCCACTTTCGTTATGCACACAGTATAAGAAAAGTACATTGATTACTGTGCTGCCAATTTGATTTCATTATTCTCCACTCAAATGTTTTCTGATTGGTTGAAATTGAAAGTGGACAATTATTTTGGGACATCACAAAAAGAAAAGATGGACAATTAAATTGGGACGGAGGGAGTAATAAAATAGCATATATAGGGAGAATTGTATTTCAGATCTTTTTTAGTGAGTTTTTATATTGAATGAAATATATTTACTAGCTACATCTTTAAATTCTAGATGGTCTGTGATAGCTAGCCATTTACCTGGACGAACAGATAACGAGATCAAGAACTACTGGAATTCTCATTTAAGCCGCAAAATATACAGATTTTTGAGAGCTAAAAACAGTTCAACAGTAACTGCAATCGACATAACAAACATCGTTGAAACAAAGAGAAGAACTGGTCGTGTAAGTCGTTGTGTCGCTAAAAAGTATAACAAGCATAAGGTGGTTAATCATGTCAAGTCAACATCACCACCTACTAGCAATCAATCATCCCTACAAACAATACTAAATAAAGAGAAAACAATTAATGATCAAAAAATGGGAATTAATTCATTTTCTGTTGAGATAAACGACACAGAAGATCAAGAATTGGGACCAACTGAAGTAGGGTTTCAAGAAGATGATGAATTAATGGATATCAGCAAGTTTTTAGGAAGTGGGGCTACAGATTCATCAGATGGGATTTTGAGCCTTCAAGAACAGGAACTAACAGAAAAGATATTAGAAGATACGAGTGTCGAATGCACTAAAAACAATGCGATAAACGACGACGAGATGTTGAGATTCAGTTCATCAGAATCTTTAGGCTTTTGTTCTTATGAAGAAGTTGGGTTCGAAAATGATGGAGATGATATTATGCTTTGGCTTTGGGAAGATGATTGTCCTAAGTTACATAATTATTAGTGATTTTTGGTTATTTTACTAATTAGTTTTGTATTAATAGTTTGTAATAAATTACTATCGAAAAAAAAAAATGGTTTGTGATGAATGCATGTTGGACGAATTATGACGATTCATGACTTACTTGCATTAATCCATATATATAATTAGTTAATTACTCGCAGTTTAAAAGTACAAATGTACATGCGATTATTAACTAGCTATAAGGTGTGGTCGCATTATACTGTTATGGAAGTATGATAAGTAGCCATCATATTTTGTCCGACTATCATTTATTATAAAGTGGTCACATACTATACTATAGTTATATTGTTTGGTAGGCTATTAAAGTATATAGAGTATTAGGTAAGTGCTCATATATACATTATGTTGGCAAAATGTCACTATATTCATTAATGAAAAGCATCGTTAATTAGAAAAATATATGAATATAGAAGAGAGTTAAATCATTACAACAATAAATTAAAACAAATTAGGCAATTGTAAATGTAGTGATCGGAGCAAAAGGAGTAGAGCGTTTTATTTTTAACATTTTCGTCCAAGAACACCGAGAACTCGGTGTTCTCCACTCTCCCAGAAGTTCTTCTCGGTGTTATTCTTCGGTGTTCTCCACTCTCCCAAGAGGTCTTCTCGGTGTTATTCTTCCGGAGTTCAGAATCAGGTCTTCTCGGTGTTATTCTTCCGGAGTTCAGAATCAGACGCTAAACCATCGATGCTAACTTTTTTTTCTTTTCCTTTTATTTGATTGGCTCAAAAACATTTTTCAAGGCCCTTTTAACTCCCAAGTTGAATATTGAACATCTCCTCTCAAAATCGTAACGAGCTAAACACGTAGTGAACCACTTCCCATGCTCTTATGTTATGTGAGTACCACATGTGAAGCTTATGTGATTACAATAGTTGTGCATGCGTAAACACGTGCAATACAAATTTATTATGATATCAAATCAAGACTCACTTCTATATGCTTCTTATCTTAAATTATACATAAGAAAGAGTAGATGATGTCATCAAAAATTCAATTAGCCAATAGGATTCAATAATTTTACCAAATTAAATTAGCTAAAATTAAGGATACGATGACATCATTTATTATTAATAATTTAATTATAAAAATGTATTTCTATAAAATACTCTATTCCTACTCCGTTACAAATTAGTGAATTTCGGGTTTTTTTTAATTTTTAATATAAAATCCTTGATTTGATTAATTAGTAGATACGGAATATTTTTTCGTAGTTACAGTGATAATACCTCTATTCCTATTCCCTTATAAATTAGTGAATTAAGTTTTATTAAAATATAAACGTACCCCTGATTTAATAATTAATAAATCTATGCTTTCTTAGTTACAATATATTTGTTATTTGTTGTGATATTTATTAAATCAGAGACATATAACTTGATGCCAATCAAAATCCTTTATTTTTACAATATTCATTTGAAACTTTAGTGATGTACTATTAGTGATGTTTGCATAGTGATGTTTTGCATAGTGATGTTTCTATAAGACTATATTTAGTTTAATTATTTTAATATTTAGTGAGTTCTCATTAACTTGGATACTAAAAAAAACTTGGATCACTTTAAATGCGAAGGCAAAAATTACATTTACCTAACATGACTTGAATTTTATTTAAGACAAATGGATTGTATAAACCCTAACTTTATAAAAATATTCAAAATAATGATTTTGGGTCAGAATCATACCTTAATCTTGATGTAAAGATGATTTAGATGCAAAAGAGATGAAAAGATGGAAGATTTGAAGCAATATAACTGTTACTTTATATTACCACTTCGATCTTATTTAATATTGACATCCTTAGATTTTGACATATCTTTTAAACTTCTTATTTGCAACCGAACATGATTTCTCATCTTGGATTCAGCATAAGAGCATTCCAAACGTTTTTGTACATGATCGTTAATCGATAGTTTATTATACAAATATTGCTAATACTTTATTTTCAATGGAACATTTATAGATAGAACAAAAAAAAAATTCTATAAATCAATTTTTCACCCATTTATCGAAATTTTGAAAATCTATTATAATATCATACTAAAAGTAAATACCCCGTGTGTATACACGGGTCTCAGAGCTAGTACATATGAAAAAACTGAACATTAAATAAAAAATAACCAAATTAAATAGAACAAATTATTATCAAGTGACGAATCTAAATATATACGTAAAATTAGGATCTTCAAGACCAATGAAACATGGGCATTGCGATCGAAAAACTTCATCCCAGATTGAGAGTGGATGCCATTGCTTTCACCACATACAAAGTAGTATCCCTTCCATTTGTTAAGCTTAGACCATCCGTAACCATAACACCAGAACGCCACTTTTTCAGGTGCCACATCAGCACCACATCAGCATAACACCATAATACCATAACACCCCTAATCATAACACCAGAACGCCACTTTTTTTTTATTTTTCGTCGATTTAAACACCAGAACGCGTAATTTATCCTCGTTATCCGACGCAGAACGCCGTCCAGAACGCCGCGTTACCGGCATTCTGGCGTTGTGGAGGTTGAGAACGCCATCCACCTAAGCGCGTTACAGATGGTCTTAAGCACAAACTCAAACCTTTGTCCAGTTGTCCTCCACCTCGTGTTGTTTTCACCACTTGTTTCACCCCTCTCAAATCACATTTTAAGAAGCTCCACAGGTTTGGAAGCAACTAAACTCTGTGCGGATCAAACTTGAACATTGCGATAATTTAACATCAATATTTTCAACATTTATTCAAGCTAAAGGGTAAAATGGGCACAACCAATATTATATACACACAAGTTATAACCAGTTGATCTACATGCAGGGGCAGATAGTACTAGGCCGGGAGGCAGTTTCCCCCTCAACAATTCTATACGATATGTACTGGTTATTTAATATTTTGGCTGATAATTGTATTATGCCCCCCTTAAAAGTGAATTTCTTAATAATTTAATTCGACTGTTCAAGTTTGCCCAGTGATAATAAATTTCTAACTCCTCCCTTGCATGCCTGCATGCGTGTTACCATTTATAAACATTATTTTATGATGGTTTTTGATATTATAGTTTTGTTTCCACTAACAATAAGTAGGGTTTAGACTATAGATTACTTAGGTGCCATAACTAGTTGTTACACTGTAAACAAAAACCAACAAGATACAAGTTTCACAAGCACAACGCTGATACTTACCAAAAGTGTCATCAAACAAAAACCAACAGAATACAAGTCTCCCATTCAGTGTAGTTAGAACCAAAACGCCAGTTATCGGGCCCACTGGATGAAGACTATAAGCTGCTGGTTTCGTTACGCAGCTTCACTTTCATGATGCTGCTTCCTCAGGAGTCCTAGTTGTCATTTGGTCAACTGCATGAACAACGTTTTGCAAATCCTCCCTGACTATAAGCTGCTGGTTTCGTTACACAGCTTCACTTTCATGATGCTGCTTCCTCAGGAGTCCTAGTTGTCATTTGGTCAACTGCATGAACAACGTTTTGCAAATCCTCCCTCATCTGTCAGCAGATTTTCCCTCATAAGCTGTGGATATGAATCAATAATGCTGCAAAAAAGAGACCAAGGTTTCGAATTTAACTCAAAAAAGAATAGAATACAACAATGTGTACGTATGTGTGTTGCTTATATGTTGATGATAACAGCATGCAAGAAAAAAACACTCACACACAATTAAAAATATCACTTAAAAAATGTTCATTTCAATTGACAATTAACTAGATATGAATCATTGCAACATCAACTATAGAACCATTTAGTAACAT
The DNA here is from genome assembly GCA_949592205.1 of Helichrysum umbraculigerum. Lineage (NCBI taxonomy): Eukaryota > Viridiplantae > Streptophyta > Magnoliopsida > Asterales > Asteraceae > Helichrysum > Helichrysum umbraculigerum. Next base: position 140,078,373 of record CATIUR010000004.1, on the reverse strand, counting down.
TTACAGATAAAGGATCAAAGGTCAAGGCACATGTCTTCCACTCCAAATTCTAAGATGATTCTTGCCAGACCTTCATAGCTTCTTCATACACTTATATCTTTCAGTCTTATCAGCAAGGGGTTATCGATTAGTCAATAAGTCCATTTGGGCTATTCCCTTACTTAAAGTCATAACCACTCAAGGGATTTTGGATGTAAGTATCTAATAATGCTAAATAACAATTTTGGATAGTTGGTTTCATACCAGCTAATGAAAAAAAGATTATCAAAGTACAAAACAAATACCTGTTGTAACACCCCCAAATTTGACAGTTTACGGAAGCAATGTTTTGGGTGTTACTAATCAATAATCACAAGCACAAAGGATACAGTGAACGACTCTAAATGAGACGTTCGAAAAGTTATTACATTAATACATAAGTAGTTTCAAAATACAAGCTCGAGTTCAAGTAAAATCCTAGAGATTCTAATACATAACAGTAAGTACAAAAGTAATGTATGTAAATCTCCAAGCTTGTAAATGCATGCGACTCGAGCTATGAAAGCTTATCATGCTGGGCATCCCTACTGATGCTGTGTACCTGAGAAGCATTACTAAAACGGTCAACCAAAAAGGTTGGTGAATCTCACAGGTTTGTAAGTAAGTAAATAGTTTGAACACACATGTAGTATTCGTAAATCATAGCCAGCCAGTAAGTAACGATCACAGGTTATGCTCATCGTTTACTTAAGTTTTAATAAGTGGGTGGTTGCAGGTTATGCTAACCGTTTGATACAATTGCCATGAGCCACCATAGTTGAAGCTTAACGTACAGTAAATATAGGTACCCCCTCATGAATGTAATCCAAAACATTCATACGAAACGAGTAAGAAACGCCCGTTTCTACAGGAACGGTTCGTGGTAGTGCGTGCTACCCCGGGCGGGGATTGTCAGTCCCATATGGATCCATATACTAAAACTCGCGCTTATCACATAACTAACAACTATGATTAAGGAGGATTTCATTGGATTAGTCGTAAACTCATGAATTTGGCGTATCCGTAATCTCGTACAGTAAGTAAATCATGGCAGCAAGTAAGTTTTGTGTGTTCATGGAAAACAGTAATGCATCTCACCCCTGAGTATAAAACAGTAAAGTAGGGGCTGTAAGACTCACCTGAGTCTGGCAGACAATGCAGTAAGTAAGCAAGTAGTATTCCCGAACTAGCAACCCTTAGCGTCCTAATACGCATAAGGTTTAGTAAGTAAATGGAATACTTGTAAAGTATCCATGCTAGTTGTTCCCAAACTAGTTAATGTCCATTAGTTTGTTTGTACGTTTGTATTTGTTTGTAAATCGTAGTTTGTATAAAAGTTGTACGGTCCGTTTGTTATCGTTGTGTAATAATAATAATTCCATCCATTATTATTATTTATTCATAGTAGTTGTACAGTTGTAAAGTATACTCGTATAATCGTTTGTTGGTATTACAACGTGTAGTGTTGCGTAAATTCCAATGGGCTTAACCCCAAAGGGTACGAGTGAAACCTCGTAAGTATTCGAGTGTATGTTCGTATCAGTTAACGTGTAATCCAGCACGTAACTAGTGAGTGAACTTGTAAGTTCGTATCGGATGTAATCCCGTGTAATGTACAAGTGTAAGTTCGTTGGAGTGTAATCTCCTAAGTATTTCCAAGTGTAATCTCGTACGCGTGTGTGAGTGAAATCTCACGTTAGTTTAGTATCGTCTTGTACGTATTCGAGTGTTACTGTAAACCCTCAAAAGTATAGTATTTTCATGTATAAGTAGCATCGTATTTGATTTAGTAGTTGAAAAGTGATTCCAACACTTAGAATATATTTTGTTTTCTGATCTGGGCTATCTGCGAGACAAGTCTTGTGTCGCAGACCGTATGCGACATAAGGTCTGTGTCGTAAGGATTGGTTCGGATTTAGTGTTTATGCGACACAATGGTTGTGTCGCAGACAAGGGTACGACACAACGATACGACATAGTCGTTGTGTCGCAATCAAGCGATGGGTAAACTTTGTGTCGTAGATGATACGACACATAGTGCGACATAAGCGTTGTGTCGCATACATTGCGACATAACGTGCGACATAACATGTGACACAGTGTTGTGTCGCATGAAATTTTGGTCCGATGCGACACAAGAGGTCTGTTCGGAATTTAAGTTTCCGAAAACGTATTTTCCGGTTTCCGTTGGGTCTAGAACTTTTATACTAGTTTTAATATGTTGTAATGAGTCCATAGTAATTATTGATATTTGTTTTTAATGTTGGTGGTGTCGTTTTCTTTAAAATGACCAAAACCGACATTTCCGTTAACGTGTTCAAAAACAAGTTTAAATTATATATTTGGACATTACTAAGCTAGGGGAACAATAATCTAGCAAAATAATTAATATCGGAAAAGTTTGCGAGTCGCCGGAAAACTTACAAAGTTGTCGAAACGAGAAACCGAAAAGATGAACGCGTAGCCCTCGTTCTCGTGATCACTTTTCTCCAAACAATCTAGGGGGTTGAAGGTCGTTTGATGGTGGTTTTGGGGTGGTGTAGGCGGCGGTGGAGGGTGGAGAGAGGGAGAGAGAGTGAGCTAGAGAGAGAGAGTGAATGTGGAGTGTGGGTTTTGGTTTGCTTATTTTGCAAACAAAAGAAAGAAATGGGGAGGGGGTAAGGGCCGGTTGGGTGGGGCCACCATAGTGTGGTCTCACCAAATTTCGTTCCCTTGCGTTTGCGCCTCGTGTGGTGTTCGTTTCCCCGGTCGTTTAAACGTGATAATCATTTTATACGCGATTAATTATACATTTAAAAATACGAAATAATATCCGATAATTTAGTTGAAGTATTTTACCAAATTAATTGTTTTTAAGTTATAAAATATAACTTTGTTTTGTTTTGTCGGTTGGTCGAGTTTTTCGGAGAGTTCGGTAACGTTTTGGTTAAAACGTAAGTTTTCGTTATATTATAAACATAATATAAAGTAGTAGTCAAAGTAATTAAATAATCTCACATTATTTAATAATTGTTTTACAAATGTCCGCAAGTTTGTATAATTGTTGTTTCATACGATATGTACGAATCGTATACGCGTATATATATATATATATATATTCCATCCATATATATATATAATAAGTAAATAACGTATATAATCATATTTCATATTATATATAAGTAATAAACACGTAATTAGGGAAAATTTAAATTGGCCCTAAATTTGGGGTTGTTACACCTGTTCACCCCTTTGTAAATATGAATCAAGAGGTCATTACTTTCATCTTTTAAAACATCTCCCATTTCTCCCAAAAAGTGTCCTTTTTGTCATTTTATCCATCGATAACGTAAACAATCAAAAGCTGTCAAACAGTCAGACATCTTATTTAAGTAATTCTTACATCTTCAACAAGCAGAAGCACACCCAAACGCTATCTCTTATGACCTGTTTTGTTACAGTTGATTATGCGATTCTAACTACTCAGTATCACTTTGAAAAGGCATGTCATCTACACAACCCCTTAATGTGTAAAGATTCGATGTACAACATTGATGGAAGAAATCCACAACAGAGTCCATCTTAACGAGGGTTGGGATGTTGATTGTTGAACACCCTGGCAATTATTAGTGGAACCTAACATGTGATAACTCAAAGGGGTTAGTGTCTGGGAATGTATCAAACTTTGACCAAATGTCTATTGTGCGTACCCAACTTACATTTGCTAATTTTAATTCATCCAACTTTCAAAAAAGATGTTTTGATGTATTTTGATGGCGCGTCGATGACATGTCACTCTCTCCGTATGCCACATGGCACACTATACGAATGACACGCCATCAAAATACATCAAAATATCCTTTTTGAAAGTTGGATGCATTAAAATTAGGAAATGTAAGTTGGGTACACGCAATAGACATTTGGTCAAAGTTTGGTACATTCCTAGACACTAAGCCCTAACTCAAAAGGGTACCTAACTACTTATGTGTGAACCTAACTCTATGTATAGGTTACTATTGCAACCCTTTTATATACGCAAGTCAATATACAAAACCTTTGTTGTTCATATACTAGGAAAATAAAGGTTAATATGATGTTTAGTCATTTAAAAAATAGATGAGCTCAAGAAAATATGCAACTTTTGAATTCAAACTTCTGTTTCGATTCCACTATCTATATCTTTTAGGGCTTAGTGTCTACTGTAACACCCGCCAAATTAGGACTAGTAATTAGTGCCTAATCATACGTAAATACATGTAATTAGTTCTGTGTTAGGCTAATTTATGTATCGAATTATATATATTGATTGTTGAATATATACGAAAATGCGATTTGGTTAAATCGTACGCAATTTAAATCGAATGTATTTCGATTTAATTTAATACGGACGTTGGTGACCAATTTTGTTAAATAACGCTTTTATATCAAAAATATTATTATGATAATATTTCGTATTCATTCGTATCGTACAAACAGAACTTACACAATTTAAAATATTAAAACGCGCAAACTAAATAAACAAACTTACATTTTATAACTCAAATATAAATTGATTTGTAAAGTATTTAAATAAAATATCGCGTAATAAATTGTATTTTAAAACTTACCACTTAATATGTAAAATAATTAATTAACGTTTAAACGACGGAGTAAACGAACACCGCACGGAACACGAACGCGGGACGAAAATGGGGCTCCAAAACCCCACTCCCCTCCCACTTTCTTCTCACTTTCTCTTTTTCCTCTCTCTCCTCTCTTTCTTTTTCTCTCAAACAAATCACCACCAACATCACACTAAATCGCCAAAAACTAGCATCAAACGACTTCGGATCTTCAAGATTTTTAGAGATTCACGACCACCACGCAACGATCTATCTTTCTATCTTTCCGAAATTTCATTTCGGCGATTTGTAAGTTTCCGACACAACTCCGAAAACTCCTGTTTCTAAGTATTATCACTTGCTAGTTGTTTGTATAACCTTGTAATGTCCTAAAATGGGTTGGGTAAAAATATTAGGCTGATCGATGGCCGGAAAATGCGTTTTTGAAGTTGAAACTCCGATCAGATCCCGAACGTCACATTTGGCCTGGAGCAAATGCGACGCAGCGACTTATGTCGCACGAATCCTTGACGTCGCATATAGCGACGCAGCCTATTACGTCGCATTGACTTGCGAATGTCGCACATAGCGACGCAGACCTTAACGTAGCAAACTTAACCAACGTCGCATTAGCGACGCAGCACCCTACGTCGCATTGAATTGCGAACGTCGCAAAATGCGACGCAAACACTCACGTCGCACCCAACGTCGCACAAACCAGAAAACACAGATTTTCACTAAGTGTCGAGACCCTAAATTTTATCACTCAATTTCACCCAATTTCAAGTCCAGATGCGTTTTTCCTTAAAGCAATATAGTAGAAATAAAAATTTTCCAAGCTGACCTGGCAGCTCGACCCCAGCCAGGGGCTCTGCCCCTTGGACCCCGCCAGGGGCTGCCGCCCCTTGGACTCCGCTACCAGGGGCGCTGCCCCCGGACCCCCGTACTTAGATTCCGTAACGGCTTCTAAAAACACAATCAAAACACATTTTTCAAGTAAAACGCCACGAAATCAAAATAATAATAGTTGAGATTAATATTACAAATCCGTCACCAACGGGCCGTACACCTTTCAAACACTTAAACGTATTAACCAAATAGTGGAGATTTGGACATTATAGTTGAATGAACAACTACAAGGGTGATCTTTTGAGATACCCAATCATGATTATAACCATCGCGTGTCGTGGACACCCTCAGGTTACAAGTCTTTGGACTTCATACTCGGCTAATCAACTTACGTTTGTTTAAACGCTTTTAGACTCAGGTGAGTCTCATAGCCCCTCTTTTTACTGTTTTACTCAGGGGTGTGCTATATTGCTCAATTTTAACATGTGAACGCAAGTACAAACATTTCATATACTACATGAGTTTTTCGAAACTAATCATTTAAAGTCCTCCGTCAGCATAGTTGTTAATACGTTGTAGCGTGAATATTAGTATATGGTACCATATAGGATTGACCCACCTCGTCCGGGTTAGCAAGCACTAACCGGGTAAACGGACGTACTAATATTTGGGAAGACGAATGTTGATTAGGCATTCGTGGAGGCACCTCGCCCGGAATTCTCTATAGGGGACCCGGCCCTCGAGTTAAGCTCAACTATGTGCTCATGGCTGTATACACGTTGACTATCATTTAATTGCTGGATGAAATTCATTATTTAAATCTTGCGGTTCATACTATAATAACTGATTTCAAACCTGTGAGCTCACCAGCTTTTAGCTGACCTTTTAGCATATATCGCAGGTACCAAGCAGTAGGATGTTTCTGCTTCAGGACTTTAGCTCGAGTCAGCACACAGACGATTGAGATTTTCTTGCATTAGTATATTTTGTACAAGTACTTATGTACTGAAATCTCATTTTAAATTAAACTCGAGCTATGTAAAGCTTTAAATGTTGTAAACATTTCAATTATCAATATATTTTGTTAAAACGACGCATATAGAGTCGTTTACAATATATCCTTGTGCTTTGTTATTGATTAGTAACACCCAAATCAAGCTTCCGCAAACCATTAAATTTGGGGGTGTTACATCTACAAATGTATCCAACTTTGACAAAAAATCTATTGTAAGTATCGTCCTTTACGCGTCCCTATTAATTGTATTTAACTCGTAAAAATGCCTAATTAATGTATGTAACCGGATATAGCAGGTAATTTCAAATTTTTAGCCGGTTACCACACTTTTCCGGTCATCTTCTCGGGTAAGATCAAGTTTCCAGTCATCTTTTTCGGCGAGACTAATTATCCGGTCATCTTCTCCGGCGAGCATTATTTTAGGATTGTTAGATATGAATCAAAAATACAATTGATTATGTGAATCATGAGTTACATATGAAACAAAAATACAAATTGATTATGTATATCGTGATTACATTGTCAGGGTTATTCGTTGTCGCAGGAAAACGGACATACAGCCGACAACGATAGTCGGTGTGATGGTGCTTCCATTCGTTGTCGCCGGAAAACGGATATGATTCGTTGTTGCCGGAAAACGGATATGATTCGTTGTCGCCGGAGTCGATTGAATCAGTTTTGAGCAACATCGATGGCGGTGTGATGGTGCTTCCAGTTGGTTTCTTTCTGTGATCGTTATACACATGAGCAACTAGGATGGTGGTGGTGCTCTCGATGGATGAAGGTTGTAGCATATTAGGAAAAAAATAAACATCGACTTCCTTCTTGTTTTTTACAAAGATGAGCAATGGGTGAGATGCGATGATAATAGAGCAAAGAAACGGAAAGATCAAACCTTAATTTCAGGTGGCCGGAAAAGATGTCAATTGGCCGGAAATTCGCCGGAGAAGATGACCGGAGATAAAGTATCCGGTTAAGGTTTTGACAGGTCACCCAATACATTAATTAGACATTTTTACGAGTTAAATACATTAAATAGGGACGCGTAAAGGACAATACATACAATAGGTATTTTGTCAAAGTTGGATACATTTGTAGACACTAAGCCCTATCTTTTATGTCATCTTGAGTAATTTCTAACTTTTTAACGCATTAAAAGAGATCTACATATATATATAATCCTGATTAAGGGTGATAGACATTTCCCTTCTGAAATGATGATGGCAAGGGGTGACACTAATTACTCAAACAAAGAAGCCAACTTTATCATAAATTCCAAGAAAGAGCTAATAACAAACATACATTCAGTTCCTAAGATAATTTTAGCCAACGATTTTCAAAACCAACATAATCAATATATATGTTTAGATTAAGGACTCAAGGCGTATAAGATAACAAAAATGCAACCAATCTTGAGTTCTGGACTTCTGCATATTGAATTAACATGTAAATTGGAATGCAAGATCACCCAACATGTCTTCCATCAACATAAGCATCATGCACACTTACTAACTCAGATTTAGATTTTTCCGTAATCTGTCCGAAATCCATTATTAACAATAGGCAATATAATAGGGTTAATAATGATTTAATCATCAAAGTTTCACTTTTTTTTTTTCGTTTTAACCACTCAACTTTTTTTCTCATGATTTAATCATTCAAGTTTGCATTAACTTATTGGTTAACCATTATATTTTTGAAAGTTGAATGATTAAACTGAAAAAATTAAAAAGGGCAAAATCATTATGTAAGATAAACTTTAGGGATTAAACCATTAAATTTTGTAAAGTATAATCAAACTTTAGACTTAAACCATCAAAATTTTGAAACTTCGAAGATTAAATCATTAGAATAAAAACTTGAGTGGTTAAAACGAAAAAAATGTGTAAGTTTGAGGATTAAACCATTATTAACTCTTAACAATATGCAATTAAATTGGATTAAATTTCTCACATTTCTCAAATTCCATTTCAAATTTAAAAACAGGGGTTTGTTCTTTGAAAAATATCACAAGGGCGTTTTTTTTTTGGATAAAATCACACAGCCGGGTTTACTTAACAAAAAAATCTCACCAAAACGGTTTTTTATTTTTTTACACAAAACCAATTCTGTTAACGAGTGTCAATTCCCAAACTCGTTCGTTTTTATAAATTACAACGATATAATCGGATATATATACTAAAATAATTAGGGTTTCAAATTCAAAAATATCAAACCCTGATCGCATCAACGGAGAATCAGTTGGACCAGAACCGTTTACCGGAGAAGTAACTCCGGCAACGAATCTCCGACTACTATCATATGAATCAAGGGTTTGATAATCTGTTGATTCCCTAATTTGCTCACTGGTAAATTAGGTTAACGATAGATGAAAATCGATAATGGCGAATATCTTTTACATTGAAATTATTGTGTGCCATAAGCATATGAAGCTGTAATATTTCGGGTTATGTAAACTGGATTTTTTTTATTTTTACAGTTTTTTTTTTCTTCCCGGCTAAAGACAATTTATATTATAAATAACTTCAACATTGTTGAAGAATAAGAACATACATGTTTGGAGACTTACGAACCTTGTAAGTGACTAAATATCGAACATTAGAGCCCATATATAAACCTACCTAAGCTACATTAAAACTTCAAGACCATGATAACTCATGATAACTCGACATAATAGGAACTTCGAATAATTTGGTTCCATTGAGTTGTGCCCCCTTTGAACTTATTGAACTTATTATGATCTCCAATTACAATCCCCCTTCGAATAATTTGGTTCCATTGGGGTCGTGTAACATTTTTAGTCTATAAGTTTATAATTTCTGTCATTTTAGTCCTTTAGCATTGATGTGATTTATGTTCACAAGGATAAGTAAAATATTGAAATGGAACTAGAAAAAATTCACATCTAAAACTTAGGGAAAATAATCAGTGATGTTGAGCCTACACAGTTGAAAGGTTATGTTAGTGTCAGACGAGGGAACATTTATGTAAATATAAAAATGTTATAGGATCAAAAAGATAAAATGTATAATTTTATTTGTTTTGTGATTGATTAACATTACAATTAAATTGTAATGTCAATATTACAAATGATACATAGAAATTATAAAATCAAGACTCACATATGTTTCTAACATACGAAACACTTAACACTAAATAAAAGTAATTAATGTGTAAAACAAATTATTTTGTGACGATCGATTCAAAGTACATAAAAATCAGCATCTTCAAAACCAACGAAACATGGGCATTGCGAAAAACTTCATCCCAGATTGACAGTGGAAGCCCTTGCTTTCACCACATGCAAAATAGTATGGCTTCCATTTGTTAAGCACAAACTCAAACCCTTCTCCTCCACCTTGTGTTGTTTTCGCCACTTGTTTCGCCCATCTCAAATCACATCTTAAGAAGCTCCACAAGTTTGGAAGCAAATAAACGCTGTGTGGATGCGTATTGTTTTCACTTGGTGGATCAAACTTGAATACTGCGACAACATCAATATCAATTTTATTTGTTGCGTGCTTAAGGGTAAAAAGAATGGACACAACGTACTATGATTCATAGATTATAAGTTATAAACAGTTTATAAGAGTCTTACTTTTTCCAAAACATTATTTTACGCAGTTTTTTAGTGTACTTATTATTTTCCGCGAATAATTAGTAAGGTTTAGACTAGTTAGCTGGACCAGTTATAATTAACATTGCAGGTTATTAACGTTTTGTGACGGTTTATACCAGTTTAGTTTTATAACTAGGCGTGACTTGTGACTATAAACTGTAAACAAAACACAACACGATATATACAAGTTTCACATGTACATGCACTATGTGGATACTTACCAAGAGTGTCATTAAAGAAGAACGGGGCACTCTTTGTAGCCCATTCGGTGTAGTTAGAACCAAAACGCCAGTTATCAGACCCACCAACGATGATCTTCCTAGAATTTTGAGTAGGATTCGGCTGTCTAGGTGGCCAGTTCGTATAATTAAACCCGAAGTTCCAATTTTGGGGACCTTTTTGTAAATCCTTGTTGCTCAATCCTATAACAAACATTGAAGCAATCAAGAGTAGTAGAAAGAACAACTGCTGATGGTTCAAAGCCATTTTATGTGATTTAACTCTTGGATTTATCAAATCTTAAAGAATTTGAAGAAATGAAATTTGTTGAGTTGGTGAGTTTGTGAAGTTGAGACGAATCGATTTATATAGGTAACTCAAAGAAACTGTTGTGTGTTTGGCCGTTTACCATGATATATTTTTTAATGTATATATAAGAAAATTTTACTTCAGAATTTATTTAAAAAATATAGTAATTTTGATAATTAGCAAGAAAGTAATTAGACATGGAATTGAGCCTACTTTTGATTTTGGTGGGTTGGTATTGTAAGTTTGAAATATTGTTTACTTTGAAACGTTCTTGCATTTCTTTCCAAGTCTCCCACTTCTTAATGCTGATCAATTCAATTTTAAAATTTTAATGTACTAAATACTATTTATAATTATTCTCTGTTCAGTGAATACGTAGATATAATTTGTTTCATTATGATTTTAATTAAATATTCTGATTCTTGAACTTTTTATCGTATAATAAGATTAATCATAAATGGACGTACCATAATCTTCATCTTCATAATAACCTATTAAAATTAGCCTGTAAAAAGGAAAGAAGGAATATCATATCATACTTTAATAATAGTATAAATATAAAAGTAAAGTTATATCAAATGTCAACGTACCTTCATCATTTTGTGGAAATATTTCGGCCGATATTGGTTTGGTCCATTCAGATGTTTAGTTTGATGATGATGACGTTACTATGACATCATCCATGAATATAGACTATTTGTCGGGAGCATAGTTGTTTATAATCTTTTCTCAAATGTTTTCTTACATACTAGCACAATACCCGCGCAATACAGCGATGAAAGTGGTGATGGTGGATGAAGGTGCGAGTGAATGTTTTAAAATAAAAACATATTGTACTCCGTCCGTCTCATTATAAATGTCCACTTTGATATTTAACCAATCAAAAAAGACTTTAGTAGGTAGATTTTATATTTGCTAGATGAAAAGTGTAGTCAGTGGAGAATACGTAGTATTTAAAAATAATAGATAATGGGATAGGGGTATTAATGGAAGTGTAGTTATTAGAGAATAAGTAGTAATGATAATAGATAATGGGATAGGGGTATCAATGAAAATGTAATAAATAAGTCAAGGGTAATATTGTCTTTTCCATGTATTGTGTACCAAATTAAGTTATGGTGGAGATGTTTTATATATAATGAAGATGAAGATATAATATATAATATGTTAACCATCTTCATCACTTTTGTTTAAGTAGAAAAATGTTTTTTCAGTATCAAACCTTTAACAAATTATTAGAAACTAGCTGTTAACCCGCGCGATGCAGTGGAAACAGATCTTCATCTTGATCTTAAGATCTTACGATTTTACAATCCCCGTGAATGAAAACGATCCAGATTTTACATAGGATCTTAAAATCATAGGATCTGTTTAGGATCCCGATCTCATGTCTATTTTGAGCATAGGATACTACGATCTCGATCTCGATCTCGATCCGATCTTAGTTAACATGAATTTATGAGTTAACATAATATAAATTAGTTGTGACACCCGACAAAATTAGGACATTTTTTGTACCCAACCGAAACGTTATTACATGTATTTAGTTTTATACTAGGCTAAGTACTTGTAACATTATGTATATATTTGTATACACGAACGTAATTAATCGTAATTACGCAAAACAATCGGATGGATTCCGATTTATGCGGACGTTGGTGACATATTTTATAAATGACGTAAAACTATTTCGTAATTAAATAGTGGTTTTTTACTTGTATATTATTATTGTGTAATAATAATAATACGAAAAGTAATACGTTTCGTATAAAACATAACCGACACAACGAAAATGCGCGAATTAAACCCGACAACCGAACGAAACCCAACGAATATTTAAATAACTGAAAGTGAAGTATTTGAAAGTGATCATTCAACTTTGTGACACCCGCCAAATTAGGACTAGTAATTAGTGCCTAATCCTATGTTAATACATGTAATTAGTTCTGTATTAGGCTAATTAATGTATCAGAATATATATTGACGAATATATATAAACATGCGATTTGATTAAATCGTACGCTCTTCAAATCAGATGTAATCCGATTCAATTAAATACGGACGTTGGTGAACAATTTTATAAAATAACGTGAAATTATTTAATAACAATATTATATCCAGAATATTATTTTTATATATTATTACAATTTCATTTCGTATCGTACAAATAATGTCTACACGGTTAAAACATTAAACGCGCAAACAAATCTAAGTTACATTTTATAACCCGATTATTAAATACTTGATGAAATATTTCAAGTAAAATAACAAATAAATTTGCGTATTCTAAAACACCAATTAAACGAGTAAAATGAATATTTAAACATTTAAACGACCAAGAAAACGAACACCGCACGGAACACAAACACGGAACTAGAAGGTGGAGACCCACACTCCGGTGGGCCCCCCACCGATCAGCCAAGGAAAAAGGGGGAAAACCCCTCCCCTTTCCCCATTCTCACCTGTCATTTCTCTTTCTTCCTCTCTTTTTCTCTCAAACACAACCACACCACCATCTCACTAAAATCACAAATTACTACCACGAAACGACACCGGATCATACCACTCCTTTGGAATAAAAAACCACGGCGCAACGATCTACCTTTCCATCTTTTCGGATTCTCCTCGCGTCGATTCGTAAGTTTCTGACAAAACCCGAAATTCTCCGTTTTCACTTATTTTTACTTGTTTGCGGTTTGTTTAAGTGTATAATGTCCATATATGGGTTGGGTAAAAGATTTGGACCAAACGGAAGCCATCCGGCCGATTTTCCGGCCACCGAAACCTGCTCAGTCGCCGATGTCGCATTTGGCTTGGCCCGATTGCGACGTCAGCTGCGACGTCACAAAACTCATCACGATGTCGCACGGTGCGACATCAGTTTCAACGTCGCCTTAATTGGTCGACGTCGCACATAGCGACACAAGCCCCTACGTCGCAATAATCAACAATGTCGCATTTAGCGACGCCACCCACAACGTCGCATTAAATTGCGAATATCGCACATAGCGACGCCATGCTCAACGTCGCAGTCAGGACCTGCGACGTCGCACCCAACGTCGCACAAATCAGAAACTAGAAAACACAGATTTTTACTAAGTGTCGAGACCTGTAATTTATCACTTGATTTTACCCAAATTCAACTCGCAGATGCGTCTTTCACCATAACAATATGATAGAAATAAAAATTTTTCGAGCTGACCTGGCATCTCGACCCCAGCCAGGGGCCAGCCCCTTGGACCCCGCCAGGGGTTGCCACCCCTGGAACTCCGCTAACCAGGGGCGCTGCCCCCGGATCCCCGTCACTTAGAGTTTGCAACGACTTCTAAAACACATCCAAACACACTTTTCAAGTATAACCCCACGAAATCAAAATAATAATAGTTGAGATTATTATTACAAATCCGTCACCAACGGGCCGTACACACTTTCCAAAACTCAAATAAATCAACCAGATCGTAGTAATCTGGACAAATTAATCAACCAAATCGTAGTAATTTGGATAATCAAACCAACCAAATCAGGGTAATTTGGACATCATAGTTGGGCAAACAACTACAAAGGTAGTCTTTTAAGATACCTATGCAATTAATAACCATCGCGCGTATCGGACGCCTTCAGGTTACAAGTCTTCGGACATCAATTCAAAGCTAATCAATTCAAGTTTAAACACTCAAGGCTCAGGTGAGTCTCATGGCCCATATTTTACTGCTTTTCAATCATGGGTGTGATATTATTGCTCGTTTTATTTTACAAGTTGAACGCAAGTACAAAACAAATCAAATACTACATGAGTTACTTCAACTAATCAATTTAAAGCCCTCCATAGCATAGTCTGGTAATACGTAGTAGCGTGAATGTTAGTATATGATATTATATAGGATTGACAATCCTCGTCCGGGTTAGCACGCACTAACTGGTCAAACGGACGTATTAGCATTTGGGAAGACGAGTGTAGATTAGGCACTCGTAGGAGGCAAACTCAGTTGGGTTTCCTTAATTGGACCTGACAACTCAAGTTAAGCTCAGACTATGTGCTCATGGTTGTATAACTTTTATTTTGCTTAATTGCATTTTAAATTCAATTATAAATCTTGCGGTTCATACAAATATGTGTTGACATACAAACCTGTGAGCTCACCAGCGTTTCGCTGACCCATTTTAACATGTATCACAGGTACATAGCAGTAGGTTGGACTGCCCAAGCAGGAATCATTAGCTCGAGTCAGCATTCATACAATCAGATATTTAATTGCATTATTATATTTTGTATAAAGTAATTATGTGACGTAAATCTCTCAATTTCGGAACTGAGCTAATGTAAACATTATTTTGATGTAAACTTTTGTTTTTATCAATACAAGTTCAAAACGACGCATATAGTGGTCGTTCATTATATATCTTGTGCTTTGATTATTGATTAGTAACACCCAAAGTATGCATCCGCTAAACAGTAAATTTGGGGGTGTTACAAACTTAAATTAACATTTGTACCTCGAAAACAAAACATAATAACTAAACACATATACATTTAAACAAATAACTCGAATCGTGGTAAACGACCACGAAACGTAACACGAATTTGGGGAACGAAGTGTGGGAGCCCGACCTAATTGGATCGGCCCATAAACCGACCCAGCCCATTCCCCAAACCGGCACAAACCCTCCCAACTTTAACCCTCCATTTCTCTCATTTAAACACACATACACCTCCATTTCTCTCTAACATCTCTCTATCTTATCCCCCATCTCTCTCTAAAACCAGCTGAAAACAACCACCATCCACCACCCCCACGACCACCGAACACCACCAACATCAACCATCATCATCTACCACCGGTTTTGCAAGAAAGAAGCAAAGGAGGACAAGAATCGAACACAACAGCACCTTCATCATTTCTCAGCTTCTAGATCACGATTTTCTTGTAAGATCCCTTCCTTTTCTCGTTAGTTTTACTTGGATTACACATACATACATGTTAGAGGTTCACTCCTACTGATTATTGTCCTAAACTATACCCAAAAACTCTTTCGAAACACGAAAAACCGTTGGATAAAGCTTTTACCCACTGGACAAAACTTTAACCCGACTTTAAATCGTGATATTTAACTCATAACTTAACCAAATCAGTCGATTCAAGAGCCTAAAACCAAGTTTAAGATGTTAGATTTCGTTTCCATGTGATTTCAAAATTTTTGGTTTCCGTTTCGTACCTGAAAATATTTTTTGAAAAGTACATAGCAGATCTGTCGTCAGAAGACAAATCTGTAGTCAAACTTGGGGTGATGATATCTCAAAGTACACAAGTCAAAACGACATGAGGTTTCTTCCTAGGAACCACAAATTTTGTTAGCTTTCAAAGTAGTATAATCCCGTTTCGTGAAGTTGAGTATAACTCAAGAAATAAATAGATCTTCGAACGTATATCCGAGAAATGTTGCTGTTGGACATAGGGGTAGTCCTTATTACTTTTAAACGACTTAAACACCACTAAAAATTATGTAAAAATATATTTTGAGAAACTAAGACATAAGGGTATATTGGAATATTTTCTCGGAATTTATCTCGAGCCTTTGACTAGTCAAAACGAGCCACGAAAAACGTATAATTTTGAAGAACAAACCCCCGGGGACTGTTTTTGTAATGTTTTAAAAACGATACCTTCGGATTTTTCAAAAATTGTAAAACTTACTTTCTATAAGTTTTTAAACATAAATAAGAGTCGTGTAAAAGTTTCGGGTCAAACCGAGCACGTTTGACCAAATCAACAAAATAGTAACTCAACTCAGACCCGATTCTGCGACACTCGATCGAGAGTCGCAACCCACACTAGCGGCACTAAGTTAAGTGCCGCAACCTATCAAAAACTTGCCACCTGTGACACTAACCCGAGTGTCGCTACCGATCAATTTTCATAACCTGCGTCACTAAATCAAGCGCCACAACATATTCGATTTATTATACTAAGCAGCACTTGATCGAGTGCCGCAACATTTGAGTGTCGCATCATGTGACACTGACTTCGAGTGTCGCCAAATATTACAGAATCACAACTAGCGGCACTTGCCCAAGTGCCGCTATATATTCGAGTGTCGCCGTTAGTGACACTAACTCGAGTGTCGCTACCTATCAGAATTTCATACCTTGCGGCACTGACCTCAGTGTCGCAACCCAAACCGAGTGTCGCCCCTAGTGTTGCACAAAACAGTCTAATTGAAAACATTTAATCATACCAAGTATTGAATTCGCGTAACAACAAACAACTATATATGTTACAACTCGGATACACTCGCTACATACTTTTATAAGTATACAATGAAACAAACATAATAATAATGTCTTTGGGAATTATTATTACAAAACGTCACCAACGGGCCGTACACGTTTTCAAAAACAAATGATAAACATTGGACATAACTAGTTGAGTGGACAACTAGCCAGGATGGTCTTTTGAGACATCTGCTTATATACAACCTTATGCGTTTAGGACGCTAGAAGGTTGCACTTGGGGAAACACTTATATGCTATTTGCAAACGCTTGCTTATAAGACTCAGGTGAGTCTCATAGCCCCATTTTTACTGTTTTTACTTTGGGGTGAGATACATTGCTCTGTTTTGAATGAACACAAGTACTGATAAACTCTTATACGGATTGCATGAGTAACTTTCTAATCCACTAAAGGCCTCTCAATATCATAGTTTCGTTAATTATGGACTTAAGCACGAATATTAGTAAATGGATCCATTTGAGACTGACAATCCCCGTCCGGGGTATTAGCACTACCACGAACCGTTATGTAAAAACGGGCGATTGATATTTGTTTCGTACGACTGTTTTGGATTAGGCACTCGCGAAGGCACCTTACTTACTTATTGTTAAGCTTCGACTATGAGCTCATGGCAATGGTATATACATATTTTCGCATACGTGCAACGCTGATATAATCTTGAAGTTCATACTTACTGTTTTAACTGATAAACCTGTGAGCTCACCAACATTCGTGTTGACCTTTTAGCATGTATTCTCAGGTTCACAAACGGAGTAGGATTTCTCCAGGATATCTTAGCATAGAGTCGCATGGTTTTCACACTGCATTAAAGGAGATTCTCTCGCATCACTTTTGTACTAATGTTATATATGTAATAGAATCTCCCGTTTTATACGCGGACTCTAGGAAATCATATTTTTGGATTGTAAACAATATGTTTCAAACATTTTATCTATGAAAATGTAATTATTTCAAACGACTCATGTAGAGGTCGTTCGTTGTAACTTGGTGTGATGAATTATGATTAGTCGCGCCCCGACTTGACTTCCACTGCATCGTAATTTGGGGGTGCGACATTAGTTGATTTTGTCTAATAAAAGTTTAATAGATTTATCATTTAATCAATTACTACACGTAAAACTAATCAATTCTTCAACTAAAATAGTTTAATACGTGAAAATCTATTTCTTTAATAACAAATATAGTAATCTAAGTCACTATGATAAGTATGAATTAATGTAATAGTGTTTAAACTATAAAAGTTTAATTAATTTGTCATTCATTTGATCTTTTGGATGTATTATAATACACATATATTAGATCATTTCGATCCCGATCTTGTGAAAACTAAAACGATTCTAAGTAAAATCCCGATCTTGACAACCCTGGTCGGGAGTAATTTGTATACCACCGAAATTTATCCGTACACCACTAAATATGTTTTATGGTGTTGTACAGTACAACACCGTAAAACACAGTTAGTAGTGTATGGATAATTTTTAGTGGTGTACATACGCCATACGGATCATCAAACCTATTTGTTTTGGTTTTTTACTTTTTATTTTCATAAAATTAACATCGACAAGCATATATATAGTATATAAATATAAATATCAATGAAATGAAATATATATAAATATAAATATCAAGTGAAAAATGAATAATAAATCTAGGCTCTTCAAGCATCTACGATGCTTTACCCTTCAAAAGGTGTTGCATCTGTGAAAAATACTCTTTTATATCTTTTAAAAATAAAGTTGAAAACAATGAGAATAAACTTTAATATCAAGTTTTTCATCTTGTATAAGCACATCATTAACCAACACTCTAATAAACTAAGGTTGCGTTTGGTTCACTAATTCATACTCCCTCCGTCCCAATTTTATTGTCACCAGACAAAAAGACACGCAGTTTAAGAAAATATAACTATCTCTCTCTTACTTTTTGATAAAATGACAGTTTTACCCTCTACTTTTTACCTATTTTTTTGTCTTATATATATACACTAGGGGTAAAAAAGAACTTTATTTCCTTAAACTTTCTATTTATGGAAGTGGACAATTAATTTGGTACACCTCAAAATGGAAATAATGGACAATAGAAATGGGACGGAGGGAGTAGAATTTTATTAAATTCTATGAAGATGTTTAGTTCACCGATGAATTGAATTGTAAGTCATTAAATCACTATTCAAAAGAATTAATATTTCTCGGAATTCGAATTGACATTTCTTGAAATTCGAATTCATCTGTTGAATCCAAATTCCAGCGGTAAAAATTATGCGAACCAAACTCACTGTAAAAATTATAGGAAGGAAAAAACCAATAACGTTTAGTCTTATTGCGCTGAAAATGTTATTAAGAAAATTAACTGTTTAACTCGTACGCGTGTTAAGTACTATCTTACTAAAGAGATATGTGTAGATATAAGCTTTTTAGCTCTTAATCCGTAAACATTTGGTTAAAAACACCTTTAAAATCCCTAAAATCCAAGAATCTACGTGTTGTGAATTGAAACTTGCATGTAAAGCCCCTTTAGTGACACACCAAGATAAAGAATCTCTAACCTTTAAGCAACCTTTCACCCAAGCTATTCTAAAATGCCAAAACTTGAAACTCATATATGCTTCTTTACTTGTTCATATTATCATCATATCTTTTAAACATTGTATTTCCCATGCCACCTTATGACATTCCCTCAAAACACACAAAACACCTAAACTTACACTAATCCCAACCCCGGAATGGCGGTGACACATGCTGATCTTGCACCGAGTCGTAAAGGGACTGATATCGGAACCAAAACAGGTGTCGTGTTGATGGTGTTCTCGATACTTCTTGGCTTGCTTTGCTTCGTTCTTTGTCTTATTGCGGAGTCAACACGCTCTCAGGTTTTCTATCTCTTTTGTATAATCATTATATCCAATCTAATGCAATTTTTTTTGCTAAAAGCATCAAAATCCACCAGTATCTTTTATAGTATCTTTTTAGCGGGTTGTTTTAATTGTACAAAATAAATTAACTTGGGTCACTCTGTATATAAAACAGAGTATGACACTCATTACCTTTTCATGTTCTCAACTTAATTTACCTTCGATTTTTGTTAAAATTCGGACTTACAGACGGTTCTATGAATAATCTCTATATTCAGCGGTAATGGTAATTATTTCCAAACAAGGAGCAAAAACTGTACGTAAACACGGTTCTACTATGGTGAAAATATTGGTAAATAGTAAATTAATAATACTAAAATGGCGATAATTAATATATATATGCTACTAGAAGTACTCTAGTTAAGTGTTGCTAAGACAGAATTTAAGATTATTTTTTTTCCACATTTATCCTTTAAACTATAAATAATCACCTCATGATATTTGAGTGGTTGCACCTAATCTTACGTGATGTTAGTAGCATATATCATTTTTCCTAATAAAATAGATATGAGGAGTTGTTAACTATAATATAATTTAGATATTAGGGATTGTTCATAGAAGCTGATCAACTTTAACTTAAAACTTTTGTAGTTGATACGAGAGGTAAGTGATGGTGGTGGAGGGAACTCAGAGAAGGGCGAATGTAGATATAGCGGCAACGGAAAAATGCCATTGATCTGTGCCGCAGGTGCATTTCTGTCCCTTGCGGTTGCTATGGTGGTACAACACACACACTTGCTATTATCCGTTAGTAAATCAGACCCCGACCCTAGTCTACTTATGACGTGGGACCCTCTCGGTAATGACCACCTCAGCACGCTTACTTGGCAAGCAGGATTTTTCTTCATCACCACTTGGTACGTCCAATAAACTCGTTACAAACTTACAGTATATCACTTGTTGCTAATTGCTAAAAAGTTTATTTTGTCTGTTGTTATAGGATATGTTTTTCGGTTGGAGAAGTTTTGTTGTTAGTGGGACTAAGTGTTGAGTCAGGGCACTTAAAAGGGTGGTCAACTCCGAGGCCTAATTGCTTCATTGCTCGGGAGGGGTTATTCTCTGCGGCTGGGGTTTTGGGGATTACAACGGTCTTTCTTGCTTCTGGTTTATCTATGACGGCTCTACGCGCTCAATGGCTATTACAAGATCAAGAAAATGTTCGTCAACAGGTTATCGAAACGTCAATCCTTCATTCATCTCCACCAAGATTGTCAGGGGATCGAATCATGGCCGTTGGTGGCGAAACTCCGATTGTTAGACATGATCTATACCATGAGCCTGGATTGATCGAGTATTTAAGGGCTTTTGATAAAATTATTTGACTTTTTTTTTTCTTTTTTGTGACTCGACAATTAACTTGTTCATAAATTGAGTGGAAAAACAGAATGGACATAATAGTTGTATATAGATTTTGGACAGAACATTTACTGCCTAGTGATTGTATATTTTGAGCTTGACCGGATATAAATGATAGAATAATTAGTACAAAGCTGCAAAAAGAAAATAGTATTCTTTATATTTGGACATACACGATGAAAATGTTATATTTCTTGAAATGGAAAATAACAACTCTATCCCTTATATTTTTATCTTTCAATATACACAATACACAAAACTCAATAAAACGAAAAGATTTTTTTCGCAACAAAATATGCTCTTACATTTCAATTATATATATATTTTTTTCAAACGTCACGCAACATCGTATCATATATCTTCCATGATAATAATATACCAAAGGGCCATTGACCTATTGGTATTTAGGTGACCCTGCAACTTTAAAGTTGAGGTTTAAGTCATGAGGAACAAACAAGCTGTTTTATCTTTGATAATAATAATATAAAAGGGTTTGTATACATTGTTAGTTGCACATATAGATTGTTACTTGTATATTTAATCTCACAGAAGTTAATAGTAAATGATAAATCATCCTAACATATGAGATGATGACACATAAAAAGGTTAAGGTCACATAAGTTGATAATAAATGATTAATCATCCTAACAAATGAGATGATGACACATAAAAAAGGTTACGGTCATATAAGTTATTATAAGTTAATAATAAATTATTAATCATCCTAACAAATGAGATGATGACACATGGAAAGATTAAAGTTCATAGTTGAGAGAGAAAATTAGTAAAAGCCACATGTAATTTGTTAGAGTATGAGGATGATTATTAGGATGAAAATGGCAGGAGGATTAATCATTTTCTATATATATATTTTTTTATAAACCGTAAACTTACGCATGTTAATGATGATAATAACGTTACAGATTATGTTTTTTTTTATAAAAGTTTAAAACTTGGAGGACCAAAATATAAAATATAGAACTAGTCCAGCAATCCAAAGTTCATTCATCTTCGTCATCAAATCACTTCCTACTTTTCTTTTCACTTCAGGTAACATCCAGTTCCATTATTATTTATTTTATTTTATTATTATATTCATCAATTACATAATTTCGCATATGTATCTGCAATCCTAGGGTTTTAATTGCCATATATCTATCAATTATCAGTGATCCATCCATCAATCAATCAATCAATCATGTCTCTGAGACCAAGCGCCAGGACTGAAGTTCGCCGGAACCGGTACAAAATTGCCGTCGATGCGGAGGAAGGACGGCGGCGAAGGGAGGATACTATGGTTGAGATCCGAAAAAACAAGAGAGAGGAGAACTTGCTTAAGAAACGTCAAGTAGTGTCGTCATCGCAATCGCTATCTACCGGTGGTGCTCCTGTTCAAGCCTCTACAATTGAGAAAAAGGTCTTGATTATAGTTCCGTACAGTTTTATTAGTTATGTAATTGATGTGAGTTGTTGTAATTGTAGTGTAGGATTAGATACATTTGAATGTGTATATATGATTTTACTATTACTATAAATGAATTTAGAAGATGTGTTAGGGTTTAGTAGGTAGGTTCAAGGTGTTTAAGTTTATATCTATACACATATATGTATATGATCATCGGAGTCGGTGCAACTCAATCAGTAGAGACCATTGAGATCCTTAGTTATTAGAAATCTATACAATCAGATGTATCGAACAGTAATAATGAGTTCAGCTTACAGCTCTGCATATTGGCTGTTAGTTATCACACCCAAGATAGTATTCTTCTTCCCCTGTATTTCTTGTTCTACGTTGGTAATTGTATCAGTAGTGTACAATCAGTCAATCAGATGCTTGTGGTTCTGGCCTGTTTGTCTAGTTTCTTGTAATTTATGTTTATGAATGCATGGAAGTGTGTATGTTCTCCCTTTGGTGCCTTAGGTTTTCAGTTTTGTTAGTTTTGTTTTTGCTAGCTTTTTTGGGTAAAGTTTTTTTGTTAGCTGCAGTTAAATGTATAATTCTGTTTAGGCTGTGTTGGATAAATAGGTTTGAAGTTTTGATATTTGGTGTGTGAGTGGTTGAGTGTGTGTGTGTGTTTATGTGTGTGGATAGAAGATGTCAATATATGTTAAACAGTTGGCATTTTTATGTGAAAGGTAAGTATACATTCATCCTGTGGGAATTTTGGTTTTTGAAGAGTTGATAGTGATGTTAATCAATGTGCAGTTGGAGAGTCTTCCCTCTATGGTTGCTGGAGTATATTCAAACGATAGCAATATGCAGCTTGAAGCAACTACCCAGTTTCGTAAATTGCTCTCTATAGGTATAAATAATGGTTTAAGTCATTTCTTGTGGATGTGTTGTGTGTTGCAAATGATCATATTTATTGAACTTCTTTTCACAGAACGGAGTCCGCCAATCGAGGAAGTTATTCAATCCGGAGTCGTGCCTCGCTTTGTTGAGTTCTTAATGAGGGAGGATTTTCCACAACTCCAGGTCCAAATCCTATATATGGTGTGTCTGTGTTTTCTCTTTACTAATTTGACTGTAACCTTAGTTTGACATTCTGAACAGTTTGAAGCTGCTTGGGCACTCACAAACATTGCTTCTGGTACTTCTGAGAATACTAAAGTTGTAATTGAACATGGAGCAGTCCCAATTTTTGTTAAGCTCCTTGCTTCCCCTAGTGACGATGTCCGCGAGCAGGTAAGATGTGGGCTCTGGTTCTTATTAGTAAAGTTGGAGTGGTCTTTAATTCTAAAAATGTTGTGGCTGTTTATCACATCTGAACACCTTTTTCTTGTTGTAGGCTGTTTGGGCATTGGGAAATGTTGCTGGAGATTCACCCAGATGCCGTGATCTCGTCCTTGGCCAAGGTGCCTTGATTCCTTTGCTGTCTCAGTTGAACGAGCATGCTAAACTTTCCATGCTGAGAAATGCGACATGGACGCTATCAAATTTCTGTCGGGGCAAACCACAACCTCCATTTGAGCTGGTTGGTATTATTATTCACCTCTGATCATTATTGTTTTGTGTCCCTTTCTCTTCTGGAAGAAAGAGGGGGAGGGGGTGGGGGTGGGGGGGTGGGGGGGTGGGGTATCCTGTGATATACTCATAATCTCTAAAATGCAGACAAAACCAGCACTTCCTGCGCTTGAACGTCTTGCCCATTCAAATGATGAGGAGGTATTGACAGATGCATGCTGGGCTCTCTCCTATTTGTCTGATGGTACAAATGACAAAATTCAAGCTGTAATTGAGGCAGGTGTCTGCCCACGTCTTATTGAGTTGCTCCAGTGAGTTGTGCTTAAGTTTTCTTTCTCTTTCATTCTTGGTATTGCTTGGACTAATTGTTTCTGAGTATGACACATTCACATCTGTTTCTTCAGACATCCTTCTCCTTCAGTACTCATTCCTGCACTTCGAACTGTTGGGAATATTGTGACGGGCGATGATCTCCAAACTCAGGTACGAGCTTAGAGAGGTGGTGTACTAATGCATAAATTTGCTTATGATTCACAAATGATCCATTAATTATAAGTCTCTGAATCGTGTTGTAGACTTGTAATGAACATTGTCTTTGGCATGTGTTACTCGAATTAGTCTTGTTTTGTTGAAATTATACTTACTTGTAGTTTTGAACTACTTGACTGTGCGTCTCATTTGAGTCTCTCGTGCTTTCAGCTTTTCTAGTTTCGTTTTGAAACCTTACTATACATTTCTCGCTGTATTTTTCTCATAGATAGATGTTTACAATTCCTGTGTTTTTTCAAGCTATTTTTATATATAAATGGTCTAGGAAAAGCAAATAGCAAATCAAGAGAGTTAATCAGAGAAGAAGTTTGCACTGGTTATATTGTTGATTAGCATGACCCATTTTCACTTTAGAAAGCCATTATCCTTCTAGCGCATACGTAGTTTACTAAAGTCTCCTAGTTATATATCTGTGAAGTGAGTAGGTGCTGTTGTAGGGTTTCCAGGGTCAGTGTTTTCCGTCTTTTCGAATCGCCTGTGCAGTCTGGGTTTGAACCAGTGCACAACAAGTTAAAGTAATTTGGTTCTCAGTTGACCGGCTAACCGCCTAGTATTTTGTAGAAATTGCACTACTGCATTCCGGTTTAAACATTGCACAGAAATATCAAGTTTAATTAGTTAGGTTCGCAATTGAATACCTAGCAGTTTTGTGAAACTCTGCACTACTGCGGTGAGTCCTCACTGATCCCTGAATACAACTGTGGAGTGCCTCTTTTTTAGTACCATGGGGTGCCTCTTTTTTAGTACCATGGGGTGCCTCAAGACCCTAAATTTCATCATATTAAACGTTGACCAATTTTGACCGACTTTCACCGACTAATCCCGGGTTTGATGACTTATTACTGTCGACTGAGTTTGACCGTTTTTTAGGCCGACTCAGACCAAGTCGCTACGCCACAACTCTGACTACCGATTACATCCTGATTAATCGGCCGCCTAGGCCGTTTTTTACAACACTGATTGTAGTACTATATTGTTTGTCGTTTATAAATATTTATTTGTTTATTTATGAACTAATACCTAATAATATTTGTGTAGTGTATTATTGAACATGGTGCACTTCCATTACTTCTGAACTTGTTGACACATAATCATAAAAAGAGCATCAAGAAAGAAGCCTGTTGGACAATCTCCAACATCACTGCTGGAAACAATGCCCAAATACAGGTTAAGTCACATATGCTCTGGAAACCTCTTATCTTATAGACCTTGACCCATGCTCAGGGGTGGTACCAGAAAATTTTTCATATGGGGGCAAATTTGACAGTTTATACATTGTGTTGGCTCTTGACCCAGAATTCGTTTTTGTAAGTCAAAATAATATATAAAAAAAAATATAACCTTAGTATAGATAAAACTCTAAACGTTAAACAAATTATGATTGATTTTCGTATTAATTGAAAATTTAAATTTCCACACTTATTTATCTTAAAATTTATCACTAGAAATCCAAGACTTTTAACGTCACAAACACATACAACAAAGTAAAAGAAAAATATTATTGGGAATTTGATAGAAGTATATTGGGAAAAGGAAAACTTGAATTACCTTTCAACCAAAGGAAAAAACTAAATAATCTTATCAATAAAATACGTTAGGGAAAAAAATTGGAGAAGAGTGATAGTGAATTAAAAGGTAAAAAGAAGAGTGATAGTGAATTAAGAAAAAAAAAAAGATAAAAAAAAAGATGGAGCAAAAGATTCGAACTTGAATGCCTAACAGAAAGAGAATAGGGCTCAACCAACATGCTAGAGTACAGTTATTGTTATAACTTTCAGATATATACTTAATAACCGATGGGGGCAGATATGAAAAAGGTCGTCTTCCCCAAAATTTTTTTGCAGAAACTTCAAAAAACCTTGTGGGGGCAAGTGCCCACAGTGCCCCCACCTTAGTACCGCCACTGCCCATGCTAGTGGATATTATAAGAAATGGAAATTATAAGAAGCTTTTATCTGTTTTCTTTAACAGCATCCTGCTGACAGAATCTTTTTGCTGTTAATAAGTTATGCTGCTTTTTTATTGTAGAGGTGGCAATTTTGACCTGTTTACTTATGAATTGATGATTTGGTTTTAGTTTAATACCAAATAGTTCGAACGAGTCAAACGGAGTATGTATTTAATATTACATCATAAATCATCTTTATTTGAAAATTCAGATTATTCAAAATGATAATAGCTATAATTTTGTTTTCTTCATCATAATTAAGGTATTATGGGCAAGAAGTTTTTGTGGGTCAATCCGATGCAACTAATTTTAACCTGAAGCGTTTGGACCCTTTACCCAACCCACCCGTCTTGCTACCTACAGTCTATTCGAAAGATGTACTACATGTTACTGTAATAGTTACAATATTTTTCATGTACAGGCTGTAATTGAAGCAGGGTTAATTGCCCCTCTTGTGAATCTTCTTCAGACGGCCGAATTCGACATAAAGAAAGAAGCTGCTTGGGCAATATCAAATGCCACTTCCGGTGGTAATAATGAACAGATCAAGTACACTCTCATAGTCTCATGTCATATCCATCCCCAAAGTTCATAATGAGAAAGTAGTAAATTTGTATATTAATTTTTTAACTGTATACTATGATTCCTAGGTACTTGGTGAGCCAGGGATGTATAAAACCCCTGTGTGATCTCCTTGCATGTCCGGATCCAAGAATTGTGACTGTTTGCTTAGAAGGACTCGAAAACATCCTTAAGGTAGGGGAAGTTGAAAAGAATTTAGGTCACAGTGGAGATGTTAATTACTATGCCCAGTTGATAGATGATGCTGAGGGTCTAGAAAAGATTGAGAATTTGCAGAGTCATGACAACAATGAAATTTACGAGAAAGCAGTTAAGATTCTTGAGACATATTGGTTGGAAGAGGAAGAGGAGACTGTAGAAGATGCTGCGCAACCTGGCTTCAACTTTGGCGGAACTAATATTCAAGTTCCATCTGGTGGATTCAATTTCAACAACTGAAGGTAATTACTTCCTTTAATCTTTTGTTATTTTTAACTTCCTTTCTAGATTTGGCTACTAAAATGAAAGAGCCCACAACAGGTTATGCGGTTATGAAATTATATTAAAAGTTTAAAGCATTTGTATTAATACCTGAAATCACTAATTTATCTATGCAACTATGATACCTGTTTATTTCTGAACTTTGCAAGAATGAGCTATATAGACCTGGATGGACTATCCTGATATCTGCATCTTCAAAATATGTCTAGTCGTTCATGTGTAAAGAGTTTAGCGTTTGCTTGTTATTAATTTTGCATTTGTAGGCATAAATGTTAGCATATAACATTTAAACACATGTCACTCTTCAAGATATAGTTAATTAGACCAATCATAATTTGAAGAAACTTTCATTGAACTATTGTTAGCAAAGCTGAGATAATTTCTTTAAATTTGCAGGTTTTAGCAGCAGGATAGTATGTTGGTGTGTTCAAAGGTCAATTCTGGTCAGGTCAGGTTGGGTCAAGTCAGGTTGGGTCAAGTCATGTCAGATCATCTCATGTCATCCGGTTTACCTGTTACAATGTAGTCCAGTGAAGGTCGGTTGTTGAAAGAAATGTAAAGTCTGTTGTTGAGTCGGGTATTGGTTTTGCTGTATATGTGATTACATCTCTATGATATAGTGTGAGGAAGATAAGGGAACGGTTACGTTTTTTGCTTCCTATTTTCTAAATGACAAAGTTACAGTTTGTCTTTAGTACATTTTCACAAAATTGATTTGATGGTTCCTCTTATTGCTCCGGTAGTATCTGCACTTGGGTTTTTAATCTCATGGCTCGGGTTTTGGGTGAGGTTAGACCCAACTCTTTCTTTAGTCTGATTCATCTATTTAATAAAACTAGTCAGGAAATTGTGGCCCTTATGTTTGTTTGTAAACGAGTTGAGTCGAGCTAGAGCTTGTATATGCATATAAACACATAAAGATGTCCTTATACATTTAATTTGTGGTTAAGGTTAGGTTTTAGGGTTAGGGTTTAGTAGTGTTTAGTAGGGTTTGTGATCTTGTGATGAATTTAAACCGGACGGTTTTAAAAGAAACTATTTGGTGTCACTTGTCATCTCTACTCGATCTATATTAATATAAGGACATCTTTTTTATAACATCAATCAGCCATTTATTTTTTGAAGTCTTATCTAGTTAATTAATCAACGAAAAAAATTATTAACCAATCAAAATCCTCAATTTCATAAACCAATTACCAATTAAATATTACGGAGTACACTAAGATTCTCAAAATAGCAAAAAGGCTTCAGTGTGTGACATAAATTAAATTTCTCTCAAAAGTCAAAAAAGTTAAAAAAATCTAAATCAGATGTGATATGTATGCTTTAGACCACTCGTACTCGTAACACGAAAACGCCCCTTTTTCAGGTGCCACGTCAGCATAACACCAGAACGCCCCTTTCACTTTCCTAACCCATAACACCAGAACGCTCATTTTTCCCCTATATGGGACCCACCCACCCACCCACCCACTAACTAAATTTAATTTTCATTTATTTCAAAAAAACAAATACAATTTAACTAAAATAAAATACAATACGATACAATAATTAAAATAAAATAAAATACAATACTTTGACAAAAAAATAAAAATACATCACAGTAATTAAAATAAAATACGATACAATACCAATTTTTAAAAAGAAAATACAATACAATACAATAATATCTAATAAAATAACTAAGCCGTTGATCGATTTAAGCTGCGAAAGTTTGGTAGTAGCTTCCAAATGTGCTCGGTGAGATCGGTCCGCAGTTGGTCATGCACATGTTTGTCACGTATTTCCTTTGTTCTAGATTCTCTATCTTAAACACGAGTCCTAAAATCACGAACGAGGTCGGTTAGCAGGGTCGTCGATCATTTCCTGCTCGATAGATGATATTGTGAAGCCGTTATCCTCGTGGATCATGTTATGTAGTATGACACAAGTATACAACTGTCTTCGCATCTTGTTGACACTCATAGATCTCCCCGCAATTTTTAAAATTGCAAACCTTCCTTGAAGTACCCCAAAAGCCCGTTCGATATCTTATCGTGCACTTTCTTGAAATCTCTTGAACTAGGCTCGTTTGTCATCAGTAAGGGAGTGAAAGCCTTTGACAAGTGTACACAAATCTGAATAAATACCATCTGCAAGATAATACCCTTTGGTGTAGTAATGTCCATTGACAGTGAAATTTGCGGGTGGACCAGCGTCATTTTTGATAGAATCGAACAACGGAGAGTAGTTTAAGACGTTGATGTCGTTGTTCGAACCCGCCATGCCAAAAAAAGCATGCCATATCCACATGTCGTATGCAGCGACAGCTTCAAGCATAATGGTCGGGTGTCCGTAATCACCTCTAGTATACTGCCCTTTCCATGCATTCGGGCAATTCTTCCACTACCAATGCATACAGTCAATGCTCCCTAGCATTCCTTTAAACCCATGTTTCTGCTCGTGTGCTGCATATAGCCGAGCAATATCCGTAGCAGTCGGCTTTCTCAAATATTCCGCCGAGTATAAATCGAAAACACACTTACAAAAGTTGTTTAGACAGTCGGTTGATGTTTTTTCACCCATTTGTAAGTATTCATCGAACATATCAGCGGACGTGCCATACTTCAATTGGCGCATGGCGGACGTGCACTTTTGTAGCGGGGTAAACCCAAGCCGACCAAGTGCATCCGGTTTTTGTTTAAAATATTGAAAGTGCTTGGGAATAGGTTCGATAGAGTAGTCGGATATACCTTGTACGATTCGAACAAATAATTGTCGACGCATACGAAAGCGTCATTTGAACAAGTTTGGAGGATACTTCGGTTGCTCGGAAAAGTAGTCGTCCCACAAACGTTGTTGGGCACCTTCACGATCTCTTTGAATGTAGCATCGGTTGCGTGGTGGTCTTGAACTTTGACCGGCGTCGGTATTTTGTTGAGCTTTGTATTTTTGCAGAAGTTCAATAAAAATTTCATCTTCGGAAGAAGATTCGCAAATCAAATCTATCGAATCCATTTTGTGAGATTTTGTGATGAAAATGGTGGTGAAAGTGTTTGAGGAAAGGTGGTGAAAGTGTATGAATTTTGATGAAAATGGTGTGTGGAATGTGTAGTTATATATAGATATAGAAGTAGTTGGAAAAAAAAAATTAAAAAAATTTAAAAAATATCCGTTTTGGAGCGTTGGGGATTTTTTCAATTTTTTTTTTAAACCTCAAACGGTTAATTTTTTTGAACCAAAAAAAGCTTTTTTTTTTAAATGGATTTAACATGCGAAAAAAAAGCAAAAAAGAAAAAGAAAAGCAGGTGGGTCCCACGAAAACGCCTGTTTTCGCCTCGTTCTTTCGCCCACAACGCCACGACAACGCCCTCTCCAAAACGCCCCACTAGGGGCGTTCTGGATGGTGAGAACGCCCGCCATGTACCTGCGTTACGAGTGGTCTTGGAGCATCCATGATGCATATACTTTTCAAGGTTTAGTACATTGCCACATCATTATCTTATTTTCATTATAACAATCTTCCCAATCAATTAAACTTTATAAAATTTATCTTTACTTTCACATCATATTATTTTTTAATATCTTTTAAGTGTGAAAAACATTATTTACTTTTGCATTCCCACAATGAATTAAACTCACATATACCATCCACCTCATCAACTTTTATCTATTAACTTCTTAGAGTAAGATTAAAATGAGTACACTAATTTTGAGTGAGAATGAGGGAACCAACAGATTTCTGCCATGTGTCACTTTATTCTCTCTCCTCCACATTTTTAAAAATTAAATATCTCACAAACGGTAAGTCGAAAAATCATGAAAATTGCACCATAAAATTCAGCGTTTTCTCCTCTTCGATTTGCCGTCCCTCAAGGCATACCTTCGACAACTTTTTTTTCTTCCATTTTTTGGTGGGTTTTACAAATTAGTAACACATGTGTTAATGATTTGTTATACAAGAGGTATACCAATCATAATTTGAAGAAACTTTCATTGAACTATTGTTAGCAAAGCTGAGATAATTTCTTTAAATTTGCAGGTTTTAGCAGCAGGATAGTATGTTGGTGTGTTCAAAGGTCAATTCTGGTCAGGTCATGTTGGGTCAAGTCAGGTTGGGTCAAGTCATGTCAGATCATCTCATGTCATCCGGTTTACCTGTTACAATGTAGTCCAGTGAAGGTCGGCTAGGATGCACGGAAACGCCGCCAGGATGCCGTATGACGTTTCGGAAACGTGGGGAAACGCCCCCAAAAAATGGGGAAACGTTTCTAGAATTATGGTACGTGGATCTCTATCTGGGAAATGTTTGGGGAAACGTTTCTGGCCCCAAAACCCACGTTTCCTGAATCACGTATGAAGGAAGGTCAGAAGGATATCTATTACATAACCTGTGAGAGCAAGAAGGCGGTTGATATCTCTCATTTCTTGGAGAAACTTAAGAAGAAAGGCTATGAAGTCTCTGTTCATGGAGGACGGTAATGAATTATTGAACATATCTCTCATTTCTTGAACGATTCGTCAGAGATCGAACTACATCTGACTATCTGAGTTTTTGGTGATAGCAGGTTTGGGAGGGACGCTAGATAGAATCTGTTTATCTGTGTAGGTTTTTGATATGTTTTGAAGAGAGGGTAATAATTGGGGATGCATCTAATTAATAGTTGTTGGGTATAATGGTTGCCAGCTGTATGTTTTATTTCTAGAATATTGTGTTTTATTTTATATATTAATATTATTTTTACTTTTTTAAAGGTATTGAATGATGAATGATGTGATACGTCATCTCGAAGACTATTTGTCATATACTGAAATATACTAAAATATTATAAAAATTTAGACGTTTCCCTGCCGTACGCGTCTCTTGAATTTTAGGAAATTGCCGTTTCCCGGTACCCGTCCCCGTCCCGGTGCAACTTAGAAGGTCGGTTGTTGAAAGAAATGTAAAGTCTATTGTTGAGTCGGGTATTGGTTTTGCTATATATGTTATTACATCTCTATGATATAGTGTGAGGAAGATAAGGGAACGGTTACGTTTTTTGCTACCTATTTTCTAAATGACAAAGTTACAGTTTGTCTTTATTACATTTTCACAAAATTGATTTGATGGTTCCTCTTATTGCTCCGGTAGTATCTGCACTTGGGTTTTTAATCTCATGGCTCGGGTTTTGGGTGAGGTTAGACCCAACTCTTTCTTTAGTCTGATTCATCTATTTAATAAAACTAGTCAGGAAATTGTGGCCCTTATGTTTGTTTGTAAACGAGTTGAGTCGAGTTAGAGCTTGTATATGCATATAAACACATAAATGTTACTATTCAAAAATCTCTTTGTGTTGAGGTCTTGTAAGGTTGAGCCTGCCTTGATATATTCCAAAATCGATTTTTAGACTAGAGTTTGGGATTGAACTTGATAATAACTCAATCGAGCAAGAGGTTGGATTTATTCAAGCAACAGTGGTCCATGGTATACCTCTTGTACATACTTCTCTGTATAACGTTGTCAAACTTAGGTACCATTGTCTTTGTGTTAGTGTCATCGTATACACATGCAGTATTCATAACTTGCAAACAAAGTTTTCTTTGCCACCATCTAAGATGCCGTGTGCTATCTAAACGTCTTCCTAGCCTGGAGTTCTGTCAACATCTCGCTACTCTTGATGCAATCATGTGGATCCTTACACTCCAGGTCAAGAAAAACTAATTTGCTAATAGAGTGTCTGTATGGTGGATTGGATTTTCTAGTTAATCTCGTTAATTATCTAAAATTTGAAACAGTTTTTGCGATATATCCCAAACTCCTACTATGATCAATAGCAAGGTGCACAAAGATAAGAGTGGAAGAAAATGAGACAACAGGCTAGATTTTACGTGGCTGGTTCAAATTTCGTACCGCACTGAAGTGCTTGGGCATCTTTAGACGCTCGCTCCTTGAACACGGCTAGATAATTCCGATAACAGCTAGCCTCAAGTCTCAACAACTCAACATAACAGGTGCCACTTGAGTATGCATATTATACATATTTATCTCAATAATCAACAACAAACGAAACTAGTTTTATACCCGGGGCGTTGCCCGGTTAGATGGTTGCCATAAAACAAAAATAAGCTCATTTACATAGAAAATTCATATACCATAATGCTATATAACTCTAATGTTTTTTTTATTAAATCATATCCGTAGCAATTATGAATATACAACTATATAATGTGTATGTTTTCATTTTTATATATGTTTGGATGGAAGTTAAGTCACCTATGAAAACATTAGTATAATGTGTATATTGAGTGTTAAATAATGTGTGTTTGCTTGAGAAAATGTAACAAAATAAAAGTTATATTTTGTTATGTACAATGGAAAAGAATATACTGCGTATTTAATTATACATATGGTAAATAAAAAATGGAAAAGAATAACACGTTTTAGGTAGAATTTATATTGAGATATTAGCTTCTAGAAGGGCATAGCTTGCCTTTTTCTCATCACTGACTCAATGAGAAGATTAAACTTAATGGTGGCAATATCAGCAATGGGTGTGGTTGGGTTGGAGTACGAACTAACTTACAGTCATTTAAAAGTCAGCAACGGGTTGGAGTTTGGTATCAGTCAAATGCACATTCAAACACCTCATATAATCCAATTCCACCTCATATAGTTGTTACATTTTAAGTGCTCAATTATTCCACCATTTAGACCAAAAATAATAATAATACAACTCATGTGTATCTATAATTAAGAATACATACTGCACGTTTTGAATATTTCAGTAAGACCTTACAAACTTATCACATCAGCCACACCCACCCAACTTCAAACCTTCTGACCATGATTTGGAAAAGCACTTTATACGTACATCAATTATAGATGAAGGGATATACATAAACAACCACAAATATTCAATATAAGAAAATTTGCTTTTATATATTTCTCCTTTTATCAAAGCAATTAGCAAGCAAAAAAATAAATAAAGAAATTCCTATCTGCATACAACATATACATAGCCATCGAAATCATAAATGACAAATTTAAAATGTAAGGAAGAGAAGAAAACAGTACACCTAAGTTGAGCATTCATTCGACTATGCGGTGATCACTTGCTCATATGTAATGGAAGGATGAGAGGTAGTTCCCGATGCAACAAACAACCAAGAACCACCTGTTTCTAGCAAGACACAAACAATTTAAAGTTTCCCGTATGAATTTTCCCCTGGTCATAGCTTCAAACTTGACTAAATGCAACCAACTTTTATTACATAGTTACAAATTAAAAAGGAGAGAGACATGATGAGGAGTACCTTGATATAGCCATATAGGCTGATTGTTCCAACCTAGCCAGATTCCATTTATTGACAACATGAGGAGCACGATTTGGTGATGCAGTGGTGGGATAATGGGTTGTATTCGGATATTGGTGTGCTACAATATGATTTCTCTTCTAATAGGAGTTCTCTTCCTTTGGGCACAAAGCCACTGAAAAACCCCAATTTTTCATGGTCAACTGTTGAATCCTACTCATAGACATCACAAAATAGATAATTTACTCGTAGAACATTATATTACTCAATAATGAAATTAAAATTTTTTGATGGCATAGCATGTAGCATGTACCCGATGTCTTGATCCTTCAATAGAAAAGTT
Source organism: Helichrysum umbraculigerum (assembly GCA_949592205.1). Classification (NCBI taxonomy): domain Eukaryota; kingdom Viridiplantae; phylum Streptophyta; class Magnoliopsida; order Asterales; family Asteraceae; genus Helichrysum; species Helichrysum umbraculigerum. The sequence continues at coordinate 140,043,067 of CATIUR010000004.1, read as the reverse complement.
TCCAAAATGTAATAAATAGATTAAAAGAATAAAGGTTACCTGCAAACTTATCTCCAGAAGTAGTCCGTTTTAGGTTGGACCGGCTCATACACCCCATAGACAAAGCTTTACATCAAAAGCACACATAAGGCGTGGTACCTGGGTTTTATATCCAGATCATGGTTAATATGAAATGACGTATGGCATAACGGAGAGGTTAAAACAATGTAAGTGACTAAAACATTTCATCATATACCCGGTGAGCAGAGTTATATCCCGGGCAGAGAACACATGTTACCTGGTGGCAAATCCTGCAAGTGCAAATGGATACATGTAAGGCTGGTAGTGCATACCCATAGGTTAGTCTTAAAGCAGAAACAAAATCATATAGTGAGCTTCCGATTTAACAAACTAAGTAACTTAAATTCAGGCTCACTCCCATGTAGCTTATATCCTTCGTATCTTGTACAAAGTCTTGCCGTACAAGTAGAGCATGTTCCAGTTCCTTTTATTTTCTTATGCGATAGTTAATCGTACAAATTTCAATATCTAACAACAAAATGAGAGGCAAAAGGATGTTTCATACCTTAGTTATCATTTGGGCTTGTTTGCCCAAATCTTTTTCAAAAGCTTCGCATATCTTAAGAAATTTTTCTCTTGGCTAATTATTCTGAAAAAAATACCACAAAAACATCCTTCTGAACCTGCAGAGCAGTAATCATATTTAAATAACTATACAAATACGTGTTACAAACATAATTACTTGCACGGAAAAACAGAAAGTAAATGAACATGTTGGATTCATGCGTGTTTCATATTAAGCCAAAAGTTGACAAGTCAATCACAGATTATGGGTAATTAAGCTCTCAAAATTAGGAAATAATTGCAACCAAATCAAGATATATGTATACTCTGGGCAAAGAAGTTTAATCATATCTTACTAATACATGAACTAAATGAACTAAAGTGAGACTAAAGGTAGACGTTGGGTTCATTTGAGCATGGAGATTAATAGTGACATGGTTAGGGAACATATAGATGTACCATAAAAATGTGTTCAATCATTTATTCGACCTAATAGATTTACAGCAAGATGTACTCTAATGTTTAGAGACTATCATATACCATGATCCTTAGAGAAGGAATATAATTAAAAAATCCATATGTTTAGCAGACCATCATACACCATGAAATGTAAAATACACAACCTTTCCAGTCTAATGTAAAAATTTGATCGAATTTATTTTAACCATAATCAAGCAATCAAGATGTGGCAGAAAAAATAAGGAATACTCATACCGTAGTAGGATACTAATTGCCGACATTCACCAAAGCATGATGGAAAGATATGATGTAACCTTCTATTAAACTTTTCTTCTTAATTTAGATTGATAACAGCGTCTTCCATAGAAGACTGCCACATAAATGCAATTCCCCTTTGGCACAGAATAGAATTCTGTCAATCGCAAAGGCTCTTACTATGGGCACAAGGCCACTGAAAAAACTCAATTTGCTTTGGGCAATTATTGATTCCTACTCATAGACATCACAAAATAAATTATTTACTTAAAGAACATTATACATGCTTATTTGGACCCATTAACCTCGACAATCTCTATGTTAAGGGAAGTTAAAATTTATCATAATGATACAAAAATAATATAATCATGTTCAATGATACAAAAACACAAACATTCAGTGTGCAAAGCAAATAAAATAATATATTCTCATATCAAATCATTGTTATGAATTAAGAACCTTGCATATATGGAGGTGTGACACTTACATAATTAATTGGAACCCTTTGGCTAAGTATGTTTCCACAAGCAGAGTGTGTATAACCGCATTATCAAGGAAGGCTATCCATTCTAAATTGGGATGTACAACGTTAGAAACAACCCATGGATCCATCTCCACAAAATGCACCTGCAAGTTCCAGCTTGCAGAATCAGCATGGTAATGCTAAATTATACATACACATATAAACTCTAAAAATATGTTCAATAGAAAAATAGTACCTTGGAGAATCCTCGCTGCTTGCCTCTAAGCCAACAGATCATCTACCACTATAAAGATCTAGCCATTGACCAAAGAAGTAGAACAGCCACGAGCAGTCTAATCAAAGTAGACATATTCTTGCTGATACAAAACTATAAAAGAAGATCATATTTTCATAAAACAAAGAGGATTGGAAACGGTACCAGATATATTCTCCAACCAACAAAAGTCACCGAGTCCTTCCTACAGCATCTTTAATCGGTCCTTAAAGCAGATCGTCAAGTCTTTATAAGCCTATGTAAAAGTGGACAACAAAAATCAAAACGAAAAAAAAAAATTAATGAAAAATTGAACTAAAGAAACATATATTGAATGCCACATGGGATACTTTTCATAATCAATGAACTAAAATAGTTTTTACATTAACACCATAAAACAGCAACATTCATGATTAAATAATATTTTAACAAAAACGGGAAAATTTTGCAAACCTTAAAAACAGTTTCCAACTTTCCATGTAGTTAGAACATGAATCACAAAAAATCCAGATAAATATAATCCCTTTTGCCTATATACAAAAGAAAATAACATCATGCATTTCATCATACACTTAGCGTGCATCTCCCATACTAATTCCAATACCAAATAAAATTTAAATCAATACCTTTGTGAAGACGATTAAACAACAATCTGGCATTCACTACAGGTTATTTAGCATAAAATCGAACATGTGCATAAAATCGAACCTGTTTTTATCAACTACTCCTTTGCATAATAAAAAATATCGCCAAAACTTACTTGATCAATTTTGAAGCTGGAGCAGGAATAATCGCAGACAGGTGTTTGAATGAGCAGACAAATAAAAAGGATGGGATATACACGATTGATAAACCTTTGATATGGGACAGTATTTTTCTTGTCCCTTTAAAAGCGGAGTAAGAAACGTGGGTGGGTGGCAGTTATAGAGACACAAGGAAAAAAACCGCCGGAATAACCAACAATTCCCAGTTGGGATGGTCAGGATCTAAAGTTATAAAGATCTCACGGATATAATTGATAGTCAACCAAAAACTGTATAGTAAACTCACCGGCAGCCATAGATAGGGAGAATTAGAAGTCAATCTGTTTTATATCGACATTGTAATTCCATGTTGATTTATATCCTTGATAGGTTTTGGAATATTGATGGACCCTGGTTCTTCTACATTTTATGTATTCCTATTTTCATTCATGTTTAACTACTCTCTAAAAGTATACACACCATTATTGTTAAGAGTTAATTGCATAGTACATCCATGTGGTTTACACATAATTGTAGGTTAGTCCTTATGCTTCACTTTTTGCTCCCGCAGTCCAAAAACACAAAAATTATTACGCGCACAGTCCCTCCTCCAACTTAAATGTCGAAGTTATGTCCTATTATTAAAAAAAAGAAATTAAGGCTTTGTTAGTCAATTAAGAAGGAGGAGGGATCGAACGTGCAACAACTTTTACGATTTGGATTGCTGATGCAAAAGATAAAATTTAGGGACTAATGGTGGAATTATATGTAAACCACATGGAAATAACGCACTTTAACTCTATTGTTAATGCAAGAGTTGACCATAACAAAACCTTATTGTACATATGCATTTCCATGGTAGTTAGTCAATGTTTTGAAAACCGATTAGACCGGTCCGGTCCGACCGGAAAAAATAAGATTTCCGACTGATGCAAAACCGGTTTTGAACTTAGTTTGACTAGTCAACCAACCGGACGGTTCACCGGTTGAACCCGGTTGAATCGGAAACCGGAATCGGATTCAAACCGGTTTTCATTTTTTTAAAAAATAAAAATAAAAAAGTCTGACATATTTAAGATTACATAAACACTAAAACAGAATCTCAAAATCAGATTGCACACGACACGAAACTTGTTAACCCTTAATCGCAAGCCTAAACTAATTCCTTCCAAATACGCTCAAATCCGACTGATTCCGTTCATCTCCGGCAAAATCCCTCCGTCTGAGTTTATGTCTCTAGTCTCCGACCGTGTCACCGGAGTATTTGACGACGGAAGTGGCGTCAGTGGAATTAGTAGCGTGGTGGCTCCAAGTTACAATAGATATTTTAGTTTAGTATAACATATAAGATGAAGATGAATAGAATAAAAATTACATAAAGGATACTTTGAAGAAAGAGAGGTTTGGAGAAGACGAAGTCTTGAAAAAAGTGGAAGAGATAGAAGAGAGATAAATGTTCAGTGATTTAATTTATGATGCCTTGAAAGTTGCGTTGAAAGTTGAAGCACGTTGATTTTCTAATGTGTGGGTCCCATGCTTCCTTTACAAGTGGTCGGTCATAATTACCATGTTTTATTTTCCGATGAAATGAATCTTTTTATCTCTACATTTCATTTAGATTTACATTTTTCATGTTCAAGGGGTGTACTTTGTGATTATGTTAAGAGCAACGAAAACGTACTTAGACCATCCACAATGCATTGGATCATTCAAGGTCCGATACATTACCACATCATCATCTTTTCTTTTTTATACAATTCTTCACAACCCATTAAACCTTTTAAGGTTGGATCATGATTGACTTTAAAGAAATAAATTCAAAACAAAAACAAATAAAAGTATAAATATGGGTCCACTTTTGCAACCAAATGAAGTTGGAGTAGACATAGTCTTTGTTTGGTCCAACCCACCATGTGGCAACTCCGCAATTGTGACACCCGTCAAATTAGGACTAGTAATTAGTACATAATCAAGTTTAATACATGTAATTAGTTATGTGTTAGGCTAATTTGTGTGTCAAATAATATATATTGTTGAATATATACAAGTATGCGATTTGATTAAATCGTACAAGTTTCAAATCGAGTGTAATTCGACTCAATTAATACGGACGTTGGTGAACAATTTTATTAAATAATATAACATTATTTAATGCAACCATTATAATCAAGATATTAAATAAATAAAAAATGTTTCGTATACGACCCGTATCGTACAAATCTATGACTACGCGATTAAAAATAAAACGCGCAAACAAACAAAACGAGTTAACGTTATATTTTTATAAAGCGATTATTAAGTATTTGGTAAAATACTTCAACAAAAATATTGGATAATTTTTCGTATTTCAAAAAGCATAATTAAACGCATTTAAATACTAATTAAACGTTTAAACGACCGGGAAAACGAACACCGCACGGAGCGCGATTGCAAGAAGTTAAAATTGGTGAAGCCCACACCCGTGGACCCCACTAAAATCTGCCAAGAAAAGGGGGGAAAATCCCTTCCCCTTCCTCATTTCCCACCTCACTCTTTTCTCTCCTCCTCTCATTTTCTCTCAAACCAAACATCACCACCATCACCTTAAATCGTCAAATAACACCCCCAAACGCCGCCGAAATCTCGAAGCTCTTTGGAGAAAAACAACCACCACGCAACGATCTACAACTTTATCTTTTCGGAATTTCATTTCGACGCTTTGTAAGTTTCCGACAAAAACCCGAAACTCTTCGATTTCGTTTATTTTTACATGAAAGTGGTTTGTTTATGTTCAAAATGTCCTAATATGGGTTGGGTAAAAGAATCGGACCAAGTGGTCGCCGGAAAACTCGTTTTTGGCTCAAAAATCCGTTAACAGCTCGAAGTGACGCAACGACGACTGTAGTATAGCGTCACTTCGTGCGTCACTTAAGTGACGCATTGAGTGTCGCTAAAAGCCCTAATTTTGCGTCACTTGCCTAAGTGCCGCATAAAACCCTCTTTTTCCGTCACTACCTAAGTGACGTATTGTAAGACCCGACCTTTTTCAAATAACATATTTTAATATTTTCAAACCAAAACATATCATTAGAATATTATATTTCGAAATCGGAAGCGCAAGTTCCCAAAATATTTACCGACTTACAATACTTCCAAGTTTAACGACTACAAAAGATAACTACATAAGTTAAGTAATTACAACCATATTAATTTCAACCCATATGAACACAAAACGGGCCTTATATATAAACGTTTTCCAAAACAACATCAACAAAAATCAGAGTTGTGTCAAGCTTAGTCAAACTTCCCGTCATCATCTAAAACCCGAACATCTACATCAACTAACCACAATCTGCAAAACATTAAACCACGAGGGATTAGCTTATTGCTAAGTGAATGGAACCGTAACCGACGGTTCAACCCATTCATAACAAGTCTTACAACAAGATAAATTACATCAAGGAAAACACATAAGCACATAGCGTCAAGAGGACCGGCGGTTCCTGGTATACAACCAACCCAGAAACCACGACCACTGTATGCCATTCGCAGTGATCTACCGATAGCCTGAGTACTACCTTCACTGACTAGGTTTATTCTCAACTAGGCGTATCAAAGAAACCTAGACAGCTACACAATAGTACCCAAATCCAACCATTCAATGTTGACCTCTGAAATCAACCATATTGCAAGCAACAATGCAATAGCAACCAACAACTAACAACAGTTCAACAACTGATAGCAACTGAGCAACAAAACAATAATCATACAACAACTCATATATATATATATATATATATATATATATATATATATATATATATATATATATATATATCCAACAACATAATAAACAAGCTGGTACCAGTACGACTATTAACAACAACCTAATAATATGAACTATCCTGGTTTACCCGTTGTAACCGAAACCCGTTACAACTGGGTTGACCCGAGGATTACGATAACCACTCACCGATATTATCTGATCTTCAACTCAGTGGTCTAATCTTACTGAGTTGCTGCCCGCTTATCTGGAATTACAAACAACAACAAGTCAGTAATTTATCACATAACTAAGAACTCATATGCTATTTCATAATATATTCCAATATATAACATAAAAATGCAATATTAACCATACTAGCTAAACCAAACCATAGTTCCAAAACTCCTTTATTAATTCCCTTTTCTATTTAGACTCCAAGGATGTAACCATCATAAAGTAGACTCTTTTACCTTTCCAACGATATAAAGAACATAAAAATTGGAGTTACGGTTCATCTTTTATGACTATTTTAAAAGCTGTCCTGAATTTTTGAACTACATAAGCCGATCTTCTTATCCTTAGCCGATCTTCTTAGCCTTAGCCGATCGGCTTTCCTAGTTAATTTTCAGACTTTGGTTAAAAGGCAAGACGCTGTGTTGGTTTTGAACTAGCTTAGCTGATCTGCTAAAATAAGCCGATCTGCTTTCATAGCCGATCTGCTTTAAGAAGCCGATCTGCTATACAGCTCGAACCCAGAATCCAGTTTTGTTCCTGCAACTTACAGCTCGAACCTAAAACCTAATTTTCCACAAAACCAGTTTATAAACACGAAATTTCTCAAGTAGTCAACAACAAACTTCAACTACAAACATATATTAACTACAAGCAAGCTATCTAACATCTATTTCAAGCATGTATCATCATCAAAGTCTATGAACACCAAACCCTAACTTGCAACTACTCAAAATGAAGAACACTAGCAAATTCTAACATTATATCGTCACAAAATCATCAATTATCAACATATAATTAACAAGAAACATCTTAATCATACTATTTCACTTCAATTTCCTACAATCTCATAATCACCTAATTATTCAAAGAATTCACAAAACCTCAAGAACACTTACATGGATAAGGAAAGATGATGATGATAAGCAAGATGATTACAAGCTTCTTTCAAGTAGTTATAATCCAAAACACAAACTATTTTAATTGATTCTATGATTTTCTAGTTAGAGAAAATGAGAAAGAGGACTTAAGGAAATGAAGAACATCAAAAGAATTAGGTGGAAGTAAATTAAATCAGTTAAATCCCCACCGCCCCAACTTTAATAAGTGTATAAATTATACCCCTTTCTAAGCCTATTGTCTGGAACCCGAAAATACCCGTAAGTCAAAATACTTTTATTTTACCGTCAACTTTGTTTATTAAAAATAAACAATATTTTATTAGTCACAATTAATTCGGTAACTCTTTTGACCATTTTTTTTTCAATAAACCATTTCCGCTATTAAAATAAACGTTTATTTCCAGGCCCAGAAACAGGATGTTACAAATCTTCCCCCCTTAGAGGATTTCGTCCCCGAAATCCAATCCCCATCTAATTTCAACTACTAACGATATACAATACTAATTACAATTTATATATATCACATCAAAATTAATATAGAATCTACCTGGGTTGTTATCTTCAAGCAAATCTCCTACTGTCATCTGAAAAGCTCTAGCAGGCGCTGTCTTTCTCTTCTGCCCAACCGATGTTGTAGACCCCGATCCAGAACCCGAACTTCTAGTTAAACTCAAACCTTGCCTAACACTCTCCGGGCATTGCCCCGCCCGATGACCCTCTTTCTTGCAGTTCCAACACACAAACTGAGGAAAAGTACACTCTCTAACACTATGTCCCAATGCACCACACTTAATGCACCTTAATGTTTGAGGAGTACATGGGCCCGAATGCCTCGACCTACAAGTGGCACACCAAGGGTTTGGATCACTACCCACCGAGTCATCACCAAACTCAATCCTTATATTACGTCCTTTAGTTCCGGATGAACTACTCTTAGATTGTTGCGCCGACTTTTCCTTACCCAATTTCTCCCATGCTTGATTGTCACCATGCACCGACCTAGCTAACTCAAAAGCCTCGGTCAAATTACGAGCCAACCTCACTGATGTCCGATACTGTGGTGGTAAAGTCTTAACAAAATGGGTAATCCTAGTCCTCTCGTCCGGAACCCATTGCTGAACAAATCTTAACTTATCGGTGAATTGATTGATAAGCTCATCCATTGTCATTTTTTCAGAAAACTCCATATCCAGAAACTCCTGCCTAAGTCTAATCATATCAAACTCCGAACAGAACTGCTTACAAATCTCCCTATGAAACTCGGCCCAATTGATTCTAGATCTCTGTTCTGGTGTCATTTGTGCAGTCGCAGAATCCCACCAGTTCATCGCTTGACCTTTCAATAACTGAACCGCATATTTGACTCTTAACTCATCTTCACACTGACACACATCAAATTTCCTCTCGGTGTCCCTTAACCAGTTCAATGTCACCATCGGATCATTACCTCCCTCAAATTCTTTGGGTCCACACGCCTTGAAAGTCTTAAATGAACATAACTTATTCTGCTGCGGAGAAGGAAACTGATAACCGATGTCCCTCTGCTGAGTTGACCTAGCTTGTAGCTCCAAATACAACTGTTCAATTTTTCTAAGTCTTATAACCTCATCCTCCATATGCAACAAATAATCATCTTGGCTAGTTTCATCCTGATTCACATTGGAAGTCCCGGCTTGCCCATGATTACCATCATTATTTACTGGAGGCGGAAGCTCAGTTCTAGAAACATTGTTGAGAGTCGGGTTCTCATTATCTGCCATTCCTGTACTCACAATCAAAACACAACTTGCAACTTGTTAATCGTTAGCATTCACTATACTAACCAATCCCCAATCCCAAAGCTAATCCCACTTACCGGAATGTTTGACTAAAACCAACTAGATTTGGGATTGAACATTCGCAAATGCCCAATTCACCCAAACCTATGCTCTGATACCAACTTGTAAGACCCGACCTTTTTCAAATAACATATTTTAATATTTTCAAACCAAAACATATCATTAGAATATTATATTTCGAAATCGGAAGCGCAAGTTCCCAAAATATTTACCGACTTACAATACTTCCAAGTTTAACGACTACAAAAGATAACTACATAAGTTAAGTAATTACAACCATATTAATTTCAACCCATATGAACACAAAACGGGCCTTATATATAAACGTTTTCCAAAACAACATCAACAAAAATCAGAGTTGCGTCAAGCTTAGTCAAACTTCCCGTCATCATCTACAACCCGAACATCTACATCAACTAACCACAATCTGCAAAACATTAAACCACGAGGGATTAGCTTATTGCTAAGTGAATGGAACCGTAACCGATGGTTCAACCCATTCATAACAAGTCTTACAACAAGATAAATTACATCAAGGAAAACACATAAGCACATAGCGTCAAGAGGACCGGCGGTTCCTGGTATACAACCAACCCAGAAACCACGACCACTGTATGCCATTCGCAGTGATCTACCGATAGCCTGAGTACTACCTTCACTGACTAGGTTTATTCTCAACTATGTGTATCAAAGAAACCTAGACAGCTACACAATAGTACCCAAACCCAACCGACCAATGTTGACCTCTGAAATCAACCATATTGCAAGCAATAATGCAATAGCAACCAACAACTAACAACAGTTCAACAACTGATAGCAACTGATCAACAAAACAATAATCATACAACAACTCATATATATATATATATATATATATATATATATATATATATATATATATATATATATATATATCCAACAACATAATAAACAAGCTGGTACCAGTACGACTATTAACAACAACCTAATAATATGAACTATCCTGGTTTACCCGTTGTAACCGAAACCCGTTACAACTGGGTTGACCCGAGGATTACGATAACCACTCACCGATATTATCTGATCTTCAACTCAGTGGTCTAATCTTACTGAGTTGCTGCCCGCTTATCTGGAATTACAAACAACAACAAGTCAGTAATTTATCACATAACTAAGAACTCATATGCTATTTCATAATATATTCCAATATATAACATAAAAATGCAATATTAACCATACTAGCTAAACCAAACCATAGTTCCAAAACTCCTTTATTAATTCCCTTTTCTATTTAGACTCCAAGGATGTAACCATCATAAAGTAGACTCTTTTACCTTTCCAACGATATAAAGAACATAAAAATTGGAGTTACGGTTCATCTTTTATGACTATTTTAAAAGCTGTCCTGAATTTTTGAACTACATAAGCCGATCTTCTTATCCTTAGCCGATCTTCTTAGCCTTAGCCGATCGGCTTTCCTATTTAATTTTCAGACTTTTGGTTAAAAGGCAAGACGCTGTGTTGGTTTTGAACTAGCTTAGCCGATCTGCTTTCATAACCGATCTGCTTTAAGAAGCCGATCTGCTATACAGCTCGAACCCAGAATCCAGTTTTGTTCCTGCACCTTACAGCTCGAACCTAAAACCTAATTTTCCACAAAACCAGTTTATAAACACGAAATTTCTCAAGTAGTCAACAACAAACTTCAACTACAAACATATATTAACTACAAGCAAGCTATCTAACATCTATTTCAAGCATGCATCATCATCAAAGTCTATGAACACCAAACCCTAACTTGCAACTACTCAAAATGAAGAACACTAGCAAATTCTAACATTATATCGTCACAAAATCATCAATTATCAACATATAATTAACAAGAAACATCTTAATCATACTATTTCACTTCAATTTCCTACAATCTCATAATCACCTAATTATTCAAAGAATTCACAAAACCTCAAGAACACTTACATGGATAAGGAAAGATGATGATGATAAGCAAGATGATTACAAGCTTCTTTCAAGTAGTTATAATCCAAAACACAAACTATTTTAATTGATTCTATGATTTTCTAGTTAGAGAAAATGAGAAAGAGGACTTAAGGAAATGAAGAACATCAAAAGAATTAGGTGGAAGTAAATCAGTTAAATCCCCACCGCCCCAACTTTAATAAGTGTATAAATATACCCCTTTCTAAGCCTATTGTCTGGAACCCGAAAATACCCGTAAGTCAAAATACTTTTATTTTACCGTCAACTTTGTTTATTAAAAACAAACAATATTTTATTAGTCACAATTAATTCGATAACTCTTTTGACCATTTATTTTTCAATAAACCATTTCCGCTATTAAAATAAACGTTTATTTCCAGGCCCAGAAACAGGATGTTACACGTATTTTCAATACCCGTCACTAATGACCGACACTTATAGCGTCACTTGCCTAAGTGACGCCTACAATCAAAACCTGATTTCACCCGTCACTAACCTTAGTGACTCATGACCTTTATACCGACACTTACAACCGACACTTCCTTAAGTGTCGCCCTTTATGCGTTACTTGCACAAGTGACGCCATTAGATCAGAATGCGTCATTTCATGCGACACTTCCTAAGTGTCGCCTAAACTCTTGAGTGTCGCTATAAGTGACGCTAAAAACAGAAAGTTCCAAACCATTTTTACTAAGTGTCGAGACCTAAATTTTATCACTTGATTTCACCCAAATTCAAGTCCAGATGCGTTTTTCACCAAAGCAATATGGTAGAAATAAAAATTTTCCAAGCTGACTTGGCAGCTCGACCCTAACCAGGGGCTCTGCCCCTTGCACCCCGCTACCAGGGGTGCTGCCCCCGGTCCCCCGTGACTTAGAGTTTGTAACGGCTTCTAAAACACAATCAAAACACATTTTTCAAGTAAAACACCACGAAATCAAAATAATAATAGTTGAGATTATTATTACAAATCCGTCACCAACGGGCCGTACATATTTTCAAACATTCGAATCAATCAACCAAATCCTAGTAATTTGGACAAGTCAATCAACCAAATCGGGGTAATTTGGACAAACAACCACAAAGGTAGTCTTTCGAGAGGCCTAAACAATTAATAACCATCGCGTGTCATGGACACCTTCAGGTTACAAGTCTTCGGACCACACTTCAAGGCAAATCAATTCAAGTTATTAATTCAAACTTTCAAGACTCAGGTGAGTCTCATGGCCCCTATTTTACTGCTTTTCATAAGGGGTCTGAAATTATTGCCCATTTTGTTTTACAAGTTGAACGCAAGTACAAATCAAATCAAATACTACATGAGTTTCAAGCTAATCAATTTTAAAGCCCTCCATAGCATAGTCTGGTAATACGTAGTTGCGTGAATGTTAGTATGTGATATCATATAGGATTGACAATCCTCGTCCGGGTTAGCACGCACTAACTGGTCAAACGGACGTATTAGCATTTGGGAAGACGAGTGTGGATTAGGCACTCGTAGGAGGCATTTCAAGTTAGGTTTCCTTAAATGGGCCCGACAACTCAAGTTAAGCTCAGACTATGTGCTCATGGCTGTATAACTTTTATTTTGCTTAATTGCACTTTAAATTCAATTATAAATCTTGCGGTTCATACAATCATGTGTTGACATACAAACCTGTAAGCTCATCAGCGTTTCGCTGACCCATTTTAGCATGTATCACAGGTAACCAGCAGTAGGTTGGACTGCTCAATCAAGGCAAATTAGCTCGAGTCAGCATGCAAACAAATCAGAGATTTAGCTGCATTATTATATTTTGTATAGATTAATTATGTACTTAAATCTCTCAATTTCAACCGAGCTAATGTAACTATATATTTTGATGTAAACGTTTATTTTTATCAATACAAGTTTAAAACGACGCATATAGTGGTCGTTCATTATATATCTTTGTGCTTTGATTATTGATTAGTAACACCCAAATCGTGCTTCCGCAAATCATTAAATTTGGGGGTGTTACAGCAATGCAGCATGAGTTGGATAGAGTTGGATCTCTTTCTATTGGACCATCCACATCACCCATTGTGGATGGCCTTACAATGTTCACACGGTCTTATATTTTGATTTTCTGTTTTCATTGTTATATATAATTATAATTTATAATTATTATATATAGTCCTCTACATATTGTTATAAAAGTTGACTTAAAAAAATCATAGTGGTATTCGAGTACTTTGGAAAGGATTAAATTAAATTAAAATTTAATATTAAAAGACAAAGAAATTCAATAATCTTCTAACTAATCAGCAAATGTGTAGGGTCTACTCCCGAGTTGTTTTTCCGGAAGAAAAGAAGAGAAGAGAAGCTGAAAGAAATACGAATCACATTGTGTTCCATAGTTTTGTTTACGGAAAGAAGAGGAGGGAAGTGGAAGGAGGATTTGAGCTTCTTTTCTCTCCAAATTTTCTCTCCAAAAGTGGGAAGAAATGGAAGGATGGAAGATTAAACAAGTTATAAAATGTGACTTCTTTCCATTTCTCTCCAACCCAAGAACACAAATCCGTATAAATTTCATTTCTCTTCTTTCCAATTTTTTTCAACTCGGGAACACATAAATATTATTTCTCCTCTTTTCTTCTCCATCATTTTTTTCACCTTTTCCTCTTCTCTTCATTCACTCAAAAACTCGGGATCAAGGCCTAAGTTGTAGAATATTGGATGGAGAGTTAACTTGGAAATCAAAATACTTACACTATAGAGATTTAAGAACAAATACGTTACAGCGTCATAGCAAAGTTACGTAAATACCCTTATATATAAGTACATTGCACAAGCATGATCAAACTAGGGGTGTGATCAATATGTGTCATATCCGGGTTACACTATTACACATCATCATCAAATCCCAAAAAATACATCCTTTCTATTCAAAACTCAAAACGCATATGGTTACAGTTATTTGTTTTAAAGAGAAGAGAAGAGAATAATAGTAGGCGGTGTCTGAACATTAGACGAACAAAGACATTTTTTTAAAAAAAATAAAAAATTTAGTGACTATATCCTTTCTCATGAAAAAAAATGTGAGTTTTTAAATTGTTGTGGCGTTGGCATGATCAGTTTTGTAAAGTCGCATGGCACTTCATGAGTACCTACCACCGAAACCCATTGTTTAATTATATTGATGAACCGTAATAGTGATAATCAATGAAGCTACCTACCACCGAAACAAGATCACTTCTTCATTCCTTTGGTACAATTTTCCCTTTTATTAATTAGTAGCACGTGAATATATAGTAACAAAATGATGTAAAACTAGAAAAATAAGAATTGCTTAAATCTAAATAACGAAAACATACTTAAAATATTCAAGTATTGTTAGCTATCAGTGTCGACCATCACTACATTTTATCTCATTTGTTACCGCTACAAAGTGCGGGTAATTCACTAATAATATATCAGAAGTCCGGTCGTTATCGATTAGTAAGCATCATCTATCATATATCCCCTATAATTTGGTGCCACATCTTTTAAGGCATTTTTTTGCCATCATTTCTTAATTTGTTCGCTCTCCATCAATCCCTTTAATTTTAGGGTTAATTGTTTCGTTATGTATTTAACTTTACCTCTTTTACTATTGTATGCAACCAACTTTCAAACGTTCTATTGTATGTATCGAACTTTTCAAAAATATCTATTGTATGTATTGGATGACATTTTTGCTGACGTGGCACCGGTCATGCTGACGTGTCGTTGATTTGTCATCCTATGTGGCGCTGACGTGGCGCTGATTTGTCAGCAAAAAGGTCACCCAATACATATAATAGACATTTTTGAAAAGTTCGATACATACAATAGAACGTTTGAAAGTTGGTTGCATACAATAGTAAAAGAGGTAAAGTTAAATACATAACGAAACAATTAACCCACCCTTAATTTTATCATTTAGATGGCGTACGTCTTTTAATTTTGTTTTAGTTAGGTCTAAACGCGGCTTCGTTGACTAAATTTTATATTATAACGTATCTAATTAAAAACAAATATGTGTCTAAAACTAAAATTAATTGAAATAAATAGGGTTAATTGTTTCGTTATGTATTTAACTTTACCTCTTTTACTATTGTATGCAACCAACTTTCAAACGTTCTATTGTATGTATCGAACTTTTCAAAAATGTCTATTGTATGTATTGGGTGACCTTTTTGCTGACAAATCAGCGCCACGTCAGCGCCACGTAAGATGACAAATCAGCGCCACGTCAGCATGACCGGTGCCACGTCAGCAAAAAGGTCATCCAATACATACAATAGACATTTTTGAAAAGTTCGATACATACAATAGAACGTTTGAAAGTTGGTTGCATACAATAGTAAAAGAGGTAAAGTTAAATACATAACGAAACAATTAACCCAAATAAATATATGAAGAGGAGATGTAAATGACCATCGTACCACTTACGAGGTGCAATGTGTAACACCCAGTCTTCGGGTATAGTAGTATTTTAATATTTTCTGATAGTGAACTATTATTTAACGTGTCAGAAAATAAGTGCGTGGTGTTAATTTAAAATAAAAGGAGAAAAGAGTCGAATAATTTATTGTGATTAATAAATTATTGATTGTTTTAAATTAATTCAGTTGACAGTAAAATAAAATAATGTTTCCCCGCAAATGGTTTTTTTTTTAGTTCCAGGCAATGATAAGTACGGGAAAAGATATTTGGGCGATTATATGATAGACTCATATTTGAGTCGGTTGTTATTTCATCATATATCTATATGCATACGTATCATACATACCTCCATAATTCATGAAACCCTAGATTAATTCACAAAATCAATTCCTAACATCAAATTGAGGTTGCTAAACACGAATTCAAGCTTCTATCATCATTATAATCAAGGTATGATTATGTGTTCTTGATTTCTAAAACCTAGAATTTGGGGTTTTTGGGATTTTGAGTTAATTATAAAGTTTAATCCGAAATTGAAGCTTGATTTTGTTAAATTGATGTTACTTAAGCTTAATTATGGTGATGTTTAATATTAATTAGGCTAAGGGTTGTGAAATTGATTAGGTGTTCTTGGGAAATTGATGATTATGATAAGTTGATGGGTTATATGATGGAATTGATGATAAAAATGATGATACAATTATTAGTTGATGCTTAAATGATGATTATAACCTAAGCCTTAACTTAGAAATGAAGGAAATGATATATGATCATTAATACAATTCATGAGTTTAGTTGATTTTGCTAGAATCAAAGTGTGACACCCGTCAATTTAGGACTAGAATTTAGTACCTAATCAAGTTTTAATACATGTAATTAGTTCTGTGTTAGGCTAATTAATGTATCAATTATTATATATATTGTTGAATATATATCTACACAATTTTTCGGTTTGTTTAAATCGTACGAGTTTCAAATCGAATGAATTTCGATTCAATTAACTACGGACGTTGGTGATGCAATTATTAATTATGTGGAATAAATTAATTTCACAAATAACTACTTTATATTATGTCGATAATATAATAAACACATGCGTTCTGTTTAAAACGTTACCGAACTCTACAAAAATTCGACCAACCGACAAAACAAAAAGAAGTCATATTTTATAACGTAAAAACAAGGTATTTTATAAAATATATAACGCCCCAAAATTTACAACAGTTTTTTTTTTTTTTTTTTTACAAATCGGAAGCTCAAGTCCCAAAACATATATATACATAAAATGACATGTCGTCATCTTCCATTACCTAAGTTCTAAGTATTAATTATTAACGTTTACAAAACAATCCTTTATATCCTGGACATTATATAATCAACATTTAAATTGTATTAAATAATAATCAGAGTAATCCTAGTCAAACATTCTTCAGTTACTCCTTGACCCGCCCATAACAATAGATATTAACCTGCAAGGAGTAAACAACGAGGGATTAGCACGAAGCTAAGTGAGTTAACTCATCACTAACAATACAACTTAGTTTAACACTATGAGTTCACCACATTTAACACTTTGACTCAACATCACCAGAGGATCGGTGGCCATTGTGGCGCCCTCAGCCGCGGTGGCCCACCAAGCGACACTTACACCAACTGCAGGCCAATACAGTGGTTAACCGATAACTGTTTGTTACCTTTAGTCAACACAAGCCTTACTTACAACGAATGTTCACAACCCTTGTGTTGACTAACCTGTAACCACACAGTCCAACATAGTTGACCTCTATTAACACAGTTACCAATAGGTTACTTAACACTTAACACTTTAACACTTTAATACAATTCACAATTCACCTTAACACAGGAATAACACTTAACACTTGAAGTAACCACAATAGTGATCACTAAATTATAGTGAGAGATCAAAGTCCACTCACCGACTACCATAGTCGCCCACTCAGTAGTCTAATATCACTGAGTCTTCTCCATATCTGGAAATACAACAAAATACACAAGTCAGTTACTTGTATCAAATCTACATAACATTACTCCAATAGATTTATATCAACAATCTCAATTCATGTGTATTATCACAATCATCACAAACATCAAGTTCATACTTCTTGAATTGCTTCTTAATCATGATTAGATATCATGTTAACCACTTTTCAACTATATATCAATTTAGTTATCACTTGTAGTAATTTCACATAATTCATTCCATTAATATGAATTATCACTATTAGCTTCATTAGTTCACTATCACCTAATAAATCATGATAATTATAATCAACTTATCACCTTAGTTCACATTAATCATTGTT
Organism: Helichrysum umbraculigerum; assembly: GCA_949592205.1. Classification (NCBI taxonomy): domain Eukaryota; kingdom Viridiplantae; phylum Streptophyta; class Magnoliopsida; order Asterales; family Asteraceae; genus Helichrysum; species Helichrysum umbraculigerum. The sequence continues at coordinate 140,024,863 of CATIUR010000004.1, read as the reverse complement.
AACTATCATAATCACACCAATAACAAGATTAATAGCTTCCAAATTAACAATCCATCAAAATCTTCATGTAACTAAATTAACTTACTCAATTCTAATATAGGGTTTTAGCTTTTAATCATGATATAAGTATCAATTAATCCTTCTAACATGATTACAAGCTAATAATTCAATAATACTCCCAAACCCATCACTTTATTCATATGATCATGCAACATTCTTCATATCTAACTTATGATTCTACTTAAAATCAAGAATTAAACATCAACTAACCACTATATGATCACTACAAGTCTTAGTTCAAGATTAATCAAGTCAATTAAATCAACTATTAAAAACCCCCAATTTCTAGGGTTATATTAAACACGAAATTAACACATATAACATGATTAAGATGATGCTAGAATGATTATTACATGTTATTGAAGCTTAGTTAGCATCAATTTACACTTTTTAAACCCTAATTTCGGATTTTATCTCAAGAACACCAAAAAACCCCAAATTCTAGGTTGAAGAACACTTGATTATACCTTGTTTGATGATTATGGAAGTTTGAATCCAAGAGTAGAAGCTTCAATTTGATGATTGTATGCATTGATTCCATATTTCTTCATGTATGTATGTATGTCGTATGTATATATGTGAAAAATAAGAACCGACTCAATTATTTGGATATATATCACCTAATTAGTTATTTTGTGTACTAGTTTTGTCCCCCGTACTTATCATTGTCTGGAACTTAAAAATATTTACGGGGAAAACTATTTTATTTTACCGTCAACTAAATAAATTTAAAACAATCAATATTTCACTAGTCACAATATTTCCTGAGGCTAATTGACCTATTAAATTTACAATCGAACACATATTACAATTTTAAATTGCATTAAAAAATTTACAGGAAATACCTATTACTTCTAGGCCCAATATGAGGATGTTACATATCTCTCCCCCTTAAAGAGATTTCGTCCTCGAAATCTAATCAACCTTGATTATTCTAAAGTACTTAATTACTTGACAAATCTCATTCCTTAAATGAGATTCCACTACCACCACAATTTCCAGTTTATTAATATTGTACTCTTCGTACTACTCTAACATCGTAATTACTCATCACTATATCCACCTAAAGTGTGTACACAACTTAAATCACCTATGCATGACATGCTTATGCATACATTTCACTACACACTCTATGTACCTACATATATATTATTTCATCGACTCACACACGACTAGTGTATATCTCAATTAGATTCACGAAAACACATAATTTATGTCTCATACTCAATTTAACTTGCAATACTATACGACAAGTGTGATATTTATCACTTAAAATAGTTACTCCCTTGAGCAACTCTTAATTATATGCACACAATTTAAATTCTATCTACATATACATATCCACATGTACATGTTTCTATTTCTTACCTTAACATATGATATGTATCTAAATCATATTTTCATGCATACTATGATCACTTAAGGAAATTATTCCCAATTAATCACTTTAAACAGGTAATCACTTGACGTAAGTGGGTAACATCATCATGTACATAACATACTTTTAACACTAGAAACTAACGACGTGCTAGAATCTTTAAAATAGATATATGATTTATACCCCTTTTAACAGCAAAACACTGATTATGAAAATCACAATACACCCAACAACAATGAAATTTAAATTTCAATTCATAACTAACATTTGTGCTAGTACCACATATCACTACTGTATTTGATAATCTTTTATTTAAAAGTATCTCAAACTCATATAACACTATTCACATATTAACAAGCAAAATACAAGTCAATTCTTCATAGTTAACACTATTATCACTTAATCACCAAGTCACTTAGTACCAATTCAAATTGGATAATTACCAAGTTTTTCCATCAACGGGTACATCGCCATTCAAGCGCAAGTACCATTCCATTAAAATGTGTTGACCACACACACATTTTTCATCAACATTTCATCATTCAATTCTATCTCGTTAATCTCCACGGAAGATTATTTCATGTTTTATTCTCTTCAATATGCAACTTATCACTTCACCTTGATATTAAGCATATAATAACAATCAAATTTCACACAATTCTCAATTAATAATAATATAACTATCAATCAAAAGGCTCTCTATATATATATTTATATATAACTATCTCAATGTCAACATCGAAAACCTACAATTTTTAAGGTCACATCAATTTCTCTGGTACTTGGTAGCCTCAATACTCCATGTGAAATGACATAATATAAATACGTTGGCCAGACGTCGTCATATTATGTCAGTCACACTTAATTCTCAGGCCACTTCATACCATCAATCTCTAAAATGATTAACTTTTACTCTCACATATATCACAATGCTAAAATCAATAATTATCACACATATAGTAACACTTTGTAATAGGTTTATGACCAAGTATTAACTTGTTACTATTTTCATTTATCACTTGAATGTGAAACTACTCACAAAATTAAGTAAACATAATAATTCAATCATCTAACACATTCCTCATTATCTTATTAACACATATGTAAGTTTTAACACAACTAAATCAATTTAACACCCTCTCTACACGATTCAATATCAATCACTTAACACTTTAATTATCAAGTATTATACTCTATATAACATTTAGCACTAAGTACCCTGTTAAAATACCAGGTCATATTCCACATATATTCATCAATATATAATTTCTAAGTTGATTAATAAATAACCTTCCATATTTAGTTATCAAGCAAGAGTAAGCTCCTACAATACTCTTCAACTCTTACAAATACTTATTCAATCATATTAAGTATTTCACATAATGTAATTAACATGATTACATAATCAATATTTATTTACCCTAACAAGCAACAATCAACAATACCCTTACTGGTATACTATGCAGTTAAATAAACTGCCTACAAACAACTCCTACACAAAGAACCATATAAACCTCTTAAAACAACTTTTAATATTGCATATAGTCACAGGAATGATCTCTGGGCTCAAAGAAACAAAAACCCAATACAATTCATAAGCTAAAAGTCCGAAATAATGTTTGAAAAACAATAAAACGCGATTTTCGGGCCCCAAACGACCCCGAAGTGCCGAAAACTGACAGGGCTCATGGCAACGCGATGAGCTTTGACCGTTGGGCCGTTTTTGAGTTGACATGTAAATTTCGTCTTAATCGGACACCTAAATTTCTAAAAATTTTTCTACGTCAAGTATTACGTCGAACGTCGCAAGAATTTTTTTTTATACTAACGCGATCCGGGAAACAGGTCAGGATCGCGTTCCCTATTGAAAAATATTCTGTAACCAAATTAGGCATACAAACGCGATCCGGAGAAGTGAGCGGGATCGCGTTCCCAAGAGAAAACGCATCTGAACACGAAATACACACACAAACGCGATCCTGGAAAATGGCTGGGATCGCGTTCCCAAGCATAAAAATAATCTGAGACAAAATAACACGTACGAACGCGATCCAGAAAAACTTGTTGGGATCGCGTTCCCAAGCAGAAATCTGAGATTCAGAAAAATCATATTTTTAGCCAATTTCAAACGCGTATAACTTTTTACTCTTTTAGAGTTAGACTCTAAAATTTTGCAGGCACATCCACTATGCCAAAATGAAACTTTCTCTTTTTACACTTTTTCAATTTACTCGTTTTAAGAGAAAACGGACGTACGACTCATTTTTGACCATTTTCGACCATTTTGGTTGACACACTATATTTCAAACGACTTGGTTTCTGACTTCCACCTTTTACCAACATGTTTCTATATACATTAGTGACGTGTGGGCATATTCATCATATACAAACACTCCTTCTACATTATTTTAACACATTGACCCGTTTAGGGGTCAAAATGGACAATTTCACCAATTTCATTCAAAATGACAACATTAACATTTTCAATCCACCTTTTATCTATACTTATGACTTTCAGTCACTTTAAAAGTTATCATACACGTACCACATCAAATTCTATACATTTTAACACTAAGTGACCCATTTGGACACTTAAATGACCCGTTTGGTTTTACGACCATATGATCACCATTCCAACACCCAACCCACACTTCTTCGACTATTCCAAGTCAAACTAACCCACTTTCATCATTAGTTTCATATTATCACCCTAAAACACCAAATTCACAAAATTTCATCATATATAAACCAACTTCATCATATATTTTCAATTTGACTTTTCACAAACTCGTCACCGCACATTTAGACTCATTGACCGCTTTAACTTTCTTACTACACTATTAGTAATACAAAGATCATAATTCACCCTAATCATGATCAATGCTAAACATTTAGACTTTTAGTTACATTCCTCACTTCATAGCATGGCATAGCATGACAATTATCAAGTTTGACACAATTACATTCAACATTGACCTTTCCAAGTCAATAGCATATATTTCAACAACCGGACACAGTCTAAGTCACACAATAACACAACTCCAAACTTATAAATAGATACACCCGCAACCCATTGATTTCATCATAGTGTGTCACATCAAATTAGCTTATCATTTATCAGTTATTTCCCTAGCAAGGATCTATAATCACACTTGCATTTATCAACTTATATTCACACACTTCATTTTCACATTACACATACAATTAATTCCACATAACACAACAGTTACACATTAGTCACTAATGTATCTTCACACCGTTTTTTAACACTTTTTCTGAATTTACTATTCCCTTCTTAATTTCATTTTAATATCTCTATCACATTATTACAAGTAATAATCACCAAAATTTCAATTTACTTTACTAACAATCATAATATAGTAAAGTAAAAATGAAAATTTATTGAAATTCACCAAGTTTATCAGAAATTACCTGGCACATCTAGGCCCACGAGTGTTGAGAATTGAGAATACCAATCGGTTCCTCACTATCCTCCGTCTCTGCACTCAAAACAACAATCTAACACATTGTTATAGATTAGTTTACATTTAACAACAACTTGCTCATACCACCACTAATCCCACACCTCGGAATGTTTGACCACCATCACTAGGCTTGGGATTGAACAATCCAACCATTATTCAATTCGCCCAAACCTATGCTCTGATACCAACTTATAACGCCCCAAAATTTACAACTGTTTTTTTTTTTTTTTTTTTACAATTCGGAAGCTCAAGTCCCAAAACATATATATACATAAAATGACATGTCGTCATCTTCCATTACCTAAGTTCTAAGTATTAATTATTAACGTTTACAAAACAATCCTTTATATCCTGGACATTATATAATCAACATTTAAATTGTATTAAATAATAATCAGAGTAATCCTAGTCAAACATTCTTCAGTTACTCCTTGACCCGCCCATAACAATAGATATTAACCTGCAAGGAGTAAACAACGAGGGATTAGCACGAAGCTAAGTGAGTTAACTCATCACTAACAATACAACTTAGTTTAACACTATGAGTTCACCACATTTAACACTTTGACTCAACACCACCAGAGGATCGGTGGCCCTTGTGGCGCCCTCATCCGCGGTGGCCCACCAAGCGACACTTACACCAACTGCAGGCCAATACAGTGGTTAACCGATAACTGTTTGTTACCTTTAGTCAACACAAGCCTTACTTACAACGATTGTTCACAACCCTTGTGTTGACTAACCTGTAACCACACAGTCCAACATAGTTGACCTCTATTAACACAGTTACCAATAGGTTACTTAACACTTAACACTTTAACACTTTAACACAATTCACAATTCAACTTAACACAGGAATAACACTTAACACTTGAAGTAACCACAATAGTGATCACTAAATTATAGTGAGAGATCAAAGTCCACTCACCGACTACCATAGTCGCCCACTCAGTAGTCTAATATCACTGAGTCTTCTCCATATCTGGAAATACAACAAAATACACAAGTCAGTTACTTGTATCAAATCTACATAACATTACTCCAATAGATTTATATCAACAATCTCAATTCATGTGTATTATCACAATCATCACAAACATAAAGTTCATACTTCTTGAATTGCTTCTTAATCATGATTAGATATCATGTTAACCACTTTTCAACTATATATCAATTTAGTTATCACTTGTAGTAATTTCACATAATTCATTCCATTAATATGAATTATCACTATTAACTTCATTAGTTCACTATCACCTAATAAATCATGATAATTATAATCAACTTATCACCTTAGTTCACATTAATCATTGTTAACTATCATAATCACACCAATAACAAGATTAATAGCTTCCAAATTAACAATCCATCAAAATCTTCATGTAATTAAATTAACTTACTCAATTCTAATATAGGGTTTTAGCTTTTAATCATGATATAAGTATCAATTAATCCTTCTAACATGATTACAAGCTAATAATTCAATAATACTCCCAAACCCATCACTTTATTCATATGATCATGCAACATTCTTCATATCTAACTTATGATTCTACTTAAAATCAAGAATTAAACATCAACTAACCACTATATGATCACTACAAGTCTTAGTTCAAGATTAATCAAGTCAATTAAATCAACTATTAAAAACCCCCAATTTCTAGGGTTATATTAAACACGAAATTAACACATATAACATGATTAAGATGATGCTAGAATGATTATTACATGTTATTGAAGCTTAGTTAGCATCAATTTACACTTTTTAAACCCTAATTTCGGATTTTATCTCAAGAAAACCAAAAAACCCCAAATTCTAGGTTGAGGAACATGAAGAACACTTGATTATACCTTGTTTGATGATTATGGAAGTTTGAATCCAAGAGTAGAAGCTTCAATTTGATGATTGTATGTATTGATTCCATATTTCTTCATGTATGTATGTATGTCGTATGTATATATGTGAAAAATAAGAACCGACTCAATTATTTGGATATATATCACCTAATTAGTTATTTTGTGTACTAGTTTTGTCCCCCGTACTTATCATTGTCTGGAACTTAAAAATATTTACGGGGAAAACTATTTTATTTTACCGTCAACTAAATAAATTTAAAACAATCAATATTTCACTAGTCACAATATTTCCTGAGGCTAATTGACCTATTAAATTTACAATCGAACACATATTACAATTTTAAATTGCATTAAAAAATTTACAGGAAATACCTATTACTTCTAGGCCCAATTTGAGGATGTTACAAAATACTTCAACCAAAATGTTGGGTAATTATTTATATTTCAAAACGTATATTTGAAGTTAACTAATAATAATGTAAACGTTTAAATAATCGGGAAAACGAACACCGCACGGAGCGCTAGGCGTAGACTGAAAATGGTGGGGATTTCCACCAAAACCCCATCCTTTCTTCTTTTCTTTTCATTTCTATCTTCTCATCTCTCTCTCTCTACCAATTTCTCTCTCAAAATTTCACCGCCACAAATTCATCAAAAATTACAAGATTGGAACACTAAACGACATCAAAACATCAAGATTTTTATAGAAACGGAACCACCTCGACACGATCTACTCTTCCATCTTCTTGGATTTTCAATCCGACACCGCGTAAGTTTCCGACAAATTCCCGAAACTTCTCGTTTTAGTTTGTTTTTACATATTTATGAGTTATATAACATGTATATGTCCAAATATATGAATAAAACACGAAATTACAACCTGAAAATGAGTTTGATTTTGATTTTGGAATTGAAAAATCGAGACAGCCGTGTTCACTGTCTGAGTGTTCTTCAGTGCGACACAATCCTTGTGTCGCATACTGTGTCGCATAAAACCCGTTATGTCGCATCATGTGTCGTACCAAACCTTTAGTGTCGCAACTCATGCGACACAATATTGTGTCGTATACTGTGTCGCAAACTATGTCGTATTTCTATACGACACAACCACTATGTCGCTATTGATTTAGCATTCCGAACCTATGCGACACAACCCTTGTGTCGTATAGGTATTGTGTCGCATACTTATGCGACACAACCCTTGTGTCGCATAACAAATTATTATGTCGCATATTGTGTCGCATAAAACAGAATATTTACAACTTTTTACTAAGTGTCGAGACCAAAATTTTATCACTTGATTTCACCCAAATTCAAGTCCAGATGCGTTTTTCCTTAAAGCAATATAGTAGAAATAAAAATTTTCCAAGCTGACCTGGCAGCTTGACCCCAGCCAGGGGCTCTGCCCCTTGGACCCCGCCAGGGGCTGCCGCCCCTTGGACCCCGCTACCAGGGGCGCTGCCCCCGGACCCCCGTACTTAGATTCCGTAAGCACATTTCTTACCAAGTGTTGAACTTGCACAATTTCAAATACTTGTGCGATACGACTTCTAAAACACATTGAAACATACTATTCAAGTATAATGTTTCGAGACCAAAAATTTAATGATGAGATTATTTTTACAAACAAACACGAACGGGCCGTACGTGTTTTCAAAACATACTTCAAAACCAAACAAGTCGTTGTAACTTGTATCAATTCAATCAAACAAGTTGTAGTAACTTGTAACAATTCAATCAACCAAATCGTAGTAATTTGGACATATACACATAGTTGTATAACAACTACAAAGGTAGACTTTCGGGATACCGGTACAATTAATAACAATTTAAGTGTCATGGACACATTCAGGTTTCAAGTCTTTGGACATCAATCCACAGCTAATTACTTCAAGTTTATTAAATTAAACACTTCAAGACTCAGGTGAGTTTCATGGCCCCATTTTCAATACTTTTATAAGGGGTGTGATATTACTGCTCTGTTTTGTTTTACAAGTAGAACGCAAGTGCCAATCTTCAAATACTACATGAGTTTCAAGCTAATCAATTTAAAGTCCTCTATAGCATAGTCTCTAATATTTTAGCGTGAATGTTAGTATATGATATCATATGGGATTGACAATCCTCATCCGGGTTAGCACGCACTAACCGGTCAAACGGATGTATTAGCATTTGGGAAGACGAGTGTGGATTAGACACTCGTAGGAGGCAAAACTAGTTAGGTTTCCTTAATTGGACCTAGCACTCAAGTTAAGCTCAGACTATGTGCTCATGAATTGTATAACTTTTATTTTGCTTAATTGCATTTTAAATTCAATATAAATCTTGCGGTTCTTACAACTATACATTGACATACAAACCTGTGAGCTCACCAGCGTTTTCGCTGACCCATTTTAGTATTTATCACAGGTACCCAGCAGTAGGTTGGCTGCACAAGCAGGGACTTTTAGCTCGAGTCATCATACATACAACTAGAGATTTGATTGCATTATTATATTTTATAAAAGTAATTATGCTATGTAATCTCTCAATTTCAGGAACCGAGCTAATGTAACATTATTTTTGATGAAAACGTTTACTTTATTAATACAAGTTTAAAACGACGCATATAGTGGTCGTTCATTATATATCTTATGTGCTTTGTATATTGATTAGTGACACCCAAATCGAGCTTCCGCAAATCATTAAATTTGGGGGTGCCACACAAAGCTTTTAAGCTTGTGTTGTTAGTGAATAATTGATAATAGTTGATTTATAATGATGATTGACATAATTCAAGTTTAAATGTGTAAATTGATTAAGGGTCATGAGAGTTTTGATGAATTGTTGATGAAGATGCTAATAATCTTGTTAATAGGTTAATTATATTAGTTAACAAGGATTAAGATGGAGAAATGTGAGAATGTGATCCTAATGATCATAATTGGATAAGTGATTGTGAATTGTGATGATTAAAGTGGTTATTCATAATCTTGAAATAATGAATGTTGAATTAATACAAGTTAGTGATAAGTTGTTTGATGTATTTACAATTGTATGATGATATATCAATATTGAGACAATTGTCAAGTGACTAACTTGTGTTATTCTGTTGTATTCTCAGATGTGGAGAAGACTCAGTGATATTAGACTACTGAGTGGATGAATGAGGTATCGGTGAGTGGATCTTTAATCCTCAGTGTGGTTTAGTTGTAACAGGTTTGGTTACAACAAGTAACGTATTATTACTGCTTTTGTTACCATGATGATTTTGGTTTAATAGTAATAATACTATTGATAAACTGTTAGTCTGATAAATTGACCTGATAAGTTGTGAATATATGATCACGTGATATATTTGGCCTTCGGGCATCAGTAGTTGATGAGGTCAACAGGTTGATCTGGTTGGTTGGGCTAATTGTTGTTCAAGATTTTAACACATCTCCTGTGTTGGTTGATGATAACAATTAGCTATCGGTCTCGTCCGTTATGGCCATACGGATATGGTTGGATAAGTGTTCTATGAGAGCCACCGCGGCAGAAGGGTTTCTCAAGAACCACCGATCCTCATTATTGAATGGTGACGTTGTTGAATTGTTGCATTGTTGACAAGTTGTATTGTGTACAGATGTATTTAAGATTAGTTGTTGTACACAAGGTTGTTATGCTAAGTTGTACTGTCGATTATTATTCACTCACTTAGCGTTATGCTAATCCCCCACATTAACACTTCTTGCAGGTTATAGATTTTATTGGGTGGGCAAGAAGTTGGTCTGGAATGGAAGGAATGTTTGACATCTTGGCGTACTCTGATAATTGAATATACAAATCAATGTTATCTTTTGGTTTTGAAATAACACCCTTGTTGATGAACTATGTTTTAAATTGGATTGAATTTGTAATGTAACTTGGTATTGTTGAAAGTTGGACTAACGCTTCCGGATTTATTATATTTAAATGATGTAAAAATGAGGGGTGTTATACAATGTACCTTGTAATTATGTTACGATCGAGCCAACGAAATCATATGCATGTGCAGAGCGTTCACATAAATATTATTGTCATTTAACTTAGCACATCGCTGTACATGTTGTTGCAAGAGTTGACCATAAGGACCATAACAAAAAGTCATATAGTGGACATATATGCAATTCAATGGTAGTTATAACCAGGGGCGGAGCTAGGAATTCAAGTTAGGGGGGGCATACTTTGTTGTAAGATATCACGACTAAGTCGTGCACATTCGAGCAACATGACATGAGGGGTGTCAACAACTTACAATAAATACAAGAAACTTGGTATTTACACAACTAATGTTTAGAAAATAATAACGTAAAAAACAAATCATGATAATAGTTCTTGCTAAAATTTGAATCCACTGCAATGATAATAACTTTCCAAGTGTTCTATCAGGTTAAATTATAGTATAAAACAAACTTTCTAATTTCAATTTAAAAAACCTAATATAACATGATCAAATGATGAATATTCAATAAATATATATGTTATTACAAAGAAATATATTTAACTTCATACAATAAGAAAGATAAATAGTCAAATCATTAAATATAAATATACAAAAAGGAATTCATATTACTCAGGAAGATGTTAGTATTTTGATACCTCATGACCTAGTGTTCTTAAACAAATAATATACGTAATACGTCTTGTTTATCTACATATTTAAGATTGTGATTTATTTTACTATACTATTAAGTTAAGGGGCTAGAAAGAAATATTAACATTAGTTGAGGGGCCTAAATGAAAAAGATGACAAAAAGTCCATCTTCTTCATTAAGCTAACTGCCTGCAATTCTGCAACTCAACTGTTACTAACTTAGAGCTCGAAATTTTCTCCAATAAATCACATGTATATACACAATACACTACCAATGTTAGGGGGGGCAAGGCACCCCGTAGCCCCCCTACTAGCTCCGCCACTGGTTATAACAACCAAGCAATTTAATTAAATTTAATTAAGCAATTTAATTAAATTTAATTAAGCAATTTAATGGTAGTTTAAGTTAGTGACAAGTTACACCCATGTCATCTTCCTACATCATCGCTTACGGTTCTTTCTTCGTTAAATTATTAGCTTCTAGAATTAAATTGCACAAGCATAAACTAGGGTTGACAATGGTTGTGCCTCCGGGCTAGCATGTCGATGAGTTCATGTACCCCAATCTTAGCCTAACGCGGCCATATGTCTAAAAGTTTACCTATTATGGACACGACTATTAAATGGGTGGTTGAGTATGTCTCCGTAATTGTAATCACAAGTTCACAACCAAAGAAAAATGTATAACCACAATATAAGGTATTACATGTATATGTAATTGTATAAGGTATTACATGTCTATACCATAATTACCGCAATATAATTTGAAAGTACATGGTTAGAATTACATATTTACGTAATTAACTATATATAAATGGTCGAGATTTTTGAAAATGACAAAAACCATATAATATACGAGTATAATTTTTGTATTTTATTCGTATTTTGTAATGCTCAAAACGGGTAAACAATCCTAACCCATTAATTTTAAACCCAACATTAACATATGTATAAATTTTACATGCATGCTGGGTTCGTGACATATTTCATACCGTGTCATAGATTGTTACCGCTAGCATAAACTGTACCTAAAAACTCAAAGGAACCATTATATAAACAGTATATAAGAACTAATTGCGAGATATGGAAACGCCATGGAGTTGTTCGCTTTTTTTTTTTCGAAAAACAAAGAAAATTTAATTGAAAAATGTTGAAGGCAACTGTGAGAGAATTACAATGAGAACCTATCACTGAGGACAAATAACTGGAAAACATTGAAGCTAGCTATGAGAACCAACTAAAACAAGACTGAAAGCTTGAAAGTTTATCACCCACTACTGAAATCTTAAATATTGTCTCTAACCAGCTAAGAATATCCAAGAATGTTGCAAAGAAACAAAATGGGAGAATTTGCATTAACGACAGGGACTAACTTGAGACTTGAGAGATGTTTAAACACTATTTGTTGTTGTGACATGATCAACAAGCTTAAGGGAATTTCTCAGCCATATAATCTTTGAAGAAGAGCACCTTATCTTCACACCAACTGTTGCATGCTATATGCTGAAACCTACTGAAACCTTGTTTGCTTTCTTGTGAAACAAACAAATAGAGTAATTTAATTTGTGTCTAAAACTAAGGCTGTATAGAAGTCTATTAGATACTTCAAAGTTACTCCTATTACAAAAAACCTAGCTACCAAACACACTTAAAAAAATATCCATGTTAATACTGTATATAATATAAGTTACACATCATCACCCTAAAAAAATACATCTATTTAAAACATATAGTGTTTCTGGGGTCAAGAGTGGAGCCATTAGAAGGTAGGGGTAGCAGTCGGCCAGTCGCTACGGGTTCATTTGCTATACGCAGTGTAAATTTCTTATAAAAATTGATTTTTTGACCGCATTTCTCGTTTGTGCTACGGGTTCACAAAAATTGAGATGCCCTTGCTACGGTTACCCCAATTCCTCCTGAATCCGCCACTGAGTGGGGTGTGTTTGGCATCGTGCTTTTTGGAAATTATAGGGGACTAGTATTCTATTTTATTAAGGGTCAATCCCTCATGACGAAAGAAACCTTGTTGATTTATAAACGAGAATATAAATAAATTAGTGAAAAAACAGTCTCTTAAATTCATAAAAATAAAAGCTTTTTCAAATAGGTTCTACAATCACCTAAAATTATTTTCAGCTCTGCCTAGTTGTTGCGTAACATACCTAGGTGTTGATTACGTTGAATAAAAAACAATTTTGACTTCTATAAATTTGTGAATTATTGTGACTTTGGCTTCAATTATCACATAAATCCGTCGGGTTAAGCCAATTAACTTATCGCGCTAGTTAGTCTGTCAACTAAATAGATGGGTTGATTTGTTCAAAGTTGAAGGTGTGAATGCTCTCATTTTGGTGGTTAAAGTCTTTTTCAACACAAGTTTCGACACTGCATCCATAAGATATAGGATTCAAGTTGGTATATAGCTTCAAATGGCGGATATATGTTATAGTAGGGAAGATGAAGTTGTGATGGACCGATGGGATTATGGGAATTGTGGAGTCTTGGGCTGAACTTAAATATAAATACAGTAACTTGGGCTTATGGGCCTAGTTCATTTTTTCCTCATGAAAAAAATCAAGTTATTTAAATGAAACACATGGCCACATGGGTTGTTAAATATAACACCACTAAATTAATTCGACTAACAATAAAATTAGTTATAAAGTTATTGTTTGTTTAAGAGTGCTAAGCTAGAGTAATATTTATGTAATGCATCTCACTGATTAAATTTCAAATAAACTTAATATATATATATATATATATATATATATATATATATATATATATATATATATATATATATATATGTACAAAATAAAGTAAAACTAATACTGTACTCCGTAACGAATTAAAGAAGAAAGAGACTTTTTGCACTTAGTTTTGTTTTTTCTTGTATAAATAGAAGTCCGGTTTCATCGTTGTTTTCATTCGTAAGCATCACATCACATATATTATATATATATATATCCCCATAACATTTTTTTTTTTGACCGGCAGAAATATTATTAACTAAACAAAAGAAACATATCCCCATAACATTTCTTTGTTCACTCTCACATAATCAATCTCTTAATTATCAATTTAAATGGCGTCTCGTAAAATGTCGGAGCACCTCAGTTTGCCCTTCCCAGTTATTGAAGCTGCCACCAAAAACTTCACAACACTAATCGGGAAGGGTGGATTTGGCCACGTCTACAAAGGAGAGCTCTCACTCTCTGAGGAACTTACCACTGTTGCTGTTAAGCGACTACTCATCAATAACCTTTCGGGTCAGGGGGCTAAAGAGTTCTTAATGGAGATTCAATTGCTCTCTCGTTATAAGCATCCAAACCTCATCTCCCTTCTTGGTTATTGCGAGGAACGCAAAGAAAAATTACTTATTTATGAGTATGCACATCGTGGAAGCCTCGAGAAGTACCTACGTAATGCTAAGAATCCGACCTGTCAACTAACATGGAAGCAGCGGCTAACTATCTGCATCGACGCGGCACGTGGTTTGGATCATCTACACAACCATGTTGAAGATCATCAACGGGTCATTCATAGAGATATTAAAAGCGCTAATATTCTCTTGGATCACAACTGGAAAGCAATGATTGCGGATCTCGGTCTTTCAAAATTAGGACGTGCCAATGAAAATGATACTTTTCTCGTTACGAATGCGTGTGGCACAGAAGGGTATTGTGATCCGGCGTACAAACAAACTGGGGTATTGACGAAAGAGTCGGATGTTTATTCATTTGGCGTTGTGTTGTTTGAGGTCCTATGTGGAAGGTTGTGCTTCCAGCCTAATCTACAGAGTAAAGAACGATTGTTACCTCAACTGGCCCAGAGATACTATAAAAAGGAAAAACTAAATCAGATTATTGATCCTACTTTGAGCGAGTACATGCACACAAACTCCGTGAAAAGGTTTTCGCGTATTGCGTATCAATGTTTGCTGGAAGATCGAAAAGGACGGCCCTCCATGGATTTAGTACTACAAGAACTTGAGAAAGCGTTACATATGCTGGTAAGTTAAAATTTTGTTCAACATTTTGAAGTTATTCTTTTTATATCTTTATATAGGGAAATAACACAATTAACCAAAAACAATACAACAATTTAATATGACATGTGGTGGTTCCATCGACAAGCCGGCAACTCATAACTAGCTGAGAATGGTGGTGGTTCTTTCACGGCGACAATGTGACATGTGGCTATGTTTTTCAAAACAATATGATATAGCTAGCCAAATATTTTTCATACGAAATACAGACATACTTCTTATCTATTTTTGTGTCTCAATTTGTATCATGATCATCTTTTTATTTGTATGAAACCAAATTTATGTAAAAATCAATAATAATAAAAATTTAAACCTACTTAACAAGTCAACATTGAAATTTCAGGAGAACGCGAATGAAGGTCGTTCATCATTAGAAGGGATAAATAAGATGTCAGATTCTCCTATTGCAGTCACTGCAAGAGATACGCATCCCTCAAAGGATGTCCTTGTCAATAGGAGCAGTGGGGTATTTACGAAACCATACTATACTATACTACTCCGTATGCTATATAGTACTATACATACATGTATACATTAGTACATACATACAGACACAAAAAATCTCATTTTATTTATGCTAACAGAAATGCAAGGTAATGATTATATTGGTTTTACTTTACAGTCACTTTCTATTGGCGATAATGATAGCGATCCCGAGATCAAATCAGAAAGGACTTATTCTCGAGGAAATTGGACACCTATCCGTTTGCCTGAATGTTGGTTAGCTCTTTACCCTTTTGTGACATTCTCAAAAGATTAAGAATTTACATAACAAGACAGGAACTTCCAGTTTGATAAACTAAATATCCACTTCTAGTTTGTTTGATTTTAAAATTTGCTTTCAATGCATTGTCTACTGAGAAACAGTTTTACCTTTAAGAAAGAATTTTTGATTGTGAATCACAACATGCGGTATTTTCAAGTAGAAGGTTGATGATTTTTTTTATTTTTTTTTACTGTGGACAAAACTAGTCTCTTTGAAGCTCCATGCCTCCATCAGCTATCTGTATTTGAAAGTTACCTGATATATTTTTGGTTTAAAAATGCTCTAACGTACTGATACAAGCTGGATTTTTGGATCATGAGAACAGGGATCAAGATGTTCCCACGTCAAATATGTCCGAACTGAGAGTTAATTCTTCAGGGGTACTAGATGAGATTTTTTGGGAACAAGTGGGGATCACTGTTAGCATTCTTCGCATTAAAAAGTCAGATAACAATGTTAAACCGCCAGATCTGCTAGATGACTTGCTGGTTAAGGTATGTTAGTTTTTGTTGACAACTGCAGAGCTAGCTACAAATTAGTCTTCGGTATTCAGCAATTTCACCTAGCTTGTAAATTGAAATTCACACACTTAACGTTAGACGGTTTATAGTGTTGTGGAAATAATCGCGAGTTACTCCACCAAATGGGTAAAGCCCGTGAAAGATTGGACTAATAAATTATAAGTGGAAAGGAAAAATTCCGATAATTTACTAGCACAATAGATCACAGTAATGATACCCCAAATAAAGCTATTGAAAATAAACAACACAAATGAACACCAGAGATTTAACGAGGTTCGGCCCAATTTTGCCTACGTCCTCCAATTTGGTGAAATTAGTTCACCCGATGTGGAAGGTTTGACAACTTCTCCCTCAACCATTTTGGATACAAATAATTTTCAATAGCTTTTCAAATAGCCCAACGGATATCTTTTCTGATGTGGAAGATAAAATTAAATTGCAACTACAGAGCATACTAAGAATAACCTCGGCTCTGATACCAATGGGATTGGTTCAGTCCGTTTGAAAAATCAAGACGGATCAATCGTGTCTTTAAAAGGCGTTCGTTACTCGCCGGAGATAAAGAAGAATCTTACTTCTGTGGGAACTTTAGAATCTAAGGGGTTCGAGGTTAAAGCCAAAAATGGGGTTATGAAGATTATCTCGGGTGTGCTTGTAGTATTGAAGGGTAACCGTTTAAGCAACAACACGTACCACTACGAGGGTAGAACAGTTGTCGGAACTGTCGCAGCTGTTACAAGTGGTGATAGGAATTCAGAAGCGGTTAGGCTATGGCATATGCGCTTGGGTCATGCAGGTGAAAAATCCTTGAATTTGCTCATTAGTCAAGGATTGTTGAAAGGAGTACGCTCGTGTAAGTTGGATCTCTGTGAGCATTATATTAGCGGGAAGAAGACCAGGGTCAAATTTGGGACAGCCGTTCATAATACTCAGGGTATCTTGGACTATGTCCACTCTGATGTGTGGGGACCCTCCAAGACAAGTTCGTTGGGTGGGAAGCACTACTATGTGACCTTTGTCGATGACTTTTCCCGGAGAGTGTGGGTGTACACTTTGAAGACAAAGGATGAAGTGTTGGGAGTTTTCCTTAAATGGAAAAAGATGATGGAAACTCAGACAGGCAGAAAGATCAAGCATCTCCGTACTGACAATGGCGGAGAGTACAAGAATGATCAGTTTAAGAAAGTCTGTGAAGATGAAGGCATCATCAGACACTTCACTGTCAGACATACACCACAACAGAATGGGGTGGCTGAACGCATGAACCGAACATTGCTGGAGAAAGTTCGACGTATGTTATCCAATGCTGGGTTGGGTAAAGAGTTTTGGGCTGAAGCTGTAACTTATGCTTGTCACCTCGTTAATCATTTGCCATCAACTGCTATTGATGGAAAAACACCACTGGAGAAATGGTTTGGGAAACCCGCTACTGATTATGATTCTTTACATGTGTTTGGTTCCACTGCATATTACCATGTAAAGGAGTCAAAGTTGGATCCTCGAGCAAAGAAAGCATTGTTCATGGGGATCACCTCTGGAGTTAAAGGATATCGTTTGTGGTGTCCGGAGACGAGAAAAACAATCTTTAGCAGGGATGTCACCTTCGATGAATCTACCATGTTGAAGAAGGTGAATGTTGAGCAGTCTGATGGAACCACCAAAAAGGTGGAGTTCGAAAGAACAATTGCACCAGCAGATCCGGAAACCGGTATTGATTCTCCTACGGTAGAAGGAGATTTTGATGAAGAGGAGGTTCAGACTCTCGAACCTAAAATTCAACGTGAATCAATTGTAACCAGCAAGCCTAAGAGAGTAATTGTAAAGCCTGCTCGCTATACAGATACGGTGGCTTGTGCATCTTCAATTGCAGCTGATGATGTTCCTACTACTTACTCTGAAGCTATTCGAAATTCAGAGAATGAGAAGTGGAGGATTGCCATGAGTGAAGAAATGCAGTCCCTTGAAAAGAATCAGACATGGGAGTTGACCAACCTCCCAAATGGAAAGAAGGCAATTGGATGCAAATGGGTGTTTGCAAAGAAAGATGGGTTCTCCGGCCAAGATGATGTTCGCTACAAAGCAAGATTGGTAGCTAAGGGCTACGCTCAGAAAGAAGGAATTGATTACAATGAAGTGTTTTCTCCAGTCGTAAAACATTCCTCTATTAGAATTTTGTTAGCTTTGGTAGCACAGTTGGATCTTGAACTAGTTCAGATGGATGTAAAGACTGCATTTCTATATGGAGACTTGGAGGAGGAAATCTTTATGGTTCAGCCAGAAGGATTCAAAGTTGCTGGAAAAGAGAATGAAGTGTGTAAACTTAATAAATCTTTGTATGGGTTGAAGCAGTCCCCGAGGCAGTGGTACAAGAGATTTGATAAGTTTATGTTGGAGTCAGGGTACACAAGAAGCAAGTATGACCATTGTGTCTATTTTAAAAAGCTACAAGAAGGGTCCTTCATATATCTTCTTCTATATGTAGATGATATGTTGATAGCTTCTCAGAGTTCAGTGGAGATTGAAAACTTGAAGACTCGACTGAACAGGGAATTCGAGATGAAGGATCTTGGTGAAGCAAAGAAGATTCTTGGCATGGAAATAGTCAGAAATAGAAAATCGAGGAAGCTTTGTTTGACTTAGAAAAACTATCTGAGAAGGATGCTAAAGCGTTTTGGGATCAACGAATAAACAAAACCTGTTAGCACTCCACTCGCTCCTCATTTTAAACTCAGTGCTGCTATGTCGCCAAAGAATGATGCTGAAAGAGAGTACATGAAAAATGTACCCTATGCAAATGATGTTGGTATCTTGATGTATGCTATGGTGTGTACAAGACCAGATATTTGCCAAGCAGTTGGAGTAGTGAGCAGGTATATGCATAATCCAGGAAAGGAGCATTGGCAAGCTGTTAAATGGATTTTGAGATACATCCATAAAACAGCAGATGTTGGATTTATTTTCGAACAAGATGATAAGCAGTGGGTGGTTGGATATTGTGATTCGGATTATGGCGGAGATTTAGACAAGCGAAGGTCAACTACAGGCTACGTCTTTACTCTCGCAAAAGCACCTGTCAGCTGGAAGTCTACCTTGCAGTCAACTGTCGCTTTGTCGACAACATATAGTTGGCAAGATGGGTGGGTTGGGTATCGCGTTAAATATGATCCGGGTTTGGTTGACCCAAAGCACTTTTATGTTGCCAATTTTTTTTTTTTTTAGTAATTTAAACGTTAATTATCATTAAAACAAACTTTTCAAGAAAATACTTTCTCTGAAATATTTATGCATGATTGAGTTCCTAATTAAATAATGGTGCTTGTCATTATAATCTCTTGTGCAGTGTTTTACAGTTTTGAAGAAGTCATTGGATAACAATGGAAGTGGGTTTGGATATTCATATATCAGGCATTGGGTTGCCATAGTGGACCTCTATAAAGAGGTTATACTCTCAACCAAATATATAGTATCATAAATCATAACTTTCTTAGCTGTTCTATTTCAAACTTTGGTATATGTAGGTTTCTGGATTTATCGAAGATGCACCCGAGAGACTCGTTTATGAATCTGTTGCGTGCTTTACAATAATTATATCTAGAGTAGCGCAAGGTCTTAAAGCTTCACTGTCAGGCAAACATGCTGATGTGGCAGCAAACAGCCTTCAAGAGATATTAGATTATGCTAAAGCATCAGGTGTTGCAGATGCTTTGCTTTCTTGCTTAGTGACTTGTGGCACAAGTCTCATGTCTGGCTCCTCAAAATTGTTACGTGCTGCTTGTGAAGCATGTGAGGCTATTTGGTCTTTAATACTCCCTCCGTCCCAATTTGATTGTCCCATTTTGACTTTTAGAGTCTTTCTTTGACAACTTTGACCTTGAATATTTTTGTTTGTGTTATATAATATTTGATGCAAATTATACCAATGAAAATACATTCAAAACTCAATCCATTCATATATTTTGCATCAAGTATTATATAACACAAACAAAAATATTCAAGGTCAAAGTTGTCAAAGAAAGACTCTAAAAGTCAAAATGAGACAATCAAATTGGGACGGAGGGAGTAGATGCTTTCGAGACTAAATCTACAAAAGAAAATGCTCCTGTATTTCCATTAAGCTCAATGTATTCCCCCTCTTCGGATCGGATTAACATTAAAGGAGAACCATTGATGGGTAAAGATTCTGAAAAAATTGTGGAAGCAGTGACGCAAGCATTCCTCGGATCCGAACCTGTACAGGTTGCCATCTTCTATTGTCTCCGACAGCGCTTGGAGGCCAAATGGTCTTCTATAATTCAGGTGATAATGTAGACTTTTTAAGGGATGGATAATGGCTCAAAATGGGTAATATATTGGTAAGGGTCAAGTGAGTGGGGTTATCTCGAAACACTTTTTGTCCAAAATTAATGGTTTTACTTTTGTTTGATGAATATTTAATGTGTCAATTAAATATGATTAGTTCTTGCTAATGGTAAAAAAGGGGGTTTGAATGGACCCTTTTGATCCTGATTTGACCCATTTTCTTTTTATCTTGTTTTCTGATATTACTCTCTTGACCCAGATTAAAGTACAAAACATAGGCCAACCTGCTCATAATCTCATATTAATAAGTAAATGGATAAAATTTGCCACTTTTATATCGATTAGCTAATCTTCTGTACCTGAGGAGTGGAATAATTTATTGTTTCAGATAATCTTAAGGTGCTGCCTGCGCAATAACTTGGTTACTAGTGTTGTATGTGGTCTCTCTAATTCATCAGGGGTTACTGGAGGTGGTGATAATACAATAGTTTCCGAGTTTTTTTCAATAATATCTCTTTGTGCTTCATTCGATAGTGATCCACAGCCGCGGGAGTTAAACAACCTGAAAAGTAAAGTATCCAATCCAAGTGCCTTGATTCTCCATTCGTGCCTTTTTGTAGCTTCAGTTGCACAATCCTTAAAGTCAACTGGAAGAAACACTTCACTTCTTATGCTTACATCTTCACCTAAAAGACAGAAGTCCCGCCTATCTGACCTGGCCCACCATTACTCTTTATGTGATGGAATACAGAATATTCAACCCCATTCTATGTCCGCCATGCTGGCACTTTCATCCATTTTGTACCTTGAAACTAATGCTTCAACTAAAAAATCAATTAATAAAAAAGCCTTGCCTTTAATTCCAAAAACTGCCACACTTTGTGATTATCTCAGATTATCAATGACAGACGATGAAGGAGATAAAAGTAGTAACAACATGCTCTCATACTGGCACGGCTTTAGGGATGGGCGTGTGGGTTTGTTGGATTACAGATTAATGTGGGCGGGGACTACAGATATTCAGGACTTGGGTGCTTGTGATATCCCCCACACTCTAATTGATTTGTTAGGAAACAAGCATTCAGATGAAATTGGACTGTCACCATTTGGGGTAGTGAGAACGCTTTACTCGTTATACATGTGTCTTCAAGTTGGGAGTTCAGTTTTTCGCCAGGTGTTTCTTACAAGGAAACACGTGAAACTTCTTTGTGACTTGCTATCTGATGTTCATCTAAATCTTATACTGTGTTGGGATGGACCTGGTGGAGGGAAACTTGGAGTCAGGGATACAGTTACTGAAATTGTTAATCTCTTGGGATTCCCATTTGTGGCTTCTGTGGAGACTAATATTCTTCGAGACATGGAGTCTGCCGATAGGAAGAATATGGTTGAAGAAATAAAAACAAGCACGGACAAGTATATTCAAATCCTTTTAGAGGTATATAAGTTTACATACATTTTGTCTCTTCTTGTCTATCATATATACTTGTTTGAAAATAATTTAACATATCTTCACATCTTCACTTAAAAGTAGTAAGACTGTTGTAACATCTTCAAAAACGCCCACAGTTGCAGCTGTATGTACAAGTCTTACATGCTGCATTTCTCTACTCAAATGCAAATAATGCTTCTAATTATATTTTCAGGTAAGAATTCCTGGGCACCTAATCAGATGTTTAGAACATATGGAGTTGAAGGATACTGCCAAACCTGTTTCCCTTGTAGCCAACATGGTAGCTCACCGATCACTGGTTGTTCAACTTGTTGATGAAGATCTCTTAAATCCAAATATAATGAAAAGGTTACTTGATGATTCATCACCAACTGATGTCAAGTTGGACGCTCTGAAAATAGTTACTAAATTAGCGGAAATGGATGAGGTCAGTCCTTATTATTGGTTGTTTTGCACAAAGATGGCCTCTATGGGGTCGTCGAACCGCTAATTTGTTATACACATCTCAACGGTACATATTTACCAGACACCTTTTAACTTTTTATCATTTCTTTGACTAATGCACTTGTAGTTTTTACAAAAACAACATAATTACAATTACGTACAAATGATGATAATAGAAAACATTTATAAATCGATTACTGCATTTGATTTTTACGTTTGTTCAACCCATTATATATGTTTGTTCCCCCTGTAGCTATAAGTCTATAACCTTTGATAGGAAGCGACATAGACTTGTTAAAGATTAATGTTATTATTATTGTTATTACTATTATTATTACTATTGTTAATAAACAAATCTTTGGATGAAGGAGTTTTATGAGCACATAGATGGAGCAGATATTTTTGAACAACTGAGAGCATGTCTTACCCATGAAGCACCAGGTGTGCGTGCCTGGGCGTGCGATGCGATACAACAAATGTGCCGGCATAGCTCCTACTTTTATGGTTTGGTGGTAAGTATTGACCGTTATTTGCTTACAAAAGCTACATATATAGTAGACTAGATGATTGTTGATGCGGAACCAACAATGTTCTCTTCAACAAAACAATAATAATAATAATAATAATAATAATAATAATAATAATAATAATAATAATAATAATAATAATAATAATAACAATAATAATAATAATAAGTTTTATCTTAATGGTAATTAGTACCATTATTATGTTTTATTGTTTTCTTTAAGTTTTGCAACTCTTGATAATCCTAGACTTTTGATTTTTCCATATGTTATAGCTTCTTTAGTTCCCTTTAAAAGGCTACCAAAATGTAATAGAGAGATGATAAGTTTATGTTTATGAAAATCCAATTTTCTCTCAAATTGTTGAGTTGAATTTGTTGCCTAACCGCGGTATTCTTTGTGAATCAACGCTTGTTGGAAGAATTATTCTTGGGTATTCTTAGAATCTACAAGTTTAATTATTGTTTGTTAATTTCACCCTACATCAGTTATATATTTTTTAAACATCATTGATCAAGGTTGTGTATTTTTCTCTATTTTCTGATTACTTGATGCTATATAGGCACAACACAACATCATTAGTCTGTTGGCGGATCTGTTATTTGATAAGGACAGCTACCCCCAGGGATATGCTGTGAATGCTGTAAGACGCCTTTCTGTTTTAAACTAATTATTCTGCAACAATATAATTTATATATACTTGATGAGAGTTTCCGTGACATTATTTATTTTACAGATTTTATATACATCATTCCATAGTGACTTGTTATATGAAGACCTGAGGAAATGCATACCCCAACTTGCAAAACTGCTGCTTTCAACAGAGACTAACAATTCAAAGGAAAATGTTGCCATTTGTCTTAGTTATCTTTCCTGTCACTCGGATAAACTTAGTCAAGATATGATCTCCAAAAGAGCAATGGAGGTATATATATATACATAATTTACATAAACTTCGAATAGTACGGTACCACTTCTGACATTCAAACTTTATATATCTAAGTTGACATGTATATCTATTTTTCATGGTTCGTGCAGGCTTTGTTAAAGGTGGTGAAGGATTCCTCTGTTATTTCACTCGATCAAATCAAGATTGATGCTATTAATGAGACACTATTGCATAGAGCTCTTCGTACATTAGCTATGATGTGTAAACATCAACCTTGTAAATCCTTCGTGCGTTCATCAGATGTATACCCAACCATTGGAAAACTACGTGAGTCGCCTGTTGAAGACATTGCCAGCTCCGCTACTCTCGTTTACAACAAAGCGTCTGAAACCTAGCTAAAACTACTTGGGTGATGTCCAGCTCTCATTTAACATGTTAAATTGTCAAAACAAGTCATCTTGTTTTCACCCTCTCAATTCTCACGACAGACTTCATTAATAGTGAAATAGATAATTAAGTCATTCTATTACGCTGCATTTCATAATATCAATCATTTTACGAGGATCTTTTTTTTTTAATGAGTTGTGATATGGTAAGAGTGTTGGGTCATTATGTTGCATTTATTTTCATATTTCGAAAAAAGAAATTTGTGTGTGGTTTATGTAGATATCGTTTTGAATCAACGTCTTGGAGTATGAAGACCAAAAGGATGGATGTTTTTATGTAGATGTTTTAGTGGACAAAGTATTTGTTTATTACTAGCCAAACCATTTTCTTTTAAATGAGTTTTTGGTATCATTTTTACAATCCAAAAACTGCCAACAAGTTGTGATCTTGTGATGAATCTAAACTGGGTGGTTTTAAAAGAAACTATTTGGTGTCACTTGTCATCTCTTCTCGATCTATATTAATATAAGGACATCTTTTATATAACATCAATCAACCTTTTATTTTTTGAAGTCTTATCTAGTTAATTAATCAACGAAAAAAATTATTAACCAATCAAAATCCTCAATTTCATAAACCAATTACCAATTAAATATTACGGAGTAAACTAAGATTCTCAAAATAGCAAAAAGGCTCCAGTTTGTGACATAAATTAAATTTCTCTTAAAAGTCAAAAACAATTAAAAAATCTAAATAATTAAGATGTGATATGTATGCTTTAGAGCATCCATGATGCATATATTTTTCAAGTTTAATACATTGTCACATCGTCATCTTATTTTCATTATACCAATTTTCCCAATCAATTAAACTTTATAAAATTTATCTTTACTTCCACATCATACGTAGTATTATTTTTTAATATCTTGCAAGTGTGAAAAACATTATTTACTTTTGCATTCCCACAATGAATTAAACTCACATATACCACCCACCTCATCAACTTTTCACTATTAACTTCTTATAATATAATGATTAGATTTATTACCAACTTTATCAATATTAGGTCTTAGATGATAGGTATTTAGATTTATATCACAGATCCACCAATGGTTGAACCAAGTGACACAAATCAACAACTGCAAAGTAGTAACTCAGGTTCTATCAGGCATATAATCAAACATTTGGTGGGCAGTCCATTACTCTGGCTTCATTTCCTTCTACAAAACATGGCCCTATATTGCTCTTTGCAAACTGCAATACGAACGACTTCACCTTGGTGTTTAAGGCTCATTTTTGGTTTCCGATTTCATCATCCAACTTCCAAGATTAAAGTCAACGTATTATAAAGACTTTAAAAGAACAAAATTTTTAATCATCAAGATTGCGACTTTTTCTTTCATCTGCTCCAGTTCAACGATTCCAGGTATAAATCTCTCTGATTTAGCATTTATTACTTCAGTTCTATATTTTCTTTCTTTTAATGATTTATTGAACATGATGCATTTCCCACTTTTAATGAACTTGGTAACACATAATCATATATTAAAAGAGCATCAATAAGGAAGTTTTTCATATGTTGGACAATTTCAAACATCACTGCTGAAAGCTTCAGGTGAAGTCAGTCACATATGTTCTGGAAACTTCTTATCTTATAGACCTTGACAGTTGACCCATACTAGTTTAAGAAATAAAAATATAGGAAGAAGCTTTTGTCTGTTTACTTGAACAGCATCCCGCTAATAGAAACTTTTTTCGTAGAGGTGTCAATTTCGACCCGTTTACTTATAAATCGGTTGATATGGTTTTGGTTTTATCTCAAATATCTTGAATAATCTTTATTCGAAGTTTTAGAATATCCAAAATGAGAATAATATTGTTTTCTTAATCATAATAATCAAGGTAATATCTTTTATGAAATTCTACAATATGGCAAGAAGTGTTTGCAGGTCAATCCAATGCAACACAGCCCGTTTAACCCCGTACTAAAAAGCAACCGGTTTGTAACAGAAGCTTTTGACACTTCACCCAACCCACACGTCTTGCCATCTTTGTTCTTTTGGGAAGAAGTATATGTTACTGCATTAGTTACATAGCTTTTCATGTACAGGCTGTAATGAAAGCTGGGTTAGTTGGCTGTAATGAAAGCTGGGTTAGTTGGCTGTAACCAAAGGGCCATTGACCTAGCGGTATGTAATAAGTTGATGTATTAATCATTTAATTGTCAACTGTATGCTATGATTCCTAGATACTTGGTAAGCCATGGATGCATAAAACACCTGTATTAATCATTTAATTGTCAACTGTATGCTATGATTCCTAGATACTTGCAGAGTCATGACAACAGTTAATGAAATATATGTGGAAGCAATTAAATTTCTTGAGACATAGTGGTTGAAAGAGGACGAGGAGGCTGTAGAAGATGCTGCACAACCTGGGTTTAACTTTGGAGAAACTAATATTCTAGTTCCATCTGGTGAAGTCAATTACAACTACCCGAAGGCCGAAGGTAATTACTTCTCTTAATTTTCAGTTTATGGTCAATGTTTTAGTTTTGTGTTGAAATAATGAATTTATCTATACCCGCATCATCAAAAAGTTTCCATTTGTTCATGTCTAAAGAGCTTAACATTTATTTTCTTTACATTTGGCAATTCATTGTCACTATCTAACATTTGAAAAAACATGTCATTCTTTGAGATATAGTCAAGCAGACCAATAGTATGTTGGAGTGTTTGAAGGCCAGGTCAGGTCAGGTTGAGTCAAAGTAATGTTAGAGCATCTCGTGTTGTCCAGTTATATGGTACAGTGAAGGTCGATTGTTGAAAGAAATGTAAAGTCTGTTGATGAGTCGGGTAATGGTTTTGCTGTATATGAATGTGTTTACATCTCTATGATATAGTGAGAGAAAGATATGGGAACCAGGGGTGGAGCCAGAAAATCGTAATAGAGGGGGCGAAAAAAATCTATTATTTATATCTTTTATAGTTTTGTGGGGGCGGTAATCTTAAAATGTCATTAATACCTTAAAAAATTCAAATTTTTACGTAATTTGAAGTTTCTTGTGGGGGCGGTTGCCTACGCTGCCCCCGCCATGTCTCCGCCCCTGAGGGGAACGGTGAGGTTTTTCTATAGCTAGTTTCTAAATGACAAAGTTAGCAGTTGCTGTCTTTTGGACTCCCTCATTTTCATAAGATTGTTTGATGAGTAAATTGCATGGATGGTCCCTGTGGTTTACACACATTCTCACCGTTGATCCCTATACTCAATTTGTTTGTTGCATTGACGGTCCAAAATCACAAAAATTGTTGCGCGCTCAGTCCTTGCTTTACCTAAAATGACTATTATACCCTTATTTGACTTTTAATTCATTTTTAAAATTAGTAATTCCTTTAATTATGATATAAAAAACTAATAAACATATTGCAATCACCCACCTTATCTCTCCCCTTCGCCACCCACTCCCACATAGTCACAAACCATTCATTCTAAGAGCATCTCCAGTGCATTGAACCCATTAGAGTTTAAAGTAGTGTCACATCAGCATTCAACCTTTTTACATAAAACTTCTACAACCCATTAAACTCTTTAGAGTTCAAAGTACTTACACATCATTATTCTATTTTTAATTACTTATATTATT
This sequence comes from Helichrysum umbraculigerum, assembly GCA_949592205.1. NCBI lineage: Eukaryota > Viridiplantae > Streptophyta > Magnoliopsida > Asterales > Asteraceae > Helichrysum > Helichrysum umbraculigerum. The sequence goes on along the minus strand of CATIUR010000004.1, from coordinate 139,996,512 downwards.
TTATATATGTATGTATATGTATATATAATATAATATATTTAACATTTAACATTATCATTATATAAGATATTAGAGTTAATTATTAAATACTAGTTTATTACGCTTCTATCAGATTTTATGTACTTGGTTGACACTAGTATAAAATAAAAGATCAAAACTATTCAAGAATCAAGAGTAAGAATCAAGAGCTGCAGTATTAATTTGTCAATCCATAAGACGTATCTAAGTAATTTATTGCATGATTTTTTTTCCAAGATAATTACTACGTAAAAGAGTAGAGCATTGAAGTATATTGACTAAAAAATTAAATTGGTAAAAATAGCTAAGAGAAAAACTTGGTAACTATATAAAGGAGTAAAGGACAAAACTAGGGCCCACTCTTTGAGTCTAAATCAAGTTCAAGCAGTCTTGGACTTGCTATATGCACCGAATACCCACAATGCATTTTTCAATGCCATATCATAGTTCAACCAAACTTTAAACCTTGTCACACAAGAGCATTATGGATGCTCTAAGTCCATTTATTCTAGGGGTTAATGTCTGGGAATGCATCTAATTTGTGCTCGATGTCTATTGTGTGTACTCGACTTAGGTATTTTGCTGATGTGTCGCTCGTTAAAGGTGTCATGTGGCATCCAAAAGGTTTGACACATCATCAAAACGTCAATAAAATACACTAAAGCACACTTTTTGAAAGTTTGATGCATTAAAAATAGCAAACCTAAGTTGGGTATACACAATAGACATCGGCTACGAGTTGGATACATTCCCAAACACTAACCCCTTCATTCTAAGTAGGTATACAAAACCAAATACAAACCTGATGGTTATGGGGATAGATTGAAAGCAAGATTAGTAGTCAAAGGGTATAATAAAAAAAAAGGCCAGTATTATAAACATACTTTCTCAACTATTGCCAAGCTGGCAACAGTCAGAGTACTAATTGCTCTTGCTACAAAAAAAGGGTGGCCTTTTCACCAACTTGATGTCAATAATGCATCCTCCATGGCTATCTCGATGAGGAAATTTATATGGTTCCACCTGAAGGGTATTCTGCAGCTAAATCAGGACAAGTATGCAAGCCCATTAGATCACTCTATGGGCTTAAACAGGCTTCTAGGCAATGGAATCGGGAATTAACCAAATTTTTATGTGATTTGGGTTTCCTCCAATCCAAAAATGGTTATTCCTTATTTGTCAATGCCCATGGGTCTCAATTTACTACTTTTCTGGTCTATGTTGATGACACTCTAATCACTGGAAACACTCCTGAAATCTTTGCCACTAAACAAGCTTTGGATCACAAATTCACTATTAAAATATTGGCCTGGCACAATACTTTTATGGTGGTAACCATTTAAATCAAAAGAAAAAATAATACTGATCTTTAAAGGATTCTGAGGATTATGGTCTAACTGCCTGCAAACCAACTTTTTCTCCTTTACGTGCTCACTTGTAGTTATCTATTCATAAAGGTGTTCCTCTTCCATATCGTGACTAGTATAGAAGATTAGTTGATAGACTATTATATCTCACAATGACTAGGCCAGACATTTTTTTTGCTATTCAACACTTAAGTCAATTTGTGTCTGACTCAAAGGGTACTCTAACCATTTGTTAAGATACTCAAAGGGTCCTGTTACAAAGGTCTTTTCTATCCAGTGCAATCACACTTGAAGGTCGCAGGTTTCACTGATTCTGATTGGGCCTCTTGCTTGATGACTAGAAAATTTCTATCTGGATATTGTATCTTTTTGGGTCATTCCTTATCCATATCATCTACTGATGCAGAATATCGTAGCATGGCTGCTACAACTTGTGAGCTTTTATTGCTCAGTTTCTTGCTCCATGATCTTCATATCCCATTATCCCTTCCAATTACTCTATTCTATGACAACAGATCTGCACAAATGCTTGCTGCCAACCCTTGTTTTCATGATCAGTCAAAACATTTGGAGATTGATTGCCACTTCACTCGTGACAAAATCCAAGATGGTTTTCCTCAAATGGCTCATATTCCTTCTCATCAACAACTTGCCGATCTCATGACAAAATCACTTAATCGTGTCCATCATTCCACACTTGCTTCCAAACTAGGTCTCACACTCTCACTGATCCTCCACCTTGAGGGGGAATGAAGACTATATAACAATACAGGGACTGATTCTGCAACTATTCCAAAGTTGTAACTTTGGTCCAAATATGTAAATAGTTACATAATACAGGGACTGTTTGTTTGTTAGAGTTAGTTATCAGGTGGTTAGCTCGTAATTAATGCAAAGTGTATTTTCCCAAATTCCGTCATTGCGTTCAAATTTTTTTATTTCAACATCATTTATATTACAATATCTAATTTATAAAGATCAAAAAAGAAAAATTATATATCTGTCTAATTTGCTGTCACAATATATATGATGATGCAACCTCTTTAATGTAGCCGACAAAATTTTCCCTCTAATATGTACTCCCTCCGTCCCAAATCTATTGTCCTCTTGTTGACTTTGGAGTTTTTCTCTTCCAACTTTGACCTTCAATATTTTTGTTTGTGTTATATAATACTTTATGCAAATTATACCAATGAAAATACATTCAAAATCCAATCAATTCATATATTTTGTATCAAATATTATATAACACAAACAAAAATATTGAAGGTCAAAGTCGGAATAGAAAGACTTCAAAGTCAACAAGGGGACAATAGATTTGGGACGGAGGGAGTATATTTTTTTCACAAGTTGCAATTCTTTTCTCTCCCTATAAATCTTTCCTATCTTATATAAGATGGATGATGATGTCATTTTGCTGACTTGTCCAATCTTTAGATAACCTCGATGCTTACGTGGCACTACAAGATGCAAGAAATTTTCTCCTAATTTTGAGTTTTCTTTAAAAATTAATTCACCAATTTTTATTCAGTAAACCTTTTTTGATATCCAAATATTTTTGGGAACTCCAAGATACCCTAATTATTATTATTAGGGCACGCTTTATTTTTTTTTTAAAAGGCCGGCTGCTATTTATTTTGTTTGCACGCTTCTTATTATCACTCCCAAGATTGGAATACCATCAGTCACCTCCTCCTCCAAATATATATTCCGTCTTTACTGTGTACCTAACATCATCATACACAATCTGTAATTTGTATTTGCATCAACAATGGAGAACGATGAGTTCAACTACATTTCAGATCTCGACACCAGTAAGGACAATTGGAAGCTGAAAGTTCGGATACTGAAAGTCTGGAAAACAACTTACAGCATGGACATGATATTGATGGATGAGAGGGTAAGTAATTGTCTTTTTATAATATGTGTATTATGGATTACATGTTATTTTGTATTAATATGTGAGAATGTGTGCAGTCTGATAAGATTCAAGCAAGTTTGAAGATGGTTCTGTGTCCACTGTTTGAGAATCTGATCTCTGAAAGAATCGTAGTGTTTATGAGTAGGTTTGGAGTAGGAGATAACAATGGCAAATATCCTGCTCTTCAACACCGGTATAAATATCATCTTAAATGTTTATCGTTGTTGAATTTCTTTATGCAGTTACAAAATCCAGGTTAGAGTCCAAGATTCCACTGGAACAACATCATTTGTGTTGTTTGATAGGGAGGTTGTGAAATTAATTCATAAGCATGCTATTGAAAGGAAAAGGTCGAGGGACTTTTCTTATTTCATTTATTATAGTTTACTTATTCTAATGTATTGATTCCTTAAATTTGGTCAATTATTTTCAGGAGGGTGGTTTAGACCGATTTCCAGATGACTTCAATGTGCTGTTAAACAAAAGATATCTCTTCAAGATTGATGTTTCTAGGTATAATATTGATTATGGTTATCAAGTGTACACTGTTTTTTTTTTGTGATGAAAGCTTGTGAAGATCCTGAAGTTATCACAGACTTTATGGACATGTATCCTGATGATCAGGTTGCTACTATTTAATGTATTAGTATTGATGTTATTTGGATTAATGTAACGTAAATATAATTAGTGCATTAAGATTTGGCATATATGTACAGGTTGATGATCAAGGAGGAGATGGTTTAGCTGTTAAAAAAGATGATCATGTTGAAGGGTGTCTTTACAAGAAGGTTACATTTTATTGAATTTAGTAGATACTTATTTAAGCTATTCTTAAATAGCTTTTCTTATTATAGGTATTCTTTTATTTGTTTGAAGGACGTTGTATCTTCTTCCGACGATTCGTCAACAGCATGTGCCAATGATGTTTCTACTGCTACAAGTCCTTCTGTTAAAAGGAGCCACCACCATGTTGCTGAAGATGGAAGTGAAGATCGACAGTCAGCTAAGAAGCCTGTTGTGAAAGTTAAGATTGAAAAAGCTTGAAGATTGTTATTTGGTCTTGTGTTGTTTGGTCTTGTGTTGATGATCGTCAGTTATGCTGATGATGGATTTAGTAATGTTGTTTGGTCTTTTGTTTGTGGTGGTTGGTATCTGACTTTATTTATGAAACTTATTAAGGTATTTTGACCATGTCGTAGGGCTTGGTATTTTATTTTCGTAAGTGATTTTTGCATTATATAAATTTATTTTTTGCTTATATAATATATAGAAAGAGTACACATTAATTTCTACCAAGTACTAAATAAAGTTATTTTGGCGATAAAACCAAAATTTGAATCAGAAGTTTTTATATAACTTCAATGTACATGAGTATAAATTAACTGAGTTAAATATTTTAGTTCATTGTAAAAACAAGTTTTTAGACCGGCTGCAATCTAAGACGCACTAATAATTGCTGGTCATATTATAAAACTGTAAATGTTTTTTCAACATATATGCAAGATTTAAAGTTTTTAAATATATATTATAAAATTCATCCATAAAATAATCTTTATATATATCTTCTTAGTGAAACGTTTTTTTGGGATTAAGGAAACCAACTTTAAACTTTTTGGGATATGTAAAAGGCAGTAATCATTTTACATCATTGGTATGATGTAATTGGTTGTCTCAAGAAATATACATCGTCATTTTTGCTTTTAGCTTTTTAGCTTATAAGCTTTTCACTTAAAAAGCTAAAAGCTCCAATCCCCTGACTTTACAAAAACAAGTTTTTTAACGATGAAAAATTAAAAAGCCAAAAAAATGTTTGGCAAAAGAAAAGAGCTTTTTCCAGCTAAAAAGCTTAAAAAGCTTAAAAAGCTAAAAGCTATAATATAAATGTCAAGCCAAACACCCTCTTAAGCTACCGAGTAAAAAGTAAAATTTGGCAAACCTATTGCCAAATTGAGCTTTATACTCCAATAAGATTGAGTTTTTCAAAAGCTTTTTTGTGCTTGTGTCGGTACTCAACGATTCATTTTCCACACAAATGTATTTTAAATTTACACAATAATAATTCTCAAAACAAAATAATTATAGGTCGAAATCTTATACTACTATTTATTAAAGGTATAAATCATTAATAAAATCACTAGCAAAATAAAGAAAACCATTTTTTTTTAATTTCCATTAACGTGTATTCTTACACATATTTTTACAAGACATATGAATCTCTAATAAACTTATAACTTTGTTTTTCTAAATAAAACCCGTGTAATCACGGGTCAGTGAACTAATATATACTCCGTATATATTATCATTATCAACTTACTGGAGTAATAAAACAAAATAAACAGGGTCCAGCATGGCCCAAAACTGGGGGCAAAAACTGTAAGTTAAAGTCCAAGTTTTGAACCTTTCTGTATCCATTTTGGCGGCTCTCAAGGTTTGTTCAAAATGGAAATGCGGTTGTTTCACAAGTAGGCAGCTCAATTATCAAGATGACACGTCGTATGGACATTAAACAATTTCCACTACTAGTACATTAATTTAATCATCTAAAACTAAAGGCGGAGAAGAAATATATATATATTTTTATGTTCTTGTATAGATAGACATCGAGTCTCACTTTAGTTTTCATAAGCATCATCATATCATATCCCCTTTTATTATTTGCTGCTAAATACTTTGAATCTCTTTATATTTTTAGATGACGTCTATTATAGATTCAGAGCACCTCAGTTTGCCCTTCCCAGTTATTGAAGCAGCCACCAAAAACTTCACAACACTAATCGGGAAGGGTGGATTTGGCCACGTCTACAAAGGAGAACTCTCACTCTCCGGGAAACTAACCACCGTTGCTGTAAAGCGACTACTAATCAACAACCTTTCTGGTCAGGGGCTTAAGGAGTTCTTGACCGAGATTCATTTGCTCTCTCGTTATAAACATCCAAACCTCGTCTCCCTTCTTGGTTTCTGCGACCAAGGACCCGAAAAAATTCTTATTTATGAATATGCGCATCGCGGAAGCCTCGATAAGTACATACACACGAATCATCAATATTCTGCGTCTCCACTAACATGGAAGCAAAGACTAAATATCTGCATAGACGCAGCACGTGGTTTGGATCATCTCCACAACCATGTAGAAAAACATCAACGAGTTATCCATAGAGATATTAAGACTGCTAATATTCTCGTAGATAGCAACTGGAAAGCCATGATCGCGGATCTCGGTCTTTCAAAATTAAGTCGTGCCAACGGAAATGATTCTTTTATCGTTACAAATGCGTGTGGCACACTTGGGTATTGTGATCCGGCATACATACAAACCAGAGTATTGACAAAAGAGTCGGACGTTTATTCATTTGGTGTCGTATTGTTTGAGGTCCTATGTGGACAATCATGCTTCTTTATGGATGTAGAGGGTAAACAACGATCGTTAGCTCAACAGGCCCAGAGATACTATAGAAAAGGAAAACTAAATCAGATTATTGATCCTACCTTGAGCAAATACATGAACACAGACTCGATGAAAAGGTTTTCACATATTGCATATCAATGTTTGCTGGAGGATCGAAAAGGACGCCCATCGATGGGTATGGTATTACAAGAACTTGAGCAAGCACTACACCTGCTGGTATGTTTAAACTTTTTCAACACTTTGAAATTATTTTATGTATAGGGAAAATCACCCTATTAATCGAAAACTATACAAACATTAAGAAACCGCTTATCGTTTTCTATCTTTCTTTCCTTTTTTATAACAAAGTTACAATCAGTTATGTAGCAGGTTTGGTTATAATGAAAATGGTGTTGTTTTGGACCTTTTGGTAGCTATAGTCATTTACTTATGCTAATATAAATGACAAGTTATGATTGGTTATACTTTATGTACAGTTATTTTCTATGGGCGATGAGGATAACAATCATGAGATCACATCAGAAGTGACTTTATCGCGAGGAAATTGCATGTATGTTTGCCTGAATCTTGGTTATCTCTTTACCCTTTTGTAACATTTTCACAAAAAGTATGTATAGGGTAACAAATCTAGTAATCTACACAAGCTTAGTAATTTACGTAACGCTCTAACTTCAAATTACTTTGTTACCACCTAGGTAAACACGCGGGTGTAGAATTTTTCAAACACAGGGCTTTGTTCGACAACAACGTACCGTACGTACCATTAGTGACGTGGTTGTCAATGTCAAAAGCTCATTAATTTTTATGCATTTGAAATTCGACACACTTATACATCCACGTTTCAAATCTATCTATATAATTAACAGGTTGCCAACACAATTTGGAAGGTCTTTAATGTAAAACTGAAAAAATTTTAAGCTTTTTATGATGATTATCCGAACAGCAACTGAACATTGGCTGTCCAGATGTTCTTTTGCCATTATTATTGACATGGTTTTCAATCTCTTTTACTTCCCACGCTATTTTGTAATGAAGCTAGATAATATCAAATAGAGAATTGTGAGTCAAAAATCATTTTTCTATTATTCCTTTTGTGGTCAAACTAACATTTTGTTTAGTCTATAAACACAATAAACATATGTTACATGTTGGTTTCCCGGATTTGTGTTCTCAATTGTCTTGTTAACTAATGAGTTTTTATGACCACAGGGATCAAGATGTTCCCACATCAAACCTGGCCGAGCTGAGTGTTCGTTCATCCTTAGTTGCTACTGGTGCACTTAATTCTACAGGAGTGGTAGATGATAGTTTTGGGGAACATATGGAGTCCATTCTTCGCAAAAAAAAGTCAGATTACAATGACTTTCTGGTTAGGGTATGTTACTGAAATGAGTCTTATTAATCACACCATTAATATTGGAGATGGGTGGGTTGGGTAACCCTTTAACATGTGTTCCAACTGAAACGGGTCAAAGCATGCCGATCCGGATTTAGTTAATCAAAAGCACTTTTTTGTTTTTCTAGTTTTAATACTCTGTAATGATCAAAGCATTATTCATGATTACAAACTAACATTTTTACACTAATTTATTTGGATCCTATGATAAAACTATTTAGGAGGTTAATTGGATGTATTAGATATACGATTGGACCACTTTTGACCCATTTGACTTTTGGCAAAATCTTTTTGTTGACCAGTTTCAGATTACAAACAACCCAAATAGACCCAATTATGGGTAAATTGGCTGATATTGAATGACAATTGTTGTTTACCCTCAGAACTGTAACAATTTTCAAGAAAACAATTTGTCTGGAAGATTAATGTTTGTTTGGTTGTCTCAGTGTTTCTATTTCTTTCTGTATGGTGTTCAGTTTGTGTTATGTCACCTAGTTCCTAATTATATGGCGCTTGTCATTAATATCTCGCTTTTACAGAGTTTCTCAAATATAAAGTCTTCATTGGAGAACAATGGAGGTGGGTTTGGTGATTCATATATCAGGCATTGGGTTTCCGTAGTGAAGCTCTCTAAAGAGGTTATACTCTGAACCAAAGATATAATATACGTAGTAATAAATGTATAACTTATTTAGCTATCTCAAACTAATTAGGTGTATGTAGGTTACTGATTGGGCTGAAGATGTAACGGGGACACTTGTATATGAATTTGTTGCCTGCGTTACAATCATTATATCTGGAGTAGCATTAGGTCTGAAAGCTTCCCTGGCCACCAACCATGCTGAGGTGGCGAGAAATGGTCTTCAAGAGATATTGGATCATGCTAAAGCATCTGGTGTCGCAGATGCTTTGCTTTCTTGCTTAGTGACTTGTGGCACAAGTCTCATGTCTGGCTCTTCAAATTTGTTACGTGCTGCTTGTGAAGCATGTGAGGCTATATGGTCACTAATAGATGCTTTTGAGATTCAATCTACACAAGTAAATTCATCGGTATTCCCATTAAGCTCAATGTATTCCCACTCTTTGGGTCAGATTAACATTAAAGGAGATCAATGTGGACCATTTATCGGTAAAGATTATGAAAGGATAGTGGAAGCAGTGACACAAGCATTCCTCAGGTCTGAGGCTGTACGGGTTGCTATTTTCTGTTGTCTTCGCCAGCGGTCTGAAGCCTCATGGTGTTCTGTAATTCAGGTGATAATTAAGGCTTTCTATGAAATGTAAATCCTAAGGGTTAGATAATGGCTCAGTCTGGGTAATTATTTGGTATGTGTCAAAACGGGTCAGGTTAACCCAAAAGGTACGAATAAATCTAATGTGTCAAATATGAGTAATAAAATTATACGGAGTATTATATTTTATATATAACAGTCTGATTTCTCGAGTAATATGATTTAGGGGGTTGTTGCGTTTGTAATACACTTCGACGACATCGGACCCGTTTGATTCCGATTAGACCCCTTCAGATCTTTTTATTTTGTTTTATCTTACTCTTTTCACCTAGATGATGTAGCCAAACCGACATATTAATAAGTAGTTAATCGTGTGTCACCTGAGAAGTGGTATAATTAATTTCTTGTTTCAGATCCTCTTAAGGTGCTGCGTGCATAGTGATTCGGTTGCTAGTGTTTTATGTGGCCTCTCTAGTTCCTCGGTGGTTGGTGGAGGTGGTGATAATACAATCATTTCAGAGGTTTTTTCAATAATATCTCTTTGTGCTTCATTCGATAGAGATCCACAGTCAGGAGACACAAACAACCTGAAAAGTAAAGTTTCCAATCCAAGTGCCTTAATTCTCCATTCCTGCCTTTTTATAGCTTCAGTTGCACAATCCATAGATTCACCTGGAGAAAATACTAGAAGTACTGCAGTTATTATGCTTACATCGTCACCTGAAACACAGCGGTCCCGCCTCTCTGACCTGGCCCACCATTACTCTTTGTGTGATGGAACACAGGATATTAAACCCCATTCTATGTCTGCCATGCTGGCATTTGCATACATGTGCTCCCTTGAAAATAATGAGTCTGTTGCAACATCAATTCGTGAAATAGCCATTCCTTTGATCCCACCGAGTGCCACACTTTGTGATTATCTCAGGATGTCAATAACAGACGCTCAAGGAGATAAAAACATGCTCTCATACTGGCATGGGTTTAGGGATGGGTGTGTGGTTTTGTTGTGTTGCAGATTAGGATGGGGTGGGCCTTTAGCTATTCAGGACTATATCCCCCAAACTATTATTGAATTGTTAGGAGACAAGCGTTCATATGAACTTGGATTGTCACCTGTTGGGGTTGTGTGGGCATTAGGTTCATTAGTCTTGTGTTTTGAAGGTGGCAATTCAGGTTTTCGCCAGGTGTTCCCTACAAGTGAACATGTAAAAATAATTTGTGATTTAATATCAGATGTCCATCTTAAGCTTATACGGTATTGGGATGGACCTGGTGGAGGGAATAACGGAGTCAAAGAGACAATTAAATATGTTGCTATTGCTTTGGTGATTGCATTTGTGGCTTCTGAGGAAAGTAGTAAACTTCGAGACCTGGACTCTCCCGATAGGAAGGATATTCAAATCCTTTTAGAGGTATATATACCTTCTTATCTTAATTACATATAAATCATTCTCATCATTCTTTTAAAATTGAACTCAACACCTAAATTCTCCTTTAAAATTCATTAGTGATATCAATCTCTTCAAATCAACGTATCTATATCTATAATAACCTCTCATTTTAAAATTTTCATATTATTTTAATGTATCTTTTATAAAATATAAAAAAAAAATGAATAATGCATGAGATACTGTCACTTAAATTTTCAAATAGAATTTTTCACGAACGTGTGCATTTTTCGTCAGAGCCGCTGTACACGGGTACACTGCTAGTATAATTACATACATTTTGTCTCTTCATCTTATTATACTTGTTTAAAAATTACTAGGAAATATGTCGTTTGTTGTATATATAATAATATTTTACTTAATTAACTTAGGTAATACCTGAGTCAGTAATCTAATAAATATATTATAATAATAAAGACAAGTGACATGATTAAATAAACTATGTATATCCATATGTCAATACACACTTGTAATACACGTATTATATTATGTGCATTGCAAAAATTAAATTTTATATATTGTTTATAATTCCTATAATTTGTTACTTTCTCTGTATGTAAACAACCAAGATTAAATGATAAGACCTTTTACCATCAAGCTACATGGATTTTGTGATAATTAATTTGCTTTAATAATATGCTTATTATGAGAAATAAACTTGATTTAAGAAGATGACCAAATTTAAGAAGATGACCAAAAACAAGTATTCATAAGAGCTTAGTAATTGATATAAATTATAAAGGGATAATATGGTCTACTACAACTGGGAAGTTGTAATTATATTATCAAAAACGCCCACAGATCAAAAATAATTGCAGGTGTACGTGTAAGTTCTCTTTCACAAATCTGAACATAATTAATGCTTTTAAATCTTCAGGGAGGATTTTTTGACGGTATAATCAAGTGTTTGGAACATTTGGAGTTAAAGGATACTGCCACACCTCTTCTCATTTTATGTTCTGCGGTAGATAATGAGTCACTGGTTGTTGAACTTGTTGGAAAAGGTCTCTTAAATCCAAATTTAATGAAAAGGTTACTTGATGATTCATCACCAACAGAAGTGAAGGTGAATTGTCTGACATTAGTTTCAAAAGTAGCTGAAAGAGGCAAGGTCAGTCCCCAATCTTTTTCTATTTGATTCTGAAATGATATAATAAAGAGAAAACTTTAAATAAAACGATTTAGTGCCCTAATGAACAAACTTATGAATAAGAAATGAGTACATCAATGAAACGCCTCGAAAACTTAACTATTTTTTTTACAACATAACCATTATAATAACTCATTATTATTGTCTCATTATTATATTGTAACTGGTCATTTATCATCTATACAATTTATATCTTTATAACTTGATCAAACAAAATTTTGTAAAAACTTATAGAAGCCGCCGGGTCAGCATAGGACCCGCTGGGTCCACTCTGTAACAGCCGGGTCCCCGGGCCTCCAGTCAGGTGAATTGGATTTTAGGTTCACAGAAACAAAGTGTGTTTTAAACCCTCCAGAATCCGCCGGCTGGCCCAATGAGCAGCCGGGCTTAACTCCACCCGTCGGGTCCTCCTATGACCCGTCGGGTTCTTATTCCTGCACAGCAGACTCAAGTCTGCACCACTTATTACCAAAATACGAATTTCAAACTTGCATAACTTTTGACTCGTAAGTCCGTTTGACCTGAAATTTTACGTACACCTTCACTTTGACCATATAAAGGTTTGCCTTTTTACACTTTCTCAAAATACGCGTTATTTCTAAATTTGGACCGTAATCCCATTTTAGCCACTTTTCGGCACTTTTACTTGACATGTCAAAATACAAACTACATATAATCTGACTTTCAAACTTTGGCAACCTCTTTAACTATCAAAATGGGACTTAACTCAACTTACATAAATTTTATACCATGTCTAGAAACCATTTTGACACTTTGACCCATTTAGTGCCCATTTGGACACCCTTTGACCCGTTTCTCATTTCAAACATACTTTGACCATTATTCTTACATCTTTCACATACTATTGACCATTTCAAAGTAGTTGACTACATTTCACTACTCATTTCAACCAATGACCTCTTTTCACCACTTAACCTCATTTCACTTTTACAATTTCTTGACTTTCTCATACATATACATTAACAATATTCTTGACCCTTTCTCCTTTGACTTTTCAAAGTCAAAGATATATATCATGACCATTTACAACTTTACATTTTAAAACATTTCTTTGGGCGATTTACACAACGGCTAATCATAACGATCATTCAAGGAAAAGGAGCTTATCTAACAGTGAAGCAAGCTCCATTCCATGCTAACCTCTTGCATCCATCTTCTACCCACTTTAGCCATTTGGTTCAACCAAACCCATCACCTACAACATGAAACATCTAACGGGTAAGCTTTAAGCTTAGTAAGGATATAAGTATTAAATGCATAACACTTTAATCATTAACAACATATTACATAATCTTTACTTTCATCACACTAGTGCATATTGTATCAATGTCACAACTTAGCTTAACATAATATCATAACCACATTACCTTATCAAATAGGTAGACATTCTGTTTACCCCTATATTCATACATTCAATTATCAACATAACCATGTAAATTAGAATTATACCTCTTGACGGTATATCTATTTGAACATCATCATTTAGCAGCATACCTCTCGATAGTGTGCTTTCTAAAACATCATCCACTAGTATCATACCTCTGGGTGGTATGCATACTAGACATCATCCACATGTTAATTACTACTAATTAACATTCATACCAAGCTAATGACCGCGAATCAATACTTGGAACTATCCATCTACCTTGCGGAAGTAATGGAATCCACATATATATATAATATCTCTCTACGTAATTACATAAGTAATGGAAACTTCATAACACCTTTATCTGTACATATCTACCGTTCTTCATTCACATATCAACTATCTCATTCATATCTAATCATTTTCCCACATACCATATCACATCAACATACATAACATAAACATAATCAATACGTTACCCGGTTATATGAACCTCTTGCTTACAAGCAACATAGGACATATAACCGTTATCCATTTAACCCCCATATCACTCACCTTAGCTTTTTAGGCAATTAGACGATCTAACACTTTCTTTGGGCTTCCATCTCATTTGATCACCTATCATATATTATAACATAATCACATAACATACACTTATCATCAAACGGTGATCAAATCTCACTAATCATCATTATTAACTCTTTATTCTCACAAGTTGATCTTTAAATCAACTAAACATAACTTTACTTTACTTTACTTTACATGAACATATGAGTTATTATCCACATCAACTCACTTTCTAACCATTTCACCTCATCAATTGAACTAGTTATATCTTTAAAGTTAACTAATTCAATTCATATCATTTACATCTTTCCAAGTTATCATCAATATGATCACAACTATATTTTAATTACATTCATAATCACTAATCAACCTTCTTAGATCATTAACAAGGTTAATTTAACATCAATTATCAATAATCCATCAAAACCCCATATTAGGTTTAGTGAATTCTTATTCAATTTCATAGCATTTACATGTATTAGTGATAATATCAACATTTCTAAGCTTTACTAACACTAATTTACATTACTTTCACTTTGCTACTCATCATCATCACCATAATCACCATGATCATCATAAACACTACAAAAACACTTAAATCAAATTAGGGTTCTTCATTTCTATCTTGATATTAAATTAAGAGTCATGATCAATGAACTTAACTAACATCAATTTAACATATACAAGCCCTAATTTCGTATTTGAACATATCACCCTCTTAAAACTCATGAAAACCCATTTCTAGGTTTAAAGAAATTGAAGAACATTACTTACTTGAGGTTAGGAAGAATCAAAGAATAATTACGAATCTGTTTCTAGCTTCAATTTGATATGTTTCTTCTTGATTTCTTCTTCCTGTTCTTTCTATTTATTTCTATCGATATGTACGTATGTATGAAGGAAATTGTGGATATGTATGGAATATAACATATAAACCGACTTACATAAGTGTATTAAATTACACTCCGTACTTATCATTGTCTGGAACTTAAAAACCATTCACAGTTATTACTATTTTATTTTACCTAAAATAATAATAACTTAAAAGAATTACTTTTACCTTTACCATTATAATACTTTTACACTTTTGGGGTGTTACAATCAACATTTAGTGAGAATGAAGGAACCAATGAGAATGTGTCACGTGTCATAAAAACCATTTTACTCCACGTTTTTAAAAATTAAATATCTTACAAACGGTAAGTCGAAAAATCATGAAGTTGCACCATAAAATCAGCGTTTTTTTTTCTCTTCCACTAGAGATCTCACCCACGGTATAGTTTTAACGACTTTTTTAAATTGTACAATATTAGTACTACATGTGTTAGTTGTTGGTATGGTATCATATGCGTTACTCGCTCGTAGCACATATGTTATTTGCTGGTATCATTTTTAGTAAAACGAAGAAAAAAAATTGTCAAAACAATATCAGTACCACATGTGTTAGTTGTTGGTATGGTATCACATGTGTTCCTCGCTGGTAACACATGATAGTTTAAAAAAAAAAGAAAAAAAAAAGGTTTCGTCAAAAGTATATCTTGTGAGATCTCTAATCGGAGAGGAAAAAACGATGATTTTTATGGTACAATTTTTATAATTGTTCGACTTACCATTAATGAAATATTTAATTTTTAAAAACGGGTAAAAAATTGAGTTTTATGACACATTACTCATTCTTATTGGTTCCTCAATTCTCACCAAAATTCACATTGTCATTTGAACCTCACAACATACTCCACTCAATTGATAAACAATACCGCTCTCAAGGACCAAAACAATATCCTCACCAACAATAAAAATCACTCCATGAATCAACACATATATATAGTTGATGAACATACACTCACAATATGATCAGAATTGATGAAGAACAGATTTAGGGTTTGAGAGAATACAAAAGCGGCTGTTAACTCGAAGATGACAAATTAAAATAAATGACTTATATCTACCCTAATTACAAAATTTACAACTTGAGCCCCTAAATACTTAGACATGGTATATTTGCCATATGACTGGTCCCAACGGTTGTTCCGACATGAACAAATGGGAGGAACGTGGGCCAGCTTCATTATTTTTTTATTTTTGTTTATTTGTTTGGTGTATAGAAATAATAAAGATATATTGATAAATATAGGGTCCATAAAAAACTGAGGTGGTGTTACTGTTGGCATTTAAATGTTCAGTTTGTGTCAGTTTTGTGAACTGTTGACATGGCATTTAGGGGTGTCAAAAAACTCGACCCGACCCACACCCGACCCGATCCAAACCCGATTAAGACTATTCGGGTCGGGTTTAATAGGATTATAAAGTTTAATCGGGTTAACCCGATTAACCCAAATGCTTATTAGGGTCGGGTTGCGGGTTTAAATAGAGAAATTTATACATGTGCGGGTTGACCCGATTAACCCGATTTAACCAAGTATCAATTTTTCTAAAAATTTGTATAGTTAACTTTCATATAGAATAATATAAGTTTAATATGTTAATTTAAAATTGATACATTTCTATATATATATATATATATATATAATAGTTTAAGACTCAAATCTAATTGATAATAGTAAAAAAAAAAAAAAAAAAGTAATTTGGAGGGTACCCCTGACCCCCGTAACCATTACAGGTTACGTAGCCCCCCCACCCACAAGGGACATCACTACTGGGTAAATCACCAGACCACAGATTACCCACAGAATGCTGGGGAACGAATTCGAACCCCCGCCTATTTCAGCACACCTGTGAGGCCTGCGCCTATAGGTGGTGGTACCACTCAGGCTAAATGGCCGGTGGTTTGATAATAGTATCTATAACCATATAATAACATTAGCGTAAATTGTAGCAATGTATATTGATATGATTATGAAGAACTAGAGATTTAGTATTTTATATTAGTTGTAACACAATTTGTAAGTATTCTTTCATCAAAGTATTAGTGCGGTAAGTGTATTCTTAAATTTTCGAAAGATATAAGTATGACTCACATTTTTAGTATACTTAGACGCGCTTTAAAATCCAATACTTATATTTAATTTAAAATAAAAACTCTCTTTTACAAACTATGGTTTTACTACGTATACGGGTTTCAACTTCATATATCATTCAAAGTCATCTATATATTTATTTTAACAATTATTAGAAAACTGTGAAGCTATACGGGTTAACCCGCTACCCAATTAATCCGACCCGACTAACCTGCTACTCGATTAACCCGAAGCTGATAACCCGATTACCTAATAGGGTCAGGGTCGGGTTACGGGTATATATTTATTTCTGAAAAACCCGACTAACCAAACCCGACTAACTCTTATTAGAATCGGGTTGACCCGATTAACACCCCTACTGACACCGATGTAGCACAAACTAAAGTATTTAGTATGTGTTCACTATTGGAAGTGGTGTTAAAGAAAACATATATAAACCAAACAAGATAAGATTGAAAGTTACATATACTTTAGTACCTAAATATTGACGTCACGTGACTTTCATAATTTTCTCACTAAAATAAATGTCATGTTGCCACATTTTTCTCTCCACACATCTACGAAGTGGGTAAAACCTTTTCAATTTATCTGCAACTATAGACGTGTATAAATTGGTTACATTGATAAGGGTGAATAAATTATTAAAAAGATAATATTTTTGACACATATATGTATAAAAAAAGTTACACTTATATGTGTGAAAATAATTTGTGACATGTGATTTTCTCATAAAAGTGAGTGTGAAAAAATTGAATGTTACAAATTAGAGTTTACACCTATAAGTATGGATAAATTTTAGAATTTTTCACACTTATAAGTATTAACTTTTAAACTTTACATCAAAAAATGTGAAGATTGTAATGTTTGTTTATATATCCTGACACTTATTAATGTAATAGTTTTGTACACAATTATAAGTGTGAAACAATTTTTTTTATGTATTTATACATTTTTTAAAAGTGTAAAAAATAGTGTTATTAAATTATATATTTGTTATAGTGATGTCTGATCCTTTACGGAACGTTTGATATCGAGATTCCCTCAACCTCTTCTTGAATGTACTACTTGTAAACCAAGGATATTATGTATCTTTACATGTAAACCAAGGAGTATTATGTATCTTTGTGGCCAACATTAGGCCTGTTTACTTTTTCACTTAATGGTCTATTTTCATATCTTTCTTAATCCAGATAAATGAATTGTTGTTTCTTTTTTACTTAATCTGAAAGGAATGTCTGTTTTTGAAATAGGAAGAAAAATAAAGCTCTTATCAAAAAAAGCACTTAATGATAAATATATATTTTTTTCACCATTTTTCCTCCGATATAAATTGAACACGTCTTTCTTGTTCAAACTTTATAATCATTTAACTTCATCTTTTTGATCAAAATAATTACATATACTTAAACAACACTTCTTATAAACATATATATTTATTCAAACAGACATCACATACAAACATCACTTAATAGTAAAAAAGAAAAAAAAAAAAAAAAAAAAAAAAAAAAGTAAATACCCCCGTATCTAGCTCTATCTAATTTTTTATCAAATAAAATCTCATCCGTCACCCGTGTACTTCCTCAGCAACTTTTTACCAGTCAAATTCATCCTCGGTAAAGACGTGCCTGCCGGAAAATTCGTAACTCTGTCATATATATAACCTCCTCCTTAATTACAAAACTATGTCATCTTCATATCTATTTCAAACAAAACTACGTCAAGTACAGTAATAACTAATAACCTTAATTAATAATTCGTAGGAGTATTGTTCTTAAAAATGAGATTCCATATATTGCAATTCCTAGTTGTCTAGTAGTGTATATATATTGTAGAAATAGAAATAGGCATAGCCTTGTTAAACATTATTATTATTATGTGTTAAGAAACAAACATTTGGACGCAGGAGTTTTATGAGCAAATAAATGGAGCAGATATTTTACCACAGTTGAAAGCATTCCTCACACATGAAGATCCAAATGTGCGTCGAATGACATGTGATGCTATAGGAGAAATGTGCCGGCATAGCTCCTACTTTTATAGCTTATTGGTAAGTATTAACCATTACATGGTTACAAAAGCTAGCTATATTACATGATTGATTCTAGAATTTGTAAGCATCATTATCAGATGTGTGAGTTTTTCTCTATTTTCTGATTACTTCATTCCACATATCTTATTTATAGGCACAACACAACATCATTAGTCTTCTTGCGAATCTTTTATTTGATAAGGACGAGGGCTGTCAGGGACTTGCTGTGTTTGCTGTAAGATCCCTTTGTGTTTTCAACTAGTTATTCTTCAACAATATATTCAAATACGCTAGAAGAGCACTTCCGTGACATTATTTATTTTATAGATTGGTCATACAGCACTCTATAGTGACTTGTTCTATAAAGACCTGAGGATATGTATACCCCAATTTGTAGTGCTGCTTTCAGCCGAGGGTGACTGGATGAAGGGGAATGTTGCATCGTGTCTTGGCCATCTTTCTCACTTCTCCGATAAACTTAGTGAAGATATGATCTCTGAAGGAGCAATAGAGGTAGTACTTATATATCATCTTTCATTTATATATATATCTGATACATAAAATGAAGTAGTACCACTTTTGACATCCAAACTTTAGATATCTAATTTGACATGTATATCCATTTACATGGTTCTTGCAGGCTTTGTTGAAGGTAGTAACAAATCACTATAATTTTGCATTCAGGCCAAACACTGATAATATTACAAAGTCACCACTATACGATGCTCTTTATGCATTAGAAATAATGTGTGAACATCAACCTTGTCGAAAGTTCGTTCGTTCATCAAAGGTGTACTCAGTTATTGGAAAACTACGTCAGTCACCAGAAGAAGGCATTGCCTGGAAGGCTACTCTCATTTTTGACAGAGCATCCAAAACTAAAAACGTCATTAATTATATTAAACAATACATTATATAAAAGTTGTTTACAAAGGGAACATGTGAAAGTTGTGTGTGATTTAATATCTGATGTCCATCTTAATCTTATACCGTGTTGGGTTGGACATGGTGGAGAGAAAAACGAAGTGAGAGATGCAGTAATTGTTGTAGTTGCTCTATATTGGCTTCCCATTTATGGCTTCAATCAAAGAAACAAGCAACATCAAGAATTTAGGAATCAAACACTAAAAAAAATTAAAGGAAAGACTTACCGGTAAAAGACCAAAAACAAGACAAACACTCGTTACAGACTCAAAATCACTCCACTCAATTTACTAATCTAATGATTAAACCAGACATAAAATAAATCGATCAAGATGATCAAAAACCCTAAAAATTGCACTCAAACAGATGATAGAAAAATACAGATATGAAACCAATATTAGGAAAGTTAAAAACTAAAATAAAATTACAACGTTTACATGGTTCTTGCCAATCTTTTTTATGTAAAAAAAAGTATTGTCGCTTTATATATCCGCTACATTATACATATAAGAGAACATTCGTTTTTTTTTATACATATAAACATAAAAAAAAAAGTGCACTTTTTTATGTAACACCCCCCCCCCCCCCCTGAGCCCATCCGCAGATGCAGGTCTGAGGAGCAATGTTAATATAAACCCACTGGGCCAGGTCTGCAGCCCAATGCACCCCAACCACATCACCTATGGATTTCACCAATAGGTAGGTTGTTGAGTCTCGAACCTGAGACCCCTTTAATACTAAGTCTTACCACTTAGTATCACCAATTGAGCTGCAGCTCAATTGGTGATACTAAGTGGTAAGACTTAGTATTAAAGGGGTCTCAGGTTCGAGACTCAACAACCTACCTATTGGTGAAATCCATAGGTGATGTGGTTGGGGTGCATTGGGCTGCAGACCTGGCCCAGTGGGTTTATATTAACATTGCTCCTCAGACCTGCATCTGCGGATGGGCTCAGGGGGAGGGTGTTACATAAAAAACTTATAACACCCCTCATTCCATAGTAATAATATTATAGATAATACGGAAGCGAAGATAAATAAAATGCCATAATTTGTTACATATTCTCCGAAAATACCAAAAACAGTTTATATGTTTAAGTCACATCAAATTAACACTTGTTCAAAAGATTTGCATGACGGGGTATTATATAAACTAAACTGAGCTGTTACAAAATAATCAGAGTAGCTTGAATATCAAACATTCCATGCATCCAAAGTTTGAACTTCCTGCTACCCACCCGCATGCACAAAACAAAAGTCTGCAGGAAGTAACCACGAGGGATTAGCACATAGCTAAGTGAGTAAATCCAACACTCAACATTTAACTTAGCTAAACCAATTAACTACAACAAGTATTCGCAACCACAACAATCAACAACAACTTAATGAGGATCGGCGGATCCGGGGATAACCTTAGTACCCGGGCGGCTCCCCAAGATCACTTATCCAAACATATCCGTATGGCCATAACGGACGAGACCGATAGCTAGTGTTCATTATACTTAGGTACAGTTCAGCACACACAACAAATGAAGTACATCCATGTACCATTCACACAACAACACACTAGCCCAACCAACAGTTCATCAACTCGTTGACCTCATTAACAACAATGCCCGAAGGCCACACAAGGCATATATAGGCATATGAACAACAATACAACTAATCAACTCAAAAATCAAGTCTACGTTTACCCGTCGTAATCAACTGATTACAACTAAGCCAAACGGTGAGTTTTGAATCCACTCACCAATACCTTCGCCTTCACTAACTCAGATTCCGGGTGCTACTTTGTCTTTTAAAGAATCTGAGGATCAACATCATAAACAAGTTAGTAATTGAAATCAACAACATGTAACTCATATCAATTAATCACTTTAGGGACTTAGCATAACAATTATCTAAGTTACAAGTCCCTCCCATGTATTATTATCTATAATATAACATATAACAACAAATTAATATTAAGTTCTTGCAAGTAAATGAAAAAGTGGAACTGGACCCTTTAGCCGCCGGCTAGCCCACTTAGCCGCCGGCTAAACCCACCAAGCCGCCGGCTTCCGCGTCCAGCCGCCGGTTCCCAACCCTGGGACGCCGGCTCTAAGGCATTTTGAGCAACCAGAAATAAAACGAGTTTTAAAGCTATTTTTACCCGCCGGCTAGGGTCTTTGACCCGTCGGCCTTAGGCATTTAGCCGCCGGCTAAGCCTCCTGGCCGCCGGCTTTGCAAGCCAAACCCACATAGCCGCCGGCTATGCTGCCAAGCCGCCGGCTTGATCATCTGGGCAGCAGCAGCAGCTATGAATTTTAGCACGAACCAAAAACTACCAAAATCTCAATTTCGAACCAATTATGCAACAAACTCAATTTCTAAGCTAACAACAACTTCATACAACATCTATATAACATTATTCAACCACAATAACATCCAAATAACCAAGATTTACACCTAAATCCCCAAACCCCTTCATATTATCAAACTAACTTAAATCTTAACTCAAAACTTGAATTCGATGCATATAACTAGTTACCATTCATCACCTATCATCATATATAACAACAATCACTATATAAACTTACAAAGATCATTCAAATTCATCAATTTCTTTTTCTAGCAAACATTTGAAATAAACTTCATTACCTTTAAAATGGAGATGATGATGAATAGAAGAAGAAGGAGGTGATGATAGTTACAATTTCACAAGTTCAATCCACTTTTTACTTTGATGATTTCACTTGATTTTTACTAATTAGGGTTTATGTGTTTTTGGTTCTCAAAGGAAAAGAGGAAAAGAAATGAGAATTGGTAAAGTGATAAAAAGGGTTAGGTCGGTCCCCATATAAACCGGCCTACAGCATTGGGTATTTAATACCCGCTCTAAATCTATTGTCTGACACTTAAATATCGATTGCGAGAAATTTATTTTATTATACCGTCAACTTTCATAATTTAATTCAAGCAATATTTCACTATCCACAATGAGTCCTAAGACATATTTCACCAACTTTCGCAATTAAACAATTATATCGCAAAATTATTTAAAACTATTAAATACGCAATTATAAATAGAAAAATACCAGGCTACCGGAGAGGATGTTACAAATCTCCCCTCTTTAAGGAGATTTCGTCCCCGAAATCTCAGCCATATCAAACAATCCAGGATATCTGGATTTCATCGACTCCTCAGACTCCCACGTAAAGTTGGAACCTAAACTATGTTTCCACTTAACTAACACCATAGGAATTTGTTTCTTCCTAAGTTTGGTAACTTTCCTATCAAGGATCTCAACTGGTTCTTCAACCAATTTCTGCGTTTGATCAACCTTTAAATCTTGCAATGGAAGAATTTGTGACTGATCCTCGATATTACACTTTCTCAAGTAACATACATTAAACGTGTCATGAATACCAGAGAGCTCTGGAGGAAGATCCAATGCCATTGATTGATCGTTTACAACCTGTCGAATCTTAAATGGACCAATGTACCGAGGCGCTAACTTTCCACGTTGTCCGAATCTAATCACACCTTTCCTTGGAGAAACTTTAAGATATACTAATTCACCTTCGGTAAACACAACCGGTCGTCTTTTAGGATCAGCATACTGTTTCTGTCTATCTCTTGCTGCTTTCAACTTCTCACGTGCAATAGCTACTTTATCAGCGGTTATCTGTACAATATCGGGTCCAGCAAACTGTTTCTCACCTGCCTCTAACCAACATGTTGGTGTACGACAACGACGAACATACAACATTTCATACGGAGGCATCCCAATACTTGAATGATACGAATTATTGTAAGTAAACTCAACCAATGGGAGATGTGAATCCCATGAACCTCCATATTCCAAAATACAAGCACGAAGCATATCCTCTAAAGTTTGAATCGTACGTTCTGACTGACCGTCTGTCTGAGGATGATAAGCTGTGCTAAGATTGACACGTGTACCCAACTCTTGTTGTAGACTTTGCCAAAAACGAGAAGCAAAACGAGTATCTCTATCCGACACAATCGATAAAGGAATACCATGTCTGGAAACGATTTCGTTAACATACAATTGAGCAAGTTTAGTCAACGAAGCGGTCTCACTCGTAGCAAGAAAATGCGCGCTCTTAGTCAATCGATCCACTATAACCCAAATCATATCATTGCCTCGAGCAGTACGCGGTAACTTAGTCACAAAATCCATAGTTATGTGATCCCATTTCCACTCAGGTATTTCCAACTGTTTTAACGACCCATACGGCTTTTGATGTTCCGCCTTGACCTGAGCACAAATATGACAAGATCCCACAAACTTTGCAATGTCGGTTTTCATCGTTGGCCACCAATACAACGGTTTCAAATCATTATACATTCGAGTACTACCCGGATGAATAGACATTCGTGACTTATGAGCTTCATTCAAAATCAAATCTTGAATACCACCAATGGAAGGAATCCAAACACAAGACTGATAAGTCTTTAATTTCCTTGAATCATCAACTAACTCATCCTTGCGTTTTATCATGATTTCGGACTTCAGATTCTGGTCTTTCAATGCCTCAAGTTGTACAGCTTTAATTTGATCAATCAAATCCGAGGAAACATTCACTTTTAAATAGAAAGCTCGATCAGGAGTATTCTTTCGACTTAACGCATCGGCAACCACATTAGCTTTGCCCGGATGGTATCTAATCTCACAGTCATAATCTTTTATCAATTCCAACCATCGTCTCTGACGCATATTCAATTCTTTCTGGGAAAACACATATTGCAAACTCTTTTGATCAGTACAAACAACACATCTAGTCCCATATAAATAATGTCTCCAAAGTTTTAGGGCAAATACAACTGCTGCGAGCTCTAAATCATGCGTAGGATAATTCTTCTCATGTGGTTTCAACTGTCGAGAAGCATAAGCGATAACTCTATCCTTTTGCATTAAGACACAACCCAAACCCGAATATGAAGTGTCGCAATAAACCACAAAATCATCAGTACCTTCTGGTAATGCTAAAATCGGCGTTTGACACAACAATTGTTTCAATGTCTGAAAAGCTTGCTCCTGTTGATCAGTCCACACATACTTCTCATCTTTACGTGTTAGTTTGGTTAACGGACCGGCTATCTTAGAAAAATCTTTGATAAATTTCCGATAATATCCCGCTAACCCAAGGAAACTCCTTATCTCAGAAACAGATTTCGGCGCATTCCAATTCATCACAGCTGCAACTTTTGATGGATCCACTTTCACACCATCTCGACAAATTATATGACCCAAAAACTGAACTTCTCGAATCCAGAATTCACATTTGGAAAACTTTGCATAATACTGTTCTCGTCTCAATGTTTCAAGAACCAATCTCAAATGCGTGGCATGCTCAGTTTCAGATTTCGAATAAATAAGTATATCATCAATGAAAACAATCACAAATTTATCCAAGTATGGTCGACACACACGGTTCATCAAATCCATAAATACCGCTGGAGCATTCGTTAAACCAAAAGGCATAACCAAAAATTCATAATGACCGTACCTAGTACGAAAAGCAGTTTTAGGTATATCTTGTTCACAAACACGGACTTGATGATAACCCGACCTCAAATCAATCTTAGAATATACCGAAGAACCCTGTAACTGATCAAATAAGTCATCTATTCTGGGAAGAGGGTACTTATTCTTTACCGTTCTTTTGTTCCACTCTCTATAATCAATACACATCCGCAATGACCCATCTTTCTTTTTCACAAATAACACTGGTGCACCCCACGGCGAGGAACTAGGTCTGATAAAACCTTTATCCAACAATTCCTGAATCTGATTCATCATTTCACGGATCTCCGAAGGAGCTAATCTATATGGAGCTTTAGCAATCGGCGACGAGCCCGGAACAAGATCAATTCTGTATTCTACTTCCCTAACTGGTGGTAACCCAGGCAACTCATCGGGAAACACTTCAGAGTACTCACAAACAACAGGAACATCCGAAACAGTTTTCCTTTCTAATTTGGCATCGACTACATAGGCTAGGTATGACTCGCAACCTTTTGACAATGACTTCCTAGCTTTCATCAACGAAATCAAAGGAATATCTACACCATCCCGTTCTCCTCGAGCCACAACATATGACCCTTCGGAGATTGGGATCCTAACCAACTTCTGGTGACAATCAATACTAGCCTTATTCTGACTCAACCAATCCATACCAATTATTACATCGAAACTAGGGATTGGCATCAACAAGAAGGAAATAGGAAAAACATGATCATCAATAGTAATATTAACTCCAGTCACCGAGGTGGTAACAGGAACTAACTTACCACTAACTATTTCTACTTCTATAGGCTTTGTTATCACAGTAGGGGCTAATTTCAACTTATCACAAAATTGTACAGAAATGAAAGTACAATTAGCACCCGAATCAAACAATACACGTGCAGGTACAGAGTTTATAAGAAATGTACCTGTGATAACATCTTCGGTACGCACGGCCTCATCAACCGTCATCTGAAAAGCCCTACTAGTTGCTGGAGGAGGGTTCTTTCTTTTCTGACCGGAAGATCCCGAACTCCCGACCGAACCCGACCCCGCCGACCTTGCCTCCGGACATTGACCAACCCTATGTCCTTCCTTCTTACAAGTCCAACAAACAAAATTTGGATACCGACAACTTTTTATCTCATGACCCAATTCACCACACTTCATACATTTGTTTGTCTGAGCCGTACACGGACCATCATGCCGAGATCTACACGAACTACACCAGTTGGAACTATTATAACTTCCCGAAGAACTACTTCTTCCAACAAATTTCTTACCACCTTGTCGATTCCCTTGCCACTTAGATTTATTCCTACCCGACGGTTCAGTTCTTGCCTTAGAGAAACTTGTATCCTTTCCTTGCCATAATCTCAAACCTCTCAAATCACTATCGGCAGACCGCGCAAGATTAAAAGCATGCGATAAATCCTTAGCCAATCTCACAACCGTACGGTAGTTATCCGGTAAAGCATCCACAAATTGTTCAATTTGAGTTTTCTCATCCGGAACCCATTGTTGCACGAACCTAAGCTTATCCGTAAACTGTGAAATCAATTCATCAATAGTCATGTCATCCTTTAATCGAAGATTCACAAACTCTCTTCGAATTCTAGCAATATCAAAATCCGAACAGTATTGGTTACGAACAACTTGATGAAACTGAGACCAACTAATATCTTCTTTCTGTTGTTGTGTGAAATGACCGGTAATGGAATCCCACCAAACCATAGCATCATCTTTCATGCATTGAACCGCATATTTGACTTTAAGTTCCTCATCACAGCAAGTCACATCAAATTTGCGTTCCATATCTCTCAACCAATTTAACGTTACCGTAGGATTTTTACTCCCCTGAAATTCCGGTGGTCGACTAGCCATAAAAGTCTTGTATGAGCACTTCTTGTCTGATTGAGAGGATGAACCAGAACCAAAGACTGGGGCTTGCTGAAATAACTGTCTGGTCGCAGCTTCCTCAGCTTTTCTCTTGAATTCCCTAAGGAATACCAACTCGTCTTCCATCTCATGAATATACTCATCTCGGTTAGATTGTTGTCCGGTTGGCTGAGAAGTACCATTATGATCGTGTTGCTCGGTATGAGTCCCAATTTGAGGAGCGACAATCCGGGAGGCATTGTTGGGGTTGGTGGTCGGTGGTTCGTTATCTGCCATTTCTGAAATTCAACACAACACTTGAACTTTTGTTAATCGTTAGCATCTAAATACTAACTACCATCAACCAATACTAATCACATTCCCAAGAATGTTTGATATATCACACTCGAGTTTTGGGATTGATCATTCAACAATGAACAATTATCCCAAAACTATGCTCTGATACCAACTTATAACACCCCTCATTCCATAGTAATAATATTATAGATAATACGGAAGCGAAGATAAATAAAATGCCATAATTTGTTACATATTCTCCGAAAATACCAAAAACAGTTTATATGTTTAAGTCACATCAAATTAACACTTGTTCAAAAGATTTGCATGACGGGGTATTATATAAACTAAACTGAGCTGTTACAAAATAATCAGAGTAGCTTGAATATCAAACATTCCATGCATTCAAGGTTTGAACTTCCTGCTACCCACCCGCATGCACAAAACAAAAGTCTGCAGGAAGTAACCACGAGGGATTAGCACATAGCTAAGTGAGTAAATCCAACACTCAACATTTAACTTAGCTAAACCAATTAACTACAACAAGTATTCGCAACCACAACAATCAACAACAACTTAATGAGGATCGGCGGATCCGGGGATAACCTTAGTACCCGGGCAGCTCCCCAAGATCACTTATCCAAACATATCCGTATGGCCATAACGGACGAGACCGATAGCTAGTGTTCATTATACTTAGGTACAGTTCAGCACACACAACAAATGAAGTACATCCCTGTACCATTCACACAACAACACACTAGCCCAACCAACAGTTCATCAACTCGTTGACCTCATTAACAACAATGCCCGAAGGCCACACAAGGCATATATAGGCATATGAACAACAATACAACTAATCAACTCAAAAATCAAGTCTACGTTTACCCGTCGTAATCAACTGATTACAACTAAGCCAAACGGTGAGTTTTGAATCCACTCACCAATACCTTCGCCTTCACTAACTCAGATTCCGGGTGCTACTTTGTCTTTTAAAGAATCTGAGGATCAACATCATAAACAAGTTAGTAATTGAAATCAACAACATGTAACTCATATCAATTAATCACTTTAGGGACTTAGCATAACAATTATCTAAGTTACAAGTCCCTCTCATGTATTATTATCCATAATATAACATATAACAACAAATTAATATTAAGTTCTTGCAAGTAAATGAAAAAGTGGAACTGGACCCTTTAGCCGCCGGCTAGCCCACTTAGCCGCCGGCTAAACCCACCAAGCCGCCGGCTTCCGCGTCCAGCCGCCGGTTCCCAACCCTGGGACGCCGGCTCTAAGGCATTTTGAGCAACCAGAAATAAAACGAGTTTTAAAGCTATTTTTACCCGCCGGCTAGGGTCTTTGACCAGTCGGCCTTAGGCATTTAGCCGCCGGCTAAGCCTCCTGGCCGCCGGCTTTGCAAGCCAAACCCACATAGCCGCCGGCTATGCTGCCAAGCCGCCGGCTTGATCATCTGGGCAGCAGCAGCAGCTATGAATTTTAGCACGAACCAAAAACTACCAAAATCTCAATTTCGAACCAATTATGCAACAAACTCAATTTCTAAGCTAACAACAACTTCATACAACATCTATATAACATTATTCAACCACAATAACATCCAAATAACCAAGATTTACACCTAAATCCCCAAACCCCTTCATATTATCAAAATAACTTAAATCTTAACTCAAAACTTGAATTCGATGCATATAACTAGTTACCATTCATCACCTATCATCATATATAACAACAATCACTATATAAACTTACAAAGATCATTCAAATTCATCAATTTCTTTTTCTAGCAAACATTTGAAATAAACTTCATTACCTTTAAAATGGAGATGATGATGAATAGAAGAAGAAGGAGGTGATGATAGTTACAATTTCACAAGTTCAATCCACTTTTTACTTTGATGATTTCACTTGATTTTTACTAATTAGGGTTTATGTGTTTTTGGTTCTCAAAGGAAAAGAGGAAAAGAAATGAGAATTGGTAAAGTGATAAAAAGAGTTAGGTCGGTCCCCATATAAACCGGCCTACAGCATTGGGTATTTAATACCCGCTCTAAATCTATTGTCTGGCACTTAAATATCGATTGCGAGAAATTTATTTTATTATACCGTCAACTTTCATAATTTAATTCAAGCAATATTTCACTATCCACAATAAGTCCTAAGACCTATTTCACCAACTTTCGCAATTAAACAATTATATCGCAAAATTATTTAAAACTATTAAATACGCAATTATAAATAGAAAAAAACCAGGCTACCGGAGAGGATGTTACACCAACAAATCTACAACAAAAAAAAATGTCTTCGCCAAATGATTCCCCAAACCAAAACCCGAACAATCAATTTAATCCCGAGCCAATGTTATACACTAACCTCATGATGTTTGGAACTCCAAACACTCCCGGCCCGGCTAGCTCACAACCAACTCGTCACCCAAATCCGCCACAATACGGCATGTATCCACCACCATCACACTATCAACAACCATACGATTACGGTCAACAACAACCATACTACCACCACCAACAACCTTACTATCCTCCACCACCACCAACATTCTTTCCCACCCAACAAACCCAACAAACCCAACAACCCGAACAACAACCCGAAACACAATCCGAAACACCCACCCAACGAGCCGGAAAGCAAGTCCAACAAAGTCCCCGAAAAAGAAGTTACAAAAAACGAGCGGAGCCGGGTCCCAAATTGTGTCCGAAAAAGAATTGGGCGGGAGCGGAAGAAGCGTGGTTGGCGACATGTTGGTGTGACACATCGGAGGATCCCATCACCGGGACCAACCAAAAAAAGGGTACACTTGTATAACAAGATGTGCAAAAACCCTACGAGCGCATAACAAGATGTGCAAAAAGATTATGGAACAGTTTGCACACTTGTATGCATCGGACGAGGAAGAGGAAGGCGGTGACGGAGACTGCGAGGAAGGCGGTGACGAGGGTTCCGCTGACGAG
The DNA here is from genome assembly GCA_949592205.1 of Helichrysum umbraculigerum. NCBI lineage: Eukaryota > Viridiplantae > Streptophyta > Magnoliopsida > Asterales > Asteraceae > Helichrysum > Helichrysum umbraculigerum. The sequence goes on along the minus strand of CATIUR010000004.1, from coordinate 139,966,005 downwards.
TAGTTTAGTTTATGTTAGTTATTATCATTGTGGTTTTTAATTTGTAGGACTAGTAATTGCACGTTTAAATTATTGTATTTTTAATTTGTAAGACTAGTAATTGCAAGTTTAAATTATTGTGTTTCTAGGATCGTAACTTTATTTCTTATAAAAATGTAACGTTTAGTTTTATTTTTAGTTAATTAGTTTTTAATTATTAAATTGTATTTTAGTTTAATTAAAAATAAATTTTAGTTTCTTTTTAAAAAAAATCAAAATTAAAAGAAAATGGTGGGGCCAAAGGGGGATGATGGGCGTTCTGAGTTTACCACTGCACGTGCTGACTAGGAGTTGACGCTGATGTGGCACTGAAAATGCCCCATGATGGTCAGCACCATTGCAAATGGTCTAAATGGTAAACATAATAGAATTTGTATTTTACTTTGGTCAAGTTTCTCTAAAAATGTTTTTTATTACTCCAACTTTTTTCATATACTTCTCTATAGATATCAGGGTATTTCTTGACTTGATAAGTTCTATATAAATAAATATTACAGTATAAATTTTATATATATTACTAAATGTAGAAATCAACAACATTAACATATATATACTCGTAATATAAAAGAGACACAATTTTAAAGAACTTGCAATCCATATGTTACTTTCAATAAGTTTCTGTAAACAAAATGTTACTATATTAATCCGTAAACACAAATCTTTATAGTCAAAAATATATAATTTTATGAAAAAAAACCTCCATTGAAACACATGACATTAAAGATTTCTTTTCACTTTCACTAAGTTTGTCTAATCTTTTTAAGGGTCAATTACAGTAATTCGAAATTACACACTAAATAAAATGTATTTTACCTTCACTACTTTTGGTTAATTTTGTTTTTAGTATACATACTCGCTAGTATAAATATAAATCTATATTAAAATGAAAAAGAAGATGAAGATGAATTATTGGGAGAAAGAGAGTTATATTATACTTACCGGTTTATTGAGATACGATTTCAATCGTTACTTTTTTTAATGATTGGTTCATGGAGGATTTGAAGATTGAGAAAGATGCGGTGATGTACATATCATATATGAATTTTTGGTAGATGGTGGATTCTAAATCCTTTGGAAGTAAGTTTTTCATTATAGGCATGACGGTTAATTATCCTCATTTATATTGGAGTGGAAGTTGTTGGAAAAATGGGGATTATTATTGAAATATTGAAATATTAATTAGTAAATTATTAATTATTAACATTATACATTACGTTACATATTACATTACATTACATACATCCGTATTTGTGGAACAGGGGAGTAAAAAAGGGTGCAAAGTTTTGGCGGGAAAAAGTAATTACGTGGCAGATTATCATTAGGAGTCTAATATCCAATTTTATTATTTGGGATAGATAGAAGATAGATAGATAGATAGATAGGTTAAGTTAGAGCTAGCGGCCCGCTTCTACTTTCTTTATTGTTTGCCTGTGGTGGATTCAGGATGAAATGTCATGTGGGTCAAAAAAATTCTAAGTGATGAAATGATCGAATGAGATAGGTTGGGTAACGGGTCGGGTCATATCGGTGGATATTGTAGTATTGTACCCGATATTTTCTTAATTAATTTATGCACTTACAAATTTTCAAGTATTCACTTAGGCATAAAACAATACAAACATGTGTAATAGTATATTAACTTTCTTAGATTGCTCATATTAATAAAGTACATAATAAAATTCTACCATAATATTGTACAAAGCCACCATATATATTACTCGTATTTGATTGATTAGGTTTTACATATTTATTAATCTTTTATGGGGTAAGTACGCGAAAATGTAATGAACTATACTCTGACATTCATTGTATGTAATGAACTTCTAATTTACTTCATTGTATGTAACGAACTTGTATTTTGGGCAGATCAACGGACCTAAGAACGCCACGTGTCACCCTACATAATCAACACTTGGAAAAATCAAGGAAAATACTAGTTCGTTACATACAATGGAGGAAATTAGCAAGTTCGTTACATACAATGAATGTCAGAATAGTTCGTTATATACAATGAATGTCAGAGCATAGTTCATTACATTTTCGTGCACTTACCCCATCTTTTATTAATAATTGATTCAACTTATAAGGTTTTCTGCATTTTGCATCAACAACAATGTTTCATCGTTAAAGGCAATTTATTAAATTTTATTAAAACAAGTAAGAATATAAGTCTAACGAAATCTAAAAATTCAAGACATCTTTGTTTTGCCCTCCTAGTTTTAATGTCGATAGATAAATTTGAAGGTACAAGATTAGAAGATTAAAAATTAGTGTATTGGGCCCAAAGTAAACAATATAAAAGCCCAAATTATCTATTTGACAAACATAAAAGTCCATTAGACATTAGACCACACAACTCAATCGTCTCCCTCAATCTAGTTAGGGCAACAGCAGTTAGGCATGAATAAAACCGGGTTTTCACCCAACCCGATCCGACCCAAAAATCAAACCGGGTTTTGGTCAAAAAGTCAAAAACCGGGTTGGACCCAACCCGAACCGGGTTTTTTCGGGTTTTTGACCGGGTTTCGGGTTTTTGGCCGGGTTTTGATCGGGTTTCCAACCCGACCCTATTTCAACCCGGGTCCAACCCGATTTCGAATTCTAAAAACCCTACCCGGGTACGTACCCGCGTGGTATTCAAAAAACCCGAACCGGGTAGGGTCAAACCGGGTTTGACCGGGTCGGGTTTTCGGGTTTGAAACCGGGTAGGGTTTAATACCTGGTTTTTTTGTTCAAGCCTAACATCAGTCAGGCAGCCATAAACGAAAAATACAGAGACCTTTCAATATCCACTAAATTTATCCTATTCATAAGCAAATCTTTATCAAATCTAAGGCTAACATGGGTCCAACGATAATAATAAGGTGGGTCATATTAAAAATTCTATATATTTTATGAGCTAGTTTCAAATCTAAGGTGGGTCAATTGACCCAACTTCCTTCACGCTAGGTTCGCCTCTGTTTGCCTCTATCTCAATTCTTTATGTTATGTACTTCTATTCCTAACATTGTTAAAATAAAACTTTGCTCTGAATAAATGACTCATAAAAGATAAAATATTACCTTTACAAATAGGTATTCACCGGTTGTAGAAGATGAAAACATTAGTCATTTCGTGAAATGAAAAGATACCTACGGAAACACAAAACTGTATAAACAAATATGAGTAAATATGCTACTCTGTAATAAACATAAGAAAACATACGTCACATAATCAAAAATGATGAAATACTATAGTTTAATCTGATATTCGGTTTGAAAAATAAAATTTTAAGAAGAAATATAATCGGAACCACTAATCAAAGCTACATATATACCGTGGGTTATCTTTTATTTCTTCTGAACACACGGTAATCATAGTGCAGCACTTTAACTTTTAGTCCAAGTTGATGAACATAAACCTGCGCATCAGTTATTCAATTACAACAAAGACCAAATCAAAAGAATTAGACAAATCTCAAAGAAAAACAAAGATAAAGGAAGAAGAAAATGCTTAAGAGAGATGGAGAGAGGGCTTGAGAAATGAGAAGGATGTGAGAACAAGAATGGTTAATTGCTCCGTAAGTTAAAGGATGTGAGAACATGAGATGGAGAGACTGTTCCTTGGTGAGCTGTAATTTTCTGAAAGATGTTACAGTAAAAAATAACTACCTTTTATAACATAGGTAGATAGATAGATAGATAGATATGAGATTGAAAAAGATCGTAAAACATGGGTAAAAGAATTTAAAAAATAAAATAAAAAAAAACTGGAAAAAAACCCCGGCTATATAGGAGTTGAATAACGTTTTTAAACTTTTTTTAACGATCAAAATATTATAATATTCTATATGTTATTACCACCATGCCCCCCAACCCTCATCCCTTCTCCGTCGCTTAACTGAAGCAACCAAACCGACGCACCAACCAAAACTTCCATGCCAATCTCGTCGGTTTCCGGCAGCGTTAGTTTTCAAACCGAAGATCACGTTGGGACTGGTCTAAGCCTTCATTAAGTTCTTATATTTTTGAAAAACTCAAATGCTATTCTTCGAAATTAGATCCATCCATTGTAACTTCTTGTGCATGATCAAATTAACAGTTTTGGATAATACCTTTTTAAAGGTCTATGAAAGGCTCAAACGTTATTTGAAATAAAATTCGTTATGGAACAGTATATTTTCAACTATACTTTAATTTCATCAATAAATAGTAGTGAATGCACGTGTATTTTCTCAAATATATAAAGCTTTCAACACAAATATAATTCAAATAACTTCATTTGAATAATCTACATAAATGTAGAAAAAATACATCATCATCATCAAAAACGGAATTTTCTTTATTAACAATCAAAGAAAACAGCATAAGAAGATACTATTACATCTTTGTTACTCAAGAAAAAGACACCATCTCTCACAAATCACCTCAACTTCTCTTGATCCTCACTTTCGAAACTGAAAAAACAAAAAACCGAGCTACCAAAAAAATATCCTTAACCTCATTGATTACACACAAATTGATCCATATGATAAAGCCATTAACATAAGTGCAGCTCTTCTACTCAACACACGACTTCTTTACCAGATGCCTTTAGTTTCTTCTTTAAACACAAATCACCCATGTAGTTGCTCTTATTGCTGGTCAACACACTAGTTTGACTATCTCCATCAGATGTACAAATTGTTGGTTTCTTTTGTTTTTTGTTTTCATCTTTTGTTAAACCCAAAATTGCTATTCTCCTTTCTCTCCTTCTGATCCTACAAGGCTACAAGCATTGCATAGAGACTGTATATCAACAAAATCATGTTTTTTTTCTGTGTAGGTTCTCTTTGTGTTGGGGGTTTTGAACAATGGTTCCAAAACCCCAAATGGAGTGTTTATCAATTAAAACAACTTAGATGTCTTCTATAAAAAGTTGGTGAGTAATACTAAGATTTTAGGCATCAATTAACCAAAAAGGCATCCAATTATAACACCCAAGCAGTTGAAAACCCTAAACCTACCTTTGCCAACTGCAATGATCTCTCAATAACCCACGATTTCATCTTGGTGTTTGTTGTAAGGTCGATTTTGATTTCCGATTTAATCATGCAGCTTCCAAGGTTGCAACTTTCTCCTTCCCCTGCTTCAGCTCAACGATTCCAGGTATATGAATAACCATTTATTACTCCTGAAACAAACTGTAGTTCTATAATATTTTGTGTTATAATAAAATAGTCCGTAGAACATGTCTAGTGTATTATAGAATATTGGTGCATTTCCACTTCTTCTGAACTTGTTGACACATAACCATTTAGTAAAAGAGCATCAAGAAAGAAGCTTTTTATCTGTTGCACAATCTCAAACATCACTGCTGGAAACAATTTAAAAAATACAGGTGAACTCAGTCCCATTATGTTCTGGAACCTTCTTATCCTATAGACCTTTGAGCCATGCTAGTGGAAATTGTTATAAGCATTTATAAAATATAGGTAGAAGCTTTTATCTGTTTTCCTTAGCAGCATCCTGCTGATAGAAACTTCTTGTTGTCAATAAGTTATGCTGCTTTGTTATTGTAGAGGTGGCAAGTTCGACCTGTTTACTTGTGAAAAAGTTGATATGGTTCTGTTTTTCTCTCAAATAGTTCGAGTCAAACGGGGCAAGAAGTTTGCACTTGTTATATTGTTGATAAGTATGGCTCATTTTTTCACTTTATAAAGCCATTATCCTTCTAACGAGTAGCGTAGTTCGGCTCTAAGTAGGTGCTTTTTTAGGCTTCCTAGATCACTGTTTTCCCTCTTTTCGAATCATCAGTGCAGTCTGGTTTTGAACGAGCAGTGCACAACAATAACAAGTTAACATAGTTGGGTTCTCAGTTGCTGGTGTAGCGTTTTGTAGAACAATGCACTACTGCAGTCGGGTTTTGAACCAGTGCACAGAAATAACAAGTTAAGATAGTTAGGTTAAAAATTGGTCACCTGGCGTTTTTACTGCACTACTGTAGTGAGCCTCACTGATACCTGAATATAACTGTGGAGTGCTTCTTTTTAAGTACCTTACTGTCTGAAACATGGTTCACGATATGACCTGTTCTAGTAAATTACACTATGGTCTTCCTTGAACCCAAATTAGTACTTATTACTTCAGAAATAAGTTTTAGTTCTATATTGTCTGTCTTATAAAGATTTAATACCGAATAATATTCATGTAGTGTATTATTGAACATGGTGCACTTCCACTCCTTCTGAACTTGTTGACACAAAACTATAAAAGGAGCATCAAGAAAGAAGCTTGTTTTACAATCTCAAACATCACAGCTGGAAACAATGAACAAATACAGGTTAAGTCACATATGCTGTGGAAACTTCTTATCATATAGACCTTGAGCCATGGTAATGGAAATTGTAACATATAAAAAATGGATTTTGCTATACATAGCCCTTAGGGCCATGTATAAGGTTTCAACTTAATGTAGTTAAATAGCCAATCTAGTTGGTTTTTCTACCGTAACCTACCAACCACACATGAAATATTAGTTGCAATCCATAGCCCTTATTTTCCATAAAAAAAATATAGGAAGAAGCTTTTATCTGTTTTCCCTAACAGCATCCTGCTGACAGAAACTTCTTTGCGTCAGGTGGCTATGTCGACCTGTTTACTTATGGATCAGTTGATTTGGTTTTGGTTTTATCTCAAATAGTTCTAATGGGTCAAACATATTGAAACCTGTCTGAACTCTGAAGTCTGTATTTAATGATACGACATCATGAATCATCTTTATTCAAAGTTTTAGATACCAAAATGATAATAAACTAAATAATAATATTGTTTTCTTAATCATAATTAAGGTAATAATTATTTATACTACAAAATGGGCAAGAAGTGTTTGTGTGTCAATCTAGTGCAACACAGCCTGTTTAGACCTGTACTAAATAGCAACCAGGTTAAACCAGAAGCTTTACCCATCTTGCCATCTGTAATCTTTTGGGAAGAAGTACATGTTGCTGCATTAGTTACATGGTTTTTTCATGCACAGGCTGTAATGAAAGCTGGGTTAATTGCCCTTCTGGTGAATCTACTTCAGACACTGAATTTGACATAAAGAAAGAAGCTGCATGGGCAATATCAAATGCCACTTCTGGTGGTAATAATGAACACATCAAGTATACTCTCAATTCGTATCCTTCCCAAAGTTCATAATTATAAAGTAAAAAATTATGTATCAATTTTCAACTGTATGCTATGATTCCTAGGTACTGGGTAAGCCAGGGATGTATAAAACCCCTGTCTGATCTCCTTGCATGTCCAGATCCAAGAATCGTGACTATGCCCAGTTGATAGATGATGCAGAAGAATCTGGGTCACAGTGGAGATGTTAATTACTATGCCCAGTTGATAGATGATGCAGAGGGTCTAGAAAAGATAGAGAATTTGCAGAGTCATGACAATAATGAAATTTATGAGAAAGCAGTTAAAATTCTTGAGACATATTGGTTGGAAGAGGAAGAGGAGACTGTAGAAGATGCTGCTCAACCTGGGTTCAACTTTGGAGGAACTAATATTCAACTTCCATCTGGTGGATTCAATTTCAACAACTGATTGAAGGTAATTACTTCCTTTAAACTTTATAACTTCCTTTCTAGATTTGGCTACCAAAATGAAAGAGCCCACAACAGACAATGTGGTTGTAATATTATATAAATTTATTTAGAAACATTTGTATTAATACCTGAAATCGCTAATTTATTCTTTACAACTATGATACTTGTTTGGGTGGTGATTTGTACACCACCAAATATTAGCCATACACCATTTTTATGCATTATCGTATTGTACTGTACAACATTGTAAAGCAACTCTAGTGGTGTATGACAATTTTTTGGTGGTGTACAAATCACCACCCTACTCGTTTATTTCCGAAGGAAAATGAACACGAAACACTGAACTTTTGCAAGAATGAGTGATTTAGACCTAGATGCTAATAATGAATCATATGGGGCACAAATGTTAGCATATAACATTAAAAACAACATGTCACTCAGAGATAGTTAATTAGACCAATTATAATTTGTGGAAACTTGCATTGAACTATTGTTAGCAAATCTGAGATAATTTTATAAAACTTGCAGGTTTTTGGCAGCAGGATAGTATGTTGGTGTGTTCGAAGGTCAAATTTGGTCAGGTCAGGTTGAGTCAAATTTGTTAATATCAATGTTAACAAGACAATAAAAGTAGTAGGGTTTTAAACTTGTCTAATGAATTACGTAGATCAGCAGATCGGATTTGTGGGTCATTATCAAGTCAGAGTGACAAACAAAATAGTCTTTCACGACTCACGGTTCATTTTATCCTGGTAATATTTGTCTTGATATCCCTTCACATACATGATCTAAAAAAAAATTCATTTAAAGGTAAACATATCCCACTAATATTGAACCATTAAATCACCTACAGAAGGTTTCTCAATTTCCTTGTTTCTTGCTGACAAGTGATCACTGATCAGTCAAGGTCTTTTGTGTAATACACTTCTGTAAAAGATCATTCATGTTCGTAATATGAAACAAAAAAATTTGTGTGTGGTTTATTTAGATGTCGTTTAATATTATCGTTAAGAGTAAGAAAGACCAAAAATATGTTAATACCACAGCTTTATGGGAGACCTTATTTGTTAATTTGTCACTTGTCGAGCAAAAGTACCAAAACGGAAAGTAGTGACATGAATGACCTATAGTCAATATTTTCTAAACCTTAATTAAGTTTTTATATTTTAAAAAGATTTAAATGCTATTCTTTGAAATTAAATCCATCCATTCATAACTTCTTGTGTATGATCACATAAGCATGTTTACAACATAACTTCTTAAATGTTTCTCAAAGCCTCTAACTTTATCTAAAATAAACTTATATATGGAACGTACAATATCTTTTTCACCATGCAACCTTGGTGATTCAACTATATCTAAATGACTTCATTTGACTGATCTACTCCACATAAGATAAAAATTTATCATCATCATCAAAAACAGAATTATCTTCATTAAAAATCAAAGAAAACGACCTAAGACCACTTGCAACGCGTCCTGCATGGGTCGTTCTGAGCCTCAGAACGCCCGTAATAGGGCGTTTTGGGTGGGACGTTCTGGAGCCCAACACGGCAAAATTTGAGCGTTATGAGAGACTCACTTGCCTTTTCTTTTCTTTTTCCTTTTCTTTACATGTTTTAAATCAAAATAAATCAAAAAAATATTTTAAAGAAATATATATATCTAATGGGTGGGGCCTAAGGGGCAAATTGGGGTTGCTGATGTGGCGTAGTTGCTTACGTGGCACCTCAGAATGCCCGGAATACCCATCACCATTGCAAGTGGTCTAAGAATGTTCCTCAAGAAAATGACATCTCTCACAAATCAACTCAACTTCTATTGATTCTCACTTTCGAAACCAAAGAAACAACGATGCTGAGCTACAAAAAATATCATTAACTTCATTGATTACACACAAATTGATCCATAAGATAAAGCCATTAACTTAAGAGCAGCTTTTTCTACTTCACCCATCTTCCTCCTCTGTTTCGTAAAACTAGATCTTGGTTTTTGCAACACAACTTCTTTACCGAAGGCCTTTAGTTTCTTCCTTCAACACAAATCACCCATGTAATTGCTCTTATTGCTGGTCAACACACTTGTTTGACTATCTCCATCAGATGTACAAAATGTTTTGTTTTTTCATCTTTTGTTAAATCTAAAAGTGCTCTTGTCCTTTTTCTGCTTATAATTTTACAAGAATTGCATAAAGACTATATATCAACAAAATCAATTTTCTTTTTTATAGGTTCTCTTTGTGGGGGTTTTTGAACATAAACCTCAAATGGAATGTTTATCAACAAAATCAATTCAATTATAAACATATCCATCAATAGATAAATGACATTATCAGTTAACACCCGAACAGTTGAAAACCCTAAACCTATTTTTGCCAACTGCAATTATCTCTCAATATCCAACGATTTCACCTTAGACCACTCGCAACGCGTTCAAAAATGCCCGTTATGGAGATCGAGAACGCCCGCAATGCGGTGTTCAGCGGCGGCGTTCTGGGGGCGTCGTGCGGCGAACCACGGAGGTTGAACGGGCGTTCCGTGGGCCCCACTCCCGATTTTCTTTTCTTTTTCCCTTTTTCCTCGCGAGTTTAATTCGGAAAAAAATAAAAAAAAACATTTAACAATAAAAAAAATATATCCATTGGAGTGCAACGGTTAGAAAAAAAAATTTTATTTTTTTTAATTACTGAGGAATCCTCTTTTCGACTCTAACTCTCCCACTCCAGTCGTTGCTTTTCTTTCTGTTACTTCGAAAGTAGCTGCTTCAGCTTCAGCCACTCGAATTTTCGATATTCCTTTTTATTTCTCATCAAACGAATGGCATCTTCTTCTGGAAATCCTAGCTATTCTTAGCATGATATTGGGGAATCTCATTGTCATTACTCAAACAAGCATGAAACGTATGCTTGCATATTGTCCATAGGTCAAATCGGATATGTATATATACACATACATCTTAACACATTCTACAAAACAAATCTTCTCCCTTTATTCTAAACACTTTTCACAACAAATATTCTCCTTTTTCACATACATTATCATGTCTTCTCCAAATTCAAACCCCAATCCCAACTCAAATCAAACCTCAAATTCGGAAAACATGTCATACACCAACCTAATGTTATTCGGAACACCAAACGCACCTGGCTCGAGTAATTCTTCCCCGATCCGCAATCCACCGATGCCACAATACGGAATGTATCAAAACCCGTACTTCCATCAACAACCATTCGATTATAACCAACAACAACAATACGGATCTTATCCAAACCCTTACTTCCATCAACAACCATTCTTTCAACAACAACATCAACAACAAACACAACAACCCGAACAACAACCCGAGCAAGTGTAACACCCTTAATTTTCGGGTTGCGGAAGCGGTCGGGTCGGATGTTATCAAATCAAATATCACAGCATAAGATACATAATGAACGACTCTAAATGAGACGTTTGAAAATAGTTATACATTTACCAAAAATAAAATGTATACAAGTTGCGAGTTCGCAGAATAATTTCAATACATAATTTGTAATACAAAAGTTATGCAGAGAAATCCAGATGTTTGAAAACATGCGACTCGAGCTAGTCATATCTTGTAGCAATCCTAATCCTGCTGGGCACCTGAGAACACATGCTAAAACGAGTCAGCTATAAAGCTGGTGAGTTCATAGGATTGTTAGTTGAAACATAAAGTATAAACCTTTTATGTTTTGAAAATGATTTCAAAATCCACGATTTGAATTGTATTGTTGTGTTATTGTAATACCAATGTATATAACTCTAACAGGGTATTTCATACCCAGATAGTGGTGACGTGTACCTAAGTACATAAAGAGTGTGGCATACTATGCCTAGATACCTATCAGGTGTAATTGAGTCTACAGACGTGAGGCAATACATGCCTGAGTATGAATCGTGTGATTGTATGACCGCGTCATATGTTAACGAGTAATGATGTTACTTATGTTGTATTAAAACGTGGGGATGCCCCTGTAGTATAATATGTGGTGTCCAGTAACAATTAAATTGTAGTCCCGCAGACTATGACTGAGTAACTAGTGTATTGCATCCAACAACAGTTAATTGTTGACCCGCAGATCTATGATTGAATGTTTAGTGTGTCCGTTTGACCAGTTAGTGTGAGCTAACCCGGACATATTGCAAATAATTGTAGTTCCGCAGAACTATGATTGAAATGTTTAGGGTGTCCTTTTGACCAGCTAGTGTAAGCTAACCTGGACATGATTGAAAATGATTGTAGTTCCACAGAACTATGATTGAAAATGTTTAGTGTGTCCGTTTGACCAGTTAGTGTAAGCTAACCCGGACATGATTGAAAATGATTGTAGTTCCCCAGAACTATGATTGAAAATGTTTAGTGTGTCCGTATGACCAGTTAGTGTGAGCTAACCCGGACATGATTGAGCTAACGGTCTCGCGTGATAACCTCACCAACCCGTTAACTTATTACGGATCACGAGCATAAGCTCGCCCATCCGTGAATGAGTGTGGATCACGAGCATAAGGCCGCCCATCCATCGATTGTATCGCTTTACCGCGATATCGAACTTGTGCCCACTGCAATACCGTGGCATCGTTTTGTGCCCACTTTACCGTGGCATCGTTTTGTGCCTAATCAGACATCGACCGCATTGCTCGCAAGCAACGTATGTAATTGAGTCGGCAGTACTATGACATGCCCGACTTGAGATAATTGAGCCGACAGTACAACGACATGTACGACTAGAGTAAATGAGAGTCAGCAGTACTACGACATGCCCGACTAAATTGATTGTATTTGTATGTGTGTACGTATACCTACATACATAGTTAATTGTAGTTTGCACCGAGTGCTCGAGATGAAGTACAAGTATGTGTATATATATCTATACATATATATATAAGTCGAATTGGTAAACACCTTAAATTGTGCGTCATGTAGAACATGAAGTTGATTGATTGTAGCTAAGTATGTATATACAGTCCTTAACTATTTGTTGTATCACAATAAGCCTAGGTATGACTAATCATCACCTAGTTGTTTGCATTAGTATATGGATTCTATACTAACGTATGTTACTGATGTATACTCCTAGCCTCAGCCTAGCAAGTATATATAGGTCCTTATTTGTATGGACAGTATTAGTTCCTAAAAGGAAGACTAATCCTGTAAAAGTCTAGATATTGTACACTGTAAGTAGAACTAACCAGTTCTAGTGGATGTAATAGTATTGTCCCGCGACAATATGTTCAATAGGTAGTGATGACTTAAGCAAGTCATGTAATGGTAGTTGGTTTTCAACAATGGTTGCCTATCCCGGTTAAGCTACGATATTGTTCTACAACAATATGACGGGTGTAATTCCTAAGTATTACACATTTGTATTACATACAGTAATATAGATAATTGTGAATTATAAAAGTTTATCATTATAATTCGAAGACAGTAATTGAGCATGCGTCTCACCCCAAGAACAGTAAAACGTTTGAAAGAGTGGGGCTATGAACTCACCTGTGCGTTGTCGGCGATCCTACGATACGCGTGTCGTCCGATAGGTAACCGTCTAGTGTCCTAACACGTGAGGTTATATAAGTATGAGACAAATCCATTTGTCTAAGCGAGTTGTGTAATTATTTATCCCTACTATGTTGCTGTAGTGAAAACGCTTTCTAAAATTTCATACTTCTGTTTGTAGCGACACTCTGTTAGTGTCGCTATGGCGACACTGGGATAGTGTCGCTGGTTCCAAAAGTTAAGAAATCTGGCGACACTTGGTTAGTGTCGCTATTGGCGACACTTCTCAATTTTGACGTCACTAAAGGAGTGTCGCTAATATAAATCTGATTAAGTAATTCAGCGACACTTAAGTAGTGTCGCTATAAGGGCGACACTTGGCATAGCGACACTTAGCTAGTGTCGCTAGTACTGTTTTTGGCACACTAGCGACACTTACGACTGTTCGCCGGAGTTTGAGCCGAAAACGAGTTTTCCGGCCACTTTTTGGTCCAAATCTTTTACCCAACCCATATTTGGATATTTTAAGCTTATAGAAACAACAAACAAGTGAAAACAATGAAAATCGGAGCGTTTCGAGATTTGTCGGAAACTTACAAACTTAACGCCGGAAAAATCCGGAAAGATAGGATTGTAGATCGTGATGAGGTGAACGTTTTTCTCTAAATGAGCTTCGAGATTGGAGGTCGTATGGTGGTGTTATTTTGCATTTTAAGGTGGTGGTGGTGTGGTGAAATTTGAGAGAAAAAAAAGATGGAAGAAGAAAAATATAAAGATGAGAATGAGATGAAGTGAGGAGGGGATTTGAGTTTTTGCCAAAACTCATATCCCCATTTTGGGAACTGTGGTCTCTAACCACAGTACAAAATACTCGTGTTTTTGTACCTGATTGTAAAATAAATTTAATATTTTGACTTCATAATTCCATTAATATGTCTCGAAATGTTTTCGAATTACTTTTGGACCAAAGTTTTATAACTTTATTTTGCGTTGTCTCGACTAAATAAAATACATTTTATTTGAGACGAAATATGTTTAAATGTTTGACTTTTTGTCCGGGTGTCACAGCAAGAAACCTCCCAACGATCCGGAAAACAACACCAAGTTTCTCAATCTCCAAAAAAAGAACCCATAAAAAGAAAAATGACGGGGAAAAGAAAACATGCAACAAGCGGCAATGGTCGCTAGGGGTGTTCATCGGTTCGGTTTTCGGTTTCCTCGGTTTATTCGGTTCGGGTTGTTCGGTTTTGAAATTTTTTTGGGCAAAACCGAAAACCGAACCGAACACCGAATTCAAACCGAAAACCGAACCGAAAAACCGAAAACCGAACCGAAAAACCGAACACCGAACCGAAAAACCGAAAAAATAATATTATTTTTTTGAATTCGGTTTTGAATTTGGTTTTCGGTTAAACCGAATTCAAAACTTTTAAAACCGAAAACCGAACCGAAAACCGAATTCAAATTCGGTTTTCGGTTTTATCGATCCAAAAACCGTTTTCAAAATTCGGTTCGGTTTTTTTTTCGGTTTTTATTCGGTTCGGTTTTCGGGTTAAACGGTTTCAAACCAAATACTGAACACCTACAATGGTCGCCAAAAGAAGAAGCGTGGTTAGCAACTTGTTGGTGCGACACGTCCGAAGACTCGGAAAGAGGAAACTCACAAAGAAGAGAAACTTTGTGGGGTACGGTGCAAAAGAAGTTTATGGCCAACAATCATGGTTGGAATCGCGACGCCGACCAACTATCCTCTAAGTGGCGTACAATTAATAATACTTGTAAAAACTTAAACGCAATTTACGAGTCGCAATACAAAACTTGGGGAAGCGATCGAGATGACATGATGATTTACGACCTATCCGTTGCCGAATACTATGACACGTACACAAAAAACTTCAACATGAGGGAGTCTTGGGAGGTGGTGAAAGATCACCCAAAATGGAAAGCACCGCCGTCGGTTGGTGGAACCGGTTTACTCGATAAGGAAGATGATTTTTTTAATGATTCGGTTGATCTCTCTGCCGACAATGATACTTCCCTCCCGAATGAGCTATTTGGACCCGACCCGCTTCCACGGCCCATGGGCCGAAACAAAGCCCGGAAAGCGACTAGAAGTTCCGGTTCTCCGATTCGGCGACATCATCACGAACATCCGGCTCGAGCTCAAAAGTGGATGCGATGATGGAGAATATGGCCAAGTACACGCAAGAAATGTTAGTCGCAAGGAAACAAGCCGTTGAGACGTTCACCCATCAAGAAAAACTTCGAACCACTATGCAAGGTGTTCAATTTCTTGCACTCAACACCTCGAACATCACGGATCCGGAAGACCTTGCGGCAATTAGGAGACTCAATTCGGAAAGAGTTTCGGGAGTTCTACGAAGCCGAAGATGAAGACGATGAGGATGACGAGTAGTTTAATTATTTGTTAGTTGTATATTTATATTTTTAGGACTAAATCGCAAACTTTAATTTATGTACTTTTTATTTTTAGGATTGTAACGTTTTTAATTTATTGACTTTTTATTTTTAGGATTGTAACGTTTTAATTTATGTACTTTTTCTTTTTAGTATTGTAACGTTTTTACTTAAGTTATTTAGGTCTATTTATATAAGTATTGTATTTTATTGTATTTAATTTAATTGTATTTGTTTTGTTAAATAAATGAAAATTAAATTTAATTAGTGGGTCCCATGGGGAAAAAGAGGCGTTTTGGTGTTACCATTGCATGTGCTGAAATAGTGTTGTAGTGTTATGCTGACGTGGCGGCTGAAAAATAGGCGTTCTGGTGTTACGGTTGCGAATGGTCTTACTGTTTGTTGTAAGGTCGATTTTGATTTCCGATTTTATCATGCAACTTCTAAGCTTAAAGGGAGAACACATTAAACAGAATTTTCCTAAAAATTCAAAAATCAAGATTGCGACTTTCTCCTTCCCCTGCTTCTGTTCAATGAATTCAGGTACAAACTTCCATGAATAACCATTTATTACTCCTGAAACACATTGTAGTTCTATATAGTGAATGTTTTAATGATTTGTTTGGTTATTTATGAGCTAATGCTACCAAATAATAATAGTATATGCCTACTACTCCTATATATTATTGAAAAAATGGTGCATTTCCACTTGTTCTGAACATAAATTAAAAGAGGATCAAGAAAGAAGCTTTTTATCTGTTGGACAATCTCAAACTTCAATCACTACTGGAAACAATCAACAAATACAGGTTAACTCAGTCACATAATCTCTGGAAACTTCTTATTTTTATAGACCTTGAGTCATGCTAGTGGAAATTTTAAGACCTAAAAGATATGGAAGAAGCTTTTATCTGTTTTCTTTAACTGAATCATGCTGACAGAAACTTTTTGTTGTCAATAACTTTATGCTGCTTTGTTATTGTAGATGTGAAAATTTAGACTTTCTTACTTTATGAATCAGGTGATTTCGTTTTGGTTCTATCTTAAATAGTTCAAACGAGTCAAATGGATTGGAACCCGTATGAAGTATGTATTTAATGATACAACATCGTAAATCATCTTCATTTGAAGTTTCAGATTATCCATAATAATAATAGACTATAATATTATTTCTTAATCATAATTAAGGTATTATGAATTTCTAAAAAATGGGCTAGAAGTGTTTGCGGGTCAATCCAATGCGATACGGACAGTTTAGCCCCAAACGCAACTAGTTTAAACTTGTAGTCATCTAACCCTTCACCCAACCCACCCATCTTGCCACCTCTAGTCCTTTGGGAAGAATGTTATGTTACTGCATTAGTTAAATAATATTTCATGTACATTCTGTAATTGAAGTAGGGTTAATTGCTCCTCTGGTACATCTGTTTAAGACCGCTGGATTTGACATAAACAAAGAAGCTGCTTGGTGGTAATTATGACCATTTCAAGTACACTCTCATTTCATATCCTTCTCGGATATATTTTATATATTAATTCTCAACTGTATGCCACGATTCCTAGGTACTTGGTGAGCCAGGAATATATAAAACCCCTGTGTGATCTCCTTGCATTTCCGAATCCAAGAATCGTGGCTGTTTGTTTAGGAGGATTCTAGAACATTCTTAAGGTAGGGGAAGTGGAGCAAAATATATGTCACAGTTAATGAAATACATGATGCATTGCAGAGAGTCGAGAAAAGATTTAGAAACTGCAGAGTCATCACAACAGTTAATGAAATATATGAGAAAGCATGCACTTAAGATTATTGCGACATATTAGTTGGAAAATGAGGCTGTCGGAGATGTTGCCATATGATCGAGCCTGCATCTAGTCAAGTTCCATCTGGTGGATTCAGATTCAGTAACTAAGGGTAATTACTTCCTTTTAACATTGTTCTTTTTGAATGTCCTTTATAGAACTTGTATCCAAAATGAACGAGCCTACAGATACTCATTTGTCAATTTGATGAACGATGCTAAATATGTGTGGCAATTTCGGCGCCATTAATTCTGAAGTTGTGATTGTGTTGACTTTATCTGTGTTTAATTTCAACTGCGTCAATCAAAATATTATGGGTCTAACATATTGAAAGTCGTCAAAAGTTTATTCATATAGCTTGCAACCTATTTTGGTTATTATTGTTATATATACTGTTGTTGAAAATTGCTTGTGGGTCAACCCACCCTGTTTTGCCTGGTTACTCAACCCACCTAACTGACCCATCTTGCCACCTCAAAACAATGGTGACGGTTTGGCAATATTACAAATCATAAATAGATAGTCAATTAGACTCTAAATATGATATGTGGAAAGTTGCATTGAACTACTGCTAACAAACCTGACAGTACAACTTTTTAAAATTTGCAGGTTTTTGGTAGCAGGATAGTAATAGAAATATGTTGGTGTGTTATAAGAGCATCCACAACTCTATTACGTGGAGCGTTTATAGTTTTTCATGTTGCCAGGTTTTCACACGTACAACCCACTGTAGGCTTGCCACATCTTCACGCGCATTATTTGAGCTCATGTCTGCTTCAACGAGAAATCAACTTCAATTGGCGGCGGTATTGACTCGCAATATTAATAATCATCGTCACTTAAATTATTTGATCAGCGGTATAGTTTATAAAGAAGTTTTGCAACATTTGTGACTTTAACATTTTCGTTGATATATTTGTATGTATAAAACTTTGAAATTCATTTGTTTTAGTCTATAATAATAATAATATTTTTAAATTATTAGTAATAAATCTACAACTTCAAACAACAATACTAATATTTGACGTGTATCACATGGGTTTAAAAACAAAGTTTTCTATAACTTGCGGCATGTTTCTTTGTCTTTCATTTTCTTAAAAATCCTATGTGTCATTACAACAATATTTTTAAAATTTTAATTCATTCTTATTTATACACATATTTTTTAGCATGCCATTTCTTTTTCTTTTTTTATTAACCAAATAATGTTATCGATTAAAACATCTCCTTATAAATGTAGAATTGAACAATTACTTTACTATTAATTCAATTTCTAAAATAGTTACATTCTTTTTTGTTTGAACAACAAGAATCTTTATTGATAATAAAGGCAAACAAAGATCTTCACTTCACAGACCATGATCCCACACCACCCGTGTCAACTTAACGAGTTAAATGGGAGGTGATAAATACAACATAAAATTTGATTCATACAACACAAATGTGCATTAAGCAGTTGTACTGTATGCTTTAACTGTATAAAATATTGGTGTAGGAATCAAAACTCAAGTTGTATTTATCAACACCCGAGTTAAATAGGTACAACCACCACCCTTTAATTATAACTCAAACCAACTAAACGAAGACCTTAAAATTTCAGCCAGCGAACCTTCAAAACTATTTAATACCCACATAAAAAACTCATCTACCAAAAAATCTAATTAACCTAGCTTGAGGGTAACAACTATCAACCATTAACAGACACACCCATGACCAAAGCTAGCAGCTACTCTTCCTTTAAGCTTCAAATGAGATTCAGCAACCATAACATCGCATTCTCGTTAACCAAAACAATTACATCAAGGAGATCATCTTCAACAAGCTAACTTCACCCATCTTCAAGACAACAACTTACGATTCAAGACCGTCACGAGATCGAATTTTGCAATAACCAAAAATTTGAAGATTAATCAAATTCGTACTTTAATAATAATATCTTCATTTCAAATTGTTTAATAACATTACATGTTCTCACACCTCTATTTAATTTCATTATTTCATGCTAATAATTTAGTATATAACATAGAGTATAATATAATCAACAGAGTATAAAATTCATATCCAACTCAAATTTCAAATATACCGCAAAATGTATGATACACTTTCTCAACAAACAAATCATCCAAAGATATGCAAGTATTATCATTTAATCAAGTAAGTTAGTAACACTTTAAACCAATCCTTTTATTCCCATTAGTTAGCAACGTTCAACTTTATCCCCATTGACGGTATGCTTCGCAATTACCATTAATAAGGGTCAATATGTCACTTTTTCAAGAGTTGAAAGGAAAAACATATTGATTAATGATCTTGATTTGCAACAAAGGCAAGAAAATCACCTACAACACAACCAACGTCGCTTGCAAAGAAGTTTGGTTTATGTTTCTTAATTTTTTTTTTTTACTTTCAATGATAATTGCACCTTTAAGTTAACAATATTAATATGTTGGGCTACTCACTACTAGAAAACTTTCTTTTAGAGACGTATTTTGCGACACGCAAAATGAAGTGTATGTCGCATACGTCACAAATTACATCGCAAAAGAGAGCGACATCACAAATGTTGTCGTTAATTGCGTCGCCAAATTTGCAACTTAGCTAAACATGGCGCTAAACAAGTCGTTAATCTTGCGACAAGGTCAAACATGTCTATAAACGTGTCACAAATTTGCGACTTCTAAGCTGATATAGCTAAGCACGTCTTTTTACGAGCATACAAATAAAGGCATCTCACGTCTGATGAAAATTGTCAGTGAGTATTTGTGTAGAATATTCTTATTCTTATATTATCTTTTTTTATTTTTATCAATATTACTTATCTCTCTCTATATATCTCTCTCTATATATATAAGAAAAGCTGTAAAAGAATCTCCCCTTTATTAAGAGATAAGTCTTAATTAGCTGGCCTTAGATGATATAATTAATGATGTCATTAGCGTTAATTATAATGTTTCAAATTACTCAATTACCCCTAATTCAAAATTAAACACGCTCATTCCTCTGTATGGTTTGTCGACCTACAACCTCAAAAAGCGAACGGGTAGAAGGGGGTAATCGCATAACTTGAGAGAGCACACATGCCACCAGCGACTCAATCTTCATCCTCTGAGAAAGAAACAGTTTTCAGATTGATACCCGCATATGTTTGTGCTGGTAACACCCACAGAACTCACGCACACGACACACGATTTGCAGCGGAATTTTGCGCCCCATGCTTATTTGAACCGGATGTACATTTTCCGGTGTTGAAGGTTGTTAACCTGGAGGGTTGTTGGCAAGATTAATAACCGCATATCATCAAAACAAGGTATCATTTTTTTCTTGATTTCAAGTTATAGGATTAATTATGGTATTTATTTAGGCTATGTGTATGCGTTTTCGGATGAATTCGAATGTTCCCTCCTCGATTTTGTGTTAATTGTTACAGTTTTGTGGGTTAGTATATGATGTTTCTTTATGCACACAAGGTGTTCGATGTAATGTCAATTACCATTTTTGAGGTTTGTATGTGATTTGAAGGTGTTCGGTTTGGGTTTTCAAATTTTTTTAGACTCTAAATTCTTGATGGGTCAAACGTCTTATTTTTATGCTCCCTTGAAATATACTGCATTTACAAAGATAAACACTAAGGAACGAATGATGTATTTGGTGAGGCTACATGTATGATTTCTATTCCACAAAGATAAAAACTATTACAGAATGATGTTTATTTACAATATTGCAATTATATGTGCTACAAAAATTGAAGTTACTAGCTTCATTTGCATTTAAGTTGTATAATTAAGTCTCCATGAATAAATTCTGATGTTACAAGCTACATTCTCGATTGAAATATGGGCTGCTTTCACAGAACCAATTTTGTGCAAAACATCCCCAGGCTTGAAAATAACTTTTGTAATGTAATATATCATGATTAATTTAAAATTTGGAAGATAACTATGTTAAGCTTTGATAGTCTTATGGTGAACCAGCATTGCATCGATACACTAGATATGGGTATTCAAATTTTCAATTTGATAGTCTTACTGACTTGGATATCCAACCTCTCAACTAGCATCTTTATTGAATTGGACTCACTAGACCTGCATTAGTACTTTTTGTGTGGATAATGATATCTTAGTTGTTGCATATGGTGAAAAAGCTTACAACTTTGTGGCAATTATATCTTGAATGCATAGAAAGACAGAGTATTACTACTGAACTTGTGTACTGAGATGCTTAGAGGATTGTACAGCTAGGATTGAATATGTGAAATGGTCAATCTGGTTTTGTACTTGGGATATTTTCTTTGTTTATGGTTGTAAGCTATTTTGGACCATAAATCCACTTATGATCATTGTTTTCGGTTTTTCCTTTTTTAGGCGTACCTATTGAAAGATTATTGGGAGGACATTGGTACCATAAAGTCTTTCTTTGATGCCAACTTAGACCTTACTGAACAGGTTAGTCAAACCTAATCCAAACGACCCATCTTTACTAGAGGTGTCATTTACGACCCAATTGCTATTCAGCCACCAAAACAATTACTATTCAGCCACCATAAAAGATGGGTCCTGAAGGTAATATATACGAAGATCTTACTGAATCACGTTATGATTATGGTGTTCAATCTTCAAATGTGGAAGGAAGAAATTACCTGAGATTATGTGTAGCGGCTGGTAGAAGGCATGGGATGGCTATAAAAAGTGCAGTTCTTGAGCTACTTGAATGTTAGTATGTTTAAACGTAGTGCATCCTCCAATTCATCAAGTAAGTTCTCTTCTACTAATTTTTCTCAATCGAGGTGTTTGGATTTGCATTTTGGGAATAATTGTCTGATTAGTTCTATATGAGTTATTAATGTTCGGTGAAGCAGATTTTGCTTTTTATTATGCGATTATCATTTGCTGTGGATAAATCGTATTTTCATACCATGTATAAGGAAATCGATTATTGTCATACCATACTTCTTATCATTATACAAAGTTGTATCACACTCGAAACATATAGTTCAATATGTCCTTCCTATTGAGTTGGATTTGATTTTCGTAACAGGTAAATTTTGTCCATAGCCTCTTCTCATTTTTATGAATCATAAAGCTTGATGTACTAGATGATTTTGTTTGTTAAAATAGGCTATGTACAATAAAGAAACTGATGAGAGTAAAGGTATGAGTCTTGTCATGTTTTTTAATAGAAACTTTGTAGTATATCAAATTTTTATAAGTTTTCCTCATTCTCATTCCCACCTTAAAATGGCAGGCTCGACTTTCATGGAAAGATATGCATCATCACAGGCAGCACAACACATGAAGCATGATCTTTCTATGAGTTTTTAATATAAAATGTGAGGTTTTTTTCTTGATTTATATTTTCTAATATACGATGTTTGCTTTTTATGGTGCACAGTCCCATATTTGTACAATATATTATGTGTTATGGATACCTCTGTGGTTGGCAGATAAGGTAAAAATGACTTGCAGAAGCCAAGTCTAGGTGGCTTAATCTGGCTAATCATGGTTTCACCAATCCAAGCTTCATATTGTATCAATGATGTTGGTTTTAATGGTTACAGGAGTTGTAAGTTTTCTTTCGCTTTCGTATCATAGCTTTAAGTGTTAATTTATCATGATATGAACATGGCAACTCAGATTAGTAAGGCACTCCTTTCGGTGTTTTTGACAGTCATTAAAAGGAACAAACCAATCAAAGGTTTGGGAATATAACACTTGAACAAACCAGCTCCCGAAAAGGTATGGTTCTTTTTTTGCCAATCAAAGAAACCATAAGCTTATTTATTTTACTTCAATTAGTTTTAGAATTATCCTATGACGAAATTTATAAGGAAACATTTGTTAGTACACTTCCCAATTCATTGTTTGACCCATTTATGGTTAAATGGGTCAATTTGAGTTTATACTTTTCTCTAACGGGTCAAATAGGTGAACTTAGATAAATAGCTAAAATGGAAACATGTTAAATGAGTCAACAGTTGCCAAAATTCAAGTAGGTTATTATATTTCTACCTTACATTCTGGTTGATAATGGATTAAGTTAGTAGTCGTCAATAATTGCCTGTCATAACTGGGCGGGTCAAGAAATTGATAGGTTAGTTTAATATGTAGACATAAATTAAGTATTTATTGAGCGGGTTAATATTGCTCTATTCTCCCATATATTCTAGCTGCCCAATCCCGTCATATATAGAACAACATCCTGAAGTCTTCACTCGTATGCTGTATATCCATGTATCTGTCTGAATTCTACCGGCTCATAGATGGAGTCGAATCCTTGGAAAACTACAGGTTGAGATCTTTTGGTACTTCTATAGGTGGAATAATGGGCGAGCATGCAGGTTTGCTGATAGGTCAAAACTGTTCAAGCTTGGTTGACCAAAAATATTTTGTAACAAATTTATAATTTATTAAATTGTATGCTTATGAAGTATAATTATAGTAAACATCTTATTACATTAAAATGTAATCTTGAATACAAAGTGGGAAGGAATAATGAACTCCGAGAGGCAACTCCAAAATCAGAGACAACTCCAAAATTGTCAAAAGCTTTTGATGGTATGGATACACTATTAGATGTAACTGATTAATAAATTTATGTCATTATGTGAATTATATATCTCCATTACAAAATATTTATGCGCAATTTCTAGACATGGAGTGTATAAATTATTTATTGATCAGGGAAGCATTTTATCCCTAAAAGAGACTATATATATTTTTCTTTTTCTGGAATTTTGATTCGTATATTTGTCTTTCATGTCTGAGAGATTCTGTTATATGCATGAAATGTCTCTAAATCATTTTATTGTATAGCCAAATTCTCACTACTTTAGTATCATATTGAGGGGTTAGACTATATGTTTGAGCCTACTTTGAGGTCCATGCAGTCATATCTTAATTGTATTTGATATCAATGGGCACAAACTAATGAAACTGAAAATTTGATTTTGGCAGAAATATATTTGGACATTATATAGTCATTGTGGATACTGAGAAAGCTAAGTGAGTTGGGCCTTAGAGTATGCCCAATGCTAACACATATTCCTGTATCGTTCATTTACTCATTATCTTTGTACAATATGCAGGATCTTTGAATAATGAAGCAAGAGAAGTGTTCCCTGAAGCGTGTTACTTATGGTTCTCCTCGCAAGGTAAGTCTAAATGTTTGTTTATTTTGTAAATCTTTTTTGGTTAATTTACAATATTAGAATTTTAGCATCACATGCAATGATAATAAATATTGAAGACTTCGCTTCTCATGATCCACTCGAAACGAATCAGCAGAATTTATACTTAAAAACGAAAATGACTCCTTAGGTCACAATTGACCCAACAAAAAATGGTAAAATCTTTTTGTGTGTCACACCATCTTTACTGGGTATTTTTAAACTATAGTTAAAAAAATGATCCGTTTGAACATGAACTTATTTAAACCCTTTCAATTTGCCCATATCGCCACATCTACTCGTGAATCTCTTTGCTTGCTTAGCTATGCGTCTACACTATAATGAATACTACAAATATAGATTCTTTATAATTGACTTTGTTCATTTTGGTTGGATTTTGGATGTTTTGTGGCTATTTGTACGATATTTGTTGTTGTTCTACAGATGAATCGGCTTGAAGATGAACATACATAACATCAGACATGGCGTTCTACAGATGAATCGTATTGTACTGATCTTTCTTGGAGTCTTTTGTGTGTAAACATGAACTTTAATAAATTTGTTAGTTTAACAGCAGAGCTTTTGGTGCAATTAATCAAAAAGGGGGAGCTCAAGTTTTCCCCGGTGTTGTCAACAAGAGAGCTATATCACAGTATGTAATTCTCTAATTTTCATAGAAAAAAAGTAAACTTTAATCGTAAATATCGTTAAGTTGATTTATTTGCGCTGATAGTTACTATAATTCGATCTTTAGAGCAAACGGAGTCAATGAGAACAATGTACCGAAACAAGTTCGTAGACCAATCACAAGGTAATCTGACCCAGACCCATCATATATTCTGCACCTATATTTGTGAAACATTATAGTGTCTTTGGTATATTCAGAATACTGATTTAATTGTTATAATTGTTGATAAGGAAACTTGCTGCTCAAATTGCCAATAAGAAATAGTGTTTCGCCGAGGTATATTACGAATACTACTTTGCTACATACACATTCAGTTATTTCTTTAAGCTTACTAAAATTTGAATTCATTAATGAAACCGTTTATCAGAATGTTTTGAAGCGGAAAGAATCAACTGATAGTTTTAAGGTGTGGGAAGATGTGGAGGATCAACCAGAGCCCATGTCGCTTGAAACAACAGAACCTCAAAAGGATCGTATGGTACTGATCTTTCTTGGAGTCTTTTGTGTGTAAACATGAACTTTAATAAATTTGTTAGTTTAATTTGCTCTTTTGCCATCTGTATTATTTGATTGTAGATTCTGTTAAAAATAATCCATATGATATTGTATTTGTTCAATTTCTATGCTTCACGAGCTTGGTCTGATGGGTGATATAGACACCTGAATTAGTACTTGACATTCTCATAGTTGTAGACTTTCACCTACCAAATGATTAGTTATTTTCATTACATGATAGAGTAAAAGTAATTGCTGATCTGGTTGTTTGGCTAGATGATTTAGATGCTTGAAATTTGGATATGTTTGAAACTTAAGGAAGCTCCTACATTTCTGTTGGACCTGTTGGTTCCAAGTTTTGATGCTGGTGGAAGGTTATTAAGTGGATAATGTAGAGGATGTTTAGTGCTATATGGTAGTTGAAGTAAACAGTCTTCTCCCCTGTACTTCCTTCTATTTTCCATCATAGACATGTTCTAATCGTTGTATTCATGCGAGTTGATTAACAGGTTGCAATATGGGCGGGGTAAACCGTGTTAGGTAATTTGTCAGACTGTGTTTTGGATGCTACCTACACTATCCTCAAAGGCTCAAACAGACTGCAAATACGTACTCTGAATGGGATCTTCCCCCCGCAAAGCAGATAAAGGACCTTGAGGCCAAGAAGTTAAACTAAAGACATGGTCACATGGGCAATAGTTTGAATTGTAAGAGCTTTTTGTACTGCTCACTAAACCCCATTTTTATTTTCTCATATTCGGTTTACTGTCCTATTCCAATAATTCAAACTACTATTGACAGCCTGAGAATTGGGATGACAAGGAGTGTAATGTTGACCCTGAAAAGACAAGAAGCCTGAGGTAGTAAAATCATATATTCTGGTAAGTTCTCTAAAATACACATGGGAACGTAAAATTGATTGTTTGATCTATAGCAAACTTATTTTTTTACCCATCTAGATAATTAGTATATAGTAGCAAGTAGTAACTATCTAATTTAATCCTGTATGTGGTTTAAAGTTCTGCACAAAAAGCCATCTAATATGTTATAAGTTATAACTTTTTATTAACTGAATTTAGCTTCATGGCATTTGACTAAATTTAGCTTCATGTTTCTACTTTTAAATAAATAATAATCAAAAGAAAATCAAATAGTTTAGGCAACTGTGCATGTACGGCCAACATTTCCTCAACCTTTAAAGGACTTTATTGTTACATTGTCTTATTGTAGTATTATGCTACGGTCTGATGTAGAACCACGGGCCTGGTGAACTATCTAATTTAATGTCATCAATTGTAATTGAGTACTTTGATCATGAGGGGTTCTGCATTTCTGTCGAGGCACCATATTCATTGCTCATATCCTGTTACAATCATAAATATTTCTGTTACAGAATGTAAACCATGTGTCAGATATTTGGATATTACCCATGTGTTTGAGATTCCATAAAGATATATCCACAAATACGAAGCTTATATTTTAGAAACAAGGTTCAGTTTTACGCGGAACTTGCAAAGGAGATGGTCAATGAGGGTCCAAGCAAGTGAAGAGTATTAACAATCCTAAGGTGAAGAAGGTACATTCCGAAATTGTTATAAGCAATTAAATCAGATGTTACTACTATAACGATCCAAGTAACTGGAATTGATATTATGCAAGTATAGTAAGCGTGAGTCAAGTATTTATGGAGGCCTGATTTCATTGATCTTTTGTTTTCAGACATAATGAACTTCTTGTGAGAAGTCGTGATCAGTGGGCATCCAATAATGGTGAGTGATGACATGGTGGAAATGAGTTAAACTAGATCAAAAAGATTTTGACCCATTTACTTATCAATGGGTCTATTTGGGTTATGGATTTCCTAACTGGTTAAAATGAAAACCAATAGCTAAAACGGAAATGGGTCAACTTTTTTGAAAGTCTCCCATAGTGTATTAGTAATGCTCACGCCTCATTTATCACTAAGAAACTTTAATTTAATGTCTTTATTATAATAGAATCGTTTTTGTGGTCATATCTACTGCAATAACTATTCATAGAAAATGAACCAAGTTTTTTGTGGGATACCCCAACCGACACTAATGCCCATTTTCTTTAACCATCGGTATTTTGTTACAGCCTCAGATGAGCGTTGGCATGAGAGTGGCTTTGATACAATCATTGACATTCAAGATTAATTAATCTATAGTTAGTCAAGTTGCTTGCCTACATCAACAATAAAATATCAACCCGCATTCGAAATTATGCATTCTGACCTGAGTACCTGATCCCCATCTTCCCACCTCCTGGGTTTGGATGAAGATTTTTGATTATCAATTACTTGGTTTCATGAAGTTGTTCACACTTAAATCTGTATTATTATATGTAAGAATCTACGAAATAATTTTATATTGCGATTATTTATCAAACCTGTGTAGTCCGGGTCGAGTGGGTAGATATGACCAGGTCTGTTTATCTAACATGCTAATTTTATATTCCGTTTTTCCATGTATATTTTATACACTTATTGTATTCTATTTGTTTACTTTCTTTTTCATGTAGGGAATTCTATGAAATGATAGCAATTGGCCTGTCTGTTCAAATGAAATGTTAAATTTGTAGTATTTGTCAAACCTCTGTAAGTATATTTTTTAATAATGATGGTATATTTCACATCTGGGTTATATTTACATAAACTATATTGTAAATAGTGAGACAGTGTACGACTGTTGTCAGTGAAGAGGTCTTGGTGGGAATGACAAGTTCTTTTGTTTCTAACCTCGCGCAATTGAAAAGCTATGTAGTGTTGATTTCATGGTATATAAGTGTAGATGCAGGATAGATTAAACATTTAGCAGCTTTTAATAGAGGTGTCAAATAAGTGTATCATGTAACATGTTAACGGGTTAAATGTGACTTTTGGATTAAAAAAAACTCTTTTTTAATACATGTCCAAATGGGTTGGGAATCTTTAAGACTTTAACTTCACATTCGTAGCATATCAAATCTTGTGTCCTTGCATGTTTGGCAACACTTTGACATCTATTATTAGCATTTAGGAGTCGCAGAGTTGCAGGTTGGTTGGCTTAACCAACAAAAATATGTACATATTTTTAACGGTTAGTTTTGTTGTATGATTTAAAATGGACTATGAGTCATGACCAGTCTTTAATTAGTTATATCCAATTACATACGTTATGGCTTGCGTAATATTGACGGATCATATGACTTGCGTAATGTGTAATTTTTGTGCACGTCAGATTGATATGAACCAACTTCTATAACTTTAGTATTAACTAATGTCTCAAATGTCATTACAAGAGTAAAAGTTTTATTTGTTCACTGATAAC
Source organism: Helichrysum umbraculigerum (assembly GCA_949592205.1). Classification (NCBI taxonomy): domain Eukaryota; kingdom Viridiplantae; phylum Streptophyta; class Magnoliopsida; order Asterales; family Asteraceae; genus Helichrysum; species Helichrysum umbraculigerum. The sequence continues at coordinate 139,936,996 of CATIUR010000004.1, read as the reverse complement.
ATATTATTCATGATAACACAATATAGGAGGTTTTATGCATTACTATTTTTCTTGGGCAATTTATGTTTTAGCACTTTGAGGTCTCATTCACCCATTTCCATTGACGCCACTTTTTAATCAAGCAGAAATTCACCAAGATGGTCGTGATTAGAGGTGGTAATTTCAACACATTTGTTTATGAATGATAAAGTTTTGGTAACGGAGCGGGGCATGGGATTCCTTATAATTTGTCGAATGTCTATGATAGAGCTTACGTGCATAACATTTAAAATAGAGCTTATGTGAATGAGATATGGATGGTTAAAAATAGGAGTTTGAGATGACAACAAGTGAGAACTGTGTTTCACAACCTTGGACCTATCTAAATATACATTTATATGTATGTTTAAATATTAGGAATCGTAGTTTGTATAAATACATAGTCATACTTTATGATTCATTGTATGTGTAAAATATAATTTTGGTGAATAAGATATAGATACTTAAATAAAGGTGTTTGTGATGAATAAAGGGAAATAAATGAGTTTTCACTAACTTTGGATCTACAAAATTAAATGTGCATAAATATATGATGAATCAAATTTTGTTTGGATAGATGCTTCTGGCCAAGTGAGTTGTTGAGTTTCATTGTATGTTTAATGTATAGTTTCTGTGAATAAAATATGGATGCTTAAAGATAGGTGCATGTGATTTAAACAAATGAGTTTTTACCAATTTTGGACTTGAAAAAATATGTGTGTTTAGATATTATGAATCATAACTTGTATGAACACAATGATTTGGCCAAGGGAGTCTTTAGGATTCGTTGTATGTCTACACAGAGTTTGAGTGAATGAGATATGAAGCTCAAAGCCAGGTGTTTGGGTTGAATTAAAAAAATGAGTTTTCATAACATTAGACCTCTATATATATATCATGAATCATTATTCATATGGAAACCTATACCTGGCCATGGGTCTTAGGATTTGTTAATTGTCTATAAGGGATCTTACGTGAATAAGACATGTATGTTCACCGATAGGTGTTTGAGATGGAAACAATTGAAATAATGAGTTTTCACTTACGTGAATAAATGTTCCCCTCACCTATATCACATGGACTTTATGTGTTTTTCCCCCATTCCTATTAATTAGCTTGGTGATACAAATACTTGATGGTTATATGTGGGTGATACATTGGTAGGTGCATAAGTCATTCAGTCAGCATACATACGGGTCTTGCTAAGAACTGCTTTCAATCAATAATTGTGTATAGATTAACTTCAATTATATAGTTATAAGTGTTTACATGTCAAATGTTTATGTTGTTTGCCTTTAGTTTTTAGGTGGCTTGCGTGCCACCACCTAAGAAATATAGTAATGCAACTTTTTTATTAAACTATATGTGTATCTTTTCAACCTATTTATACAAAGAAAATTTTGAGTAACCGTGAGTTTTTAAAAAAACATGTTTTGCTTCATTTATATATGTCTACTCAGATGAAAATTCATATATACTACCTTGTGAGGGGTTCATGTCTGTGACATCTCAATTTCAGCAGCTGCATACAATAGATAAATGCTTACTATTTTCAATTCTATCTTTCCATGTTACTAACATACATTACATCTCTTATGTAGATGATGTGGTTTATCTGCAATCCTCAATTTCGATTACAAGGCTTGCTTTCTCTGGAAATAATGGCACAAAGGTAGTATACTTTTATGGTAAGATTATTGTATTGCCTGATCATAGCGTTTTCATGTGCCTATTTTTAAAATTTCCATTGAAAATTCTGCAATACGACGAGGTCTGTTAATATCGAATAGATAGATAGAGGTTTGTATTCGTCTCTGCTAGCATCATACTTTGGCTATTTATATATACAGGACATGCACTCTTGGGTGGCATATTGGGTATGAGGAATTGAAGTACTCTGTCCTTACAGTAATGCCTAAATGGATGAATAGGACCAAGTTGGTTTAATTACTGCTAGCTTGCTTATAATAAGCCCACTTTTGTAAGGAACCATAGTAGTACTATATTTGTAGATCGTAGTGCCTGTTATTTTATGGTTCATAATTTTCTACTACTTGTGTCAATACACCAGTGTACTTAAGGGGCAAATGGGTTGGGCTATAGGTTCTGTTTACAATTTATTGCTTATTGCAATATGATTGTCATTTCATTATTGAGTTAATAAAGCCTGATGGTTAAATCTTTCATTGATTTTTCCTACACGTTTGGGAAAAGATACTTGCTGATGTAATGTTACAACATTTATAAAGATGGGACTGGGAACTACCATTAACTCGATATCTCATGATCTTGAAGAAATGCATAAGTCTTTGTTTCAGACTTTGGCAGCAAAAACTCAAGACTTACCTAAAGTGAATCGGGTGTTGAAACTTACATGGGTCAGTCATTGGCCATAGGACAGTTCTCTTCCCTAGAACACTTTCTTCACCAGGTACATCTGCTAAACGCTTTTAAAGTATCATATTTCTTATGTTTATGGAAATAACTCACCAGTAATCTATCCAATAGATTTATAAAGGTGCGTACAGTAACTGCTAACCTTACTTTGCACGTAACCATTTCTTTTACAAATACTGCAGGCAAATCAGTTGCGAGAGAAAACACTACATGATATGCATCAAATACTTACAAGTTGCCAGTTTGCTCAAGCACTAATTCACATACACAACTACTTCTCCCGAAATGAGCACACTTTGGGTTGCTAGGCAACATGAGTAGACATTAAAAATGATCAGTTTTTTATTTAAGAAATCATTATTATTGATATTTTCCGTTGTATACTGAAACTTTGTGCCTTTATATACGCATCGATTTCATTTTCATTTTTAAAATTGCTAAGTGTTACCATCAACTGAAAATTATTGAGTCAGTGCAGGTGTTTTTAAATACAACGGTAGCGAATTGTGTAGTGGTTTACTTGTGGCTTCATGGATGACTATTGTTTATATGTGATGCATTTTTTCACACGTTATCATTTTGGTTTCAACTAACGTCTACTATGTTTAGTATCATTAGTCCATTACTAGCGGTAACCATCAAATAGCATATTCATAACTATTATTTTAACGCAACGGAGGTGAAAAAATTGAAAAGGAAGCACCTTCTGCGTGCTATACATCTTGCAGAATTAGTACATAAATTTTTGTTGATTATATTGTACCTACATGCTGAACATCAGCTAAGATACGCATAACTATTGTTCAAGTCCAACCTATAATAGTGTAACATAAAAGACACCCGCAATTTTTGCGGGTTTTAAACTAGTTTATATATTTAAATACATATTACAGTTACAGTGACGTAGATACCCCGTGCCCTAATTTCACCATCCCTCCGTCCCCAAATTCCTTTGCAAGCGACACCACCACAACATCGCCACTGCGCCGTTCCTACATCACCACCGCTTCGTTCTTACATCACCACGGTTCCACCACCGCACTCTTGCTACACCGCCGCCGTTCCACCGCCGCACGAAGCCATGTTCTCCATTTCCTCAAGGTTATACCGTCAAATGTACAAAACGCACCGTCACTGCCACCGTCTGAAGCACCGTTCTTCTAGGTTATCGAATCTCTTACCATATTCAATTTGATTATTAACATTTAATGCTGATTTATTCTTGAATTTTATAGTGATTTTGGTGTTAAATTAATCGGTAAGGACTAATTTTTGATTCTATGTTTATTCCATAAAATTGGTGTAGGTGTAGGATTGATGCTTATATATACTTTTATTCCATGTAATAATCGGTTTAGGTTTAGGATTGATCCTTGATTGTATGTTTTATTCATGTAAGTACTTAACTGATTATATGTTTAGGTTTTTAGTCCCTTTTGTTCATGTTGAAATTATTATTGTTATTACATATCAATTACTCAATACTGTAACTTTAGTAGTTTGAGTAGAGAACTCACAGTTGATATCCTTTTGCTACTAAGGATTATTTGTGCAGTGTTTGTTATAAATCTGCGGTTACATTTGTGTAGGTAGTATGATAAAGATAATAAGTTGACTTGAATCATCTTACACTGGTTATACTTTTTTGATTCTCTGTAAAAATACTTATTAAACATGTTATCTAATGATTTTAAGTTCATTTTATTCCGCTCATGCAACTGCAATGGTATATAGAATAGTATAGCATTTGAGGTAAAGCATTTGACCAAGCAGAATCTTTGCTGTTGCTTCAGGGGAATTGAATATTGATAGTATCCACAAGCCACCCAAAGACTTGCAGTTCACTTGGATAACACATTTAAATGTGCACATTCCTGCACATGGTAGGACTTGAGTTTCACTATAATTTAGCTAGCATAGTGTAATTTTGTTAATCTGGTTTGGCGTTAGACTATTTACAATATGTATGATGGAATGAATAACAGATCAAAGAAGAACTGGTGTGTAGAGGCTTCCAAATTAAAACATGTTTTGAGGAAATCGGGCTTGAACTCCATGGGCAACTAGAGGAGGGCATGGGAAAAGTTCTTACTGATGTGGTAGCTCAACTTGAGAAAGCGACGGAAGCTGAGGTTATCGAGGCTAGATACAAATTGGCAAGTTAATCCCTCTGCCTTTTTAATAATGGATAAATAACTTTTGTTGCTAAATGCTAAAGGAGGCAATCAAGAAATGGGTCGATTTTGATAATGTTTGTATTCAACAGGTCGTATGCGTCACCTAAAACGAGGTGTTTACTTTTCTGCAAGCTCTAATATTCAAGATCTGGTAGGACAATTCTCCTTCGATATTGATATCTTTGTTCCTTTAAGCTTATAAATGGCTATCTTTAAGTTTAACTTGCCTTGTGTTGATTTCTTTTTTTTATATTTTTATATTTTTATCTCAGTGATGGCGAGCTCGATGTCATTGCTCTATTTTTTCATATACTCCCCAGAGTTCTAAGAAGGCTATGATAGAGACAAAATGCAAGGTGAATCATTTATCTAGAATTACTTCACGTTTATTGTTTGGCAATGTACATCTTCACTCTAATGGAAAGAGAGCTCATATTTGAGTTAGTATGTTTCATGTGCTTAAACGTTTGTTTTGTTTAAAATGTAGAAGTCTGGAATATTATATACTACTGCGTTCTTATGGATATTTCAGATTATAATGACACAAGATATGGGTGCTCTAGAGCAAATGATTGCTTGGACTGTTGGCCAGGGTTAATCATTGCGGTCAAAGTGATCGATATTGCTTTCAGAGGTAATTGTTTGACAAGCTAATGTGAGTTTATTTCAATTTAAGGTCATCAACATCACTTACTTTAAGGTCATCACTTTAAAGTGATACACATATGTAACATTGCCATTTCTAACATTATAAATTACTACTTCATTGCTACTCTTAACATGATAATTAAATCAAAACTTTGATTTCTCTTCTAGTTGTAGATGATAGTTCGGGCTAAATGTATTCATGATCAAAAGGCTTGTGTATCTTGTACTCTTTCCGGTCAAGTTTTAGCTTATATTTACAAATACAGTCGGCATGTGTTTCAGATTAAATTGTTTGTTGAGCAGGTATTTGACTCATTTTGGTTGCATCTTAAGTCATATCATGATGTACTAGCTTTTCTAGTAGGAAGAATGTTAGAACTTTAAAGTCATATCATGATGTACTGACTAGAACTCGAGTAAATAATGATAGTATAGTTAATCTTTTTTTGTGACGGCAGATGCACTTCAAATATAGAACATTTTATGTCTGGTTTGAAATTGTAGACATGTACTTAGTTAGCTTTGTCTGATATTTGGTTTGAAGTTGTAAACTTTTGATATATGGATTAAAGGTTTGTATAATGAAAATAACTGTGTGTTTGGTATAATTTGATGTCTAATAGCAATATATATATATATATAAAAGAACATAGGGTATATGGAGCAAGCTATAGAGGAGTTGGACCTTAAGACCAGCGACAGTCATAGAGACTGAAATTGTGACATCTGAAAACTCTGCGACAGTTAAAGTGTCAACAAAATGCTTGTCGTTAAAATAATAGCGTCTCAGATAGCGACTTCCATAACGACATCATCATAGATAGTGACTTAAGTAACGACATTAATAAACACGTCGCAATGGAATACAACGACATATTATAAGACGTCGCTATTGTAGTCGTCATTTATAACGACATACTTTGAGGCGTCATTAAAATCTGCGACTTTTTTATACCGACATCCCGTTAGATGTCTCTAAGTGCGTCGCTAGCCTAAAAAATGACGCTAAATGCGTCATTGCAGACGTCGCTAAACCGCTATATTCTAGTAGTGACTTATTAATTAACTATATAAATGCACTTTTCAAACGGCCGTGCATCGCACGGACTACTTTATAGATATAACAAATTTTATAAGGTATAAATTATATTTTACACATATTTAAAAAATAATTTTTTGAAATTCATATTTATATCTTATAAATAAGATATAGAACATACATATAAGGAGTAACATTTTAAAAATATTTTACGTTTTTGTATCAAAAAAATAATACTCATACAAAGTTAAATAATCAAAATAGTATAATGACGTGGAAAATAGTTTAACCGTAAAAAGTTCAATGCACTGCATAGATTTTGAGCGAAAATAGGTATGCTGATGTGGCATAACTTTGAACTGTGAAAGGTTGAATGCATCGGAGATGCTCTAATATCAAGCATATTGTCTGGTAAGATCAGGTTGAGTCAAGTCAGAGCATCTCTTGTCTTCCAGTTACTGTTAGGAATTGGCAGCAGAACAACTAACAATAATCAGTCGATCACTCTGATAAATCGTTAGCAAAAAAACAATCTAACTAACATTCGTGTAATCGAGGTAATTACACCCACAAACAATAAACGGATAAACAACGAGCAAACAAGATAGAAGAAAGCAATAAAGAACACAAGGATTTAACGTGGTTATATCTAATCTCAAACTTGGAGATTGGTTTAATCCACGGGGCCAAACCGGGAGTATTTTTCTATAATTTTCGTAGTCCAAGTATCAGGGTTACAAATTGGGGTTAAATACAAATAGGATAAAGATAACTTAGCCCACAAGCTAAACAAATTAAATATGGCCGACCTTAGATTGCATCGCGATCTAAGGCTTTCGCGTCGCGATCATGCATATTCCATAAGCTTTCACGTGACCATGATCTTGTTCCACTAACCTTTTAATTCCAAGTCACGTGACTTGATTACATCTTCACCAACACAACAGTTACCTGTTACGAGTACAGCCCAAAGAATATCCGGTTGTCAGGAGATATGTTAAGTCAGTTGAGGAATCAGGCATTGGTTTAATCTGTTTGTTGTATATGAGTTTACATCACTTTGATTTAGTGTGTAAGGAATAGATCGGGACGGATGACTTTTTTTGCTTATTATTTCTTTAGTACAGTTGGGTCTTTTGAGGTCCTTTTTTCATAACATTGTTTTGATAATTCATCTTAGCTTATGTGTGCTACACAATTGGGTTTTCAACATGATGGCCCGGGTTTCGGGTGAGGTTGGACCACCCAGCATAGCTGCATAGAACACTTAACTTTTTGCTGGTTAAATCGATCACTAACAAATGGTATATCATTTAGGATGGGCACATGTGTTAGGAAATAGATAAACAACATACATAAATATATTGAAATCAACAGAATATAAATATGTATGTATATAATTCGTAAATATATATCAGTACATATACATATACAGACTAAAGAATTGAATAAACTGACTTTGATTGAATTGATGATGATTCTTGCAATTGATGATTGAGGCCTGCCAAGCAGTGTCCTAAGACTGAAATTTTGCGTCTGTCCCGAGGATACAACAATCGAAATCAAGTTTGAAACTTGAATCTGACGAATCTAATCAGTGAACATGATGGACGAATTTGATGATTTATGTGTTTTTTCTGTGTGTATCTCCCAAAACGAACCAATATATATATATATATATATATATATATATATATATATATATATATATATATATATATATCAATATCACTATCACTGAAGCGTTGCAACCCTTCTTGAAGTGTTGTACCAGTTTGAAACAACATATCTGTTACAAAATGGCACAAAAATAACTGAGTTCGGGTTGGTAAAAAGGAGGGTTAAAAACGGGTCAGTTTAATATATATGTTTATAAGCCCAATTTCAAGCAATTTAGCCAAATTTAGCCTACAACAAACCACACCATCCAATATCAAGCTCATTTGTAAGCCTTTATCCAAATTAATGTGAAACAACATATCTGTTACAAAACGGGACAAAAATAACTGAGTTCGGGTTGGTAAAAAGGATGGTTAAAAACGGGTATGTTTAATATATATATTTATAAGCCCAATTTCAAGCAATTTAGTCAAATTTAGCCTACATCAAACCACACCATCTAATATCAAGCTCATTTGTAAGCCTTTGTCCAAACTAATGTTAGTGGATGTATGTGTTTATAAGGAGATGAAAATATTCTTCTTTGCTCCTATGTGAGATCAAAAACCACACATAAAAAACAAGTTCCAACAACATGTTGGTAGAAAACGTGAAACTTTTGGGTTGCAATGCATTTGATGTTTAGGAAAAGCAATAATCTTTTAAACTTTTTCTCTTTAAATAAATCTGCAACTTTTTCTTCTTCCGAAATTCAATATTTTAACTCTAAATTTTCTAGCTAGTGATGGGGAATTAAGAACATCAACTTCCAATAATTCTCCCTTTGTGATTATTACTTTTGGAATTGTACATTTTTTATTTTTAAGTATTGTATGTTTTTTTAAGAAAAATTAATGAAGTCATTTTTCTTTTGAGAAAATGTGTTTTATAAATAATTCATTATTTTTAATTAACTAATTCTATTTATTTGCTTTGTTAATAAAGAAAATGAAAAAAAAAAAATACACTGTGGGGTCAAGGGGGGTCCAAACCTCCATCACGTGGCTTGATGGGATTTCCTACTTCATAGTGTTATCACATCACGTTATGTGATGCTGATGTGACACTCATCGTATAAGAGCATGTCCAATGTAGAAAGCTTTGCAAAACTTTTTTTCTAAGATGCATCATCATATTCTATAAAAGCTTTAGAGAAAAGTTTTAGCTCCAATGAGAAAAGCTACCACAAAGCTTTCTTTTGAAACCAACACACAAATTTGGAAAAATGCTTTTGCTTAAAAGCTTTTGATTTATCAAGCTTTACACAAGAAAAGTTTTCTACTCCAATGATAAAAAGCTTTAGAAAAAGCTATCATTGAAGATGCTCTAACCACTAAGTCCGTGATCATTGCGGGTGGTCTTATATATGCATGTTGTACATAGGTTTGAGATAATGTTTGTGTAGCTACTGTTAGTCTTTAATTTTATAGTCAATGCTTTAGTTTGTGTTGAAAGTTACTCCATTATTTTGATGTGGAGAAAACTCCATAAACCATACCCGTGATTTGCACACATTTTCACAGATCATACCCGAACTTTTTTTTTCAGGTTTTCGATACCCTAACTTTCAAAATTGCTCGCAAATGGTACCTCCGTCTATTTTTGTCGTTAAGTTTTACCAATTTCGTCAATTTTCAATACCCTAACTTTCAAAATTGCTCGTAAATGATACCCATAAGTTTCAAAATTGCTCATAAATGATATATCCGTGCAAATCACGTGGTAAAACTTAACGACAAAAATAGACGGAGGTACCATTTGCGAGCAATTTTGAAAGTTGGGGTATCGAAAACCTGGAAAAAAAAGTTCGGTATGATCTGTGAAAACGTGTGCAAACCACATGTATGGTTTATGGAATTTTCTCTTTTGATGTGGTTGTGTATGGCCTTTGCAATTATTAAAGTTCCCGATTGATTCGATATTACAAGAATTAAAAGATAAGTGGACCATACATCGATCATACATTAAGGTAAAGTAATTATATTGACTAAACTCACTTGAACAAAATCATTGAAACCTACCTACTACATGCACACTTAAGTAATTTACAGGTAGGTTATTCTATATAGGTAGGTAGTAATTTATCTCACCATCATTTCTCCATCAATCTCTTGATCATTCTACTTACAAATGGCATCGCCTATTATAAAGTCGAAGCACCTCAGTATATCATTTCAACATATGATAGAAGCCACCAAAAACTTCACAACACTTATCGGAAAGGGTGGGTATGGCCCTGTTCCGTAAAGCGGCTAGATACTAAAATTTCTGGTCAGGGGCTTAAGGAGTTCTTAACAGAAATTCAATTGCTCACTCGTTATAAACTCCAAACCTCGTCTCCATTCTTGGTTTTTGCTATGAAGACCCTCCTGAAAAAGTACTAATTTATTTATTTTTTGGGTAAAAAAGGAAAAGGTACTAATTTATGAGTATGCACATCGTGGTAGCCTAGACAAGTACCTACGTACAGCTCATAATTCCACTTGTACACTAACATGGATGCAGCGGCTAAATATCTGCATAGATGCAGCACGTGGTTTGGATCATTTTAATTTGCAAAAAGTAAAAATATTGCAAAAAATGAAATTAATATAATTAAATTGAAAAGCTTATTAATTAAAAAGAATAAATAAACTAATTATATACAATTAAAAATAATACGGAGTAATTAATAAATGAATTTAATATTTGAAAATTAAAAGTTACACAGATAGTCCCTGTGGTTTACAAAATTACGTTCATGATCCTTTAGCTAATAAAATGACCATTGTACTCCCACATTTAACGCCACACACTAACGTCCGTTAGGGCTAGGGACGACCCCTGTGATTTTTTCTTTTAATTGTTACATTGTGTTTCTTATTTTTGTAGACTTGTTTTTTGTTGTTGTTATTGATGATGATGCGATCTTTCTTGATATTGATTTTGAGTTAAGGTTTGTATATTGATTATATTATTTTTCCTGTATGGTTGTACTTGAGCAGGGATGCTACTACTACATGCTTGAAGAAATGAAGAGGGAAAAAAAAAAAAAGACGATGACGACCCTTCACGAGGTATATTATGGTATGTGGATGTCATTTTATTTTGTGGTTTTCCAATAGTAGGTTACCATCTTTAAAATGTGGTTTTCCATTTTTAATTTCACCTTTTGATACTACGTACTTTTCTTTTCACAAAGATGACAAGTCCGAATAACATATAAAATAATTACTCGCTTTGTGAGTTTAGCATTATGAAGACATAGTCAAGGCACGTCGAAGTTGCATTGTATTGTAATATACGTTATTACAATGTTTGGAACTTTGCTACTATGTCCTTTAGATTGCTTTTATTTATGCTTCGCTTCATCCCTATCTTTGACATTTTTATACTTTTCTCATCGAACTAACAAAAAAGTTAGCTTAGGGGTGAGCAAGAGCGTGTCCAACAAAAAACTGAACCAGAAAGCCTTGTTCTTTTTGACATGCTAATCTTTCTTTGCATAAAAACTAGGTTCAGTTTTTTGTTGGACAATCAAAAGTGACTGTCTTTTAATTATGAAGTACGTATGTTTAAAAAATTGTTTTGACTTTTTCATAAAATTATTTATTTTAGTTTACTCGTGTTTATTTGTATATAATTTTTTTTTTTCATTTCTATGTGTTAACGACTTCATGTACATCAAATGATCAAAAGGTGGTTAATAAATGAAAGAGATGTTGGGACTCACCAAGAAAGAGCGGTCAACACTCTCTTGATGAATAGTTTAAGTGGTTGATGTAGGTAATAGGCAGGGTCGTCTTCAAGAGTGGGTAAGTTGGTCGACCGCCTAGGACCTTCAAATTATAAGAGCCTCAAAATTTGTATGTTAAGTTTGTACATATGTACATGTGAGTATATATACATATATATAATTTGATTATTAATTGCATTATGAAAAATATGTTATATTGGTTCAAAGTTGATTGAGCCCGTAACAAAAAGAATAAAAAGACATCTTATAGCTCAATATATGTCCCCATTTCAATAATTATTTATATTTTTGTCTACGGCCTTTGAAAACTCAGAGAAAGTCCTAATAATAGGAAAATATGGTGGAGTGGGGGTTTAGGTGAGGAGATGATAGGGAGGAGATCATGAAATCCTCTGCACTATATTCTTTTCATTTATACAATATTTCTCCAATATTATTTTTCATACTTACTGAAGGGGTGGGTTCAAATAAGAATGGTAAAAAAGTAGGAAATGAGATAACTAATAGGATTGCTTCATTTCTTTACAAAATCCACTTCCACTTTTACCCCTAAAACCAAAGATCTCACGTCCATTCATTATAAAAATTACATATTCGGAATCAGCGTCGTTTTCTCTTCGATTAGAGATCTCACAAGCTATACTTTCGAATATATTTTCCCCTTTTTTTGACCGGGTTTACAATATAATCACATGTGATTTATGATAAAAAGTTAAAATTCATTCATGATTATTTATTCATGGTATATGTTAATTAACATGTGATTAGAGCTTAATTTTTATATACATTAATAATTATAAATAGAATTTTAAAAATTGCATTTGTTTTCATTAAAAATCATATGTGATTGTTAGTTGTACATTTTAATCATATGTGATTTGTTATATAATCACATATGATTTTGTATATAATTACATATGATGTTTATTTAAAATTTGATCTTTGATGGGCAATTTACCAATATATGATAATTCATAAATGATTCAACTTGATTTTTACTTAATTGTATAATTATAGTCAATGATTTGAAAATCTATATTTGATTACTCTTTAATCACATGTGATTGATACTTTGATGTTCAATTGCATGTGATTACAACTTAGTTTTTCATGTTTAAATCATCAATTATTTGAATTTAAAGTTTAATTGGAGATATAAACGTGTGTGATTATTTTTTAGTGTTAAATCACATGTGATTTCACCTTACAGTTTTTTAAAACCCAACAAAAAATGGAAAAAAAAAACTGTCAAAAGTATAACTTGTGATATCTATAATCGAGTAGAAAAAAATGCCGATTCTGAATATGTAATTTTTATAATTTATAGACATACGGTTTGTGAGATCTTTAATTTTTTTTTTTAAAGTGCAAATTGATTTTTGAAATGAAGCAATCCTATTGATTCCTCCATTTTTATTTTTTTGCCATTCTTTTTGAATTTTTCCCACTTAGTAAAACTGGTAATACATTGCTTTCAACTGTTAACAAAGAGATAATCACAAGAAGTGGCGATTTTTTAAATTATTAAGCGATCACATGCGTGCATCCTTTTTTTGTTTTTCTTTAAATCCGTACATGTCATATAAAATGATCAATATCTAGTATTTTTATATATAGACGTAGGATCAAGTAAGTTCACAATGTTTTCGTGAGAACTGTGAAAACGGATCATAGTCATCCATTTTTTTTTTATCAAAAAACCTGATTTTAGAAGTGGTAATTTTGTAAATATTTTGAAGTTTGATTTTGATGAGTTCACGTAAGAGTTTCTGGGGTGAAGTTTATTTTTTTTTTTGCTTCACAAAAGTTATAACATGGTGAAGTTTTATTTATTTTTTATTAACATGTTTGGAGTGGTGAATCAATATTAAAAACTTTAACCTCTTCAAAAACTAATGTAAACCAAAAAAATTAACTTTATCTCATTAAAAACTATGTGAACCTATAAAAATAAACATTCATAACTTCCGAACCTTACTTTAACAAAAAAAAAAGAAAAAAAAAAAGCTTCACCTGTGTAAAAATGATGTGACCCGTCAAAATTAGACTTCAAAATATTTACAAAATTATTGTCACCTCCAAAATCAAGATTTTTGATAAAAAAAAATGGATTAGTATGATGTTTCTCACCGTTCGCACGTAATATTTGTGTTCTCAACATAACCCAACTGAGGTGGGTTCAAAAAAGATGGCGAACTTTTCGTATAAACGTAGGAAACACTTTCAAATCACTTTTTAGCTAAACACATTTTTCTTCAAAACTTTTTTCAATTATTATTATTATTAAAATAACTTTTGAAAGCTATAATCATATCATATCATCATATTATATATATATAAAGAAAGCCCATTCCATCTTGATGAACTCACACGAAGACATGTGTCATCTAATTTATTTTAATTACTTTTCTAATATTTTAATCTTAAGATGATATATCTAAAACACACTTTTATACTATTTTTAATTTAAAATTGAATACTTAATGATTATCAATAATCATATCTTGATCATTTTTATTAGATAAGTTCTAATCTTGACACTTGAATTCCCTAAAATTTTCACATTACTTCTCACTGATATCATCTAAATAAATTTAACTCAATATCAATTCATCTTATCACACAAATTAAAACATAAATGCACTTCAAAAGAAAATAAACAAAAATAAAACTACAATTAATATATCATTAACTCTAGAAATATTTTTAAAAAATAATTTAAAAATAGCATTATATCAATTAATTAAAACTTTATCATTTAGATAAGTGTAAATTGATATTAGTTCATCTTCCTACACAACAACATAAATAACTATTTTCTTATCTAAATTTAAAGATCAGCATGAATACATGTATAGAATCATGAGGGGTTTAGGGTTGTGCTTAGCACAACCCAGATAGTTACTTACTAGTATATATATAAATAAGAAATATTAAAAAAAAATTCAAACTTCTTATAACAGTCATTCTCTTAAGATTATTTAAGATAATCACAAAATGTAACATGATAATCACCAGTGATTATTCTCTAATATCACGTGATTATCATGTGTTTGAGATAATCACAAATATGACTTGATAATCACATATTATTCATGTGATTATCAAGTTATAAAAAATGTAATTTTTATTAATAAAAAATTACTAATAAATAATAAAATGTCAAAAAAAAAATTATTTGAAAATTAGCTTATAAAGTTATTTGAAAAAGAAGCTACCAAGAAGATATTATAAAATAACATGTTTTGAATAGTTAAAAAGTGATTGGAACCCACACACACATGCACAAGCGCACGATATATATATATATATATATATATATATATATATATATATATATATATATATATATGAATGGGATCTTGCGAAAACAAAGGAATAAAAAATCGGTAAAAACAGATCTCAACCCTTGATTTGATTTAGCTTGATTTATATTTTTGAAAGGGGTGGAGATAAAAATAACGGTGAAAACGAAAAAACTAAAGCTTCACATTTGATAAGTTAGGTTGAATTCACAAAAAAATAAAGTCCATATCTGTAAAACAAAAAAAATTAAGGTTCACAATTTAAAAAGTTAAAAACTTTACGTGAACTCAAAAAAAAAAAAAAAAGGTTGACAATTAGAAAAGTAAAATTGTTTCTGTGAACCAAAAAAAGAAAAATTAAGAGTCACAAAGGTTTAAAACTTTATGTGAATCCAAATAAAAAAAAATAAGTTTTACAATTAGAAAAGTTAAAAAATTCAACGAATTATTTTTTTAAAGTTCACACTTAGAAAAGCTAAAACAATTTTGGGAACCAAAAAAAATAAAATAAAGCTTCACAACTAGAAAAGTTAAAAATTCTATGTGAAAAAAATAAGGTTCGCAATAAAAAGAAGTTAAAAATTTTCGTGAAAAAAAATTTAAGTTTCACAATTAGAAAAGTTAAGAGATTTTTGTAAAAAAATAAATTAGGGTTAACAATTAAAAAATGTCAAATAATTTTGTGAACCAAAAAAAAATAAAAAAGTTAAGGTTCACGTTACAAAAATTTATGTGAACAAGATAAAATTAAGGTTCACAATCAAAAAAGTTAAAAGTATTATATGAACAAAAAAAAATTTAATATAAAGGTTCACAAAAGCAAAAAAAAAAAAAGTTTCACAACTTGAAAGAAATTGTGACACAAAGAGTGTTTTCAGTTTTTTTTTTTGTTTTTTTTATCTCCACTTCTTTTATATATATATGACTCAAGAAGTATACAATTTTCACTATTGGTGAATGGTGAGTATATTAACAAAATAAAGTAAAACTATTAAGGAAAAATAAAGAGACCCCACATTTTCTTTTGAACACAAGCAATTTGTAGTCACGTCGATTATCGCAATAGTGGAAGGTTTATGTACGCAGGTATTTATTGTACGCACAGTACGCACTCTCAAAAGTGTCCATTGTGTATCATGTGCATTGTGTATCAATTATAACATGTGCATTGTGTATCATACAAATTATAACCATCTTGCAACTTTTAATATGTTCATTGTGTATCATACAAATTTTTTATAAAAAAGCATACAAATTTTAATATGTTTTATATAAAACGTGATGCACAATGAACAAATTTAATATGTTTATTGTGTATTTATTTTGTATGATTAAAAAATAAATTAAAAAAATGATACACAATACACTTTTTGAAAATAATGCGAGTATGTATAGAAATATCAAATAAAAAACACATGATACACAATGAACTAACCAAAAATAATGTATTAAAACGTGATACACAATGAACAATATGAAATTCCTAATTAAAAAATAAATTAAAAAGTGATACACAATGCACTTTATGAAAATCCTGATTATGTTTAAAAAAATAAATTTAAAAAGTGATACATAATGTCATTTTCATGTTTAAAAATATCAAATAAAAAATGTGATACACAATGCACATTGATACACAATGCACATTGTGTAGTGCGTACACTGCGTACAATAACGTACTGTGCCCATGAACCCCTCTCTATCGCAATATTATTTTAAACGGACTCATTTACCTTTGACATGAATTGGGACGTTTTTTTTTTTTTTCTAAATAAAACATCAACTTATTGCATTACATTTCATTTCATTCGATATATATAAAGAAAGGCACAAGCCTTTATTTAATGGCATATCATCATTGTCTTAATTACTATTTTATTCTATACAAAGTTTACTAAAACAATTATTTTAACCTTTTATAAGTTAATAGTTAAAGTATTACTTTTTATATAAATATTTAAAAATTAACTATTCAATTATATTAAAATATATATTTAAATAACTAAATTACATATAACTCTAATCAACATTAATATAAGATTCATATTTTGCTAACTTCACAAATCATTTAGCAAATCTATATGTATTTACATGGCTAAAACTTATGTTTAATCAAGTACATCAAAAAGTTTTGTTTCCTAGCTTATATTTACATGTTAAAATGGGTGCATTGAAGTAGAAGGGGAGAAAGATATTTATTAGATGTATAATTAATATGGTATCTTGATGTTTATATATGCTTATCTTAAATTATATATAGGAAACATCTTTGTGACATCATCATTTAAAATTAAAGTTCAATTGAACAATTAAGTCCCTATATTTTACTTTAGTTTAAAAACAAAATCCCAATTAATTATTTATAATCTAAACCTAAATTATATAAAATAATCTAAGTAATCATATAAAACTATATTTATTAAATACTATTATAATTTAAACTTTTAATTATTCGGATACTTTTTATAACCAATGTATGTTTATTTACTTTAAAATTAAAGACGTCGATTATCATGCGATTACATTTGTTATCTTCACATCCTGATTAACTAATGTTCTAACACGATTACAAGCTCAGTAACTTAATAATAATTTGAGATTTAAAACTTAGATGGTCCGTGTGTATACACGGGTTTAAGTACTAGTAAGTATAATATATTAAGTTTAATTACAATGGCAATTCACCTAATTAATGTGACAACCGTCACCAAACCGTTATCGTAGTTTGATCCGTAAAAAAGTTATTTTTGTGAAAATACTAATTTCAATGATTTCTTTACATCAAAGTCTTCGTTTTTGAAAAACGAATCCAACGCAAAAAGAATCAACTCAATCCGACGTGTAACGAAGAAGTTATGATGCAAAACGTAAACGAAATTTGGGCTGATAATAGAGACGCGATTTGGGGCAAATAGAGACGCGATTTGGGGCAAATAGAGGTGTGATTTACCCCTTTTAGCGACGCGATTCACCCCTAATCGCGACGTGATTCTAAAACGGCCCAGACCCATATATATACATATTTTAACCCCAAAAACGTATTTGTAAACCCTATTTTCGGCTCCAGACGTTTAGAGGCGATTCTCCAGGTTGAAATACGAATTCCAAACCACAAAAACTCAAGGATTTGATCCATTCATTGAATCTATCAACCGAAAACAATCATAAACGCGTTCGTTGGGTAGTTCTTGATCTTATAACTCCCGTATACGTTTGATCGATCCACGAAAACGAATTCTAAGGGTTATGCTCTCAATGTTTACAGATTCTAAGGGTTATCATCGTGCGGTTTTCTCGTTGGTTGGTATAATTCTCTATCCGAATCTTCCATATAAATGTATGTGATTATTTCGTATTGTCGTTTATTTTTGGTTCGATTCCATTGTATTCCGGGTACATGAAATCATTAGGATAATATTAAAATCAGTGTATAAGTGGTAGAATCGAGAAATATGATTGTGTTTGCGGTTTGGATTGTTTATACGAATGATTAGGGTTGATTATCTATAAACCCTAATCTGGTTAGATTTTTATTTCGGTTTGGGAAGCTTGTAACTTGTTCATTTCATGGTAATTTTTGATGAAAAAGGAGTCTAAACTTAAGTACTTTGAGTCTACTTTCAAATGGCGTCAGTTTCATGGTTAAATGTGGAGTATAAGTTGGTCAAAATGATTTTACAAGTTTGTGTGTCAATTCTGAGTTTCTTGGTTCCAGATTTCGGTTAAGTTGTCGATTTTTGAAACGTGCCTTAAACTAAGATTTAGGTCTTGAGATTTTTACTGATGTGTCTTTAAAGTGTTAAGTATTTTCTGTAAAAATATAGTAATCATTTGAAACTTCTAAGTATTTTAAATAAATTAAAACTTTTGTGAAGTCAGAAAGAGCCAACGGTTTAGAGCAGTTCACTTTGATGAATTTTAAAAAAAAATAGTAAATCAATGTAAATGAATCTGGGAAAATTACTGAGTCTTCTAAACACATTAAAGGGTCTTTGGTAAAAATTAAAGAGTCGAATAATTTCATTAAGTATTATTTAAATATTCGTAAAGTGGAACCAAACTCCCGGTCAGAATCTGAGTTTTTCATTTAGGATTAATTCTCGTAATAATACACTAGTAGAATTGTGAGTAAACATAATAAAAGTGTTTGGGGCGTGGAATACAATGGAATGACCTAGTTATGCCTAGGTTATAACCCATACGCATTATGACATTGTAGATTGGCGAGCTGATTAGTGGTTATACTGAAGGGACGATACTTACATCATTTCTTGAGGTGAGTTTTGCGGCCCCATTTTCTTACTTATTTTCCTTTGGGGGGAAAGAATGCTCAAACTGATTTCGAACTGTTTTCTTATGCTGTGTAAACTACCTGATTTTCTGATTTGGACATTATGATTGAATAAGTGACATGCTGATTGTTGTTGACTGATTGCTGATTGTTCGGATGAATCTTGTGTCTTAGGGACCATGACAAAACTCCATATTACTTACTTTTCGGATGAGTCTTGTGTCTTTGGGACCATGACAACACTCCATATTTCTTACTAATACGGATATGATTATTGATAGTACTATCGGACGACGGTCCAGCTCTTGTGATAGATACGTTATCCTTGAGTGAATATTATCCAGGAACGGAACGG
This sequence comes from Helichrysum umbraculigerum, assembly GCA_949592205.1. Taxonomy (NCBI): domain Eukaryota; kingdom Viridiplantae; phylum Streptophyta; class Magnoliopsida; order Asterales; family Asteraceae; genus Helichrysum; species Helichrysum umbraculigerum. The sequence continues at coordinate 139,917,371 of CATIUR010000004.1, read as the reverse complement.
ATTGCTTATGGTGGATGAGTTGGTTATTTTATGTGCTTATTTCATATCATATGTCCTACTTACTAAATTAACACAGCAAAACTATATTCTTTGTGTATGTGTCTTATCAAACCTGTTTAACTCACCAACATACGTGTTGACGTTTTCGAGCATATCTTTTCAGGTTATACTAGTGGACTTAAAGCAGAGGACAAGAGAACTTAGTGGACCTTTAGGGTTGCATTAAGAGAGTCATTCAAGACTTGTGGTACATCATGGTTGTGTGTGAAGGCATGTTTTGCCTTAGCATTGTAGTGTACGTTTGATTGAAAGATTTTGAACTCATTGTTGAAATGTATGCATGACATGAACCGTTATTCATGTTAATGGCATCATGACACATTGGATATTGTATTTCATATAGAATTCTTTATAATGATGTGTTATGATCCTATCACCGTTATACCCCGTTGTTTCCGCTTTAGACGGGGTGTGACAATTAATATCGATCGGTCTAAAACATAGCAAAGGTTCTCATCTAAACAAGCCGTGCCGTGACATCATTTATTCATTGATAACGTGATTCACCATCAATATAGGCGGCAAAACGGGCGGGTAGGGCGGGTAGGGGCTCCGGGTCAAAACGGTCTCGGGTCATAATGGGCTCGGGTTGTAACGGGCACGAGTTTAAACGGGCTCGGGTCTAAACGGGCTCGGGACAAAACGGACTATTTCAAAATTAAGTCAAAAGTGTTTTAATTGACAACAATATCTCTAAATAAGTAAGACATCATTTAATTTTCTTATTAATCTTTTATACAATTATTTAGAAGTTACAAATTAAGTATATATAAGTTATAAAAGCAATAATTCATTACAAAATGAATATATCATGTTCAAAGATAACCAGAAAATATAATATTAAATTATATATAGGAAACATCTTTGTGACATCATCATTTAAAATTAAAGTTCAATTGAACAATTAAGTCCCTATATTTTACTTAAGTTTAAAAACAAAATCCCAATTAATTATTTATAATCTAAACCTAAATTATATAAAATAATCTAAGTAATCATATAAAACTATATTTATTAAATACTATTATAATTTAAACTTTTAATTATTCGGATACTTTTTATAACCAATGTATGTTTATTTACTTTAAAATTAAAGACGTCGATTATCATGCGATTACATTTGTTATCTTCACATCCTGATTAACTAATGTTCTAACACGATTACAAGCTCAGCAACTTAATAATAATTTGAGATTTAAAACTTAGATGGTCCGTGTGTATACACGGGTTTAAGTACTAGTAAGTATAATATATTAAGTTTAATTACAATGGCAATTCACCTAATTAATGTGACAACCGTCACCAAACCGTTATCGTAGTTTGATCCGTAAAAAAGTTATTTTTGTGAAAATACTAATTTCAATGATTTCTTTACATCAAAGTCTTCGTTTTTGAAAAACGAATCCAACGCAAAAAGAATCAACTCAATCCGACGTGTAACGAAGAAGTTATGATGCAAAACGTAAACGAAATTTGGGCTGATAATAGAGACGCGATTTGGGGCAAATAGAGACGCGATTTGGGGCAAATAGAGGTGTGATTTACCCCTTTTAGCGACGCGATTCACCCCTAATCGTGACGCGATTCTAAAACGGCCCAGACCCATATATATACATATTTTAACCCCAAAAACGTATTTGTAAACCCTATTTTCGGCTCCATACGTTTAGAGGCGATTCTCCAGGTTGAAATACGAATTCCAAACCACAAAAACTCAAGGATTTGATCCATTCATTCAATCTATCAACCGAAAACAATCATAAACGCGTTCGTTGGGTAGTTCTTGATCTTATAACTCCCGTATACGTTTGATCGATCCACGAAAACGAATTCTAAGGGTTATGCTCTCAATGTTTACAGATTCTAAGGGTTATCATCGTGCGGTTTTCTCGTTGGTTGGTATAATTCTCTATCCGAATCTTCCATATAAATGTATGTGATTATTTCGTATTGTCGTTTATTTTTGGTTCGATTCCATTGTATTCCGGGTACATGAAATCATTAGGATAATATTAAAATCAGTGTATAAGTGGTAGAATCGAGAAATATGATTGTGTTTGCGGTTTGGATTGTTTATACGAATGATTAGGGTTGATTATCTATAAACCCTAATCTGGTCAGATTTTTATTTCGGTTTGGGAAGCTTGTAACTTGTTCATTTCATGGTAATTTTTGATGAAAAATGAGTCTAAACTTAAGTACTTTGAGTCTACTTTCAAATGGCGTCAGTTTCATGGTTAAATGTGGAGTATAAGTTGGTCAAAATGATTTTACAAGTTTGTGTGTCAATTCTGAGTTTCTTGGTTCCAGATTTCGATTAAGTTGTCGATTTTTGAAACGTGCCTTAAACTAAGATTTAGGTCTTGAGATTTTTACTGATGTGTCTTTAAAGTGTTAAGTATTTTCTGTAAAAATATAGTAATCATTTTAAACTTCTAAGTATTTTAAATAAATTAAAACTTTTGTGAAGTCAGAAAGAGCCAACGCTTTAGAGCAGTTCACTTTGATGAATTTTAAAAAAAAATAGTAAATCAATGTAAATGAATCTGGGAAAATTACTGAGTCTTCTAAACACATTAAAGGGTCTTTGGTAAAAATTAAAGAGTCGAATAATTTCATTAAGTATTATTTAAAAATTCGTAAAGTGGAACCAAACTCCCGGTCAGAATCTGAGTTTTTCATTTAGGATTAATTCTCGTAATAATACACTAGTAGAATTGTGAGTAAACATAATAAAAGTGTTTGGGGCGTGGAATACAATGGAATGACCTAGTTATGCCTAGGTTATAACCCATACACATTATGACATTGTAGATTGGCGAGCTGATTAGTGGTTATACTGAAGGGACGATACTTACATCATTTCTTGAGGTGAGTTTTGCGGCCCCATTTTCTTACTTATTTTCCTTTGGGGGGAAAGAATGCTCAAACTGATTTCGAACTGTTTTCTTATGCTGTGTAAACTACCTGATTTTCTGATTTGGACATTATGATTGAATAAGTGACATGCTGATTGTTGTGGACTGATTGCTGATTGTTCGGATGAGTCTTGTGTCTTAGGGACCATGACAAAACTCCATATTACTTACTTTTCGGATGAGTCTTGTGTCTTTGGGACCATGACAACACTCCATATTTCTTAATAATACGGATATGATTATTGATAGTACTATCGGACGACGGTCCCGCTCTTGTGATAGATACGTTATCCTTGAGTGAATATTATCTAGGAACGGAACGGATTGCTTATGGTGGATGAGTTGGTTATTTTATGTGCTTATTTCATATCATATGTCCTACTTACTAAATTAACACATCAAAACTATATTCTTTGTGTATGTGTCTTATCAAACCTGTTTAACTCACCAACATACGTGTTGACGTTTTCGAGCATATCTTTTCAGGTTATACTAGTGGACTTAAAGCAGAGGACAAGAGAACTTAGTGGACCTTTAGGGTTGCATTAAGAGAGTTATTCAAGACTTGTGGTACATCATGGTTGTGTGTGAAGGCATGTTTTGCCTTAGCATTGTAGTGTACGTTTGATTGAAAGATTTTGAACTCATTGTTGAAATGTATGCATGACATGAACCGTTATTCATGTTAATGGCATCATGACACATTGGATATTGTATTTCATATAGATTTCTTTATAATGATGTGTTATGATCCTATCACCGTTATACCCCATTGTTTCCGCTTTAGACGGGGTGTGACAATTAATATCGATCGGTCTAAAACATAGCAAAGGTTCTCATCTAAACAAGCCGTGCCGTGACATCATTTATTCGTTGATAACGTGATTCACCATCAATATAGGCGGCAAAACGGGCGGGTAGGGCGGGTAGGGGCTCCGGGTCAAAACGGTCTCGGGTCATAATGGGCTCGGGTTGTAACGGGCACGAGTTTAAACGGGCTCGGGTCAAAACGGGCTCGGGTCAAAACGGACGATTTCAAAATTAAGTCAAAAGTGTTTTAATTGACAACAATATCTCTAATTAAGTAAGACATCATTTAATTTTCTTATTAATCTTTTATACAATTATTTAGAAGTTACAAATTAAGTATATATAAGTTATAAAAGCAATAATTCATTACAAAATGAATATATCATGTTCAAAGATAACCAGAAAATATAATATTAAATTATATATAGGAAACATCTTTGTGACATCATCATTTAAAATTAAAGTTCAATTGAACAATTAAGTCCCTATATTTTACTTAAGTTTAAAAACAAAATCCCAATTAATTATTTATAATCTAAACCTAAATTATATAAAATAATCTAAGTAATCATATAAAACTATATTTATTAAATACTATTATAATTTAAACTTTTAATTATTCGGATACTTTTTATAACCAATGTATGTTTATTTACTTTAAAATTAAAGACGTCGATTATCATGCGATTACATTTGTTATCTTCACATCCTGATTAACTAATGTTCTAACACGATTACAAGCTCAACAACTTAATAATAATTTGAGATTTAAAACTTAGATGGTCCGTGTGTATACACGGGTTTAAGTACTAGTAAGTATAATATATTAAGTTTAATTACAATGGCAATTCACCTAATTAATGTGACAACCGTCACCAAACCGTTATCGTAGTTTGATCCGTAAAAAAGTTATTTTTGTGAAAATACTAATTTCAATGATTTCTTTACATCAAAGTCTTCGTTTTTGAAAAACGAATCCAACGCAAAAAGAATCAACTCAATCCGACGTGTAACGAAGAAGTTATGATGCAAAACGTAAACGAAATTTGGGCTGATAATAGAGACGCGATTTGGGGCAAATAGAGACGCGATTTGGGGCAAATAGAGGTGTGATTTACCCCTTTTAGCGACGCGATTCACCCCTAATCGCGACGCGATTCTAAAACGGCCCAGACCCATATATATACATATTTTAACCCCAAAAACGTATTTGTAAACCCTATTTTCGGCTCCAGACGTTTAGAGGCGATTCTCCAGGTTGAAATACGAATTCCAAACCACAAAAACTCAAGGATTTGATCCATTCCAAACCTTTTCCTTTTTTTTCCAAAGTCCAATATGGTCCAAAATTTTCTTTTGAAAGTCCATATCTACCGAATTGGAATCTTTCTGTGTTCATTTTGCCGGCTCTCAGGTTTGGACAAAATGGAAATGCTCTTGTTTTAGAGGTAGGTGACTCAAATATCAAGATGACACGTCATATTTACATTAAACAATTTCCACCATCGTCTTTTACTTTCTTGTATAGATAGATAGACATCGAGTCTTACGTACTTTTGTTGTCATAAGCATCATATCATATCCCCTTCTATAATTAATTTGCAGCTAAATAATTTGAATCACTTTATATTTTTAGATGACGTCTATTATAGATTCAGAGCACCTCAGTTTGCCCTTCCCAGTTATTGAAGCAGCCACCAAAAACTTTACAACTGTTATTGGAAAGGGAGGATATGGCTACGTTTACAAAGGAGAACTCTCACTCTCCGGGAAACTTACCACCGTTGCTGTAAAGCGACTACTAATCAATAACCTTTCCGGTCAGGGGCTTAAGGAGTTCTTGACGGAGATTCATTTGCTCTCTCGTTATAAACATCCAAACCTCGTCTCCCTTCTTGGTTTCTGCGACAAAGGACCTGAAAAAATTCTTGTTTATGAATATGCGCATCACGGAAGCCTCGATAAGTACCTACATACGAATGATCAATATTCTGCGTCTCCACTAACATGGAAGCAAAGACTAAATATCTGCATAGACGCAGCATGTGGTTTGGATCATCTCCACAACCATGTAGAAAAACATCAACGAGTTATTCATAGAGATATTAAGACTGCTAATATTCTCGTAGATAACAACTGGAAAGCCATGATCGCCGATCTCGGTCTTTCAAAATTAGGTCGTGCCAACGGAAATGATTCTTTTATCGTTACGAATGCGTGTGGCACACCTGGGTATTGTGATCCGGCATACATACGAACCGGAGTATTGACAAAAGAGTCAGATGTTTATTCATTTGGTGTCGTATTGTTTGAGGTCCTATGTGGACGGTCTTGCTTATTTATGGATGTAGAGGGTAAACAACGATTGTTACCTCAACAGGCCCAGAAATACTATAGAAAAGGAAAACTAAATCAGATTATTGATCCTACCTTGAGCAAATACATGAACACAGACTCGATGAAAAGGTTTTCACATATTGCATATCAATGTTTGCTGGAGGATCGAAAAGGACGCCCATCGATAGATATGGTATTACAAGAACTTGAGAAAGCATTAGACCTGCTGGTATGTTTAAACTTTTTCAACACTTTGAAATTATTTATGTATAGGGAAAATCACCCTATTAATCGAAAACTATACAAACATTAAGCAACCGCTTATCGTTTATATATATATATATTATACAGTGGCATGATCAAGAGGGAAGTCCATTTTTTGAGGGAAGGGGGAAGCGTTAGTACGCATCAGGAAGCATATTACCATCACCTATACTAATCTCGAAAAAAGCAAACTGAAATTTAGTAAATGTTAATCAGAATCGATGTTATAAATGTTAAGCTTCCTTGATAAATTTTTTCTTCAAGTTATAGTATCGATTTATGAATATTTGATCGAAATTCGTTAAGATGCATCGCGGTGCGTATTAGTTAATCTGCATTGTGATGCATCTTAACAATAAAAATATTTTTCAAATAATGTGAAGTTTTATGATGCATCGCGATGCATCTTAGTTAATATGCATCACACTGCATCTTAACAATTAATTAAATAAATATTCATCAATTAATGTTATGACTCAAAAATGAAATTCATTCGTTAAAATATTCTTTATAGCATCGATTTTGATTACTATTTACCGATAAAAATAATTTTTTGTTGACGTTTTGATTGATAATTATAATATGCTTTCTGATGCGTACTAACGCTTCCCCCCTTCCATCCAAAAAGACACTTCCCTCTTGATCACTACCCTATATATATATATATATATATATATAAAGAAAACATAATCACTTCATCATTCATTTTTAATTTTTAATATTTTTCTTTACTTTTCACAAAACTTAAACTCATTTTTTCCCTTTCATTTAAAATCCTCCAACTTACCTTAATACTTTTAGATTTTAACACCTAAGCACCTAACAATATTACTTAAAATCAATAGGTAAATATGAATCATTAGATTAGATTGTTTAATTAATTCTTATATAAATATAACATCTTCCTAACTAAAGTAATATAATCTTACCTCTGTATTCATTTTACTTTATCATTATAAATAGGGTTTTAACAATATTACTTAGAAATCAATAGGTAAATATGGATCATTAGATTAGATTGTTTAATTAATTCTAATATAAATATAACATCTTCCTAACTAAAGTAATATAATCTTAACTCTATATTCATTTTAGTTTATCATTATAAATAGGGTTTTAAATAAATAGGGTATTAACACTCTTAAATTTTAATAATAACCACTTGAGAAGCTTACATTACTTTAAGGCATGAAATTTATAGGTATAATTATATATGTCATTATTAGATTATTCATTCAAATATTATCATCTTTCTCACCAATATGATCCTACTTTATATTAATTTTATTCATTATAAAAAATAGCGTCTAATTACTATTAAAAATTAGGAACCATGATGTATATCTTAGCAAACTCCCGAAATAATGAAAGTGGAAGAGTGGCTTTTCCAGTTCAAATAACTGAAAAAGAGTAAACAGTATGGCATATTAAAGAAAGGACAAAGATTTATTTTTTAAGCAACATTTTTATTTCTAACATACATTACTATAACTAAATCTCTAGCTAGGTGAATGGGTATAGACGTATACTACATGTATATCATATGCGTATTGATGTAATGTCTTTTTTATTTGAGTATTTTTATTCATGATTTCGTCGGTTATATATTTTCTTAATTCTTAAGAGTTATCTTTTTTGCGTCTTTGTTTATTCTTCAATTAAAACATCATATACGTTTCTAAAAGAATATGCATTCTTTTGGGCCGTGCTTAACACGGCCGAAAGGATTTCTAGTATATATATATAGGAATGAGATCTTGTGAAAACAAGGAGATAATAAAACCCGGTGAAAACAGATCTCAACCCTTGATCATCTACCATATATATATATATATATATAAAAGGGGTGGAGATAAAAAAAACGGTGAAAACATTTTTTCCTTTACATTTTTTTTAAGTTGTGAACTTTTTTTTTTTCTGAAGTAAACCAAAAAAATTAAGGTTCACACAAAAAAAAATATTTTTTTTTGGAAAAAAATAAAATAAAGTCAAATTCGAAAATCAAAACAAAAAATTTAAGGTTCACAATTGAAAAACTTTCTGTGAACCCAAAACAAAAAAGTAAGGTTCTCAAATGAAAAAATTAAAAATTTACCGTGAACAAAAAAAAATTAAGGTTCACAGTTGAAAAAAAAAGTTTACAGTTGATAAAGTTAAAAACTTTCCGTGAACCCACAAAAATTAAGGTTCACAGTTGAAAAAAAAGTTAAAAACTTTTTGTGAAACTAAAAAAAAATTAAGGTTCACAGTTGAAAAAAAAGGTTCACAATTAAAAATGTTAAAAAAATTTAGTGAGCTAAAAAAAATTTATGGTTCACACGTGAAAAAGTTAAAAACATTCCGTGAACTCAAAAAAGAATTAAGGTTCACAGTTAAAAAAAATGGTTCACAATTGAAAAATTTTAAAACTTTCCGTAAACCTAAAAAAAATTAAGGTTCATACTTGAAAAAAAAAGGTTCACAATTGAAAAAATTAAAAATTTTTCATGAACTCGAAAAAATTAAGGTTCACAGTTGAAAATTTTTAAAACTTTTTGTGAATCTAAAAAAATTAAATTAAAGTTCACAATAAAAAAACTTTAAAAATTTCTTGAAAAAATTTATAAAATAATTTATTTGAAAAAAATAAGGTTCACAATTAATAATTTTAAAAACTTTGTGTGAGGCAAAAAAAATAATTAAAGATTCACGCCAAAAAAAATTATGTGAAACAAAAAAAATATAAGGTTTCACAAAAAAATTAATATGTGAAGCAAAAAAGAATAAAGGTTCACAACTTAAAAAAATTGTGAATCAAAAAGTGTTTTCACCGTTTTTTTTATCCCCACCCCTTTTATATATATAGGGATGAGTTCCGGTGAAAACAAGAAGATAAAAAAAACAGTGAAAACACATTTCCACCCTCCATCTAATCTAATGGAGGGTGAAAATGTGTTTTCACTGTTTTTTTTATCTCCTTGTTTTCACCGGAACTCATCCCAATATATATATATATATATAACAAAGTTACAATCAGTAAGCAGCAGATTTGGTTATAATGAAAATGCTCTTGTTTTGGACCTTTTAGTAGTTATAGTCATTTACTTATGCTAACAGAAATGACAAGTTATGATTGGTTATACTTTATGTACAGTTATTTTCTAGTGGCGATGAGGATAACAATCATGAGATCAGATCAGAAGTGACTTTATCGCGAGGAAATTGGAAACCGATATGTTTGCCTAAATCTTGGTTATCTCTTTACCCTTTTGTAACATTTTCATATAAGGAATGTAAAGGGTTACAACATCTACACAATTATCCAAACACCAACTCAACAATGGCTCTCCATATGCTTCCTTGCCATGGTTTCGAAATTCGATCTCTTTTACTTCCAAACACAATTTTATTATGAAGATAACATCAAATAGAGAATTGTGAGTCAAAAATCAAAATCGTTTTTGTATTACTCCTTTTGTGGTCAAATATAAAATCATCAGTAATAATGAATCACCAATTAATATTAACTATCTGTATTTGAAAGTTCCCAGATATTTTGTTTAGTCTGTAAAAACGATATAACATACTGTTACATGTTGGTTTCTTGGATTTGTGTTCTCACTTGTCTTGTTAACTAATGAGTTTTTATGACCACAGGGATGAAGATGTTCCCACATCGTACCAGGCCGAGCTGAGAGTTCGTTCAGACTTAGTTACTACTGGTGCACTTAATTCTACAGGATTGACTATTGACATTCTTCGCAAAAAAAGGGCAGAGTACAATGACTTGCTGGTTAAGGTATATATGTTACTGAAATGAGTCTTCTCTGATTAATTAAGAAATATTGCCTTATAAACTTAAATGAGTCCAACCCTGCTTTATCGTGTAGCCGCTGCAAAATCTGCTTTTATCTACACTTAATTAATATTGGCTCGGGTAAAGCGTTAAGATGTGTTCCAACTGAAACGCGTCAAAGCATGCCGGATTAGGGTCAGTTGATCAAAAGCACTTTTTTGCCCTTTCTTGTTTTACTAATTTTATAATAATTAAAGCGTTATTCATAATTACAAACTAAATTTATTACAGTCATTTGTAAATCTTATAATAAACCTATTTAGGAGGTTTGATGTATTAGAAATACATTTTGGACCACTATTGACCCATTTGACTTTTGGCAAAGACTTTTTGTTGACCAGTTTCTGATAAAATACAACCCAAATAGACCCAATTATGGGTAAATCGGCTGATATTGAATGACAGATGTTTTCTTCCCTCAGAACTGTAATATTTGTTAACAGGATTACAGAAAACATCTAGTTTTCTAAAAAACAGTTCTTCTGAAAGACTAATGTTTGTTTGGTTTTCTCAGTGTTTCTATTTCTTTCTGTATGGTGTTCATTTTGTGTTATGTCACCTAGTTCCTAATTAGATGGCGCTTGTCATGAATATCTCGCTTTTACAGAGTTTCTCAGATATAAAGAAGTCACTGGAGAACAATGGAGGTCAGTTTGGAGATTCATATATCAGGCATTGGGTTGCCGTAGTGGAGCTCTATAAAGAGGTTATACTTTCAACCAAAGATATAATATAATATATGTACAACTTATTTAGCTATTATATCTCAAACTTAGGTATATGTAGGTTACTAGTTGGGCTGAAGATGCATCTGGGAGACTTGTATATGAATTTGTTGCCTGCATTAGAATTATAATATCTAGTGTAGCACAAGGTCTGAAAGCTTCCATGGCCACCAAACATGCTGAGGTGGCGGCAAACGCTCTTAAAGAGATACTGGATCATGCTAAAGCATCAGGTGTCATAGATACTTTGCTTTCTTGCTTAGTGACTTGTGGCACAAGTCTCATGTCTGGCTCATCTAAATTGTTACGTGCTGCTTGTGAAACATGTGAGGCTATATGGTCACTTTTAGATGCTTTTGAGATTCAATCTGCAAAAAAAAATGCACCTGTATTTCCATTAAGCTCAATGTATTCAAACTCTTTGGATCGGATTAACACTAAAGGAGATGAATGTGGACCATTTATCGGTAAAGATTATGAAAAAATAGTGGAAGCAGTGACACAAGCATTCCTCAAGTCCGAAGCTATACGGGTTGTGATTTTCTATTGTCTTCGCCAGCGATTGGAAGCCTCATGGTGTTCTATAATACAGGTGATAATCAAGGCTTTCTATGTAATGTAAATCCTAAGGGTCAGATAATGGCTCAGTCGGGGTAATTCTTTGGTATGTGTCAAAACGGGTCAGGTTAACCCAGAACTTATGAATATATTTATTATTTAATGTGTCAAATATTATTAATAAAATTATATTATTTTTAATATAACACTCTGATTTCTTGAGTAATATGATTCACAAGGATGTTGCGTTTGTAATGCACTTCGGCCGACGTCAGACCTGCTTGTTTCTGATTAGACTCCTTTTGATCATTTTTTTTTATCTTACTCTTTTCGCCCAGATAATTACAAGTATAAAATGTAGCCAAACCTACCCATTAATAAGTAGTTAATCATGCGTTACCTGAGGAGTGGTATAATTAATTTCTTATTTCAGATAATCTTAAGGTGCTGCCTGCATAATGATTCGGTCGCTAGTGTTTTATGTGGTCTCTCTAGTTCCTCGGTGGTTGGTGGAGGTGGTGAAAATACAATCATTTCAGAGGTTTTTTCAATAATATCTCTTTGTGCTTCATTCGATAGAGATCCACAACCAGGCGACACAAACAACCTGAAAAGTAAAGTATCCGATCCAAGTGCCTTAATTCTCCATTCCTGCCTTTTCGTAGCTTCTGTTGCACAATCCATAGATGATTCACCTGGAGGAAATACTGCAGTTATTATGCTTACATCGTCACCTGAAACGCAGCAGTCCCGCCTCTCTGACCTGGCCCACTATTACTCTTTGTGTGATGGAACACGGGATATTCAACCCCATTCTATGTCTGCCATACTGGCATTTGCATACATGTGCTCCCTTGAAACTAATGAGTCTAATGCAACATCAATTCGTGAAATAGCCCTTCCTTTGATCCCACCGAGTGCCACACTTTGTGATTATCTCAGGATGTCAACAACAGACGCTCAAGGAGATAAAATCTTGCTCTCATATTGGCACGGGTTTAGGGATGGGTGCGTTCTTTTGTTGTATATCAGATTAATTTGGGGTGGGCCTTTAGCTATTCAGGATTTGGTTGGGAGTGATATCTCCCAAAGTCTTATAGATTTGTTAGGAAACAAGCATTCAGATGAAATTGGACTCTCACCTGCAGGGGTTGTGTGCGCGGTTTACTCCTTAGAAAGGTGTCTTCAAGGTGGTACTTCAATCTTTCGCCAGGTGTTGCTTACAAGGGAACATGTGAAAGTTGTATGTGATTTAGTATCTGATGTACATCTTAAGCTTTTACGGTGTTGGGGTGGCCCTGGTGGAGGGAAAATCGGAGTCAGAGATACAGTTAAAGGTGTAGTTGTTCTCTTGGGTTTCCCATTTTGGACTTCTATGGAGTCACTCCTCGAAGACATGGAGCCTCATGATATTGAAAATATCATTATAGAAATAAAAACAAGCATGGAGGAGTATATTCGAATTCTTTTGGAGGTATATATATGTATAATTCCATACATTACGTCTCTTCAGTTTTATCATACTTGTTTGAAAAGAATTTGGTCCGGTACTAAGATGTTGTAATTACATCTTCAAAAATGCCAACAGAAGAAAAATTGCAGGTGTTGGTGCAAGTTTTACATGCTCTGTTTCACAAATTTTGCAAATAATTAATGCTTCGGTATCTTCAGGTAGGACTTCCTGGGCAAATAATCAAGTGTTTGGAACATTTGGAGTTAAAGGATACTGCAACAGCTCTTGCCTATCTATGTGATATGGTAAATCATCGATCACTGGCTGTTGAACTTGTTGAGAAAGGTCTCTTAAATCCAAATTTAATGAAAAGGTTACTTGATGATTCATCACCAACTCAAGTCAAGGTGAACGCTCTGGCAATAGTTTCAAAAGTAGCTGAAACGGGCAAGGTCAGTACTTGTTAATTTGTTATTGATGGTCCCGATCTTTATATATTTGAAATTTGAAATGATTTAATAAAATAAAATAAAAACTTTAAATAAAACAATTTAGTGCCCTAGAAATTGACGTCACATGACTTTCAAATTTCGTCTCTGTTCCGTTACCCAACGTTTGGTGTATTATTTGTCTCCTGGCCAACACTATCAATTCCTTTATCAAATAAAACCTCATCAGTATACTTCCCCAGCAGCAACAGCCAAATTCATCCTCCGCAAATTAAACACGTGTCTGCCGGAAAAGTAAGAACTTCGTCATATATATAACCACCTCAGGTACTTACAAAACTGTTCATCCTCTTCAAATTCCTTTCACAAAATGACGTCGCATCGTTAACAGTCAACTTCCAGCCATCGATTTTGACTTGCTAAATGTATTGTAAGGATGTAAGAGTAGCCGCTAAATATATACCATTTCAGACCAAGTCTTGTTTTCTCTATATGCCAATTATAACTTTCGGTAGTAATCTTAATTAGTAAATCCTAGAAACTGAATCACTGCCTGAAGGTCTTTTTCAAGTTGATTCTTTTTTAAGAATGAGATTTATATATTGCAATTCCTAGTCGTCTAGTTGAACTTGAAATAGGCATAGCAATATCATCGTCATCATTATTATGTGTTACTGTAATAAACAAACATTTGGATGCAGGAGTTTTATGAGCAAATAAATGGAGCAGATATTTTACCACAGTTGAAAGCATTCCTCACACATGAAGATCCAATTGTGCGTGCCTTGACGTGTGAAGCTATAGGAGAAATGTGCCAGCATAGCTCCTACTTTTATAACTTATTGGTAAGTATTAACCATTATATGCTTACAAAAGCTGTATATACCAGATGATTCTGGTCTTTGTAAACATCATTGATTAGTTGTGTGTTTTTATCTGTTTTCTGATTACTTCATGCTATATTTGTACTATAGGCACAACACAACATCATTAGTTTGTTGGTTGATCTGTTATTTGATAATGACAACTACCCCCAGGGGCTTGCTGTGTATGCTGTAAGATTCCTTTGTTTTCAACTAGTTATTCTGCAAAAAATATACTCCATTTATATATGCTAGATGTGCGCTTCCTTGACATTATTTATTTTACAGATTGGGATGACAGCAACACATAGTGACTTGTTTTATGAAGACCTGAGGAGATGTATACCCCAACTTGCAAAACTGCTACTTTCTTCAGAGACGACTAACCTAAGAAAGAGAGATGTTGCTTATTGTCTATACAATCTTTCTTTTCACTCGGATAAACTTAATCAAGATATGATCTCTAAAGGAGTAATGGAGGTACATGGTACTAAATACAGAGTATCATCTTGCCTTTACATCTGATACATAAACTTGAGCTAGTACCTCTTTTTACATTTAAACTTCATATCTAATCTAAAATGTATATCTAATTACATATATGGTTCTTGTAGGCCTTGCTAAAGGTGGTGGCAGATTACTCAGTTGTTGTACTCGACCCAAGCAAGATGGATGCTATTTATGCTCTATATACAGCTATCGAGGCATTAGCTTCAATGGTAGTTCATCGATCACTAGTTGTTGAACTTGTTGAAAAAGGTCTCTTCAATCCAAATTTAATGAAAAGGTTACTTGATGATTCATCACTAACTGATATCAAGTTGTCAGCTCTGGAAATAGTTTCAAAAGTAGCTGCAATGGACAAGGTCAGTACTTGTTATTTGATAGTCCCAATCTTTTTTTAGAGGTAGCCTCTATGGTGTCAGAACAGGTCCTATTTTAGTACACATCGAAACAGGCTAGGCCGTTTTGACCTGAAAACAGTTTGTTTCCAACTAATGCGCTAGTAATTTGTACAAACACAACATGATTACAAATGATATAATACGAGAAAATTTTTAATATATCGATTTACTGCCATATATAATGGACGCCATGTGACTTTCAAGTTTTCTAGCAAACAATATTTATTTCTTAATCAAATCTAAGCTCAAGCGTATACTTCCCCGACAACTTTCTACCAGTCAAATTCATCCTAGGTAAAGATGTGTATGCCGGAAAAGTTCGAAATTAGTCATATATATATATATATATATATATATATATATATATATATATATATAACCACCTCACATAATTACAGAACTGTCCATCCTCTTCAAATCTCTTTCACAAAATGACCTCGCATCGTGAATCACGATTATCCTTAAAAGTATGTCAACTTCCCGCCATCGATTTCGATTTTGACTTCCCAAACGTATGTTGGAGTAAGGATGTAAAAGTACGAAACTGCTCAATATCATTTCGATCCAAGTCTTGTTTTCTCTCTATATATATGGCAATTATAACCTTTTAGTAGTAACCTTAATTAATAATTCCTAGCAATTGAATCACTGCTTGAAAGGCTTTTTCAAGTTGATTTTTCTTATAAATGAGATTCCATATGTATATTGCAGTTTTGGTTGTCTAGTAGTGTATATATTGTAGAAATAGAAATAGGCATAGCCTAGTTAAAGATTATTACTATTATTTAATGTTAATAAAAAAATAAAAACTAAAATAAAATAATAAAACATTTGAACGCAGGAGTTTTATGAGCAAATAAATGGAGCAGATATTTTGGAACAGTTGAAAGCGTTCCTTATACATGAAGATCCAAATGTGCGTGCCCGGACGTGCTTCGCTATAGGAAAAATGTGTCAGCATAGCTCCTACTTTTATAGCTTATTGGTAAGTGTCAACCATTATATGCTTACAAAAGCTGTATATATTACCAGATGATTCTGGTCTTTGTAAACATCATTGATTAGTTGTGTGTTTTTATCAGTTTTCTGATTTCTTCATGCTATATTTGTACTATAGGCACAACACAACATCATTAGTTTGTTGGTTGATCTGTTATTTGATAAGGACAAGGAGTCCCAGAGACTTGCTGCGTATGTTGTAAGATTCCTTTGTTTTCAACTAGTTATTCTGCATAATTTATATATGCTAGATGAGCGCTTCCTTGACATTATTTATTTTAAAGATTGTGATGACAGCAAAACATAGTGACTTGTTTTATGAAGACTTGAGGAGATGTATACCCCAACTTGCAAAACTGCTGCTTTCTTCAGAGACGACTATCCGAACAAAGAGAGATGTTGCTGATTGTCTTTACAATCTTTCTTTTCACTCGGATAAACTTAGTCAAGATATGATCTCTAAAGGAGCAATGGAGGTACATAGTACCTATATATCATCATACATAGACTTCGAGTAGTACCCCCACTTTTGACATTCCAACTTTATATATCTAATTTGACATGTAAATCTGCTTACATGTAGGGGTGTTCATGGACGGTTAACCGGGGGTTCGGTTAACCGAGAACAGGTTAATCGAAAATTAGGTTCACTAATTTCTTGAAAACCTAAACCGAAACCGAAAAGTTCGGTTAATCGGTAATCGGTTAACCATTTTTTCGGTTCGGTTAACCATTTATTAGTTAATACATACTATAAAAAGTAATTAATATCACACAAATGCACATTCATTAGTGTTCACTATATATAAAATATTTTATAATAAAAGTATCAAATGATAAGCATTTTACTATTTATAATTGTGTATTTATATTATACGTATGTTAATCCTTCGGATATAATTAGAACTAAGTAGTAATAGTTAACTTATTAGAGCAAAATTAAGCTAGTAAACTACATTAAAATGAAACTAAAAGAAATATAAATGATTATATTAAAATACAAGTGTAAATATCTATATATAAATATAATATATACAACATATATACATAAAATTTTAACTATGTATAAACTTTTCGGTTTTTTCGGTTAACCGTTTATCATTTCTATCCCAAAATCATGAACCAAAACCGAAAAATGAAAAAAACTCGGTTCGGTTAACCTAAATTCGGTTCAATTCAACCGGTTTATAGTTCGATTTTTCGGTTTGGGAATATTTTGAATACCCCTTTTTACATGGCTCTTGCAGGCTTTGTTAAAGGTGGTAGCAGATTGCTCAGTTGTTGCACTCGACCCAAGCAGGATTGATGCTCTTAACAAGACACCGCTATATGAAGCTCTTACTGCATTAGCTATAATGTGTAAACATCAACCTTGTAGACACTTCGTCCATTCATCAAACGTATACCCAACCATTAGACAACTACGTGAGTCACCAAAGAAATACATTTCCAGAAACGCAACTCTCATTTTCAGCAGAGCCTCTAAAATTTAAAACTTCTCAAGTGATGTACAACTCCCATTTAATTTATGTAAATTGTAAAACAGGTCCTCTTATTACATTGCATTTCAGAATTTTATCATTCTACAAGAACAACTTTTAAAAAGATCAATAATATCAATTTTAACAAAACAATTTAAGTAGTAGAGTTTTAAACTTTTCTAATGAATAACGTGGATCAGATCGGATTTGTGGGAACCTGTAATATAGAGTAAAGATCAATATGAACAGAAAAATAAATGATGAGTTGTCATGTGGTAAGGTAAGGGTGGTGGGTCAATTTATCGAGTCAGAGTGAGAAACAAAATAGTCTTCACGAGACATTTTTCCTACTCACTGCCTTCCATACTACATTTAACGTAAATATGAAGAGTTCGAGGGCACAAGCTAAGCTTCACTACATGTACTATAACTTTCTAAATATATCACAAAATTCATTTATTAAACTAATTAATTTTCAATTATACATATTTATTAATTACAATTTATATTATATATTATTTATAGAAAATTCAACTTCATTAAATGTCCTTAATTTGTACCCTTAAACACAAGTTAGATTTTACTACGTATAAATAAGGGAAATTGATATATACAACACTAAAAATGATACTCACACCACACTGTACAAGTATTAAAGCAGACTGTACAAGTATATTAATGCATAATTGTGGTGTATCCAACAAAATGTGTGTTGTGTATATCAACGTCCATAAATAAGAGATACGGAGTATCTATTATGTTATAGAGAAATAGAGTAATAAAATGTAAGAGTTATATATATGGTTCAAAAAGTGTACAATTTGAAATCAAATAGGTAAAAGGACATGATTGTAAGAGCTTTGATACTTTTAGTGTCTAATTTGTAGATATGACACAAGTTAAATACGTGTTAAACACAAAATGTAAATCTTTTGGTTCAATTCCTTTTTCATTTGGTTAAGACTTACTGTTGCAAAGAGAAAGCACGCAGTAATTTCAATTAAAGTAGGATTAGAGGGAGAGCTTTTAAGCTAGAAAGTTAATAAATGGAGTTAGTTCACACCAGGGAATTTGGGGTATAATTTATAACTCTTTCAACATATTAAAGACTTAGAAAGCTTCCTTTTAGTGTTCTCATCGAAGATATCATGTTAATTCTAGTCCATTGTAACGTTAAAAGGTCCAAAGATAAAAAATTTGCCTACTAGATATCATGTTAATTTGCCTACTAGGGGTGAGCATTCGTACCCGAATTCTCGATCCCGTACTTGTACCGTACCGGTACCCTACCGAACCGGTGTTGGAATAGTGTCCAAAATCATAATTAATTGGTGAGACTATCATTAATGGTAAAGTCCTTTTTGGGTTGCCCTCAATAAACAGTCAAGAGAAAGATGAAGGAATAATATTAATTAGTATTAATGTTATATTTGATTAGTTGATTTATTAATTTATGGTTAAATTAATTAGAAATCAAAAGTAATTCAATTTGGCGGAATATTCCAGAAACTGACTCAACCGCCGGTTGGAAAGTCTAACCGCCGGTTGGAGATTAGGGTTTCTAAGGCGGTGGAAGTCGCAGACTTGGAGTCCAAGTCTGACAGCTCCAACCGGCGGTTGGAGAGTCGAATCTGGGGTTTCTTCCACAACTATAAATAGGGGCATCCTATACATTCATAACATACGATTTCAAGTACGAATTTTCAAGGATTTAGAAAATTTGACTTTCTCTTGGGTTTTTGGGTGTGAAGCATTAGAGGTATTCTACTTTGGGTACTTGCCTCCAAGTGACGAAACTCTGCTCGTTGGTCTGTGCGCGAGAAATAGGTTTTCTCTAAGGTTAGTGTTTTCCTTATTTTCTTTATCCAATTTATTTATTGTACTATGTTGTTAAAGGTAAAGGTCCCTTAGGATTTTAGTTTCCTAATTGCCGTAGATTATTTAAAGTTTTGTTATTCCGTTGCGTGTATAATAATCTAGTTAGGGAATAGAAAACCCAACAACCGGTACCAGCCGACTTCGAACGGTCCGGTATTTGGTATTCACTTTAAGGCCAAAAAGATAACCGGTACCAACCGGTTCGGTACCGGTATTTTCCCACTTTTTCCGCTTTGGTATCATATTCGATATATACATGTTTTCTTTCTTATAGGCCAGTAGGTTCTTTCTATATTCTAAAAAGATTTATTTGAAACATAAGAAATGATCATATGATATGTCTACGAATACAAAAATGATATTTTTTGGGTGAGTAAGAAGTTTTAAATTAGAGTTAAACCTTCATCGTATGAATACAATTGGAATTTTATATAACTTTAGCTAGTACTCTTTGCCACACAAACACTCATGTATTTAGCACCCTAGTTAAATCGAATTGCAAACATATTGCTTGTTAATATAAAGATAAAGATCTTGATTTGTGTCATTACCAAATCACTTAACGCGGTACAATAATGTTGTTGTATACATATGTCTTTCTTCGTTGCTATCTATCTATCTATCGCTTAATGATGATTTTTTTTATTTAAGGTTCATTGATATTTATCTTCTTTGAATGTCTTTCTTCGTTGCTATCTATCTATCTATCGGTTAATGATGATTTTTTTTATTTAAGGTTCATTGATATTTATCTTCTTTGAATTTTATCGAGTACAAAATACGTAAATAGATTTACTTATTATTCTACTATATTTTTAGTACCAAAGCGGTATAGTAACACTTTTAGCCGTACCTATACCGGAACCGTACCGGTACCGTCCCACTTTAAATGGTACGGTATTTGGTACTCACTTTAGGGTTAAAAAAATAACCAGTACCAACCGGTTCGGTACCGGTTCCGTCCCATGCTCACCCCTTATTGTCTACGTAGTTGTGATAAAATGTAGGAATCATATTGATTTTTTTAATCTCTAATATTGAATTTTAAATATATTACGTTGATTTTTTTTCCCAAATAAGGTTTTCATTTTCTTTTTCTCTTTTTAATTATCTTTATTTTAGGTATGTTTTCACGAAATTTTATTCTTATTTTTCGTGAATCACCATTATTAGTTTTGAATCATATTTTTTTGTGAATCATTGTTATTACTTTTGAATCATATGTATATAGATCTCAATCAATGATTTCCAAATGTGATACACCAACTAGTTAATTTCAAGTTTAGTGAATCAATGTTTCTGACGTGTGAACTAAAAGGTTATTATAGTATAACAACTTTTGAAGTGGTATCCTCCTAAATTCACATGTTATTTAAACATGAATCAACTATATACTCCGTAAAAAATAAAAAATGATTCAAAAACCAACAATCGAAAAAATTACTCAACTACTAACAACCGAATCATAATTATAATTTCTTAAATCAGTGAACAAAATATATTATTATAAACTGAATCACACTCATACCTTAGTTTTTGAATCAACGGCTAATCAAAGTGATTCACGTAAGAAAAAAAGATTTAATCTAGTCATAAAACATATGATAGATCCAAAACAAAAATAAAAATAAAAAATAACTATGTTGAGCAAAGTTATATACAATAAAAAAATTGAGCAACGTTGCAATTCACATGATTGAAGGAAGGAAAATAATGAAAACAATTTAAAAAATTCACATAAATAATCTTCCATCGAAATCATATCATATTTATCCATATAGTATATAAATATTATTGGTTCATAAAATGAAACAAATTTGTCGTAAGCCATGGATATCTGGTGGATGACTTCAATTCAAATGCAATATTATTATGTTGTTATGCTAAGAACCGATTTAATTAATTAAATAAACCTACCTACCACTAATTTAGGAATGAATGAAAGAATTGGCGTTGAATGATAAATTCATTTTCAGCAAAATCCCTATAATAGCCTTCATTGAGTAAAATAAATGAGTGGTCAAAAATGCTTCTACATCTTCTCAATCTAATCATATTTTCCTTCTTTTTTATCCCATATATATATATATATATATATATATATATATATGAAAGAATCAAGTTGCAATGAGAGCTTTATTTTTGAAAATGAAAAGCTTAGGGCGCGTTTAGTTACAAAAAAATTTATCCATTTTTCTTTTTCCATTTCTCTAGAGAATGAGAAGTGTTTTACTTCTCAAGAAAAGCATGAAAAATCTAGAAAACGTGTTTAGTTGCAAGGAGTGGAGTTTTCCTTTTCCAAGGAAGAGTAGAAATAGAAAACTTAAAAAACCATCAGAGGTGGTTTTCAACTTTGTAGTTATAAAAAGGAAAACGATGATTTTCTTTTTATTAGAAAACTCGAATTTGAACATGTTTTCTAATTTTCTTGTTTTCTTAGAGAATTTTTCTGAAAAAGTTCAGAGTTTTCGGTAACTAAACGCACCGTCAAAGCTTCAAAAAGCTCTGAAAAGCTGCATGCCAAACACACCCTAAGAGTAAACAATAATTTGATTGGGTTATAAATCAAGACTGTAAATGCTTTTAGAAACATGAGATTTGAGTATATAAAAGATTTAATACTCTGATTCTTATACAAAACACTATACAAATGTAAACATGTGAATTTTTGGAAGATAATTCATAAAGTTTGATCATGTGATTACGAAGAAAATTTTCCTCTGCTGGCTGGTGCCGCATTTGCTGACTGAGTGCGTTCAAGAAGAAGCCCACTTGGGCCGAATTGTGGGCTGCTTACTGGTCCAGCAGGAAAGCAGGCCAAACCCAAGTGTATTTGACTTGGTTTGGTAGTGCCTAAAGGTGTGCAAAAACCGGTTTTAGCCCAACCCGACCCGAACCCGGAACCCGAACCGATTTTTGGTCAAAGTCAAAAAACTGGTTTTGACTCAACCCGAACCGGTTTGTTGACCGGTTTTTTGACTTTTTCCGGTTTTTTTCGATTTTTTTTCCAGGTTTTTTTCGGTTTTTCCAACCCGACCCGGTTTCAAACTGGTTTCAACCCAGTTTCAAATGCCCATATCCAAAACCAGTTTCAACCCGCCGGGTTCTAGAAAACTCGAACCGGTTTTGGTCAAAACCGGTTTTGACCGGTTCGGTTTCGGGTTATAATTGGGTCGGGTTTTGAAACCCGGTTTGGATGTGCACCTCTAGTAGTGCCTGGTTAATTTTAGGGCTAATTTTATTATGTTGGGTAAAAATGTTAAAATACCCTTTCATATAAATAGTTTTAGTTCAGTTAGCTTTAAAATGAATTGTTTAAATCCATTAAAGTTTGAATGGTTTAATAAGTTAACTTATTTAGCTAGTCAATAGCTATGGGGATAAGTCCCCCAAAATGCAACCAACTTTGGCCCGATATCTATTGTGTGTAACTAACTAATGTGTGTGTAACAACCGCCAAATTAAGACTAGTAATTAGTGCCTAATCCTCTGTAAATACATGTAATTAGTTCTGTGTTAGGCTAATTAATGTAACAAATTATATATTGGTGAATATATACGATTATGCGATTTGATTAAATCGTACGCAATTTAAATCGAATGTAATTCGATTCAAACATTACGGACGTTGGTGAAACATTTTGTTTAATAACGCGATCATTTTTCAAATATTGTTTTGAATACATTTCAAGTAGGTAATGTATCGTACAAATAAACGTCAACACAATTAAAATATTAAACGCACAATTTAAATTCAAATATAAACAAACAGTTAAAGATTTGACAAAATAATG
Organism: Helichrysum umbraculigerum; assembly: GCA_949592205.1. Lineage (NCBI taxonomy): Eukaryota > Viridiplantae > Streptophyta > Magnoliopsida > Asterales > Asteraceae > Helichrysum > Helichrysum umbraculigerum. The sequence continues at coordinate 139,894,042 of CATIUR010000004.1, read as the reverse complement.
TTATTAAACTATCTAACAAAGATTCGTATTTTTAAATGAATAATTACGCGAAAAATAAACATTTAACGCTTAAACAACGGAGAAAACGAACGCCGCACGGGGCACGGAGACGGAGGCTGAAAATGGGAGGTTAAACCTCCCACCTTCTTTCTTTTTCCTCATTTTCTCCATCTCTTTCTCTTTCTTCTCTTTCTTTTCTCTCAACTAACAAAACCACCAATACCTTACAAAATCACAAAATAACATCACGAAACGACGCCGAATCATACCACTCCTTTGGAATAAAAGAACCACCGCGTCACGATCTACCATCCCATCTTTTCGGATTTTCAATCCGACACCGCGTAAGTTTCCGACAAAACCCGAAACTCTCCGTTTTTACTCATTTTTACGTTTTTATAGTTTATATATGCTTAAAATGTCCAAAAATGGGTTGGGTAAAAGATTTGGACCAAACGGAAGCTTTCCGACCGATTTTCCGGCCACCAACCTCCGATCAGACCGTAACGTCGCAGAGACGCTGGGCTCTCTGCGACGTAGTCAAAAACGTCGCAATACCCTCACAACGTCGCATGTAGCGACGTCACCCCAACGTCGCATTGACTTGCGAACGTCGCACTTAGCGACGCAAACCCTTACGTCGCAGAAATCAACAGCGTCGCATATAGCGACGCCACGTACAACGTCGCATTAAATTGCGAAAGTCGCACATAGCGACGTCATGCTCAACATCGCAGTCAGGATCTGCGACGTCGCACCCAACGTCGCACAAACCAGAACCTCAAAAACACAGATTTTTACTAAGTGTCGAGACTCGAAATTTATCACTCGATTTTACCCAAATTCAGATCCCAGATGCGTTTTTCACCAAAGCAATATAGTAGAAATAAAAATTTTCCAAGCTGACCTGGCAGCTCGACCCCAGCCAGGGGCTCTGCCCCTTGGACCCCGCTAACCAGGGGCGCTGCCCCCGGACCCCCGTACTTAGATTCCGTAAGCACATTTCTCACCAAGTGTCAAACTTGTACGACTTCGAAACGCTTATATGATACAACTTTTCAAACATAATGGAATATACTTTTCAAGTATAACACTTCAAAATCAATGTGATAACATCAAGACTATTAATACAAACCGTCACCAACGGGCCAACCATGTTTTCTAAGAACAAACAATGACGAAAACAACATTGGACATAACGAGTTGTGTAGACAACTAGACTAGATGGTCTTGCGAGACATCTACTTACTTGACTTTATGTGTTTAGGCATTTAAAGGTTACGGGTTCGGAGAACCTACTCACTACTTACTGATTTCCACCGCTTACTACTCGACTCAGGTGAGTCTTACGGCCTCACTTTTACTGTTTTTCTCATTGGGGGAGATACATGCTACTGCTTTTACTTGAACACAAGTACTAAACTGCTTATTATACCAAACGGACTTGCATGAGTTATATATTTACGGAAGTCTCTCAATCATATATCGTTAGTTATGGACTTAAGCGCGAACAGTAGTTAATGGATCCATTAGGGAAATGACCCTCCCTGCCCGGGGTAGTAGCGCTACCACGTACTGAATTACACGTAGAAACGGGTGACTATTATTTCGTTACTTATGCTTGCTCAGTTACGAGCATGTCACGGGAGCAAATTATTACTTACGGGTTAAGCTTCGATTATGAGCCTCATGGCAACGGTATAACTTATTTACTTTACATTTGCTGGATTTGCAAATACTTGATTTACGCCTGCGGGCACTACTGATGAAATCTTGTGTTCAAAACCGATATTACTTACAAACCTGTGAGATTCACCAACATTCGTGTTGACCTTTTAGCATGTATTCTCAGGTACTCATATGGAGTAGGATTTCTCCAGGACATAGCCAGAGTCGCACGATTTCAACTAAACTGCATTAACGGAGATTCTTAGCATTATCTTTTGTACATGTTGATTATGTAATAGAATCTCCCGCCATACGCGTGGACTCTAGGGAACTATTTTTGTATACGAAAACATTAAGTTTTCAAACATATATTTCTATGAAATCGTTTTACAACGTCTCACTTAGAGGTCGTTTACTGTATATCTTGTGTTTTGTATATTGATTAGTAACACCCAAGTATGCTTCCGCAAATCATTAAATTTGGGGGTGTTACAGATTGGTATCAGAGCCTAAGGTTATAGTGAACTAGGTTGCATTTAGTGGGCCTAGACTATGACCATTAGGCAGTATTCCCTTACTAGGCATGATTGGTTCAGGAATTACAGCATACGACTTTAATTTAACATAGCCTGATCAACTATGTACAATTAAGGAAAGATGATGTGAGGTCTGAAATGGTTATGTTGAACAGGAATGCGTTAGTTGACTCTGACCACGAGAGAACCAGACCATTACTTGATACGTGCTAGACACTAGGCTGGATATTATATACTTATATATATTAGCCTCGTCTTACTTACACTCTGCCTTAGGAATGGCAAACACATCACCCAATTCATCACGCTCTCATCCGCAAGGATCTCGAAACCCGCGAATAGCCAGGAGGACCACTAGGTCACCTCGAAGCAACCCCTATCCTGTTCATAACTCTCAGAACTCGGCACATCTCACGGTGCCAGTGTTGGCTACCCAACTCCGCCGTCAGGAGCAAAGGCTTGAAAATCTCGAACGGGAACAACACCGAATGACCTACCTGCTTCGCCAAGCTCTTGACCGCATATCATAACTCCAGCGAGAACAAGAAGATACCAGCCTCTCTGTAAGCATAATTCAGGATTCAATGACCGCTGAATTAGGTGCGGATGAACTCGTAAGAAACCGACTAGAGGAATGTGAACAGCGTTCACAGGAGACTGAGGATCACTCTCGAGCACTAGTACAACGACTGGCCTTGGTTGAAGATAACGCCAGGCAAGCCAACAGACTAGCAGAAACCGTGGACCGCCTTGTCGCGCTGATGGAGCAGATTAATCTGCATCAAGATTAGATCAGTCTGTAACTTGTAACCAGTTAACTACTTAATTAGGACCTATGTAATTCAACCGGATGTAACAATTCCCGGTACTTTTGTACTACTACTACTACTCTGTAATCTTTTGGGAAATCCGTACCTTGTATCCAACTTATTTATCTAAATGAAATGTGATTGTCACTTCGTACTATTATCGTGTATCTCATCATATACCCTTGTGATATATCATAGTTTCATGCAAATAACTTATTCCACTTTCCTTGTTCTTTCCTTGATCAGCAGCATGCCTCCTCGTCGACAAATCACCCTCAGTGAAGCCGAAATAGCGGGTCTGATTGCCCGCAGTGTAGTCCAAGCCTTAGCTACCCGAACCTCAAACCCTGGAAGCGAAGATACAGCTAACACTGCACCACAACCCAAACCCTGTTCTTACAATGACTTCCAGAACTGCAAACCTCTGAACTTTGCAGGTACTGAGGGAGCTATCGGTCTAGTACGCTGGATCGAGAAAGTCGAATCTGTATTTCTTATCTGCAACTGTGCGGAGGGAGACAAGGTTAAGTTCTCCGTTAGTACTTTTACTGACACCGCACTCACCTGGTGGAACACCTATGCCCAGACTGTGGGTATCTCTAATGCTTACAAACTTCCGTGGGAGGAGCTAAAGGAAATGTTGAGGGGTGAGTATTGCCCCAGGGATGAACTAAAACAACTGGAGTTGGAATTCTGGAACCACAAGATGCAAGGTGATGATATCACCGGGTACACCAACCGTTTCCACCAACTGGCACTTCTGTGCCCAACCATGGTCGATCCTGAATACAAGAGGATCGAGAAATATGTTGATGGACTGCCCGAGAAACTCCAAGACCTGGTGACTTCATCCAAACCAGGTACTATCCAGAACGTCATCCGTATGGCCCATGAACTTACGGCAAACGCTGTCTGCCGTAACACAACCTCAGCCCCACCTACAAACAACAAACGAAAGTGGGAAGGAAACCCTAACTCATCCAACCAAATCACCAACCGAAAGCCTGAGCCCCTTAGGGCTTATTCATCCGGCTCGTCAGAAAAGAAAGGGTACATTGGAAGCAAGCCCTACTGCCCCAAATGCAATCGTCACCATGACGGTTCCTGCCCTTGCACAAACTGCAAACGTTTTGGGCATCTGGCCAAAGATTGTCGAAACACCAGTGCCCCAAAGACTTGTTATGGGTGCGGAAGTCCTGGGCACTTTCAGAATAATTGCCCTAAGCAGAGAAACAACAACAACAACAACAACAACAACAACAACAACCACAACAAACGGAACAACAACCCTGCTCGTAGCAGAGCATTTGTCATCAAAGCTGGGGAAGCTAGAGAAGACCCGAATGTTGTAACGGGTACGTTTCTTCTCAACGATCTTACTGCTTCGGTATTATTTGATACCGGTGCTGATAGAAGTTTCATATCTGATGAGTTTTGCCCACTACTTAATATCACCCCTTTGGCCTTAGATGTTAAGTACACCGTAGAACTCGCAAATGGTAAACTCATAGAAACCAATAGTGTGATACCTAATTGCACTTTAAACCTCGCAAACGAAACCTTCTCAATCGATCTAATGCCTGTTGAACTAGGAAGTTTCGATGTCATCGTGGGTATGGACTGGTTGTCCAAGCATCGGGCCGAAATTGTTTGCCATGATAAGATCGTCCGAATTCCTCTCGCCGCCGGTAGTACCTTGATCATACAGGGGGAGACCGGTGGGTCGAGACTAAACTTAATCACCTGTTTAAAAACCCGAAAATTTCTGAGAAAGGGTTACCCAGCAATTCTCGCGCACATCACTGAGAAAAAGTCGGAGGAGAAGCGACTTGAAGATGTGCCAATCGTTAGAGACTTTCCCGAAGTCTTTCCAGAAGAACTACCTGGTTTACCTCCACCTAGACAGGTCGAGTTCTCGATTGATCTCGTGCCGGGTGCCGCACCGGTGGCCCGAGCACCGTACCGCCTAGCCCCATCCGAACTTCAGGAGTTGTCTACTCAGTTACAGGAACTCCTGGATAGAGGATTCATCAGACCGAGTTCTTCACCTTGGGGAGCTCCGGTCTTGTTTGTCAAAAAGAAAGACGGTTCATTCAGAATGTGCATTGACTACCGAGAGTTGAACAAACTAACCGTCAAGAACCGATACCCACTTCCTCGAATCGATGATCTATTCGATCAACTTCAAGGATCAAGCTGTTATTCAAAGATTGATCTTCGATCAGGTTATCACCAATTGCGTGTTCGCGATACTGACATCCCAAAAACCGCATTCAGAACCCGTTATGGGCATTACGAATTTCAAGTGATGCCATTCGGTCTAACCAACGCACCGGCTGTATTCATGGACCTTATGAATCGGGTGTGCAAACCTTATCTCGACAAGTTTGTCATTGTCTTCATCGATGACATCCTCATATATTCACGAAACGAACAAGAACACGCACAACACCTCAGAACCATCCTAGAACTACTTAGACACGAGGAGCTTTACGCCAAATTCTCTAAGTGTGAGTTCTGGATAAAAAACTGTTCAATTCCTTGGACACGTGATTGATAGTCAGGGAATTCATGTAGACCCATCAAAAATCGAGGCCATCAAGAACTGGCAAACGCCAACCACTCCCACCGAGGTACGCCAATTCTTGGGATTGGCGGGGTATTATCGCCGATTCATCGAGAACTTCTCAAAAATAGCCTTGCCACTTACAACACTGACTCAGAAAGACAAAAAGGTCGATTGGACTGATAAACAAGAGTCAGCATTTCAGCTGTTGAAACTAAAGCTTTGCAGTGCACCCATTCTATCCTTACCCGAAGGCACCGAGGACTTCGTGGTATACTGCGATGCTTCTCACCAAGGTCTCGGTTGCGTGTTGATGCAATGAGACAAGGTCATTGCTTACGCCTCCCGACAACTAAAAGTCCACGAGAAAAACTATACAACCCACGACCTCGAGTTAGGGGCCGTGGTATTCGCCCTCAAAATCTGGCGACATTACCTTTATGGTACCCGAAGTACCGTGTTCACCGACCACAAAAGTCTTCAACACATCTTTGACCAAAAAGATATTAACATGAGACAACGTAGGTGGGTTGAATTACTCACCGATTATGATTGTGAGATCAAATATCATCCAGGCAAGGCAAACGTGGTTGCCGATGCTCTCAGTCGTAAGGAACGTACAAAACCACTTCGAGTCCGAGCCCTCAGTATGACCATTCACAACGATTTGAATATTCAGATTCTCACCGCTCAACTCGAAGCTCTCAAACCCGATAATGTCAAAAACGAGGCCTTACGAGGCATGGATAAACAGTTCGAAATCAAACCTAATGGAGTTAGGTACTTCTCTAACCGAATCTGGTTGCCTAGTTTCGGGAACCTGCGGGACTTGGTGATGGATGAAGCTCACAAGTCCAAATATTCTATCCACCCGGGATCCGATAAAATGTATCACGGGATCAAAGAGTTTTATTGGTGGCCGAACATGAAAGCTGAAATCACCACGTACGTCAGCAAGTGTCTTACTTGTTCAAAAGTCAAAGCCGAATACCAGAAACCTTCCGGCTTACTCCAACAACCCGACATACCTGAATGGAAATGGGAACAGATTGCCATAGATTTCATAACCAAACTTCCTAAGTCTTCAAGCGGTTGCGATACCATTTGGGTGATCGTCGATCGTCTCACCAAATCGGCTCATTTCTTAGCAATCAGAGAAACCGATAAAATGGAACGCCTCACACAAACCTACATCAAAGAAATCGTTTGCCAACACGGTGTCCCTATCTCGATTATCTCTGACAGGGATGCTCGTTTCACATCTCGCTTCTGGCAATCGCTCCATAAATCACTGGGTACCCGTCTCGATATGAGTACCGCGTACCACCCTCAGACCGATGGCCAGAGCGAACGAACTATTCAGACACTGGAAGATATGCTACGAGCCTGCGTAGTTGATTTCGGTACCAACTGGGAAAGACACCTACCGTTGTGTGAGTTCTCCTATAATAACAGTTATCACGCCAGCATTAAGGCTGCACCTTTTGAGGCACTGTACGGTCGTAAGTGCCGATCACCGATCTGTTGGACTGAAGTGGGAGATAGTCAACTCACTGGTCCCGAACTTATACACGAAACCATCGAGAAAATTGTTGAAATCCAGAACCGACTCAAAGCCGCACGTGATCGTCAGAAAAGTTACGCTAACGTGAGACGCAAACCAGTCGAGTTCCAGGTTGGGGATCGAGTACTCTTGAAAGTATCGCCTTGGAAAGGCGTAATCCGATTCGGCAAACGCGGGAAATTAAATCCCAGGTACATTGGGCCTTTTGAGATCCTCGAACGGATTGGCCCCGTGGCATATCGACTGCAGCTGCCATCCGAACTCAGCAGCGTGCACCCTACATTTCACATTTCTAACCTAAAGAAATGTCTATCTGACGAGACACTTATCATACCTCTTGACGAGATTCGCATTGAAAACAAACTTCATTTTGTTGAGGAACCCACCGAAATCATGGACCGTGAGGTCAAACAACTAAAACAGAGTCGTATTCCCATCGTAAAAGTCAGGTGGAATTCTAGACGTGGTCCTGAATTCACTTGGGAACGAGAAGACCAAATGCGACTCAAGTATCCCCACTTATTCACTGATTGACTTAAATTTCGGGACGAAATTCTTTTAACAGGGGGAGAATGTAACAACCGCCAAATTAAGACTAGTAATTAGTGCCTAATCCTCTGTAAATACATGTAATTAGTTCTGTGTTAGGCTAATTAATGTAACAAATTATATATTGGTGAATATATACGATTATGCGATTTGATTAAATCGTACGCAATTTAAATCGAATGTAATTCGATTCAAACATTACGGACGTTGGTGAAACATTTTGTTTAATAACGCGATCATTTTTCAAATATTGTTTTGAATACATTTCAAGTAGGTAATGTATCGTACAAATAAACGTCAACACGATTAAAATATTAAACGCACAATTTAAATTCAAATATAAACAAACAGTTAAAGATTTGACAAAATAATGTTATTAAACTATCTAACAAAGATTCGTATTTTTAAATGAATAATTACGCGAAAAATAAACATTTAACGCTTAAACAACGGAGAAAACGAACGCCGCACGGGGCACGGAGACGGAGGCTGAAAATGGGAGGTTAAACCTCCCACCTCCTTTCTTTTTCCTCATTTTTTCCATCTCTTTCTCTTTCTTCTCTTTCTTTTCTCTCAACTAACAAAACCACCACCACCTTACAAAATCACAAAATAACATCACGAAACGACGCCGAATCATACCACTCCTTTGGAATAAAAGAACCACCGCGTCACGATCTACCATCCCATCTTTTCCGATTTTCAATCCGACACCGCGTAAGTTTCCGACAAAACCCGAAACTCTCTGTTTTTACTCATTTTTATGTTTTTATAGTTTATATATGCTTAAAATGTCCAAAAATGGGTTGGGTAAAAGATTTGGACCAAACGGAAGCTTTCCTACCGATTTTCCGGCCACCAACCTCCGATCAGACCGTAACGTCGCAGAGACGCTGGGCTCTCTGCGACGTAGTCAAAAACGTCGCAATACCCTCACAACGTCGCATGTAGCGACGTCACCCCAACGTCGCATTGACTTGCGAACGTCGCACTTAGCGACGCAAACCCTTACGTCGCAGAAATCAACAGCGTCGCATATAGCGACGCCACGTACAACGTCGCATTAAATTGCGAAAGTCGCACATAGCGACGTCATGCTCAACATCGCAGTCAGGATCTGCGACGTCGCACCCAACGTCGCACAAACCAGAACCTCAAAAACACAGATTTTTACTAAGTGTCGAGACTCGAAATTTATCACTCGATTTTACCCAAATTCAGATCCCAGATGCGTTTTTCACCAAAGCAATATAGTAGAAATAAAAATTTTCCAAGCTGACCTGGCAGCTCGACCCCAGCCAGGGGCTCTGCCCCTTGGACCCCGCTAACCAGGGGCGCTGCCCCCGGACCCCCGTACTTAGATTCCGTAAGCACATTTCTCACCAAGTGTCAAACTTGTACGACTTCGAAACGCTTATATGATACAACTTTTCAAACATAATGGAATATACTTTTCAAGTATAACACTTCAAAATCAATGTGATAACATCAAGACTATTAATACAAACCGTCACCAACGGGCCAACCATGTTTTCTAAGAACAAACAATGACGAAAACAACATTGGACATAACGAGTTGTGTAGACAACTAGACTAGATGGTCTTGCGAGACATCTACTTACTTGACTTTATGTGTTTAGGCATTTAAAGGTTACGGGTTCGGAGAACCTACTCACTACTTACTGATTTCCACCGCTTACTACTCGACTCAGGTGAGTCTTACGGCAACACTTTTACTGTTTTTCTCATTGGGGGAGATACATGCTACTGCTTTTACTTGAACACAAGTACTAAACTGCTTATTATACCAAACGGACTTGCATGAGTTATATATTTACGGAAGTCTCTCAATCATATATCGTTAGTTATGGACTTAAGCGCGAACAGTAGTTAATGGATCCATTAGGGAAATGACCCTCCCTGCCCGGGGTAGTAGCGCTACCACGTACTGAATTACACGTAGAAACGGGTGACTATTATTTCGTTACTTATGCTTGCTCAGTTACGAGCATGTCACGGGAGCAAATTATTACTTACGGGTTAAGCTTCGATTATGAGCCTCATGGCAACGGTATAACTTATTTACTTTACATTTGCTGGATTTGCAAATACTTGATTTACGCCTGCGGGCACTACTGATGAAATCTTGTGTTCAAAACCGATATTACTTACAAACCTGTGAGATTCACCAACATTCGTGTTGACCTTTTAGCATGTATTCTCAGGTACTCATATGGAGTAGGATTTCTCCAGGACGTAGCCAGAGTCGCACGATTTCAACTAAACTGCATTAACGGAGATTCTTAGCATTATCTTTTGTACATGTTGATTATGTAATAGAATCTCCCGCCATACGCGTGGACTCTAGGGAACTATTTTTGTATACGAAAACATTAAGTTTTCAAACATATATTTCTATGAAATCGTTTTACAACGTCTCACTTAGAGGTCGTTTACTGTATATCTTGTGTTTTGTATATTGATTAGTAACACCCAAGTATGCTTCCGCAAATCATTAAATTTGGGGGTGTTACAGTGTGGGTGTAAGAATGCAACCAACTCAATTTTTGAGAGTTACTTGCATTCTTACACCCACATGTTAGTTGGTTACACACAACAGATATCGGGCCAAAGTTGGTTGCATTTCGGTGGACTTATCCCATAGCTATGAAAATTCTTGAATAAAAGATATTATATTGAGAGAGTAGGGTTCAAATGAGTACACTCATTTTAAGTGAGAATAGGGGAATCAATCTGAGTCATCAAATTTATAAAATCAAGGGTCCAAATTAATACCTCATTTTTTAATTAGAAAAATCAAAATAAATTAGATTTTGGGCAGAGGGGTATAATGGTAAATACACAATTCAATTAATTATAGCCTTTTTTTCACTTTTGTTCAATAAAAACTCACAGAACACACACTCCCTCTCGTTCCTTTCTTTTCTCTAGTGATTCAAAAACTCTAACCCTAGATATCCAAATTCTGTTCATCAAATTAACGGATCATCTTTCTTTGAAGCTAAAATCTTCGTTTATTTCATCTACTTGCTTCGATAAAACTTTCTATCGGTGTCATTTTTACCGAAAGTTCATTTTTGAGAACTCCTAGTTATCAACATCATTCAAAATCGAAATAGCACGTATTTCTGTAACCAGAGTAACTTGTAAATGGATATTCGTGATGAGATTGCGGTAGGAAGAACCTCTTCAAGTCCGATTCAAGCTCAACCTATCAGAGCCGTACCATTGCGTAAGTTTTTTCAATTTTTATTTTTATGCTTTTTTTGCATTTAATATGTTAATGTTTGCGTTATAAGTTGCCTTTTGATCTTGTATTGGATGATATATGTTTAAATGTGATTGGTTTGAAATTAGGGTTTTGGTAACACAAGTGTTAGCTTTGTTTATACTGATTCTAGTGTCTGCAAATGGTTTTAGATATGTTATGGTTTGTATTTACACAAGTGATGCTCCTGTTTTGTTTGTATTTTAGTGTTTTAGTTTGGTGTATTGAATGCGTAAATGTGATTAGTTTGAAATTAGGGTTTTTGGTGACACAAGTGTTAGCTTTGATTATACTGATTCTAGTGTGTGCAAATGGTTTTAGATATGTTATGGTTTTGTATTACACAAGTGATGCTCCTGCTCTGTTTGTATTTTAGTGTTTTCTGTTTGGTGTATTTGAATGTGTATATTTGATTGGATTGAATTTAAGGTTTTGGTAACATCAGTGTTAGTTATTTTGTAACTTGAAATTATAGAATTTACACAAGTGTTTTGGAATGTGCTTATATCATGCTATTATATTATTTGTAGTGTATGAATATCATGTATGCTTTATTTGTATTTTTTTAATTAAAGTATTGTGTCGGTTCGTTTTTACTGATCAGTTTTCTTGTTCACACAGCGATGATGATATAAAGAACATGATCAATAATGCGATCAAGAACCACAAATGGAGGCTGCAGGACCCTGTTCAAGACGCCGTAGAAGACATTGAATAGGATTCCACGGGGACAATTTTTAGAAAACTATATGTTTCGATAATGTAATCAAGTACATTAGTTCATGACAGTGTTGGTCATTGTCGCGCTCCTATCGGTCGGTCGGATTTGACTCCGGTCGTTGTTCCAACAACAATAGAGGCGGCGGACAGTGAGTTTTAAATTTATATGAGCTGGGGCTCAAACTATAATTACTACCTACCTTGGGAGCAAGCAGTAAGTATAACTCGAGGTCGTTCTTTCATCGGAGCGAATTGAAAGTGAAGTGGGTCACCAAAGATTATGGTCGCTAATAGGATGAGGGTAGGTAGATAGATTTTTTTGATAGGTTTGTTTTTCTAATTTTCCTAAGTGCAGTAAAGTAAATAACGGAGATAAGAGATAGGGAATAAGAAGACAGGTAGAGATGTGATTGCTGAAACTTGGATAATTAGGGTTTCGGGATGATGTTCATTATAAAATTGATTGGAGATTTACCAAATAAAAAGCAGACATACTTTCGGTGTAAACACTAGGACCCTATGTTCAGGTGAAACCCTAGAAACATATGTCACTGGAATCCTAGGCTATCATGATTCTGATCAGATCAGGCTGTTTTCAAACCCCCCTGAACTTTTGCTTGAATAAGACAAAGTCACCCTTGATTTATCTAGGGAGCAGGCATAAGGCAACAGACCGCAATTGTATCTACTGACCTTTCTTAACACCTAATCGTCTATTTACTTTTATCATATCAAATACTAATTGTATCCTATGTATGTCAAACTATTGGTCTGATTAGGGTTTTGCATGTCTAGGTATTATAATTGACACTACCCTGTATTGTATCGGTTGAAGCACATACTTAACCATCATAAATATAGAACCTCCTTTACATTCAGGCGTTCATCCCTAGGAATAATCATGGTGTACAGGGCGATTAGGCATTTCCACAGTGTTCCAATCCTAGATGTACTAACGGTGTACTAGGCATTTAAGCATTTCCACAGTGTTCCAGATCTTAGGTGTACTAACGGTGTACAGGGCAACGAGCATTTCCACAGCTTTGATTCCTAGACCACAATTTTAGAAGGGTCACTTCTAGGTAATCCACGATGAAACAATCCATGGCATTTCCTTAGCTTCCACGTATTTGTACTTCACACGAGGTGTTTCCAACGCTATACGAAGTACCGTGCCTTTACAAGGAAAGTTCATAGTTTCATACTGTAACTGGAGATAACTGTATATTCATAGTATTAGGGTTGATCAGATCCTATCCTAAGGCAACAGTCACGTGAAAGTCTGGAAATGGTGATGAGAGACTAGATCTATATTCAGGATAAGCTTAACCAGATACATAGCATAACAATTTCAAATCATATAAATGAAATATTAATTTAACATCATCCCTACTCCTAATATCTACATTTCAACAATCACAATATTAAACTACTCTATAAACATGGTAATAAGTAAAGCACAAACTGAAATAACATAAAGCACAAACATTATAACAGTAAGTAAAGTTTAGATATCACCGGGAATACAGCAGTGTAATACTGAGGATTACAAACAGTCTGAACTTGAAAAACTCGTTACAACAAGATTACCAAGCTAAACCTTCCTCTAGACTCGAACCGTAAGCTCAACCCTAACCTTTATCCTCTAACTCCTAAAAGTAGTGCTAGAGAGAAAGTAGAGAGAGAAAGTAAAAGAAAGAGAGAAATGAGAAAAGTGTGAGAATGTGTTGGTGTGTTGAGGTGTGTAGAATGAGGAGGTTGGTATCCCTATTTATAGGCAAAGCTCAAAATCACACGTATAACTCGCGAAACAGCACGTACAAGCGAACGAAGCACCAATTGGGGAAGGGGGCCGTATACAGATTGTATAGGGCCATATACGGTCTATACAAGGCCGTATACGGTCTGTATAGGGCCGTATGTGGTTCCCTAGGCTGTATACGGCTTCCGTCTGATTTCGCTCGTTGTTTAAAACGCGCGTATCTCCTTCGTTATGCGTCCGTTTGACCTGATTCTTTCGCCTGTATTTTCGTAATTCCGTTACGCTTCTAATGATGCCAATTTCACTAAAATTGGATTTGTATAGCTTAAGCATATCCGAAATGACTTTATAGGTGTCTGATACCGCTCAGTCTTCTCCGTTCTTTATCCGATTTGCATGATTCTTGATTTTCTCGCCTCGATTTTACCTGTTTTATCATATAATGAAGTTAGTATGTGATCTTCATAAGGTAAATGAGGCCGGAGGTTTTTGTGCACGTTTATTCGTCTTGATTTGCTTGTTATTTGGACGTTTTCAGTGATTTCTGCAGCAATGCCTATATTTGGACCACTTTAGTGAATTTTAGTAAATAATGATCATTTTGGAATGTTTTCACTAAAGATGCGTCCAAAAAGTGTGGAATATTGCCCTTAAAAACATGACTATTTGAGTCACATCAAGTTATCCCACACTTAGACGTTGCTTGTCCTCGAGCAACACTCAGTTTAGAAAAACATTTAAAACTTGGTTTTTAAGGGTGAGTCAAAATAATTTCAAAAGATACCACTTCTAATATGACTAAGACTGTTTAAGAATAAGGGGAAGGATAAGATGATCCTTTCAGAAGCAAGAAGCAATTATCATCAAGCATACTATCAATCCTCGTGATCTTAGAGTACACATGACTAGGCGATCTCACTAAAGGTGGTCGCTCAATTGACTCAAAGTGTATCGGGTTTCCTAACAATCTAAAACAAATGAAATCGCTCAAATAAGCCAGTCATGCAGCACTCATCGTCATAAGCTTGGTCGAGAATCGGATCTCCACCACTTAGGTGAGGACGGTGCTAACTATCCCAAGACATTCAACGGGTGGTAGTGTTTGGTGAGGTTTAAGGGTATGGATAGTGGTATATGTTTGGTTGTAAGGGTTTGACTTATCTTAAAACTCAAAGATAGTGAAAAACTTTATTTCAGAACGGAACGGAGGATTCTGTAGCTGCTCGTCTTCTATCGAATATTTCTTGAGAAGGTGATACTTGAAGCACTCAGCTTTATTTGATGGAACTATTTCTTTTTCCTTTCTTGATTTTCTTATTTTTGTATTTTTCTTTTCTTCTTTAGAACTTCTTTGCAAGAGAATTTCCAAGGATATTTTATGTTGATTCCTTCGGAAATCCTTTTCGGAATTATGATCTTTGATCTTGAACTTCAATTTCTTTTATCGTGCCAATTTTTCGCACTTTAGACTTTATATTACACAGAAGAGGAAGAATTTGGAGCATAATTGAAGAGGATGTTCCAAAATACGTTTTTCACGACTTTAGAAATTCTAAGATAAGCTTTTGGGAATTTTTGGGTGAGTAGGGGTTGAGTATGAGGGTTTTTACGAAATGAAAGGTTTAGGCTCAACATGGTTTACTAGGCGGATCATCGATACTGAAAATAAATATCGGAAGGGTTTTGGGCTCGAAGAGATATGTAAGAATTGGGTTTAAATCCTAAGGAATGTCAAGATCATCTAGTTGCACCTATACCGCGTACGGTACACACCAATGTGGTCTCGAAACGTATGTCTGGAGCAAGTTCTAATTCTGAGATGCAAGCATCGGCACACACAAGAAATGAAAGTGAAGCATTAAAGACGAATGCTTTAGGCTCAAGGTACCTCACTACAAAATAGGGTTGTATGTGCCTAGCCATGCTCCTTTTAGATTATTGTTTCTTGCTCGAGAAATTTCTACCTTATTTTCTCTATATTCCAAAATAACTTACTCACATTTTGAGAATGATTCCTTTCGAAAGTATTTAAACTCAAAAACATAGAGTTAAAATTTTGAAAAATTTTGAAAAATTTCTTTGGAAAAGTTTGTTTCGGAGAAACATTTTCTAAGTATTGCTATTTTGGATATAAGAATTGCCTAAAATTGTCCAAGGTGTTCTATAGCTAGATATCCCACTCTTAGAGGAACATTGTCCCTAATGTTCTCTTGAGTTGAGAGTTTACTGGAGGTAAAATCCCACACTTAGAGTTTGAACATGTAAGAAAATGTTTCTTAAGTGTTAAATTTGGGTTTGAATCCCACACTTAGTGATAAGCTCAGGATAGGGTATAGATTATAACAAACTAACAAGATAAAATATATGTGATCATGAAATGGATAGAGGGTTAAGAAACTCCCCAGATAACGCTTGAACGTTTTGCAGCTTATGAAATGTTGCAGGAAAGAGAGAGTCGAAGCGATCCTTCTTCTACATTCTTCTTTAAGGTCAGTAAGCTTCAATTGGGTTATCCGGTGTCATGTATCCAATGTTATCAGAAATCAATTTTAATTCTTTTAAGTAGGGATTCTTATGGTGTAGAATTCCATACTTTAGGTTTTGAAGAAGCTGTAGTGATTTCGATAAGTATTTGTTGTGTGGGGAGTGATCCCACACTTAGTTCTTTGAAGTGCATGGATACAAGGAAGTTTTGAGAAGAACGAGACCCCTCCATGAGATGTTGAAAGTTCCGCATTGTGTAGAGATGGAAAGCTGGTTCGGGTTGCCTTTACGGATTTTCTTCTTGAAAGTGCTTCATGTCGCCCATTTCCACGTTCATTCATCACAACATTTCTACTTATTTAACAGAAAGAAAATAAAACATAATAAGTAATAGCCATAATGTAAATAAGGATAGAGTGATCAACCAACTAGTGGCTAATGCAAATATGTTCCAAAAGTAAGGTCCAAATAGTAGCCAAATAAACACAAGATAATAATAATAATAATAATAATGTCTGAAACCAAAGTTAAGTGATGCAAATGGGGCAGGTCTATGAGGCTGGGGATCCCTGATCAGGTATATCATCATGCTGAGTAGGGGCTGGTGCTGTGGATGGTCCTACGACTGACTGCTAGCCACTCGATACTCTCTGTCCTTCTTCAGCAGTGATAAGCTTGAGCTGAATCAAAATATCTCTGAGTGTAGCTGCCGGCAGTTTCATCGGATCTGCAACACCCCACTGTAGCAGAACATCTGATGTGACCTCGGCATCCTCCAGTAATTTCATATAGGCCTGACGAAGCATGGTCTCTGTGGGCACAACTGAGGAAGAGATCGGTCCAAGGTTCAGTAACATCCCGGAAGCGTCAAAAGATAGAGCATCCCTGCCCAAGTAGACTGTGTCAGCACGGTAGGATCCGCTGGCAACTGGCTGGGCAGGATGAGAAATCACAGGTGCAGAAATCACTGACTGAACTACCGATATCTCGGTCTCAACTGACTGGACCTGTTCTGGTACTAGTGTGGTCCGGATAGCGGGTGATGGTATATGGGTGGTATGTGATGGGATGGATGTATGTGGTGGTGCTATGGCTGGTGGTGGTGGACCGCATCGGTACATGTAAGGCTCTGGGTCAGGAATACCAAGTCTCCTGGAGATCAACAGCTGGTGGGAACGGCTAACCTGAAGAGCATGCAAAAGATAATACTGTGTCAGCGAGGTCACTGGATCTATGTAGTGAACAGTACCCTGAGCTGGTGGCTCGGCTATCTCAGCTCCTCCATGCGGGACACTAGCATGAGTAGTAGGTGCTCGGGCTCTATCAGATGGGCCATCCTCAGTATCTGCAACAGGTGAAGATCCTCTAACTCGCTTCCTCGGGAGATGACATCCTGGAATGATTTGTTTGGTGTTCTTCCATAGGCACTGCTTCTGCTTATCTACCTCAACAAGATGGATCAACTTGCAGTATTCCAAGTTGAATGGCAAAGAACGAGAACAAACAGTAAACTCCTCAGTGTGAGCCTCGGTCAACAATCCCATACCATATAGCAATCTAGTAATAATCGACCCCATGAACATGTGCTTATCCAAGTCTGTCTCATCCCAAAGTCTCTCAGCGATCAAGAAAGCAACATTCAGATTCTTTCCTCCTATGATTGCTTCCATGAACTTCAACTCTTCGGCACTCACAGCTCCACCTTCCTTCTTCCCAAATATGGAACATGCTAGTAACTTGTGAAGGATGTGATGAACCGGCTTGATGAAAGTGGATGACTTAACACAGCTCCTAAAGTTTGATCCTGCTAAATCCATCCAAATATCCTTGTGGTTCCTGTTTGATAGGCTGGAGATGTCTTGAACACTATTTCTGAACCATGCAGAGTTGACCTGAGACTCTGTATATAAACCAAGATACACTCCCAAGTCGGCAACTGAGATATGATGAATCTGTTCCTGAAACCTGAATGAAATCTTTCTTTTGTCGGACACGCTCATTTTTGGATTCAACTGGTAAGTCATCATGAACTCTGTCACTACTTCTCGGTATGCATCCTCATCTATATCAAAAAGACGGAGAAGGGCATTGTTCACTTGACCCTCGGTCTCATACATCAGCAAACTCTTCAACTCATCCCTGATTCCAAGCTTAATCATATCTTTCCATACCACATAACGATTACTGCCTAACGGTCGCTGCAACCACTGACGAATGAGTGACCTATTCTTTGAAGATTTGGCCAAGTAGCTGAGTGAAGGCGGGCAAGTATCCATCTGTGACAAAAGACAAGAAAAGAATAAACCGTAATAGTGGTATATTAATGGATATGCTAAAGTACTTTCAAATTTTTAGAAAAAATTAGAAATGTAGGCTTTAGAAATGGGTATATCCAGAAATTTAAAATTTCAAAACCTAACCGCAACCAATCTTAAATCAACAATCTCCGATTAATCTATGTCTAAATGAGGGAAAGTGGCACAAAGCTTCAAATTTCTAGCATAATCAAAGTAAGTATTTAAGTACCTAAATGACTAAAAACTTAAAGACTTTATGTTTATGGTTAATCAATTCAAATGAGCTTAATTCTTTGAATAAATTCAAGGTCATGTAATTACCTCATGTAAATCAATTATTCACAAAATGGCATATTACCAATTTAATATGCAATCCAACTTTCCGCAATTTCCAAAAGGCATAAAGCTTATTTACATGGTTTCAAGCAAAGAATGGGGGTAAACTCATTGACAAAATGATAATTTTTAGAAAATGGCGTTTTTTTGTTGGTTATATTTCAGAGAGTCAAACACTTTATTAATCAAAGCGTCGAACCTTAGAAATGATCAAATGAACCTAAACTCGTTTTGACAATCTTGTAAGCTTTTTGAGTTTAGAAAAGTCATAAACATGGTTTTTAAAAAGTTTTAAGTGAAAAATGATGTTTATGATAGTTTTGTTAAAAATTAGCTTACTTTAATTACCAAAAACTAGCCTAGCCATTTTCTAATTGCAAACGATCAATTAAAGCATGTTAACCTATCATATTTAAGCATAATTCAATCAACAAAAGTCAACATAAGCAATTAATCAACCAAAAAGTCAAACTAGCCATAGTTCATCCAAAAAGTCAACATTTTAATCTTCAAACTTGCAATTAAGCCAACAAATCATTAGATTATGTTTGTAATTATGTTAAGCATCAAGATAAGCATTGAATAACACTAAAGATTGTAACTTTTAACCATGAAATCTATGAAAATGAGTTACAAGCCCTAATTTTTAAAGTTTCATGAAAATCACAAAATTAGGTCAAGGATTACCTTAAACTTGATGTAGTGATGTTGTGGATGAAAGAAAGATCATAAAATGATAAATTTTGAGCTTAGAATCATGCAAAATGGTGAAGTAATGAAAATTTGATGGTGGTGATGGTTGGGCCGACGGTTATGGAGGGGGAAGGGGGAAGAAGATGAAGTTTTTTGTGTTTTTTTTGTCTCATGTGTGTGGCTAAAGTTCCTTTTATACCCTTTCAAACGCACGCGATTTAAAATTCGCGAAAGTTACGAAACATACAGGTAGAATTTCAAAGTTTAAAATTTTTAATAAAATAATTTTAAAAAATATGTCCATAATTTTCTGAATCTTTACGCGCAGTCTGAAATGATATTGTGAATCGTATGCGAAATCGTATACGTTTTATTTAAAGCAAGACAATATTTTTGTGTTCCTTAAAATTCAAGACAAATTCAACATTAATTTTTCAAAATTTAAAAATAAACTTTTTAAATTTTCTGAAAATGTCTGAAATTCGTTACTGTGTCGCACGAATTTGAACTTTAAAAGAACGGTTTCTTGTGTTTTTAAATGAAATCTTTTAAATCTAATAATTAACCACTAATATTACTTATCCTAAATACTTAAAATAAAACTAAATTAACTAAAGTTTGGGTTGCCTCCCAAAAAGCGCTTGGTTAAATTCGGTAGCTCGACTTTTGGAAAAATTTATTGAATATTGCCCAAGATAATTGTTTGAGTGAATTTGGTGCTCTTGGTTGAGGGAAAGTGTAGCGAGGAATAAAGTCACAAGTGAGAATCTTAATGACAGAATCAACTAGGTCTGCAGGATGTAACGAGAATCGTTCGTGTTCAGTGAGAAACATACGTTCCTTTTTGCCTAATTCTAGAAGAATGCCAATAAGCTTGTTAAATTCATTTCTAACTTTCTTAGGGTTTGAAATTCCGTTTCGTGGCCCGTCATCTATATTGTTCAAGTCATGAAGAAGCATTCCCAGGGTTTGTTGAAATTCCCATTCTTCTCTCGAATCGGGATCTCCGGTGGTAGTGTGAACTGACTCCGTGATTTCTTCGATTAAAGATGTTTGTGAAACAGTGAAAGGAAATTTTGACTGAGCGAATAACAAAGTGAGTGAGACGTTAATATTCTTTCTTTCAGCAAAGAAAGCAGCTTCCATGTTATCGTCAGTGGCTCCAGGGAATATCTCTAACAACTTGTTGATCATGTAAGTAGCGGGGTCAACGAAGAATGGAATTTTATCAGAAATGACGAGAGATATAGCGGGGTCTTTGCTGATCCAGAACTCAAGCTCATAAATCATAGCCGCAACATAACGATTAATTAGGGTTTGAGAAACCGACTGATAATCGGTGCAGGCGAATAGGTCCATTAGTAGGTCTATTTCTGATTTAAGCTTTAGCTCTTGCTCTCGATAGTGTGTGAAGATTCCTTCCTCCTTTTGATTTGGAAGACGGTAGAGAATACCAACCTGTTTCTTTATCCTACGTGTGACTTCTCTCTGTTCAACCGAAAAAGGAAAGTCAGATGTTTTGAGTTGTCTAGCAAATGCCCGACAAACATCCAATCTCCTATCAGGATCAAAAGAGTTACCTACGTAGCGGATATTTTCTTCAGGTTTGATTGGTAGAATCCTATCAACAACACGATAAATGGTGTACTCAGGTTCGGGTACAAGGTTCAAAAAGATAGGTGATTTTGAAGGGTATTTGTAAACTTCTTCATCCCATGGTGGAAGACGTTCTTCAATAGGTGGAAAACGAAAGGGGTGAAGATGTTCAGAGTTACTCTCGACAAAACCAGATGAGGTAGGGAATTGAAAGAAGTTTTCTAAGGAATATGAAATCTCAGGAGCAGGTATAACCTGATAGCTTAGAATGCTAGACGCAGGAGTTGAGATCTTCTGATGAGAATCATGGGTTCCTAAGTCAAGGTCTAAGAATTGCTCTATGGTTCTAGATTCATCGTCTGAATTAGCGGAGATATCTTCGGAAGAGGATAAAGATGAAGAGTAGATGTCATATTCCAACTCTCGTTCTAAGCAGGCGAAGAACTCAACATCATTCATGGCCATCATTTCTTCGGACGTCTTGAGGGTGAGTGGAGAAATGGGGCTAGACGGAAATGAATCATAGAAAGGTATTTTTGTATTTTTCATTTTTTTAATTTAACTAAATTAAACTATCTAAATTATTCTAAGGAAAACAAATAACTACCAACTAAGTTTGGGAAAACCTAACTGGAAAGGATCTCCTAAAATCTAGAATATCTAAGGTGGCTTCAAATCGTAACGCTCTACGATCCCCGGCAGCGGCGCCAAAAACTTGTCGCGCTCCTATCGGTCGGTCGGATTTGACTCCGGTCGTTGTTCCAACAGCAATAGAGGCGGCGGACAGTGAGTTTTAAATTTATATGAGCTGGGGCTCAAACTATAATTACTACCTACCTTGGGAGCAAGCAGTAAGTATAACTCGAGGTCATTCTTTTATCGGAGCGAATTGAAGTGAAGTAGGTCACCAAAGATTATGGTCGCTAATAGGATGGGGGTAGGTAGATAGATTTTTTTGATAGGTTTGTTTTTCTAATTTTCCTAAGTGCAGTAAAGTAAATAACGGAGATAAGAGATAGGGAATAAGCAGACATGTAGAGATGTGATTGCTGAAACTTGGATAATTAGGGTTTCGGGATGATGTTCATTATAAAATTGATTGGAGATTTACCAGATAAAAAGCAGACATACTTTCGGTGTAAACACTAGGACCCTATGTTCAGGTGAAACACTAGAAACATATGTCACTGGAATCCTAGGCTATCATGATTCTGATCAGATCAGGCTGTTTTCAAACCCCCCTGAACTTTTGCTTGAATAAGACAAAGTCACCCTTGATTTATCTAGGGAGCAAGCATAAGGCAACAGACCGCAATTGTATCTACTGACCTATCTTAACACCTAATCGTCTATTTACTTTTATCATAGCAAATACTAATTGTATCCTATGTATGTTAAACTATTGGTCTGATTAGGGTTTTGCATGTCTAGGTATTATTATTGACACTACCCTGTATTGTATCTGTTGAAGCACATACTTAACCATCGTAAATATAGAACCTCCTTTACATTCAGGCGTTCATCCCTAGGAATAATCACGGTGTACAGGGCGATTAGGCATTTCCACAGTGTTCCAATCCTAGATGTACTAACGGTGTACTAGGCATTTAAGCATTTCCACAGTGTTCCAGATCTTAGGTGTACTAACGGTGTACAGGGCAACGAGCATTTCCACAGCTTTGATTCCTAGACCACAGTTCTAGAAGGGTCACTTCTAGGTAATCCACGATGAAACAATCCATGGCATTTCCTTAGCTTCCACGTATTTGTACTTCACACGAGGTGTTTCCAACGCTATACGAAGTACCGTGCCTTTACAAGGAAAGTTCATAGTTTCATACTGTAACTGGAGATAACTGTATATTCATAGTATTAGGGTTGATCAGATCCTATCCTAGGGCAACAGTCACGTGAAAGTCTGGAAAGGGTGATGAGAGACTAGATCTATATTCAGGATAAGCTTAACCAGATACATAGCATAACAATTTCCAATCGTATAAATGAAATATTAATTTAACATCATCCATACTCCTAATATCTACATTTCAACAATCGCAATATTAAACTACTCTATAAACATGGTAATAAGTAAAGCACAAACTGAAATAACATAAAGCACAAACATTATAACAGTAAGTAAAGTTTAGATATCACTGGGAATACAGCAGTGTAATACTGAGGATTACAAATAGTCTGAATTTGAAAAACTCGTTACAACAAGATTACCAAGCTAAACCTTCCTCTAGACTCGAACCGTAAGCTCAACCCTAACCTTTATCCTCTAACTCCTAAGAGTAGTGCTAGAGAGAGAAAGTAGAGAGAGAAAGTAAAAGAAAGAGAGAAATGAGAAAAGTGTGAGAATGTGTTGGTGTGTTGAGTTGTGTAGAATGAGGAGGTTGGTATCCCTATTTATAGGCAAAGCTCAAAATCACACGTACAACTCGCGAAACAGCACGTACAAGCGAACGAAGCACCAATTGGGGAAGGGGGGCCATATACGGCTTGTATAGGGCCGTATACGGTCTATACAAGGCCATATACGGTCTGTATAGGTCCGTATACGGTTCCCTAGGCCGTATACGGCTTCCGTCTGATTTCGTTTGTTGCTTAAAACGCGCGTATCTCCTTCGTTATGCGTCCGTTTGACCTGATTCTTTTGCCTGTGTTTTCGTAATTCCGTTACGCTTCTAATGATGCCAATTTCACTGAAATTGGATGTGTATAGCTTAAGCATAGCCGAAATGACTTTATAGGTGTCTGATACCGCTCAGTCTTCTCCGTTCTTTATCTTATTTGCATGATTCTTGATTTTCTCGTCTCGATTTTACCTGTTTTATCATATAATGAAGTTAGTATGTGATCTTCATAAGGTAAATGAGGCCGGAGGTTTTTGTGCACGTTTATTCGTCTTGATTTGCTTGTTATTTGGACGTTTTCAGTGATTTCTGCAGCAATGCCTATATTTGGACCACTTTAGTGAATTTTAGTAAATAATGATCATTTTGGAATGTTTTCACTAAAGATGCGTCCAAAAAGTGTGGAATATTGCCCTTAAAAACATGACTATTTGAGTCACATCAGTCATGTTATTTTTTTTAGAATTGGGTGTGTTCGTTACGATACACTCTAGTACATTTGTTCATAACAGTATCGATTATGTTGTTTTGGTAAATCAGGTGTGTTCGCTACTATGCACTTGAGTACATTTGTTTATAGTAGTATGCTTTATATATTTTTTTTGCTAAATTGTTTAGATGTTTTGCTTTCTTACTATATCATTTTTTTTACTGCCGATGTATGTTCGCTACCGCTAACACTTGTGTGACATAACATTAACACTTGTGTTACCTGTCCCTAACACATGTGTTACGTGACGCTAACACTTGTGTTACCTGCCACTAACACATGTGTTAGACAACACTAACAGTTAGTTGTGTTACCTGCCACTAACACATGTGTTACATTCCACTAACACATGTGTTACATTCCACTAACACATGTGCTACCTGCCACTAACACATGTGTTACCTATCACTAACAATTGTTATTCTTATCACTAACACTTGCGTTATCTTCTAATAACACATGTGTTACTACCACTAACACGTGTGCTAACTAACACTAAGACTTTTGTTACCTACCACTAACACTGGCGGTACCTACCACTAACACTAACAACTATGTCACATGTTTTAAAGTAACGTATTCTTGATAGTCATTGTAACACATATAGTATAAAGGACAACACTATGTCTTAATGGTACACGTTTTTACCATCTACTAACACAAGTGTTATCGTTTCACTAAAACATGTGTTACCGACCGCTAACACATGTGTTAAAGATCGCTACTACATGTGTTAAAGATCGTTAACACATGTGTTACCAATCATACACAATGCAATTTTTGCAATTCATAGCAGAAACAAGTACTACTTCTCGTATATGAATACTAACAAAATTATCTTAATGATAGTAAAAATAATAAAAAGATAGTTATACGGTAATCATGTTAAAGTTTAATTGGACATTAAACAACTGAAAAAAAGAATCAAGTTATATAATCTAAAATCACTTTTCACTTGTGCTACAGGATACAAACACTTATGTTAAGTATCACTAACACTTGTTACATGACACTATCATTTGGTTTAACTATCACTTACACTTGGTACCGTGCACTAACACTTCTACTATAAACTTGTGTTAACTATCACTAACATTAGTTTTCTGGACACTAACACTTGTGTTACATAACCATAAATCTTGTGTTATAGACCACTAAAAGATATTTCACATGTTTAAAAGTAAAGTATTCTTGATAGTCATAGTAACACATACAGTACTAAAGAAAAAGATATATGTGTCTTATACGTTTTAGTATACGTGTTACCATTCACTAACACATGTGGTAATTGTTAACTAACACATGTGGTACTAAACAAGTAAAACATGTGGCTCCAAACAAGTAATTGCCATGTGTCATGTCTTAATATCATTTGTTACAAAACAAGTAAAGCATGTGTTACAATGATTCAAATAGAAAAGTAACATGTAAAGAATTAAACATGTATACAGTAACATATGTGTTAGCAAACAACAAAGTAACACATGTGTTAGAAACCAGTAACACACATCTTCTTTAAAAATAACAAATCATTATATCAATTGTATGTAAAACAAAATATTCAACAAGCAGTATTAAAAATGTCATTGAAATGTAAACCAACATTAAAAGTTATCAACTTTGTATCATCCAGTAACACATGTGATAGTAAACATGTATCACATGTGTTAGCTAATATGAAAAAGCATTCACTGTTCATTCTCCTTAGCCTGCTCTTATGCTATCTTCCTCGCCTCTGCTTCCGACACTTCTAGTATTCATAGTGTAGTCCCACTCGGTGTTTCAATCTCATTTGAGACACACATCATGGCTTTTGGTGTATCTAGTGGTCCTGTAAAAGTGTTTTGCAGATATATTAGCTTTTGTAACCATTAACACATGTGGTAGTCAACTACTAATACATGTGTTAATTAACTACTAACACATGTGGTATTCAAATTACCTGCAGCCTCTCCATTTTCTTATGATCCTGATTATTAACTTTAAAATCTTGTATTACAGCCATCTCGTTCGTACTGCACTATGATAAGTTTCAATTTTATCAGGTACCACGTTTGTTACATAATATAAAAAATCAACAACTAACACTTGTCTTACCAGCAGCAAGTAACACCAGCGACTATGACATGTGTTACCAGTTAGTAAGACATGTGTCACCAGCCACTAACTCATTTGTAACCAGTGACTAAGCATTGTGTTACCAGTGAGTAACACATGTGTTACTTAATTTTTAAAAATCAACAACTGGAACTTTTTTTTCAAGTATTTTTGAGGATTTCTGTCAACTAACAACGAAACATATAGACCACATATACTACTGTAACACTACTACTACCATATATGTTAGTAGCACATGCGTTACTTAATTTAAAAAAATCAACATCTGGAACTTTTTTTTCAAGTCTTTTTGAGGATTTTTGACAACTAATAACGAAACATATAGATCACATGTATTGAAATGCTACTAGTACCACATATGTTAGTAACACAGACTTTGATGATCATCTTACGATTTTTGCGCATTGATTGATTATGTGTTTTTTTATAAAATTAATCGGCGAATCAATGAAAAACATATTGTTATTGCAGTTTCGTCAATCAAATCGTAAATTAATGACGTTAAAATCGCACAAAATACGATCACATAAAATCGCGCTAACATAAAACCTAATCGAATTATCACAAATCGACCGTTCGTTTGTTAAATTGAAGAATTTCGAGTGGAAATAACGTAATGCTTACCTTCGATTTTGATTTCTGCGGCGATCGATTGGAGAGAAAACCCTGTGATTTGTGTTTGTACGTAGCTTTATGTGTATGTATATGTTCTGCATATGTATCTATATTTTCTGATTTTTGTATTTTAGTAATTATTTAATTAGAATTAAATATAATGTAGGAAGACCAAAATACGTACCCTTCCACCCCTAAATAAAATGGAGCATTCTGATTGGTTCTTACATTCTCACACAAAATGTCATTCTCATTTGAACCTCACCCTATATTGAGAATATAAGTAAGAGTTGTTTGAAATGTAGAGATTTTATTAAACTCGATGGATTTGGACAAACTTTGGACTACTTGACGAGACGGACTATGGACGTATAGTGAAAGATTCCTTAGAAAAGTGACTTAAATACGAAATTACTATTAGAGTAAAGCGACTGATAGATGTGATTATTTGAATATGTAAGTAATTCTGACATTTGATCTCGATTATATATAAGCAAGGACCTTCAGGTGAGTTTCATGATACTTTGAAAGTGAGATACACCTTATAGTTATACGATTTATAGTCATGCTACTTGTATTGTAACTAGATAAGAGATTTATTTACGCATGAATTGATTATTATATGAACTGTTCTGTAATGTATTTGTGTGTTAGAATACTGACCAGATATTTACATCAAAGTAGAGTTTATATTACCGTCCGAGTATAAGTACACTATCATATATGAAATAACACATCAGAGATGTATTAACGCGAGCTAGAGATTTATATATGCTAGAGTTATATGTTTAAATATTTCGTGTATCTTATAATTGTTAGTTTCTTTTATGCTCCAACGTGACTTATTTTTTAAAAAAGTATGTGTTAGATTATGTATGTTGAACTCATGAATTCACTAAGTGTTTCGCTTATTATTAGTTTTTAAATGTGTATTTCGAGAAGGTCTAAGAAACTTAAGAAGACTATCCATTTTGATGATTACTTTTATTAGGATATAGTATGTTCTTAGGCGAATGGTATGATTCAAATGCCATAAATTTAATCAGAATTCTTAAAAACTTTGAAGATGCTCCGGGTCTAAGAGTTAATTTTCAAAAAAGTAAAGTTTATGGAATTGGCGTTGACTCAAACGAGGTTGAAAGATTGGCTAGTAGTATCTCTTGTACCTCATGTTCTTTGCCTTTTACTTATCTTGGGCTACCGGTCGGTAAATATATGAGGTGTGCCTCAGCTTGGAACGAAGTTGTTGACCGCTTTAATGCTAGGCAGGCTTACTCTAATCCAGTCATTACTTGGGAGTTTACCTCTATATTATCTATCTGTGTTTAAAGCTCCAAGCGGGGTGTTAAAGCAGCTCGAATCTCTTAGATCTCGTTTCTTTAGGAATAAGTTTGAGAACTTTATTCGCATCCCTTGGATTAGTTGGGAGAAAACTCTTTCTAAGAAGTCAGCAGGTGGTCTTGAGATCGGGAGTTTGAAGATAAAAAATCAAAGTCTATTATGTAAATGGTGGTGGAGGTTAAAAACAGAGGTGGGTTCGTTGTGTGTAAAATCATTAAAGTGATTTATGGTCCTGATAGTGGGCTTACGAGTGACTCAACTTGGAATAAATTGTTGGTCAGTTTGGAAAGATATTCGAGCTTGATGTGGATAATAGTGGGGTGCCTTTCTCATCTTCTATTATTCACAGAGTCGGTAATGGTGACATGATTAAATTTTGGCACGATTCATGGATTCCTAATGCATCTCAGCCCTTGAACTTTCTTTATCCGCGACTGTTTTCTCTTGACACGGTAGCTAATTGATATATTAGTGATCGTTGGGTGGTTAATAGTGCTGGTGGGGTAGGGTCTTGGAGCTGGAGATGTGAGTTGAGGGGTCGAGCATGTGACGAGCTAAACTCATTGATTTCCTTAATAAATGGTGTTTCTTTTTTTCCAAATAAACCTAATGGTTGGCAATGGAAGTTGGATATGAATGGTAGCTTCACAATTAAAAAGCTTGCGTGCCTTCTTGATCGTGTTGTAGGGTTTTTAATAGAATTGTACGTTACAAAAATTTAATCTTTATTTACAATAAATACAATTAATATGCGGAAGCTTATAAAACATTTAATCACACTAAATAAACCCTTTATCCAAGATCTATAATTTTCATAATAAAACATGTCATATAATTAATTACACCTAATTAAAAATTAAGAACGAATTCTTACAGTGAGTGCTCGGCAAGAACTTTAGTCTTCTACTCGTTGCCAAAGTACGAGTCAACTTATCTTGATCTTCACTTGAAACCTTGAAATCGACTACTACGGGATACATTAGGTATCCACTCATGATTCACAATTGAATGGATGGTAGTATCCTAAGCGTGTACTAAATACCCAAACAAAGAACACGATCAAATCGCGAAACCAATAACTCTAAATAGAGTTGGCCGAAATTTGGCTTGGGTTCCTTGGGTGGGGCCGGCCGAAACCAAGAGGGAGAGGAGAGAAAGTTGTTAGGGTATTATCAACTAATAACCTAAATCTTAACCCTCTATTTATAGGTTCAATAAACTTGTTCAACAAGATAATCAAGTTTACACCTATAGTCCCTCTAATTTAATTACTTATTAAACTAATCCCAAAGTTAACAATTTACAATTGAAACCTTGTAGTTTAAATAATAATTAAAATAGTTAATTTATTTACAAAACAAATTATAAATAAATTCTTTTAATAAATAATTACACTTAATTATTTATACATTCGACCAATTTATTCATTTCACATAAATGAACGATATCAAATATCTATTTATAGCATCACACTACTTATTCGGTTGTGCTCATTGGTGTGACCATGCGGATTTCATTTGAAGCTGGATTTGACATTTATTATGTTAATATTAAACACATAATCTTTCAGACTCCCACTTGTGCGAAATATTAGCATCGGCTAAATATCATGTACCTAAGGCGGTCCCTACCAGGACACTTAGGTTAACCAGATAAATGAAGCAATCACTCCTCATAGCTTTACAGTCTAGCTGAAGTAAAATTCATACGGTGAGGGTATGGCTATATCCTTTTGCAATTGCTTAAGATATTTTAGAGTATAAGGCATGGACCGTATCAACCTTACAATACTCAATTCCTATTTTCGATTACAGATTTGTACCGACTAAGCAAGTGACTTATCACCCGAGTATGGCCATACATTTCTTCAGTCCAAATCATCGACGGCCTAGGATATATCTCTCTTGCTTTTATTCAAGAGTTGCAAAGTCCCATCTTGCGAGTTAAACTAGAAATCACAACATGTGTTCTTCTTCAGCCAACGAATAACCGTTATGGATGCTCATTTACGAACACCGTTAGATCTCATTAGAAACCAACTAGGTTCACATGCGAAAATCTAGCCTGCTCAGGTCGGAGGATAGTGAGCCACGATTGAGAATACCCATGACAATGGTCCACGAAGTATTCACTCAATATGTGGGTCAATCCAACATTTAATCGCATTAAGTGCTAGTGATCAGGCATCACAAATTAACAGTGACTGTACCTTATCTGCAGGACAAGTTGCTACTTAAAGCTGTAACATACCATCTTTCACTATAACCGATCACCCTATTGTAGTTCCCACGAAAATACGCGGTTATGGATATGTGTCTCATACACTTTTAGAATAAACTTGCATTTATCCATCGATACTAAAATATACTAAATATGAACAACATGAAGGCCTCGTCATATCTCAATGAGTCATCCAACCTTAACATGCTACAGTTCATGGTTTCAGAATCAGGTTATCGTATATGAATTAATATAATTAGAACTATTTCCAACTAATTCATATTAACTATATTTATTAAGATGCATTTCTCCAAACATATCTTAACAAATATCTACCCACTAATCTAAAAACATATAGATTTTAGATTTTATTTGTTATAGCTATAATTCGAATCTTTGTTAATGTTATCCAATGATTATTTAATATGTACACCGAAGTAAAACATATTAGATCATAATAACATTTATACAAAGCATTCACCATGACTAACCATTAATTCAACTTAATGAAATTGATTTCACAATGAATTTGATGTTTCCAAATACTTGGATTTTAAAATTTCTTTTAAACAATCATCAAACATTTTGAATCAATACAACAATAAATTTTAAATCTTCAACAATAATATTAACAACTTAATGTTCTTGTGAGATTTTAAAATTTTCCATTTAACGCTCCCACTAAATCTAACAATACTTATGAATCCCATTTCTACAAAACAAATCTCATGATTCATTTTAGAAATAATTCATTTTATGCATAAACTAATGTCTTTGGTTTCTTGATGTGTTTATAGAAAACACATTATCAATTTATTTCTCATAGACAAGAATAAATCAAACCACAACAAGTTTATTTTAATCTATCATGATTAATTGACAATTCAATTAATTGTATCTAATAAGTTTAGCTAACTTATCTATATGCATATAATAGATTCAATAATCTATAAGATTCAATAATCTTGAAGTATTATTATTTAGTGCTAAGTTCTATATATAAATCAAACATTCATATTATATGGCAACTTACATATATAATAATTCACAATTATATAGATATCAATAAATAACATTTATTTAATGTATCACTCATGAACTCATGTCTTATAAAGATAAGTTCTAGATGAGTCAAACAATAAGATTGTTACATGTGGATCTTATTTTGGGATTTAAACACAAGTTTTAAATAAAGAACATTTCAAAAACTTTTAAACATATTTCAAACATTATTTCACAAACCAAACTTTAATATTAAATAACCAAATATTTAAATATTCAAAACAAATATCCAAGCTCAAAACGAGCAAACCATAATGTGAAAACCAATGTATGAAACAATATCCTAAAATTTAAAGTGAACTAATGTGTGTATAGCACTTATTCTTCCACATTCAAGCTTCTTGAATCAACAACGCCATCTCTATAGCTCCACTTCAAGTGCTCCGTCACTTCTTGACCCCTACATTAAAAATTGTACATATTAGATCAACCATCTAATATAGTCATGTGAAGTAAATAAACAATCCTTTATAGGATATCAATACTAACCAGAACTCTCAACATCATTCCTCTTATCAAGAAGATAATCGGGACAGTTCCTCCTCCAATGTCCAAGCTTATTACAATGAAAGCAGTGATGCTCAGCTTTGGACACTTTGGCTTTAGGTGCTGGCTTCGAAGTTGAATCACCGTTCTTCTTCTTTCCCTTGTTGCCACGGAACTTACGCTTTTTCTTGACACCCCCATCACGGATCATTAACAAGTCTTTGTGCTTGACAGGCTCCATATCCCTTTCTGCAGTTTTCAACATTTGATACAATTCGTGGATAGTTCTTTCCGTGTTGTTCACATTGTAATTGAGCACAAATTGCTTGTACTCCTTACTCAATGAAGAAAGAATTATATCAATAGCTAATTTTTGTGGAAAGGCATGTCCAAGTCTTTCAAGACGGTTAAGATACCCAATCATTTTCACAACATGGGCACTCACATCAGATCTCTCGGCCATCTTGCAACTATTCAAATCCTTAGTGGCGTCGAACCTTTCGGTTCTAGCAGTGGATTTAAATGTCTCTCTCAATCTACGAATCAAATCATACATCGAAGTCTCCATGTAATTAACTTGGAGTTCGGGAGACATAGTGGCAAGCATCAAACATTGCACATCAAGAAGATCGTTCTCATGCTTAGAATGAGCATTTCTAACGTCCTCAGCAGCATCATTTGGGGGCGCGGGACCAATAGGTGTCTCGAGCACATACCACTTTCGTTCGAAGGACAATTTGAAGGTTCCTTTCCCAATTACGATAGTTAGGCCCGGTCAACTTATCTTTCTCAAGGATAGAACGAAGCGACAAGTTCATAGTATTATTCGCGTTAATGTTGTTATTAGCCATCTACAGTAAAACAAACAAACTTAGTTATTCCGACTTAAACTTTTAATAATTAATAAAACCTAATAGAATTATTAAGCTAGAACCCGACATTCACACTAAAGTGTTCCCTCAACGAAGGCTGCAATGACACGCGATAGCTTTTTAGGTAGATCACATATCAATTGCATCACATATACAATTTCTAGACTCTTGAGACTCTAAATTTTAATGTTTAGGAATATTTAATCTCAACTTACACCTTAGGCCAAGTCTCACTTGGAATCACCAATAGACCAAACCATTTACTAACTGTGGGAAACCGGCCATCTTCTCAAGTGGATATCGCGGCCCTTTCACTTCACCCTAATCGAGTGCAACCATGCCCACCGGCGGAGGCGGCAAAGGACACGGAGTCGTGTTCGGTATGAATGTCCACAAATGGAGGGTGCTTACAGTCTAAATTAAATAGGGTTTTAGGTTTTAATTCTCTAATTAAACCTACTTCGGTATTTTCTTAAACTAATTTCAAAAATTACTTTTAAATATATATATAAACTATGCATGAGTTTATATATAATAGTTTTAATAAAACACGACTCTTAGGAAATCATCAAGTTTAAACCATTTCCTAGTTTTACATTATTTATTAAAACAAGTGTTTTACTAATTTTCTATTAATGTAGTCATCCTAGAGGAATCAATGTTTCATAAACATGTTCACTCGATGATATCACATTACCTTATGTTTTATTATTATGTCCTAATTAATTATCTTATAATTTACACATTATTTCATTCAACCAACAAAATAAATAAATAAGGACATAAACAAAAACATATAATATAGTGCCATAGCCTTGCCATAATCTATGTTTGGTTTCCATGAGCCAACACAGAAACCAAGGGTCAACCTAAGGGACAAACATGACACATGGTTGGCAATCTTGATCTTCGTGCTTCCACTAGCTCCAACGACTCCTCGTGACATCATGGAACGCAAAAACTCCTTTTGGTTGCTCATTTTCTTTTGGACTCCATCTTCCTTTTGTATTACATTTTACAAATGAAAATTGAAAAATACATTTTACATAAAACTAAAACTACCTTTTTACGTAAAATTACAAAACAAATGGGGTTGTAAATGACACGCAGGTCTCCCCTTAAACCAAAAGAAAATTATTGTACAACCAAAATAAACACAACCACGCAGTTCATATATTAGGTCAAGTTTGGCTTGGCTATATATAGTCACAACACACACAACTATTATAATCAAATTATAAAACTATAATGGAATCTTAAACTATAGTTTGCTTAGGGCGTTTAATTGGATACATGCATTATCTAATAAACGCACCTATTCAAGACATACAAACTACGAGTTCCATTATATACACATTATCTTTGTATCAAATACAACAATTAATAATTGTCTATTTACAATTCTATTGAATTATAAACTAACAATTATCTATTAATTAGTTTCTTGATTTATTGCTTCTTTGACTCAACTTTTAAATAGAATTAACATGTTTGACCGAAAATTACATTTTCTTTTTAACAAAATTTTAAACAATATTAATTTAAAAAACATGTCAATTTTATTTAAACCTTCCAAAAACCATTACTTTAGTGTTTTCAAAAATACTAACTTATTTTAGTGGTATTAGTTTTAATTAGTTTTTCTTAAAACATTAATTTATACAAAACTAGGATTTCACATAAAACCTAACTTGTATAATTTCATCAATCAAAACATTCAAGTTACATAAAGTTTCATAAACTCTAGATTTTGATTAATCACATGTTTTACGGACCTTATCTCAATTCTTCTAACAATTCCTTTGTTATTCCAAAATCAATATCTTTAGGTTTAATAACCTTAATATCGATTTTTGTTAAAAGATAAAAATACCCTAGCCAAAGATCGATTAATCCATAGGTTTAATTAAAACCCTAAATTGACTTTTAGCTAAAGGTCACATACCTTAGTAAAAACAATTTGTACATAGACTTTCACAAACCCTAGTTGATCAAATTAATGGATTAAGAAATTGATTTTCTTGAGTTTATAAAACCTTTACAAAAATCGGCCAATACAAGGATTTTAATCAAAAAACTTGTATCGATTTCTTGCTCGCTAAGTTTATTACTAATTGTACTATATTTAGTTAGGATATCAAATACCTAATACTAATGCCAAAATCGATTTTCCTAGGGGCTTGTTAAACCCTAAAAACGATTTTGCGTGAGTCAATATAATACAATTAATAACAACTTTAAACAAGAAGAATTAACCGTAAGTTCTCGAGTTAAATAATTTAAACAATTAATTTATGAATCAATATATGATTTCGGTTATGGTGTTAAACACCATATACCTAAAATCGATCAACAAAGTTTCTGATAAACCTTGGAGCAATTTTGGTACAACCAAATTATACCATGTTTCGGATCAATCGCGAATAACTCATTTATACGCGTTGCTTAAATATTCAACAAACGATACGGTTCAATCCGATTAGTAAAGAAAGGTAGAATAAGAGAACAAAAATTAAAACTTAACAAAAAGAAGCATACAAAAAAACTAATCACAGATTAATTAGATAATTACATAGCTCTGATACCACTGTAGAGTTTTTAATAGAATTGTACGTTACAAAAAATTAATCTTTATTTACAATAAATACAATTAATATGCGGAAGCTTATAAAACATTTAATCACATTAAATAAACCCTTTAGCCAAGATCTATAATTTTCATAATAAAACATGTCATATAATTAATTACACCTAATTAAAAATTAAGAACGAATTCTTACAGTGAGTGCTCGGCAAGAACTTTAGTCTTTTACTCGTTGCCAAAGTACGAGTCAACTTATCTTGATCTTCACTTGAAACCTTGAAATCGACTACTACGGGATACGTTAGGTATCCACCTATGATTCACAATTGAATGGACGGTAGTATCCTAAGTGTGTACTAAATACCCAAACAAAGAACACGATCAAATCGTGAGACCAATAACCCTAAATAGGGTTGGCCGAAATTCGGCTTGGGTTCCTTGGGTGGGGCCGGCCGAAACTGTGACACCCGGTCAAAAAGGGCTAAAATTAGGGGCCAATTTAAACTTTTAAATCACGTATTACATACGTGTTAACACTTAAGCATTCAAGTATTATATATGTATATGTATATATATAAACCGAAACGATTATTTAAATAATCACGAATACCGAATTTAACAAAACGTAGAAACTCAAAATGAATTTGGTGAAAAACATTTTTTTTTTTAAACAAAGTATTATTATTAAGAATAATAACTATGTACTCCGTTTGAAATTTAAATACCTTTTTGATACTGAAAACTATCCGTACATTTTAAGCAAAACAAAGATATATTTTTATACCTCTTTAAAAGTATTTTTATAAAATACTTTGATTGAAAACGTATACGATTACATTTTTAGAAATTTATCATTCTGAAAGATTATACTACATAACGATCAGGTACGCGAACACGGGACGGAAAATACACACACACCTCAATAATTGAGGCCGGTGTATATACACCGACCCCAATTATTTCCCTCTCAAAAACACACTCTCGGCTCTCTCCTTTTCTCTCTTTCGGTTTCATTTCAACAACAACAACAAATCAAACCACAGCAACACCAACCTAATCATCATCTTCTTCTTCATAATCGGATCATCATCATCATCGTAGTACTCTTCATCTCCATTCACGGTTCAAATTTTACTAAGTAAGAACATTCATCAATTCCCGTTAATTTTATGTTTATAATACGTTATATTACATGTATTAGCTTTGTATTAAGTTGTTGTAAGCGGAAATAGGATTTAGAAATGGTTTTGTATGTTTTCTGCACGTACAGAGTCGAACCAGTTACGTGAATCCGGCGGATTCGGGTGAATCCGGCGGATTCCTGCCCAGAAAACATGAACACGGCGTATCCAATGGAATACGGTCGGATTCCCGTGGTTTGTCATGAATACGGTCGGATTCTTGGGAATCCGGCGTATTCCCTCTATTTTTCTGGAATACGGCGTATTCAAGGGAATACGGCGTATTCCCCACAAATGCCACCAATCCGGCGGATTCAAGGGAATCCGGCGGATTCCCCCTTTTTATTTCAGGATCCAACGAATCAATAAAATAGCCCTGCGAATTCTAGCTAAAACAGAACATGTAAATTTTATTATAACAGATTGGGCTCAAATTCGCTCGGTCATTCAAAAACAACCCAATGATCAAAGCTAAGTACCTTAGTCTTGTCAGTTTTAGGCCATCCGGAGTCGTTTAGGGGCCGAAAATGGCAGATTACTGTTTTCAGACTCATACCAAATTTTGTAAACTCAAACATAAACATTTAAACAATACATTGGATAATCCTTTTACTCATTAGAATCTCGCGTGTTTAGGACTCTAAGGGATTTCAAAGATTGTCTATTCCACGTCGGATATATTCATTTGCTCGGATTGACTCAGGTGAGTCTCACGGCCCCATTTTCACTGTTTACTGTTTTTAAATTCGGGGGAGATGCAACACAAATTGTTTTAGTGATCACAAGTTATTCGGTTAGTTAATTTAATTATTAACTTGTTCATTGTTTCGGTTATTATTGTCGGTATTGATTTTCATTGTACGGTATATGCACGAGTGTTTTAATTCGGTAAAAGTCCTCAACAGTGTATGGTTCATTAACTTAATAAGGCGCGATTACTAAAAGATAGTACTATCATGGGAGTGACGTCTCCGTCCGGGTTGCTAGCTACAACCAAGTTAAAAACGGGCATTTTAGTAATTGTTATGGGTGTGTCACCAAATCGGGAGGCAAAGATCGGGTTAGGCTTTGAATCATAGCTCAGTGCAATACAAATGTCATTATCGGTAAATCATTGTTCGGAAACCTTAATTGGTTTAATCATTGGTCGGTAGCCCTAATTGGTAAATCATGGTTCGGTACATTGTTATTCATTGATCGGTTTACACTGTTTAAATTATCGTCGGATAATCATGTTGATCACATCAATGTTTATTTAAACCTGTGAGATTCACCAGCTTTATAGCTGACCTTTTAGTGTTGTATTCTCAGGTACTCATCAACAGTAGGAATGGCCTACAGAATAAGCTAGCTATCACGAGTCGCATGCATCCATTTAGACATGAAGATTTTCTTGCATTATATTTTGTATAATGGTTATGTATTAAAATCTTCTGAAATCATTTTGCGAACTCACTACTATGTTTTAAACTTATGACTTAAACTTTGTATTTCTTTTGGAAAACTAATGTAATGTAATGTATTTCTAAAACGTCTCATTTAGAGTCGTTTGCTTGTACTTTGGTGTTTTGATATTTGATTAGTCATGCCCCAAAACAGTCGCTTCCGCAAAGCATGAAATTGGGGGTGTGACAGAAACCAAGAGGGAGAGGAGAGAAAGTTGTTAAGGTATTATCAACTAATAACCTAAACCCTAACCCTCTATTTATAGGTTTAATAAACTTGTTCAACAAGATAATCAAGTTTACACCTATAGTCCCTCTAATTTAATTACTTATTAAACTAATCCCAAAGTTATCAATTTACAATTGAAACCTTGTAGTTTAAATAATAATTAAAATAGTTAATTTATTTACAAAACAAATTATAAATAAATTATTTCAATAAATAATTACACTTAATTATATATACATTCGACCAATTTATTTATTTCACATAAATGAACGATATCAAATATCTATTTATAGCATTACACTACTTATTCGGTTGTGCTCATTGGTGTGACCCTGCGGTGTTCATTTGAAGCTGGATTTGACATTTATTATGTTAATATTAAGCACATAATCTTTCACGTGTTATGATTGGCTCTCAGGTTTCTACGACTAAATGGTTGTCATGGATTCCTAAAAGAGTTAATGTCTTTATTTGGCGTTTGTCTGCTAATCGACTCCCTACTAGAACAAACTTGGTGGATCGAGGGGTGGACATTGATTAAGTTATATGTCCTTTGTGCGAGGAGGTCCCTGAAGATTCTGGTCATTTGTTAACCTCATGTAGTCGGGTCATCCCTGTGTGGAGGAGTTTTCTTGACTGGTGGCATTCAGACGGGGAAATTCCAAATGGCCTTCAAAATGCGCTTAGCTCTGCTATCTTCGATTTTGGGTGTAAAATGGTGAATAAATTGTTTATGGGTGTTCGCTTTGTTGTTCTTTGGTTAATTTTGTGATGGCGAAATAAGGTTTTTAATTCCCACCAGATAAGCGAGTTTCAATTCTAAGGGAAGACCCTGTGGAATCTTTGGAAGGTGAACCACGAGAGAGCGGCTAGCTTCATTTCCTGATTTTCAGTGATGGTGTTTGTTTTGGTCAAAAATTACTAAAAGCAATTAAGTGATCAAAATTAGTTTGTGAGGTCAGGTGTAAAAATTACTCTCAAGATAATTACGTAGAAACACGATTATCTCTATTAGTAAGTAAATATTTTTGTGTTAAATACGTAGATCCTTGTTGAACAAACGTTTTAATATCAAAGCTCAAGAACAGATTGAGGATAATGTTATTTTCACAATGAAAAGATCAGTAATATGCAAGTTAAACAATGAAAATGTGAAATAAGTGCAATTAACGCGATATGAACTGTAAGTAAACAAATATGACACGATGATATATGAGGAAAGCCCTTGATCAAGGTTGATCGCCGTCACAAAACCTCGGGAAGGATCAAACGATCCTTTCCTTTGTTAATCTTATTAAAATGAAAGTAAATGATTACAAACTAAGAGCACAAGGATGATCGGCTAAGTGAATTTGTGTGTGATTTTAGCTAAGTGTTGATCGTGAACGAGAATGATAGCAGAGTGTGTGAGTGTTTATAGGTGAAAAATAGCAAGTATTCGTTAACCTAAATGATCATCCGAGCCTCGTTTAAATACTAAGAGCGTATAACAATATTTCCGAGATATCAGGGATCCTCCGAGGAATGATGAAGACCACCAACGTCTCTTTTGACTTCATTTTACACGTGCTGGCGACTTCGTCTTCATTAGATCGTACCAAAACCTTGCCACATAATCAGAAGCGTATCTCATTAACGCGTTCTTCATAAGACCTGGTCAATATTCAAAGAAAATAAACGTGTTATATAGTTCAAGATCCTTAACTAAGATAAGTCCAGGATCCTGAGCTATGTGTACTCCGAGATTGATCATAGGATCCTTAAATAAATATCTTCCCGGTCCAGAATCCTGCATAATTGTGTTAGATAAATATATCCTGAATAGGATCTTGCAAGATAAATAATAACAATATATCCAGGATCCTTACCTGTATCCGCGATCCTGAAAACAGACTTACAAACCATCATTATCCTGAGATATGAATATAAAATATAAACGACTATCATACCTGCAAGGTATCCATATGATGCTAATTAGGATCCTGTAAAGGTTAGTGAAAATCTACCCACAACAATTTCCCCCGAAGTTATAACGTTTTTCAGGATCCTTAAACGTTATAACTTCTCAAGATAACTGCTCAAAGCGTGTTAGGTAGATGTATCGGTTATCGTGCCTAAGGGTTTATATTCATTTTGACACCCGAATCCTTTTATCCATCTTCTCTCTGCCGCTAACCGCCACCAATTTGCAAGTAACAATTTTTATTCTCCCTTTTTCCGTTGAATTCGTACCTGATCGTTTTGTTCATCATGTCTTTAATTCCTTTTAAAAACGGAGATAATCATCCGACATATGAGACTCAGGGTTTAGTTCTGAACCCCGAACCTTGTTCTTTTAACGATTCCGATATTGAGCTACTGAGATCCATAGATTCATTTCCCCCAAATACCATTTTCAAAGCTTTCGACCCTTTATGCCCACCGGACCTTTCTTCCGACAAATGGGTTTGCTTCCCAGAATACCCCTTTTTAGTAGGTCTTAGGTATCCTTTTCCGCCTTTGATTACCGAATTTTTCACCATTACTAAGCTTTGCTACATCCAAGCTATGCCTATGGTTTGGCGTACTCTCTCTGTAATTCAGACCGTAATCGATTCTCACACCATAGATTTAGGATCTCCTGAATTAGCCGAAACCTATCATCTCAGAACTCACGGTTCACATTACTTTCTACTCAAAGTCAAACCCCATCGCAGTCATTTGGTCTTACGAACCAAACAAAACGACTTAAATTGGAGAAGTAGATTCTTTTTTGTTGATCGTAACTCCTTATCCAACAACGATGTCTATGATCCTGCCAACCTTGATTCTGAAATTGCCAAGGTAACAAAACCCCTTATTTAACTTGCTTTTCATTTTGAAAATTACTCCACTTATATATTAATTTCGTGCAGACCATCGAGCATCTCTCAAAGTGCTGCAGGGAAAAAGCTAGTGCATTCAATGACTTATGCAAACTGTCTACGGTCGTGAAAAATGCACATGACAAAGATGCTGCCGAACTTGTCAAGTTGAAGAAGGAAGTCAAGGATCTCAAAGCTTATATCATGAAGACGTCTGTTGAAGCTGATGCCAAGAATGAAGAGATGAAGAAGGAGTTGACAGCCAAAATAAAGAGAGATGCCACCATTGCAATCTTTGAAGCCCGGATAAAAATGGCTACCGAAGCTTCCAATCATGGCTCGGATATTTCATTGTGGCCAGTGGATACTTGGAAGATTAAACTTGCCAAAGCCAAGGGCGAGGATCCAGAGATCACTGCTGTACCAGCATCTGAAACTCCAAAAGCTGCAGGGATCTCATCTGTTGACCTCCAAGATCAAGGAGAGGCAAAC
Source organism: Helichrysum umbraculigerum (assembly GCA_949592205.1). Lineage (NCBI taxonomy): Eukaryota > Viridiplantae > Streptophyta > Magnoliopsida > Asterales > Asteraceae > Helichrysum > Helichrysum umbraculigerum. The sequence goes on along the minus strand of CATIUR010000004.1, from coordinate 139,852,559 downwards.
ATGGACACACTGGCATCAGTTTCAGAAGTTCTTCAAGGCTTGACATCAATAGGAGAAGGCAACACATTGGGCGAGGAAGGCAAGTGAATAGCCGGAGCCCAATCTTTATTTTATCATACCCCATATTTTATGGTTTGTGGTGTGAACAAAACAATTAATTTTGGGATGAGATTGACCTGGCATGGTCAATCATGGTGGTTTTAAGTGGTTCATGTTGGCCACAGAACAATTTCTATTTTCTGCACTTTTTGAACTCTAATCTTTGGATTGTAGAGTCCTTAGATCTTCTGCTGTTAATAATATCATGATATTATATATGCCTTCTGTCTTCAGGATACTGAGAAAATTCCCTCAGTATGTATACCTGTTTGATATTTGTTAAGAATCAGGATCCTGAGGAGATTCCCTCAGAATACATCCAGGATAATGAGAAGATTTTCTCAACATTATAAGCTTCAAAGATCCTTAACTGGATCTGAGATAATGACGGGATAGGGATCCTCAGATTCAAGGATCCTTAACCGTATTTCATATAAACTGGAATTTAGGATCCTGAGACTTCAAGATCCTAAAATAAACTGTTGATAATGAGGAACTCCCAACGAGTAATTCCTGTAACATATAAATGTTAATAATTCGTCACATAATTGTGAAAACAATTTGTTTTTTGAAAAATGTTGTGATCTTAAAAAGATTTTGCGATCCTTAGATCAAAACAGCTTTTGATAATCATGAAAACATTAGAGCTAATAAAGTTATTTATTAGGCTTAACCAATAAAAATTTTGATAATGTGAATATATTATAACCATTGGATAGTTTATGAAAACTATAAAAGTGACATGTAAATGCCAAACCATTAGGTAATGTGAAAACATTACAAACCGTTTGATTCTTGGGCTACGCCATTTGAGACATGAAAATGCCTAACCAATTGGTAATGTGAAAACATTACAAACCTTAGAGTGACGTGAAAATGACACAAACCTTAGATCGATACGTATAGTGCACATCAGTATCGACATTCGTTAGCATTTGATCTATAGGCCAACGGAAATGAAGTTGTCGGGTACCAGAGGCATCACCGATTCCCTAACCATGGCACTATAATCAAACATCGTGCGCACCCAGCGAGGTGTCAAAACCCTTTTCTTAGAGAGGTGTTTATCCGTACGGAAACCTCTAAACCTTAGAGAATCGCTGGGATCCTTAACCGAGGAGAGGTGGCCAACCCCTAATCTTCATTCCATGATCCTTAAGTATATGAACTACAACAAATACAAAATCTTGGGTAAAGGTGGGTGTTAGTTTGCCTAACACCCCTCCGATGCTTAAGTCAGTAGGGTATTCAATGAGAATAATAATCTCAATTAACTTTCCACATATATATAATTATAATACACACATACATATATAGTAAAAAGTATAAAAATCAATGAAAAGTTAAGGATCACAGGAGTACCTTTTATGTCGAATAAAAACATTCAACTTACATATGATAGAGCTTCAAATGAATGGCATTCCAGGATCTCGGAAGTAATTCACCATCCATATTGGCCAACCAATATGCCCCCTTTCCAGCATCCGAATCTATTAAATATGGACCTTCCCATTTTGGCGCTAGCTTTCCTTCTGCAGGATTCTTAGTATTTTGAAATACTTTCCTTAATACCAAATCTCCTACTCGAAACCTTCTTATCCTGACATTCTTGTTGTAGGATCTTGAAATTCTCTGTTGGTATGCTGCAATCCTGAATTTAGCACGATCCCTTAATTCATCCACAGTGTCCAGATCCTGAATCAACGCTTCCTTGTTTGCTTCAAAGGTCTACATCCGGGATCTTGCCGTTGGGATTATCATCTCTGTTGGGATCATAGCTTCGGATCCAAACACCAAAGCAAAAGGAGTTTGCTTAGTTGCCTCCTTTTCAGTGGTCCTATCAGCCCATAAAACAAAAGGCAATTCTTCAGCCCATCTTCCTTTCTTAGCATCCAGCCTCTTCTTCAGATTGTTGATTATAATTTTATTGCTAGATTCCGCTTGTTCATTGGCTTGAGGATGGACTGGAGTTAAAGTTATCATCTTGATTCCCCAACTTTCACAAAACTTAGTTGTTCTTTTTCCAATAAATTGAGATCCATTGTCACACACTATTTCTGCCGGGATCCCAAACCTTGTAAGGATATTTCTCTTGATGAATGAGATAACATCTTTCTCCTTTACTTGAACAAATGCTTCAGCTTCAATCCATTTTGAAAAATAATCCGTCATCGTAAGCATAAACACTTTTCCTCCTGGAGCAACTGGTAGTTTTCCAACAATATCCATTCCCCATTTCATAAACGGCCACGGTGAGATAATCGGATGCATCGGTTCTGCTGGTTGATGATGGATGTTTCCGTGTCTTTGACAAGCATCACATTTGCGAGCAAAATCCATGGAATCCTTCTTCATAGTGGGCCAGAAGTATCCTGTCCTTAAAACTTTCGAAAATAATGTTCTGCCCCCAGAATGATTCCCACAATCGCCTTCATGTATATCCTTGAGAACCGCTTTTGCTTCAGGATCCTCAAGGCATCACAATAATGGTCCTGCAAGTGATTTTTTATACAATATACCATTTTCAATAGTAAAACGGGATACCTTTAACCTGAAGGCTTTAGGATTATTTTCATCCTTAGGGATCACATCATGTTGTATATATTCCACGATCGGCTGCATCCATGATCCTGACTTGCCCCCAGAACCTGATGCATTCGATTTGTCTCCAGGCTGAGGATCCTCAATGTCACACACTTGTTCTTCATTGTGATCCTTATCAGCGATGGCAGGCGCTGAAATATGGATAATTGGTATTTTGACATCCGGTGGGATCCTTAGACTTGATCCTAGATTAGCCAAAGCATCCGCTTCAGTGTTGTCCTCTCGTGGTACCTGTTGAATGTCGAAGATCTCGAAGCTACCTGCAAGATCCTTAACAATCTCCAAATACGCAGCTAATCTATCTACTTTTACAGTATAAGATCCATTATAGTGATTAGCAATTAATAATGAATCAACATACACATTTAAGTATTTTATTCCAATATCCTTAGCTAATTGTAATCCCGCAATTAATGCTTCATACTCTGCCTCATTATTTGTAGCTTGAAATTCACATCTTATGGCCTGAGGCATGATATCACCTTGAGGTGATTTTAATACAATTCCTAATCCAGTCCCTTTTACATTAGAGGCACCATCAGTATACAATGTCCATCTTTCACTTATTTGATTTAGTTCTTGCACTTCTAAATCTACTTCATTTTGGAGATCACTAGTAAAGTCAGCAATAAAATCCGCTAAAGCTTGAGATTTAATTGCATTCCTAGGTTCGTAAATTAAATTATAAGCACTTAATTTTACAGACCATTTAGCCAATCGTCCTGACATTTCTGGTTTCCTCAAAACGTTTTTAATAGGATAATTGGTTCTTACATGTATCGGGTGTGTCTCAAAATAATGCCTAAGTTTAGTTGATGCCATGACTAATGCAAGTATAAGTTTTTCGAGATGAGAATACCTGGTTTCAGCATCTAACAGGCTTTTACTTACATAGTAAACAGGATGTTGTTGCCCTTCATGATCCTTCACCAGCACCGCACTCACAGCATTTCGGGATACCGACAAATAGAGAAACAGTGGTTCGCCAATCTCAGTCTTCATCAACAAAGGAGCTGATGACAAATATTCCTTCAATTCTCGAAATGCAGCTTCATGCCTTTCTCCCCACTCAAATTTTTTATTCTTTTTGAGGATATCATAGAATTCCTTGCATCTGTCTGAGGATCTTGAAATAAAACGGTTCAGAGCTGCTATCCTTCCTGTCAACCTTTGTATATCCTTTGGACTTGATGGAGACTTTAAGTTCAGAATAGCTTTGATCTGTTCTGGGCTAGCTTCTATCCCTCTCTTGGTCACCATATATCCCAAGAATTTTCCTGCCCCCACTCCAAAGTGGCATTTAGCAGGATTGAGCTTCATATTATACTGATCTAGAATGTCAAAGGCCACCTTAAGATCCTGAAGATGATCCTCAATTTTCTTTGACTTTACTACCATGTCGTCGATGTATACTTCCATTGTGCTTCCCAATTGGTCTTTGAACATCATGTTGACTAGCCTTTGGTATGTTGCACCTGCATTTTTAAGACCAAAAGGCATAGCAATATAACAATAAATACCTGTGGGGGTTATGAAGGCTGTGTCTTCCTGGTCTGAAGGTTCCATCTGAATTTGTTGAAATCCTGAAGAAGCATCCATAAAAGTTAGGATCTCATGCCCAGCCGTAGCATCCACCATTGAATCTATATGGGGCAATGGAAAAGGATCCTTCGGGCAGGCTTTGTTGAGATCCGTATAGTCCACACACACTTTCCATTTCCCATTCTTCTTTTGTATCACCACCACGTTTGCCAACCATCTTGGAAACTTTACTTCCCTTATCATGCCAGCAGCAAGTAGTCTTTCAACATCAGCCTGGATAATAGCATTCCTTTCCGGCGCAAATTTTCTTCTCTTTTGTTGAACTGGCCTGAAACTATTATCAATTCCAAGTTTATGAGTTATGATATCCTTAGATATACCTATCATATCCTCTGGCTTCCAGGCAAAAGTCGATTTCCTTTGATTCAAGAACTTCATCAGATCCAGTTCAAGATCCTCTGGGACCCTTGATCCTATAAACACCTTTTCTTCAGGATCCTTCGAGCTCAGCGGCACTTCTTTGACGTCCTGCTCCTTTATATCCAGGACATCCCATGCCTTGTTCTTTAATTGCTATGGTGACGGAGGCTTGGCAGTAGATTTCATCGACGTTGTATAACAATCCTTTGCTTCTTGTTGGTCACTGCTGATCTTGACCACCCCCCATGGGGTTGGTAATTTGACGCATTGATGGTACGTTGAGGGTACCGCTTTCATATCATGCAACCATGGTCTTCCCAGTATAATGTTATAGCTCAACAAGCAATCCATAACACAGAACTTTTGAACAGAGTTCACCCCTTCGATGTAGATCGGCAATTTTATATCACCAACTGTATTTTTTGCTTCTCCGCTGAATCCTACCAATACGGTGGATCTCGAAGTGATTTCTGATTCTGGGATACCCATCCTTTTCAAAGTCTCTAGACGAATGATGTTGACTGAGCTTCCTCCATCGATCAGGATCCTTCGCACAAAGTGATTGGCAACATAAAGAGTAATAACCAAACCATCATAGTGAGGATCCTGAACATCTTGCAAATCATCCTCATCAAATGCTATGTCCTTCTCGTCTATCTTCATGGAAGTCCTTGTAGGTTTATATGGCTTTTCTGACTTTGATTCCCTTGCGTGCCTCTTCGCTGCAGAATAAGAAGTGCCACATATATCAGAGCCACCAGAAATAAAATTGATTACCTTGGCGTCCGAAGGTGGGGATCCTGCTCTAGTTGGGATCCTGCGATTATCCTGAGACTCAGGATCCTGAACTCTGTCATGATCCTTCGCGTGATCCTTCTTTTTCCCAAGCAGATCCTTCAAGTATCCTTTGTTGAGAAGATGACTGATTTCTTTCCGGAGAGCTATGCAATTCTCAGTTGTGTGGCCGAAATCTTCATGATAGGCACACCATTTTGATTTATCCTTCCACGCATATGACTTGTCATTCTTCTTTGGCCATCTTGCCTTGTCTCCAAGATCCTGCATGGCACACAATATATCTGCTGTGTCTACAGAAAAATTATAATCAGTTATTTTAGGATATTCTTCGTCATCTTCGTCAACAGCATTCACACGACGATCCTCATTTCTGGTATATGGTTTGTTCCGGTTTGATCTGAATGAGGACGAGTCTGACTTCCTGTTAGGTCTATCGTATGCTGATTGAGTATCCACCCTCTTCTGTATCATTGCATCTTCTTCCAATCTAATAAACCTCAAAGCCCTGTTTCTAACTTCATCGAGGTTCCTGCAAGGATTCATAACAAGATCCTCATAAAATGGGGAATCCCTTTTGATTCCCATTTTAAAGGCTTGTACGGCAGTAGGCATGTCCAAGTTAGGTATGTTCAAGGATTCTCTCCCGAATCTCCCTACAAAATCTCGAAGAGACTCGTTAGCTTTTTGGACAATTCTATATAGATCAGTTGTTAATTTTTCAAATGTTCTGCTGCAAGAGAATTGATTATTAAATAAATTAACCAAATGAGCAAATGAAGTAATAGAGTAAGGAGGAACGTTCAATAGCCATTTTAGTGCGGATCCTGTAAGAGTAGAACCAAAGCCCTTGCATAAACATGCTTCTTTAAGATCAGAAGGAATTGGAAAGATTTCCATCCTCTCCCTGTATTGTGCAATGTGCTCCTCAGGATCCGTGGTCCCATCATACAACTTCATATTGGGCGTTTGAAATCTCTTAGGGATCTCGGCATCACAAATAGGTGGCACAAATCTCGAGATCCTGTGCGCCGTTGGTGCAACTTCTGGAATTGGTTGTACAACTCCATGGACGCTTGATATCATATCCTTCAATTTCTGTATCTCTCTCGCCATCATAGGATTGACTCCAGGATCCTGAAAATTGTTAGTCCCAACAGTATTATTATTAGAGGTAAAATTATTGAACATATTATCACCGTCAGGAGTCCTATATGAGGATCCTGGATTAGATTGTTGAGCCCTTGATGTAGAAACTCCTGTAGCAAATATCAGATCTGGGATCCTAGTGCTCCCCTGCATAGATATGAAATCTCCTTGGTGTTCCGCTGATGGAGGAGTGCCAAAATCAAGGATCCTGCTTCGGATAGGAGTAGTAACTTGAGAAATCGGAACATTGCTCCTAGTTCTCATGTCCTCCACATCTTTTCTCAGGATTTCGTTGCTTCTATCCACTCATTGAAGCTGCTCTTTTACCTGCGTAAACATAGACACAATATCCCGGTTAGAAATCATAACAGGGTCTGGATCCGATAAGAATCCAGCCCCCGAAGATGTGGATCCAGCCGACGGTAGCCTTGCATAGACATTTTGCGGCTGTTGCTGAGATGAAGTGAGAGGTGGAGCAGGAGGGAGAGTGGTTCTAGCAGAAGATGATGATGGCATGGTAGATGATGTAGATCGTCCTTGGCTCGACATTTTCGACAAAAATATTTGAAAAAGATGACTCAACAGGGATTTTAACAAAAGCTTGATCAAGAAAAACACCAATTGCCCCACGGTGGACGCCAAATTGTTTTGGTCAAAAATTACTAAAAGAAATTAAGTGATCAAAATTAGTTTGTGAGGTCAGGTGTAAAAATTACTCTCAAGATAATTACGTAGAAACACGATTATCTCTATTAGTAAGTAAATATTTTTGTGTTAAATACGTAGATCCTTGTTAAACAAACGTTTTAATATCAAAGCTCAAGAACAGATTGAGGATAATGTTATTTTCACAATGAAAAGATCAGTAATATGCAAGTTAAACAATGAAAATGTGAAATAAGTGCAATTAACGCGATATGAACTGTAAGTAAACAAAAATGACACGATGATATACGAGGAAAGCCCTTGATCAAGGTTGATCGCCGGCACAAAACCTCGGGAAGGATCAAACGATCCTTGCCTTTGTTAATCTTATTAAAATGAAAGTAAATGATTACAAACTAAGAGCGCAAGGATGATCGGCTAAGTGAATTTGTGTGTGATTTTAGCTAAGTGTTGATCGTAAACGAGAATGATATCAGAGTGTGTGAGTGTTTATAGGTGAAAAATAGCAAGTATTCGTTAACCTAAATGATCATCCGAGCCTCGTTTAAATACTAAGAGCGTATAACAATATTTCCGAGATATCAGGGATCCTCCGAGGAGTGATGAAGACCACCAACGTCTCTTTTGACTTCATTTTACACGTGCTGGCGACTTCGTCTTCATTAGATCGTACCAAAACCTTGCCACATAATCAGGAGCGTATCTCATTAACGCGTTCTTCATAAGACCTGGTCAATATTCAAAGAAAATAAACGTGTTATATAGTTCAAGATCCTTAACTAAGATAAGTCCAGGATCCTGAGCTATGTGTACTCCGAGATTGATCATAGGATCCTTAAATAAATATCTTCCCGGTCCAGAATCCTGCATAATTGTGTTAGATAAATATATCCTGAATAGGATCTTGCAAGATAAATAATAACAATATATCCAGGATCCTTACCTGTATCCGCGATCCTGAAAACAGACTTACAAACCATCATTATCCTGAGATATGAATATAAAATATAAACGACTTTCATACCTGCAAGGTATCCATATGATGCTGATTAGGATCCTGTAAAGGTTAGTGAAAATCTACCCACAACAGTGTTTGTGTTGGGTTTTCTATTCCCTAACTAGATTAATATAGGGTTAATAGACAATTTCGTTACTGTACTTTCCGAAAAAGTTCAATTTAGTTACCGAACTTTTATTTGGTTCAATTGAATTACTGAACTTACAAAACCGGTTTACAAGTGTAAAATACTCGTTTTTTATTCCAAAAAAATGAAAGTTCGATAACGAAATTGAACATTTTCGTAAACTACAGTAACTAATATGTGTATGATTAGAAACTTGAGTAACAATTTGATCAATTATTTAAATGTTCAGTAATTCAATTGAACCAAATAAAAGTTCGGTAACTAAATTGAACTTTTTCGGAAAGTACAGTAACGAAATTGTCTATTAACCCATTAATATATACGCAGCGGAATTATAACAAAATTAATCTAAGGCAATTAGGAAACTAAACCCTAAGGGATCTTAACTTGAATAAATAAAAGCAATAAAATAAACAAGATAAATAAGAAATTACTAACCTTTGAGAAAACAATTTCTCACGCATAGACCACCTTGCAGAACCTTCGTAAGTTGGAGGCGAGTGCCAAACTAGAACACTTCTAATGCTTCACACCTACGAACAAAGAGAAATTCCCAAGTCTCCTAAAGTCACGACTCTTGGTCGCAAAACTCTTACAAGGAGCAGGAGTAAGAAAGAGAGAAAAGTACAAGGAAAACCTAAGGGGTAGGCCCCTATTTATAGGGGAGGAGGAACCCTTAGGGTTTTACCTCTGGCCGATGTGGGACAATCTGATTTTCAATCCATACGGCGTATGGATGAAAGATTCCAGAACATTCTGACACCCGTCCACCGCCTTACAAACCCTAGCATCCATACGGCGTATTGAAATTCCATTTGGCGTATGGATGGATTTTCCAGAATTTCCATTTCTTTTAGTTTCTAATTAATTTCCAATTAATAAACTAAATATAATATTAATTTCAATTAATATTATTTCTCATTTATTTCTCTTACTGTTCATTGAGGGCGACTCAAAAAGGATTCCACTTTTAATGATGTACTTACCAATTAGTTATGATATTGGACACTATTCCAACAGTTTCCCACTTGGACAATTCATCAACTATTATTGGTCTAAGCGTATCCATTAACCAAGCAGAGAGTGCCATCCAACGCAACTGCCAAACTCTGATTCTTATCTTAGAGTTAGCCCTTTAGATAAGTGATCAACTACCCCTTTGTTCTACTGATATCGTATGAATCGAGACATAGATTTTAATCAATCTCAAGATTCATAATTAGTTTTTCTGATTTCCGATTACATTGACTTTATGAGACTATTGAACCATCAACTTAGTCTCGGCCAGGCCTAGCACTTTAGAGACAATTTTAATCATCAGAGGGCCCAAGATATCGCTTTTCCCATTTAGGCGAAAAGGAACAAATAAATTTTGACTACATAGCACTAGTCAACTCATCATGTCATACCTAGCATACTGTTGGCGCCCGAACAGGTCGGTGTCGTTAACGATGACTATTCGGGCACCAGCAGCGGGTTTTAAATTTATAAGGCTGGGGCCTAGGGTTACTATTATTGCTAATCTAAGGGCTAGCAAGGATAAGTATGACCTAGGATCGTTCTTCAAAGCGCGACGAATTGAGACTAGGGGAACTTAGAGACTTTTATGAATTTAGCTAGGGTGGAAGGGAGTTGATTTGGATTTTGGGTTTTCTATTCTAAGGTTAAACTAAATTAAATCAGAAATGGATATGGAGGTTACTTCGGGCGTTCAGCAGTTAAAAGCGATTGTCTACTATGAAGTGGTTTAGGTGATATTAAAATGTGAAGAGTTCTAATGATGATAGGTTCATAAGTTAATGTGAGTTATTGCTACAATCCTACTATCGGGCTAACGCGGAGGTGTCCACAATTAGGCAATTAGAATGTCACGTGGGTTGCAGAATATATTAAAGCATACACCGAAAGTTCTCTCAAATGCATGTCCATATTATCTGACAGTTAATCTCGAATCCTATTCCCCAATCTCGGTCATCATAGACGTCCGAATCATGGCACAGTTTGTTGAATAAACAATCTTGTAAACAGGTTTTACCCTTGTTGGGATAAGTTGGAAGAACTGGTCTAAGCGGTCAGATAAGATGTCATCACTTATTCGTATGAATTATCAACATTATTCAAGTATGCAGCAAGATAGGGATGGTTTATATTACAAATAGAAACTTAAATAATACGTTTGTTTAATTGATCCATAACACAACTACCTTCGGTCGTTCTCGACTTCCATACGTTTGTACTTTGCCATAAGCATTTCCAGTACTATATCGAAGAACAGTTGAATAGGGGCCGTCGTATTATTTCACAACAATTAAGGCTAGGTGTATTTTACTAGTACGATAATCCTAAGGCAACAATCAAACAAGAACATGCAATAAGACAATCAAGACAATAGTTAAACCTAAGCATTCAAATGTATTAATTAAATCGAGGATATTCCGAAAGTTGTCTCGAAAATACCGTCTGTCTGAATTAAATCTTAATCTACCTCTATTCCCATATTCCGTGTCTCTTAGATCCTAATTTGGCCTAGAGAACACCGGCCATGCCGAGCTCAATGATTCAATCAAACATAGTATAACTAAGTGACCAGTACCCTATGAGTTAGCTACGTTCATTTTTGGATAAGGTTTTAGTCACAACATGAGTTGGGCAGATAAACAATAAAGATTCAATTCCTACATCTATTCATGATATAAAGCGCCCGTAATCTCATAGCATACATTATAATCACATATTTAAATCTTTCCTAAACTACTATCATAGCAGACAATTGAGTTATTTAGCAAATCATGGCAATTCTAGCATACATATTTAATTTTATTAAGGAAAGAAAGAACATGATTAAATATGAAAGATAGATTAAAACCTGATAAAGAAATACAATAACTCGTAGCTACAAATGCGTCCCGGAGCACCTCCGTACAAATCTTCCTTGACTAGTTAATTAGCTAGTCTAATTAACCAAGGAAGTATTACAATAAAGAAAGAAAAGAATGGATGGTGAGAAAGTATGAAATATGCTAGAAAGAGTGCATATGTTGGTGTGTGTTTCAAATGAACCCAAACACCCCTTTTATAGGTGAGATTTGGCTCATTTTAGCATCATGAAGCCTTGAGGTGCATGTTAGAAAGACTAGCTAAAAGTGGATCGTACAACGCGAAAAGTGACCGCACCGGGTACTGTACAACGCGAAAAGTGACCGCACCAGGTACCAAAACTTGCCAAAAACGGAAACCGGGACGGGGGAAGGGTAGCCGGCGGCGGCTGGTGGCCGGCGGCGGTGGGCCCCACCCCCCGTTGCGCAATCTTTTGCTTCGTTTCTTGATTCGTGCGTGTTTTCTTTGTTATACGTCCGTTTGAGTTGATTCTTTTTTTGTTGGATTCGTAATTCAAAAACGAAGATTTTGACATAGGATATGCCTGAAAATGAGGTCCATAGCTCCAGATATTGCGTACGGATCATTTGGATCTTCTGGCGGGCGCGAAATCTTCATTCTTTGCTCGTTTTGGTTGATTCTTCTTCTGTTAGATTCGTATTTTGAAAACGAACATCTTGAAAATAATGGATATTGATGGGGGGCATTTTGGTCTTGAAATCTCGATTTTGTGCCTTGAATCTTCGAACGTGTGTGGAATCTTCATTTTACATCCGTTTTGCTTGATTTTTCTCGTGCAACCTTGTTTTAATCATCTTGATCTTGGCATAATATCAATGATTTGTGCTATATTTGAGTTATAATGCCAAGAATCGTTCCAGAATGAGAGAGATATCGGCAGTAAAAACATGACTTTTTACGCGATATCAAGTATCCCACACTTAGAATTTTGCTTGTCCTCAAGCAAACCCTCAGCAAATTGTGAAAAATTGAATGGGTGTCTTCAGATTCCGGAGAACTTTGATTCCTGCAGGTTTGGTAGAAAGATTTTGGACAAGGTTCCATTCCTTGATGTTCCCCCAAACTTTTGGTTCTAACAAGCTTTCTTCTAAATCTACACATGACTGGGGCCCTCACAGGTGGTCACTCGGTTCACTCAAGTGTATAAGGGTTCCTAGCTTCTAATTCACTCAGGGACCAGTTATGTAGCTCTTCCGTTGTCTTAAGCTTGATCGAAAATCAAATCTATAATACCTAAATGAGGACGGTGCTAATTATCCTAGACATTCGCGAGAAGGTGAAGATGGTGTATGGTAAAAGGGTTTTGGTGTAGGTGGTTCAATTTGGGAGTTTAATATAGCCTAAGAGTGACGACTTGCCTTTGACGTTTTAGATGATACCTCTCTTTGAGAGCCTTCTTTCCATGACTTTTTCTTTTCTAAAGAACCTTTCCCTTGGTTTTAAATGATCCTTGGGTTTTTCAGTTCTTCAATTTTCCTGGCAGCTTTATCTGTGCTTTCTCTGGAGTCCTTTCGTGAATGATATTCTTTTTCCTTTTTGGGATTCCTTCTAGAGTTTTGTTTCTTGCAGTAATTTTTGCTTACCCAATAGAAGCTTCAGCTATGTAAAGACAGGATTGAGATTTTGAAGTGAGTATTTGAAATGAAAAAGCTAGGGCTCAACAAGTTTTCTAATTGATCTTCAATGCCGAAGACTGGCACTGGTAAGGTCAGGCTTGAAAATAGGGGTTTTATAAGAGGATTTAATCTTAGGGAATGTCAAGATCCTCTAATTGCACCTTCGTCACGTATGACGCTCATTTTTGTAACTTTGAAATGTATTCTCTGAACAAGTTTTAACTCGAGAAGGCATACACAACGGCACACTCACAAACGAAAGAGTGCAGCATTAAATGTGAATGCTTTTATATGGCTCAAGATTCCTCACTCATTTTTGGTGGTTTTGTGCCTAGTCATGTGATTGCTTGTTTGAAACTTAGTTCGAAGGTTGTCAAAGAGTTTTGCCCGTCGTGGTCGATTTGCCAAACTTTTTGAATCTTTGTTGACCGAAAATTTTGAAAATTTTGCTGAAAATATGAGTTTTGCTAAGAAGTGTGATCAAAAGTTTATGTTGTTTATGTTGCAATACAGTAGTGAATACTACTGCTATCCCACACTTAAAGAGAACATTGTCTCTAATATTCTACCTCTAAGTTTGTCAATCCCACACTTAGAGTTTTACTTAAAGAGGCACTTCCTTGTGATGCGTGTGATGCCACTGGATTAATGGACCAGGTTCAAATGTATGTGAATTTGCTGGAGATGGACCAGGCTCATTAAGAATGAACTTGTTCCGCAAATTCTATTTTCAATTCTGCATAGTACACAACCTTCATAAGACACAAATGTTAATACGAGTTAATACTAAGCATAAATAATAATAATAACTAGAAGTAGCTAATCCGTGTCAGCATAGAGCGCCTCCCAGTCGGTGAAGTCATCATCCATAAAGATCGTGTTTTCCACGATCGATGTAGGGGATGCTGACTCCTCGATGGTATAGACAGAAGATGCAGCACCATCCTCTGGATCCTGGATCCAAGCGTCCAGTGCAGTAGTCTCCTCCTCTAGTGGGACCATAAAAGTGGGGTGGTCCTGCGCAGTCAAGCTCCAAGATGGGAATAAATCCCATGGTGGAATGTGCGGAGCGGGATCAGGTCCCATCTGAAAGGGGCACACTGGTGTAGAGGTAAAGCCTAAAGCAGTGTGGATTTCAGAGATGGCGGTGTGCTGGACCTCAAGGGCTCTCAGTATAGACCAAGTGACAGCAGGGTCTGCAGTAGTAACCCCATGCTCAAAGATGGGTACTCTGGAGGTCCCTGCGGTCTGTCCTGCTGGTCGGTGAGGTGAGGGTAACCTGGCCTGGATGGGACGTAACAGGAATGACTCCTGAACGTACACCTCCACCAAGTCTGCCGAGATCTCATCCAAACTAGGAGGTGGTGACTGGGATCCTCTGCCAGTCCTCATGCTACTACCCGATGATGAACTCCGGGAGTGATACATGGTACGCGAGCGTCTCTGTCTGGGGGCTCGTGCTCTGTCTGACTGCGAACTCATCCTGAAAAATATGAAAGGTTAATGGTCTAAGATCATTAGTCCTTTATGAGGTACTGCATAGAAAATTGGATTAGCTTAAACACAATAGAAAAATAAAATTAATGCTGAAAACATAAGATAGGCTTGGGGTGCCTCCCAAGAGCGCTTTGTTTATTGAGTCTCGTAGCTTGACTTTTTGATGACTACTAATATATTAAGATGATTCGTAGTTGTAGACTTCCTCAGTTGAGGGAAAGTCTTCTACGTAGTGTTTTAGTCGGTGACCGTTTACTTTGAAATTTCTGTCTGGGGCCTCGAGTTCTATGGCACCATAAGGAAATACTTTAGAGATTGTAAAAGGGCCGCTCCACCTTGTTTTGAACTTACCAGAAAACTTTTTAAATCGGGAGTTAAAGAGTAGAACTTTATCACCTTGATTGAAGCGTGTGGGGCGGAGCTTGGAATCGTGAAACAGTTTGGTTCTTTCCTTAAATTTGTAGGAACTTTCGTAGGCTTGATCCCGTAGTTCCGCTAGTTCATTCAGTTGCATTCTCCGGTGTGTTCCTGTTATCGTTGGATTTAAACTACAGTTCTTCAGTGCCCAGTAAGCTTTGTATTCGAGTTCGATCGGGAGATGACATGCTTTACCATACACGAGCCTATAGGGAGTTGTTCCTAAGGGTGTTTTGTAGGCTGTCCGGAATGCCCATAAAGCATCATCTAGCTTATCTACCCATCTTTCCTTGTGTTGACCTACTGTTCGTTCCAAGATTCTTTTTAGTGCTCGGTTTGTAATTTCTGCTTGCCCATTCGTTTGTGGGTGGTAGGCCGTAGAGGTTTTGTGAGTAACACCATACTGTTGCAATAATTTCATAAACTGAGTATCGCAAAAGTGCGTGCCTCGATCACTGATGATCGCCCAAGGTGTTCTAAACCGACAGAACAGCTGTTTTAAGAACTTGGTTACTACTCTTGAGTCATTTGTTGGGAAGGCTTGAGCTTCTGCCCATCTCGACACGTAATCGACAGCTACTAGAATGTATTCTTTTCCGTAAGATTTCGGAAATGGTCCCATGAAATCTAATCCCCATATATCGAATATTTCACATGCTTGGATATTCGTTAACGGCATTTCGTTACGCGTTGTGATATTTCCAAACCTTTGGCAAATATCGCAGCGTTTCACCAAGTCTTGTGCGTCTCTGAAAATGGTTGGCCAATAGAATCCTGAGTCGTATACTTTCTTTGCTGTCAAATTGGCTGCGTGATGTCCTCCGGTGGGTCCGTGATGGCTTTGATGGAGGATGTGCTCGGCTTCCTTTCCGTCGACACATCTTCTTATAATCTGGTCAGGACAGACTTTAAATAAATATGGATCATCCCAAAAGTAGTGCTTAACATTGCGGAAGAACCTTTGTCTCTGCGATGATGGCATTCCTTTTCTTGCGATTCCTCCTACTACGAAATTGGCTATGTCTGCAAACCAAGGATTATCCGTAAATTGGGATCCTTGTAATTGTCCTCCTAAACTCATTAACTGCTCTTCTGGAAATCGATCTTTGATTTCCCCTTCTGCAAGTTGTTCCATTGATGGATTTTCGAGTCGACTCAGATGGTCTGCAGCGACATTCTCGGCTCCTTTTTTATCTTTTATTTCAATGTCAAATTCTTGTAGGAGTAGAATCCATCGTAACAGTCTTGGCTTTGCGTCTTGCTTCTTGAAGAGGTATTTCAGAGCTGAGTGATCCGTGTATACTATTGTCTTTGACAATATCAGGTAGGATCGAAATTTATCAAAGGCGAATACTACAGCTAGCAGCTCCTTTTCGGTGGTTGTATAATTTTCTTGAGCATCTGTGAAAGTTTTGCTAGCGTAGTAGATTGGTCGAAAGTGGTTATCCTTCCGTTGCCCGAGAACTGCTCCTACAGCGAAATCGCTTGCATCGCACATGATTTCAAATGGAAGGCTCCAGTCTGGAGCGACCATGATTGGTGCATTAGTTAGCTCTTTCTTTAGGTAGTCAAAGGCTTTCATACAACCTTCGTCAAATGCGAATTTGATATCTTTTCCTAAAAGGTGGGTGATAGGTTGAGAGATCTTGGAGAAGTCCTTGATAAAACGACGGTAGAACCCAGCGTGGCCTAGAAAACTTCGAATGGCTTTAACGTTGGTGGGTGGTTGATATTGCGTAAAAAGTCACGTTTTTACTACCGATATCTCTCTCATTCTGGAACAATTCTTGGCATATTAGTTCAAAAACATTACCAATCAAAAGTATTTTGCCAAGATGGTCAAAACAAGGTTGCACGATAAAAATCAAGCAAAACGGATGAAAAACGAAGATTCCACACACGTTTGAGGATTCAAGGCATAAAAATGAGATTTCAAGACTAAAGTGCCCTCCATCAACATCCATTATTTCCAAGATGTTCGTTTTTAAAATACGAATCCAACAGAAGAAGAATCAACCAAAACGGGTAAAGAATGAAGATTTCACGCCCGCCGGAAGATCCAAATGATCCGTACGCAATATCTGGAGCTATGGACCTCATTTCAGGGCCTATCATATGTCAAAATCTTCGTTTTGAATTACGAATCCAACAAAAAAAGAATCAACGCAAACGGACGCAAAACAAAGAAAACACGCACGAATTAAGAAACGAAGCAACAAAACGTGCGATGGGGCGGGGGTGGGCCCACCGCCGCCGGCCACACCACCACAGCCGCCGGCCACCTGCCCACAGCCGCCGGCCACCCTTCCCCCATCCCGGTTTCCGTTTTTAGCAAGTTTTGGTACCTGGTGCGGTCACTTTTCGCGTTGTACTGTACCCTGTGCGGTCACTTTTCGCGTTGTACAAGCCACTTTTAGTTAGTCTTTCTAACATGCACCTCAAGGCTTCATGATGCTAAAATGAGCCAAATCTCACCTATAAAAGGAGGCCTAGAGCTCATTTGAACTTGCACCATTCCTACCTTGGAATTACACCTTCCTAGCTTATTTTCTCTCACTCTAGAATTAAGCTCCAACTTTCTCACTCTACATTATTTATTTAGATTAGGTTTTTACTAGTATTTAAACTAGTTTAGGAGTTTTATTAGAAGTAGAAGGAAAGTGCGGAATGCATTGTAATCTTCGGTGTATGCTCGGAATTGTGTCAATTAATTCAAGTCTATTCTCTCGCATTTAATCTCGGTTATTTCTATCCTTATCTATCTTAATTAATTACGTTTATATTGATTATGCTAGATTTAGTTATTGCCATGATTAGAGAGTAGTATACTTATTGTGTTTGTTACGATGTAGTTAGTTAATTACGGGATGATTTATAATAAAATATTAAAGATCGGTAATATTACTTTGATCGTCTTATTGCATGTTCTTGTTTGATTGTTGCCGTAGGATTATCATAGTAGTAAAATATAAACGGTTTTAATTATCGTCAAATAATATGACGGCCCCTATTCGACTGTTACTCGATATAGTACTGGAAACACTTCAAGGTGGAGTACAAATGTATGGAAGTCGAGGAACGACCGAAGGTAGTCATATTACGAAACGATACAATATTATGAAGTAATATGATGGCCCCTATTCGACTGTTACCCAGTATAGCGTTGGAAACACTTTAGGTGTAGTACAAATACGTGGAAGCTGTGTAACGACCGAAGGTAGTTATATTACGGACTAATATATATAAAATGAGAAACCTAGTTTAATTAACCTTTCTAAATTGACTTTTAAACTTCAAATTAATCTATCGCCTTTCCACCAATAAACGTGATTTCAACACCTTTTTACGACGTCCAATTAAAAGGTAGTCAGTCATTTGTGTCAATACATTTTGTCAAAGGTATGAAACTATGGAACCGCAAGGCTACATGGGGGATTATCATAGGACAAGACATGGCCCAGGGTTTAAAGCGGTGGAACCACTTAAAGTGAGGAGCGCTGTGAATATCTAGGGGATTTATTGGGTAGTCTTAAGCAAGGGCTGGTTTAAAGTCATAAATGAACTGTTTACATATACAAATCTGTTAGGATGACGAGGAATCGTTATATGATTAAGTTATGTCTAGTACCTTAAGATTTCGTTCCCGTTCATATGAAAGTATTATTAAACCATATTAAGATTTTGCTTATTATTCTAAATACTCTGTAATGTTACCATAACCTAGCTCCCGGTGTGACATGCTAATGGGATTTTAATTAGTAGGGAATCTAGTGTTTACATACAAGTATTCAAGGGTAATAATTAACTAATATCTTTCAAAACAGTTTCTCCAAATATCATCCCATAACTTAATTAACGAAGTCTCAGCAAACACTATCTTTATTTATCTGCTTTACGTTTTACTTTTATTTCGCTTTTATTTATTTACTTGCCTAAGTTAATTAATATAAAAACCAAAACCCCCACTAATTTATAAACCATTCACTAGTTTGAAAGCCCTCATCTGCCACGCCTTAGTTTCAATTCAGTCGGTTTGAAGAACGACTCTAGGTCATACCTACCACTTGCTTACCCTTAGGATTAGCATTGTTAGGGAAAACTTAGGCCCCACAATTACAAATATAAAACAACTCCACTGTTGCGCGCCCGGTTAGCGATCGTTTAACGACACCGACCTGATCGGGCGCCAACAAGTTTTTGGCGCCGTTGCCGGGGAACCAACTGTACGATCCTTAGGCGTTAAGACGAACTTACTTACTAGTGAACCTTTAGAATTCCTTAAACCCCTTCCTTCATTTTACTACTTTTATAAACTACCACCCCTATCCATTCAACTAGTCAACCACCTGCCAACGAGACTATGACAGCTGCACGTATCACTCTCGCTGAAGACTCTAAACCTTTGATTGAAGGTCGAGGAGGACCAATCATCTATCCGGAAATTGGTAGAGGATCATTCGAGTTAAAGCCACACATTGTTCAGTTAGTCCCAAATCTCTGTCAATTCCGTGGCCTACCAAATGATGATCCCAACTCCCACCTTGACAAATTCATTTCCTTATCCAACTCTTTTAAGCCGATTGGGGTTAATCAGGACATAGTCTATCTATACCTATTTCCCTATTCACTCACTCTCAATGCACAAACCTGGTTTGAGGAACTAGAGATTAACTCTATAACCTCTTGGGTAGAATTAGCAACCAAATTTTTGGCCAAATATTTCCCCCCCTCAAAACAAGCCACGTTTAGGTCCAACATCATAAACTTCCGTCAAGTGCATGATGAATCAATCTACGATGCATGGGAACGCTTTAAGAAATTGCTTAAGAAATGTCCAAATCATCGTTTTGAGCGCTCAGACCAGTTGCGCATTTTCTACAATGGTCTTTTCCCACATCACCGTCCTTTACTTGATACCGCCTCTCAAGGTAGTTTCATAGACTGTACGGCAAATGAAGCTTGGAGCCTTATTGAGAAAATGACAATACACAACCATGACTGGAACAGTGAAAATCACCCTTCGCTAGTGAATTCACCTACTACAATCGGGAGTGAAGCTATCAAAACCCTCACTCAGCAAGTGGCAGACCTAACCAAGGAGATTAAGGAATTGAAAAGTCAACAACCACAAGTCTGTCAAGTTCAAACCTGCCTTAATTGTGCTAATCTGAACCACTCAGCCCAAATTCCTGAGTCACATCTAACACAACCCAACACTAACAATTCTCCTTACCCACCTACAAATAGCCCACCAACTTACCAACCCCAACCTTTGGAACCCTCTCTCTCACAAACCTCTAGTTTTGACGACACCCTGATACAAGTCATTCAAGGTCTCTCGGCTAGACAAGACCAAATTGATCTCATCTTAAGAGATCATTTGACTTTGTTAAAAGCTTTCGAATCCCAGTTAGGACAATTAGCACAACGTATTACCGCTAAACCTCAGGATAGTCCAACTAGTTGCCATAAGGAGGCTTCTCATATTCTAGACTCTCAGGTAGCACATAGCCCACCTACGGTTTCTTCTCCGGTGAAGGAACCGCCTATTGTTCCATTGACAATAGATTTAGAGTCTACACCAAATAGGAAAATCCCATTTCCGGCTCGTCTTAAACAACGACCCGACAAGCTTAAGTCTTTTCAGCTTAATAGGAAATTCCTAGATACCGCCTCTGAAGTTCACTCCAAAAAGTACTTCAGAAAACTTCTTACAACCAAGGATAAGGTACCCGAAGTACCCAATGTCCCGCTGAACGAGGAATGTTCAGCTATCTTGAAAAATATCATTCCTGAAAAACTCGGAGACACCGGACGTTTTACTCTCCCTAATTCCATCTACAATTCAGGCATTATCTGTTCTCTCACCGATTTAGGAGCTAGTGTTAATCTTATGCCATACTCGCTTTTCAAGAGGCTTGAGTTAGAAAATCTTCGACCTACCAAAATGACCATACAACTTGCTGACTACTCAGTCAAATACCCTAGGGGAATAGCTGAAAATGTTTTAGTTAGGATTGACAAATTTCTTTACCCAGCAGATTTTGTAGTAATGGATATGCAGGAAGACGTACACATCCCAATCATACTAGGAAGACCTTTCATGAATACGGCCAAGGCAATCATCAACGTCTTCGCACAAACCATCAGCTTACAGTCTCAGGGAGAAACCATCACTTTCCATATCGACAATCCTAACGCTGAAAACCAAGCCGATATGTACATGATCTCCACGGACAAGACCATAGAGGACAAAGAAACTGCAGAGTCAACAAGTGAAAGTAAATCTAGTAAGGAAATGGCAATCACGCCATATTTTCCAATTGACCTCCGACGAATAGGACAAGAGATGAAAAATGCATCTCCATCAGCAAACAAACCAACGATGAAAGAAATTGGGAAGATAAAGATTGAAGAAGAAAACAAAAGAAGCACACCGCCAACTAATCCATTTACCACGGAAGAAATGGCGGGAAGTAACCACAATCATCCCACGAGAAGAGAAACACTGGAGGAATATTCCAAACGCACAAGATACCAACCGCAAACCATCACAGATCACAAGGTGCTCGAAGAATTCATCCAAAGATTTGACAATGTAGTAGGAGGAATAAGCGGCGTAGTCAACATGCTTGCTCTTTCCCCTGCTGAACCGCAATTCTGTCAACAACAGAAACGGACTTACGCTAGGATCTACAATGCCCTTAAAAGATCTAGTATCTCATTCACCTCAACACAATGGGAGATGTTAGGATCCATTAGAGCGCATATGAAAGAGACCACTGGACATCCGAGCAGTCGTGCCGACATCTCAATGATGAATGACCTCACATCATTGCTTAACTTGCTAAGTAGAGAAGATCACCTTAGTTCCAAAGAAAGCGGATATATGGTTATCAACTCCACTATTGAAAAACAAGTTGAGTTATTGATTGAAGAACTTAGTGATCTTGTTTGGGAGGAATCAAGGCGCGAACGACCTTTTAGGGCCACACATGAATCACCACTTGATATCGCTACTTTTGTTACGATCCATCTACAGGAGATTCAACAACGGAAAAGTAACTCCAGAACAAAGTTCTTATCCTACTCAGGATGCAAGGAGATACTTCGTCAGCTTATTCTAGTTTTCTCAGAATCCGACTTTCCATTCAACAACCATCAGCACCGGCAAATAGAGAACCTGTGCACATGCATAAGAAGATTCAACGGAGACCCCAAGACCGAAAATTATGAAGGCATAAAACTGCAATTCTTGGCCTTTGTATGCTCTCTCTGGCAGAACCCACCGCCAAGAGAGGTTGTTAAGACAGACACAACCACCATGACCGACCCTAGTGGGACTGTCACTAAAGCAGTCGATTACATCACCTTCGGACTTCACGGCCTTGCAAGGACAACTTTAGAGCATCTTCTGAACTACAAGGAAACATCGAGAGATAGTCTACTAGAATTGATTACGACAATAATCAATCACTTTATGAGAATCTATCCACCTCGATACACTTTTCTGCAACCTAGGGCCCACAACATCAACAAAGGGGATCCCATGGATGCATCCATCTCCATCTAGCTAGGAGAAAAGAAGTCGAGCTCTCGACTTTAAAAGAGCGCTTCTCGGGAGGCAACCCGTGTTTTACATTTCTGCAATTTTACATTCCAAGAAGTGATGAAGTCTCCGACTATCTTTCACACTTGGATATACGAACAAGTTTCTGTCTGACGCATCAAGTCTTTGACGCCGCGCATCAAAGAAAGTATATCCAACGTGTTCACACCTACGAGACCAATCACAAGAAGACTTGATCAAGAATGCACCAAGAAAGACGGAATCCGGAAAATGCACACAAAGGAACTGCAACAACCGGGGAGTACTTCTAAACCGTCTCTTTCATTCGTTTTAAATATACCATATCCTTTATGCTTATCACTAAGTGTGGGATTCAAACCCAACACACACTGAAAGAACACAACTTAGATGTTTAAAACCCTAAGTGTGGGATTTTACCCCATTCAGAGCTTAGTATAACATCGAGGACGATGTTCCTTTAAGTGTGGGATAGCAGTAGTTGCACTACTGTTAAGTGGATAATGGTATATGCTTGATTCTAAACTCGTTGCTCTTTATAAGACCCTGCTTCTCCATAAAAGTAAACAAAATTTTCAAAATTGAGTTAAAAATATGTTGAAAATGAAAAAATTTAAACAAAGAATGATTTACTTTGGGGAAGAAGGAAAAATAAAATACAAATTCTTTTGAAAAACAAGTTTAGTAATCCCATAAAGAGCATCGCATGACTAAACGCACAACAACCCAACTTTCGATTCGTGAGGTATCTTGAGCCATATGAAAAGCATTCACTTTTAATGCTTCACTTTTTCGATTCTTGAGTGTGCCGATGTATGCGTTTAGAATCAGAACTTGCTCTTGCTATGCATTTCGAATCCGAACTAGTGAATCAAAAAGGAGATCGAATCACATCATTCTTGAACCCATCTATACACCCGAAAACAAATACGTTATCCCTTTCCTACTCAAAAAGCATCCCTCAAACTTCATAGAAAGTTCCAAAGATGAAAAAAGAGAAGTATTAAGGATATGACGTCGAAAAAAAATATATCTTAGAAAATTCGAAGAAAAGAAAGTCAAATGGAGAAAAAGACTCCTCCCAAAAGAAAAGGGCGTCAAATATCCCAAAAAGTCAAAAATTTCAGCTTTCCAACTTCACCAAAAAGAAAATCCAACACAACCCCCTCTCATACCACCAACACTCCACTCAAAACCCTACATCACTTCCCTTAGAATGAGTGTGGCTAGATCGACTTCGCGCTCACCTAAAAGGTAACGATTTGATACTCGATCAAGCCTATGACGATAAACGATACATGACTGGCGTTCTGAGCGATTGATATAATAGAATAGGAAACCCTAAACACTTTGAGTGATTTGAGTGACCACCATGAGAGGATCGCCTAGTCATGTATCTAAGATCAAAGATCACAAGCATGCTCCTAAAGATTACAATCTTTCCTTTTTAAAGAACAAGTATTTTACTTTTCCAAAACCCCCTTAGTAAAACGTTCCGCCTTAAAATATTTCATTATCTGCTTATTTTTATCTCTGTTGAATGTTAGTTTGCTTGAGGACAAGCAAAGTTCTAAGTGTGGGATACATGATATCGCGTAAAAAGTCACGTTTTTACTACCGATATCTCTCTCATTCTGGAACAATTCTTGGCATATTAGTTCAAAAACATTACCAATCAATAGTATTTTGCCAAGATGGTCAAAACAAGGTTGCACGATAAAAATCAAGCAAAATGGATGAAAAACGAAGATTCCACACATGTTTGAGGATTCAAGGCATAAAAATGAGATTTCAAGACTAAAGTAACCTCCATCCACATCCATTATTTCCAAGATGTTCGTTTTTAAAATACGAATCCAACAGAAGAAGAATCAACCAAAACGGGTAAAGAATGAAGATTTCGCGCCCGCCGGAAGATCCAAATGATCCGTACGCAATATCTGGAGCTATGGAGCTCATTTCAGGGCCTATCATATGTCAAAATCTTCGTTTTTGAATTACGAATCCAACAAAAAAAGAATCAACACAAACGGACGCAAAACAAAGAAAACACGCACGAATTAAGAAACGAAGCAACAAAACGTGCGATGGGGCGGGGGTGGGCCCACCGCCACCGGCCACACCACCACAGCCGCCGGCCAACTGCCCACAGCCGCCGGCCACCCTTCCCCCATCCCGGTTTCCGTTTTTAGCAAGTTTTGGTACCTGGTGCGGTCACTTTTCGCGTTGTACAGTACCCGGTGCGGTCACTTTTCGCGTTGTACAAGCCACTTTTAGTTAGTCTTTCTAACATGCACCTCAAGGCTTCATGATGCTAAAATGAGCCAAATCTCACCTATAAAAGGAGGCCTAGAGCTCATTTGAACTTGCACCATTCCTACCTTGGAATTACACCTTCCTAGCTTATTTTCTCTCACTCTAGAATTAAGCTCCAACTTTCCCACTCTACATTATTTATTTAGATTAGGTTTTTACTAGTATTTAAACTAGTTTAGGAGTTTTATTAGAAGTAGAAGGAAAGTGCGGAATGCATTGTAATCTTCGGTGTATGCTCGGAATTGTGTCAATTAATTCAAGTCTATTCTCTCGCATTTAATCTCGGTTATTTCTATCCTTATCTATCTTAATTAATTACGTTTATATTGATTATGCTAGATTTAGTTATTGCCATGATTAGAGAGTAGTATACTTATTGTGTTTGTTGCGATATAGTTAGTTAATTACGGGATGATTTATAATAAAATATTAAAGATCGGTAATATTACTTTGATCGTCTTATTGCATGTTCTTGTTTGATTGTTGCCTTAGGATTATCATAGTAGTAAAATATAAACGGTTTTAATTATCGTCAAATAATATGATGGCCCCTATTCGACTGTTACTCGATATAGTACTGGAAACACTTCAAGGTGGAGTACAAATGTATGGAAGTAGAGGAACGACCGAAGGTAGTCATATTACGAAACGATACAATATTATGAAGTAATATGATGGCCCCTATTCGACTGTTACCCAGTATAGCGTTGGAAACACTTTAGGTGTAGTACAAATACGTGGAAGCTGCGTAACGACCGAAGGTAGTTATATTACGGACTAATATATATAAAATGAGAAACCTAGTTTAATTAACCTTTCTAAATTGACTTTTAAACTTCAAATTAATCTATCGCCTTTCCACCAATAAACGTGATTACAACACCTTTTTACGACGTCCAATTAAAAGGTAGTCAGTCATTTGTGTCAATACAATTTGTCAAAGGTATGAAACTATGGAACCGCAAGGCTACATGGGGGATTATCGTAGGACAAGACATGACCCAGGGTTTAAAGCGGTGGAACCACTTAAAGTGAGGAGCGCTGTGAATATCTAGGGGATTTATTGGGTAGTCTTAAGCAAGGGCTGGTTTAAAGTCATAAATGAACTGTTTACATATACAAATCTGTTAGGATGACGAGGAATCGTTATATGATTCAGTTATGTCTAGTACCTTAAGATTTCGTTCCCGTTCATATGAAAGTATTATTAAACCATATTAAGATTTTGCTTATTATTCTAAATACTCTGTAATGTTACCATAACCTAGCTCTCGGTGTGACATGCTGTAACACCTGCATAATTAGGATAATTAATTATGCCTAATTGTTTGTAACTAGTGGTAATTAGTATGTAATAGGACTAATTACAGATTCTATTTGTATATATATATAAGGTGATTTATATATATATGTGTGTACTTACGCGATTTGGATGAATCGTACGAATTAACAGGACGGAGTCCGACACAGTTTATTTGGACGTTGGTGACAGAAATTTACTTAAATAATGAGAACGTATTTTGTTATATAAAATACACAACCGAACGAGCATTATTTATATATTATCGCGACGACATTTTAACTAACGCAACAAAACGTAATAAACACGACTTAATAATTTAAATATTGCGACAAATGTTTTACTATTAATTTCAAAGTATTTTTACTTAAATACTCCAGTTACGTTTTAAAAATATAAACGTTTGGTTAAATATGAAAAACTAGTGAATAAACGATTAGGACACGGAGTCAACACTGTGTTTTAGGGAGCGTTTTCCCCTCCCTCCCCCTTTGGATCAGCCAACCCCAACCAACCCCTCCTCCCATTCTTTCATTTTCACCATTTCAAACACACACACACATCTTCCAAACACTCTCAACTAAATCCACACCAAATTTTCGGAATACAAACCGACCCACGAAAATTACATATTCAGAATCACCATCACGAGTGGAACAAGAATATCAAGATCGTTTTCATCATCTCATCCTCAATCTAGCTCGATTTACAAAAGTAAGAAATTTCTAAAATCTTAGATCTATTCAATTTGGTGTAATGTTTTGATGTGTACACAACATAGTTATAACCTAAACCATGAAGAAAACACGATTTTACAGCTCAAAAATACATTAAATTTGCGTTTTTGGTCGGAAAATCTCGAAGCCCGAAAGTTTCTGGGCTGGTGTTCATCTTTGCGACACAACGCTTGTGTCGCATGTTGTGTCGCATAAAGCCTGTTATGTCGCACCTTGTGTCGTATTTTACCGTTAGTGTCGTAACCCTTGCGACACAATATTGTGTCGCACTCTATGTCGCATATTATGTCGTATTTTTATACGACACAACCCTTATGTCGCTATTGAATTAGCATCGCAAGCTTCTACGACACAACCACTGTGTCGCAGAGCTCTTGTGTCGCATACTTCATGCGACACAACCCTTGTGTCGCAGCTTATGTCGCAGAAAACAGAAAACTTGGAAATTTTAAAGGATTTTCACTATAGAAAAGTCAAAGTTACTGTAGCAAAAAGTCAATTTTTACTGTAGCAATTCACTGTAGCACATTTACTGTAGCAAAGTCAACATTTTAGAATTTTTGCTACAAACCGTCACCAACGGGCCAAACATGTTTTCCAACAAACAAACAATTACAAACATACGGACAAACACTGGATATACTAGTTGTGTACAACTAAACGAAACGTCTCGTGAGACGAATACTTACATAACTTCATATGATTAGGCATTTGAAGGTTACGGGTTCAGAGAACCTACTTGCTTTACTTACTACTTGCTAATTGCAACTGATTACTACAAGACTCAGGTGAGTCTTACGGCCCCACTATTACTGTTTTATCTTATTGGGGGAGATACATGCTACTGATTTTCTTGAACACAAGTACTAAACTGTTTACTATACCAAACGAAATTGCATGAGTTTACTTACAAACAGAAGTCTCTCCATCATATATCGTTAGTTATGGACTTAAGCGCGAACACTAGTTAATGGATCCATTAGGGAAATGACCCTCCCCACCCGGGGCAGTAGCGCTGCCACGTACTGATTTACACGTAGAAACGGGTGACTAATTATTCGTTACTGATGCTTGCTCATTGACGAGCATGTCACGGGAGCAAACTTATTACTTACGGGTTAAGCTTCGATTATGAGCCTCATGGCAACGGTATAAACTTACTTACTTACATTTGCGGGATTGCAAATACTGGTTTACGATTTCTAGATTGAAATTGCTGATTTTACGCCTGCGGGCATTACTGATGAAATCTCGTGTTCAAAGCTGATATTACTTACAAACCTGTGAGATTCACCAACCTTTTGGTTGACACTTTTTAGCATGTTTTCTCAGGTACTCGGATGGAGTAGGATTACTCCAGGATTTTTAGCTAGAGTCGCATGATTTCAACACAACTGCATTAACGGAGATTCTTAGCATTATCTTTTGTATATTTTGATTATGTAATAGAATCTCCCGCTACACGCGCGGACTCTAGGGAAACTACATTTTTGTATACGAAAACACTAAGTTTTCAAACAATATATCTATGGAATGTAACTAATTTACAAACGTTGCATATAGATGTCGTTTACTTTATCTTTGTGCTGTGATATTTGATTAGTAACACCCCAAATTATGCTTCCGCAAAACAGTGAATTTCGGGGGGTGTTACAGATTGGTATCAGAGCCTAAGGTTATAGTGAACTAGGTTGCATTTAGTGGGCCTAGACTATGACCGTTAGGCAGTATTCTCTCATTAGGCATGACTGGTTCAGGAATTACAGCATACGACTTTAATTTAACATAGCCTGATCAACTATGTACAATTAAGGAAAGATGATGTGAGATCCGAAATGATTATGTTGAACGGGGATACGTTAGTTGACTCTGACCACGAGAGAACCGGACCATCACTTGATACGTGCTAGACACTAGGCTGGATATGATATATGTATATATATATTAGCCTCGTCTTACTTACACTCTGCCACAGGAATGGCAAACACACCACCTAATCCGTCACACTCTCACTCACATGGGTTACGGAACCCACGAGTAGCCAGGAGGAACACAAGGTCGCCTCGAAACAGCCCCTATCCTGTACATAACTCTCAGAACTCGGCACATCTCACGTTGCCAGTATTGGCTACCCAATTCCGCCGTCAGGAGCAAAGACTCGAAAATCTTGAACTGGAACAACACCGAATGACCTACCTGCTTCGCTAGGCACTTGATCACATATCCCAACTCCAGCGAGAACAAGAGGATACCAACCTCTCTGTAAGCATAATTCAGGACTCAATGACCGCCGAATTAGGTGCGGATGAACTTGTAAGAAACCGACTAGAGGAATGTGAACAACGTTCACAGGAGACTGAGGATCACTCTCGTGTACTAGCACAACGATTGGCCTTAGTTGAAGACAATGCCAGGCAAACCAACAGGCTGGCAGAAACCGTGGACCGCCTTGTCGCGCTGATGGAACAGATTAATCTACATTAAGACTAGTGTAGTCTTTGTCTCGTAATCTAATGACTATCTAGCGCTATTCTATAAACTAGTCGGATGTAACAATTCCCGACACCTTTTGTAATATCTCTGTAGGATGTAACCTTTGAACTCGCATTATCCATCAAATATTCCTTGATATTTCAACTCATAATAATTGTCATTTTTCCATGTTGATGTTATGTATTACTGCTTTTATACATGTACATCTGTGACAATTACAAGTTCCTACAAAATCTCATGTATCTTTATTTCTTTTATTGAAGAATCATGCCGCCAAAGACAAGACCATACACCGATGCCCAGATTACCTCCCTTATAACCCAGGCTGTTACTGAAGCCTTGGCTCGGAATACTCCACCAAATTCCACGAGGAACAGCGATGCCGCTGAAACCCCTACTGCTAAACCCTGTTCATACAAAGACTTTCAGAACTGCAAACCTCTAAACTTTGCAGGTACTGAGGGAGCTATCGGTCTAGTACGCTGGATCGAGAAAGTCGAATCCGTATTTCTGATCTGCAACTGTGCAGAAGGAGACAAAGTTAAGTTCTCCGTTAGTACTTTTACTGACACCGCACTCACCTGGTGGAACACCTATGCCCAGACTGTGGGTGTTGCTAATGCTTACAAACTCCCGTGGGAGGAGTTGAAGGAGATGTTGAGGGGCGAGTACTGCCCCAGGGATGAATTGAAACAGCTGGAAATGGAATTCTGGAACCACAAGATGCAGGGTGATGACATCACCGGTTATACCAACCGTTTCCACCAACTGGCACTTCTGTGCCCAACCATGGTCGATCCTGAGTACAATAGGATCGAGAAATTCGTTGATGGACTTCCCGAGAGACTACAGGACCTGGTGACTTCATCCAAACCGGGTACTATTCAGAGCGCCATCCGTATGGCCCATGAACTAACGGCAAATTCTGTCCGCCGTGGCACAACGTCAACCCCATCTGCAAACAACAAATGCAAGTGGGAAGGTAACCCCAACTCATCCAACCAAACCTCCAACAAAAAGCCTGAGTACATTAAGGCTTATTCATCGGGGACTTCGGAAAAGAAAGGGTACAGCGGGAACAAGCCTTACTGTTCCAAATGCAGCCGCCATCATGACGGTTCTTGCCCTTGCTCCAACTGCAAACGGTTCGGGCATCTAGCCAAGGATTGCCGAACCAACATTTCTACCCCCAACACCAATGCACCAAAGGCCTGCTTTGGGTGCGGAAATTCAGGGCACTTCAAGAAAGATTGCCCAAAGCTGAAAAACAACAACAACCCTGCTCGTGGTAGAGCATTCATTATCAAGGCTGGGGAAGCCAGACAAGACCCGAATGTAGTGACGGGTACGTTCCTTCTCAACGACCTTACTGCTTCTGTATTATTTGATACCGGTGCCGATAGAAGCTTCATTTCTGAGAAATTTAGCCCTTTACTTGATATAACTCCCACTGCCTTAGATGCTAAATACATTGTAGAATTAGCTAACGGCAAACTGATTGAGACTGATAGCATCATACACAACTGTACACTTAACCTCACGAACGAAACGTTTTCCATTGATTTAATCCCTGTCGAGATCGGCAGCTTCGATATTATTGTCGGTATGGATTGGTTATCCAAGCACCGAGCTGAAATAATCTGTCATGACAAACTCATTCGCATACCTCTTGTCTCCGGTGGAACCTTAGTCCTACAAGGGGAGACCGGCAGACGAAATCTGAATATTGTCTCATGTCTGAAAACTAGAAAATACCTACGAAAAGGGTATCAAGCCATCCTTGCACATGTAACGGAGAAGAAGTCGGAGGAGAAGCGACTTGAGGATGTTCCGATCGTGCGGGATTTCCCGGAAGTCTTTCCTGAAGACTTGCCCGGACTTCCGCCACCTAGACAAGTTGAATTTCAAATCGAACTTGTGCCCGGAGCTGCACCCGTGCCACGAGCCCCTTACCGTTTAGCACCATCCGAAATGCAGGAGTTGTCTAACCAACTACAGGAACTCCTGGACAGAGGATTCATTCGACCAAGTTCCTTGCCTTGGGGAGCTCCGGTCTTATTCGTGAAAAAGAAAGATGGATCTTTCCGCATGTGTATCGACTACTGAGAGCTGAATAAGCTAACCATAAAGAATCGGTACCCACTTCCTAGAATCGATGACCTGTTTAACCAACTCCAGGGATCGAGTGTTTACTCAAAGATTGATCTACGGTCGGGTTATCATCAACTCCGAGTCCGTGACAATGATATCCCAAAGACAGCTTTCCGAACTCGTTATGGGCATTACGAATTCCAAGTGATGCCATTCGGGTTGACCAACGCACCGGCCGTATTCATGGACCTTATGAATCGGGTGTGCAAACCATATCTTGACAAATTCGTCATTGTGTTCATCGATGATATCCTGATTTACTCTCGCAACGAGCAGGAACATGCTCAACATCTGAAAACCATTCTAGAACTTCTTAAACACGAAGAGTTATATGCCAAATTCTCTAAGTGTGAGTTCTGGATTCGAACCGTTCAATTCCTCGGGCACGTGATTGACAGCCAAGGAATTCATGTTGATCCCGCCAAGATTGAAGCAATCAAGGGCTGGGAGTCACCGACCACTTCAACCGAAGTGAGACAATTCTTAGGTCTTGTTGGTTATTACCGCCGATTCATCGAAAACTTTTCAAGAATAGCTGTTCCCCTAACCACACTGACTCAGAAAGATAAGAAGTTCGATTAGACTGATAAACAAGAGTCAGCT
Source organism: Helichrysum umbraculigerum (assembly GCA_949592205.1). Classification (NCBI taxonomy): domain Eukaryota; kingdom Viridiplantae; phylum Streptophyta; class Magnoliopsida; order Asterales; family Asteraceae; genus Helichrysum; species Helichrysum umbraculigerum. Next base: position 139,820,523 of record CATIUR010000004.1, on the reverse strand, counting down.
TTCCAACTATTGAAAAACAAACTTTGCAGTGCACCGATCTTGTCCTTACCCGAGGGCACCGACGATTTCGTAGTTTACTGCGACGCCTCACACCAAGGACTTGGTTGTGTGTTGATGCAACGGGAAAAAGTTATTGCCTATGCCTCACGACAACTAAAAATCCACGAGAAAAACTATACGACCCACGACCTCGAGTTAGGTGCTGTGGTCTTCGCATTGAAAATCTGGAGACATTATCTCTACGGTACGAAAAGCACTATCTTCACTGATCACAAAAGTCTCCAACACATATTCGATCAGAAGGATCTAAACATGAGGCAACGTCGCTGGGTTGAGTTACTTAGTGACTACGACTGCGAGATCAAATACCATCCGGGCAAGGCTAACGTAGTTGCCGATGCCTTAAGCCGAAAAGAACGAGTGAAACCCCTTCGAGTCCGAGCACTTTCTATGACAATTCATAACGAGCTCCCTGCTCAAATCCTTACCGCTCAACTTGAAGCACTCAACGATGAAAACTTGAAAAATGAAGCCTTGCGAGGCTTGGATAAACAATTCGAAATCAAACCCGATGGAACTCGATACTTCTCTAACCGGGTGTGGTTACCCAAATTCGGAAACTTGCGAGATTTGGTGATGGCTGAAGCTCACAAATCTCGATACTCTATACATCCTGGTTCTGATAAGATGTATCATGACGTCAAAGGGTTGTATTGGTGGCCTAACATGAAAGCTGACATTGCCTTGTACGTCAGTAAATGCCTAACCTGTTCCAAAGTCAAGGCCGAACACCAAAGACCCTCGGGGTTGCTCCAACAACCTGAAATTCCTCAATGGAAATGGGAACAGATTTCCATGGACTTCATCACCAACCTACAGAAAACTTCGAGTGGTTGCGATACCATTTGGGTGATCGTGGACCGTCTCACGAAATCTGCTCATTTTCTGGCCATCAAGGAAACCGACAAGATGGAGCGTCTGACTCGCATCTATGTCAAAGAAATCATCTCGCGACACGGTGTACCTATCTCGATCATCTCGGATAGGGACAGCCGTTTTACTTCTAACTTTTGGCAATCGCTACAAAAATCTCTTGGTACTCGTCTGGATATGAGTACTGCTTATCACCCGCAAACCGATGGCCAAAGCGAGCGAACTATTCAAACACTGGAGGATATGCTACGAGCCTGCGTAGTTGACTTCGGTACTTCTTGGGAAAATCACTTACCGTTGTGCGAGTTTTTGTACAACAACAGTTACCATACCAGCATAAAGGCTGCACCCTTCGAGGCACTTTACGGGCGTAAATGCCGATCACCTATCTGTTGGACTGAGTTAGGAGATTCCCAACTCACGGGTCCAGATATCATTCAAGAAACTACTGAGAAAATCGTTGGTATTCAAAACCGGTTGAAAGCCGCACGTGATCGTCAGAAAAGCTATGCTGACGTGAGACGCAAACACCTTGAGTTCCAGGTAGGGGACAAGGTACTTCTCAAAGTGGCACCGTGGAAGGGTATCATTCGATTCGGAAAGCGAGGCAAACTAAATCCTAGATACATCGGACCATTCGAAATCCTGGAAAGGATTGGCCCAGTGGCATACCGCCTGCAACTTCCTGCTGAACTTAGCAGCGTACACAACACATTCCACATTTCTAACTTGAAGAAATGTCTGTCTGACGAGACACTGATTATACCGCTCGACGAAATTCAAATCGATGATAAACTTCATTTTGTCGAGGAACCTATGGAAATCATGGACCGTGAGGTCAAACGATTGAAACAGAGTCGTATTCCCATCGTAAAGGTCAGGTGGAATTCTAGGCGCGGCCCTGAGTTCACCTGGGAACGGGAAGACCAAATACGACAGAAATACCCACATCTTTTCCCAGATAACGCACCGTCCGTGCACTCCAGCTAATTTTGGGACGAAATTTCTTTAACAAGGGGAGAATGTAACACCTGCATAATTAGGATAATTAATTATGCCTAATTGTTTGTAACTAGTGGTAATTAGTATGTAATAGGACTAATTACAGATTCTATTTGTATATATATATAAGGTGATTTATATATATATGTGTGTACTTACGCGATTTGGATGAATCGTACGAATTAACAGGACGGAGTCCGACACAGTTTATTTGGACGTTGGTGACAGAAATTTACTTAAATAATGAGAACGTATTTTGTTATATAAAATACACAACCGAACGAGCATTATTTATATATTATCGCGACGACATTTTAACTAACGCAACAAAACGTAATAAACGCGACTTAGTAATTTAAATATTGCGACAAATGTTTTACTATTAATTTCAAAGTATTTTTACTTAAATACTCCAGTTACGTTTTAAAAATATAAACGTTTGGTTAAATATGAAAAACTAGTGAATAAACGATTAGGACACGGAGTCAACACTGTGTTTTAGGGAGCGTTTTCCCCTCCCTCCCCCTTTGGATCAGCCAACCCTAACCAACCCCTCCTCCCATTCTTTCATTTTCACCATTTCAAACACACACACATCTTCCAAACACTCTCAATCAAATCCACACCAAATTTTCGGAATACAAACCGACCCACGAAAATTACATATTCGGAATCACCATCACGAGTGGAACAAGAATATCAAGATCGTTTTCATCATCTCATCCTCAATCTAGCTCGATTTACAAAAGTAAGAAATTTCTAAAATCTTAGATCTATTCAATTTGGTGTAATGTTTTGATGTGTACACAACATAGTTATAACCTAAACCATGAAGAAAACACGATTTTACAGCTCAAAAATACATTAAATTTGCGTTTTTGGTCGGAAAATCTCGAAGCCCGAAAGTTTCTGGGCTGGTGTTCATCTTTGCGACACAACGCTTGTGTCGCATGTTGTGTCGCATAAAGCCTGTTATGTCGCACCTTGTGTCGTATTTTACCGTTAGTGTCGTAACCCTTGCGACACAATATTGTGTCGCACTCTATGTCGCATATTATGTCGTATTTTTATACGACACAACCCTTATGTCGCTATTGAATTAGCATCGCAAGCTTCTACGACACAACCACTGTGTCGCAGAGCTCTTGTGTCGCATACTTCATGCGACACAACCCTTGTGTCGCATACAAATCCTTGTGTCGCAGCTTATGTCGCAGAAAACAGAAAACTTGGAAATTTTAAAGGATTTTCACTATAGAAAAGTCAAAGTTACTGTAGCAAAAAGTCAATTTTTACTGTAGCAATTCACTGTAGCACATTTACTGTAGCAAAGTCAACATTTTAGAATTTTTGCTACAAACCGTCACCAACGGGCCAAACATGTTTTCCAACAAACAAACAATTACAAACATACGGACAAACACTGGATATACTAGTTGTGTACAACTAAACGAAACGTCTCGTGAGACGCATACTTACATAACTTCATATGATTAGGCATTTGAAGGTTACGGGTTCAGAGAACCTACTTGCTTTACTTACTACTTGCTAATTGCAACTGATTACTACAAGACTCAGGTGAGTCTTACGGCCCCACTATTACTGTTTTATCTTATTGGGGGAGATACATGCTACTGATTTTCTTGAACACAAGTACTAAACTGTTTACTATACCAAACGAAATTGCATGAGTTTACTTACAAACAGAAGTCTCTCCATCATATATCGTTAGTTATGGACTTAAGCGCGAACACTAGTTAATGGATCCATTAGGGAAATGACCCTCCCCACCCGGGGCAGTAGCGCTGCCACGTACTGATTTACACGTAGAAACGGGTGACTAATTATTCGTTACTGATGCTTGCTCATTGACGAGCATGTCACGGGAGCAAACTTATTACTTACGGGTTAAGCTTCGATTATGAGCCTCATGGCAACGGTATAAACTTACTTACTTACATTTGCGGGATTGCAAATACTGGTTTACGATTTCTAGATTGAAATTGCTGATTTTACGCCTGCGGGCATTACTGATGAAATCTCGTGTTCAAAGCTGATATTACTTACAAACCTGTGAGATTCACCAACCTTTTGGTTGACACTTTTTAGCATGTTTTCTCAGGTACTCGGATGGAGTAGGATTACTCCAGGATTTTTAGCTATAGTCGCATGATTTCAACACAACTGCATTAACGGAGATTCTTAGCATTATCTTTTGTATATTTTGATTATGTAATAGAATCTCCCGCTACACACGCGGACTCTAGGGAAACTACATTTTTGTATACGAAAACACTAAGTTTTCAAACAATATATCTATGGAATGTAACTAGTTTACAAACGTTGCATATAGATGTCGTTTACTTTATCTTTGTGCTGTGATATTTGATTAGTAACACCCCAAATTATGCTTCCGCAAAACAGTGAATTTCGGGGGTGTTACACATGCTAATGGGATTTTAATTAGTAGGGAATCTAGTGTTTACATACAAGTATTCAAGGGTAATAATTAACTAATATCTTTCAAAACAGTTTCTCCAAATATCATCCCATAACTTAATTAACGAAGTCTCAGCAAACACTATCTTTATTTATCTGCTTTACGTTTTACTTTTATTTCGCTTTTATTTATTTAATTGCCTAAGTTAATTAATATAAAAACCAAAACCCCCACTATTTTATAAACCATTCACTAGTTTGAAAGCCCTCATCTGCCACGCCTTAGTTTCAATTCAGTCGGTTTGAAGAACGACTCTAGGTCATACCTACCACTTGCTTACCCTTAGGATTAGCATCGTTAGGGAAAACTTATGCCCCGCAATTACAAATATAAAACAACTCCACTGTTGCGCGCCCGGTTAGCGATCGTTTAACGACACCGACCTGATCGGGCGCCAACAGTGGTGGGAGTTTCGCAATAGTTTCGACTTTGGCTTTGTCTACTTCGATTCCTGACTTTGATATCCTATGTCCTAAGACTATTCCTTCCTTTACCATAAAGTGACATTTTTCCCAATTCAAAACGAGATTTGATTCTTCACACTTGGCGAGCATCCTATCGAGGTTGGATAAACAAGATGCAAAAGAGTCTCCAAAGACAGAGAAGTCGTCCATGAAGACTTCCATGCATTGTTCGATCATGTCATGGAAAATTGCAACCATGCATCTTTGAAATGTTGCAGGTGCATTGCATAATCCAAACGGCATTCGTCGATATGCGAATGTTCCATAAGGACATGTGAATGTCGTCTTTTCTTGGTCTTTTGGATCGAGTGGAATTTGGAAATATCCGGAGAATCCATCAAGGAAACAATAGAATTCATTTCCTGACAGCCTCTCGAGCATTTGATCAATGAATGGAAGTGGAAAGTGATCCTTGCGAGTTGCCTCGTTTAACTTTCGATAGTCAATACAAACCCTCCAACCAGTAACGGTCCGAGTTGGTATGAGCTCATTATCTTCGTTTGTAATGACCGTCATTCCTCCTTTCTTTGGGACGACTTGAACAGGGCTAACCCAAGGTGAGTTAGAAATTGGGTATATTAGTCCAGCGTCCAAGAGTTTGATAACCTCTTGTTTCACTACGTCTTGAATTTTAGGGTTTACTCGTCTCTGCCTTTGAATTGATGGTTTGAAATCGTTCTCCATCAGGATTTTATGTGTGCAATAGTTGGGACTAATTCCTTGTATGTCAGAAATTTTCCATGCGATTGCTTTCTTGTGTGATTTCAACACATCAACTAGCTGGGCTTTCTCTTTTGGTTTCAACTCCTTTGAGATTATCACCGGAAGTTGGGAGGTTCCTTGGAGGTAAGCGTATTCAAGGTGAGGTGGTAGTTCCTTTAATTCCAAGTTTGGTGGTTCCTCAATAGACGGCTTCATTCTAGCTATTTCGTCTCTATTCAGCTTCTCATATTCAGCTTGGAAAGGTGCCTCGTCTATCTCAGGTTCGGATGTAGAGATTGATGCTATTTCGACCCATTCGGTTTGGTTTGAAAATTCGTTCGTCTTTAGCTCGTATTTGTTGACCGATGATGAGGATACTTCGTCATTTCGGGTGAGAATAATTTCTCCGTTGTCGGTGAATTGGAATTCTTGAAATTGAGCGGTTGAGGATTGGCTTATGGTTAATTCAGGGTTTGGAAATGATAGAGATTTGGGTTGGTTGATTAATTGAGATTCAAATGGTGGTGGCTCAATACTCATTCCCTTGAAGGAATCCAGGATTTCTTTAATTGAAGGAGCTGGATTCGGGGCATCGAGTGTGGATGTATCTCTTTTTAGCCAAGGTATCGGTGTACCGCATCCCAATGGGACGGCTATTGTTTTGCCATTGGTGCAAGACAGCTCCTTTTCAAACAAGGGAAATAGAAGTTCTTCAGAATTTGCTGGCGAAGTAATTGCGGACTACAGCCCAGGATCCTCATCATATAATCTTCGAATGGTGACTACTGTGGTAGGTATCGGGTTCTGGCTGGATAGTGCTAACACTTCGTGGAGATGTTCGTCAAAGATGTCCTGCATAGTGTCGCACAAACCAAGGTCCTCTTCCAGGGGTTGCTTCATTAATCGATCGACATTAAAGGTGACCTCCTCTTTCCCGACTCTTAGTTTTAAAGATTTTTCGTTTACGTCGATTACGGCCTTGGCATATTCAAGAATGGTCTGCCAAGGATGAGTGGGATGTGGGTGTCTTCCTCTATATCCATGATGATGAAGTCTACTGGAAAGACGAACTTATCGACCTTGACCATGACATCTTCAGCAATTCCTCGAGGGAGTTTAACTGATCTGTCTGCTAATTGAATGGTCATACGAGTAGGCAGTAGGTTGTCTAATCCTAATTTCTTATAGAGGGAATAAGGCATGAGATTAACACTAGCACCTAGGTCAGCTAAAGCATTACTAATTTGGATATCTTGGAGAAAACAAGGTATTGTAAAACGTCCAGTGTCCCCTAACTTAGGTGGAAGATCATGGTGTACAATTAAAGAGCATTCAGCATCTAAGGGGTAAACTAACTATTTGCCTGAGTTTTTCTTTGTTTGAGAGAAGTTCTTTAAAGAATTTGGCACATGTGGGCATTTCTACTAAAGCATCTAAAAGTCTAACATTCAAATGCAAACTTTTAAACATTTCCAGATATTTACCGAATTGGGCTTCTTGCTTTTCCTTTTTAAGTCTACCGGGATAAGGTATTCTCGTGCGAGGTACATTATCCAGGATTTTGGTTGGTGATGAGTCAGGTGTTGTGACAGGGATGTCAATTGACACATGTTCACTTGGTGTAGGTGTGGGCAAAGAAGTGTTTTCGGGGATGTTATCTGGTGGTGGTGGATCAACTTTGGTTATTTTTCCTCCCCTAGTGACAATTAACACATCATTAGGTTGAATGGTAGTTGCCGACGTACTTTCCTCAATAAAGTTCAAGTTTTCCAAAATAGACTCCATGTTAGAAATTAATTTGTTGGAAATTTTTATCATAGCGTCAATGTTGTCTTGAAATCCGGCTATCCTATTGTTTATGACATTTTGTTCTAGTATAAAGTCAGATAAAAGTTGTTTTGATGAATGTAAGTGGGTTATCGGTGAAGGAATGGCCAAAAGTTGTTTTAATGATCCACTTGGTGTAAGGTTGGTTAAATTAAAATAAGGGGTTGACATAGTTGGTTAATAAAATAAAACTAATCTAAACTAATCCTAAGAAAAAAAAAAATGTAACTTTTGATTGATGTTAATCTTTCAAAAGGATCGCTAAATACTAAAGTTACTAAATTTCCTAAAATCGGTTGCCGACGCTCCCCGACAGCGGCGCCAAAAACTTGTTGGCGCCCGAACAGGTCGGTGTCGTTAACGATGACTATTCGGGCACCAGCAGCGGGTTTTAAATTTATAAGGCTGGGGCCTAGGGTTACTATTATTGCTAATCTAAGGGCTAGCAAGGATAAGTATGACCTAGGATCGTTCTTCAAAGCGCGACGAATTGAGACTAGGGGAACTTAGAGACTTTTATGAATTTAGCTAGGGTGGAAGGGAGTTGATTTGGATTTTGGGTTTTCTATTCTAAGGTTAAACTAAATTAAATCAGAAATGGATATGGAGGTTACTTCGGGCGTTCAGCAGTTAAAAGCGATTGTCTACTATGAAGTGGTTTAGGTGATATTAAAATGTGAAGAGTTCTAATGATGATAGGTTCATAAGTTAATGTGAGTTATTGCTACAATCCTACTATCGGGCTAACGCGGAGGTGTCCACAATTAGGCAATTAGAATGTCACGTGGGTTGCAGAATATATTAAAGCATACACCGAAAGTTCTCTCAAATGCATGTCCATATTATCTGACAGTTAATCTCGAATCCTATTCCCCAATCTCGGTCATCATAGACGTCCGAATCATGGCACAGTTTGTTGAATAAACAATCTTGTAAACAGGTTTTACCCTTGTTGGGATAAGTTGGAAGAACTGGTCTAAGCGGTCAGATAAGATGTCATCACTTATTCGTATGAATTATCAACATTATTCAAGTATGCAGCAAGATAGGGATGGTTTATATTACAAATAGAAACTTAAATAATACGTTTGTTTAATTGATCCATAACACAACTACCTTCGGTCGTTCTCGACTTCCATACGTTTGTACTTTGCCATAAGCATTTCCAGTACTATATCGAAGAACAGTTGAATAGGGGCCGTCGTATTATTTCACAACAATTAAGGCTAGGTGTATTTTACTAGTACGATAATCCTAAGGCAACAATCAAACAAGAACATGCAATAAGACAATCAAGACAATAGTTAAACCTAATCATTCAAATGTATTAATTAAATCGAGGATATTCCGAAAGTTGTCTCGAAAATACCGTCTGTCTGAAGTAAATCTTAATCTACCTCTATTCCCATATTCCGTGTCTCTTAGATCCTAATTTGGCCTAGAGAACACCGGCCATGCCGAGCTCAATGATTCAATCAAACATAGTATAACTAAGTGACCAGTACCCTATGAGTTAGCTACGTTCATTTTTGGATAAGGTTTTAGTCACAACATGAGTTGGGCAGATAAACAATAAAGATTCAATTCCTACATCTATTCATGATATAAAGCGCCCGTAATCTCATAGCATACATTATAATCACATATTTAAATCTTTCCTAAACTACTATCATAGCAGACAATTGAGTTATTTAGCAAATCATGGCAATTCTAGCATACATATTTAATTTTATTAAGGAAAGAAAGAACATGATTAAATATGAAAGATAGATTAAAACCTGATAAAGAAATACAATAAATCGTAGCTACAAATGCGTCCCGGAGCACCTCCGTACAAATCTTCCTTGACTAGTTAATTAGCTAGTCTAATTAACCAAGGAAGTATTACAATAAAGAAAGAAAAGAATGGATGGTGAGAAAGTATGAAATATGCTAGAAAGAGTGCATATGTTGGTGTGTGTTTCAAATGAACCCAAACACCCCTTTTATAGGTGAGTCTTGGCTCATTTTAGCATCATGAAGCCTTGAGGTGCATGTTAGAAAGACTAGCTAAAAGTGGATCGTACAACGCGAAAAGTGACCGCACCGGGTACTGTACAACGCGAAAAGTGACCGCACCAGGTACCAAAACTTGCCAAAAACGGAAACCGGGATAGGGGAAGGGTGGCCGGCGGCGCCAGCCAGGTGGCCGGCGGTGGCTGGCTGGTGGCCGGCGGCGGTGGGCCCCACCCCGCCCCGTTGCGCAATCTTTTGCTTCGTTTCTTGATTCGTGCGTGTTTTCTTCGTTATACGTCCGTTTGAGTTGATTCTTTTTTTGTTGGATTCGTAATTCAAAAACGAAGATTTTGACATAGGATATGCCTGAAAATGAGGTCCATAGCTCCAGATATTGTGTACGGATCATTTGGATCTTCTGGCGGGCGCGAAATCTTCATTCTTTGCCCGTTTTGGTTGATTCTTCTTCTGTTAGATTCGTATTTTGAAAACGAACATCTTGAAAATAATGGATATTGATGGGGGGCATTTTGGTCTTGAAATCTCGATTTTGTGCCTTGAATCTTCGAACGTGTGTGGAATCTTCATTTTACATCCGTTTTGCTTGATTTTTCTCGTGCAACCTTGTTTTAATCATCTTGGCATAATATCAATGATTTGTGCTATATTTGAGTTATAATGCCAAGAATCGTTCCAGAATGAGAGAGATATCGGCAGTAAAAACATGACTTTTTACGCGATATCACATACCCTTTATGACTGGCAGTTACGCACAACGTTTGAATAGACTAAAGCATAATAGACTTGAAAAACTAGAAACTCAATGTATCTCCATTTTAAGAATAGAGGATATTATCATCTCAGAGTTACTCGTGATTTAAATCCATGAAGTAACTTCCATGAGTGCGGGTCTCTCCTATACTTAAATCCCCATCAAGTACCCATGAGTGTTGCAGCATTCTATATGCCATGTCTAATCTCCATAGACAATCTACTAACACTTCATAACAGTCTTGATTCACCACTTACTTCCAGGAGTGTGAACGACTGAGGAGGTTTGAATAAAAACTGTTTTACTCGGGAAGTGTTGTCTAAACATGCAAAACTGAAACACAATGAAAAACAATAGTAAATGGTAGAACTCCTTCCAATAAATAAATCTCCATTATTTAATCACCAAGTCTATAGCAATTTATCATTGTTTACAATGTTTCAAAATCAAACTAACAACTAAAACTTTACATTATCTCTTAAGCCTATACTCCTAGCATGCTCATCATGTTTGGACTTTCCAAGTGGCTTTGTGAACGGATCAGCCGGATTGTCCTCTGATCTTATGCTCTTCACAATCATGTGTCCTTCTTCTACTTTTCTCCGAACAAAATGGTATTTTCTTTCAATGTGCTTTGACTTTCCGTAATCCTTGGGTTCTCTACTCAAGGCGACCGCACTTTCGTTATCACAGAATATTTCAATGGGGTCTTGAACCGTTGGAACAACTCCAAGATCTCTAATGAAATTCTTAATCCATATAGCTTCCTTTGAAGCCTCGCAAGCCGCTATGTAGTCAGACTCGCACGTTGAGTCTGCCACCGTATCTTGCTTGGAACTTTTCCATGTCACCGCTCCCCCATTAAGTAAGAATACCCAACCAGACTGTGAACGACTATCATCTCTATCTGTTTGGAAACTTGCATCACTATAACCCGTTACTCTGAGTTCTTCTTCTCCACCATAAACCAAGAACCCGTCCTTAGTATTTCTCAAATACTTAAGAATATTCTTTACAGCTGTCCAATGACCTTCACCAGGATTCTGCTGATGTCGACTTACTAAGCTCAAAGCAAATGATACATCAGGCCTCGTACACGTCATGGCATACATGATCGATCCTATAGCCGAAGCATATGGGACTCCCCTCATTCTATCCGATTCTTCCTTAGATTTCAGACAAAGATCCTTACTGATCTTAATGCCACGATGTAAGGGTAGATTCCCTTTCTTAGAGTTCTCCATTTTAAATCTTTTCAAAATTTTATCTAAGTATGTGTCCTGGCTAAGTCCTATGAGACGTCTCGACCTATCTCAATAAATCTTTATACCAAGAATATATGCTGCATCTCCCAAGTCTTTCATAGCGAAACACTTCCCCAACCAATCCTTTACACTTTGTAAAGTTGGGATATCGTTTCCTATGAGTAGTATATCATCCACATATAATACTAGGAAGACCACAACACTCCCACTGAACTTGACATATATACAGGACTCATCTTCGCTTCTAGAAAATCCAAACTCTGTGACTTTCTCATGGAAGCAGAGATTCCAGCTACGAGAGGCTTGTTTAAGTCCATAATTAGCCTTTTGAAGCTTACACACTCTATTAGGATACTTTGCACTTTTAAAACCCTCCGGTTGTGCCATAAACACATCCTCTGTCAGTTTCCCATTAAGGAAAGCGGTTTTGACATCCATCTGCCAAATTTCATAATCATGAAACGCAGCTATGGCTAGCATAATCCTAATTGACTTTATCTTAGCTACTGGTGAGAAGGTTTCCTCATAATCAATCCCGTGGGTTTGAGTATAGCCCTTCGCTACCAACCTAGCTTTATAAGTGTGTACTTTCCCATCCATGTCGGTCTTCTTCTTGAAGATCCACTTACAGCCCACCATCTTAAGACCGGGTGTAGTGTCAACCAAATTCCAAACTTGGTTGTCATACATAGACTGAATTTCGCTTTTCATAGCTTCCTTCCACTTAGCAGCCTCAGGGCCTGCCATCGCTTCCTTGTAGTTAGCAGGCTCATTCAAGTCATTTAGTTTACCATCACTAATTTTATCCTCTTCTTCAATATGGAAACCATAATAGAACTCAGGAGGCTTGCTAACTCTACTAGATCTACGAACGGGTAAGGATATGTCTTCAGGTTCAACAGGTGTTTCCACCTCTTGTTGAACGTCGGTGTTTACTATAGGTTCTTCATAGGCCGACTCTTGAATTTCTTCAAGATCTATCTTACTCCCACTGTCCTCTTTAGATATCATTTCTCTCTCAAGGAACACTCCTCTTCGAGCTACAAAGACCACATTATCCGCGGGTCTGTAGAACAGATATCCAAATGACTCTTGTGGATAATCGACGAAAAGACACTTTTCGGATCTGGAGTCTAGTTTGTCCTGAGTTTCTCGTCTAACGAAAACTTCACAACCCCAGATTTTGATGTGACCAAGAGAAGGACGTCTTCCCTTCCACATCTCATAAGGTGTCTTTGAAACCTTCTTGGTGGGTAAAAGATTTAAGATGCGAGCGGCTATTTCTAATGCATAACCCCAAAAACTTATCGGAAGTGTAGCCCGACTCATCATAGACCGAACCATGTCTAACAAGGTTCTATTTCTCCTCTCAGCAACACCATTAAGCTGTGGCATTCTAGGAGGAGTTAATTGTGAAACTATTCCACAATCTCTAAGATGATCGAGAAACTCGATACTAAGGTATTCTCCTCCCCTATCGGATCGGAGAACCTTTATCTTTCTGCCCAGTTGATTCTCTACTTCGCTTTGATATCTTTTGAATATCTCAAAAGTATCTGACTTATGCTTAATCAGATAGACATGTCCAAATCTACTGTAATCATCAGTAAATGTAACATAGTATCGATTTCCATCTTTTGTGGTACATCGGAATGGTCCACAAACATCTGTGTGTACCAAGTCCAACAATCCTTCACCTCTTTCACATGACCCTGTGAATGGTGATTTAGTCATCTTGCCCAATAAGCAAGATTCGCATACATCATCCGATTTGAGGTCGAATGATTCCAACACTCCATCCTTTTGGAGTTGGCCGATGCGTTTCTTGTTTACGTGCCCAAGACGATAATGCCACAATTTGGATTTATCAAGCTCATTAGACAAATCAACATTTAAAATCAAATTGCTAACACATTCAACATTTTCATATATGCCATTGTAAGGAGAAGCTTTAAAAACAAAACAACCATTTAAATAAACCAAAATATCACAATTCTCATTGTCAAATGAAAACCAATATCCATCCTTAAACAAAGCATAAAATGAAATAATGTTTCTGGTCATTTCTAACGAATAACAGCAATTATTAAAATCTATCATAACTCCAGAGTTCAGCACGATACTTTCAAATCCCGGTAACAGGCGTGATTCCTCTTTTTCCCATGACTAGATTAAGCTCCCCATGCTTCAACTTCCTACTTTCCTTTAGACCCTGCAATACAGTGCAAATGTGAGTACCACACCCTGTATCCAGAACCCACGAATTAGAAGTTGTAGTATTATGGAGTTCGATCGTGAACATACTTGAGTGAACACTCTTTTCAACCTTGCCATCTTCAAGGTCTTTCAGGTATTTCGGGCAGCTACGCTTCCAGTGCCCCTTTGTGTTGCAGTAAAAACGCACTGCTTCATTTGGATCACTTGCTGGTGCAATATCAGAGTCGGTCTTTCTTTTGGACCCACGATTGGACTTTCCATTCGCAGTCTTTGCTTTCCAATTTGACCTCTTTCTTTTCTTTGCATTTTGACCAATTGCCAACACAGGAGCTGCTGAGCTAGAGGACACATCATCCTTTTTGATTCCTTGCTCAGCGGTTTGCAGCAAATTATGGAGTTCCATTATTGAGCCTTCTCTCTCATTCATATTCATCTGATATGAGATTACAAACTGATTGTACACAGCTGGCAGACTGGACAAAATTATGGCAATGGAAAACTCTGTGTCAAACATCATATTCAATGATTCCAACCTATCAAAGTACCCTTTCATCTCCAAGACGAAAGCACAGATAGATGCTCCAGGTTTGGGTTTACAAGCCATGAGTGAGTTAACCACATCAAGGCGTTCCTTGCTTGCCTTTGCCTGAAACATTTCCTTACGTTGTTGGTTCATTTCATAAGCCCAAGTATTCTAAAAAGTCTTTTGCAACTCGGGGCTCATGGAGGATGCCATGATACAAGACACTTTATTCGCATCATCATAATGTTTCTTGTGTGCCTCAATCTCCTCTTGGGTTGAATTTTCATCAATTATGGGAATCTGCTCATCGAGAACATACTCCTTGTTCTCGTACCTCAAGGTAAACCTTAGGTTACGCATCCAGTCCATATAGTTTGGACCGGTCAGTCTTTCCCTCCCAAGAACTGAGAGTAGTGAGAAGTTCGAGTTGTGTGCGGGATTGGGGACGGGAGGATTATTACCATTTGTAGAAGACATCTATAAGATAAACAGTTTTAGTTAGTTTGAATATTCCTTAATTAATTATCAAATTACAAAATTAAGGCTAGGATCCATATTTTAGATTCGTTTTATGAAAAGGTTTGCCATAATCATATCGTGAATTTATTTTAGGTAGACAATGCCTTTGTCAATTTCACTCTCTATGAAACTCCTAGTTCTTTTGAGATTCATTGATTCTTATCAACGGCATGTTAATCTCGGATATGCTCATCTACCATTCATGACTGGTATGCCGAAGATCATGAACAAGATGGTGAACTTAACCATGCAAAACCCGCGTGGTCCCCGGCCCGAGTACGCTCGAGAATCGCGAGTTCCACATCACCTCTCAATATGTTCTCATATTAATGTGCCGGTAAACCACACACGCTCCATTAATAGACCATACGAAAGATGTGCGGTTTTCATGGGTTAGCATACTATTCACATTTTTAGTATCTAGAACGGGATTTTGTTTTAGTACTTTTAGGTCATACTTTTGATCTTGACATCATCCTATCAAAAAGTCCTCGGTAGCTCCATTGAATGCACAAAGAAGCGGCGAAGTAGGTCAGCGCGAAGCCTATTAAAAACCTGACTTCTTTAGGGAAGCTGAGCGACCCGCCTTATACCTCTCTTATAGTTTGTTCACTATGGGTGAGCCGATTTATCAATTGACTGATGATGTATTTAACTTTAATGATACATATACTTATAGCTCATAATATATGTAAGGTCTCTCTTTAAACTCTTAAAGACTACGGTTCTATTTTAAAACATTTTAAAATTTAGGGTTATATTTTAAACATTTCAAAATATAGGGTCTAAAGTGTAAATTCTTTTTATCAATTTAGACAAGCCAATTTTCAATTTATCTTTACCTACATACTATTGCAGATAATTAAATGCTAATATTTATTAAGCTAAGGCTCTGATACCACTGTTGGGTTTTCTATTCCCTAACTAGATTAATATATATACGCAGCGGAATTACAACAAAATTAATCTAAGGCAATTAGGAAACTAAACCCTTAGGGATCTTAACTTGAATAAATAATAAAAGCAATAAAATAAACAAGATAAATAAGAAATTACTAACCTTTGAGAAAACAATTTCTCACGCGTAGACCACCTTGCAGAACCTTCGTAACTTGGAGGCGAGTGCCCAAACTAGAACACCTCTAATGCTTCACACCCACGAAAAAAGAGAAATTCCCAAGTCTCCTAAGGTCACGACTCTTGGTCGCAAAACTCTTACAAGGAGCAGGAGTAAGAAAGAGAGAAAAGTACAAGGAAAACCTAAGGGGTATGCCCCTATTTATAGGGGAGGAGGAACCCCTAGGGTTTTACCTCTGGCCGATGTGGGACAATCTGATTTTCAATCCATATGGCGTATGGAATTCCATACGGCGTATGGATGAAAGATTCCAGAACATTCTGACACCCGTCCACCGCCTTACAAACCCTAGCATCCATACGGCGTATGGAAATTCCATACGGCGTATGGATGGATTTTTCAGAATTTCCATTTCTTTTAGTTTCTAATTAATTTCCAATTAATAAACTAAATATAATATTAATTCCAATTAATATTATTTCTCATTTATTTATCTTACTGTTCATGGAGGGCGACCCAAAAAGGACTCCACTTTTAATGATGTACTTACCAATTAGTAAATGATATTGGACACTATTCCAACAGTTTGATGTTCTAGTTGTAGTTTTTGAGGGTGTTTGGATTGGCGTTTATATTTTAGGGGGTGTTTCCAAACACCCTCTTTGCTTTTAGCTTTCTAAGTTTTTTAGTTGGAAAAAGCTCTTTTCTTTTGTCAAACACTTTTTTGGCTTTTTAACTTTTCACCACTAAAAAGCTTGTATTTGTGAAGCCAGAGGATTGGAGCTTTTAGCTTTTTAGCTGAAAAGCTTATAAGCTAAAAACGTTGAAAAGCTTAAAAGCTAAAAAGCCTGTTGTTTGTTTGGCTTGTTGAGATGTTGTTTCTTGGTGTTTTCTTTTTGTGGTGCCTCTTCCTCGGAGGTTTTGGTTGCAAGGTTGTCAAGATCGGGATCCTACGTCGGATCGTTTTTGCCTTTGCAAGATCGGGATCGTAAGATCGAGATCGGGATCGTAGATCCTACCAAAATATGATTTTTTTTATACAAAGATATCAAAATTCTTGTAGAAAACTACTATTAGAGAAATTAATCTAACATTCAAACTTTTATATTATTGAAGTGATGCAATTTGTCAACATATATTTCTCGAACGATAAACGTACTAAAATAAAAGATAGCGGCGTAGTACAATTGCACCAAAGTTTGAGAGCATATTACAAATGAAAATTCCTAATAGTTGTTTTAGAGGTTCGAGACTTTTTCTTAAGTTAATTTGATAATAAATGGGGAAATTGAACTTGGAAACAAATATATGGTAAGTTTTGAGATAGGATTTGGACTACTTATGAGCCTTACAAGTCCAATTGTAAAAAAAAATAAAAATAAATAAAAAAATAGCTCATTTGTAGGATCGGATCGTTCAACGATCCTACGATCTTACGATCATACTCCAATCCTACCTCCTGACCGATCCTACTCCGATCCTGCATGTTTTCCCTTGGTAGGATCGTAAGATCGTACGATCCTACGATCAGGATCGCGATCTTGATAACTTTGTTTGGTTGTATTCTTTGGTGGGGCTCCTCCCTTTTTTGGAAAGTTTTGAGCTTTTCAATAAATTTAGCTTTAAAAAATGATACTCCCTCCGTCCCAATTTAGTTGTCTCCAGACAAAAAATACGCAGTTTAAGAAAACATCAACTTCTCTCTTATTTTTTGCTAGTTCTAAGATGACATTTTTACCCTTTACTTTTTACCTGTTTTTTTGTCTTACATATATAAATTAGGGGTATAAAAGTATTTTATCTCATCATTTTTATCTATTTACGGAATTGGACAATTAATTTGGGACAACCCAAAATGGAATACTGAACTATAAATTTGGGACGGAGGGAGTATATATATAGTATGTGAGTTAATTACGTATGTATATAGTATGTGAGTTATATAGAGTTAATTACGTAAACCTACAAAAAGACCTAATCTGACTGGTTAAATATTTTTTTTTCTCTAAATCACATCCAATCAATTTTGTATAACTACCAATCACACTTTTAGATATAAAATTAGGTCTTCAAATTTAGGCCAACATATTATTTTTCATAGTATCTAATCGGATCTTAATAGTTTATCAACAAAACAATTAAAAATATATGAATAAATAGTAATAATAGTAGAGTACCCGCACAAAGTAGCGGACTCATATTTCATAGTTTTTATATACATTTATAGATTCGATTAATATGTTTTTCGAATTCCTCTGTTTATATTATAACTACTTCTTAAAATTAAGTAGTAGTGTAAAAAAGCTTATAATAGGGTACACATTAAACACATATCTTTTAGTTTATTTAGTAATTTGAAATATTATTTGACAATAAAAAGTAAGAATGTTGGTCTAATACACATAATTTAAATCAAATCAATTATAGCTTACAATATTGAATAAGTATCCATAAGAATATTGAGTAAGTTTCCATACGGAAGGTTTCTATATTTATCTAAGGGATAAAGAAGTAATTTTGCATCTTGAAATCTGTAACGCATTATAGAAAGTAAATCTATACTATATATTAAAGGACACTAAAGCTGATGTCATGAAGATGATTTGTCACTTTCTAGAGTTGGTTTTGCTGCTGACGTGGCTTCTTATTATTATTTTGCTGATGTCATGGTGATGTGATGAGAGTAATAATTAAAAAAAAATCAATTTGATTAATAAATATTTATTTTACATTCAAAAATTGTCTTGGAACTCACATAATATCAAAGAGATATTTATTATTTTATATTAATAAATACTTATTGTTTGCTTATTTATGTCATGATAATTTATTATGATATGTCGTAATTAAGTTTCAGAGAGATTCTTTTTCTATACATATATTCTATATATACAATATATACTAATATGTATCGATTTAATTTGCTTATAAACAAAACCCGTGTTTTCACGGGTCATAAAACTAATAAACACTTTATAAGGTAGTTAGATTAGATAATACCTTAGATAATGACATCATCAACATAATAAATTTACATGTCTTCAATAAAAGGTCGGTGATTAATAGGAAGATTAGACATCAGTTAAACAAAAAGGTTTCCAATTTTGTGTCGTAAATTGAATAACACACAAACAGTTGAAAACCCTAAACCTATCTATGCCAACTGCAATTATCTTCCAAGCTTAAAGGAGGAAAACACATTAAACAGTATTTTCATAAAAATTCAAAATTCAAGATTGCGACTTTCTCCTTCCCCTGCTTCAGTTCAACGATTCCAGGTACAAATTGTAGTTGTATATTGTGTGTATTTCAATGATTTATTTGGTTTATATATGATAAGGTGCATTTCCACTTCTTCTGAACTTGTTGAACCATAATCATACAGTAAAAGAGCATCAAGAAAGAAGCTTTTTATCTGTTGCACAATCTCATGAATCATCAAGAAATGCTCTGAAAACTTCTTATCTTATGAAACATCCTGCTGGCAGAAACTTCATGTTGTCAGTAGGTGATGCTGCTTTGTTATTGTAGAGGTGGCAAGTTCGACATGTTTACTTATAAATAAATTGCTTTGGTTTTGGTTTTCTGTCAAATCGTTCGAGTCAAACGGATTGGAACCCGTCTGAAGTCTGTATTTAATGATACGACATCATGAATCATCTTTAGCTGAAGTTTTAAATTATCCAAAATAATAATAAGTGTAATATGTTTTTTTTAAATATAGTTAAGGTATTAATTGTTAATGAAATTCTAAAAACTGGGCAAGAAGTGTTTGTGGGTCAATCCGGTGCGACGCGGGGCGTTTAGCCACCTACAAAGACACAACCAATTTAAACATGAAGCCTTCTGACCCTTTACCCAACCCGTCCATCTTGCCGACTGCATTAGTTACATAATCGTTCATGCACAGGCTGTAATTGAAGCAGGGATAATTGCCCCACTGGTGAATGTTCAGACAGCTGAATTTGACATAAAAAAAGGAGCTGCTTGGGCAATATCAAATGCCACCTCTGGTGGTAATAATGAACAGATCAGCTACACTCTCATTTCACATCATATCCTTCAAGAAGTTTACAATCAGAAAGTAATAAATTTGTATACGGAGTATTAATTTTTATCTGTATGCTATGATTCGTAGGTACTTGGTGAGCCAGGGATGTATAAAACCCCCTGTGTCATCTCCTTGCATGTCCAGATCCAAGATTCGTGACTGTTTGTTTAAAAGGACTCGAGAACATTCTTAATATAGCGATGTTGGGTAAGTCGAGCAGAATGTGGGTCGCAGTGGAGATGTTAATTACTAAGCCCAAAAGATAGATGATGCAGATGGTCTGAAAAATTGAGAATTTGCAGAGTCATGACTCATGACAACAACGAAATTTATGAGAAAGCGGTTAAAATTCTTGAGACATATTGGGTTACTTTTGAACGAACTAATTCCATTTGGTGCATTCTATTTCAACAACTGAAGGTCATTCGATTCGAAGCTTAAGGTCAACATAGTAAAGATTTAAAAAAAAAATTATACTGTAATCATCAAAGATTGTGACTTTCTCCTTCCCCTGCTCCAGTTTAAAGATTCCAGGTTATAACTAAAAACCAACCATCTCTCTCAATCACCAACTATTTTCTCAATTGGTGATCTCTGAATCCTGATTTCTGTCACCCTACAAATCAAGGTACTTTAATTTTCATGTACAGACTGTAACCGAAGCATTGTTAATTGCCCCTGTTAAATGCCTGAATCTGCTTCAGAAATCAATAAATTATGTATATATATTTACTGCACGCTATAAAACCCGTGTGTGATCTCCTTGCATGTTTGGATCCAGTAATGGTGACTGTCTGCTTAGAAGGACTCGAAAACATCCTCAATGTAAGGGAAATCGAGAAGAATTTAGGTCACAGTGGAGATGCTAATTACTATGCCCAGTTTATAGATATTATTTGCAGAAGGTCTAGAAAAGATTGAGAATTTGCAGAGTCATCACAACATTTAATGAAATTCATGAGAATGCAGTTAAAATTTTGAGACATATTGGTTGGATTTGGAAGAGGAAGAGGAGACTGTAGAAGATGCTGCACAACTTTGGCTTCAACTGGTACTTCCTTTAATCTTTTTGTTTTTTTAACTTTCTTTCTAGATTTGGCTACCATAATGAATGAGCCCACAAGACATTGCAGTTATATGAGAGAGAAGGACTTGCTTAAGAAATGTCAAGTAGTGCTGTCATCACAACGGCTATCCACCGGTGGTGCTCCTACTCAAACCTCTACAATTGAGAAAAAAGTCTTGTTCATAGTTGCGTATAGTTTTGGATATGTACTGTAATTGATATGATTTGTTGTAATTGTAGTGTAGGATTAGATACATATTTGAATCTGTTAGGGTTTAGTAGGTAGGTTTAAAGTGTTTAAGTTTTTATCAAGTATCTATACATATATATGCGTATGTATATGATCATTGTAGTTGGTGCAACCCAATCAGCTGAGACTGATGAGATCCTTGGTTTATACAATTCTATACAAGCATGTGTATGGAACAGTTACAACTTACAATGAGTTCAGATCACAACTCTGCAAATTGACAGTTAGTTATCACGCCTAGGATAGTATTCTTATACCCCCTGTATTTCTTGTCCTACGTTGGTAATTGTATCAGTATTGTACAATCAGTCTATCAGATGCTTTTGATTCTGCTTGGTTGTTTAGTTTCATGGAATTCATGTTTATGAATGCATTGAAGTCCATATGTTCTTGTTTTGGTGCCTTAGGTTTTCAGTTTTGTAAAATTTGTTTTTGCTAGCTTGTTTGGGTAAAGGCTTTCTGTTAGCTGCAGTTAAATGTACAATTCTGTTTAGGCTGTGTTGGATTAATAGGTTTGAAGTTTCGATATTTTGTATGTGAGTGGAGTTTCTGTGTTTATGTGTGTGGATAGACGGAGATGTCAATATATGTTAAACTGTTTGTTTTTAATGTGAAAGGCAAAGATACATTCTTCCCGTGGGAATTTTGGTTATTGAACGGTTGATAATGATGTTAATCAATGTGCAGTTGGAGTAATAAATTTGTATACGGAGTATTAATTTTCATCTGTATGCTATGATTCGTAGGTACTTGGTGAGCCAGGGATGTATAAAACCCCGTGTCATCTCCTTGCATGTCCAGATCCAAGATTCGTGACTGTTTGTTTAAAAGGACTCGAGAACATTCTTAATATAGCGATGTTGGGAAAGTCGAGCAGAATGTGGGTCGCAGTGGAGATGTTAATTACTAAGCCCAAAAGATAGATGATGCAGAGGGTCTGAAAGTTTGAGAATTTGCAGTCATGGCTACAACGAAATCTATTAGAAAGCGGTTAAAAAAAAATTGAGTCATATTGGTTACTTTGAACGAACTACTTCCATCTGGTGCATTCTTTTTCAACAACTGAAGGTCATTACTTCCTTTAATAGTTTAACCTTCTTCTTTTTTTATTTACTTTATTTTTCGATTTAGTTACCTCATTATATCTAGCTATATCCATGTTGATATTCATTTATGTTTATATATAAGAAATAATCATGTGTGGTGCAACTTGTTGAGTAATTGCAATGTGTATTATTTATGTGCATGTGGTACTTAGGTTTGAGATAATGTTTATGTGGGACTGGGTAGTCTTCGGTTTATGTTAAAAGTTTCTATATTGATGTGGTTGTACTGTAGGACATCTGTATAAAGCCTTCAATCAGTAATTTATGCTTTTCAACCATGAGACTCTTCTATTTCTGAAGAAAAATAAACTATTAGCTTTTAACTTTTTAAAGATGAATGATTTGGAAATTTGGACCTAGACGTTAATGATGAATTACTCTATACTGCCCTGCATCTTCTAAAAATTTCCAGTTGTTCATGTCTAAAGAGTTTAACATTAGTTTTCTTTACATTTGGCAATTCACTAGCACAATCTAACATTAAGCATGTCACTCTTTGAGATATAGTCAAGTAGACCAATCGTGATTTGTGGGAACTTGCATTGAACTACTGCTAGCAAACCTGAGATAATTGGTGTGTTTGAAGGTTAGGTCAGGTTGAGTCAAGTAAAGTCAGAGCATCTCGTGTTGTCCAGTTACCTGGCCGGTACAGTGAAAAGTGGGTTTTTTAAAGATTTGTTAAGTCTGTTGTTGAGTCGGGTATTGGTTTTGCTGTATATGAGTTTACATCTCTATGATATAGTGTGAGGAAGATATGGTAAAAGGTGATGTTTTCTTATACTATTTCTAAATGACGAAGTTGCAGTTGCTTCTTTTGGACTCGCTTATTTTCATAAAAAGTTATATTATGGTTTGGGTTTTCAATCTGATGGGTTAGCTTAGACCCTAATCTCTTCTTGAGTCGGGTTCATCTATTCAATAAATGTAGCCAGGAAATTATGGCTCTTGATTATGGTTGCAATTTGCAAACAAGTCTAGTTGAGTTCTGTCGGACTCAAACTTGGCTTGAGTCATTTGATTTAAGAATGAGCTCTGCCTAAAAAACTCGAAATTATATATAAAAAGAAACATTCTGTGGTCAAACTTGTTCTAGATGATGTAGTTCAATAATAGAAATCATTTCAAATACACGAGGATTAGAACAGAACACGACCACATGTCAAAAAACTTGTAAAATATCTAACAATAATTGAATCTAAGTTATAATACTATTTGCAAATTTTTAGTTACATATATATGTGCATACACCGTGCTTGATGTCCGAAAAACTCGACAGTTCGAACTCAGCTTTTATAAGCTCGAACATGTTTTGATATATATTTGAACTTGAACTTTTAAGCTTGAGCTCGAAGTTAAACTCGGTAAAAGCTTGACAATATAAAGACGAGTCGATTTATTCGTGCATTTCTGGTCCGTACATGATAGATCACTTGTACCCACTTCTTTGTATACTGTCGGTGAAACTTCAAGTACCATTGTCTTCATTTTAGTGTCATCAATTACACAATTATTTGAAACTTGCACAAAAAGTTTTCTTTGCCCACCATCTGAAACGCCTCTTGACAATATAAAAATATCTTCTCATTTTGAATTATTGGAATAAAACTTTATGTGTCTTTCAACGATTTCATTGGTTAAATTATGAAATGTCTTCTTCTTCTTCTTAAAAACAAAACAAGATAAACAGGGTCCATACCTACTAAATTTGAACGTGTCTGTGTCCATTTTGGCGGCTCTCAAGGTTTGGTCAAAATGGAAATGTTCTTGTTTCACAACTAGGTAGCTCAATTATCAAGATGACACGTCATCCGGACATTAAACAATTTCCACTACTAGTACATTAATCATCTAAAACTAAAGGCGTAGAAGAAATATATATATATATATATAGGGGGGAGATACTTGGGGAAGTAAAATAATTAGGGAAGGAGGGAAGTGATTCTCAGCCACACATTCTGGTCAACTCAAAAGTCAACGCGGTGGCATTTTTGTAAATAACTTGAAATCACTTCCCAGAACGTTAACATGCATTTCAAATGCATGTTAATCAAAAACAACTAAAAACGTGATTTTCATCTTAAATTCATCAAATTAAAGTTTGAAACTTGCAAAAATAAATTTAAAAACACTAATACACAACTCGTTGAGCAAGATTGATTAACAATTGTTAGATTCAATAAAAAAAATGTTAGAAAATAGATTTCATGAAGAAAAATGTAGAAACCCATAAAAAAATCACAAATTCATTCAATTGAGTACAAAATTGAGATGTATATAAAGCAAAATTCAAATAAATCGATCATATACATCAATAATCAAACAAACTTGTAGTTATTTTACGTTTTACACAAAAAAATCTCAAAATCAAAATTTTCAGAAAGTTAACACTCATTTGAAATGCATGTTATAAAAATTACAATTTAAATATTCATTTATGATGAATATTTTAGCTTATACTCCGTATATGTTATTAGTGTATAATAACTCATATTCATCATAAATGCATGTTAACATCTCATTGAGTCTTTAACATTCATTTATGACGAATATTAACTTATATCATGCTGATGAACATTATAACATTCATTTATAATGCATATTAACTCATATATATTGTAATACATTGATGAATGTTATGTTATAACGTTCAACGATGTATAATAACTTATATAAGGTAATATTCAACTAATATGAATGTTTAAGAATCTTACTTGTAATTTTGATTAACATGCATTGCAAATGTATGTTAACGTTCTGGATATTTTCAAATTTGTGATATTTGATGATTAATGACAACCATAATTTGATTAATTACATGTTTATAAGTTTTGTATGATGAAATTTGTTTAATTTTATTGTTTTCATTGGCAAAATAAAATTTTATTTAAAAACACAAAAGTTATACCCAAAATTCATAATTTTTGATGATTTCAAATCATGACGAATTGAAGATATGTATGAATGTGTTTGATAGATTGGAAAGTTTATAATGTTTTTGGTTGATGAATTATTGAATTTGATGCTTTAATTTTGGATTTTAGACTAAAGTTGATTAAATGGGTATTGTATATGTATTATTTATTGTATGAAAAAGGTGGGAGAAAATTAGTGGCTAGGATTTGCTTCCCTCCTTCCCTCAAATTTGATGCTTCCCTCTTGATCCTTCCCATATATATATATATATATATATATATATATATATATATATATATATGGGAGGGATCAAGAGGGAAGCAATTTTTTGGGGGAAGTAGGGAAGTGTAATATTCATCACGAAGCATCTTAAATTCGCTAATACAAATATCAAAGATAGAATTAATTTTACTCATATTTAGTAATCAAAATCGATGCTATAAAGAATATATTAACATATGAAAGTCAATTTTAAGTCATAACATTAGTTTATGAATAATTATTTAATAAAACGTGAATATTTATCATGTTGAATATTAACTTAACATTCATCACGATGAATGTTAAAAAGTAACATTAATTTTATTTTAACATTCATCGTGATGAAAGTTAAGTTAACATTCATCACGACGAATATTAACGATTTGGGATATAAAATTCATCAACTGATGTTATAGCCTACAAAAAAAATTTATCATGTAAGCTTAACATTCATAACATCCATTCTGATTAACATTTATTAAATTTCACTTTTGAATTTTCGACAAATGTATTAACGAAGTTAAGATGCATCATAATGAATATTACACTTCCCTACTTCCCCAAAAAAAGTGCTTCTCCCTGGATCCTCCCACTATATATATATATATATATATATATATATATATTACCAGATGATTCTGGAATTTGTAAACATCATTGATTAGTTGTGTTTTAATCTGTTTTCTGATTACTTTCATGCTATATTTGTACTATAGGCACAACACAACATCATTAGTTTGTTGGTTGATCTGTTATTTGATAATGACAACTACCCCCATATGGGTGCTGTGTCTGCTGTAAGATTCCTTTGTTTTCAACTAGTTATTCTGCAAAAATATACTCCATTCATATATGCTAGATGAGCGCTTCCTTGACATTATTTATTTTACAGATTAATATGACAGCAAAACATAGTGACTTGTTCTATGAAGACCTGAGGAGATGTATACCGCAACTTGCAAAACTGCTACTTTCTTCAGAGACGATTAACCGAACAAAGACAACGGCTGCTAATTGTCTTCGCAATCTTTCTTCTCACTCGGATGAACTTATTCAAGATATGATCTCTGAAGGAGCAATGGAGGTACATAGTACCTATATATCATCTTTCATTGATATACATATGATATATAGACTTTAAGTAGTACCCCCACTTTTGACATTCCAACTTTATATATCTAGTTTGACATGTAAATATGCTTACATGGCTCTTGCAGGCTTTGTTAAAGGTAGTAGCAAATTGCTCAGTTGTTGCACTCGACCCAAGCCTGATTGATGCTATTAACGAGACACCGCTATTTGAAGCTCTTTTGGCATTAGCTCTAATGTGTATACATCAACCTTGTAGACACTTCATCCATTCATCAAACGTATACACAACCATTAGAGAACTACGTGAGTCACCAAAGGAAGACATTTCCAGATACGTAACTCTCATTTTGATACGCATAGCCTCTTAAACTTAAAACTTCCCAAGTGATGTATAACTCCCATTTTTTTATTTTTTTATTTTTTTATTTTTTGTAAATTGTAAAACAGGCCGGTCCTCTTATTACATTGCATTTCAGGATTTTATCATTCTACAAGAACAACTTTAAAAAGATTAATAATATCAATGTTAACAAAACAATTAAAGTAGTAAGGTTCTAAACTTTTCTAATGAATAATGTAGATCATATCCAGGAGCGACTCAAGGTCCAATACACAATATCAAAAATTTGGGGCTTTACAGAATTGGAGGCCTAAAGCGGTAGCTTCACTCGCTTTACCCTTGAGCCACCCTGATGAGATCGAATTTATGGGAACCTATAATATAGAGTAAATATCAATAGGAACAGAAAAATTAATGATGAGTTATCATGCGGTAAGGCAAGCTGGGTGGTGGGTCATTTATCAAGTCAGAGTGAGAAATTTTTCTGCTCACCGCCTTCCATGATACATTTAACGTAAATACAAAGAGTTTGAGGGCACACGGTAACTTTCACTAAATGTAGTAGAACTTTCTAAATATATTATAAAATTTATTTATTAAATTCACTAATTCTCAATTATACATCTTTATTAATTATAATTTATATTATATATCAACTTCATTAAATTTCTTGTACCCTTATATACAAGTTAGATTTTACCAAATATAAATAAGAGATTCGGAGTATCATGTTATGTTATAGAGAAATAGAGTATTAAATTGTAAGAGTTATATACCAAAGTGCTACCTTTCAACTTAATGGTTGGAGGTTCAAGCCTCGTATGAGGCAATTTGTAAATATTTGTGGTTGTATATAATAATCGTGAGTAGATATTGTATATTTTTCTTTCTAAAAAATTTGTAAGAGTTATATATATGGTTCAAAAGTGTAAAATTTGAAATCAAATAGGTGAAAGCAAGGTTGTCAAGATCGCGATCCTGATCGTAGGATCGTACGATCTTACGATCCTACCAAGGGAAAACGTGCAGGATCGGAGTAGAATCGGTCAGGAGGTAGGATCGGAGTAGGATCGTAGGATCGATCGTAAGATCGTTGAACGATCCGATCCTACAAATGGGCTAATTATTTTTTTTATTTTTTTTACGATTGGACTTGTAAGGCCCATAAGTAGTCTAAATTCTATCTCAAAACTTACCATACATTTGTTTCCAAGTTAAATTTCCCCATTTATTGTCAAATTAACCTATGAAAAAGTCTAGAACCTCTGAAACAACGATTATGAATTTTTATTTGTAATATGTTCTCAAACTTTGGTGCAATTGTACTATGCCGCTATTTTTTGTTTTAGTACGTTTATCGTTCGAGAAATATATGTTGACAAATTGCATCACTTCAGTAATATAAAAGTTTGAACGTTAGATTAATTTCTCTAATGGTAGTTTTCTACAAGAATTTAGATATCTTTGTATAAAAAAAATCATATTTTGATATGATCTACGATCCCGATCTCGATCTTACAATCCCGATCTTGCAAGGGCAAAAATGATCCTACGTAGGATCCCGATCTTAACAACCTTGGGTGAAAGGACATGATTGTAAGAGTTTTGATACTTTAAGTGTCTAATTTGTAGATATGATGCAAGTTAAATACGTGTTAAATCCACACGTTCTTCATAAGCCCCATATACTTACGTATCTTCCAAAATAAACACAAATGTAAATCTTTTGGTTCAATTCCTTTTTCATTTGGTTAGAGGAAGAGTTTTGAGCTAGAAAGTCAATAAACGGAGTTAGTTCATACCTAAATTTGGGGTATAATTTATAACACTTTCAACAAATTAAAGACTTAGAAAGCTACCCTTTTTTTCTTTTTTCTTTTAATGGTAAGATGTATATACATTACAAGGACATAGAAAATCTATATCAAGTACAAGCATGAATGATAAGAAACAGAGTATTACTCTGTTTAGATACATACGTATCAAAATGCAATAGATAAAATCTATGATGCATAATTAATTATACCCTAAGCTCCATTCTGCCATCCTTGACAAAGAGAAAAAAACACACTACTTGCTTGAATGTTGTATATTTTAGTGCATTGGTGGATTAGTGGACATGGGGTAGGTAATGCGGAGTGCATACCCGGATAAGTTGCTAATTTTCGGGATCTATCAAAGTTGTGGACAGAGGCCTTAGTGATGATTTTACTAATGTCTGATTGCTGATTTTTAGGCCTTGTTGAGGATTTATTAGCCTGATTGCTGATTTGCCTAAATCCAGACATAGGCCTATATCCAGACATAGGTCTTGTGCCAGACGGATACATGATTGCTGATATCTGATACCTAATTGATGATATCTGATGTCTGATTGCAAATTTTGATATCTGATTGTTGATTTTTAAAGCAGTTTCTAAAACTGTTTTGTGGTAACCATCGATAACCGCCACTTTGGTTGTATTATATCTCTGCATTTGTTCATCAAATAGAGAGATAGAAAAACACACAGAAAACAAACGGATTCAAGTTTTGGTTGCCTAAAAACTTGAATATTCTCTTGAATTATCCCAAGATGAATTTCGTGATACCCGAGCAAATTAAGGGTCAAAATATTGTCTTTGGAAAGTGATTTCCATACCCGATTCACAGAAAAATATCCGGTCATTCAAATCATTCACCCTTTGTTAACACCCAAATTACCAACAATCAAAGACAATTTTCATTGATTTCAATGGCTGAATCTGTGAAGGACATGACTTCCAAGTTTCCAAAACTTGAGAAGTTTGAGAGGATTGATTTCAGGAGATGGCAAAAGAAGATGAAGTTCTTGTTGACAACACTGAAAGTTGTTTATGTTCTGAGTACGCCATGCCCAGAGGCACATGAAGAAGAAACGCTTGAACAAACTCGCAGAAGATGTAAGTGGGAAAATGATGACTTCATCTGTCATGGTCACATCTTAAATGGTATGTCTGATTCACTATTTGATGTCTATCAAAATGTCGAATCTGCAAAGTATCTCTGGAATTCTTTGGAGTCTAAGTATATGGCTGAAGATGCTTCGAGTAAGAAGTTTCTTGTTAGTAATTTCAACAATTACAAGATGGTTGATTCCAGGTCTGTTATGGAACAATACCATGAGTGTTTGGGTATACTTGGACAATTTGCATAACACGATATGAAAATGGATGAATCAATCCAGGTTTCATGTATAATCGATAAATTGCCCCCTTCTTGGAAAGATTTCAGACATGATCTGAAGCATAAGAAGGAAGAAGTTACCCTGGTTCAATTGGGTAGTCATTTGCGCATCGAGGAGGGTCTAAGGATGCAAGAAAATGACAAGGGAAAGGGCAAGGATGTTGTTGGTCCATCCAATGTCAACATGGTGGAGGAACATAAGAATACAAAACATAATGACAAAGGAAAAGGCAAGCGAAAGTATCATGATAACAAGGATGATCCTAATAAGAAGTCTAAAAAGACTTGTTGAAAGTGTGGTATGATTGGACACTTCAAGAAGGATTGTCGGGTTAAGAAAATTGGTAATAAAAAATACCAATGATGCTAGCACAAGCGGATAGGGTAATGGGTCTAAGGACCAAAACCCGAAACAAGGTCAGAATATTGACAATGACTTTAATTTGGTTAAAAATTTTATGTCATTTATTTCTAAATCCTTTTTTGTGTAGGATGATGATGTTGTTTGGTATGTTGATTCGGGAGCTACTACCCATGTGTGCAAGCATAAGCATTGGTTCAAGATATATGAGCCGGATAATGACATACTGCACATGGGAAACGAATCAACTGAAGCTGTTTGTGGTCGTGGAAGTGTTGTTTTAGAATTTAGTTCTGGAAAAACAATTACTTTGTTTAATGTTTTACATGTTCCTAAGATTCGAAAGAATCTTGTGTCTAGTGCTTTGTTCAACAATTGTGGATTCAAGCATGTTATCGAGTCGGATAAGTTTATCTTATCCAAGTGTGGTGTGTTTTTTGGATTCGGATATTTGTGTAATCGTATGTTTAGGCTTAATCTAAATAAATGTGGTGTTGTTGATTATGCTTTTATGACATGTTCTAGAATAAATGATTCATCATTGTCGCATGCTAGATTAGGACATGTTCATTATAATAGATTGTTGGAAATGTCAAAAGATGGCTTAATACCAGCTTTTGACATTGACACTGAAAAATGCAAAACATGTATGCTAACTAAAATCACTAGACAACCTTTTCAAAATATTAAACGTTCTTCTGAATTGTTAGAACTTGTACATAGTGATTTGTGTGATTTGCATGCTACACCTTCTTTAGGTAATAAGAAATATTTTGTTACTTTCGATGATGATGCTTCTAGGTTTTGTTATGTTTATTTATTGCATTCTAAAGATGAAGCCTTGGATAAATTTAAAGCATACAAAACTGAAGTAGAATTGTGTGACACCCCGCAATTACGACGTAATTAAGTACGTTAAAAATTTGCATTTTAGGCTAATTCCCTACTTAAGTGAATTCACAACTATTTAAGAGGTAAGTCTAGCAAGGCCCAACTAGTTAATACGCGTAGTATTATACATTTCGTAATTAGTTGTAATTACGTACAAAACATTTGGAACAAACTCTACAAAAATATACGACGTTGTTGAAAACCTTTCTATAAATAAGTTTAATCTATTTTTAGAAGTTATTTGTCACTTATTATTATTTTGTTAAAATAATACACGAAAAACCTAGACGTATCACTTAAAACGTCTCAAACACAAAGAAAACGCGCGAATCGCATTCGGCAACGAAATGAAACTCGATAAATATTTCGGTAACTCAAATTTAAGTATTTTAACAATACTTCAATGAAAAATTATCCCAAATATATCGCTAATTTAAACGACACAAACAACGTTACACGATTTAACCGAATAACGAAATAACGAA
This sequence comes from Helichrysum umbraculigerum, assembly GCA_949592205.1. Classification (NCBI taxonomy): domain Eukaryota; kingdom Viridiplantae; phylum Streptophyta; class Magnoliopsida; order Asterales; family Asteraceae; genus Helichrysum; species Helichrysum umbraculigerum. The sequence goes on along the minus strand of CATIUR010000004.1, from coordinate 139,788,706 downwards.
GAAACGAACACTGAACGTAACACAGTCTGAGACTGGAAATAAAATCACACACAAAATATGGTGGGGCCCATGTGGGGACCAGCCACCTCTCCCTTCTCCTCTCACAATTCATGCAAAATGATGATGATGTTTATTCCCTTCATCTCCAATCCTTGTACATGCAACACTTACATCCTCTCTCATTTTTCACATACACTCAATTCACGTTTGCTCTCTAGCTCTCTCCTCTCTCTCTATTTCGAGAGATTTAACTCACCCAAAAACCACCATTGACCACCTTTTAACACCCTTTGACCATCATGGCACCACCATAAACCACCACCACTATCTTCATCTTTTTGCAAAGGAAACTAGCTCAAGAACACCACCATCATCATCTCATCCTTCTCCTCTTCATTAAACTACTTTGTGAGGAACTTCTCTTCACTTTATTACTTTAATTAACATGTTATAAAGTTCACTCAATAAGTATATTAACCAAACCATGCTTAAAAATCATTTTTCTTAACTCAAAGTTCATGAAAAAGTCTCATTTACATTCTGTCCAGAATCTTACACGAAATGTACAAAACCATAAATCACTCATTTCTTAATGAATTTGGACCTTTTTATAGTCAAAAATAAATTTTAGAAAGTAAGCTTTCCAACCCCGCAAACCTCATATTTTTCTGAGTTAGTTTACTATTTTTAATATTTTTTGTGAAATCACATAGACAATCTGTCTCGTTAAGTCAGAAACTTTACTCTTAGTATTTTAGCCATATATCAAGCTACACATATCCAAATGACCTGAAACCACCGCCAAAATTTTACAAATTTCATTGGCTAGAACTTTCGTGTTGACCACTTTTACTGATTCCTTGTAGATATTTCCTAGAAATGATGATTGCATGTGTGTATCTAAATCTGACCATTAAAGATTAAGTAAACTTTAAAAATAGTTAGGCTTCTCTATGAGTCTTAGAAAAATGACAGAAAGTAGATAACTCATTGGGGAATAACTGATAATTTTGTTGGATATAATTGTGGAATGTAGATTTTTAGAAAAATCCGACAAGTTGATGCATTTTCTGGAAAATATAAAAGTGGACTGATTTTGAGTAACTTATGAAACCGACACTTATGGACTTGCTATAAAGGGAAAGACTAACTTTTTATGACCCATGAACTTATTTAACATTTGGATAAAAGTCTCGGGTCAAACCGAGAAGATTCGACCGAGTCAACAAAAATGGGGTTCGGTTTCTAGAACGTCAAACTTTCTATCTTTAGAAACTTACTATTTTTGGAAAGAATTGTAAACAAAACGGGTTTGTGTGACTTATTAAGTGACTTTGACCAAGAACGAGACTTGAAAACATAACCCGAACAAGAAACGACACTTATATTTAAACCGAGACATAAACCGCAAGACGTTGACACTAGGTATTAAATGCGCGTGACAACTGATAACCACATACGACAACAACACGATAGCATATGATATATACTAATGTAAAGTATACAACGAACAAACCTAATAGTAATGTCTTTTAAGAATTATTATTACCAATTTTCATCAACGGGTCGTACACGTTTATTTTCAAAAATAAAACATAATTGGACATACTAGTTGAGTGAACACTAGCATGGATAGTCTATAGAGATATCCACTTACTTAAACTTGTAATCTCATACGTTTAGGACGTTAGAGACCCTACCTGGACTTACGCTTTGCTAGCTCTCACGCATTTAGCTCACGAGGTGAGTTCACAGCCCCTACTTTTACTGTTTTACTGCTTTTAAACAGGGGTGGAAAACATAGTCACTGCTTTACTAAATGTCATAACTACATTGATTACTGTTAAATTTCCTACTCCCAACTATCGACTGTTTATGATTGCATTTATGATTTAATTGATAGCTAGAGTACTTTTGAACTAAACTTATACATTTATGAATGATTTCATACGTACAAACTATTTATAAAATGCTTTTAGGCTTTTATACAAACTGTCTTTTATGAAACAACATTTTCATAAACTGTATGAAAAGTCCCTACTTCTTGGGCAAGGTTCCACCCTACGTCTTGGGTGATGGCTCTACTTTTTGAGCAGTTTGTGTCCTACTTCTTGGATGCCGGTCCTACTTCTTGGACAACCTGAAAAGTCCCTACGTCTTGGGCACATGAAAAGTCCCTACTTCTTGGGCAATGTTCCATCGTACGTCTTGGGTGAAGGCCCTACTTCTTGAGCAGATTGGGCCCTACTTCTTGGGTGCCAGCCCTACTTCTTGGGCACTTATTTTAGGTCCTACTTCTTGAACAAATGATTTAATCCCTACTTCTTGGGTAAAAGATTTAGACCCTACTTCTTGGGTATAGGATACTTCTTTCCTACAAACTTTGACTAATAGGATACTTCTTTCCTACAAACTTTGACTAATAGGATACTTCTTTCCTACAAACTTTGACTAATAGGATACTTCTTTCCTACAAACTTATACTGATAGGATACTTCTTTCCTACAAACTTTGACTTATAGGATACTACTTTCCTACAAACAATTTGAACTATACTTTTGGGTGACATCCCAACCAAACTATACTTTTGGATAACATTCCATAAAACATAATTTAACTGCTATGGCAACAACACTTTATAAACAACCGTGGTTTATCAACTATACTTGCAAACATGAAACCTGTGAATTTACTCAACAATCATGTTGACTTTTTACTATTTTTTCAGGGAATTAGCTGCGCATATAAGACTGCATGCATATGGAACTAGGAGACCCACGACAAAATAGGATGACATCTTAACTGCGGTTCAGCAATAATCATACGCTCTGATGCATGAATGTCCAATGTTAACGTCGGCACCCCCACTCGATCTAATGCTTCCGCAATCAGCTGATAAACTGTAATTAACGAATTTGGGGTTGCGACAGATTGGTATCAGAGCCATTGGTTATAGCGAACTAGAAGTCTTTAAGTGACCTAGAGACCTTAGAGACCTAGACTATAGCCTTGGCTAGGACACTCATGCATACACATACATTTACATACGTCTAACTCGATACACGACAACATTTGTTACGACACATTGGCATTCGCGAACCAACCGACCGATACTATCGTACACTTATTCCACTTGTTCTATTGTATGGTTGTGATGTGACACAAATAGTCATGTTTTTAAGGGCAATATTCCACACTTTTTGGACGTATCTTTAGTGAAAACATTCCAAAATGATCATTATTTACCTTATATAGGCGTTGTTGCAAAAATCACCCAAAACGTCCAAATAACAAGCAAATTAAGGCGAATAAATGTGCACAAAATCCTCCGGCCTCATTTACCTTATATAGATCACATTCTAACTTTATCATATTATAAAACAGGTAAAATCGAGACGGGAAAATCAAGAATCATGCAAATCGGATAAAGAACGGAGAAGACTGAGCGGTATCAGACCTTATAAAGTCAATTCGGCTATGCTTAATCTATACACACCCAATTTCAGTGAAGTTGGCATCATTAGAAGCGTAACGGAATTACGAAGACACGGGCAAAAGAATCAGGTCAAACGGAAACATAACGAAGGAGATACGCACGTTTTAAGCAACGAACGAAATCAGACGGACACCGTATACGGCCCTGGCAACCGTATACGGCCCTATACAGACCGTATACGGCCCTACCAAGGCCGTATACGGCCCCCCTGCCCCCGTATGCTGCTTCGTTTGCTTGTACGTTCTGTTTCGCGAGTTGTACGGAAGATTTGAAGCTTTGCCTATAAATAGAGGGTCACCCCTCCTCATTCCACACACCTTCACACATTTTCTCATTCTCACATTTTTCTCATTTCTCTCTTTCTTTCACTTTCTCTCTCTAACTTTCTCTCTCTAGCACTACTCTTAGGAGTTAGAGGAGAAAGGTTAGGGTTGAGCTTACGGTTCGAGTCTAGAGGAAGGTTTAGCTTGGTAATCTTGTTGTAATGAGTTTTTCAAGTTCAGACTATTTGTAATCCTCAGTATTACGCTGCTGTATTCCCGGTGATATCTAAACTTTACTTACTGTTATAATGCTTGTGCTTTATGTTATTTCAGTTTGTATTCTACATATTGCCATGTTTATAGAGTAGTTTAATATTGTGATTGTTGAAATGTAGATATTAGGAGTAGGGATGATGTTAAATTAATATTTCATTTATATGATTGGAAATTGTTATGCTATGTATCTGGTTAAGCTTATCCTGAATATAGATCTAGTCTCTCATCACCATTTCCAGACTTTAACGTGACTGTTGCCCTAGGATAGGATCTGATCAACCCTAATACTATGAATATGCAGTTATCTCCAGTTACAGTATGAAACTATGAACTTTCCTTTATAAGGCACGGTACTTCGTATAGCGTTGGAAACACCTCGTGTGGAGTACAAATACGTGGAAGCTAAGGAAATGCCATGGATTGTTTCATCGTGGATTACCTAGAAGTGACCCTTCTAGAACTGTGGTCTAGGAATCAAAGCTGTGGAAATGCTTGTTGAACTGTACACCGTCAGTACACCTAAGATCTGGAACACTGTGGAAATGCTTAAATGCCCAGTACACCGTTAGTACATCTAGGGTTTGGAACACTGTGGAAATGCCTAATTGCCCTGTACACCGTGATTATTCCTAGGGATGAACGCCTGAATGTAAAGGAGGGTCTATATTTACGATGGTTAAGTATGTGCTTCAACAGATACAATACAGGGTAGTGTTGATTATAAATACCTAGACATGCAAAACCCTAATCAGACCAATAGTTTAACATACACAGGATACAATCAGTATTTGCCATGATAAAAGTAAATAGACGATTAGGTGTTAAGAAAGGTCAGTAAATACAATTGCGGTCTGTTGCCTTATGCCTGCTCCCTAGATAAATCAAGGGTGACTTTGTCTTATTCAAGCAAAAGTTCAGGGGGGTTTGAAAACAGCCTGATCTGATCAGAATCATGATAACCTAGGATTCCAGTGACATATGTTTCTAGGGTTTCTCCTTAACGTAGGGTCCTAGTGTTTACATCTCCTGAACGTAGGGTCCTAGTGTTTACACCGAAAGTATATCTATTTTTTATCTGGTAAATCTCCAATCAATTTTATAATGAACATCATCCCGAAACCCTAATTATCCAAGTTTCAGCAATCACATCTCTACCTGTCTGCTTATCCCCTATCTCTTATCTCTGTTATTTACTTTACTGCACTTAGGATAAATTAGAAAACCAAATCAATCCAAAATCTATCTACCTACCCCCATCCTAATTGCGACCATAATCTTTGGTGACTCGCTTCATTTCAATTCGCTCCGATAAAAGAACGACCTCGAGTTATACTTACTGCTTGCTCCCAAGGTAGGTAGTACTTATAGTTTGAGCCCCAGCTCATATAAATTTAAAACCCACTGTCTGCCGCCTCTATTGTTGTTGGAACAACGACCGGAATCAAATCCGACCGACCGATAGGAGCGCGACAAGTTTTTTGGCGCCGCTGCCGGGGATCGAAGAGCGTTACGATTTTAAGCCGCCTTAGATATTCTAGCTTTTAAGAGATCCTTTCCAATTAGGTTTTCTCAAACTTAGTTGGTAGTTATTTGCTTTCTTTAGAATAATTTAGATAGTTTAATTTAGTTAAATTAAAAATGAAAAATACAAAAACATCTTTCTATGATTCATTTCCGTCTAGCCCCATTTCTCCACTCGCCCTCAAGATGTCCGAAGAAATGATGGCCATGGATGACGCTGAGTTCTTCGCCTGCTTAGAACGAGAGTTGGAATCTGACGTCTACTCTTCATCTTTATCCTCTTCCGAAGATATCTCCGTTAATTCAGACGATGAATCTAGAACCATAGGGCAATTCTTAGAACTTAACTTAGGAACCCATGATTCTCATCAGAAGATCTCAACTTCTGCGTCTAGCATTCTAAGCTATCAGGTTATACCTGCTCCTGAGATTTCATATTCCTTAGAAAACTTCTTTCAACTCCCTACCTCATCTGGTTTTGTCGAGAGTAACTCTGAACATCTTCAAAACTTTCGTTTTCCACCCATTGAAGAACGTCTTCCACCATGGAATGAAAAAGTTTACGAATACCCTCCAAAATCACCTATCTTTTTGAACCTTGTACCCGAACCTGAGTACACCATCTATCGTGTTGTTGATAGGACTTTACCAATCAAACCTGAAGAAAATATCCGCTACGTAGGTAACTCTTTTGATCCTGATAGGAGATTGGATGTTTGTCGGGCATTTGCTAGACAACTCAAAATGTCCGACTTTCCTTTTTCGGTTGAACAAAGAGAATTCGCTCGTAGGATAAAGAAACAGGTTGGTATTCTCCACCATCTTCCAAAGGAGGAAGGTATCTTCACACATTATCGAGAGCAAGAACTAAAGCTTAAATCAGAAATAGACCTACTAATGGACCTATTCGCCTGCACCGATTATCAGCCGGTTTCCCAAACCCTAATTAATCGTTATGTTGCGGCTATGATTTATGAGCTTGAGTTCTGGATCAGCAAAGACCCCGCTATATCTCTCGTCATTTCTGATAAAATTCCATTTTTCGTTGACCCTGCTATTTACATGATCGATAAGTTGTTAGAGATATTCCCTGGAGCCACTGACGATAACATGGAAGCTGCTTTCTTTGCTGGAAGGAAGGATATTCACGTCTCACTCACTTTGTTATTTGCTCAGTCAAAATTTCCTTTCACTATTTCACAAACATCTTTAATCGAAGAAATCACGGAGTCAGTTCACACTACCACCGGAGATCCCGATTCGAGAGAAGAATGGGAATTTCAACAAACTCTAGGAATGCTTCTTCATAACTTGAACAATATAGATGACGGGCCATGAAACGGAATTTCAAACCCTAAGAAAGTTAGAAAGGAATTTAACAAGTTTATTGACAATCTTCTAGATTTAGGCAAAAAGGAACGTATATTTCTCACTGAGCACGAACGATTCTCATTACATCCCGCAGAACTAGTTGATTCTGTCATTAAGATTCTAACTTGTGACTTTATTCCTCGCTACACTTTCCCTCAACCAAGAGCACCAAATTCACTTAAACAATTGCTCTTGGGCAATAATCAATAAATTTGTCCAAAAGTCAAGCTACCGACTTTAACCAAGCGCTTTTTGGGAGGCAACCCAAACTTTAGTTAATTTAGTTTTTTTTTTTTTTTTGGATAAGTAATATTAGTGGTTAATTATTAAATTTAAAAGCTTGCATTTAAAAACACAAGAAAACGTTCTTTTAAAATTCAAATTCGCGCAACACAGTAACGAATTTCAGACATTTTCAGAAAGTTCGAAAAAGTTTATTTTTAAATTTTGAAAAATTAATTTTGAATTTGTCTTGGATTTTAAAGAACACAAAAAGATTGTCTTGTTTTAAATAAAAACGTATACGATTCGCAATATCTGTTCAGACTGCACGTAAAGATTCTATAAAAAATTACGAACATACTTTTTAAAATTATTTTATTAAAATTTTTTAAACTTTAAAATTTTACTTGTATGTTTCGTATCTTTCGCGAATTTTAAATCGCACGCATTTGAAAGGGTATAAAAGGGACTTTTTAGCCACCACATAAGACAAAATCATAAAAACTTCACCTTCTTCCCCCTTTCCCTCTCTTCACCGTCGGCCCAACCCACCACCATCACCAAATCTTCATCTCTTCACCATTTTGCATGATTCCAAGCTCAAAATTCATCATTTTATGATCTTTCTTGCATCCACAACATCACTACATCAAGTTTAAGGTAATCCTTGACCTAATTTTGTGATTTTCATGAAACTTTAAAAATTATGGCTTGAAACTCATTTTCATAGATTTCATGGTTGAAAGTTGTAATCTTTAGTGTTATTCCATGCTTATCTTGATGCTTAACATGATTACAAACATAATCTAGTGATTTATAATCTTAATTGCAAGTTTGATGATTAAAGTGTTGACTTTTTGGATGAACTATGGCTAGTTTGACTTTTTGGTTGATTAATTTCTTATGTTGACCTTTGTTGATTGAATTATGCTTAAATACGATAGGTTAACATGCTTTGATTGATCGTTTGCAATTAGAAAATGGCTAAGCTAGTTTTTGGTAATTAAAGTAAGCTAATTTTTGATAAAACCATCATAAACATCATTTTCACTTAAAACTTTTATTTTTAAACCATGTTTATGACTTTTCTAAACTTAAAAGCTTACAAGATTGTCAAAACAAGTTTCGGTTCATTTAATCATTTCTAAAGTTCATCACTTTAATTAATAAAGTGTATGACACTTTGAAATAGAATCAACAAAAAACGCCATTTTCTAAAAACTACCATTTTGTCAAATAAGTTTACTTCCATTCTTTGCTCGGAACCATGTAATTGAGCTTCATGTCTTTTGGAAATTGCGGAAAGTTGGATTGCATATTAAATTGATAATATGTCATTTTGTGATTAATTGATTCACTTGAGGTAATTATATGACCTTGGACTTATTCAAAGTATTAGGCTCATTTGAATTGGTTAACCATAAGCATAAAGTGTTTAAGTTTTTAGTCCTTGGGATAATTGAATTAGGTGCTTATATACTTACTTTAATTATGCTAGAAACTTGAAACTTGGTGCCACTTTCCCTCATTTAGACATAAGCTGATAAGAAAGTATTGATTTGTGATTGGTTGCGGATAGGTTTAGCAATTTTAAAATTTCTGGATATGCCCATTTCTAAAGCCTACATTTCCAATTTTTTCTAAAAATCTGGAAACACTTTAGCATATCCATTAATATACCGCTATTATGGTTTAATCTTTTCTTTTCTTTTGTCCCAGATGGATACTTGCCCGCCTTCACTCAGCTACTTGGCCAAATCTTCAAAGAATAGGTCACTCATTCGCCAGTGGTTGCAGCGACCAGTCGGCAGTAATCGTTATGTGACTTGGAAAGATATGATTAAGCTTGGAATCAAGGATGAATTGAAAAGTTTGTTGATGTATGAAACCGAGGGTCAAGTAAACAATGCCCTTCTCCGTCTCTTCGATATAGATGAGTATGCCTACCGAGAAGTAGTGACAGAGTTCATGATGACTTACCAGCTGAATCCAAAAATGAGCGTATCCGACAAAAGAAAGATTTCATTTAGGTTTCAGGAAAAGATTCATCATATCTCAGTTGCCGACTTGGGAGTGTATCTTGGTTTATATACAGAGTCTCAGGTCAACTCTGCATGGTTCAGAAACAGTGTTCAAGACATCTCCAGCCTACCAAACAGGAACCACAAAGATATTTGGATGGATTTAGCAGGATCAAACTTTAGGAGCTGTGTTAAGTCATCCACTTTCATCAAGCCGGTTCATCACATCCTTCACAAGTTGCTAGCATGTTCTATATTTGGAAAGAAGGAAGGTGGAGTTGTGAGTGCAGAAGAGTTGAAGTTCATGGAAGCAATCATAGGAGGAAAGAATCTGAATGTTGCTTTCTTGATCGCTGAGAGACTTTGGGATGAGACAGACTTGGATAGGCACATGTTCATGGGGTCGATTATTACTAGATTGCTGTATGGTATGGGATTGTTGACTGAGGCCCACACTGAGGAGTTTACTGTTTGTTCTCGTTCTTTGCCATTCAACTTGGAATACTGCAAGTTGATCCATCTTGTTGAGGTAGATAAGCAGAGGCAGTGCCTATGGAAGAACACCAAACAGATCATTCCAGGATGTTGTCTCCCTGGGAAGCGAGTTAGAGGATCTTCACCTGTTGCAGATACTGAGGATGGCCCATCTGATAGAGCCCGAGCACCTACTACTCATGCTAGTGTCCCGCATGGAGGAGCTGAGACAGCCGAGCCACCAGCTCAGGCTACTGTTCACTACACAGACCCAGTGACCTCGCTGACACAGTATTATCTTTTACATGCTCTTCAGGTTAGCCGTTCCCATCAGCTGTTGATTTCCAAGAGACTTGGTATTCCTGACCCTGAGCCTTACATGTACCGATGCGGTCCACCACCACCAGCCATAGCACCACCACATACATCCATCCCGTCACATACCACCCATACACCATCACCCGCTATCCGGACCACACCAGTACCAGAGCAGGTCCAGTCAGTTGAGACTGAGATACCAGTAGTTCAGCCAGTGATTTCTGCACCTGTGATTTCTCATCCTGCCCAGCCAGTCGCCAGTGGATCTTACCGTGCTGACACAGTCTACTTGGGCTCGGATGCTCTATCTTTTGACACTTTCGGGATGTTACTGAACCTTGGACCGATCTATTCTTCAGATGTGCCCACCGAAACCATGCTTCGTCAGGCCTATATGAAACTACTTGAGGATGCCAAGATCACATCAGATGTTCTGCTACAGTGGGGTATTACAGATCCGATGAAGCTGCCGGCAGCTACACTCAGAGATATTTTGATTCAGTTCAAGCTTATCACTGCTGAAGAAGGACAGAGAGTGTCGAGTGGCCAGCAGTCAGTCGTAGGACCATCCACAGCACCAGCCCCTACTCAGCATGATGACATACCTGATCAGGGATCCCCAGCTTCATAGACCTGCCCCATTTGCATCACTTGATTTTGGTTTCATACATTATTACTATCTTGTGTTTGTTTGGCTACTATTGGACCTTACTTTTGGAACATATTTGTATCAGCCACTAGTTGGTTGATCACTCTATCCTTATTTACATTATGCTATTACTTATTATGTTTTATTTTCTTTCTGTTAAATAAGTAGAAATGTTGTGATGAATGAACGTGAAAAATTGGCGAGATGGCGCACTTTCAAGAAGAAAATCCGTGAAGTCAAAAGGCAACCCAAACCAGCTTTCAATATTTGCAGACTACGGAACATTCAACATCTCATGGAGGGATCTCGTTCTTCTCAAAACTTCTTTGTATCCAAGAACCTCAAAGAACTAAGTGTGGGATCACACCCCACACCACAAACACTTATCAAAATCACTCCAGCTTCTTCAAAACCTAAAGTATGGATTCTACACCATAAGAATCCCTACTTAAAGAGTTGGATTTGATTTCTTATAACATTGGATACATGACACCGGATGACCCAATTGAAGCTTACTGATCTTCAAGAAGAATGCAGAAGAAAGCTCGCTTCGACTCTCTCTTTCCTACAAAATTTCATAAGCTTCAAAACGTTAAAACGTTATCTGGGGAGTTTCTTAACCCTCTATCCATTTCATGATCACATATATTCTGTCTTATTAGCTTGTTATAATCTATACCCTAACCTGAGCTTATCACTAAGTATGAGATTCAAACCCAAATTTAACACTTAAGAAATATTTTCTTACATGTTCTAAGTGTGGGATTTTACCTCCGGTAAAAACTCAACTCAAGAGAACATTAGGGACAATGTTCCTCTAAGTGTGGGATAGCTAGGTATAGAATACCTTGGATAATTTTAGGCGATTTTTATGTCCAAAAGAGCATTACTCAGAAAATGTTTCCCCAAAAACGAACTTTTTCAAATAAATTTTTTTCAAAAATTTTTCAAAAAGTTAAAATCATAAGTTAGATTGTGAAATTAACTCTAAGTTTTCGAGTTAAATACTTTCTAAAAGAATCATTCTCAAAATATGAGTAAGGTATTTTGGAATATAGGGAAAATAAGGTAGAAATTTCTCGAGCAAGAGACAATAATCAAAAAGGAGCATGGCTAGGCACATACAACCCTATTTTGTAGTTAGGTATCTTGAGCCTAAAAGCATTCATCCTTAATGCTTCACTTTCATTTCTTGTGTGTGCCGATGCTTGCATCTCAGAATTAGAACTTGCTCCAGACATACGTTTCGAGACCACATTGGTGTGTACCGTACGCGGTATAGTTGCAGCTAGATGACCTTGACATTCCTTAGGATTTAAACCCAATTCTTACATATCTCTTCAAGCCCAAAACCCTTCCGATACTTATTTTTAGTATCGATGATCCGCCTAGTAAACCCTATAGAGCCTAAACCTTTCGTTTCATAAAAACCCTCACACTCAACCCCTACTCACCCAAAATTCCCAAAACCTTATCTTGGAATTTCTAAGGTCGTGAAAAACATCTTTTAGAACATCCTCTTCAATTATGCTCCAAAGTCTTCCTCTTCTGTGTACTCTAAAAGTCGAAAGTGCGAAAAATTGGCACGATAAAAGAAATTGAAGTTCAAGATCAAAGATCATAATTTCGAAAAGGATTTCTGAAGGAAATCAACTCAAAATATCCTTAGAAATTCTCTGGCAAAGAAGTTCTGAAGAAGAAAAGAAAAAATAAAAAGTAGAAAATCAAGAAAAGAAAAAGAAACAGTTCCATCAAATAAAGCTGAGTACTTCAAGTATCACCTTCTCAAGGAAAATTCGATAGAAGACGAACAGCTACAAAATCCTCCGTTCCGTTCTGAAATAAAGTTTTTCACTATCTTTGAGTTTTAAGATGAGTCAAACCCCTACAACAAAACATATACCCCTACCCATACCCTTAAACCTCACCAAACACTACAACCCGTTGAATGTCCTGGGATAGTTAGCACCGTCCTCACCTAAGTGGTGGAGATTCGATTCTCGACCAAGCTTATGACGATGAGTGCTGCATGACTAGCTTATTTGAGCAATTTCATTTGTTCTAGATTGTTAAGGAACCCGATACACTTTGAGTGAATTGAGTGGCCACCTTTAGTGAGATCGCCTAGTCATGTGAACTCCAAGATCACGAGGATTGGTAGTATGCCTGATGAGAATTACTTCTTGCTTCTGAAAGGATCATCTTATCCTTCCCCTTATTCTTAAACAGTCTTAGTCATATTAGAAGTGGTATCTTTTTGAAATTATTTTGACTCACCCCTTAAAAACCAAATTTTAAATGTTTTTCTAACTGAGTGTTGCTTGAGGACAAGCAACGTCTAAGTGTGGGATAACTTGATGTGACTCAAATAGTCATGTTTTTAAGGGCAATATTCCACACTTTTTGGACGTATCTTTAGTGAAAACATTCCAAAATGATCATTATTTACTAAAATTCACTAAAGTGGTCTAAATATAGGCGTTGCTGCAAAAATCACCCAAAACGTCCAAATAACAAGCAAATTAGGGCGAATAAACGTGCATAAAATCCTCCGGCCTCATTTACCTTATATAAATCACATTCTAACTTCATCATATGATAAAACAGGTAAAATCGAGACGGGAAAATCAAGAATCATGCAAATCGGATAAAGAACGGAGAAGACTGAGCGGTATTAGACCCTAAAAAGTCAATTCGGCTATGCTTAAGCTATACACATCCAATTTCAGTGAGGTTGGCATCATTAGAAGCGTAACGGAATTACGAAGACACAGGCGAAAGAATCAGGTCAAACGGACGCATAACGAAGGAGATACGTACGTTTTAAGCAACGAACGAAATCAAACGGACACCGTATACGGCCCTGGAAACCGTATACGGCCCTATACAGACCGTATACGGCCTTGTGTACACCGTATATGGCCCTACCAAGGCCGTATATGGCCCCCCTGCCCCCGTATGCTGCTTCGTTTGCTTGTACGTGCTGTTTCACGAGTTGTACGGAAGATTTGAAGCTTTGCCTATAAATAGAGGGTCACCCCTCCTCATTCCACACACCTTCACACATTTTCTCATTCTCACATTTTTCTCATTTCTCTCTTTCTTTCACTTTCTCTCTCTAACTTTCTTTCTCTAGCACTACTCTTAGGAGTTAGAGGAGAAAGGTTAGGGTTGAGCTTACGGTTCGAGTCTAGATGAAGGTTTAGCTTGGTAATCTTGTTGTAACGAGTTTTTCAAGTTTAGACTATTTGTAATCCTCAGTATTACGCTGCTGTATTCCCGGTGATATCTAAACTTTACTTACTGTTATAATGCTTGTGCTTTATGTTATTTCAGTTTGTATTCTACATATTGTCATGTTTATAGAGTAGTTTAATATTGTGATTGTTGAAATGTAGATATTAGGAGTAGGGATGATGTTAAATTAATATTTCATTTATACGATTGGAAATTGTTATGCTATGTATCTGGTTAAGCTTATCCTGAATATAGATCTAGTCTCTCATCACCCTTTCCAGACTTTCACGTGACTGTTGCCCTAGGATAGGATCTGATCAACCCTAATACTATGAATATGCAGTTATCTCCAGTTACAGTATGAAACTATGAACTTTCCTTTATAAGGCACGGTACTTCGTATAGCGTTGGAAACACCTCGTGTGGAGTACAAATACGTGGAAGCTAAGGAAATGCCATGGATTGTTTCATCGTGGATTACCTAGAAGTGACCCTTCTAGAACTGTGGTCTAGGAATCAAAGCTGTGGAAATGCTTGTTGCACTGTACACCGTCAGTACACCTAAGATCTGGAACACTGTGGAAATGCTTAAATGCCCAGTACACCGTTAGTACATCTAGGGTTTGGAACACTGTGGAAATGTCTAATTGCCCTGTACACCGTGATTATTCCTAGGAATGAACGCCTGAATATAAAGGAGGGTCTATATTTACGATGGTTAAGTATGTGCTTCAACAGATACAATACAGGGTAGTGTTGATTATAAATACCTAGACATGCAAAACCCTAATCAGACCAATAGTTTAACATACACAGGATACAATCAGTATTTGCCATGATAAAAGTAAATAGACGATTAGGTGTTAAGAAAGGTCAGTAAATACAATTGCGGTCTGTTTCCTTATGCCTGCTCCCTAGATAAATCAAGGGTGACTTTGTCTTATTCAAGCAAAAGTTCAGGGGGGTTTGAAAACAGCCTGATCTGATCAGAATCATGATAACCTAGGATTCCAGTGACATATGTTTCTAGGGTTTCTCCTGAACGTAGGGTCCTAGTGTTTACATCTCCTGAACGTAGGGTCCTAGTGTTTACACCGAAAGTATATCTATTTTTTATCTGGTAAATCTCCAATCAATTTTATAATGAACATCATCCCGAAACCCTAATTATCCAAGTTTCAGCAATCACATCTCTACCTGTCTGCTTATCCCCTATCTCTTATCTATGTTATTTACTTTACTGCACTTAGGATAAATTATAAAACCAAATCAATCCAAAATCTATCTACCTACCCCCATCCTAATTGCGACCATAATCTTTGGTGACTCGCTTCATTTCAATTCGCTCCGATAAAAGAACGACCTCGAGTTATACTTACTGCTTGCTCCCAAGGTAGGTAGTACTTATAGTTTGAGCCCCAGCTCATATAAATTTAAAACCCACTCTCTGCCGCCTCTATTGTTGTTGGAACACTGTCTGCCGCCTCTATTGTTGTCTAGAACTTTCGTGTTGACCACTTTTACTGATTCATTGTAGATATTTCCCAGAAATGATGATTGCATGTGTGTATCTAAATCTGACCATTAAAGATTAAGTAAACTTTAAAAATAGTTAGGCTTCTCTATGAGTCTTATAAAAATGACAGAAAGTAGATAACTCATGGGGGAATAACTGATAATTTTGTTGGATTTAATTGTGGAATGTAGATTTTTAGAAAAATCCGACAAGTTGATGCATTTTTTGAAAAATATAAAAGTGGACTGATTTGAGTAACTTATGAAACCGACACTTATGGACTTGCTATAAAGGGAAAGACTAACTTTTTATGACCCATGAACTTATTTAACATTTGGATAAAAGTCTCGAGTCAAACCGAGAAGATTTGACCGAGTCAATAAAAATGGGGTTCGGTTTCGAGAACGTCAAACTTTCTATCTTTAGAAACTTACTATTTTTGGAAAGAATTGTAAACAAAACGGGTTTGTGTGACTTATTAAGTGACTTTGACCTAGAACGAGACTTGAAAACATAACCCGAACAAGAAACGACACTTATATTTAAACCGAGACGTAAACCGCAAGACGTTGACACTAGGTATTAAATGTGCGTGACAACCGATAACCACATACGACAACAACACGATAGCATATGATATATACTAATGTAAAGTATACAACGAACAAACCTAATAGTAATGTCTTTTAAGAATTATTATTACAAACTTTCACCAACGGGTCGTACACGTTTATTTTCAAAAATAAAACATAATTGGACATACTAGTTGAGTGAACACTAGCATGGATAGTCTATAGAGATATCCACTTACTTAAGCTTGTAATCTCATACGTTTAGGATGTTAGAGACCCTACCTGGACGTACGCTTTGCTAGCTCTCACGCATTTAGCTCACGAGGTGAGTTCACAGCCCCTACTTTTACTGTTTTACTGCTTTTAAACAGGGGTGGAAAACATAGTCACTGCTTTACTAAATGTCATAACTACATTGATTACTGTTAGATTTCCTACTCCCAACTATCGATTGTTTATGATTGTATTTATGATTTAATTGATAGCTAGAGTACTTTTGAACTAAACTTATACATTTATGAATGATTTCATACGTACAAACTATTTATAAAATGCTTTTAGGCTTTTATACAAACTGTCTTTTATGAAACAACATTTTCATAAACTGTATGAAAAGTCCTTACTTCTTGGGCAAGGTTCCACCCTACGTCTTGGGTGATGGCTCTACTTCTTGAGCAGTTTGTGTCCTACTTCTTGGATGCCAGTCCTACTTCTTGGACAACCTGAAAAGTCCCTACGTCTTGGGCACATGAAAAGTCCCTACTTCTTGGGCAATGTTCCATCGTACGTCTTGGGTGAAGGCCCTACTTATTGAGCAGATTGGGCCCTACTTCTTGGGTGCCAGCCCTACTTCTTGGGCACTTATTTTAGGTCCTACTTCTTGGACAAATGATTTAATCCCTACTTCTTGGGTAAAAGATTTAGACCCTACTTCTTGGGTATAGGATACTTCTTTCCTACAAACTTTGACTAATAGGATACTTCTTTCCTACAAACTTTGACTAATAGGATACTTCTTTCCTACAAACTTATACTGATAGGATACTTCTTTCCTACAAACTTTGACTTATAGGATACTACTTTCCTACAAACAATTTGAACTATACTTTTGGGTGACATCCCAACCAAACTATACTTTTGGATAACATTCCATAAAACATAATTTAACTGCTATGGCAACAACACTTTATAAACAACCGTGGTTTATCAACTATACTTGCAAACATAAAACCTGTGAATTCACTCAACAATCATGTTGACTTTTTACTATGTTTTTCAGGGAATTAGCTGCGCATATAAGACTGCATGCATATGGAACTAGGAGACCCACGACAAAATAGGATGACATCTTAACTGCGGTTCAGCAATAATCATACGCTCTGATGCATGAATGTCCAATGTTAACGTCGGCACCCCCGCTCGATCTAATGCTTCCGCAATCATCTGATAAACTGTAATTAACGAATTTGGGGGTGCGACAAATTGCAACAAAATTCTTTGATTAAAAGGCTAAAAACGGATAGGGGTGGTGAATACATTGATCCTAATTATTTCCAATCCGTTGGTATTATTCATGAGACAACAACTCCATATACTCCCCAACAAAATGGTATATCGGAGAGGAAGAATAGGGTTCTTAAAGAAATGGTTAATTCCATGATGTCCTATTCTGGTCTAAGTGATGGATTTTGGGGGGAAGCCTTGTTAACGGCTTGCTATTTGCTTAATAGGGTTCCTAATAAAAGGAGCAAGGTTACACCTTATGAACTTTGGTTCAAGAAAAAACCAAACTTGTATTATCTTCGTGTTTGGGGTTGTAGGGCAGTTGTAATACTTCCTGAACCCAAGAAGAAGAGTTTGGGGGAAAGAGGTATAAATTGCATCTTCGTTGGATATGCTGAGCATTCCAAGGCTTATAGGTTCTATGTCATTGAACCTAATGATTCTATTTCAGTTAACACTGTGGTTGAATCAAGAGATGCTATATTTGATGAGAACATATTTTCATCTATACCTAGACCAAAGGATATGATTCCTAGTACCAGTGGAACTAAGGAAACAGATGAGGTGGAGAGTTCTGAAATGGCTTTAGATAAGTCACTAGAACTAAGAAAAAGCAAAAGGGGAAGGAAACCAAAATCATTTGGGCCTGATTTTCAATTGTATTTGGTTGAAGGCTCTAGGGATGAAGTTTCTATCCAATATCCATATTGCTTTAATGTTGAGGAAGATCCAAAAACATTTGATGAAGTAATGAAGTCTCAAGATGTTGCCTTTTGGAAAGAAGCAATCAATGATGAGATGGATTCTATCATGGGTAATAACACTTGGGTGTTGGCTGACTTACCACTAGGTTGTAAACCTCTCGGTTGTAAGTGGATCTTCAAAAGGAAGATGAGAGTTGATGGAACCATTGAGAAATTCAAGGCTAGGTTAGTCATACAAGGTTTTAAACAAATACCTGGAATTGACTATTTTGATACCTATGCACCTGTAGCTCGGATATCTACTATTAGATTGTTGATTGCCTTAGCTGCAATACATAATCTAGTGATTCACCAAATGGATGTGAAAACTGCATTCTTGAATGGTGATTTAGATGAGGAGGTTTATATGAAACAACCTGAAGGCTTTGTTATGCCTGGTAAAGAGCAAAAGGTGTGCAAACTTGTTAAATCCTTGTATGGATTGAAACAAGCACCTAAGCAGTAGCATCAAAAGTTTGATGAGGTGGTCTTGTCTAGTGGATTCAATTTGAATCAGGCAGACAAGTGTGTATACAACAAGTTTGATAACTCTTGTAAAGGAGTGATCATTTGCTTGTATGTTGATGACATATTGATCTTTGGAACAGATCTAGAACAAGTCAATTTGACTAAGGAATTCCTGTCAGCAAAGTTCTCCATGAAGGATATAGGGGAGGCTGACGTGATCCTAGGCATTAGGATTAAACGTGAGAAAAAAGGAATTTCTATTTCACAATCTCATTACATTGAGAAAGTGTTAAAGAAATTTAATTGTTCTGATTGTTCTCCAGTGAGTACACCTATAGATCCTTGTTTGAAATTGATGGTAAACACTGGTGAACCAATTTCACAACTTGAGTATTCTCAAGTAATTGGAAGCTTAATGTATGCCATGACAAGCACAAGGCCGGATATTGCATATGCAGTGGGAAAGCTTAGCAGATATACTAGTAATCCTAGTACACTTCATTGGCAAGCTATAAGGCGGGTGCTTAAGTACTTGAAAAAAACTATGGAATATAGTTTGCACTATATGAGATATCCTTCGGTGCTAGAAGGATTGTGATGCAAGTTGGATCACGAACACAGAAGCAAACTTGCATAACCAACTAGTGGATGGGTATTCTTGCTAGGGGGAGGTGCCATTTCATGAGCTTCCAAGAAGCAAACTTGCATAACCAACTCGACTATGGAATCTGAGTTTGTGGCATTGGCTGCTGCCGGTAAGGAAGCAGAATGGCTAAGGAACTTGACTTATGAGATTCCATTGTGGCCTAAACCGATATCACCAATTTCTATTCATTGTGATAGCGCTGCTACTTTGGCTAAGGCTTATAGTCAAATATACAATGGAAAGTCTAGACACTTAGGTGTTAGACACAGTATGATTTGTGAGTTGATCACAAATGGGGTGATATCAGTTGAGTTTGTAAGGTCACAACATAACTTAGCAGACCACTTGACGAAGGAATCAGCTAGAGACTTGGTAAATAAGTCGGCATTAGGGATGGGATTAAAGTCCATTTAATTTCTAATGGTAAGACACCCAATTCCCTTCTAATGTAGCATTAGAAGCGGAATTCAATGTGGAAAGCTTACAGTTAGAAATTGGAGCACATTGTGAATTACATAACATCCCAAAGTATGTGCCCGGATCTGCATGAGGGTTAGGTTGAAATATAACTTCTTAATAGTTCTTTTGAAAAAGTGCAAGTGCAGATGCATGATGAAAATAGCTACCTATGTGAATGTGAAGTGTGGCCGCTTCAAGAAGCTTGGGACTTTGGCTTTGTATACATTCATGAATGGATATGGACACATGGCCTGTATAGTGTCAGGATTAGTTTATATGTAGTATTGAACTTATGTGTTTATTATCTTCAGGTATTCAAATGGGTTGAAGGGTTCAATTCTCAGAACACCCCGATTCTCGAATATTTGGAATGTGTAATGTACTAAGATGAAAATTCAATCTGCGTGACATTTTCATTTATGCATAAGTTTGTTTATATTTGATGATTTTTTGCAAAAGGCATTGCACTAAAATGGGGGAGGAATGTTGTATATTTTAGTGCATTGACGGATTAGTGGACACGGGGTAGGTGATGCGAAGTGCATACCCGGATAAGTTGCTAATTTCCGGGATCTATCAAAGTTGTGGACAGAGGCCTTAGTGATGATTTTACTAATGCCTGATTGCTGATTTTTAGGCCTTGTTGAGGATTTATTAGCCTGATTGCTGATTTGCCTAAATCCAGACATAGACCTATATCCAGATATACTTGTGCCAGACGGACACCTGATTTCCGAGATCTGATACCTAATTGATGATATCTGATGTCTGATTGCAGATTTTGATATCAGATTGTTGATTTTTAAAGCAGTTTCTAAAACTGTATTGTGGTAACCGTCGATAACCGCCATTTTGGTTGTATTAAATCTCTACATTTGTTCATCAAATAGAAAGATAGAAAAACACACGGAAAACAAACGGATTCTAGTTTTGGTTGCCTAAAAACTTGAATATTCTCATGAATTATCCCAAGACGAATTTTGTGATACCCTGGCAAATTAAGGGTCGAAATATTGTCTTTGGAAAGTGATTTCCATACACGATTCACAGAGAAATATCCGGCCATTCAAATCATCCACCCTTTGTTAACACCCAAATTACCAACAGCTTGTAGTCGCAAAAAATCATAAGCTTTGCCAACCACCACTTGAAAATATTAAAGATCGTTGTCTTTACTCTCTCATATTTCTTTCCCTTCAATTGATTGGTCCAACTCATTTAGTGAGCATAATTTTATAAAAATTTTGTGATCCAAACATTTCTTTTGTTTAATTAACTTAAGATATTTTAATAAAGCCACTCATACTTTCTAATGATTTTAGGTATATTTAACATCTTATTTTGTGATTATGTGAAATTCCAAGTTTAGTTATAAAAAAAGTACTCAAAAGTTGTTAAAATAAGGGTGATTACCCCCGTGCTTCGCTGCGCTTGTATGCTACAATATACTCCGTAATCTTTATACGTTTATAATAATAAACACAAATGTAAATCTTTTGGTTCAATTCCTTTTTCATTTGGTTAGAGGAAGAGCTTTTATGCTAGAAAGTCAATAAACGGAGTTAGTTCATACCTGCGAATTTGGGGTATAATTTATAACACTTTCAACAAATTAAAGACTTAGAAAGCTTTCCTTTTTTTTTAACGGTAAGATGTATTACAAGGATATAGAAAATCTATATCAAGTACAAGCATGAATGATAATAAACAGAGTATTACTCTGTTTAGATACACACTACTTGCTTACAGTCACAAAAAATCTTAAGCTTTGCCAACCACCACTTGAAAATATTAAAGATTGTTGTCTTTACTCTCTCATATTTCTCTCCCTTCAATTAGCATAATTATTTCTTTTGTTTAATAGCCCAAGGAGTACTTTGTCATCCTTTTTTATTTCGAACAAATAATGAATAATGGATATGATCTATTTTGCTTAGAGGTGAACAAAGTCAGGTTTTGACCCTACCCGACCCGAAAACCCGAACCGGGTTTTGGTCAAAGCCTAAAAACCGGGTTTTGACCAACCTGACCCAAACCCGACCCGGTTTTGGGTGGGGAAAAATCCAACCCTATAGTAACCAGTTTGTACCGGGTTGGAACCGCTTCGGGTTGAAAACCCGGTTCCAAACCGGGTACGCTTTACCGGCCGGGGTAGCCAAGGTACCCGCCGGGTACTTTAGCTTGATCCACTTCTGTCCCCATTTTCCAAGCTGTACCCGCCGGGTAATAATGTACTTGCCAGGTACTAAGGCTTGCTCCAGCTTCCAGTGACCATTTCCCACTGAAATTTCACCTAAATCCAAATAGAGAAGTGTTTTGGGATGTCGTTGTACAAAAATGTACCCAAACGCCATCCCCAGTCAAGCATTCCAAAATATCCAAACAGAAAATTAAAAGTACTTAAAGTGTCTGAATAACATGAGGCACATGATGTGCGGAAAGTATAGGCAATTATAATCACAAGTTTTAAATTAAGGAAATACTAAATAATACTATCACACAATTCAGGCAAGTATCACCAGTTCATATAATATAGCTTTATAAGTAAGTCCAAATTCGAACACAAGGAACACAAGAAACGTGACTCTAATGTATAATAACCAATTATCTATTTACTCCTGATTACAATTATTTACAATTATAATATAAATAAAATAAGGATCCAATTTACAATAATATACAAGATAAGGGGGCGTTTTAGTTCCGAACGAACATATTTATATTTATATTTTGATACAGATTCTAATAGATAAGTTTCAGGAACAACTTAAGAATACTCAATTGGATAGAAGATTATAATTATTCAAACTATTATTTATTAAGCCTATTATATTTACTTATGTCTATTTCCTTGTTGGCTATTATTACTGGTGAATTACTAATGTAGAAAATTACTTAAGGTTAAGCTAATCTTCATCATAGCAATACAATCATAAGGTTACGCAAAGTATCACTAATTAATAAGATCTATCAGCAGTTTATTAATACAATTTCATCGGTATGGCGTGAATCACAATATTACTTTATATTAGTGAATTATTCTTCGTCTATCGCATAAGGTTAAGATCAAGACATAAACACAATCACTTAATTTATATAAACTTAATATGGTCATCCTCGTTTAATATAAATCAGTCTAACTATGTCAAGAACAATCATCAATATATCATAATAAAGATAATTCTTGTATAATAAACATTCAATAATATAGTTCCAACATAAACATATAATTCATATAATAAACTCAATAAACATTCATTCAAAAAGTTATAACGAAAACCTAATTAACAAGTAATTCAAATAAACAATATCCATAAATTAACTCAATAAGGTTATTAAAGTTACAAGGATAAAGAAACCGAACCAATTGTAGAACCAGCTTTTCCTAGGGTTCTCCTTAACCTCCAAAATCGCACCTTAAGTCGACCTTAAACCCTAATAATCGAATTTTGTATTCTTGAATCGTATATCCTCAAACCTAAACTAGGCCTCTATTTATAGTTTTGCTGGCCGACCTCCCAACCGCCGGTTGGATATTCCAACCGCCGGTTGGAACAATTTGTGTCCTGGTCCAACTCCACGTCTTCCACCGCCTTAATCCTTTAATATCCCAACCGCCGGTTGGGTAATCCAACCGCCGGTTGGACCTCAATTCCAGAATCTTCCAACTTCGGGTTGGGCTTCTATTTTTGGGCTTCTTCTTTTCTTTAACGGATTTTAATCTTCATTTTGGCCCAATTCTTCAATATTAACATTTAAGTCTTCAATTCTTTAAGGTTTAAGCTCTATTTTCTTCTTTTCTTCATTTTCTTCAGTTTTGGATTCGTTCTCGTTCCTTTTTCTTCAATCTTCAATTAAAATACATCTCTGCAAATATTAAAAAAATAAGTATCTAAAATCATATAAATGCACTAAAATGTATATAAATATAGGGATAAACTACTATAAAATATACTATCTATTTTATGCTTATCAGCACACAAGCACTCAAAATGGGGAATAGTCATAGGGGAATCCATGCTTCTCTTGATGTCTCGCCTGCTGCCTTCAGTACTCTTCCTGCAGCTCTGCCAATGCGGCACCCTCGTCATAAACCGGTGGTGGATAGCTTGCTCCAGACTGACCCCACATGGGTGGGTAGTGGTAGGCTGTAGGCCGGTAGTTGGGCACCGCTTCAAAAAGTCTTTGTGTGTTGTGCACCGACCAAGTGTTGTGGTCACGCTGTGCTCCAAACTCATACCTGACAGTCTGTGAAAAATTATCATGGCTAACCTGAAGGCGCTGAATACCCTGCATAATATTCAGCATGGACGGCTATGCTGCGTCCTGCTGCTGGAAACCTCCCTGTTCATATGCAGCTTCTTCTTCCTGCTGCTGTACCTGTTCCACTTGCTGTTGTCTTCTACTTCTTCTTGCTGGCCGAGCTGGTTGCTCCTCTGGTGGTTCCTGATAGGGCACGCAAGTACGATCGACAACTGAGATAGCATTTGCCCCCTGAAACTGAATTGACCCTACTGTCATTGGCCTAGCTGTCACTCGCTCTAAATTATCAAAACTGATGTTGAAGGACTTGGCAATCCTAGTCACAAAGTGTCCCCCACAGATAGGGGATGTCCCTTTAATCCCGCTGGCATTATGATGTAAATACCAGGCAACAGCCTATGGCACATTGATATTCTCCTCCGCTACGAACTTCCTTAAATACCATAAGTCGGAGGAAGTGACTCTCTCTGTGTTCTCCCTTCTATGCGCAATGGTGTGCGCAATACATCACTGGATTACCCGCAGCTGCATGTTGTCCATGTCTTTGTATGAACTTCCACCCCTAGAATATGGTTTTTGTGAAAATTCGTGCCACACATCCTTGGGATAAAAATCCATCTCGATTATCTCGGAAAGTGATATTGCCATACCCGCTTCCACCTCGATATCGTGTATATCTCTTTCGTATTCCATTTCACCTTCAAGACTTGAAATGTGTTGTATACGTTCTGCGGCGTCTAAGTGATCCTTCAAGCAAATGCTCATATCTAATGAGGCCGGTGTGAGTCTTGTTCTTCGTATAGATAGTACCCTGCCACTAAGAGAAAAAGCGGCTTACGAAGCTACCGTAGAAGCTTGGACGGTTAGTAAACCTCGGGCCATGATGGTTAGAACGGGAAATTGAGATTCCCTCCCTTTCCACCAAGCCAAAATATCGAATTTCGCGAATTCATCGGGTTGTATAGTGTTTAAAAAATTGGTTCCGGTATATCTTCCATATTCGCTAGTGTTCGTTTGATAACCATCACCCCTTGCCCATTTATGGTTTTCTTGTCTTAAACTATTATATAAGTTAATCATTGGATCGCGAGAGGAAGATGAACCAAACATTGTGGAAGCCGAAATAGAAGAAGCATTTGTTGAACCATATTTTTGAAAATAATGACCAAATAAATCTCTAAAACATTTGTTAAAATGGTCTTTTGTATTTTGTGCCAAAAATGGGTCCTCGTAATTCAAATCCAAATCGTTACAAATGTTATCGATAAGCAATTCCACCCCGAAAACGTTCAAACATGGGTTTAATACGGCGGCACAACTAATTACCGGTGGCATTTCTTTAAAATATTTTCTTAGTTTTTCTTTCATGGGAGACACCATTAATGCGTATGCATTACCAACTAATTCGTAATCGTTTAGTTTTGAACACATTAAAAAGATTTGGTTAAGTAGCAAATGAATCGTGGGATAATAAACACCCAATAACAAAGTAGTTGCGATTTTAAAAAGTTTGAGCAATTCGGTTATCTTTTGAATAACCTCCCAATATTCGATTGAAAATTCGTTAGGATAACCCCTTTGGACAAGTTGAAAATGAAAAGCTTGTAAAGTCTCGCGTTGGCGTAAATCACATACAAACATGTTATAAGTCGAATTCCATCTTACGTGCATGTCCCAATTAGGGGTTAAAAAATGGAATCCGTGTCCTTACACAATTTCATATAAAGTTTGTATCTAGCCTTATCCTTACAAAATATATCTTGTAACATAGTTTTATACGCGTCTTTTACTACACTTATTTGTGTAACCGTTAATCCGTCTTGCACAACCAAGTTAATGATGTGTGCAACACATCTACTATGGTAGAAAATGCCTTTCAAAGGTGGGTTGTATTTTAGTATTAATTTTTGAACGACGTTTGTGTAATTACTCGTGTTATTAAACGAGATTGTAAAAGCCTTTTGTTCTAATTTAAACATTTTTATTACATCTCGTAGCATGCAAAATAAATTTTGATCCGTGTGAGGATAGTCAAAGTTTTCAAAAGCAATGGTATGTTTCATCATTTGCCAAGTTGTGGGATCAACCCAATGCGCGATAACATAAAGGTACGAACCGGGCAAACCATGAGGAGCCGACCAAACATCGGTTGTTAATGATACACTTGTAGTTAAGTTTTCAAAACCGGTTATTAGTTGAATTTTAGCGTTTTCCCACAATTTAAGTGCATCACGTCTAAGAGTAAGACGACTAACATGATTATATCGCGGTTGAATAGTATTTTGAATAACATTAGTAAGCCGAGGGTTGTCGAAGTGGTTGAATGGCAAAGCTTCTTAAATCACAAAGCCGACACATAATTCTCGACACCGCTCCGCTTGGTATGTAAAAATACCTCCATCCCGTGACATGGTTGCTTGACCCTCCTCCGGATTAGTTTTGTTTGCATTACAATACTTTGTAGTATGTTTATTCAACGTTGTGTTGGAGTCGGCTTTCAAAAAATTCCCACATCGTTTACAATGTGCCTTAGTCGAACCATCCGACAACAACACTTTGTTAAAATTAGACCAAATCTCCGGATTACGTTTTGTTTGCAAAACTTGAACAATAGTTAGTGCATTTGACGAACCAACACCATCGGTAGTTGAAGAACATTGATTTGCCATTTTGAGAGTGTTTTGAGAGAATGAGAGTAATGTTTTGAGAGTTTCGTACGTAAATAGTAAGCGTTTTGAGTGTTTTAAGACAAGAATGAGTGTGTTTGAGTGTTGTAACTAACCCAAACCCAAAGTATCTATTTATACTAATTTTATGATGGCAAATAGGTAAAAAAAAACCCCAAAAAAGGGCTAGAAAATCGAACAAAACGGCTAGTGAAAAAACCGGGTATTAAAACCGGTTTTCGGAACCGATTCGTTAATACGTACTCTAGACAAACTGACCACTGACACACAAGTGATAAGTACGATTGAACGACTAGCCTCTACAGTACAAAATACTGAACTATTTATACTACAAGAGTTCCTAAAATATTGCCTATAAAATAGGATCTTGGAATGACACGTGCTGCTGCTTGATTGGCTTGATCTCTGATGAACCGACATTCTGCGGGTCCCAATTCTGTTACCGCAAATATCTCGTTACCTTAAAACCAATCAATTGCTGCCACGTAATCTTTCGAACATACTTCAAGTTGGAACACTCTTGCTGATGTATAGATAAGTACAGTACTTTCTATACTTGATGATTGAGATGCTTTATTGAATAGTCCCTGAAGGTGCAGTAATCCTCCTCACTCACTGCGAGCTAACATGCTCTTGTAGAATGACTTGAACTAGAGATCTTTAGTGACTAGCTGTTATTCTAGCAGTGACTTTTGCCTTTATTGATTTGAAGAAGTAAAGCTCTCGCTGACGTTGATCAACGACACACCAAGTTGAGCTTTAATCTTCCTCAGCATATCAAGCAGAATGAATGATGCTCAGCGAAACCTATCTTCAGCAACAGCAGCTTCGATACAATCTATTTCTTCATCGAGTAGTGAACAGTTGAGTTGGTCAGCGACCAGCGACTTCATCATGGTCAGCGACCAGTGACTCAACAATCTCCCCCTAAATGATTGTGATTGAAGCTCCCTAGACAAACTAGTTGCTGAGAAAAGTTTATAGTCAGTGTTTAAGATTTTAAACATTCAGTGACTTACACGTTGAAACCTACTATTTCCAAAACTACAAAAGAAATAATAATTCAAAATTTATAACTACTATACTCACGACTTAAAACACGTAAAGTGCGTAATTACGTACACATTATGTTTATATACATTTTGTTTCTAGTGGAACTTGAACGTATAACCTACTACTGGTTAAAACTTCTCCACTTACCGCTTAATTTGACAAAAAACCATTTTCCATAACGATCTTCATTTTGTAGTTAAGTATTCAAATAGAAAATAGTTACTCCATACGTACGTAGTTGCAATAAACTGGTCTTATATCTATTAGAATTCTTTTCTTCTTTTATATGACTCGGTCAAACAATCGCATATTCGCATTAGGAGCTGATAAATACAACACAAAAAGTGATTCATACAACAAATTCTTGCTATAGTACACTTGTACTGTAAGCAAAAACTGTTGTACAGTTTGTTGCATGTATCATTTATTTTGTTGTATTTATCAACTCCCATTCACATTGATAGCTGATCTCCCACCTCAAGACAGCTATAGTCTTCGGGTTCATCATTCATGAGAAATTTAAAAGTATGATCATATCCTAATCATTTTCTTGTTGTGATTAGTCATTTTTCGAGCATACATCAACTTTAAAACTAGCTGGATTACGTCAAACTAAACTAACCGACGAAAGACTTCAACAAAAAATTCTTTCAAAATCACTGTTTTATTTTTTCGAGATCAAACTGGAGCAATTAGAGTAGTTTTCATTTCAAGCTTAACTAACTGGATTATGTTGTTATCACACCTTTCTGAGCTAACCCCTCTGTTATTTTATTTAGAGTAAATTACATTGTCCGTCCCTGTGGTTTGCACGTTATTACAAAGCCAGTCTCCGGGTCGGGTATTCCTCGGAGCCAGTCCCTTGACCCGGAAATTTGTTTCACTCTCAGTCGACTTCAAACGGGCGTTAAATATGCTTATTATCTCATCCCACGTGACTTGCACATGACCGACTAAATTACATTGCTTGTCCCTGTGGTTGTCCGTATATTACATTGCCCGTCCCTGTGGTTGTCCGCACTACCCGACCCGAGGACTGGGACCGTAATATACGAACAACCACAGGGACGGGCAATGTAATAACGCGGCCATGTGCAAGTCACGTGGTATGAGATAACAAGCATATTTAACGCCCGTTTGACGTAGGGACTGGAAGTGATGAAAATTTCTGGGTCAAAGGACTTGCTCTGAGGAATACCCTACCCGGGGACTGGCTTTGTAATAACGTGTAATCCACAGGGACGAGCAATGTAATTTACTCTTTTATTTATTATCGATCACTCCAATTCACTATTATATACATATATTAGGTATGGAGCTCGTACGATGCACGACCTTCCTAAAATACATAGTATAGTTTGTAAATATAATGTTGTCAACTTAATTGTGCAATTATTATTAAAAATGAATATTATTAATAAGATAATCAAACTATAAAGGAAGCAACAAATTTCGAAGTGCTAATAAAAAATATAGATCGAATAATAAAAGCTTAGACTTTGACGTACAATAACCAACATAAAGAGACATTAAAATAAAGATGCAATAAACATATGTATGAATTTAAAATTTAAAACTAAATGACAAAATATATATTTCATGAGGTTAATTGTCATAATCTCCTAAGATATATACATAAAATATGCGACAGTCTTTCTAATTATATATTTATTTATTGTTTATGTTTGATAACAAATTAATAATATTGTTACAATCGCAATTAAAATATGGTTGTAATATCGTTGAACTAACTTGTACAAATTTAGGCAGTATAATTATAATTAAAAACTTCAATTCCTAATTTGCACTTAATAGTCACATCACATATAAATTCAAGAATCCACTCATACGATTTGTGTACAATATTACATGTATGCATATACTTTTGAGATTTATTTTTAGTTAATGAACTAATTTTATATAAGCATTTAAAATCATTAATTTTTTATTTATTTTATAACATTATTCAAAATAACAATCAATCCATGTGACATGTGTAAATTTCAATTGTTAACATATTGTTATTCAAGGAAATAAGTGATGTGGCATATGTGAAATTTGGTTTAACACACGTATTTTATATATAGATCAGGCTTTAAGCCCCTGCGACGCACGCTCATTTTAAAAAAAAAATACAATCATATGATTATTTGCAATTAGCATAATGAATTAGTATCATTTAAAATTACATTTATATGATTATTTGTAAGTAGCCTAATGAATTAGTAATGTTAACTTATAATGTACAATTATAATTGAAAATGAAATATGTAATAACATGAACCAAACTATATAGGAAAATAACAACGAATTTCTAATTTTTAAACAAAGTAATAATTAAATAGTATAAGTCAAAGTGTGAAAATTTGAAAACTACAAATGTTGTTGAAAAATCTTATTTGTAAAATACATTGGTTGTAGAGTTGTTGACTTCAATTTCATTACGATTACGATTACAATTAAAATTTGGTTTGAATATCTTTGATCTAACATGAACAAATTTAAATGTTATAATAATTAAGATAAAAAAATTTGAATTTTTAATTTATAGTTAAATAGTCACATCACATATAAGTTTAAGAATATATACATACGATTTGTATAATTTGTAACATACATTTTCAATATTTATTTTATTAATTTAATGAGTAAATTTTATATAAGTATTTAAATATATATACTTTATAAGGATTATTAAGGTAACAATTGATGTGGAATGTGTATATATTTTTTTTTAAATTGTTAGCATTAGTTATTTAGGTAATAAGTTGATATAAAATAGGTAAATACCATTGAAAATAAAAATGAAAATGATTCGTAACATAAGTTAAACTATAATGGATAAACTTGATTTATTCTTAGCAATTGATACATGATGTATGATGTAGTTTCCTTCTTTCTCCAAGAGTGGTTGAAATTTGAGTCTCTGTTCATTTCTCACGATAGTACCGATCTTATCACTGTGTGAATGACAAAAGTAACAACCTTTAGTTGGAAAATTATGTTGAGTTTTAATACATTTGTTAGCCCGTGCATTTGAAAAATATAACTAATCATATAATTTTTATGTTTTCAATTGCATTAATATCGTTGAAAGTTGAACATTTATTAATGAAACTCATTAGTAACGTGTATACAGGAAATCACAAAATAAAAAAATAAATAGACATTAAAATGAAAATAAAATAAACAATGGTATAAATTTGACAAAATATGATTTAGTAAGGTTAAATAAGGGAAAATTGAGGTTAAATAAAGTAATAAATGAGTTGGCATATCTAAAAAATATGTAAATGGTGAAAATTTTATTATCATACCACATCATTTAGGAGGGTTAATATGTTGCCACATAAGAAAAAAATCTTTGTTTTATATATATGAATGAATAGATTCAATTCCTTCCCTTAACATAATATTTAAGCAGATAAAATACTAGTTAAATGTCTATTATTATATTATATGTTTATATGTTTATGTTTAATATCGATATAAATGATATAAAAACAAACACTTTGTGAGGAATTTTAATGTAACATTGAAAGTGTTTAAGTCAATGAATTAGACATCATCAACGTCCAGCACACAATTAAGCTATGTGCAACAATAGGTCTGTAAACGAACCGAACAAACATGAACGAAGTATGTTCGTGTTCGTTCATTAAGGTTTTGACGAACAAATGAACGAACAAGAACGGATAAGCGAACGGATTTTGTTGTTCATGTTCGTTCATTAAGAAAATTTGTTTGTTCACGAACACAAACGAACGTACACGAACAAACACATAATTTAATGCATTTCTTCGTTAATACCTTAAACGAACCTCAACAAACATAAACGAACGTATATATACACATCTACACATATATATTATAGAACTTGAAACTTTGCAATGCATATTTAACATTACAAAACGATCACAATATGAACATAACTCTTTTGCTTGGTCCGATCGTAGGTAAGAGTAGCAAATCTGGAACTAGTGGAGGGAGAGAGTGGAGGTGAGTTTGGAGTGGGGGGAAATATGAGAGGGAAATGTGAGGTAAAAATATCTAGATATTTATAATATTAAATGAAACTATCTAAATATTTAATAATATTATATTTAGAATATAGCTTAAATCAAAATAAGATATACAAATATGTATTAATTTAATTAAACTATTAGTTAATAAACGAACATTTGACCGAACGTTCACGAACATGTTATCGAACGTTCACGAACGTAAATGAACGAACGAGACATGCGTTCATGTTCGTTCATATAGTTAAACGAACGTAAAAATTTGTTCATGTTCGTTCATATAACGAAACGAACGAACATAAACGAACTTCCCGCCGAACGGTTCGCGAATAGTTCGCCGAACGTTCAGTTCGCTTACATGCCTATGCAACAGTTCTTTTTGTTTTCTTTACAAAAAAAACACAACACTATTAATTATTTGGCATATTAATTTGGCGTAACTTGTTGTTTATAAGATGCATGTACAAACATACGAAGTATTTTAGTAGTAGTACAACATATAAACTAAGTTAACTAATCTTCCAACCAAATGGATATAGCCTTTTACTTTAGGAACTTTATAAGAATTAAATTAAATTTAATAATTAAATAAATTTGATTTTTTAATTAATTTGTATATATCAAGAGATCGATGCACCCGGCCAACGTTTTAGTGACATTTGTGATCACTGATCGATGTGCCAATTAACCTGATCTCTTCAAAAGATTTTGACAAATGAAAAAGTATCATCTTATAATCGTCATCGTCGTCGCCGCCACCGTCGTCGACGTCATCGTCATCGTCGTCGTCATCATTATCTCATCCTCGATAATAGCTTCTTCTAAATAAGTAATAAGTAAATCTTATAGAACATTATATATACTGATCAAATATTGCACTGAAATATGCCTTTAATTACAATGTTTCCACTAAATCACTTGGTATCTATTATCTAAAACATAATGTAGTTGTTAAGATCCCGATCTTGATCTTAAGATCTTACGATTTTACGATTCCCGTGAACGAAAACGATCACGATCTTACATAGGATCTTATTATTAGAGGATCTGCTTAGGATCCTGATCTTATATCGATTTGAGCATAGAATCTTACGATTTCGATCCGATCCGATCTTACTTAACATGAGTTTATGAGTTAACAAAATATAAATTAGTTAATTCTTGTCCAATAAAGGTTAATAGGTTTATCATGTAATCAATTACTACATGTAAAATTATTCAGGTCTTAAAATAAAATTGTTTATCACGTTAAAATCTATATCTTTAATAGAAAATATAGTAATTTAAGTCCCTATGATAAGTACGAATTGATGTTATGGTGTTTTGTTGGGACATGTTTGTGTGACAACAGTTCTAGCTTGTAATAGCGTTTAGATTGTAATAAAGCTGTGTACATTAATCTTAGTATTCATATATAAATGATATTAGTTTTGTGGTTAATGTGTTTGTTATATAAGGATAAGTATATATATAAGACAAACATACAGACTGTGATTCGAATAAGTTGTGCGAACTGAGAACCGAGTCAGTTCGCAAGGTTGGCAAGCGAACCGAGTCAGTTCGCTGGGCCAATAAGGCTGCGGACCGAGTCAGTTCGCAAGGCCCAGACTTGCGAACTGAGACGGTTTAAATTCAAAGTTAGGTAAGAATTTTGACAATCTGCAATTTTGGCTTCTGCATTTTATACCCTACGAATTTCTAAGGTTATTGAGCTTCGTTCTTGATAGGTTAACGTTATTAACAATCAAGATTAAGGCTTATTAATATACTAATCACGAATAGATCGTGATACTAATAGTTATATCCGTATAACTGAGTATTGAGGGATTCCGCACCTTGATACATAAGATAACCTTGTTATCGATCCATAGAACTAGGGACTTACATGTTTAAACTATAAAAGTTTAATTCATATGTCATGCATTTGATCTTTTATATGTATTATAATATACATTTATGAGACCATAATATATGAGTAGGATCTTACGATCCCGATTCGATCTTACGATTCCGATCTTGTGAAGACAAATACTAGATAAGATCATGATCTTGACATCATTTAATTCTAAAACTCGCATTCTTTGAACGACTGCGTGTCTGGGTTCGAAAGCTTTGAGCACTATATATGAAACTTGCTAGTTGCTATGTAATCTTTTTGGTTTGTTCTTTTGGTATTGAGGTTTTGTACCTATCTTTTGTGTTTGTTACTTATTTTAGGCCCTGTTGTATACAATTTTTTTAAGAAAATATATACTTTTCCAGAAATAAAACTAAACCTGTATTTGTTTTACGAATAAACATACTGACATATTGTTGCATTTATGATCTTTTGATCGATCAACCTTGGCTTAAAGGCTTACTTGTACTTGTTGGTATTAAAAGAAAGTGACATTTATAGGTTGACCAAATATCCTAAAAGGTATTTAGTGTATTATTAGTTTTTAAACGTGTTAGGAATTTGCAGCGGAAAACATCCAACTAACAACACCTATTGTTATTAAAAAAAAACCAACAAACGCTCGTGTAAATACGTTACATCCACAAACAATAAACGGATAATAATTGCAATCCTAGCAATTAAATAACAAAGCAACAAGATAATAAACACAATAACAAGAACGTAAACGACACGAGGATTTAACGTGGTTATGTCCAATCTCCAACTTGGAGATTGGTTTATTCCACGGGGCCAAACCAGAGAGTTTTTTCTTTATTGCTATTACGGCTCAAGGATTACATTTACATAAGGGTTAATATTTATAGGGTATCACAAACTTGGGCAACAAGCCAAAACAATAAAACCCTAGCCCGCATAATTTATCTTCACCTCACGGGCCCAACAATCTCCCACTTGAAGATTAATTAAACCTCAAAATCAATAATCCTTCATCTCGTCCCTTCAGCAATGTCACACGTTCAAACTTCATACCGCTGAAATACCATTTGGGACACGCCGCTCGACCACACAGAGTCGGAAGACTTTCGACACAAAGCTACCAGAACACTCATATCATGAAACTGTGACCACTCTCTCACCACCACCATCATCTTCTAGCCCAAGAAGATTCGTTGAAGCTTGCGAAACTCCAACCACAGGATTCTTTCAAGAGACATCTATCTCTTCAACTCGTCGATTACAGCCACATCGGATCCTGCCACCGACATGTCATCGATCTACCCGTACAGAATTCCGTCCATCCGATTTTCCTTCCCACCAATCAGAAAATCACCGATAGAACTTACACGTAGATTATCATCAAGTTTAATCCGTGAGAACGCAGTCACAACCTTGAAACCTACATTACCATCTTTCGCTTTCCCGCTGGTACACCGACACAAAAACGTACGTACGATTTCTATGAACACATCTTCTCCAACTCAGCCCGCTCCCACTGTACGAATCAAAATAACAACTGCGGCTCTCTGAGAAGACTCTGGTTCATAACACTCGGTCAGTCGCAAATTACTTTGCCATTGGAGAGTAACAATGAAGTCCGAATGCTCTAGTGTTGCCGGAATCCACACACTAAACCCGTAGAAACTCGAGATCCATCAATCGTACAACCATCTCAAGACTCCCACTAGTTGACAAACTCCCATTAGCTTCGACACTTCCCTCGGTTCCAAACTCCCTAGAGTTCCCGACACTCTCAACAATATTCGAAAGCTCAATAGGACTTACAAGATCATCCGCCTCTAACCAACTTGAAATTCCCAATTGATTCATCCAGAAGATTCGCTCTATCGTTGAACCAAACATCAATCTTCTGGATTCGTAATATCGTTGAACCAAACATCAATCGATACTCGAGCCCAGTCGAACACGTTCTATCCGACATCTTCTACAACCAATATCTCTAGTGTAGAAGCTCTAACATGCCTACTCAAAACCCAAGTTTGATAACGTTCATCTATTCTTTTGCATGGGATCGCAAAGAATGATGAACCCGAATCCATAATCCGGATCCCAAAACTCTCTCCGCAACAAATCAACAATCGAAACCCAATCACCGACTCCATTACCACCACGAACAATAACCGTCGTAACACATCCGGCCTCCCGCCGTGTCGTCACGTCACAACTTACCAGAAAAAAACCCTAAGTAGTTCAATCCGAAAAAACCAACTCACCGAGTTCGTCGATATCCAGTAAAAAAATGAGTCTATCGATCTCGATAACATGTTGCAAACAAACCCTATAATCATGCCGTTCCAATTGTTCCCCTGCGATGATTATCTTCAAGCGAATCTAGATCCACTATGATTATTTGGCCACAATAACCCTAGCTCTCCATCTTCCAATAAAACCCTAATCATCAACAAACATTATTGATCATGCTTTCATCCGCTATTGTTGTCAATCGCTCAGCTCTGATACCAGTTGTTAGGACCGATACTTTAGCCCAACAACATGTCCAACTCATAAGCCCACTGAGGTTCCACTCTAAAACCAATTGGTGATAATGAGCTTATATGCAGACATTATTTTCTTTTATTTTCCGATGTGAGATTGGATTTGCACCCAACAAAACGTGTATTTAATCTCATGATATGATTGGAACTAGCTAGAATAAGGAGAAGGCCTAAGAAACTTAGGAACACTATCAATTTGGTGATTACTTTTGTTATGATATATATAGTATGTAATCGGATCTTGATATTTTAAGATTTCCGCCAATATGTCATGTAAGAGGAAAGTTCAAAAAAGAATGGTAAAAAAATGAAGAATGGAGGAACCAATAGGATTGCTCTATTTCAAAAACCCATTTTCACCATTTTTTTCAAAGTTAAATATCTCACAAACCGTATGTCTATAAATTATAAAAATTACATATTCAAAATCAGCGTCTTTTTCTCTTCGATTCTAGATACAACAAGATATACTTTCGACAAAGTTTTTTTTTCATTTTTATTGGGAATTAATGTTAAATCATATGTGATTTAACACTAAAAAAAATCACACCCGCTTATATCTCCAATTAAACTTTAAATTCAAATCATTGATGATTTAAAGAGATTAAAACATGAAAAACTAAGTTGTAATCACATGCGATAGAATATTAAAGTATCAATCACATGTGATTAAAAATTAATAAAATATGAATTTTCAAATCATTGACTATAGTTATATAATTAAGTAAAAATCAAGTTGAAATCATACATGAATTATCATATATCAGTAAATTTCTCATCAAATATCAGTTTTTAGATGAAAATCATATGTGATTATATACAAAATCATATGTGATTATATAACAAATCACTTGTGATTAAATGTACAAATAACAATCACATGTGATTTTTAATGAAAACTAATGCAATTTTTAATTTTTTATTTATAACTATTAATGTGGATGAATATTAAGTTGTAATCGCGTGTTAAATAACATATACCATAATTAAATAATCGTGAACAAATTTTTTATTTTTCATCATAAATCACATGTGATTATATTGTAGAATTGAGTAAAAAAATGAAGAAAAAAAATTCGTCGAAAGTATAGCTTATGACATCTCTAATCGAAGAGAAAAAGACGTTGGTTCCGAATATATAATTTTTATAATTTTAGGACTTACGGTTTGTGAGATAATTAACCATGGGGTAAAAATATAAATGAGTTTTGTAGACAAATGGAGCAATCCTATTGGTTCTCTCATTCTCTACTTTTTTGGCATTCTTAAAAGAACCCACATCTGTCATGTAAACCCGGATACATCTCTATTCCTCAAGAAAGTGACAAAATCTCTTACAAACCAACTCAACTTCTATTGATTTTCACTTTCGAACTCGAAAAAACTAGGATATTGTGCTACAATAAATTTATACAATAAATTTATTAACTTCATTGCTTAGAGATTGATTGATCCATAAGATGAAGCGATTAACAAAAGTGCAGCTTGTTTTACTTCACCTGTAGGATGTTTTGTGATAGTAGATCTAGATCCCGGTCTTTTCAACATTACTTTACCAAGTGCCATTAATCTTCTTAATTATACACAAATCACCCATGTAGTTACTCTTATTGCTGGTCAACCCACTTTTTTGACTGTCTCCATCAGATGTACAATTATTATTATTATTTTTTTTTTTTACTTCTTTTTGTTAAACCCAAATGGCCAAAAGTGCTCTTCAGCTTTTTCTTCTCCTGATCCCACAAGAATTGGATAAACACTGTATCTCACCAAAATTGATTTTTTTTATAGGTTCTCTTGTGGGGTATTAAACAATGTTCCAAAACCCCAGATAGAGTGTCTATAAACAAAATCAATTACAGTATATATTACTCTCTCCGTCCCTTATCTATTATCCAGTATTCCTTTTTGAGCTAACTAAATTATTTTTTCACTTTCATAAATAGATAAGAATAATGAGATAAAGTTCTTTTTCACCCCTAGTGTATATATGTAAGACAAAAAAGTAGGTAAAAAGTATAGGGTAAAATTATCATCTTATCAAAAAGTAAGAGAGATAATCAATGTTTTCTGTATCTTTTTTTTTTGTTTGAGACAATAAAATTGGGATGGAGGGAGTATAAACGAATCAATCATTAATAATAATGGGCTTTGATAGATAAAACAAAATTTTTTGATACATGCAACAAATATATGCATCAAACTGTTGTACAGTACAGATTAATACACATAACATTTTGTGTATGTATCAAAAATTTGTTGTATTTTAACAATGGATGAGGTTCAGAGGAGAAGGTATTATTTGTGGAGAAGAATTTTCTAATTTTCATTTTTACCCCCTCCACCTTTTTAATAGTGTACACTACTCTCTCCTACTTTCTTCCTACCCACCCCTCCCCTCCACCACCCACCACCACCCACCACTAACTGCTGCCACCGCCACCGGTCGTCGGGAAAAAAATTCAAAATTTTTTTTAATATAAAAAAAAAAAATTTAATTTATTTTTCATAATTTTTTTTACATTTTTTTTACATATTATCACTTTGTACTGCATTTTATTATTTTTATTGCATTTTGTATATATGTTTAGTAGATATTATTCATTTTTACTGCGTTTTTGTATTTTACACATAATTTTTTTGATTTGTTTACTGCATTTTATTTATACACCTCAATCTTATATATATTGTTTGTTTTTTACTGCATTTTAAGTTATACATAATATATTTTTTACTGCATTTTGTTAAAATTACACTGCATTTTATTATTATTCACTGCATTTTGCATATATTTCATACATATATTACATATTGTTTATTTTTTACTGCATTTTATATTATGCATATGATCCATTTTTACTGCATTTTGTATGAAAGTATAATACATACTACTGTTTTTACTGCATTTTGCATATATTTATTTAGTACACATTGTTCGTTTTACTGCATTTTATATTATACATAATCTATTTGTACCGCATTTTATTTTTTTTACTGCATTTTGTTATTTTCACTGCATTTTATATTATACATAATCTATTTGTACTGCATTTTGTTATTTTCACTGCATTTTGTTATTTTTGCTGCATTTTTCATATATTTCATTCATTATATATTGTTTGTTATTCACTGTATTTTGTATTTTACTTATTATCGATTTGTACTGCATTTTATATTTTACATATTATCTATTTGTATTGCATTTTGTATTAAAGTATAATACATATTGTTGTTTTTATTGCCTTTTGCATATACATCATTTAGGACATATTGTTTTCTTTTTACTGCATTTTAGATTATATATATAATCCATTTGTACGGTATTTTGTTGACGTCGGGTATAGAAGATGTAACATCCTCGTTTTAGGCCTAGGAGTAATAGGGATTTCCTGTAAATTTAAATGCGATTTAAATTTGTTATATGTGTTTGATTGTAAATTTAATAGGTCAATAAGCCTCAGGAAATATTGTGGTTAGTGAAATATTATTTGTTTTAAATTTATTTAATTGACGGTAAAATAAAATTGTATTTCCCCGTAAATGGTTTTTAAGTTCCAGACAATAATAAATACGAGGAATGAAAATTAACACTTATATGGTATATTATGTGGATGGGTCGGTTTTTATTTCCCTCCACACATACATACATACGTATGAATACACACACATACCAACCTTAAATCAATTCACAAAATCATGAAGAATCATCAAATTGAAGCTTTAAGACTCGAATTCAAGCTTCCTTAATCATCACAAACAAGGTATGATCATGTGTTCTTGATTTTATAAACCCTAGAAATTGGGGGTTTTGATGTTCTTGAGTAAAATCCGAAATTAGGGTTTCAAAAGTGTAAATTGATGTTAATTAAGCTTCAATAACATGTAATAATCATTCTAGCATCATCTTAATCATGTTATATGTGTTAATTTCGTGTTTGAGATAACCCTAGAAATTTGGGGGTTTTGAGTAGTTGCTTAATTGGTAGGATAATCATGAAATAGAAGCTTGGAATGATGATAAAATTGTTAGTTGATGTTTAAATGATGATTAAAATCTAAGCCTAACCTTGAAATGAAGAAAATGATATATGATCATTAATAAAGTTTATGAGTTTAGTTGATAATTCAAGGAATTAAAGCTTCTATGCTTAGAA
This sequence comes from Helichrysum umbraculigerum, assembly GCA_949592205.1. NCBI lineage: Eukaryota > Viridiplantae > Streptophyta > Magnoliopsida > Asterales > Asteraceae > Helichrysum > Helichrysum umbraculigerum. Next base: position 139,748,359 of record CATIUR010000004.1, on the reverse strand, counting down.
TAATGATGTATGATTGATAAGTGTTGATTAAAGATGATGATTTGCATTGATTATGCTAAGAGTTGTGAAATTGGTTAAGTGATCATGAAAATTATGATGATCATGATGAGTTTGATGGTTTATATGAAGAAAGTAGTATGATTTGCTAATAAGAACCCTTAATTGATAATTAAAGAGGACGGTGTGAAATTAGTTGGTTAAGTATTCATTAGATCAAATATTGATGTTTTGATGAATAATTGATGTTGAAAGTTAGTAATCTTGTTAATGGTTTCATTATATTAGTTAACAAGGATGTAGATGAATGTTGGATTAATACAAGTTAATGATAAATGGTTTGATGTAATTACTATTGTATGATATTATATCAATATTAAGGCAAGTACCAAATGACTAACTTGTGTTGTGTTATTGTATTCTCAGATGTGGAGAAGACTCAGTGACATTAGACTACTGAGTGGACGACTATGATTTGTCGGTGAGTGGATCTTGGACTTTCAGTCTAAGTTAGTTGTAACAACATGGTTACAACGGGTAAACTTGGTTTATTGCAATGATTGCATTAATATTATATTGCCATGATGGCTAACCTTTTATTGATTATTGGCGTCCTACATACTATGATAGTTGTGGACTATTTGATTTGGTGGGGGTCAACTAATGTGTTGGGTTTGGATACTATTACTAGGACTTCGCAAGTGCCTTGTACATGTGTTGGACACTGAAATTGCGTCGTGTGTAGTAATAGTACCAAACTATCGGTTTAACCTCTGATTTGGCCGTCAGTTGGTTTTAAGTGTTACTTGGGGAACCATCCGCGGCATGAGGGTACCTCAAGGACCACCGATCCTTCTATGTTGCTTGTGCATTGCTTGGTTATAGGCATGTGTTAAGCTGAGTTAGATTGATAGCTTGGGATCTATTCACTTAGCTTCGTGCTAACCCCTCATTACTTCTTGCAGGTTTACTTTTGTATGTGGGTAGGCAAAAAGTACATATGGAATGGAATGTTTGACAAGCTCACTCTGAAATGGATAATACGTTAATGATTTAACAACATATTTGGATTTCTATAACACCTAAACTTAATGTGTGTAATGATTAGAATAATCTAGTTTTAAAGGTTTGTATGTAAGTGGATTGCTATTTGAAATGTATGTATGCAATCTACTGATTTCTATTAATCATGCGCTTCCGATATGTTTTAAAAAAAAATGTCCTTGTATTTCGAGACGGGTGTTATAGAAGATTCGGTAAAATATATAAAAGTTTTAGTTAATTAACAATAATATACAAAATGCAGTGAAAAAAACGTATAGTTTATTAAAAATGCAGGAGGAAAAAGAATACTATATCTAATAAAAGATTTATGAAAAAAAAATTTGAAAAAAAAAATTTGGAAAAAAAAATTTTGAAAAAAAAAATTTTTGAAAAAAAAAAAATTTGAAATTTTTTTTTTCCGGCGGCTGGCGGCAGTCAGGTGGTGGCAGCAAGTGGGGGTGGTGGTAGGTGAGGTTGGAGGAAGAAGAAGGTAGGAGGGGGAAGAAAATAAAGTGGAAGGGTTAAAATGTAAAAGTCTAAATATTAGAAGGGGTGTGGAGTGAAAATTAATGTTATGTTTTTTTTGTTAACTAATACCCTTATTTTTGAAAGTAATTACAAAATTGCCACCCTTTTGTACCATTGATCCAACCCAAAAAATCATCCAATGGTCACAAATAAAACTTCTCCTCCTTCTCTTCATATTCTCATCATATGATCCCTTACCCTATGATCTCAATCTTTAACAATACCTATAATAATACTCCCTCCATCCCGTATCTATTGTCCACTATTTCTTTCTTGGATGTTCCAATTTAATTGTCCACTTCCATAAATGGAAAAGAATAATGAGATAAACTTCATTTATGCCCCTAATTTTCCTTATATATGGCTGCCTGTGAGTTGACTGGGCGGTTACATGTTGACTTTCACTTATGTTCGTTAGATCATGCCAACTTTCAATCTGGACCATTGCAACTTCAATTTGTTGGTTATCATTTTTTTGGCGGTTTTTTCTTGTGACGGTTTTTGACCCTTCCCCAACCGCTCCCAACCGCTGCACACACGGAGTAATTTCTTATTTCTCGAAGTAGTATTTAATAATATGTTATATGTTACTTATTTAATTTACGTAATATTTTATTTTTCTCTGATAACTTTTTATATATAATGCTTGGAATAATTCTAGATATATATTTATAATCAATGTAATTTTATCTACATTTCGATATAAATTTTATCGTCATACGATATATATTTAACGAATATTTTTTTTTGCCTCGAAATCAAGTTTTTTATATCAAAATGTAGATAAAAATAAACTGATCGTAGTGGTATACTTGGATTAATACAAAAAGTTATATAAGAAAAGTTAAAAGCGAAAAACACAATAGTACGTTAATAACATTATTTGAATATAATATACATGTTGATATTAATGCCCATATACTTTCAACCCTCCATTATCAATAATAACAATTAAGGAGTAAGAGTAACGTCGTCAATGCGTTGTTGACACAATTAAGGAAGTATAGTAACATCGTGAATGCATTGTTACGTTTTCACTTTTATGAATATATAGCAAAGATTAGATTCAGCATATGTAGGCGGTTAGTCCAGTAACTAGAATGCACCGACATGTTTAATAGGTATTGAGTTCGAGAAAGGGATTTTTTTTACCTTTCCTAATTGTGTGAATGATATGTAAATAAGAAACATCATGCTAACCAAACGTAATGAATGGACCAGATTATGCAGAAGGCCTGGAGTTCGAGACTTAAAAGCCCCATTCTTTTTTGGGTTGATTTAGCTGCTTTAAGTTGTGATATATATTGTTTAAGGGTCTGTTTACACGTATTATTTTGTACTTATGTAATTATGTCAATGGTAATGTTCTAATTTGTTTAAAAAGTTTATTATAAATTCTAAGTTTATAGCTATTTATAGTTCACGGAACAACTAATAAATTGGGTTTTAGATAAGGGACGTCCAATCTGTAATGTAATTGTAATAAAGGTCTAAACATAATTCAACTGTCAACATGTTGTGTGATCGTGGTGGTATTTACCAGCATTGTTAAAGAATTAAATACTTAAATGAGCATCATTGTTGTTACACATAGACGCATTGTTACACACTATTATGCCGAAACATATGTTCCATGCAAATAGAGTTATATATGTACATTAACTTTACGATATTACTTAGGGTTTTTTATGGTATCCATTTATCTGGGCAACGCCCGGGTTAAATACTAGTTTATATATGTAAGACAAAAGTGTATGTAAAAAGTAAAGGGTAAAATTGTCTTGTTACCAAAAAGTAAGAGAGATAGTAATGTTTTTCTTAAACTGTGTGTTTTTTGTATGGTGACAATAAAATTGGGACGGAGAGAGTACATTGATAGTAATACCTTGGGTAAATGACATCATCATCAGAATCAATTTACATGTCTTTAATAAAAAGTCGGTGATTAATAGGAAGATGAGGCATTAGTTAACCAAAAAGTTTTCCAATTTTGTGTCATAAATTGAATAACACCAAAACAGTTAAGAACCCTAACCTATCTATGCCAACTGCACTTATCTTTCAGTCGTCTCCCAGCTCAAGTGGCACAAGGTGTTTCACCATGACCTCAAGGTCATGGGTTCGAATCCGGATGTGAGCAAAATGCTCTCCGGGATGGAGACAGGGGTTTTCTCTCGAAATATTCGGGTTTCCCCTGGAATTGGTGATGGGTATATGAAGAGGCAATGTCACTGAGCCCAATACTGCCTTTTGCAAAAAAAAAACCTTCCAAGCTTAACGGGGGAAAACATATCAAACAGAATTTTCATAAAAATTCAAAAATCAAGATTGCGACTTTCTCCTTCCCCTGCTTCAGTTCAACGATTCCAGGTACAAATTGTAGTTGTATATTGTGTGTCTTTAAATGATTTATTTGGTTATTTATGAGAAATGAGAATGGTGCATTTCCAACTCTTCTGAACTTGTTGAACCATAACCATACAGTAGAAGAGCATCAAGAAAGAAGCTTTTTATTTGTTGCACAATCTCATGAATCATCAAGAAATGCTCTGGAAACTTCTTATCTTATGAAACATCCTGCTAACAGAAACTTCATGTTGTCAGTAAGTTATGCTGCTTTGTTATTGTAGAGGTGGCAAGTTCGACATGTTTACTTATAAATAAATTGCTTTGGTTTTGGTTGTCTGTCAAATCGTTCGAGTCAAACGGATTGGAACCCGTCTGAAGTCCGTATTTAATGATACGGCATCATGAATCATCTTTAGCTGAAGTTTAAATTATCCAAAATATAATAATAAAGTATAATATTGTTTTGTTTAATCATAATTAAGGTATTAATTATTTATGAAATCCTGAAAACTGGGCAAGAAGTGTTTGTCGGTCAATCCGGTGCGATGCGGGGCGTTTAGCCACGTACAAAGACACAACCGATTTAAACATGAAGCCTTTTGACCCTTTACCCAACTCGTCCATCTTGCCGACTGCATTAGTTACATAATCTTTCATGTACAGGCTGTAATTGAAGCAGCGATAATTGCCCCGCTGGTGAATGTTCAGACAGCTGAATTTGACATAAAGAAAGAAGCTGCTTGGGCAATATCAAATGCCACCTCTGGTGGTAATAATGAACAGATCAGCTACTCTCTCATTTCACATCATATCCTTCAGAAAGTATAAATTTGAATATTTATTTTTGAACTGTTTTCTATGATTCCTAGGTACTTGGTGAGCCAGGGATGTATAAAACCCCTGTGTGATCTCCTTGCATGTCCAGATCCAAGGTTCGTGACTGTTTGTTTAAAAGGACTCCAGAACATTCGTAATATAGCGATATGGGGAAGTCAAGAATGTGGGTCACAGTGGAGATGTTAACTACTAAGCCCAAAAGATAGATGATGCAGATGGTCTGAAAAATTGAGAATTTGAAGGGTCATGACAAGCGGTTAAAATTCTTGAGACATATTGGTTACTTTGAATGAGCTAATTCCATCTGGTCCACTCTATTTCAACAACTTAAGGTCATTACTTCCTTTAACAGTTTAACCTTCTTCTTTTTTATACTTTCTTTTTCGATTTAGTTACCTCGTTATGTCTAGCTATATCCATTTTGATATTCATTTATTATTATATATAAGAAATAATCATGTGTGCTGCAACTTGTTGAGTAATTGCAATGTGTATTAATTATGTGCATGTGGTACATAGGTTTGAAAGTTTCTATTTTGATGTGGTCGTACTGTAGGACATCTGTATAAAACCTTCAATCAGTAATTTATTCTTTTCAACCATGAGACTCTTCTATTTCTGAAGAAAAATAAACTATTAGATTTTAACTTCTTAAAAAATGAATGATTTGGAAATTTGGACCTAGACGTTAATGATGAATTACTCTATACTGCCCTGCATCTTCTAAACATTTCCAGTTGTTCATGTCTAAAGAGTTTAACATTAGTTTTCTTTACATTTGGCAATTCACTAGCACAATCTAACATTAAGCATGTCACTCTTTGAGATATAGTCAAGTAGACCAATCGTGATTTGTGGGAACTTGCATTGAACTACTGCTAGCAAACCTGAGATAATTGGTGTGTTTGAAGGTTAGGTCAGGTTGAGTCAAGTAAAGTCAGAGCATCTCGTGTTGTCCAGTTACCTGGCCGGTACAGTGAAAAGTGGGTTTTTTAAAGATTTGTTAAGTCTGTTGTTGAGTCGGGTATTGGTTTTGCTGTATATGAGTTTACATCTCTATGATATAGTGTGAGGAAGATATGGTAAAAGGTGATGTTTTCTTATACTATTTCTAAATGACGAAGTTGCAGTTGCTTCTTTTGGACTCGCTTATTTTCATAAAAAGTTATATTATGGTTTGGGTTTTCAATCTGATGGGGTTAGCTTAGACCCTAATCTCTTCTTGAGTCGGGTTCATCTATTCAATAAATGTAGCCAGGAAATTATGGCTCTTGATTATGGTTGCAATTTGCAAACAAGTCTAGTTGAGTTCTGTCGGACTCAAACTTGGCTTGAGTCATTTGATTTAAGAATGAGCTCTGCCTAAAAAACTCGAAATTATATATAAAAAGAAACGTTCTGTGGTCAAACTTGTTCTAGATGATGTAGTTCAATAATAGAAATCATTTCAAATACACGAGGATTAGAACAGAACACGACCACATGTCAAAAAACTTGTAAAATATCTAACAATAATTGAATCTAAGTTATAATATTATTTGCAAATTTAAAGTTACATATATATGTGCATACACCGTGCTTGATGTCCGAAAAACTCGACAGTTCGAACTCAGCTTTTATAAGCTCGAACATGTTTTGATATATATTTGAACTTGAACTTTTAAGCTTGAGCTCGAAGTTAAACTCGGTAAAAGCTTGACAATATAAAGACGATTCGATTTATTCGTGCATTTCTGGTCCGTACATGATAGATCACTTGTACCCACTTCTTTGTATACTGTCGGTGAAACTTCAAGTACCATTGTCTTCATTTTAGTGTCATCAATTACACAATTATTTTAAACTTGCACAAAAAGTTTTCTTTGCCCACCATCTGAAACGCCTCTTGACAATATAAAAATATCTTCTCATTATGAATTATTGGAATAAAACTTTATGTGTCTTTCAACGATTTCATTGGTTAAATTATGAAATGTCGTCTTCTTCTTCTTCTTCTTAAAAACAAAACAAGATAAACAGGGTCCATACCTACTAAATTTGAACGTGTCTGTGTCCATTTTGGCGGCTCTCAAGGTTTGGTCAAAATGGAAATGTTCTTGTTTCACAACTAGGTAGCTCAATTATCAAGATGACACGTCATCCGGACATTAAACAATTTCCACTACTAGTACATTAATCATCTAAAACTAAAGGCGTAGAAGATATATATATATATATATATATATATATATATATATATATATATAGGGTAGTGATCTAGGGGGAAGTAGCAAAATAGAGGGAAGGGGGAAGTGAATCTGAGCCATCCATTTCATCTTTTTTAAAAAACACATGGAGGGGTAGTCTAGTCATTTAACAAATGCCTTAATTAAAACATAAAAAAAGCAAGAAAAAAGAACGGATGAATCATTATGCGCCTCTGCAGGAATAAACATCAGTTTCAATTCTCAATTAGGGTTTCCAATTTCTCGTGGGCATCTGGAAACAACAGATTCATAACGTAACAAAATTAAAGCAATCGAACAACAATCGGATACATAAACACAATATATATGTAACAGAATGATGTATTCTTTGCCGGAAATGGTGTGAAGAAGATTGAAATCGATGATATGAAGAAGTTGAAGCTTTTGAATCAATTCGACGAGGTTTCATTCTGACTAACGAATGCTTGATTTAGCTTGTTGTGCGGATTCAAGTTGACGCTGCAACTCGAGTAATTCTTCATCCATATCTTTGCTTGTTTTCAGAATTCTGTGATTTGTTTTAGTATCTAATTGTTTCGGTTCTCGTCAATTTTCAAACAATTCATAAAAAAAGAGATTCATCAATGGCGGCAGGTTCATTGGATAAAGGGAAAAGAATTGCAGAAAGTGATAAAGAAGTATCAAAGCAGAAGAGAAATAGGTGAGAAACAATAAACATGAAATATTCATTAGAGTTTATTTTTATTTTGAAAGTTGATGATTATTAGTGAATATTTACCGATTGTTACTGAATTAAATAATTGTGGTGAGAAACAATGCATACTATTAGTACTCATCTGCATGAGTGTGAACATATATAGATATACATCACTACGATGTAAACAATTGTTAACATGCATCACAGTGCATACTATGAGTACTCATCAGTTTCAATGTAAACATGTATCAATATACATCACTACAATGTGAACCAATGTTAACATGCATCGCAGTGCATACTATCAGTGTTCATCAGCTTGTATGTTAACATGTATCAATATACATCAATACGAATTAAACTTATGTTAAGATGCATCATAATACATACCATTTGGATCAGAATACTTGTAGATGGATAAGGTTGACTTTTTGAGTCAATTTAAAAAGTCCAATTGCATGTTTCTTGATTCACGGTTTCTTAATGAATTGGTAAGGAGATTAGCAATTCAAAAATGTGTGGGTTGTGTTATTTCATTTGGTCATATGAGCTTGAGCGTGTTGACTGAGCCTTGTTCTATTGACCTTGTTTTGGGTTTAATAGTCAAGGCAATTGGGCAGAAATTTGATGGTATTGATAGACATGGACTTGATGTTGAAAATGGTTGGATCACATGTATTGAAGACTGAGTGCAAGTCTGTTTGAGATTGGGGTGGTGATTGTGGACTTGAAGACATAAAGATGGAAAAGCTTGAAGACCTGAAGACGTTTTATTTTTTGTTTTCTAGGAAATACCGTAAAAATGATCATGGTTGTATAAATGGTCATTTTAGTTTAAATTTTGATAATAGATATGGCCATTTTAGTTTTGTTAAGTTTGAATGTAAAAATGGCCATTTTAAGTCTAGTAATAGTATAATAGTAGTAATAGGTTATTTTGCAAGTGTTTGGGATGTTCACTAAAAACATCCCCTCGGGCATGGCCGTTGTAAACGTGTAATTATTTGTTTTTGGTTGGTATAAAAATTTTCCGAGGCACCGTTCCCTTTACCCAAAAAAAAGACTATTTGTATTCAACCACCTGCTTATAAAATTGGGATGTCTTGTATGTTGCATATTTTTATACACTTGATTTTAAAATTTAATATGTATGACATTCAAATGAAGCAATTCATCAAAATAGAAACATGTTTCCACATGTACTTCATTGATGGCTTCTTTGGTATGTTCTATCCATTTATGTTAATCTAGATTCATGATCTATTTCTTTGAAGATATGTAGCATTGTTCTATCCATCACAATATATGCTAACATGTATCGATATGCATCAATACGATGTGAACCAATGTTAACATGCACCGCAGTGCATACTATTAATACTCATCAGTTCGTATGTTAACATGTATCAATATACATCAATACGATGTAAATTTATGTTAAGATACATTACAGTGCATACTATTAGTACTCATCATCTCGTATACTAACAAATATCGATATACATCACTACGATGTAAACTTATGTTAACATGCATCACAATGCATACTATTAGTACTCATCCACGTGAGTGTGACCATATATCGATATACATCACTACGAGGTAAACGAAATGTTAACATGCATCACAGTGCATACTATTAGTACTCCTTAACTCGAATATAAACATATATCAACATACATCACTACAATGTGAACCAATGTTAACATGCATCCCAGTACATACTATCAGTGTTCATCGGCTTGTATGTTAACATGTATCAATATAAATCAATAGGAATTAAACTTATGTTAAGATGCATCACAATACATACTATTAGCACTTATTAACTCGTGTATCGAAATACATCAGTACATTGTAAACCAATGTTAAAATGCATCGTAGTGCATACTATTAGTACTATAGACAGCAGAAACGATGAGATCAGCAGAAACTATGAAGGCAGCAGAAACTTTGTATCAGCAAAAACTATCACCAGTAGTTAAACACTTAGAGCAGCAGGAAATATACCAACATCAGAAATATAGAGAGCAGCAGAAACAAGAAGATTAGCAGAAACTTTATAGCAATTGAAGTAACACAAACAACAGAAAACAAAACAAGGAGATCATATATCGATATACAAGAAGATCATCGTAGTGATGTGAAACTTATGTTAAGATGCATCACAATGCATATTATTAGTACTCATCCGTGTGAGTGTGAACATATATCGATACACATCACTACGATGTAAACCAATGTTAACATGCATCATAGTGCATACTATGAGTACTCATTAGTTCGAATGTAAACATGTATCAATATACATCACTACGATGTGAACCAATGTTAACATGGATCGCAATGTATACTATTAGTAATCATCAGCTTGTATGTTAACATTTATCAATATACATCAATACGAATTAAACTTATGTTAAGATACATCAGAATACATACTATTAGTACTTATCATCTCGTATGTTAACATGTATTGAAATATATCACTACGTTGCAAACCAATGTTAACATGCATTGCAGTGCGTACTATTAGTACTCATCAGCTCGAATGTAAACATGTATCAATATACATCACTACAATGTGAACCAATATTAACATGCATCACAGTGCATACTATCAGTGTTCATCAGCTTGTATATTAACATGCATCACAGTGCATACTATAAGTTGGTAGTAACGTTTTTTTGTGGCAAACCTTTAAAACTGACAAGTTTGTTTGAAAAAGCTCAACTAGTATAGAGCATAGACTCTTAAAGTAAACGTGGGTTAGTTTTTGGGTTTACTAAGAGTTTGTAATTATTGGATGTTCATAACAAATGTAAGGTTGCTTTAATATATGTATAAAAAATTATCAAAATTTTTTGTAATGTTGCTTTAATACATGATAATTAATAAATAGTACACTATGATGCATTTTAATTTTAAATTGTACTTGTGTCATATAAATACATGTTAACACCCATGTGTATAATTACTAATAGTGCGCACTTAGATGCATCATAACATCGGTTAATATCATAGTGAAGTATATCGATACATGTTAACACCCATGTGCACAAGTGCTAACAGTACGCCCTTCGATGCATCATAACATTGGTTAATATCACAGTGATGTTTATTGATACAAGTTAACACCCATGTGTACGAATACTAATAGTACGCACTTCGATGCATCATAACATCGGTTAATATCGGCAGGAACTATGTGATCGGCAGGAAATATGTATCAGGAAAACACCCATGTGGTTACTTTTAATAGTATGCACTGTCATGCATATTAATATTGGTTTTACATTGAAGTGATATATATCGATACATGTTAACATGTGTAACATAGATTCATAAAGTATAAACAGATATATTTCAACTGTAATATATTTTATAACGAACTATAAAAGTATTCTATTTAGTTGTCTTTGCAATGTACCATGTCTTTTAGATTTTTACGTAGTGTGAACTGTGATGCATATAAATTTTCCATTGTAGTGGTGTCATATAAATACATGTTAACACCCATGTGTACAAAGTACTAATAGTACGCACTTCGATGCATCATAGCATTATTTGCAAAGATCACACACTGACCCACGACACTTCACAACTGCAATTGAAATCTCAGACTGCAAAAGCCATCACAGAATAACATTGACTGCATAGCTTTGTATATGTAACAACTGTTTAAACTTATAAAATTAAAGTAAGCAAAAATAAAGCAATGGATAACAAATGGCAGTAGCTCAAAATATCAAATCATAGTATCTCAAAAATTTGAAGAGAATACTACAGTAAAATGAAAGTAACTAAAAAAAATCAGAATTCATCAGAAACTTCTTCATCAGAATCTTTATTTTCAAGATCTTCTTCATCGACATCTTCGTCTTCTTCAAGTTGAGCATCATCATCTTCATTATCCTCATATTGTTTCAATTCATCTGCAATTCTAACTTTGCAACTCCTAATATTATGACCACTTACAAAACAATATTGGCATTCTCTTCTCTTAACCTGTTTGTTGACAGCCTTTTCTCGTGCACTATTATATCTCTTTGAAGTACGTTGATCTTTGTTACGAACATTCTTAGGAGGATGAATGGAAACTTCACTTGGCTTAGAGAATCCATATACTTGCTGAATTTTTTCAACTCTGCTAGAAGATGATTGCTCATCTGGTTTACCATCAGAAAACTCTTGCAAAAAAAGATCAAATTTTCCACTAAAAGCCAAAAGCTTCTCTCTATCATTCTTCAAATGAGAAACAACTTTCCTAAGCTTGTTAAAAACATCCTTACCTAGTTTAAAACACTCACCTACAGGATCAACATCCAAACTTAACAAATTAAAAGTTTCAGACGCGCTTTGTCCACCTCCTAAGAATGTACTGATTAGGAATATAATAAATGTCATTAATATCATACACACAATATATGTGACGACATAACCGACCTTCACGTTCAAATAATAAACACGAACAATTTGATTCACCACTGTCAGGATCAAAAACCACCTGAATAAGAAAATTAACTTTTTTAAAAAATAAAAATTAACATTCAAAATAATCAGTACTAACAGTGTATGTTAACATTCATCAAAGTGCAAACTGTTAGTACTGTTAACATGTTAAAATCCAATCTTCGTTTCTTAAGCATTTGATTCTTATTAGACTCGGAAACAAGTTTGTGGTTATGACCCTCAAAAAACTTAGTTATAACACATTTCCCTTTCAAAAATTTGCATCTCAAACTAGCATCACAACCTGTCTTGATAGATGACGATTTATAATTACTAACTTTTTTAACACGCTTCAGATTTATTACACCTATAAACTTTATACTTCACAGACCCATCTACAAAACACTTCTGTGATGATTTCTTAGCATCAAAAGCACTAACCTCGGCATATGATTCATAGAAACTGAAACAATGATCATACGAATTGAAAACAGAACCAATTTTGGGCTTAAACGAATCAGGAACAATAGGAAACCATAATTTTGAGCCATCTGGATATTCTTGTTCAAATGATGAAAGAACATGCCTCTTTGTAACTGAACCACAACCTAATAAAACAAATAAAAATAAACAAAATAAATCATAATGTTCGACAAGTAAACTTATGTTCAGATGCATAAATTTAGATTAACATGGGCGTTAACATGCATCTAACTGCATACTAGTAGTACGCATCCACATGGGTGTTAATATGTATCTACATACATCACTACGATGTAAACTTATGTTAACATACATCATGGTGCATACTATTAGTAGTCATCCACATGGGTGTTAACATGTATCAATATATGTCACTTCAATGTAAACCTATTTTAAGGTGCATCACAGTGCATACTGGTGTTAACATGTATCAATATATGTCACTTCGATGTAAGCCTATCTTAAGACGCATCGCAGTGCATACTATTAGCAGTCATCCACATGGATGTTAACATGTATCAATATATGTCACTTTGATGTAAACCTATCTTAAGATGCATACATATCACAACACGTACATTAATAGAATTCTACAAATATATAAAAATAATAACATTCATCATGGGTACCGAACTACCGATATATTAAGGAACACTGAAATTCGATTATAATAAATTATTGTTTACATGTTGTCTCACAGCACCTTGATCTTATGTACTGTTTCAGAGTAAAGAATCAAGACCGTCTACCAATTGTAGATGCATAAAAACTAAAAGTACTAAGTACCTGCCATGAGCCATGAGCATCGACTGACATATTATCATCCATACTCAACAACTCATTTGGTTAGCAACATCAAAATTTACTAATATGATGAAAATAGCTAGTATTCGTTGAAACAAATATTAACTGAAACACTTTATTCAGAATGCAAACAAGCATATCACTATATAACATAAAATGTAAAATTCAATAATTCATAAGAAACAACAAAATTAAATTTAAGAAATATGATAGTAACACTTACTTGAAACATCTCTATGAACTTGCGATTGCAAATGTACACCAGAACTAGCAGACATACCCAAATGTGAAAATAAGAACAGAAACCCTAGAATTGAAATTTTCAAATTTAAAAAAGGAATAAATTGAAATTAACGCAATTGAATGAATAATCAGAGTAAAGAACATGAACATATTGGAATTCAGATTGTTATAGATGAATATGATACAAAATCGACATATAAGTACAATTTTGTATACGATTAAAAATTGAATTGTAAATATGAAACCGTGTAATTAGATGAATATAAGAGAATCCAAATTAGAAAATTTGAGCTTGGTAATATGAAACCGGTAATTTGATGAAACTCAGTAATTTGATGAAGATCAAATGAATTGAAAGTGGAGAGGAATTGTTCTTGATTACCACCGGTCTAAATTACAGGGGAATATGTAAGCTGATGAGATACAAGTGATAAATGACCAAACTAACCTTTTCCCTGTAAACACAATAAGACGCAGGAACATGGTAAGAACATGGGCCGGACAGTTTCAGATAAAATTGATGGTGAGATCGCTGCTTCCCCCCTTCCCCCCAAAAACACCCCTTCCCTCTAGATCATGCCACTATATATACATATATATATATATATATACATATATATATATATATATATATATATATTCTCTTGTATAGACTAGATAGATAGACATCGAGTCTCACTTTAGTTTTCATAAGCATCATCATATCATATCCCCTTTTATTATTTGCTGCTAAATACTTTGAATCTCTTTATATTTTTAGATGACGTCTATGATAGATTCAGAGCACCTCACTTTGCCCTTCCCAGTTATTAAAGCAGCCACCAAAAACTTTACAACTGTTATCGGAAAGGGAGGATATGGCTACGTTTACAAAGGAGAGCTCTCACTCTCCGGGAAACTTACAACCGTTGCTGTTAAGCGACTACTAATCAATAAACTTTCCGGTCAGGGGCTTAAGGAGTTCTTGACGGAGATTCATTTGCTCTCTCGTTATAAACATCCAAACCTCGTCTCCCTTCTTGGTTTCTGCGACCAAGGACCTGAAAAAATTCTTGTTTATGAATATGCGCATCACGGAAGCCTCGATAAGTACATACATACGAATGATCAACATTCTGCGTCTCCACTAACATGGAAGCAAAGACTAAATATCTGCATAGACGCAGCACGTGGTTTGGATCATCTCCACAACCATGTAGAAAAACATCAACGAGTTATTCATAGAGATATTAAGAGTGCTAATATTCTCGTAGATAGCAACTGGAAAGCCATGATCGCGGATCTAGGTCTTTCAAAATTAGGTCGTGCCAACGGAAATGATTCTTTTATCGTTACAAATGCGTGTGGCACACCTGGGTATTGTGATCCGGCATACATACAAACCAGAGTATTGACAAAAGAGTCGGATGTTTATTCATTTGGCGTTGTATTGTTTGAGGTCCTATGTGGACGATCATGCTTCTTTATGGATGTAGAGGGTAAACAACGATCGTTAGCTCAACAGGCCCAGAGATACTATAGAAAAGGAAAACTAAATCAGATTATTGATCCTACCTTGAGCAAATACACGAAAACAGACTCGATGAAAAGGTTTTCACATATTGCATATCAATGTTTGCTGGAGGATCGAAAAGGACGCCCATCGATGGGTATGGTATTACAAGAACTTGAGCAAGCACTACACCTGCTGGTATGTTTAAACTTTTTCAACACTTTGAAATTATTTTATGTATAGGGAAAATCACCCTATTAATCGAAAACTATAAGAAACCGCTTATTGTTTTTTTTTTTATATATATAACGATAACGAAGTTACAGTCAGTTATGTAGCAGGTTCGGTTATAATGAAAATGCTCTTGTTTTGGACCTTTTGGTAGTTATAGTCATTTACTTATGCTAACATAAATGACAAGTTATGATTGGTTATACTTTATGTACAGTTATTTTCTAGTGGCGATGAGGATAACAATCATGAGATCAGATCAGAAGTGACTTTATCGCGAGGAAATTGGAAACCGATATGTTTGCCTAAATCTTGGTTATCTCTTTACCCATATGTAACATTTTCATAAACAGTATGTATAGGGTAACAACATCTACACAAGCTTAATAATTTACATATTGCTCTAGCTTAAAAAAATTTTGTTACCATCAAGGTAAAAAGTAAAAACGCGGGTAGAATTTATCGAACATAGGACTTTGTTTGACAATAACGTACCATTAGTGACATGGGTTGCCAACACACCTTGGAAGGTTTTGATATAAGGATCCTGTGATCTCCATGTAAAACTGAAAAAAATCATAGCTTTTTATGACGATTATCCAAACAGCAACTCAACATTGGCTCTCCATATGCTTCTTTGCCATGGTTTTCGATCTCTTTTACTTCCAAGCACAATTTTATTATGAAGATAACATCAAATAGAGAATTGTGAGTCAAAATCGTCTTTCTATTACTCCTTTTGTGGTCAAATAGAAAATCATTAGTAATAATGAATCTCCAATTAATATCAACTATCTGTATCTGAAAGTTCCCAGATATTTTGTTTAGTCTGTAAAAATGATATAACATACTGTTACATGCTGGTTCTTGGACTTGTGTTCTCACTTCTCTTGTTAACTAATGAGTTTTAATGACCACAGGGATGAAGATGTTCCCACATCGAACCAGGCCGAGCTGAGAATTCGTTCAGACTTAGTTGCTAGTGGTGCACTTAATTCTACAGGATTGACTGTTGACATTCTTCGCAAAAAAAAGACAGATTACAATGACTTGCTGGTTAAGGTTTATATGTTACTGAAATGAGTCTTCTCTGATTAGTTAAAAAATATTGCCTTATAAGCTTAAATGAGTCCAACCCCTGCTTTAACCAGTAGCCGCTGCAAAATCTGCTTTTATCTACACTTAATTAATATTGGCTCGGATAAAGCGTTAAGATGTCAGATGTGTTCCAACTGAAATGGGTCAAAGCATGCTGGATTAGGTTCAGTCGATCAAAAGCATGTTATTGTCCTTTCTTGTTTTACTAATTTTATAATAATTAAAGCGTTATTCATGATTACAAATTAAATTTATCACAGTCATTTGTAAATCTTATAATAAAACTATTTAGGAGGTTGGATGTATTAGAAATACATTTTGGACAGCTTTTGACCCGTTTGACTTTTGGCAAAGACTTTTTGTTGACCAGTTTCAGATATAATACAACCCAAATAGACCCAATTATGGGTAAATCGGCTGATACAGAATGACAGATGCTTTCCTCCTTCAGAACTGTAATATTTGTTAACAATACGGTTAGCAGGATTACAGAAAGCATCTAGTAATAATAATAATAAAAAAAACAGTTCTTCTGAAAGACTAATGTTTGTTTGGTTTTCTCAGTGTTTATATGTCTTTCTGTATGGTGTTCATTTTGTGTTATTTCACCTAGTTCCTAATCAGATGACGCTTGTCATGAATATCTCACTTTTACAGAGTTTCTCGGATATAAAGAAGTCACTGGAGAACAATGGAGGTCAGTTTGGAGATTCATATATCAGGCATTGGGTTGCCGTAGTGGAGCTCTATAAAGAGGTTATAATTTCAACCAAAGATATAATATAATAAATGTACAACTTATATAGCTATTATATCTCAAACTTAGTTATGTGTAGGTTACTAGTTGGGCTGAAGATGCATCGGGGAGACTAGTATATGAATTTGTTGCCTGCGTTAGAATTATAATATCTAGTGTAGCACAAGGTCTGAAAGCTTCCATGGCCACCAAACATGCTGAGGTGGTGACAACAAACGCTCTTAAAGAGATATTGGATCATGCTAAAGCATCAGGTGTCATAGATACTTTGCTTTCTTGCTTAGTGACTTGTGGCACAAGTCTCATGTCTGGTTCATCTAAATTGTTACGTGCTGCTTGCGAAGCATGTGAGGCTGTATGGTCACTTATAGATGCTTTTGAGATTCAATTTGCAAAAAAAAATGCACCTGTATTTCCATTAAGCTCAATGCATTCACACTCTTTGGATCGGATTAACATTAAAGGAGATGAATATGGACCATTTATCAGTAAAGATTATGAAAAAATAGTGGAAGCAGTGACACAAGCATTCCTCAGGTCCGAGGCTGTACGGGTTTCCATTTTCTATTGTCTATGCCAGCGCTTGGAAGCCTCATGGTGTTCTGTAATTCAGGTGATAATTAAGGCTTTCTATGTAATGTAAATCCTAAGGGTTAGATAATGGCTCAGTCTGGGTAATTATTTGGTATGTGTCAAAACGGGTCAGATTAACCCAAAAGGTACGAATAAATCTAATGTGTCAAATATGAGTAATAAAATTATATCATATCTTATATATAACAGTCTGATTTCTTGAGTAATATGATTTAGGAGGTTGTTGCGTTTGTAATACACTTCGGGCGACGTCGGACCTGTTTGATTCCGATTAGACCCCTTCAGATCTTTTTATTTTGTTTTATCTTACTCTTTTCACCCAGATAATCAAGAGTATAAAAATGTAGCCAAACCGACACATTAATAAGTAGTTAATCGTGCGTTACCTGAGGAGTGGTATAATTAATTTCTTGTTTCAGATCCTCTTAAGGTGCTGCCTGCATAGTGATTCGGTTGCTAGTGTTTTATGTGGTCTCTCTAGTTCCTCAGTGGTTAGTGGAGGTGGTGATAATACAATCATTTCAGAGGTTTTTTCAATAATATCTCTTTGTGTTTCATTCGATAGAGATCCACAGCCAGGAGACACAAACAACCTGAAAAGTAAAGTATCCGATCCAAGTGCCTTGATTCTCCATTCCTGCCTTTTTGTAGCTTCTGTTGCACAATCCATAGATTCACCTGGAGGGGTTACTGCAGTTATTATGCTTACATCGTCACCCGAAACGCAGCAGTCACGCCTCTCTGACCTGTCCCACTATTACTCTTTGTGTGATGGAACACGGGATATTCAACCCCATTCTATGTCTGCCATGCTGGCATTTGCATACATGTGCTCCCTTGAAAATAATGAGTCCGTTGCAACATCAGTCCGTGAAATAGCCATTCCTTTGATCCCACCGAGTGCCACACTTTGTGATTATCTCAGGATGTCAACAAAAGACGCTCAAGGAGATAAAATCATGCTCTCATATTGGCATGGGTTCAGGGATGGGTGCGTGGTTTTGTTGGAATTTAGAATATATTGGGGTGGGCCTTTAGCTATTAAGGAGTTGGGTGACAATGATATCCCCGAATGTCTTATTGATTTGTTAGGAAACAAGTATTCAGATGAAATTGGACTCTCACCTCTTGGGGTCAAGTGGACAGTTGAATCATTAATACGGTGTCTAATTAAAGGTGGCAGTTTAATCTTTCGCCAGGTGTGGCTTAAAATGGAACATGTGAAAGTTGTGTGTGATTTAATATCTGATGTACATCTTAAGCTTATATGGTGTTGGGGTGGACCTGATGGAGGGAAAACGGAAGTTAGAGATACAATTGAAGTTGTAGCTTTTTTCTTGGGTTTCCCATTTGGGGCTTCTATGGAGTCACCCCTACTTGGAGACATGGAGCGTCATGATTGGGAAAATACCATTGTAGAAATAAAAACAAGCATGGAGGAGTATATTCAAATTCTGTTGGAGGTATATATATATGTATAATTCCATACATTTTGTCTCTTCAGTTTTATCATACTTGTTTGAATAGAATTTGGTCTGGTACTAGGATGTTGTAATTACATCTTCAAAAATGCCAACAGGCTAAGAGCACCTCCAATGAATGCTTTTTCTAAAGCTTTTTGGTACAAAAAAGCTTTTGAAAAAGCTTTTCTTCATGGGAGAAAAAGCTTTTCTTTTCTAAAGGTTGACATATCTCAAGCTTTGCAAGTAAAGCTTTTTTCATTGTTTGTGAGTATGGTTTATATAATAAAAAATCATGAAAAGCTTTTTCTCATTGTAGCAAAAGCTTTTTCCAAAAGCTTTTCTAAAATTAACTTAGGTGGCATTGTAGAAAAGTTTTAGAAAGCTTTATACATTGGAGATGCTCTAAGAAAAATTACAGGTGTTGGTGCAAGTTTTACATGCTCTGTTTCACAAATGTTGCAAATAATTAATGCTTCGGTGTCTTCAGGTAGGACTTCCTGGGCAAATAATCAAGTGTTTGGAACATTTGGAGTTAAAGGGTACTGAAACACTTCTTGCCGTTCTAATCATAATGGTAGGTCATCGATCACTGGTTGTTCAACTTCTTGGCAAAGGTCTCTTAAATTCAAATTTAATGAGAAGGTTACTTGATGATTCATCACCAACTCTAGTCAAAGTGGAGGTACTGCGTATGGTTTCAAAAGTAGCTGAAATGGACAAGGTCAGTCATTGTTATTGATGGTCCCAATCTTTTTCAATTTGAATTGAAATGATATAATAAAAGAAAAGTTTTAATAAAACGATTTAGTGCCCTAAAAATTGACGTCGCGTGACTTTCAAATTTTCTCTCTTCCGTTACCTGACGTTTGCTTTATTATTTATCTTTGTGGCCAGCACTATCTATTTCTTTATCAAATAAAAGTGTACTTCCCCGGCAACTTTCTACCCTAATTAAAAAATTTACAACTTGAGCCCCTAAAGACTTAGACGTTAGACCTGGTATATTTGCCATAAGTAGGCCTGTAAACGAACCGAACGAACATGAACGGAGTCTGGTCATGTTCGTTCATTAAGGTTTTGACGAACAAATGAACGAACACGAACGGATAAGCGAACGGATTTTATTGTTCATGTTCGTTCATTAAGAAAATTTGTTTGTTCACGAACACAAACGAACGTACACGAACAAACACATAATTTAATGAATTTCTTCGTTAGTACCTTAAATGAACTTCAACAAACATAAACGAACGTATATATACTTATCTACACATATATATTATAGAACTTGAAACTTTGCAATGCATATTCAACATTACAAAATAAATTCATTTGCTTGGTCCGATCGTACGTAAGAGTAGCAGATCTGGAACAAGTGGAGGGAGAGAATGGAGGTGTGTTTAGAGCGGAGGGAAATATGAGAGAGAAATGCGAAGTAAAAATATCTAGATATTTAATATTATTAAATGAAACTATCTAAATATTTAATAATATTATATTTAGAATTTAGCTTAAATCAAAATAAGATATACAAATATGTATTAATTTAATTAAACTATTAGTTAATAAACGAACATTTAACCGAACGTTCACGAACATTTTATCGAACGTTCACGAACGTAAATGAACGAACGAGACCCGTGTTCATGTTCGTTCATATAATTAAACGAACATAAAAATTTGTTCATGTTCGTTCATATAAAGAAACGAACGAACATAAACGAACCTCCCGCCGAACGGTTCGCAAATAGTTTGCCGAACGTTCGGTTCGCTTACAGACCTAGCCATAAGTCTTGAATCCGGCTCACTTAACTTTGCACACTTGACACATTATTAGACCCTGAAGTTAAGATTTCTGCACTTAAAGAAAACATATATAAACTGAACAAGATAAGATTGAAAGTTACATATACTTTAACACCTATATATTTAAGGGAAATTAAAAAAAATACCACTTATTTTAGATGTGTATATCGTTTTGCCCTCACGAAAAAAAATTGAAGAAATACCACACGAAATCGCAAATCGCAAATTTGCGATTTGCGATCAGAGTCTTGCTTTTGCGACCCGTTCACCGAGCGAGAAGTGTCCGGGATGTACGTGCCATCGCAAATCGCAAAGGGCAAGTTTGCGATTTGCGATTTGCGATTTGCGCTTTGCCTATGATCGAGTAGTTGGCCTGTTAGCGAGTCGTGAACGAGCCGTGTACGAGTGGCGGAGCCATCGCAAATCGCAAATTTGCGATTTGCCAATTCTTGCTATGTTGGCCTGTTAGCGAGTCGTGAACGAGACGTAAACGAGTTACCGAGCCATCGAAAATCGCAGATTTGTTTGTTCAAGCGTGAACGAGTTACCGATGACGTAAACGAGTTGCGATTTACCTCCGCTAAAAAAAACCCAATGTTACATTATTTTTTACATTTTGATGTACTTATTTTTTTTTACATATATACACATCTTTTTGAAAATATATATTTTTTATATATATACACACACCCATTTTTTATCATATATATGTATATATTTTTTTAATATATATACACATTATTTTTATATATCATAATCACAATTATTTTTTATCATATATATTTATATTATTTTTTAATATATATACACATCATTTTTTTATATATATATTTTATTTTTGGGAAAGGTTTTCCGTGATTTTCTCGATATAAGATTTTTGGATAAGAATTTTGGATAAGATTTTCCGGGATTTGCGGGATTTAAGATTTTTGGATAAGATTTCTGGATAAGATTTTCCGTGATTTGCGGGATTTAAGATTTTTCGATAAGATTTTTTTGGATAAGATTTCTGGATAAGTTTTTTCTGGATAAGATTTCTGGATAAGATTTTATGTGATTTTTGTGATCTTTTGGCATTTATAAATACTATGACTGTAAGCACTAACATCATGTCAAGTTTTTCACGAATTCTTACAAAATACGAAATAAAATTTTTAAAATGGTTCAATCAGGTCATTTTTGGCAATTTCGATCTCCAAATGAAGAACCATTTACCGAAGAATTATACGCAGAAGTTCCCGAATTGTTTTCAATCGCTTTTCATCACGCTGGACATTTTCAGGGCGCAAAAAGAATGTACACGCAAGGTTTGTTGACGTTTATTGACTGCGTAGATGTCGATGAATTTTCCACCAAATTTCTGGATTACGCTTTGGAAGAGCTAGGTTATTGGGCTCCAAAGAAGTGGTTCTGTTACTTTAAAGAGCCTGATAATCTTATCAACAACGGATAAGGTCAATCGGGTATTCTGGATCACGTCATCGGTAACTCGTTGCGATCTCGTTCACGACTCGGGCATAGGCAATCCGCAAATCGCAAACTTGCCCTTTGTGATTTGCGTTTACCGGGTATTCTGGATCACGTCATCGGTAACACGTTGCGATCTCGTTCACGACTCGGGGAAATCGCAAATCGCAATCTTGCCCTTTGCGATGGCACGTACATCCCGGAGACTTCTCGCTCGGTGAACGGGTCGCAAAAGCAAGACTCTGATCGCAAATCGCAAATTTGCGATTTGCGATTTCGTGTGGTATTTCGTCAATTTTTTTTTCGTGAGGGCAAAACGATATACACATCTAAAATAAGTGGTATTTTTTTTAATTTCCCAATATTTAACACCTAAATATTGACGTCATGTGACTTTCATAATTTTCTCACTAAAATAAATGTCATGTTGCCACATTTTTCTCTCCAAACTTCTATGAAGTGTGTAAAACCTTTTGAGTTTATCTACAACTATAGATGTGTATAAATTGGTTACATTGATAAGGGTGAATAAATTAT
Source organism: Helichrysum umbraculigerum (assembly GCA_949592205.1). NCBI lineage: Eukaryota > Viridiplantae > Streptophyta > Magnoliopsida > Asterales > Asteraceae > Helichrysum > Helichrysum umbraculigerum. Next base: position 139,725,272 of record CATIUR010000004.1, on the reverse strand, counting down.
TAAAAATATAATATTTTTGACACATATATATGTATAAAAAAAGGTCACACTTACAAATGTGAATAAAATTACAACTTATCCACACTTAAAAGTGTGAAAATAATTTGTGACACGTAATTTTCCCACACAAGTGGAAGTGTAGAAAAATTGGAGAAAAATTGGATGTCACAAATTAGAGTTTACACCTATAAGTATGGATAAATTTTAGAATTTTTCACACTTATAAGAGTTAACTTTTATTCTTTACACTAAAAAATGTAAAGATTTTAATGTTTGTTTATATACCCTGATACTTATTAATGTAATAATTTTGTACACAATCGTAAGTGTGAACAATTTAACATGAATTCATACATTTTTTAAAAATGTAAAAAATAGTGTTATTAAATGATATATTTGTTATAGTGATGTATGATCCTTTACGGAACGTGCCCTCAACCTCTTGTTGAATGTACTGCTAGTAAACCAAGGAGTATTATGTATCCTTGTGGCCAACACTATGTCTCTATCTATTTTTTTATCAAATAAAATCTCATCCGTCATCCGTGTACTTCCTCAGCAACTTTTTACCAGTCAAATTCATCCTCGGTAAAGACGTGCCTGCCGGAAAAGTCGTAACTCTGTCATATATATAACCTCCCCACTTAATTACAAAACTATACGTCATCTTCATATCTTTTTCACAAAACTACGTCAAGTTCAGTAGTAACCTTAATTAATAATTCGCAGGAGTATTTTTCTTAAAAATGAGATTCCATATATTGCAATTCCTAGTTGTCTAGTAGTGTATATATATTGTAGAAATAGAAATAGGCATAGCCTTGTTAAACATTAATATTATTATGTGTTAGTTAACAAACATTTGGATGCAGGAGTTTTATGAGAAAATTAATGGAGCAGATATTTTACCAAAGTTGAAAGCATTCCTCACACATGAAGATCCAATTGTGCGCCGATGGACATGTAAAGCTATAGGAGAAATGTGTCGGCATAGCTCCTACTTTTATAGCCTATTGGTAAGTATTAACCATTATATGGTTACAAAAGCTAGCTATATTACATGATGATTCTAGAATTTGTAAGCATCATTATCAGATGTGTGAGTGTTTCTCTATTTTCTTATTACTTCATTCCACATATCTTATTTATAGGCACAACACAACATCATTAGTCTTCTTGCGAATCTGTTATTTGATAAGGAAAAGGACTGTCAGGGACGTGCTGTGTTTGCTGTAAGATGCCTTTGTGTTTCCAACTAGTTATTCTTCAACAAAATATATACATATACGCCAGAAGAGCACTACCGTGACATTATTTATTTTATAGATTTGTCATACAGCACTTCATAGTGACTTGTTCTATAAAGACCTGAGGATATGTATACCCCAATTTGTAGTGCTGCTTTCAGCCGGGGATAACAACATGAAGAGGAATGTTGCAACGTGTCTTGGCAATCTTTCTCTCTACTCTGATAAACTTAGTGAAGATATGATCTCTGAAGGAGCAATAGAGGTAGTACTTATATATCATCTTTCATTTATATACATCTGATACATAAAATGAAGTAGTACCACTTTTGACATCCAAACTTTAGATATCTAATTTGACATGTATATCCATTTACATGGTTCTTGCAGGCTCTGTTGAAGGTGGTAACAAATCACTATTATTTTGCATTCGGGCCAAACACTGATAATGAGTCACCACTATACAATGCTCTTTATGCATTAGAAAGAATGTGTGAACATCAACCTTGTCAAAAGTTCGTTCGTTCATCAAAGGTGTACTCAGTTATTGGAATACTACGTCAGTCACCAGAAGAAGGCATTGCCAGGAAGGCTACTCTCATTTTTGACAGAGCATCCAAAACTAAAAACGTCATTAATTTTATCAAAAAATACATTATATAAAAGTTGTTTACAAAGGGAACATGTGAAAGTTGTGTGTGATTTAATGTGTGATGTCCATCTTAATCTTATACTGTGTTGGGTTGGACATGGTGGAGAGAAAAACGAAGTGAGAGATACAGTAATAGTTGTAGTTGCTCAATCAAAGAAACACAAGCAACACCAAGAATTTAGGAATCAAACACTATAAAAATTAAATGAAAGACTAACCGGTAAAAGACCAAAAACAAGACAAACACTCATTACAGACTCAAAATCACTCCACTCAATCTACTAATCTAATGATTAAACCAGACATAAAATAAATCGATCAAGATGATCAAAAACCCTAAAAATTGCACTCGAACAGATGATAGAAAAATACAGATATGAAACCAATATTAGGAGAGTTAAAAACTAAAATAAAATTATAAAAGGGTATATGCTATAAACATACAACCTATAATGTGCAATTCGCACCCTCTAACTTCTTAACTTCCCAATAGGAAGGATAAGATTGTAATTTACCTTATATACATGGGTGGTGAATTTGTTGTAGTTTCATTAGGGGCAAGAGAGTAATTATCAAATATAGTAGCTTCAAGGCTAGCGGTTGAATAATTATAACTGTAAGGTCGGTGAGAATCCTATGGTCATTATGCTAGGTTTTTTCTTTCTTCAAATAACTCCCAGAGGCTTGAACCCGGGTGGGGCGTGAGGATTTGCGGCGGCGGTACCACTGAGGCAAAGCCCCGTTGGTAGAAGAAGCTAGTTTTAGGAGCTTGTACTTTTGGGGATTATTTTTTAAAGAATCCCTCTACCATTTTTCATGCTATAAATATGTAAAAGATGGAGTTTCTTAAAAATAGAATCTCAATCTCCTAGAATCTCCAATAATCCCCTAAAATGATGTTGCCAAACACACCATATATATGTAGTTATAGAAAAGGAGGAACCCAACAAGATCTATTGGGTTTCACTCTTACTTTATTTGTACTCAAAGTTTCAAACAGGCACTTGTCTTACTAAAAATGATTGATCAGTTGGTGTTAAGCATTTTCTGAAATTGACTAAACATTGTCTTGACCGGTCAATTCAAAAATAAACACTAAAATCAAAAATACTAGTCTAGTCGAAGTCTTCATCAACATCTTCGGTTTCGTCTCCGTCTTCGTCTACGCCGTTGTCTAGTCGCAAAGTCGAACCAAGAATTGTTGTGAAATTTGCTTCATGCTCAACTACCACATTATTTTTGGTTCCTTTTCGGTAATACCCTTCGATATTTATTTTTTAGAGGAAACTCAATACACTTTGAAATTCTACGCTTTTTTTTAATACCCATCATTGTTTCTTGTTGCAATTCTGCATATCTCTTAACCGCATCACGAGTTTCGTGTTTCAAAGAACTTGACGAAGTAGCACGTACCATACGATGAACACAAACATCTTTGACTTTTTCGACTTGTGGTTCAACCGGGTGGACGACAAATCACATCGTTTGTAATAACCTTTCCATATTAGCCGCAAGTGAATCGGGGTTGATGTTGGGGTTTAGATTTGGGCCATCTTCGGATAGATTGATTGGTTCCGGTCTGCTTCGAATAGCCATTTGTTGCTCATGACCCCCCGTCTCAAAAAAGAACTTTGGGTACCTTTTAGTATGCTCCAACATTTCTCGTAAATGAACTTATATTCGACTTGTTGCTTAAAGTGGTCACAGGCCACTGTCAAAACGTCTTCGTTTTGTGCCTCGCTTTGACGGGGCTTGTCGTAGGTTTTGTAGATTCCATCGAAAGTCTTGACGCCGTTGAAAATTTTGTTGCATTTGTCGTTTGGTTGACTAACATTACACTTAACGCCAACTTCATAATGCAATTTATTTGTACCTCTTTCCAAAAACTAACCTCAGCTTGTGAATTTCCTTCGATACAATGTTCGGACACATCAATCCACTATTCGGCCAAGATTTTTTGCTACGCGTCTTGTGGTTCGGGATAGCCTCATTTTCGCCTTCTTCAGTTCTTCTTCATGTTTAATAACCGGGGGTGGCCGTTTGGGTGTTTTCGTTTTGATTTTGTAATATTGGGGTTTGTGTGTATATAGAGAATTGTGTGGGTACGTAATGCGAGAAATTGTAGTTGGTATGGTTATTGTAGGAATTGTTGGTTTCACTGAGGTTGCTAATATCATCCTTGATTTGGTAAGTTGATCTTGGGTCGTCGGGTGAAATAGTGTATGGATTTGCAATTGGTGCGTATTGCGCAAATCCGATTGGATTACTAGCTAGGTGATCGATAGCTCGATTGAGTGGAAGACGAACTCGTAAGTGAACTTGGATTTGACATAGGGTTGTTGATTAAGTTTTGCCACGTATTGTTAGATCTTGAATTTGAATTTTGATGGTGGTGTTTAGGCATTTTTATTATAGTATATATTGTGAAAATGATTTGCTTGTTTGTATTTGTAGATATGTGAAAATTAAGTGTTAGAAGTGTGTATATACTAGGATGTTTAAGACAGCCCACGATATCTAAGGTGACGTTTAATTAAATAGAAAATAAAATAAGTAGTGTTATACTGTTATATCCATATAAAATTTACAAAAACTTCTTCACAAAATGACATATATAGCATATGAAATTAACATAATCAAAATCATTTGTTATTTCTCTATCTATCTTATAGTTTTCTCCTAATTTAATTGGTTAAACTCAGTTTGTGGTTATCTATTCGTAAATATTTTGTGAATTTATCATTTCATGCCTTCGCAATAGTTTCAGCACTACGGCAAAGCCGTTGCAATTATAAATGATAAAACTTTGACAGATACTATGTGGAGATAGATAGCACACGTCATTTATCGACAATACTATTGTTCATGGAATGATCCATCTTTTGGATCCTTCACGTTGTTTTGCATGATCGAGTACATCCTATCTTGGTCTAATAATACGTACCTGAAACTTGAATTGTAAAATATAACATGATATATATTAGTACTTGGTATAAGAAAATTCTTGAAAACAGTAATGTAGTAATAGTTTTATTTACATTGAGCCGAAGTCTTCAAAATTTACCCAACCGGCTAACCACCCCACCCACACGGCCACACCCCTAATACAACTAGTACTATACCCGGGCATTGCCCAGTCATATAGATAAATAGCTAAATATCCAGGATTAAAAACCGCCTAACTTCCTTTAACCGCCATAACACTATCAACTTAATGTAGTTAAATAGCCAATCTAGTTAGTTTTTCTACCGTAACCTACCAACCACACATGAAATATTAGTTGCAACCATAGCCCTTATTTTCCATAAAAAAAATATAGGAAGAAGCTTTTATCTGTTTTCCCTAACAGCATCCTGCTGACAGAAACTTCTTTGCGTCAGGTGGCTATGTCGACCTGTTTACTTATGGATCATTGATTTGGTTTTGGTTTTATCTCAAATAGTTCTAATGGGTCAAACATATTGAAACCTGTCTGAACTCTGAAGTCTGTATTTAATGATACGACATCATGAATCATCTTTATTCGAAGTTTTAGATAGGGTTAATAATGGTTTAATCCTCAAAGTTTCACTTTTTTTTCGTTTTAACCACTCAACTTTTTTTCTCATGATTTAATCCTCAAAGTTTCAATTTTTTTTCGGTTTAACCCTTTAAGTTTTTTATACTTCAAAATTTTGATGGTTTAATCCCTAAAGTTTATCTTTTATAATGATTTTACCCTTTTAAGTTTTTCTCGTTTAATCATCAAACTTTCAAAAAATTTACGGTTTAACCCTTTGAAGGGTTAAACCGAAAAAAATTTGAAACTTTGAGGATTAAATCATGAGAAAAAAAGTTGAGTGGTTAAAACGAAAAAAAAGTGAAACTTTGAGGATTAAACCATTATTAACCCTTTTAGATACCAAAATGATAATAAACTAAATAATAATATTGTTTTCTTAATCATAATTAAGGTAATAATTATTTATACTACAAAATGGGCAAGAAGTGTTTGTGGGTCAATCTAGTGCAACACAGCCTGTTTAGACCTGTACTAAATAGCAACCAGGTTAAACCAGAAGCTTTTGACCCTTTACCCAGGCCACCCATCATGCCATCTGTAATCTTTTGGGAAGAAGTACATGTTGCTGCATTAGTTACATGGTTTTTTCATGCACAGGTTGTAATGAAAGCTGGGTTAATTGCCCCTCTGGTGAATCTACTTCAGACGCTGAATTTGACATAAAGAAAGAAGCTGCATGGGCAATACTAAATGCCACTTCTGGTGGTAATAATGAACACATCAAGTATACTCTCAATTCGTATCCTTCCCAAAGTTCATAATTATAAAGTAAAAAATTATGTATCAATTTTCAACTGTATGCTATGATTTCTAGGTACTGGGTAAGCCAGGGATGTATAAAACCCCTGTCTGATCTCCTTGCATGTCCAGATCCAAGAATCGTGACTATGCCCAGTTGATAGATGATGCAGAAGAATTTGGGTCACAGTGGAGATGTTAATTACTATGCCCAGTTGATAGATGATGCAGAGGGTCTAGAAAAGATAGAGAATTTGCAGAGTCATGACAATAATGAAATTTATGAGAAAGCAGTTGAAATTCTTGAGACATATTGGTTGGAAGAGGAAGAGGAGACTGTAGAAGATGCTGCTCAACCTGGGTTCAACTTTGGAGGAACTAATATTCAACTTCCATCTGGTGGATTCAATTTCAACAACTGATTGAAGGTAATTACTTCCTTTAAACTTTATAACTTCCTTTCTAGATTTGGCTACCAAAATGAAAGAGCCCACAACAGACAATGTGGTTGTGAAATTATATAAATTTATTTAGAAACATTTGTATTAATACCTGAAATCGCTAATTTATTCTTAACAACTATGATACTCGTTTATTTCCGAAGGAAAATGAACACGAAACACTGAACTTTGCAAGAATGAGTGATTCAGACCTAGATGCTAATAATGAATCATATATCGATAATTTGATATCCGCATCTTCAAGATATGTCTAGTCACTCATGTGTACAGAGTTTGGCGTTTCTTTTATTTTAATTTTGCATTTCGTGGGCACAAATGTTAGCATATAACATTAAAAACATGTCACTCAGAGATAGTTAATTAGACCAATTATAATTTGTGGAAACTTGCATTGAACTATTGTTAGCAAATCTGAGATAATTTTATAAAACTTGCAGGTTTTTGGCAGCAGGATAGTATGTTGGTGTGTTCGAAGGTCAAATTTGGTCAGGTCAGGTTGAGTCAAGTCATGTCAGAGCATCTCATGTCATCCCGTTTACCTGTTACAGTGTAGTCCAGTGAAGGTCGGCTGTTGAAAGAAATGTGAAGTCTTGTTGAGTTGGGTATTGGTTTTGCTGTATATGAGTTTACATCTCTATGATATAGTGTGAGGAAGATATGGGCACAGTGACGTTTTATAATACTATTTTGTAAATGACAAAGTTACAGTTGCGTCTTTATTTCCTCATTTTTATAAAATTGTTTAGACGGTTACTCTTATTGCTCCAGTGGTATGCACTCTTTGGTTTTCAATCTCATGGCTTGGTTTTGGGGTGAGGTTAGACCCAACTCTTTCTTGAGTCGAATTCATTTATTTAATAAATATGGTCAGAAAATTGTGGCACTTGATTAGGTTTGTATGTAAACGAGTTGAGTCGAGCTCAAGCTTGTATATGCATATAAACACATAAATGTTACTATTCAAAAATCTCTTCTGAGTTGAGATCTTATAAGGTTGATTTGGCCTTGATATATTTCAAAATCGATATTTAGACTCGAGTTCAGGATTGAACTTGATAAGCTTAACTCAATCGAGCAAGAGTAGGATTTATTCAAGCAACAACAGCGTTCCATGGTATACCTCTTGTACCCACTTCCCTGTATAACGTTGTCAAACTTCCAATTGTCTGTGTTAGTGTCATCATATACACGTGCAGTTTTCATAACTTGCAAAAAAAGTTCTCTTTGCCACCATCTAAAATGCCTCGTGCTATTTGAAATGTCTTCCTAGCTCGGAGTTCTGTCAACATCTCGCTACTCTAGATGCAAGTCTTGTGCATCCTTACAATCCTGGTAATAAAAAAAAAAACTAATTTGCTAATAGAGTATCTCTATGGGGGTTTGGATTCTCTGGGTTATCTTGTTAATTATGTAAATTTTGAAACAGTATATCCCAAACTCCCACTGTGATCCATAGCAAGGCTCACAAAGATACCAGTAGAAGAAAATGATAAAACATGCTAGATTTACCGTGGTTGGTTCAATCAGTGACTGATCACACTAGAGATAAGTATGTTATTGATGTCAATCTAAGTTTCGACTACATACGAGACATTGATCGAGAAGAATTGAATTTAATTATCTACCGCACTGAAGTGCCTGGGCATCTTTAGATGCTCGCTCCTTGAAGGCGGCTATATAATTCCAATAACAATTAGTCTCAACAACGAGTCACTTGTCTTCGAATATTTTGAACTTATCCACGTCTTTTGAGAAACAAAATTAGAAGAATTAATCAATTGTCTAAAAAGTGATTATTATAGTTGAGAAAAAAAATATGACTAGTCCTCACCACTACTTTATTGTACGTATATGTACAAAATTATTTTAGTAATCAACCACTTGTGTTTGAAATACAAAATTAGAAGTCAATCTGTTTTATTTTGCATTTATTGTAATTCCATGTTGATTTATATCCTTACTTACTCTTTGATATAGGTTTTCATATATTGATGGACCCTGGTTTTTTTTTACATTTTATGTTTTCCTATTTTCATTCATGTTTAACTCCTCTGTTCGAGTAAAGGGGTTATACCACGGCAAATATTATAAATGAAAGAACAGAGCGTTACATGTTAAATAACAGAGTATTAGTAGTGCAAGAGTTGACCATAACAAAACCTTATTGTACATATGCAATTCCGTGGTCGTTACGGTTAACAGCCTGGCAATTCAAGTTTGACTTATTCAAGACATGTTAAACTTTGAGCAACAACCGAAAAACTCTTTTGTAATCTCTTTTGGAACGCATTAATAAAAAATAAAAATAAAAAATAAAAAATTTATATTGAAAGACAAAGGAATACAATACGCTTTAACCCCACGTATGTATGCAAGTGGAGAGATTTGACTTGGAAGATGCTTACAATATGCAAAATTAAAAAAAAAAAAAAAAAAAAAAAAAAAAACAATTACTCCTTCTATGTCATAGCCAAGTTACTTAAATAATTAATTAAATCTCTTATATTATATATAATCTTGAATATAATATAGGAAGCGGATTTGAGTCATTCAATTTCAAAATTGAAGTTTAATTAACCAATTAGAATTCAGTATTTATTATTTTATTATTATTTAATTTTATTTGTTTTTTAATTTAATTAATATAAAAAACAACGAAAAGCAGATATAATAATTTAAAAAGGGCCGTAATCACTCTTTTTATGGAACTAACTAGGAATCTAGAATTCTAAACCTAATACTACTATGATGGTGTCATATTAAGATTAAAAAAATCATTTATTCACTTTGATGGTGTCAAACTATTACTGTCTACAACTACATATTAGATGCTTTATTTGATAGTACAATTAATTAATATTAATATAAAGATTTATACATCATCGCTGTCATCATCAAAAAGTTAATATTATTAAAGATTAAATAAAGTATCATCATTATTCATCAATATAGATAACCAAACTATTTTTATAAAGAAAACATAAAAACATCAATACATATATCCTCAAAATTTCAATACATACTAGATCATAACCCGCAATTTTGCGGGAAAGATCATTGAATCTTATATCTATATTGGTGAGACATATCGTTCGCCATTTTAAGTGAACATGCTAGGTTAAACAATCAGAACCACATACGTCATTTGACATTGTATAACAATTATAGGTAAATAAGTATAACTATGTTAAAAAAAAAAAGGAAGATTTGTCTAACATAACAATTCATGGTATCAGGAATCAATAAGTACCAAAAAAACATTAGTATAATGAAAAAGATTAGAAAGAGTGATCAATGAGTTCGTAATCGACTCATTCCGACAATAGTTTTCTTCATGATATTGTTGAAGTTAGTTTTTTCCGTTTCTTCCCTCAGTATTTCATCAAGAGCATCCCAATCTTCATCGTATTGCTGTGGATGAAATAGTTATTTACGATGGAAATTTTTCCTAGTACATGAGGGACGAAAATGTATTACCTTTTGACGTTCATACATTTCACGCATGATACAACAATGATCATCTGTTTTATAAATCTCCTCGTGTATTTTATCTATTTCTGCAAAATTCTACATACAGAGAAGAGGTCGTGTAACATATAACGTTGAGTAAACAAAGGAGTAAATGGATATTAAGTTGTACCATTTCTGTTTGTGAATCGACAAGCACCGTTTGGTTTAAATAGTTATACTCTGTGGTGTTGCTATCGTGCTTGCGCTTGCGAGATTTGATTTTCGTTATATCCTACAAAGAATGTTGATAAAGTGTTTGTAAAAGTTTATAATAATACAACACATAGACTATAAAAATTGACGCACTATGTCATATGATGAATCACATGGTATAAAACCTGCCATTTCATTTGATTCCACTGCGGGTTTTACGCCCATAGATGTTTCATTTGTCTGCGTAGGTGGCTAAGTACGTTCAATAGTTGACAAATAAGTTTAATTGTAAAAGAAGAAAAACAACATTATACGAGTGTATATGGTACCTTAGGTGCGGTAGACATTTTGTTGAATCGCAGGAATCGTGCAGGAAGTAGATGAGTTGTTTAGAATTACAAATGATATAATGTTTTATGGGCATTAGGGTGGGATCGTACACTTATGTAATGCAATCAACAAATATATTTTTTATCTTCATATATTTAACAATGATATGGTGGTTTAACTTTGATAAGGATAGTCTATTGTTACCAGTTGTTAAGTGATAACTGGCACCATACATATGGAAGTTTCTATTTTGTGAAGGTGATATCACCATACTCTTCCACAACGTGTACAACAAACATAAATTAAGAAAATGCTAGGCTAAAATTGGTTTAGAAACGAAAGGATTGAACTGACATAAATAAAAAAATGTTAGGAAAAAATGAGTCAGGAGATTGTATGTGATAATTACCAGCAAGCCAAATATTCTAAAAATGCTACAGTATAATTCTCAATTGCGTTAAAGATATTACTTTTTATAAACCATATTTAGGATATTATATGCACTAAAACATACAGTATATACAATGTTGATGCATCAGCGAATAATAACTCAAAAGAGGACGACATGTATATCAAAGCCATCTTTTATTATTAATTTGTCAAATTACGTAACTTATTTAGTCTGAATCTTCTGCACACCATATACTAATTCTGTTTCCGAAAATAATTTGAAAAGATATATTCTAAAAATATGTAAAAACTCTAACTAAAGGTAAAGTTGTGTTCATAAGGATGACATAGTTAAGTATCCTTCATTTCAAAAGCTGGAGAAGATGAACGCTTGAAAAGAATGAGTAATCTTTCAGAAACTTCTGGTTCTGTTCGCAGTAGGGGGAAAATTATCACCAAAGCCAATGACAAGTCAGTGAAATGAAGCTGCGCAATGCTTCACGCTTTGTGGAATCGGATTGCATGTATGGGTCTTATGGATTATGGCTATCGGTTTTCAGGATCATGTTGGTTCGGTTTTGTTTGGTTTAGTCTGGTCTATTTTTTGGAATGGGCACTCTATCCTGAACTTATAAGAACTCGGGTTTGAGTGTACTGGGCTTTTTGGAAGCGTAAAGTGTTATGGTAAAGTTTGATTCTTTTAAGAACCGTAATATGTTAATGACATTAGTTAGTTACAACAATGAATTATGTAATTCATAGTTTTTTCAGAATAAGAAACGGATGATGTTAGATGTTGATTGAAAGAAGTAAAATAAATGACCTAACGAAGGATTTTAGTAATGTAATATCATCGTAGCTGGTTATAGATAGATACATAATATCTCTGTCTGGGCAACCTAATAAAATTCGTCCTGAGTACACGGTAGTTATGCATTACTATGATATAAACTTTGTTGGAAAGGTAGGCATAACAAAGTAAAAATTGCACTGGACAACTGCATTTGTGAAATACTCGAATTTATGAATTTGGAAAGGCAGAACGCTTTCGTTTATTGTTGAGGGCGTGCGATCCAAAGTGCACTCAGGGCCTGAAGGCGGAGAAAGTAGTCGCTTACTGCAATGAATGCAAGTGCGGACTGCCTTGTTTGAAGTTGTTCATGAAGCTGCTTTAACATATTTTCACGTAGTTGGTCCGCCTAAAATTTGCAAAGTTATGAAAATAAAAGCATGTTAAATGACACAACTTCGATATTTGTTAAGCAAATGAAGCGTCGAACTGTAAGTCCGAGCATTTAATATTCCAAGTTAACCTGAAGTATACCTGTATTATATAATCTTCTGTTACACCTAATTTTCCAACTGCCATAGACATCTGATTAATGTAGTTACGGAAGTCGGATTTTTCAGCAGAAGCGGTCATATATTTACTGATCATAGAATCAACGATACTTTGCTGCAGATCTTCGAAAGCGTTAGATATGACTTTTTCTTCAGTTATAGCTTTGTTATGAAGTTCCCTAAATGCACAAAGCTGTCTTTCAGAAAGTTCAACTTGATTCTCAATAAGCTGTATTTAATAGAATAACAAAACGCATGAAAGTGGACTTAAAGAATCATCAGGATGATGGTGTAACATATATGATGTGAATGTTAATTGAATTAATTTGAAATTTGGGGTAAGGCTGTTAAATTGTAGTCAGCTGAATATGAAGTATAAATGTTATGAAAACAATATAAAACAGACACTTGCCTTGATGATTTCAGAAGGACGGAAACCACCAACCCACATAACGCATCTTTCTGCAGTTGAGGTCTAAATCCCGTACGTGTTTTCAATGAGATGACCCTTATAAGAAGTTCTTTTTAGTTTAAAAATTTCAAAAAAATGTGATGCGGTTGTAGCAAGGATGGGGTTGAGTGCAGTTTCTGTTGAGCCAGAGTAAATTGCTCTTCTGAGTCCTGACGTATGTGCGCAATGTTCGCTAAACCAACGATCATATGCTGCTTTAAAAAATGTGGTACCTGGCATGCGGTGCAGTTCAGTGCATTTAAATATTATGGCTGTGTGTAAACGGAAAGAATAATTGTTGTTGATTACCATGTTCGTTTTCTGGTACAGCGATGGTTCCTCGTATGACATTATCCCCCTGCAAATGTTGATTTCTTATTAAAGAATTTGTAATAAATATGAAGTATGTACATGATGTTTGATGACGATTAAGAGGATGACCTGTGTAAGAGGCTCTACAATACGTCCTTGTGAGTTAGTTGTGTTGCACTGATTCTCTTCTAACTGTTGGACATATGCCTACGTTTGTATGAGGAGACACGTTAATGTGAAATTGATATTAAAATTGTATGTGTATATTTACAATTTGTATGATGTGCACATTATATTAAATTTAACGATTATGACAAATGGTGAATGTGTCCATCAACAAAAATAATAATCAGTCAGATTAATTAATATAATTTTTTATACATATATTTCAAGTTATTACCTTCTGCTTCAATCGAAATCTCCTGCCAGCTTCTCGTACTTGTTGACGTCTTTTTTTTTTCTATTGTCACATTATAAGAGGTATAGGCCATAAACGTAAAGAATAATTGAGTAAAGGGTATATCATCTGAATAAAAAATGTACAAACAAACAGGGACATTAACACCGGCCGCATTGCGTAAAAGAACCTAAATAGTTGAAATATTAATTAAAAATGAATTATTAACCAACAAAAGAGTACAAAAACACATAAAAGGCGGAAAAATATGATGAGGAAGTTAAAAAATTGTCAGAAATTAGGAATCTAAACTGTATTTACCTTTAGGTTGGCTAATGTAGCTTCGTAAGCAGGTATTTCGGCAGAGGTACCTCCATTTGTAGGGTAACAAGAAACATTGTCTTTCGGCTAAATTGAAAACGAAAATGTTATTGGAAACGAAATATAGACAACACTTAGTGTATTATGTGATGTTCTTACCAAGGCGTTTGTTGACATTATGTTTCGTGGAGAGCTTGAAGACTCTGAAAGGTAGAATATATAACTATTATGTGATGTTTGACTAATTATAAATACTTGCCAAAGCATGAATATGGTAAGTAAGAAATCAAAATTTAGGAATGCAAATCATTAGGGGAAAAAAAATGGGGGAGGGGGGTTAAAAAAGGAAGGTGAATAAGGTTACAACGTTATTTAATTTGATTGACCAAGAGACACAGAAGTTAGGCTACAATATGAACTTATTTGGTGAAATTCACAACTGATTATATTCTGACAATAAAAGATTAAGGAAAATAAGTATTCATATTAGTACCTTTGCTTATTCAGAATCATATACTAACATGCCATCACATCTGCATGGTCGCTATAAACAGTTAAGATGTAGTAATAATAGATATAATATAGAGAGATGTATATACATATATGTATATATATATATATATATATATATCAATCGACCAATTATTTCAAGTATGATGTAGCTATTCAATTGCGCTTAATGGTAAGGAGCTGTACTAATCTGCAATAAGCTGAAAGAAAAGAGTATATAAAATTTTTGAAAATATACAACTAATAAGTATACCATATAGTATAACCAGCTCCGTGTGAATCAATCCCGCATAACAGTCAATGCTTTATAATTTATAATAGGAAAGAACCGTATATTCTGAAATGGGCAGAAATAAACAAAGCAAAATTGTTTATTAAAAAAAACTTTGAAGTGCTTAAACAGAAACCATGAAAATGATATACGCTCTTGGATTTTGTACGTATGTAAAAGCACCATTCAAATGCGGTTCAACACTTCCTTATATACCACATTTTTTGTTGTGTTTGTAGTCTTGCCGTCTTCGTCACATATGAGCACTTTCAGTCCTTTATTGCTTGTAACACGAGAGACAGCAACGTATAGTTGTCCGTGAGTGAAAACAGGTTTACGTAACAGAAGACCAACATTAGAAAGTGACTGACCTTGGCTCTTGTTAATTGTCATGGCAAAGCAAAGTGATAAAGGGAATTGACGCCGACGAAACTTAACAGGTATATTTTTGTCTGTAGGTTCGATGACCATCCTTGGAATGTAGGTGTAATCACCAAAATGACTCCCAGTTATAATCCTTGCTTCAATCACATTTACACAAGGACGTTCAACCAGTAGTCTAGTCCCGTTACATAAACCCTTAGCTTGGTCAACGTTGCGCAACAACATAATAGGTACTCCGGGCTTCAATGCCAGCCTATGATTTGGGATTCCAGGAAGTTTAATGTCATTCAATACTTCAGGCGAGTACAACTGAAGTGCAAAGGCATCATTATCCTCATCTGGGCTTAGGGTGTCAGAACTATAATATACGGTCTCTTCACAATTAATGGTTTCCAAAACATGTTCGTTTACACAGGAAACTTCTTCATTTGTAGGCGCTAGTATCGCACGGTGCTGAAAGTAGGATGGGTTACCTACATTTTGAGGTAAAGATGGGTACACCGTGTCAACAATGGTTTTAAGATGGTCATTTTCAGAATGCAGCAAGATATCTTCAGGAAAAACAATGTCAGCCTCTCCGTCATTTGGCTCGTTGATTCTACCCTCACCTATCTTCAAAATCCAATTGGCAAAATCTTTCAGCTGCTGGGTTTCTAGGACATCATTTCCTCCATTTAAACGCATGTTCTTTGTAAGTTTTAGTACCGTGCAATGCTGCCACAGATGTGAAGAATGGAGTGACGCATGGACAATCTCCGGTCTAGTACCTCTTTGAACAACGGGCAGTATCTGACGAAAGTCACCTCCAAATACAACAACCTTGCCACCAAATGGTTTTGTTTTGTGAGGTGATTTGATTATATCTTTCATGGTTCGATCAAACGCCTCAAAGCAATGCCTGTGTGTCATGGGAGCTTCATCCCAAATAATAAGTTTTGCCTTGTTCAACAATGCAGCAAGGTCACTGTCGGGTGTGATAGAACAGAAAGAATCTTCCAAAACATTTATTGGAATCGAAAATCTAGAGTGTGCCGTTCTACCACCAGTTAACAACAACGCAGCAATTCCACTTGATGCAACATTTATAACTATTTCACCATCAGAGCGGACGGCAGCGGATAGAGTTTTCCAAAGAAATGTCTTTCCAGTCCCACCATAACCATACAAAAAGAACAGCCCACCTTCATCACGTGCAACGGACTCCATTATGGTGTGATACACAGAACTTTGTTCTGATGTCATACTTGAAAACAGCGAATCATGCTCTTGTTGTAGGTTTGAAACATCGTAATTAAGCTCATCATATATAAGCATGTTGCAGTTATACTGAATGAACTCATGATCAGGGAAAGGCATGTCAGGAATGTTCTTCAAAGTTGTGCCGGAACTATTTAGTAATGTTTCGATCTCGGCAAGAGCCAAATTCTGAAGAACTTTCTTCAAATCCTCGCCGCCTATTATGAAAGAAAGGAAACATAATAAAGTTAGATTTGGCTACCGTATTATACTGGTGAGCCGAGTCTTCTACCAAAGCATTGCTTGTTTGTTTTTGTAATAATATTTCCCACTTATTATAATGTAAACAGTTGCACCGAATGAAAAGTAAAAGCATTTAAAACATTTGAGAGCATACCTAAATGCTTTAGGTGGGATGGAACCTTGTGATTAAGGTCTTCTGATAACATATCTGATGTGGCATTCCAAACAAGTTCTGGCCGAGACAAATTGTCACATGTGATCAGAGAAACAAACAAAGTACGGCAAAAATGTGATGATGCTAATGAGTACGTCTCTCCGATTGCGTCAATGTATTCCTTGTCATCATCTAATAACCCAAGAGCGTAGCATGCTTCCTTGAATGTAGCATGCACCTCGTTATTGACCGTACGAATGTCCTCATAGCAAGTTGGGCCTATAACTTTATTCAACAGAATTCGAAGATAGTATGTCTCCCCGGACTTCGGAGGAACGAAATTAATTCTGCCTACAACCGGGGGTCCGTGACGCCTAGACCATTTCCTTGCTTGAGCATTCCAAACATAATCACGTGGAAATTCAACGTACTTAAGCTGACGAGCATGAGAATCTAAACTATTGCATTTCATCCATTCGAGAAATTGTGAAGTACCTACTGATTCCTTTGCAAGTAACGTTTCAATTTCGTCATTCGCATCAAAAACAATAGGCTGATGATTTGGCAAGTGAAAAGGTAATCTGTATACAGCTGGTGTACGGTATACCATTGGGTAATCAAACAGTCGCCAACATGCTTCACACGCTGATATATATCTACAACTATAGTAATCAGCGATTTCATCTTTCTGTTTTGGTTTGTTGGTGCTGTTCGGATCGGTAGCTGAAGAATCTATGGCAACGGAAATTCTGTCAGGGCCTTTGGTGATGTACTTAAATAGGTATTTTATGGAGCCCACTTGATTACACAATTCCACATTCATATGAGCCTGAAACTTCTTTATAAGAGTAGTGTTGTAGGCAACGACATACCTGAATAGGTGCAAAAAAAGGGCATAAGTGTAGTTGTATATTCCAAATATTTGACGTATTAGAAGTCATGGTAAGCAATATATAGTAAATTTTAAGATAATACCAACAGAAAGATGACCGACTTGATGCGTCTGAGGAACAAAAGTATATTAGTCATTGTGTATAAGATGGGTAGAGGGTGTGATAGAACAAACCTGTTGTCTAGTTTCACATCTCCCTTTTGAACAAATTTACCATCGTCTGTTCGCTTGTATACAGGATACCCATTGTCGTCGACGTGTGTTTCACTGGTAAAATCTTTTGGGAAATGTTTTGAACATTTACCAAGCTTCATACAAGGACATGAGGGGTTATCTTCTCCACAAGGGCCGTGGATCATGAATTCAGATACAATCGCATACAATTCAGGGTCTATCTCTCTGTCAGGAATCTCTGCGGTTATAACTCGGTCAATGTCGGCTGGATTTGATAGTTTGTCAGCGTTTTCCAAAAATAAACAGATATGACAGTGAGGTAGACCCCTTTTTTGAAACTCAATTGTGTACACAACTGTGAAAAGACAAAGTAACAATTACTTATGTAGAACGAAATAAAGAATGCACTGCGAAGTGAAAAATTAGTCATTTACACTTACCTCCCTTAACACCACCCAGAACTTTATTATCCTTCAAAGTTGCAATTAGCAAATCTAACTTTGCCTTAAACATGCGTGTCAACGTGTCTGCCCTATCTTCAGGATTTAAGTCATCAACCGCTAAAAACCTTTGAACTTCTGGCCACTTGGGATTACAAGTAAACGTAATAAACAAATCAGGATAGCCGTATGCGCGAACAATTGCCATTGCATCCAGGTAGTTCTGCTGCATGTACCTGGCACCACCAGTAAATGATGAAGGCAGAATGATACGATTACCCATTTCTGAAACATCAGCATCACCAAAATCGTGAGCAGCATAAAGATCGGTTAACGGAGAGACGCGGAATGTGTCTTGATTCTTGCGGATGTACGACAAACGTGTATTTTCAACCATAGTATAAGCATCTACGATGAACTGCTGTAGCAATTTCCTCGACAACAGTGGTAATGAAACTTCACCTATTCTGGTTTGTAATCTAAAAGCGAAGAACTCTCTTAAAGTAAGATGGTAATGACCAGATGGGTTTTCTTCATCAACACCGCGATGCATGATGTCTGTTCTGTACCCATCCTCTGCATACGGAAATAACAGCGGGTATTGAAGTGCAAGATACTGAGGATGCAACTCACTTATACGTTTCAGTGTCTTTGACTGTCGTTCCAAGATAATATCTCTTTTATCAGCTGTTCCATCAATGTCACCAACAATAAGAGCTGCAACTTCATCGGCTGTGGGAAGATTATAAGTTCGTCCATCTTTATCCCTTCTACCAATTAGTTTTATCCTCATAGGAACCTGTTCGTCCATGTCGTACCGATCCCTAGCCATGCGATACTTTTTAACCAATGGATTGACTGAATCTAGAAGACCTCTCAGCTTCATAACCATTGATGTCTCCTTCTCACGCGTTGAAGCATCCTTCACTTTACGTGAACTATAAAGTAGAGTACTATTAGTTCTTACTAATAATATACATTTTAATAGTTTAAAATGAAATCAATGAAAATGTAAACCACTGATATAAAGTTGCAAACAGCACATACCCATAAGCTTCTACGCGATTGTCATCCTCATTTTGTGTGTCATATATGTATAGTTGTGAAAACTTTGGAAGTTGTCCTTCTTCGGGCAGGAGACTTCCAGCTAAATGATAGTTCTGACCATGCATCCGGAAAACATAAGGACCCTTGCCATTATTAACTGTGTGATCAACTTTACCTCCCATTGAGGTAAAGCTAAACATCATATTATATTTTCGTAAATCTTCGATGAACATCTTGCTATCCTCATGACGTCCACGCAAAAGGTCTAGAAGCATTCTGGGTGGGTATTTCAGGGTGGGAAGTTCCACCTTACCACTTGAACAACAAAGAGAGTATGATTTCTTGTTAAATGATTTATTGCCACGCATAGCTTCAGCCTTCCAAAGTCGTGCTTTGCACGATTGACACACATATATAGGATCACCAATATCTATATAGTCTGGTTGACAGTAAAGGAGTCAATTTCAAATGTGCGACTAATGTGATTTTGCATATGTATTATACTTTGGTATAATTATTAATATATAATCTGTGCATAAAATATTACCTTTGGAGATTCCTGTAAATTTGTCGTTTTGGTTGTGTTCTCCACGTGAAGCACTACCAGAGTTGTTGTTATTATAAGATGGAGCTGTAAGTGGAATTACCTCATCATGGGAAAAGGTATACTTAGGTGGCCGACCCCTTGGTGTAGAATTCCCTGTAAAATGAATATTTGGCATTGAAAATGGTTTTCTAACTGCAATTAAACATGAAGTAAAGTATAAAGAAAGTATATAGACACATAGTCGGATTAGTATAGAACAATACAAACATTCACAGCATATATTGGGTTCTGGAAAGTTACCTTGTTGTGAAATTGGAGATTGCACTGTAGGTGTAGGTGTAGGAGTTGTATGCATAGTATCAGAGGATGGTATGGTGTATTTGGGTGGTCTACCTCTAGGTCTAGGCGTAGACTTTGCTGCTTTGTTTTGAACAGGTGGCGTCAGTGTAGCTGTTTGCATAGGAAAAACGTAAACCACTCATTAGAGATACTATATTGTGTGCGAAAACCTGTCGCTTGTATGAAACCGATTAATTAGCAAGGTAAAGCATTAATACCTTGGTCTGATACATCTGATGAATTTGTAGTTAAGAGTCCAAGATTGAAAGGGACAGGTTCGGTGGTGTTAAGCTTGTATTTAGGTGGTCTACCTCTAGGCTTAGAAGTGACTGAAGCAGTCCTACTTCGTGATGTACTCGGCTTCGTAGCTGTACGTTAATCAACGACATGATCGGATACAGTGATATCAGTTAAGTAATGGTGCAGTTGACTACATTAGAACATAACGGAAGGAATAATTTAAAATATGCTGGTTACAAAGATAAACCTTGACCTGAGAGATCCGATGTTGCTAGAGCAGCAGGTGTCTGGTTGGAAATGACTTCATGAGCTGTTGTGCTGTCATTTACAACTGGTGTGACCGGCGGCTGTTGTTTCCCAGGAACGGGAATGTTCGGCAGCGGTCCTTTATATGTAATACACAAACACATACAATAACAGTGTACAAAGTATGACCATGACAGTGGTCAAAAGAAGAGTATATAAATTTACTGAAACAAATGATGGCTTATTAATTCATTTTGATTTTATTAAATGTAATAAAACTGCCATTTTAATATTTACCATATGTAGACGGAGTTAAAATATACTAACCTGATGCACCGCTATAATGACCGAATGAAGGAGTTTGGTGAATCTTCAACCGTTGGCCTATATGATGAGTGCACCACAATTTGATTACATTCATACAGTCATTACATTATATTTATTGATGGTGTAAATATATAAGGCTAAACAATGTACTGTCATATAGCCTATGCATTCAGTTACCATTATCGGTTATACAAGACAGAGGTGTTCTTTGTGTATGATTGTTTATCCGAATGGGTGTTGGAGAGTGAAGAACTGCAAGTTAATTAAAAACAGATTGTTATACATTGAATTTTAAAGGTTAGTTGATCTCGTAAGTAAAATGACAGTGCTTTACCACAGAGATTTGCAGCACACTCACAAGTGTTTGGGTCACCGCGACCAGTAGGTGTATTACTACACAACGCTTTGTTGCCTGGATAATTTTCTTTGTCTGGGTTGCTAGTAGGTTTCCTTTTCCGACGACTGTTGTCATATTGGTTATTTCCGACCATGGTTGTGGTGGCTAAATGCGAAATACCGGTTGCTTTAACTTAGAAACAACATAAGAATTCAGGAAATTGTAGTAAACATTTACAATGAAGTAAGACATACACTTTCTGTTTAAATATATGAAGTCTTAGAATAGATGACACGTCTCAATTACAGATATGAAAACAGCCAGTTATAATTGTTAGAACAGAGTGACTGAAACAACAGATTTCAATAGTAAGCTTATAAAGATAGATATCCCCAAACTACTATACATCAACATGAAAGCTTCAACTGTATGTGACCCAGTATAACTGAATACCGATTCCTTTGATGGGTAATGGGAGGCAAATTGAAATCAGTATCATAAACATTAAAACGATTTAATGGAACACGAGAGTACGAAAAGCATTATCAATAAGTTACAAATCTAAACACGGTGATAGTGTTCATCTAACAGAGGAAATTCTTTTGGTTACAACCCCACTTTTTTAATTTTTTATGCACAGAGGCAACTGATGGAAGGCAAAAATACCGACAATCATCCAATACCAAGAGTAATAATATCGAATTACAGCGTAATTGATTGAAGATGGTCGGCCAATAATTTAACAGTGGTTGGGCGAGGTAAAATAGGAACATTGTTAGAAAGGTCATGAATAACATACCAGAAAATGTTTGAGAATTATGAAAAGGAAGTAATGGCGATACCCCAATACTAATATAGCAACACCGCCGCCAAAATGCCTTTTATCGCCACCGTCCCCCGTTCCTTAAATTCCGATCAGATTTGAATTGACTTCGCGGGACAAACTACTACCCCGCCATCACCAAAAATGAAATTGTATAGATTTGTATTACTATTATAAAATTGGGCATAAAAGGATTTTAGGGTTAGTAATATTGTGGAGATACCCGACCATGTTTTGAATTTTAAATTGTTAAAATCATTGGTCCTAAAATTTAACGTATGATGTTTGGACTTTGGACTGGATCTAGTAATTTACAACCTAAATCACATTTGTTATTTTACGACTTAAATCACATTTGATATTTGGCCTACATGCTTGAGAAATACCAATTTATACTTGCGTAAATATACTACATTGACCACCCTTTTTTTTTAATGTGGTCATGTGGTTGTTGAATATAAAATAATGTTATGCAGAGTTCCTTTTTCTCTACATGTGCACAAGGAAAAACAACACTAAACATGGTAGCACTACTTTGACAACAGATCCCCAATTTTGATACCATAAAAATGCAATAGTTTTAAAATGTAAACATCAATAGAGGTAGTTCGATAGAGTACAAATTTAAAGAATTTTAACGTGTAGTTTTATTTTTTTTGGCAACTACATAACCGTGTAGTCTGGAGCGAGGATATGAAAGTTTACATAATTTGGACCATATTTTTTCAATATTACGCATTCACCTTCAGACAAGTCATGGTATGATTTTCAGTAAATATTTTGCCGTGGGTATATAATAAAATAAAGTCGAGTGAAGCATGGCTCGCACAAAAATACATGATATGGACCGGGGTAGACGATGTAGGTCGTCGGTAAAGGGTTGTACAATGCGCGTACCGGAAGTTAACTGGTGAAGGAAGATTTGCCTCCGTAGGTTATGGTTAAGTAGGCGTATGTATCTCTTAGTTATGTTGTACAGTTTGGGTAATAAGATACTATAATATAATGAAAGGCATATGAAATAATCGATGGATGTTTGTTAATCATTTAGAAGTTAGTTATTGACACTTATAAGTTGGTCATACTAACCATTGAATAGTACAATGGATAAACTTTAGTAATATTCGTATGCTTACGCGTGGAGTTTAAACCATGCTGTTAGGCAATTTTAAATGTTTGTAGAATTTAGTTGCCACTGTAAGATAGGTTGACTAATTTGTTTTTTAATGATTACTAATATAGGTTTGTGTTGTACTTTAAGGGTAATATAGGTATGCTTGCAGGTGCATTTTAGATAATGATAGTAGGCAACATGTGTTTGTATGCTTATGGCTGCATGATTCATAACATGAACTGTATGATAAATGAATTGAATTGTATGATATCAGGTATGGGTTTGTACTTAAAAAATGAGTAAGGAAATCAAACGGCGCAACAAAGATTGAATTGGATGAATTAAGTCCAAGAACCAAAAGTATAGAAGAAATAACCAAGGATAGCAGTCTTAACATAAAAAAAGCAAATCACGATAAGCGTACGACCAAATATGGGTGTTGGTAAATGGTTGCACTATCTGGTGAAGGTAAACTTAGTTTATACATCGTTCATGCATGGTAACGTCAGTGGATCAACTCCCTTTGCATGTTTGGTGGAAGCTGACGAAGATGACTCAATATCATGAGGTGACTCGCTCTTACGCTTTAGAGAGAATGGAACTGGGCTGATGTCTTTGCGATCTCCAGGTGACAGGCCGTCCTCGCTATTGTAACCAACATCCTACAGTTATGGCAATAAAATAATTATTATGTGCAGGGAAAAAGTAACGAACACCGGGGTTTATGTGTTGTTGAACGTTTGACAGCTTGTGGTAAAAAATACACGAGAATTGTAAATTACAAACCTTTTGACCTGGAGTTAACTCGATATTCTCAGTCACAGGTTCAATATGGTTATCCCCATTGAGTTTTTTGGTTACGAGAGATAGTACATCCGGGTCCAAGGTGCCACGCTGAACGGTATAACCAGGATAACCGCTTTTCACATTGATCTTTCCAACTTGCACCTTGAACACAAATTCCTTGTTGACTAAGGAGTCAAACTCATGTGGAATGTCAACTGGATTATCAATCTGGTTCAAACAAATTACACATTCAAGTCGGTGCAGTATCATATTAGATGTAAATTTAAGATATACTTAGTTTGTAGCTTATTTCAGGAGATATAAAAGGACCTATTATATACCGTGACAATCTTTCTTTTCAGCCACTCAACACTCCTGTTTACAAGCCTAGCAAGTTGGTAGTCAAAGAGGACAAGTGATAATCCACCAGTCACATCCTCAACTCTTATTACAGTCCTAACCCTGAGGCAAATGGTACGTAAATTAATACGAAGGTCAAAACTCATATAAACTGGTGTCTACAAGTAGCATATATACATATAGATAATAAATATAACGAATCAAACAATGTCTCCAAGGAACTTACTTCCCTTGAACATCTTTGACTTCACCACATTGCTTGCAGTCAAAGATTCTGTCATAAGGACTATTTGTGATTCGACGGCTAGCCTTTTGCTCACACTTATTGCAGGAATAATAGAACCATCCCTCGTCAGGTAAGATCTTGGAAACAGTTGCTTTGAGTACACATTCAGAAACCTTGAAAAGCAGACAAATTATATCAGCATGTGTATGTAGGTATGCTTGCAAAAGAGATATGTAATATTTAAATTTGGTGGACACCTCATTAGTTTCTCGTATCGCTTCTACAGTTTTGACCTCAGGCTCATCAAACACCTTGATAGTTGTTTGAACCACAGAATGCTGAGTCTTACCTGAGAATTGTGATGGAGAAAATTCCATCGGATCTAGTAACGGGCTTAAGTGAAGCCTGCGTATAAACAAAATTGAATACCCAAACACGGGTAACAATATCAGTCTGCTGCTATAGTAGTCAGTCGGATGTGCAGAGGTCTGATGTGACAAATGATGAAATATTAGCATTCACAGTGGGGTAAAACTTTATAGAAAGGATAAGTATGGGGTATGCAAATATTGGTCGTTGAAAGGTACGGCATATGGTACCTAATGAGTTTAAAACGATGATACGTTAACGATAGCTAGACTTTGACAAAAGGCATAAAGAGGTTCAATTAGGATGTTTAAATCAGTTTGTAGGCATGTCAAAAAATAACAGTAACATGAATGATTCACCATTATGAATTACCAAAGAATTATGTTTTCCACACTTATTTAAATGGTAGTGCCCAAAGAATAACGGTGAGCATGAATGCTTTCCAATGAATGGTAGTGACCACTTGTAGTATAGCAGTAGCAATATAAGGCAGGTATGTACAGAAAGGTATGCCAACTGACTGTATTATTACGGTAGTGTCATAAGTTTTCATGGTGACGAAATTTATATACCTTGACTTGAAGTCCAAAATCGGTTTGCAGTCCGTGTTCATTTGAATACGAGTGCCAAAGAGGTGGTTGGAGACTTGTGGCATACCTACATGGGTAGGTTAAAACAGTTACATTTGTACGATCAGTCTGACTTTGTGAGTGTATGTAAAATTGCATATAAGTATTTGCATAATGTTTGAAACCGGAGATGCATACGTCTCCAGTCTTTCAGCCGTGCATTCTGAATGAACACGACCACCATATCAGTGCTAGATTTGTTATCTCTCATGTAGTCGCGAACCTGCACAGCATGGTCTGCCCAAACATTGCACTCGATCCTAGTTCCCCTGTAAAACAACAACAATAGCATAAAACGTATACGGGGTTATACTGTCATCTCTATCAATGTTGTAAAAGAAATGAAAAATCAAAAGTTTGTTACTCGTGATCCTGCAGATGAAACTTTGTAGATTTCTTAACAATCCCATTTTCCATCTGCTCTACTAAAGGGTCAATGTTAACCAGCAGACCAACCACATCTAAATAGATAAATTTTTAAAACGTAGTCAGTACGATTATGCCTACAAATGATATAAGGTGGATGATAAATACGTATGATGTAGACTGTGATGTACCAAAACCAAATATCATTGATAGTTTCCACTCATTGACGTCACGGTATTGAACCAGATTTAGACCATCTGATAAGCCTTCAAATGGAGGACATACGCGAATCTTTGAATTCCTTTGAAGACTGATCTTCCAGTTGTGATCAATAAGCCTGTAGTCCCCTTCATATTTGTCAACGCCAAAGTTTGACATTACATAGTAGTTGCCCTCTTTCAGAATATGCGCAAAGTCAGGGAAAAGGAAATTCCGAACTTTCAGTTGGATCTTGTTGCCCTGTGATGTTAAAGAGATATAACAAATAAGGAGACTGATCATCATTTCTGGTGTAAGGTTCATATGATCAACAATACATGGATTTACGTAAGTACATGTGGATCTACTTAATTACATACATGAAGATCTTTTTAACATTGTATTTGTAATTGAGTATATATACATGGATTTAATTGTTCATATGTGTCTATATTATTTTTTATTAATTCATTATACAAGCTGTGAAAAAATGCCTACTCCACAGGATAAGGAAATAAACATTTAGTAGGATGAAACATTAATAAGTTAAATTCGTGAATGATACATCTTTAACAACAATCAGATATAGACATAAAAAGGAACATACTGAATCTTTGAAAGCATATACTTACAAGGTGATCGAGTAGGATCATATCCATTGAAGCTATCTGATTAGGCGTGTTTTTATAGCTCTGTTTCCACGGTTGATGTACCTTAACCCTAATTTTCAGGTCACTCTTGCCGTCGGTTATCTCGTTCAGAGGTGTAAAAACAACTTCGGCGGCCATGAGCAATGTTTTTTATGGGACTATCTCCTTCGTTGTGAGGCTGTATGTGCGATAAAGGAACAAACGATTGTTGGAGTTTATAATAAGGTAGGGTTAACATGGTGAGGCAATAGGTATGCAAGATCGAAGGAAACCGTATCAAAGAATTAATTCTTTCAATCAATTAGCCTTGATTATATCCAAAAATAGGATGATGCTGTCAAATTTGAAATTCGATTTCAATATTAGGGTTGGAATGACGCGCTATTGAGATCTGATGAAAATTGAATTTAGGCACTGGAGATAAGGAGCGGAGGATATTTGTTAGTAGGGGTGTTAGGGGTAGAATAGTACTTTCATAAAGAAGAACCTATTTATTTGCTAATCCCATGAGTTTCTATGCTAATAAGGAGCGGAGGCTAAAACATATTGGATAACATAATCAGCTTGTCAAATATAATATAGGGAGATTTCAACAATCAAAATTTGATATGAATTGAAACTCTCACCGTTAACATCAAATTGCATGAGAATCGGTTGTTCATTTAAGTAATTCGGTTTTTAAACCGGACTAAATAGATAAAATCAATTGATATTCGATTTTCAAAAGTATTATTTGTTATCAACGTTCTTGCAAGAGAAAAAGTTAAAATCAAACCATTCAAACAAAATAAAAGAATGAAAACCAAACTAAACCAAATTACTATTAGAGTGTGTTGACTTTTCAGTTCAATTTATGCGTTAATATGCTATTATAGAAATTCGATCAAAATTAAAGAACGTAAGTGCCAAACAAAGCTAAGGATCACGCTACATAAGTTCTATGTATGTATTGAACTTGTGACATCATCATTTAAATTAAAATTACATTTATCAATTAGACCCCTCTATTTATTTAGTTTTTACATTATCTATCATTTAAATTAAATGCAATTAATCAATAAGACCTCTCTATTTACTTAGTTTTTTCATTATCAAGAGGTTCATATAATTTGAAGTAAGACTATACATACTTAAACGTGAATAGTAAATTATTCTCAAATCTTAATCTTATACTAACGTATCCACGTATATATGAAATAGTTTAAATTAAAAATTAAAGTACTATTAATTTATTTATGTAGATATAATAATAATAATAATAATAATAATAATAATAATAATAATAATAATAATAATAATATTACGTGAAGCGGAGTTAAGACATCATTAATCAAAATCATATTCAATATTTAAATTAAAATCAATCAATTAAGTCTCTCTATTTTAATTAGATTAAATTATAACCTCTATTTTAATTAAAGAATCAACATCACGTGTGTATATACGGGTTTAAGATCTAGTATATAATATAAACATCATGATAACTTGGTCTTAATTGAATACCAACGACTTAAATAAAAATAAAATAATATCTAGTTGTGAACTAAGAGGTTGGGAATTCCTGAGGTCTCGTTGAAGACAATGTTGAAACGCCCTGAAAACGACAAAACGTGAACATTTTTTTTTACGACTCGATATATTTATCACTAAGGTTCATAAATCATCGACATGACTTTTGACTGGGTTAAGACCCTCATGCTAGACATGATAAAATCTACAATATGGCTAGAGAAATTAGCCATATGGGGTCAAAAATCTGCAATATGACCTTTAGAACCAACACTCAGGTCCTTGTCTTAAATTAGACCCTTAACTAAGACATTATGAAAATCTGCAATATGGCTCGGAAAATCATCAATATGGTATTAAAAATCTGCATTATGGACTTTAAAATCATCATTCAGGTCTTTGTCTGAAATAAGGCCCTTGTTCAAGACAATTTTCAACACTACCAAACTCAGCTTTTTGCTGAATTTCAAACATGCATAACTTTTAACTCGTTAAGAGTTATGACCTGAAATTTTACACACACCTCCACTTTACCAAAATAAAGGTTTTCCTTTTTACACTTTTCCAAAATTCTCATTCTATAAAAATCTGGACCGTTGACCAATTTTAGCCCCTTTTCGACACTTTTGCTTGACATGTCAAAACACAAACCACTTGGTTTCTAACCTTCACACTTTACCAACACTTTCTAATATACTTTTGACACTTAAGCCAATAGCAACAAGTGTCATACCTATCCCATGGTTAGTTTTGACGCTTTGACCCAATTAATGCCCATTTGGACACTTCTGACCCGTTTCTCATTTCGAGAACACTTTGAATCTTTCACTTACATCTTTCACTCACATCTGACCATTTCGACATAGTTGACTATAAGTCAACATTAAAGTCAACCAAAACTTACGTTCAACACTTTACTCTATTCCATTTCTTTACCAGTTATGACACATACTTTAATACTAATCATTTACTTTTCTTTTTTTCACTTTGACTTTGCTAAGTCAAAGGTATACATCATAAATCTTTAACCACTTTACACTTTAACTAATTCGTGTCATAAAACTCATTTTGGGCGATTTACACAATGGCGTTCATAACGACAATTCAAAAGAATAAGATACTTGTCTAACCATAAAGCAAGCTCCTTATCCACGCTATCTTCTTGCAACCCAAAATCTACTCCTTCTATCATTTGGTTCAACCAAACCAAGCACCTACAACATAAAGCACTGAACGGGTTAAGCATAAAGCTTAGTGAGCATATGATTATCTAATCAATTCAACTACTAATAAAAAATAATGCATTATTATAACTAGAACAATAATAAGCAAAGTATGAAAGATTCTTCCCTTTCTTGATTTCACATTTCACTTTCACCTTCACTTAAGCTTTCACTTTCACTTTCCTTTTTCATATGTGTACATCTCTCATGATTATACTAGCTAATATCTAACTAGCTAGTCCAATCATGTTCTAGCTAATATCTAATTAGCTAGACTAATCACATTTTAGCTAACAAAGTTAGCTACTAACACAACATGGCTAACCTTGGTCAACCATTCTAATCATCACATGGCTAACATGAGTTAACCATTCTAATCACACGAATCTTCATCATAATCTTTTCATATCATTAAAGCTAATCATTAACTCTTTACACAATTAGGTGAATCTATTGCTCGGAAGCAATCCGATTCACTTAATAAGTATCTAATTACTTTCATATAACTCACCTTGATGAATTGAACAACTTATGGCTAATTGATCAATTGAAGATGTCACATCTTTAACACCTAACACATGAGCACACAACACAATTAAGAACAGCTAATTACACTGTCACTAATAATCATCTAACATATCTTTCTTACTTTAATCAACTTTCTTTTACTTTAACTAAGCTAGCTAATTACACTTTCATAATTCTTATCATACTATACAATTGTTTCATCTACTAATCATTGGAGTTATCATTAACTCAAGAAATCATAATCACTTTTCAATAACTAATCACTTTCATCTTTCATATTCATGATTAAGTTTTAACTCAACATCTCATAATCAACTTAACACTTTAATTAGTTGCTCCACATTCTTTTCATACTCTATTAACATTTCTAATCATACTTTAAAGCTTATTACATGAATTTACAAGGATTTAGCAAAACCCCTAAATTCAATCGAGAACACTAATCATGATTTCATCACTTCCACCATGTAATATGGTTACTAATGATCTTAATAACACTAATCAACATCAATTCCATCGATTTCTAACCTCAATTTCAGATTAAAACTTACTAATCAACAAAACCCATTTTCTAGGTTTAGGGAATTGAAGAACACTTACTTGTTTGATGTTAGTGATCATGATTCTTGCTTGAAATCAAGTTAAATAGCTTCAATTTCATGTTTCTTAATCAATTTCATCATCTCCCTTTTGTTCTTCACCTTTTCTTCTTCTTTTCTGTTTTCTGGAACCTTTTAGAATGATAAAACGATATGTACGTACATATGTGTAGGGAATAGATAAATATGTGTGTCAATTTATTCCCCATACTTATCATTGTCTGGAACTTTAAAACCGACTTACAATTATTATTATTTTACTCCACCTAACATACTAATAATTTAAAATAATATTTCTTACAATACTTTAGATTTTGAGGTGTTACAAATGTATATGCAGTGGCGGGTTTAGGAATTCGACACAAGGTATGCACCATCTAATAGAAATATTTATTAACCACTTTCAACCATAAAATATATTCGGGTCAGGTTATCAATCATAACATATATGTATATACACAATGCAGAATTGTCAACAAAAGATTAATGCTTAACAAAATCATGTAATCAAAAAGAGAATTTCCAAAATGAACTGCTGTAAAAAACATTCACATGTACATCAAACTTAGACAAAGTGTAGGTTTGTTGAACCATAATTATATTATAGTTCATATATGATTAGATAATTATCATAAGGACCTGAAACAATATAATGATATGTAAACTCTAAAAAATAACTAAATAAATTAAATTTTAAATTAGAAGTCTTAATAAATAGGGCGATCATATCTTATCTTAAGTTATTATATAAAGAAATCTATATGCTTTCTTTGAATGCCACATCATCAAGTTTATAAATTTTTTTATTTCTACTTTTCATATATAAATTTATCCTTTAAAGCATAATAATAATAATTACAATAATAACAACAAAATATATAATTTAATAATTTATCTATTAACATTTTTATCCCCTCGTGTTTCCACTTTTGGCACATTTACATCTTTGTATCTTCTATCAAACACTTTCGTTTTCTCATTCTATATTTTTGCAAAAAGAATTAAAAATTTACTTAACCTACCGTCAAATTTGTCACATTTATGTTTTCTCTATTGAAACGTACACATTTTATTTTACATTTCTTATCGAACACTTTCATTTTTTGAAACAAAATTTGTTTAACATTCTTCAAAGTTGTCATATTTGTATTACTCTTTCGACACGTATTTTGCAATTATTTATCGAACATTATTGCTTTCTTAATTTTTTGCCAAAAAATATATAAGAGCTTCCTAAAGCATGTACAATGTACAATTTATTTAAGGGTTTTTGTTACAACAAAGTATTTATAGACATTTCTCCTTTCAGAGATAATTACCTCTTGATAAACTTAAGAAAAATAAGTATTTAGCTGAAAACTTTGGTTGTAAAATGTTTGTGGATTTGGAACAAAAAACTTTTAGAGTGTACATATTTTATAAATAAAAGTAAGTGAAAATGACAATTTAACTAAAAAGACATTAATTGTTTTTGTCTAATAGAGATGTACTTAGATGCTCATTCGAATTACTTAGAATAAAAATGTTAGTTTGATCACATAATGACATGTATATGACATACTAAATCGTATAACTGCTTTTATTCCCCATAATTTAAGATTTAGTGTCTATCAAACGAAGTTATATATGTTAGTGTTGATGTTTGGGTTGCCATGTTACGCAATAGTAAATCTTCTATCCAAACAATTAAAAAAGGATATTAGGCTCCTACTTTTCCCGCCAAATTTTCATACCCCTCTGTACCGTCGTAACCTACAATTCCCCTAATTTCATCAAATAAAATCTCATCCCGAGTAACTGTCATCCTAAATCTTAGGCACTAAACCATTTACTTCCATTTTATATTATATTAATTTTTAATTTTATAATTACATTCAACCTTGCCCTTATCCTTTGGGCACACCAAGATCTGTGAATAAAAACACCCCAATTATCGTCTACCACAACATACCAATTTTATGGTTAATTTGATTCATATTTTTATGATTATTACGAAAGAATTTATGAATTAACCATGGCTTCTTCTCCTTTTTCAGGAAGAACGAAATATGAAATTGACGTCACTATATGTAATGTCACTAACTTATTTTAGATAAGTATATAAGCATCAATAATTTATTGTCGTTTGATTATTTCATTTAATAATCAATATAAACTTGATTTTTAGTCCATTGTCCATGTTTCTTTTATCATGAATTCAATTGACAAAATCACTAATTTATATTCGTATATTGATAAAAGTTATAGTGTAGAGATAACTTATGTTATTGTAACAATTTTGATAGAAGGTATGAACATGTTTGCATGGATAAATATGAACCACTTTCCGGTTGGTATTTATCAAGTAATTTTTTTATTTTATTTTTAAATATGCAAAATACCTTTATATTATGAGAAATACTTTGTTCACAAAAAACTTTATAAAAAATTTCTTTACAAAATGATGTGTCACAATACTAATACTAAGACAAAGAAAGATGAAAGATAAAAAAAAAAAAACAATGAATTTGATTCAATGATTTTGCTTGCCACATCATTTTGTAGAATTTTATTTGTAAACTTTTTGTGAGTGTAAAATTATAAAAAAAGAGTACAAATACATTGAACAGGAAATATTAATCAATTATTACTTTCTCATATTAGTTCTGAGGTATTACTTTCAAGCCAGAGAATTTATTTTCTAGAGATTGGTAATGTGTGTATTATTTATTTTGATTTTTTTTATATGGGACATAATTTTATGTCTATTGTCTTTCTATGCTGCAAATAGTCTTCAATCTCAAGTAAATATGAAAAGAAAAGAAAAAAAAAAAAATACTATCTATGATTAGGGAAAATATACTATGCAGTTAAATGCATGGATGAAACCGTGCAGTTAACTATAATAGAGGGACTGTTTTTGTAAATAACATAAAGTTAAAGGACTAAAAATATCAAATATCAAATTTTTCTTAAATTATACGGAGTAATTGGTCAACAGCATCTTTGAAGTATGCTGTCAGCTGCACCATTGCTTTGCCCCTATGATTAATATTAGTTTCACCGTGCATCGCACGGATAATAAACTAGTAAGATTATATAAACATATTTTTTTTCGTTTCGATTAACATAATCATCAATAACTTTCAAGATAATATACGTATAAAACTATAAATAACAACGTGGGTCGTGCGACGACTTACTAATTTACTAGTACTATTATATAAAGAAAATCAAGTCATTTCTAGGCTTCCCATAAGATGATACATCATCCCTTAATTTTTTTATTTAAAATTCAAATATTAATCATTTCATTCTATATGCATTAATTGAAAAACTAATACAATGTTTACATTTTTATAAAAACTACAAAAATTTATAATCAATATAGCAAATAATTAACAATATTACATTTGTGTAGTAAATTTTGAAACATCTTACATTTTAACTAATCATCACGTGTCCAAAAATCCAAAATTCTAACATGGTAGCTATTTGAAATTTAAACTGACCATCATCATACACTTAATATAATGACATCTCTCATCTCATATAAACTAGTGTCATACCCGGGTGGTGCCCCGGGTACACTATCTTTTTGTACATAAATTATGATGTTGTATTCCTTTTAACATCAACAAACGTGAAACAAATTAGTGGGCCGGTATAACTAAAGACAACAGCGTCGATAGTATCTTTCTGAAGCATCATCAATGACAAAATAATATAGTCCACTAAATAATGTAGTAAAAAACAAAGTCTTGTAGAGTAAAAAATCCAATCAATATACAGTTCGTCATTTTCCCAATTGAAGTAGATCATGATTAAGGTTTTTAAACTTTCTTACCATGATGAGAATATAAAGATAAACTCTGACATATGATGAACGTCTTTCATGTTTGTGAAAGAAAACATTGGCGATTATATGTAGCTCAAAAGAAAAGAAAAAAAAGAGTGAGGAAAAACAAATTTAGACAGCTGAGAATGTTGATGTAGAATGCTTCGTGTCTTCCCTGATTGTCAAATAATGAGACCATTCTCATCAATTACATTGTGACGTTATTCATCCATGTCATGCTAATTGCAAAAACCAATGACTTTCAAATCTTTTACAATTGGCTTTATGGTATATGCCAGACTGTTATTATTATTATGATATAATAATATTATAATACTTGACTCAACACTTAATTAATGAGAACAATAAATAACGACTTTCTAGTAATGACGTCCCAAGCCCACCTTTCATTTTCTTCACCACTCATTCACTTTAGTTGCAACAGCCAACGGAGCAGCACCTAAAATGAAATGGGTCAACACATAAAAAAAGACGGCCAGAAAGACCAAGGAGATCCAGCAACGAACCACACAATATGAAATACACTATAAAATTGTACATGTATCGCATGTATATATGTATAGAAATGACCCTGATCCATTTAAACCATAACTAACTTTAGCCCGTGCTGGACCCGTTTAAACCATAACCAAATTGTATAAGTACCAATTACAGTAGATGACATAGAGTGCACATATAAGATTTAATTACCAATGTTGATGGTAGCAAAATGGGTGTGTCGGGTTACAGGTCATAATGGGCTCAGGTCAGATAGTTGTTTCTAAAATCGTTACCCAACCTGACCATTTTGCAAACTCCAGATTATATGTATGTATCTATGTATGTAGGGACATATGTATATTATGTTGCTGACCCGTTACTCAAGCTAACACGACCCAAGCCAGTCATGTTGACACCTTAAATATATATAATTTATATAAAAAATACTATATGTATTTGCATGTACTGCATAAGAATGACCCGGATCCGTTTAAACCATTACCATTTTTGACAATTGATTGGTCTTAAGATGCTCATACTGATATGAGGGAACCTATTTGACTGACGGCCCATTTGAGCTGGTTTTAAAAAACGCATATTTCACCTTGTCACCCAACCCGTCCATTTTCAATTGCATTAGTATATATTTACCTCTGTGACCTGACCCATCTATTATGTCTTTTGTAAGTTGGTTATCCAAATACAAAGGCAGATAGAAATATAATTCTGAAGTTGGTTATCCAAATTTCACGTGTCCAAATTTCTTTCAATCTCGACTCGATAATCATAAAGGTATTAGACCACGATTACGATTCTGTCCTACTTGAAAAAAAGTTGAATAATAATAAATGATCCAAAAAACTGATGAAGATCAATCCCAATACCCCAAATTCCATCATGATTACTAAATAAATGTAGAACATAGCACTCCAAATCATCGATTTTATACTATATGCAACTACAAAATTCAAGCGCCTCATACCAACTACACTAATATAAATGATTTAAAACTATGAGCAATATATGTAACATAGTATATGGACACCTTAGCCCAGTATATTATCAAACCCATATGGCAAGTTCATATGAATCCTCACAATGAGTACTTTAACTTTAAACATATAAAAAACCCTCACACACACACAGACATATGAATCTGAGATAAAGCACCAATAAAAGCAATGTGAACAAATCAAACATTAATTGAAGAGCTCAAGTACACGGGAATTGCAATAGATTAAACATTAGAGAGTCCAAGCAAATCTCATTAAAAAGTTCCATTCATTTTAATGAGAACGATACTCTAAATTTATTACCAACCATGTAAATAAAAGAGAAAAAATTTTAAAACTAAAGCTACAGCGACAGCTTGGTAAATAACAAAAATCCATGAAGCTCATTCATAACCCGAAAAGATGCTGAAATAATAAGAAAGCTTTGAGCTACTTGACCAAGATCTACAATTTAATCAAAGCAAACCTTTAAGTGTTCAAAGCAAAGGAAAAGTGCTTGTTTCATATATGGAATTCACTATAAGAATGTACTTGGAGTTGTTTGATCAAAGTACCACTTATAAGTAGTTGGCTCGGCAAGATCTACCGTACCATTGCTCTTTAAGCACTGATCAACAGGACTTTTCAATAAAACCGTTTTCAATTGTTTGATATTTTTGTAGAGTATAATTTTCTGATGCATTCATGTTATCCCCTAAAATACAACAATCAAAATGAATATGATTAGTGAACATAGACCAATGGGAATGAAACAATCTACAAAATCTTTACTATTGCGCATCCTATAATGAAGTTAAGATCCTCAGTAATGAGGACGCTTGAAATTCTTAATAAATTCCCAGGTAATTGTCCAGATAATAAAAGCATACAAAGAATTGTAAATATATCTTTTAAACTAATTTACACATTAATGAAAGATGAAACAATACCAATTTGAAAATATAAAGATAACCATTCTTACCGTCTAGAAACAAACAGGAAAAGGAAAAGGAACCATCTTATACACTTTTAAGCACACATTATGCATATATCGAAGTTTGTACACTTCTATACAATCTATACACTTAAAATTTGGGAACAATCAGTAAAGCAGATACACAATTTATATAGTTAGTTTATTAGATGTATAACTAAAAAAAATCAATCAAACTTGACACACTAAATTTTTGTAATATAACTTTGGAGAAGAAGTGTTCACGGGTCAACCCACATCATACAAATAATTTGAACCCATTTTGACCCGTTACCCAACCGTCTGACACCATTTTGACATCACTACCATTATAGAATGAAACATTGAAATAGTACTAACCATTGAATCCATGAAAGCATAGGCACGACCAAATTCAATTACATACGCTTTGACCGCTACACCCGTCTTTACATTTCTTCCCACTAACATCACCACATACTATGAGCGAATATTGATTTTCATGAGCTAACATAAATTTAAAAATGGAATTTAAGTAAAACCTCGCTGACTTCTATTGGAGTGGCAACTGAACTACTACCAGATAGCTATTGCCCAATATCAGCCCTCCATGGTGCACCACGGTGCCATTAGAAGGACTTGTCACATCAGAATGAAAATAAACATCGTATAAAAATAAAATGAATGTATAAGAATATCTAAGATGCAGTCATTTTAAATTACATTCAAATTAAGCAAGAAAAAGCAACCCCTTTGTTGTGAAAAAAATATGCATACTCATCAATATAACACCAATTGTCAAGCCCAATCAACATCGAACCTGAACCAAGCACATGTGATTCCTTAAATCTAACTTAGTGGCAAAAGAATCCAGCTGAAGCAACTTCGAGCTTCAAACATCGAAAATAAACAGCATTATCCCTGTTCAACTTTTAACAAAATAACCACCAAACAAAGATCATGCGGCTGATTGAGGATCTCGATAATTCTACTATAAAGGATTATGAAGACAAATGGATGTTGGGCAAATCTAAAAAGAACATTTGAGTTGAAAATGCGGATGAGCAAAGTATAGAGCATAGAACCATGATATAAGTTAATCCATATGCAGCTTAAGTCATGACTTAAATAAAAAATGTCAAGGTTAGGATTTTGGAACCTTTCTCACATTTGACTACATTGGCCTAATAAGATTACATCATCTGACTTGGAACAAAAGGTGTAAATAAGTAGACTTGTTTCATAGCTCATTAAACATCCTTAGCATTCTCTAAGAATAGAAAAATAATAATCGTGTGACACTCATTATGTAGAATGAAAATTATAGACTATCAAATTGTGCTAAACATATTATTCACCACGTAATTTGTATTACCATTATATAATCGGTTTTCTTGCAGCTGCTATGAAGCTGATTATCTAATCCCAAAATAATCATAAAAATATAAACAAAATCCATGTATCCAGGTACTAAAAACAGGTCAGACCGACAGATAACAGTTTTAAAATGTAAATCCATAATTCTCTTTCAACTCCTTAATTACTTATAGGCAAAGATTGGCTATCTGAATGTCTGCAAATCATGTTAAAATCTGCTTTGTTACTGGGTTTTAAAGGTCACAAAAAAGTATACGGATCGGCACATTCGGCATAGGCATACCACCGGCTCCAAGTCCACCAAACATATTCATCAACATATCTAGACCCATATTGTTTTGCATTCCTGAAGATTGCAAACATGAAACGATATTGATGTGACAAATAATTGGGATGTTGATAACATATGACAAAGAGGTTTGTACCTGTATTAGCACCAGTCTGGGTAGATTCCCTGAAACGGACTTGTGTTTAATTTGTTATGATAATCAGTCGAAGCAAAAGAAATAAGAGATACTTATTAATTAGCTGAACAAATAAAACTATAATCCAAACTAACAAAATCAAGCAAAACAGACACTAAAATAACCAAATCAATAGAAGAAATGGGGGATTATAACCAAGAGATATAGAATCCAACATATTATTAAAATGTAAAGTCCTAAATACATATTCACGGATTTAAACCCTAAGAGTTTTTGAATCCAGTAATTGTTAGAAAAAAGAAGATATAAACTATAAATCGATACTGAAAATATTACCTGAGGACTCTGAAGAGAATCTAGATTTTACCCTGCTTTCTGATTGAATCTATAACAAATTATACATTGAAGAAAACACCCAGGTGTAGAGAGCAACAAAAAATTAAATTTAAAAACAAAAAAGTAATTCACATAATCGTTAACCCCTTGTGATTTAGATGTAAGAAATTTAGAAATACATCAATTTGAAGCAGGAAGATTTGGAGATTATTTCTAGTGATCGAGAGGTTTGGGAGAATTCAAAGAGCCGAAATACATAGAAGATTAAATTAAGTAGAACGATCCCTGTAATATCGGAGGAGAAGAACGTGGGGGCAGCGGTTGCCGACCCTTACCAAAATTCAACAGCCGTACAAAGTAACCTAAACCCTCATTTATCAAGCGGCTGAGATTCAAAGTAAACTCTATCAGACGGATGAAATTGGTAGTCAACGCAAAATTGTAACTGCTCAGGGCAGTTAGACGTCTGGCAGCCATAAATAAGGTAAATTTTAAAACAAGAGCTATCTAATATTTAACAACAAATAAACTTTTCATAATTACCTTCAATATATGTTGTGTCTACTTTCTCGACACATTCACTTCTCACTTTAAATTTTCTCTTAATTGGCAAATACTTTTACTTTATCAATCTATATTTTTACCTAATCTTCTTATAATTCTTTCTATATGTATACAGTTTCATCACGTACTTGTTAAGTCAGGATGGATCAAACACATTAATTAAAGTGTTCGTGCTTACCAATAGTCGTCTTTATCAAACCCGTATCTGATTTGCTTTTATAACATATTTATCGATTCCTAACCTTAATAGCTTATTTACCCGAAGGATACCCGATAACGAAACTATAGAAACCATTTGTAGCCAAATATTTGATCAAATTTTATAAATAAAAAGATAGTTTCACTTTATGTATTATCTTTAGTGTATTTTACGGTGGGTAGTGCTTAGCACGACCCGAAAAGGTACCTAGTATTCATATATTCACCTTAGATTAATTAAAGATAAACACATACATAAATTTTTTTTAAAAAAGAAGAAGATTACAATGACAAATTAATAAGGGCCGGTTAACATCATAGCTCCAAAATTGGATTTACGTTGGATATATTTCTTTAAAATTAACCGCACCCAATGAATAACTAAAAGTAATTAAATTATAAGTGAAACCATGTGCTGTAACCTGTAGATAAAAAAAATAAACTATCTTTTAATGTTTGCTGTTTCCTGTTTCCAAACTCATCCACTACTTCCACCTCTTAATTTTAAGTTGACTTTTCTCGTACTTTCAACTCCACCATCAAAATATAAGTAATGTGAAAACAGAGAAGCAGAAAAGAAGAAACACTAAAACAGAGACTAAACATTTGGGGCAAATTTATGATTTTCGAATTAAGAATTGTTTGTATCTAACTCAATCTGAGAACAGGGGTATGCAATCAATTTTAACAAGGTATGCACTCTTCATACTGACTCAAAGTTTGAGGCTCAATTTAATAAAATTTTCACTACAAATTATCTCTAGAGGGTATGCACGTGCATACCCTCCTCTCCAAGTAAGTCCGCCACTGTGTATATGTTTGTGAGATGACTTGTAAGCTTGTCATATATCAGAAAATATTATTTAAGAGCATCCACAATGTAAAAAAGTTTTTAAAAACTTTTTTACATGCCACCTCAATCCCTTTTGTCAAAAGCTTTTAAAAAAGCTCTCCCGTCAATGTAAAAAAGCTTTCACAAAGCTTTTTTGAACCAAATTAGGGGAGTAATATGAAAATTATATAACTAAAAAGCTTTTGATGTAAATATTGAGAAATCTCAACCTATTCATCAATTAAACTTTTACTCCAATGAAGAAAAGCTTTTACTAAAGTTTTTTTTTCCATAAAAAAACTTTAGAAAAAGTCTTTGTTGGAGATGCTCTATAAACAGGCCACTGAAATGTAACAAAATCTTACATGTGTTCACATTAATCTTCTTCGTGTTCAAAGGAGAGTATTTTGTGATTATGTTACGAACCAATGAAATCAACAAAAAATTACATTTGTTCACATAAACTTTTATGTATTTCCATTTTAATTGTTGTTTACCTTCTTGTAAAACGTTGACAACGCTGACTAGTCCACACGTTAAAGAGAGTGTCCACCCATTTTCAAAAACATGAATGCCACTTTCTTACAAGAATTAAGTCCTCTCTTCGGAAACCAATGGGGTCATGTGCCCGAATGCTGACCTCAAAGTTGCAGCCAGTGTAAATTGAACTTGAATCTTTTTTACAGATTTTCAAGCCTCCACCACTAAGCTAGGGGTGGCAATTTGGGTTTCAATTATGTATTTTTTAGTACTTGTAATATGTACTTTTTCGACAAGAGTGTTCTTCCCAGATAAAAACTGTAACTACAATGTTATTATTCCTCGTATTCTAACACATTTAATTCCAACCTAGCTCAACGGGTATATACATTTCGGATCCATCGTGTTTCATAATTTGTCAGAAATTGCATCTTAACATATATTGTGATTAGAAACCCAAGTCATCATTAACTGTACGTACATAAGAAAAAAAGAATTGCGAAAATAAAAGTTACACAGCATCAGCACCCCAAAAAGTATACATTCAAACATATAGTTATTCCTTTTAATGAAAAAAATTGGTGTTAGAACCTTCAATTAAAAACAAGTTATGACTTCTTCAGTTTTATAAAGTGTTGTGACGTTAGCATGATCAGTTTTATAATGTCGAAGGTCTGGTCAAAAACTCAAAATTGAAATGTTCTTGTTTCGGTGGTTGGAAACTTGGTAGCTTAACTATCAACGCGTCAGCTATTGAATTAAATTAAACTTGGTAGAAGAAAGATACCTTGTAATTTCTGATTTAATTTTCTTCTATAAATTGAAGTCCGGTCTCATCTTTGTTATCATTCATAGCATCACATCACATCACATCGCATATACTATATCCCCTTTCTTTCAAGAGATTTTTCTCACCATCATTTCTTTCGTCACTCTCCATCAATCCCTTTTTTTCATTTTAGATCGATGACTTCTCTTAAAGAGTCAGAGCATCTCAGTTTGCTCTTCCGAGTTATTGAAGAAGCCACCAATAACTTCAAAACACTTATCGGAAGGGGAGGATATGGCCACGTTTACAAAGGAGAACTCTCACTCTCTGGGGAACTTACCACTGTTGCCGTAAAGAGATTAGACACTAAACTTTCTGGTCAGGGGCTAAAGGAGTTCTTAATAGAGATTCAACTGCTCTCTCATTATAAACA
Organism: Helichrysum umbraculigerum; assembly: GCA_949592205.1. Lineage (NCBI taxonomy): Eukaryota > Viridiplantae > Streptophyta > Magnoliopsida > Asterales > Asteraceae > Helichrysum > Helichrysum umbraculigerum. Next base: position 139,682,963 of record CATIUR010000004.1, on the reverse strand, counting down.
TCCAAACCTCGTCTCCCTTCTTGGTTTCTGCAATGAGGGCCCTGAAAAAGTACTTGTTTATGAGTATGCACATCGCGGAAGCCTAGAGAAGTACCTACGTACTGCTGAGAATTCCACGTGTCAACTAACATGGAAACGACGACTAAATATTTGCATTGACGCAGCACGCGGTTTGAACCATCTCCACAACCGTAATGTTGAAGAACATGAGCGAGTCATCCATAGAGATATTAAAAGTGCTAATATTCTCCTAGATGCCAACTGGAAAGCCATGATTTCAGATCTTGGTCTTTCAAAATTAGGTCGTGCCAACGAAAAGGATACTTTTGTCATTACAAATGCATGTGGAACAGAAGGGTATTGTGATCCGGAATACATAAGAACTAGAGTATTGACAAAAGAGTCGGACGTCTATTCATTTGGCGTCGTATTGTTCGAAGTCATGTGTGGAAGGTTGTGCTTCCTTAAAATAAGACCTAAACAACGAACTTTACTTCAACTGGCCCAGAGCTACTATAAAAAAGGAAAACTTAATAAGATCATTGATCCTACCTTGAGCGAGCACATGGACACCAACTCCATGAAACAGTTTTCGCGTATTGCTTATCAATGTCTGCTGAAAGATAGAGAAGGACGGCCCTCAATGGATTTGGTATTACAAGAACTTGAGAAAGCATTAAAACTGCTGGTAAGTTTAAATTTGTTCAACACTTCTCGAAGTTATTTTTAATATATAGGAAAAAGTATGTAATTAACAACAATATCAACACAAATATTAGCAGTTTTGGTTATAATAAAAAAAAATCTTGTTTTAGTGGTTATTCAAAACTAAAAGTAGACGTAGTAGGTATCTTTTTCGTGTTTCAATTTGTATATCCTCTCCTTTTATTGTATGAAACCATGCACACGCACATCTTATATATATAGGGGATTCAACACTACTAGAAAAAACCTGTTTAGAGACATGTTTAGCGACGCATTTAACGACAATTTTAAGGCTGGCGACGCGTATAGAGACGTCAACTTACATGTCGGTATAAAAAAGTCGCAGATTTTTAGTATGTCTCTAACTGTGTCGGTAATTCAGAGACATCCGTAGCGACATGTTATCATATGACGCAAAAATTTTAGCGACTTGTTTTTTCCTATCGTTATTTGTGTCGTTATTTTTCTAAAATGACGTTAAATACGTCACTACTCGCGTCGCTAGTCTTAGAAGATATGATGTCACTTTATTTGTCGTTAGATGTGTCGCTATTCTTAATCAATATAGACGCCCCAGCTTTTTGTTCCTATTTTCATAGCAAATATATTTGACATTTTCATATCATATCCGAAGAAATGAAGGACTGTTCAAAATATTTGACATTAAAGCAAATCCATGCATTATCTATGTACTTCATTCAAAAGGCAAGTTCAAATCATAGCCAATCCACAACGTTAAACCGCATATCAAAATGTGTAAACTGGACACACAATATCAAACATGTTCCCTTTCCTATTAAGCCTAAAAACTAATTACAAAGTCTTCTTAGAACTGGCCTGCCTTCTTCACTTCTTGAGCATGGGTTGCCCCCTGCACAAAGATAGAAATAAAAAAGTACAATTCCTACTTATGGATTTAATTATAAACCCAATTTGACTCGTGACCCAACCCGCCCATTTTACCACCTCTAGAGATTATTCACAGCCTAAAAACTCACCGCACCGAGTCGCTACTTTTTTGGTTTTTTTTTACTCGGCTTGTACGAGTCAACTCGCGACTCATACGAGTTTGACAGCTATGATGTCACCAAATTATTAGTAAAATAGGTACATAATAATAGTACACCTGTTTCATTAATTATTAGTAAAATAGGTACATAAACTCGGACAATCTAGACTTGGTTCTTTTTGCAGCCTCCCGTGGACTATATATCAGCTTGAATACTCAACAATTAACTTTTCAAATTTCACACTCAAAATAAAAAACAGTAAGGGCTTAAAACTATATCAGCCGTAGGAAGTGGATACATACCATTCAGTGATTTATAATTTGCTTATATTGTGCAACACCTGAAAAACTAACAATCAAGATACCAATGAGTACCAACCTTCACACAGATAGATCTTTAGAAAAAGTTAGCAAGTTCTTAAACATGTATAAAGAAATTACTAAGGCAATGTAGCCAAATAAGAATACCAATTATCTAATGGATGAAATAGGAGAAATTATCATAAATGAAGCTATAACTGCAAAATCTCATGGAAGAAAATGTTCACTGGAGTATGACTTAAACGTAGCAATTACAAGATACTAGCTAATAGTATATAAAATAGAAACCATATCCAAACACTTTTTAATAACAGTGATAACACCAAACATAAAATTCCGACATTCAATATAGTAAGTTGTACACAAGACTTACAGAGGCAATGAGTTAACGGTCTTTGCACATCTGTACACAAGACTTAACAATTGATGCAATCAACACATGACATACAACTTTGTGATTCTGTGATGACATGAAGGTTGACTATCAGACAAATCCCATACCTGTCAATGATTCAATTCCATAATTAAAATTAAAAAATTAATCCGAAAGATGATGATAAGTAAGTATGTCCTACGGGCATATATTAATTTTTAATGAAATAAATGTAAATTTACCGCCTTGTCTTCCAAACTAGTTGCAAGAAGCTGGACCTTGTGGGTAAAATCTCACATAAAATAATACTCTGTAATAAATAAATAATAAATAAATATAGTATAATATAAAATATATAAATATAATAATACTTATTAAATAAATAATAAATATGTACTCCAGTAAAAGCCTACAAAAATCATCGATATCGTTATATTAGAGACACGGTCAGAGTCGCATGGGAGTGAGACGCAAATTAGTGTCATACTTGGCGACTTTCAGAAGAATGACGCAAGAGTTGCGACTCATACAACGACTTTATGGAGAACGTCGCAAATTTAACGACAAGTTTAGCGACATAATTAGAGACATTGTCTTTTTTTAATCAAAATTTACGACATTAATTGAGACGTGAACGACTTCGGCATCGTTAAATGTGTCGTTAGTTGTGTCGCAATATAGCGACATCAAGATGTGTGTCGCTAAAGATGTCGTTAAATGTCCTTTTTCTAGTAGTGGATGGTTCAAGATGGAAACACCAATGTTAACATTCATCGTGATGAATTTTAACTAACATTGAATATTAATGATTTTGGATATAATTTTCATTAATTGATGTAAAAAACTACAAAAAGAATTTATCAAGAAAACTTAACATTCATAGCATCGATTCTAATAAACATTTATTAATTTTCAATTTTTATTTTTTAACATTTGTGTCGGCAAAAATTAAAATACATCGTGATGGATATTACACTTCCCCCTTCCCCCCAAAAAAGTAATTCCCACTGGATCCTCTCACTATATATATATATATATATATATATATATATATATATATATATGGATAGGTTCTGGTGAAAACAAGGAGATAAAAAACCCCAGTGAAAACACATCTCCACCCTCCATCTAATCTAACATATATATATATATATATATATATATATATATATATATATATATATATATATATATATATATATATGTATATGTATGTATGTATAGGGATGAGTTCTGGTGAAAACAAGGAGATAAAAAAAACAGTGAAAACATATCCTCACCCTCCATCTAATCTAACACACACACACACACACACACACACACACACACACACACACATATATATATATATATATATATATATATATATATATATATAAGAGGTGGGGATAAAAAAAGCGGTGAAAACACTTTTTGATTCACAATTCTTTTAAGTTGTGAACTTTCAAATTTTTGCTTCACGTATGAATTTTTTTGTGAACCCTTATATTTTTTTTTGTTTCACATAAAATTTTCATCATGAACCTTTAATTTTTTTTTTTGCTTCACACAAAGTTTTTAACATTTTCAATTGTGAACCTTATTTTTTCACATAATTTTTTTTTATATTTTTTCACGAAAATTTTTAAGTTTTTTTATTGTGAACTTTAATTTTTTTTGAGTTCACGAAAAGTTTTTAACTTTTTCAACTGTGAACCTTAATTTTTTTTTTTTAAGTTTATGGAAAGTTTTAACTTTTTCAATTGTGAAATTTTTTTTTTCAGCTGTGAACCATAATTTTTTTTTAGGTTCACAGAAAGTTTTAAAATTTTTCAATTGTGAACCTTTTTTTTTGTTTAACTGTGAACCTTAATTTTTTTTTGGTTCACGGAAAGTTTTTTAATTTTTCAATTGTGAACCTTCATTTTTTTTGGTTCACGGAAAGTTTTTAACTTTTTTAATTGTGAACTTTTTTTTTTCAACCGTGAACCTTAATTTTTTTTAGATTCACAGCAAGTTTTTAACTTTTTTAATTGTGAATCTTATTCTTTTGTTTTGGGTTCATAGAAAGTTTTTAAGTTTTTTAATTGTGAACCTTAATTTTTTTTGTTTTGGTTTTCGAATTTGACTTTATTTTATTTTTTTTACAAAAAATATTTTTTTGTGTGAACCTTAATTTTTTTGGTTTACTTCACAAAAAAAAAAAAAAAAAAGGTTCACACCTTAAAAAAATTGTGAAGGAAAAAGTGTTTTCACCGTTTTTTTATCCCCACCCCTTTATATATATATATATATATATATATATATATATATATATATATATATATATTTTAGATTAGATGGAGGGTGGGGATGTGTTTTCACTGTTTTTTTAGCTCCTTGTTTTCACAGGATCGCATTCATATATATATATATATATATATATATATATATATAAGGGGTGGGGATAAAAAAAACGATGAAAACACTTTTTGATTGTGAACTTTCATTTTTTTTTGTTTCACATATGAATTTTTTTACGAACCCTTATATATATATATATATATATTTTTCACATAAATTTTTTGAAAAAAAACTTCACGAAATTTTTTTAAGTTTTTTTATTGTGAACTTTAAATTTTTTTGCGTTCACGAATTTTTTTTTATTTTTTCAAATGTGAACCTTAATTTTTTTTAAGTTCACGAAAAGTTTTTAACTTTTTCAATTGTGAGCTTTTTTTTTCCAACTGTGAACCCTAATATTTTTTTAGGTTCACGGAAAGTTTTAAAATTTTTCTATTGTGAATCTTTTTTTCAACCGTGAACCTTAATTTTTTTGAGTTCACAGAAAGTTTTTTACTTTTTCAATTGTGAACCTTAATTTTTTTTTGATTAACGGAAAGTTTTTAACTTTTTTAATTGTGAAACTTTTTTTTTCAACTGTGAACCTTAATTTTTTTTTTGGTTCACAACAAGTTTTTAACCTTTTCAATTGTGAACCTTATTTTTTTGTTTTGGGTTCACAGAAAGTTTTTAAGTTTTTCAATTGTGAACTTTAATTTTTTTGTTTTGGTTTTCGGATTTGACTTTATTTTATTTTTTTCACAAAAAATATTTTTTTCATACAAAAGAATTTTTTTTTTGTGTGAACATTAATTTCTTATGGTTTACTAAAAAAAAAAAGTTCACACCTTAAAAAAATTGTGAAGGAAAAAATGTTTTTACCGTTATTTTTATTTTCACCCCTTATATATATATATATATATATATATATATATATATATATATATATATATATATATATATAAATGTTAGATTAGATGGAGGGGATGTGTTTTCACTGTTTTTTTATCTCTTTATTTTCACAGGATCCCATTCATATATATATCTGTGGCGGATCTAGACATTGAACTTAGGATATGCACTATCTAAACCGCTTGTATTATAAAAAATTTGTTTGTCGGGTTTCTTGTGCAGGTTTTTCTTTGTTACCTTCAGATTTAGGTTAATCGCAGAGTTATTTAAGTTAAATGAGGTTTGAATTAACTGAACATGAGCATGACTGGTGAGAGTATTTGGTTCATATTTGGCTGAAAAGATAAACGGATACTAAAACTCTATCTAGGCATGTCACTTTTGAATAAGAGCAAAAATCAAAAAGCAGATCATAAAAATGAATGTTAACACCTTAATGATTCTAAAAAAATTCGTCACTAGCTCCAAACAGGACTTATATTCACATAAAAATGAAAGTATTCATACCACGTTAACAATTTCATTCGAAATAATGATGTGAAAAATTGAAAATTTACTACAATACTTGGTTCCCAACATTTTTTTCTTGGTATGCTTGTATCCATACCTAAATTATAATAAACGAATATGCAAGAACATATCGCTTGAAAGGAAAAAAAAAATTAAATATCTAATATCATTTCACTTTTAACATGGAAGGTGAAATTTAACTAGGTAATGGTAGGACCCACTATGATTCTCTTTAGAGGAAGTGAAGAAATAGAGAATTCTAGATAATAATGTAATAGGGTATTCACTATATTTTAAGTGGGTGTGCACTCTTAATAAAATATAGTAAGAAAACTTAAAATACTAAAAATTTTTGCATTGCAATTAGGAGTTAAGAGTATGCAAGTGCATACCCTTGATTGTTAGTACGTCCGCCCCTGATATATATATATATATATATATATATATATATATATATATATATATATATATATATTAATTCAAGAATAAGATGTTTCAACATACTTAACAAGTTAACATATTAATTTCAGGAGGATGAGGATAAAGCCCGCCAATCGATGATAAATGAGATGTTAGATTCTCATGTGGCATACACTACTAGAAACGACCTTTATACGCATCCCTCTAAGGAAGTTCTTGTCAATAGGGACAATGAGGTACGTACGAAAGCATACTATACTGTACTGTAATATTGTTATGATATACTCCTTTCATCCCATTTTTATTGTACAGTTTTGACTTTTGAAGTTTTACATTTTCAACTTTGATCTTTAACTATTTTGGTTTGTATTACATAATAGTTGATGAAAATTATACCCAATGAATATATGTTTAAAACCTAATCCATTTATATATTTTGCATCAAGTATTATATAACACCAATAAAAAAATTTAAGGTTAAAGTTGAAAAGAAAAGACTTAGAAAGTCAAAACAGGACGATAAAAATGGGACGGGGGAAGTACATTGTTAAATATGAATAAAACAGTCATAAAAAAAATTGAATAATGGCTGTCTTTTAAAATCATACATTCCTCTTAGTCATGTTCCCATTTAGGGATACCATGTAACACGTTGACTAAGTGAGCTGATTAATATGCCTAACTAGTATTAAAACCCGTGCAATACACGGCAACGTAAAATATGAGTTTAATCATCATCATAAGATTATATAGCAACAACTAATTCATTTATATCACTAATATCGTTATCGCATGATACTATAATCGAGCAATATTATATAGATTTAACTTCTTATGCATGTCTTTGATCCTGTATAAAAACATCAATCAAATAGAAACTTAGACATGTCGTAATTGTAATTATAATTTTTTATTTAATATATATAAAAGAAGATTGATAGAGTAATAGAATCTTTGCATAACCAATACCTTTACGGAATATTCAAACGCAAGTTGGAGTCGTCATTTAAATCACTACGGTCAATGTATCACGAGACTTTGAAAGCATTAAATACTAAAACACATTGTCTATAGCACCTTAACTAAACAACCATAACTTTACGTACAGTGGATAAAAATAAAAAAAGGTATCAACGATATGTTACTAAAAGTAGCCCTTTTTCATCAGTAAGTTGGTTCAAATAAACATCAAACAAAAGTGTTGAAGTATTCAAGTTTTAATCCTATGATGGTTTGACCAATTAAGTTGAAACCTATGGGCTTAAAATACGCTTTGACTATGATGGATATTGCATGCTCAAAAAGATAGAGACAAGTTGTAACCAGAGAAGCATATATACATATGTAAAATGAAAAAAGAAAAAGAAAAAAAAATGTTATTGCTCCAAATCGAAGGTGAAGTGTATATGTACCTCATATGTGAGGCTATTCCACCTTATTGTATCACTAAAGCGTCTTTCACGCACGCATATAACTTCGAGCAAGTTCTTACTGCAACAGAAAAATAATGAAACTGTACCTATGCAAATGTACAAATCCTATAATATTGACAAAACATAATAATAACAAATAACATAACAAATAAGCAATATAGAGAATTTAGAAATGGTCAGAGATCCTTAGTACCTTGTAAGGATCATATTGAGTGTAGCCAATATGCAGTTGTAGAAGAGCACACAAAGGTTATATATGATCAGAATCCTTATAAATCTTTTAAGAGTAAATTATTTGAATCGTCCCTGTGGTTTCACGATTTTTCTATGGGTAGTCTCTGACTTCTAAAAGCTATTTGAATAGTCCAACTTTTCAAACTATTTATTTCATTAGTCCAAAATTTAACTGCTCGTTAGTTTCTCCGTTAAAAGGACCAACCGTGTATTTTTTTTCTTCAAATTTTAAGTTTATTTAAATTTAATATTGTTTTTAATTGTATTTATTTAATTTTTTGTGAATAATATATTCAATTTAATTTAATTATTTTAATCAACCTTTTTAGTGATAATTATTTTATTTTTTACATAAATGTATTTAGTTAAGGGAAATTAATAAAAACCCTTTTTTCCACATGTATAATGAATGAGTAATGCGACTTACGACCATTGAAATGATTGAGTAAAAGACATACAACGAGCCTGAACCCGCGAACAAATAAGCCGGACGCAAGGCCCTTGGTAGGGACTTGCTACCCGGGCTCTGCGACTTGTGACCTATGCGATATCCTCGTAAAAGACATACATACAAACCCGAACATGCGACCACCATAGCTGGATGCAAGGCCCTTGGTCGGGACTTGCGAGCGTCTGGGATTTACTTGCATGCTTTTGTTTGCGGGTTCGGACTCGTTGTATGTCTTTTACTCGTTCATTTCAATGGTCGCAAGTCACATTTTGCGACTTGCACTCGGGTGGGGCAAAACCGCAATATTTTTTTGGGAGGACAAAATGAATTATACATGTAGAAAAAAGGGTTTTTTTTTTTTTAATTTCCTTTTAGTTAATTTACTTTTTTGGTAACGGTTATTTTTATTTTTGACAACTAAAATGATTAATTTAAATAGTTCTTTCTTTTGATTTTTATAAGTGTCAAAATCTACATTAACTCATTGGGCACTCTATCTATAATATAAGAGTATAAACTATTAAAAAAACTATTATATTTTTAGACTATTATATTTTTAGTGAGTTTATATAGATCGGGACATTTAAAAAAAAACTAGAATAAAGAAATATTTAAGTTGAACATTTTAATTGTAAAAAATTAAATAATTATCACTAAAAAGGTTAAAACAATATTAAATTCATATAAACTTGAAATTTGAAAAAAAAATTACACGGTTGGTCCTTTTAACGAAGAAAACTAACGACCAGTTAAATTTTGGACTAACGAAATAAATAGTTTGAAAAGTTGGACTATTCAAATAGCCTTTAGAAGTCAAGGACTACCCATGGAAAAATTGTGAAACCACAGGGACGATTCAAATAATTTACTCATCTTTTAATTTTGATAAATAACACTATATCTTTGGGAATTCAATTTTTAGAATACTTGTTTACCAAAATTAATAAGCGTATACATTTTTATTACTATTACTATATTACTATTACTAGTGTTAAACCCGTGCGATGCACAGCTAGAAAATATAATTTCATAATAGATCTCATAATGTAAAACGGTAAATGAAATGTTTTAATAATGATATTCAATTTTATGTTGTATACACTTTATATATGAGTGATGATTAGTACATTGTTATCGTTTTATTGGTACATCATCACGTATGCTTTAAAGTGTTGTATTATACGACACTATAATACATATGTGGTATACAGCTAGAAAAAGTAGTTTCCAAATCACTTCCCTTTGTATGATCATTTTTATAACATTTAAAAAAATAATTTAATAATATAATTAAGTAAGTATGAAGAGATGGAGGACAGCTAACCCCTTAAAACTTTCAAATTGTGTAACAAATAGATTTTTTTACCGATATCAATGATATTTTATAAGTTTTGACTCTTTAAAAATGAAATAAGAACAAATTTTTTTCTCCTACAATATATGAGTACATTGGGAAGGTTGAAAAAGATGTGTATATTATAAAGTGATATCTATAGCTAAAACAATTGTTTGGTAATAATAACATTTTTGTTGTTAAGGTTGCAATAATTTGTTGAGCAAGACATATGTGCATAGATTTAACAAAAATAAATTGTAGCGATTGATAAAACTATTTAGGCATTTTATTGAACAACTAATGTGCATTAAAATCAATCTATAGTGATGAGATATATATAAATACTTAAATGAGACATTATGGACGGGCGTCTATAGGTGGTAGGGTAGGGTGGGTGGTACTGCTCAGATTGCGATCAATCTTCCTAACCACGAAAAATAATAAAGAAATTATAAAATTACCCCTCTTACAAAATTAGAGGGGAAAAAATAGATAAATGAATCCATGATTTTCGACTTTAATAAAAAATATTATACTACAAATATTATCTAATGACACATTAGTTTGGATTGAATTGTTTATAATTTAATTATCTAATGACACATTAAATTTAATTAGTATAATTTAGTTTTAATTTTTAATTTTCTTATAAAGTATTACCTTATTTATCATATGAGTGTAGGAGAATCCACGTGATCAAACTTCTTTCATATAATGATGACACATAGGATTTTGGTGATGTGGCATAGGTAAATAGTTGCCAAATCATTTAAGGTCTCCTAACTTAGTTATATAGATAGATTAATCATCAATTTATTAATATTGAAAACTAATCATTGGAAGTTTTGAGTTTAAATTGGTACCCCGGATGAAATACATCGAATTTCAAGCCAATGATTTTAGTTATGGTGATAGATGAATATTTAGTGTTGATAGAAAATAAATGAGGCAGTTAACTTTGACAATTAATGCTATTATGATTTATGATATAAATGTAAAGACACATTATGTTCATGTGGAGTTAGGAAACCCCAGAAAAATCATATGCTTGACATCTCAGATTTTTGTGCACATGGCGACATCTGATTGGTGCCCCATAAGCACAATTAGACATAATGATATCCAGTTTTGTTATAATAATAAAGAGATTGGTAATTATATATCGGGTGTGTACATGTTATTGTAAAAACTTCGACTTATTATTACCATAATAACATAACATAATACTCCCTCCGTCCCAAATTATTTGTCCACTATACTATTTATGTTTGTCCCAAAATTATTGCCCACTTCTAAAAATAAATATGCATTAATAATTAAATTTCCCATATTACCCTTAACTTTAAATCTACACATACTTCAAAGAAAACAATTTAATTAATGATTGAGGGTTAAAGTTGTCATTATACCAAGGTCAAAGCCGCATTTAATGTGATTTTCTTAATATGTGTGTTTTCAACTTGGTGACAAACAATTTGGGACGGAGGGAGTAATAAAATAAGAAACGTGATTTTATATGACTAAAAAAATATAACAATCGTTTTGTTCATGCTAACATAAATGACAACTAATGATTGGTAATACTTTGCAGTTATTATATAGTGGCGATGAGAACAAAAATCATGAGATCAAATCACAAGTGACTTTATCTCGAGGAAATTGGATACCGATATGTTTGCCCAACTCTTGGTTATCTCTTTACCCTTTTTTTGATATTTTCATAAAAAACATGTATAGGGTAACAACATTTTACATAATTGAGCTTAATAATTTACATAACGCTGTAGCTTCAAATTTTCTTTGTTACCACCTTGGTAAACATGCGGGTAGAATTTTTGGAACTTAGAACTTTGTTCAACAACAACATACCATCAGTGAAATCATTGTCAATCTCAAAAGCTCGTGAATTTTTACGTGTTTGAGATTTGACACACTTAAACATTCACTTTTAGTATCTATCTATATAATCAACAAGTTCCCAAGTCCCAACACAATTTGGAATGTTTTGATGTAAGAATCCCATGATCTCCTTGTAAAACTCAAATTATCGAAGCTTTTTATGACTAGCAACTCAACACTGGCTGTCCAGATTTTCCTTTGCCCTTATTATTCACATTGTTTCTATTGGAAGTTAATGACAAAAATCAGATAAATCAGTTATTAGTAAGTTAGTTATTGTTAGTTATTGTCGGTTATTGTTAGTGAAACATTGTGTCTATTAGTTAGAAAAGGTATGTCTGTCAGGAATCGGTTTTAAAGGAAACATTGTGTTGTTTGATGAACCAACACACCCCTAGGCTTATACCGATTCATCATGTATATATATGTGTAGTATGTATAGATTTGTAAGCATCGAAAGATCAATATCACAATCAATAAAGTCTGTTTATATATATCCTTACCCCTCACATATTTGTATGTATGCCTGAGTGATCGTGTTCATAATATACGAAAGGAAACCTGTGAAAGTAAGCGTGATTTCCAACCAACAGTGGTATCAGAGCGAAAACGATTCCGAGAATCAACCGCAAGAATGAAAGAAAGAAGAAAGCATATTTGATTCAATTTGAATCAATCAAGTAAGAAAGAAAGAAGGAATTAAGAAGAATACATGTTCATTCGTCGATTGGAGAAGAGAGAAGACGAACAGAACCAGAATGACAAGCGATTAGAATCGCTGATTGAAAACCCCACAGAGGCAATCGGAGTAAGACCAGAGAAAGGAACCAGACATCGATCGATTGAAGGAGATAAAACCTTCCTTTTGATAATCATACCAACCGATTGAAAAGAAAAAACGCAGGCACTGTTTGGTACTGACTTTTCTTTTGATTTTTAATCTAATTAGATTTAGGTTTATAGAAAAGGGGAAGAAGAAGTAGGAAAGGGTTAGATTTGGGAAAGGGGGATTTTAAGTAATTACTTTTCATATTTATTTATTAGAAAATTAAAAGGATATAATCTCAAATCAATCGAAGAAAGTAAGATAAAACAAAGTTTTGTACTTTTTATCAAAAAAGGAAAAACCCTTTCATTTTAGATTAAAATACAAAATAGCAAGTAAGAAACCGAATCATTGTGGTTCACATAACAAGTAAGAAAGTAAGAAAACCGAGGAGTTGCAAAAAACTGGGCAACACCTAATCGAAGTAAGTTCAATACGAGTACGAAGTAGACAACCGTGGTCGGCAGATTGTCTGAGTAAGAAAATAAGACAGAAACCTAGTGTTGTTAGAAACCTTAGTGTTTCCAAGTAAGTAAGTAAGAAGCAACTCTAGTGTTTCAAAGTAAGAAAGTAAGAGAAAACCTAGTGTTTTCAGAAACCATAGCGTTTCAATAGTAAGAGAAACCATAGCGTTTCACAGTAAGAGAAACCTTAATGTTTCAAAGCAAGTAAGAATTTGATCATACGATCGGAAGAAAGAAAGTAAGAAGTAAGATTGATCACGTTTGGTGATCACAAGAAACCAAGTAAGCAAGAAAGAAAGCAACAAAGTATGAAGATAGGAGGAGAAACATCTACACCAATGCGCGACCAAAATGTAACACTTCAATGACTGAAACTGAATGAATCAAACTACACCACATGGGCAATTATGATGGAAACAATCCTAAAGGCATATGGTCTTTGGGAAACACTTGAAGCAACAAAAGAACAAGATGGAAGAGAAGGAGGAGATGGAAAGAAAGGAGAAGATGGAAAGAAAGGAGGAGATGGAAAAGAAGTAGATGAAAGAAAGATGCATACAACAAAAGCATTGATTCTAACAACATTGTTTGAAGATATTCTAATGCAAGTTGCACAATGCTTAAATGCGAAGGAAGTATGCGAATCAATGAAAGTACGATATATAGGAGAAGACCGAGTTCAGAAAGCACGCCTACAATCTTTAAGGAGTGAATTGGAGACTTTGAAAATGGAAAACAACGAAACCGTGAACGACTTTGCCGGAAAATTGGGAAGCTTAAGAGGCAAGTTTAAAGGTCTTGGTTCGAATCTTAAAGACAAAATACTCGTAAGAAAATTGTTGAACTCCGTTCCAAAGAAGTTTCAACCGATCGTGGCATCCATCGAGCAATATTCGGAAGTTGATAAAATGTCATTTGAAGAAGCAACATGAAGAATAATAGCTTTTGAAGAACGTCTCAGAAGTCAAGATGAACCAGACATAGATTACCAAAGCTAGCAAACTTCTTATGGCAAGTTCAAGTAATCAAAGCCGTGGTAGGGGTCGAGGAAGAAACTTCAGTATACACTACAACATGAAAGACCTATTGCGACAGAGAAATCCGTCATAAATCCGTCGCAATAGGTCTGTTGCGACAGATTTGCTACATAAATTGACTGTCGCAAAAAAGTGCGTGGCAATTGTCATTTGCTACAATAGATTGCGACGGCCAGTAATATTGCGACGGATATAAGCCGTCACAATGCTGTCAGAAATCCTAAAACCCTATTCATTGAAAAAAGTTCGAGAATTGCGACGGTTATTCTGATTGGTGAAGTTGCGACAGCTAACTTTTGCGACATATCCAGTTGTAACAAATCTGTCGCAATTTTATTTTAAAGTATTATACGAAAATAAATAAATAATACGGACTAATTAATTACTAAATTAATTAAAATGGAAACAATACCACGATCATTTGATAATAAACTCGATATACATAAGTATATATTATTTCAATCCATTATTAATTATTACAATATGTCTATAACATTGAAGATAATCTTGAAATATATACAAACTAAAATCTCATATTTAGTCTTAGCAGCATGATAATCCATTAGCAACTTGATTATACTCTGACCGATCCACCATTGACGTACAGTTACTATTCACGATCTGCAATCAATTCAATGAAAATTAACTACAGGAGAATTAACTAGTATTTCAATGGATTGCAACATAATAAAACATCAGTATATATTATAAAGTATTTAAATAGGAGAAGAAAAAAGTACAAACACATATAAGTAAGCATATTCAAATGTTTTGCAAGTTTACACCAAAATTTAAGTAGGTGGGCAGTAGCAATTTGTTGACTTTGACACATAAAACTCTAGTATAATTGTAATCTGCATATATATATATATATATATATATATATATATATATATATATATATATATATATATATATATATATATATATAATGTGCTCATATAAATATTCAAAGATGAATATTATGGTACCTGTCGAGAGAACAAGCATAACACTTTTTGAGACTTGTAGCATCTTCAAAATATACATCTTCCACCTACCACAATGTTAGATCTGATCCAGTAATAACCAAATTTTGTAGTAATTAAAAAGTTGAAATATGAACAAACACAGTAGAGAATATTTAGTATAATAACAATAAACTTAAACATTTGATAAATTAGTTAGTCTTGAGTACTAAACACACTTACCTTGCTGTCTTTAAGTAAACATCCATCATTTTTATTCATACAAGAGACAAAAAGAAACCCACAAAAATATTAGAGGCTGTAACTTGTACCTTTTTTAGTTGAATCAAACCACAGATCATCAGTTAGCACCATGGCCGTCTCGTTGTTGTAATTGCGGTTAAATATTGGGAGAATTTTAGGCCAACAGAGAGAGAGATGGCTAAACTAAAAGTGTCTGAGATAGAGTGTGTGAAAGAGGCAAGGATGGGGGAATTGAAAAAGGCAAGGTCATGAAATTTTTGAAAAGATTTCAAGAATAGGTGGGGGAATGTGATGAAAATTCTAGAGGGAAAAATCAGGGGAAATTTTGTAAAGATCAATTATAATACTCCGATATAATAATGGCTACTAATTTGAGTGAGTTCCTATAATACGATAATAATTATTTTTATTTGATGAAAGACAAAGAACTTGTTCATCAACGATAACCACAACTCCACAAGTCCACAACACGATAAATTTATTTTCTATTTATAAAATCAATGTCCAAGTTAGGAATACTCCCTCCGTCCCATGTAGCAATTCTAGATATTTTATGACGGATTTGCTACACCCTATTTTGTTTTAATTTTTAAAAAACAATTTTAAACAAAAACTGCAAATGTATGTTTATATAAATTACTATATAGTTCAAAAAGTACGTAAAAAGTATATAAAATGAATGAATATATATCTCTTTTTACAAGTAAGCGTGTATATTAACCTGACATATAGGAAGTAATATCTATCTGTCACTCCGTAGTTTAGACATACATACCAACAAATGTATCAACCATCTATAGATATTGTGTGTTTGATATGTTACACTTATATAAAGACATACTTGATTCTCATATGTATTTAATTGTGCTTGAATAATCAAGAAAACGCAAAATGGAAAATAGTTATGTAGCAAATCCGTAGCAATTCTAGATAATTTGTGACATATTTGCTACAACCTATTTTGTTTTAATTATTAAAAAATAGTTGTAAATAAAAAATGCAAATGTATGTTTATACATATTCATATATGGTTTAAAAAGTACGTAAAAATAAAAAAAGTGAAAGAATTTTTATATATATGTATATACTTATGTGTGTATTATAACTTCGACATGAAAGAAGTATATATATTTATTAGTTGCTTTAGATATACATACCAACAAACATATTAATCGTGTTCAAATATTGTGTCTTTGATATATTACACTTATATAAAGACATAGTTAATGCTCCTATGCATCTAATTGTGCTTGTATAATCACGAAAATGCAAAACGGGATAAATGTATGTAGCAAATCCGTAGCAATTCTAGATATTTTGTGACGGAATTGCTACAGACTATTTTGTTTTAATTTTTAAAAATAGTTTTAAATAAAAAAACGCAAATGTATGTTTATACATATTCATATACGGTTCAAAAAGTAAGTAAGAAAATAAGAAAGTGAACACATATATATATATATATATATATATATATATATATATATATATATATATATATATATCTTTATATAAGTATGTGTGTATATTAACTTCGATATATAATAAATATCTATTTATCTATTAGTAGTTTAGGCATACACACCAACATACATAAATACGTACAAATATTGTGCCTATGATATGTTATACTTATATAAAAACATAGATGATGCTTCTATGTATCTAATTGTGCTTGTGTAATCAAGTAAACGTTAAACGGGAAAAAGTTTCGTAGCAAATCCGTAGCAATTTTAAATATTTTGTGACGGAATTGCTATAACTTATATATTTTTTTAATTTAATTATCAAAGATTAAACTTTGCGACCAATTTGCCGCGGCTTTCCAATATTATAATTTATTATATTCTTATTTTAGTTCAACTTTGCGACCGATCTGCTACGAGTATTATCATAGTAGATTTTATATTTTTTAAGTTAATATTTTATTTTGCTCGTCGTTGCAAATTTGACACTAATCCGTCGCAAAAATTAGTCAAAGCTTTTAAAATTTAGTCAACTATTTGAATTATGAAATGTTGTCACAACTTTGACACTAATCCGTAGCAAAATTTGGTCAAACATTTGACTTTTGATACGCCGTCGCAAATCTGTCACTAATCTGTGTCAAAAGATAGTCAAACTTTTGACTTTTTTTCTTTCATTATATCGTCACAAAGCTGTGGCAAATACGTCGCAAATGCAATAAATTTGCTACGGTTTTGTTTTCGTCGCAAAATTCGGTCGCTGTTGCCTGTTTCCGTAGTAGTGATAAAAGAAAGAGGACGTGGAAAAGGTACAAGTCAAGGAGAACAATACAAGAACAGAATGAGATGCTATGAATGTGGTGAATTCGGTCACTTTGCATACGAATGCACCAAATGGAAGGAGAAAGACAAGGAGCAAGAAGCACATCTCATTTGTCAAAGCGACGAAGAACCTACACTCCTGTAAAGACACGTCAAGGAATAAGAGAAGTGCTGATTTTGTCATTATGGGGGAATATTGGAAGTTAATGACAAAAATCAGATAAATAAGTTATTAGTAAGTTAGTTATTGTCAGTTATTGTTAGTTATTGTCGGTTATTGTTAGTGAAACATTGTGTCTATTAGTTAGAAAAGGTATGTCTGTCAGGAATCAGTTTTAAAGGAAACATTGTGTTGTTTGATGAACCAACACACCCCTAGGCTTTTACCGATTCATCATGTATATATATGTGTAGTATGTATAGATTTGTAAGCATCGAAAGATCAATATCACAATCAATAAAGTCTGTTTATATATATCCTTATCCCTCACATATTTGTATGTATGTCTGAGTGATCGTGTTCATAATATACGAAAGGAAACCTGTGAAAGTAAGTGTGATTTCCAACCAACAGTTTCCGATCTCTTTTACTTCCAATCAAATTTTATATCATGAAGATAACATCAAATAGAGAATTGTGAGTAAAGATGGTTTTTCTACAACTTCTTTTGATGGGTAATATATAAAATCATCAGTAATAACGAATCACCAATATCAGTGAGTATGTTCACAGATATTTTGTGTAGTGTGTAAACACAATATAACATAATATTACAGGTTGGTTTCCTGGATTTGTGTTCTCAAATGTCTGGTTAATTAATGAATTTTTATGACCACAGGGATGAAGATGTTCCCAAGTCAAACCAGGCCGAGCTGAGAGTTCTTTCAAACTTAGTTGCTACTGGTGCACTTCATTCTACAGGAGTGGCGGATGAGAGTTTTTGGGAACATATTGGGTTGACTGTCAACATTCTTACCAGGAAAAAGTCAGATTACAATGACTTGCTGATTAAGGTATATTACTTGAGTCTTCTGTGATTTATAAGGAAAGATTTCCTTATAAACTGAAATGAGTCCAACCCTGCTTTATGACGTAGCCACTGCAAAATCTACTTTTAAAACGCACGCAATTAATATTGTAAATTGTTGGGTTCGGTAACGTGTTAAGATGTGTTCCAACTTGAACGGGTCAAAGCATGCCGGATCGGGTTCGGTTGATCAAAATCACTTTTTTGATTTTCTAATTTTATAATAATTAAAGCATTATTCATGATCAAAAACTAATTTTATTAAAGTAATTTATTTGGATCTTCTAATAAAACTATTTACGAGGTTGGATGTATTAAAAGTAGGGGTGTAAACGAGTCGTGGGTAGATCAGCTGAAATTCCAACCCAAATAGACCCAGTCATGGGTAAATCAGCTGATATTAATTGATACTTGTTTTTTCCCCATCAGAACTGTAATAGGATTACAGAAAGCTTCCAGTGTTCAAGAAAACACTTTGTCTGAACTGAAAGATTAATAATTTTATGGTTTTCTCAGTATTTCTATTTCTTTCTTTATCGTATTCATTTTCATGTCACCTACTAGTTCCTAATTAGATGGTGCTTGTCATTGATCTCTCTCTTTTACAGAGTTTCACAGATATAAAGAAGTCACTAGGTAACAATGGAGGTACGTTTGGAGATTCATTTATCAGGCATTGGGTTGCCATAGTGGAGCTCTACAAAGAGGTTAGACTATCAACCAAAGATTATAGTGTAACGAATGCATAACTTTTCTTAGCTATTACGGTATATATGTATATCTTAAACTTAGAAATTTGTAGGTTACTGGTTGCGCCGAAGATGCGTCGGGGAGACTTGTATATGAATCTGTTTCCTGTGTTAGAATCATTATATCTGGAGTAGCACAAGGTCTGAAAACTTCCCTGGCGACCGAACATGCTGATGTGGCGATAAACGGTCTTCATGAGATATTGGAGCATGCTAAATCGTCAGGTGTCGTAGATGCTTTGCTTTCTTGCTTAGTGACTTGTGGCACAAGTCTCATGTCTGGCTCGCCAAATTTGTTACGTGCTGCTTGTGAAGCATGTGAGGCTATTTGGTCACTAATAGATGCTTTTGAAATTCAGTCTACAAAAGAAAATACACCTGTATTTCCATTAACCTCAATGTATTCACACTCTTTGGATCGGATTAACATCAAAGGAGAAGAATGTGGACCATTAATCGGTAAAGATTATGAAAAAATAGTGAAAGCAATGACACAAGCATTCCTCAGGTCCGAGGCTGTACGGGTTTCCATTTTCTATTGTCTTCGCCAGCGCTTGGAAGCCTCATGGTCTTCTGTAATTCAGGTAATACTTATGGCTTTCTATGTAACTTAATCCTAAGAATTAGATAATGGCTCAATATGGTATGTGTCAAGATGGGTCGGGTTAACCTAAAACGCTTCTTTTTTCTCTTTTTCTAATAAGAATATATTTAATTTAATGGGTCAAATATGATTAATAATATTATATTATATTATTTCAAATGTATGTAATAGTACACTTTCTTGAACAATACGGAGTATGATTTAGGAGGTTGTTGCATTTGTAATGCACTTTGGGCAACTTCGAACCTGTTTGATTCCAACCGACCCATAAATAAGTAACTGGATCAAATTCGTCAATTTAGTGGTAATTAAGTAGTTAATCATCCATTACCTGAGGAGTGGTATAATTCCTTGTTTCAGATCATCTTAAGGTGTTGCCTACATAATGATTTGGTTGCTAGTGTTTTATGTGGTCTTTCTAGTTCCTCAGTGGTTGGTGGAGGTGGTGATAATACAATCATTTCAGAGGTTTTTTCAATAATATCTCTTTGTGTTTCATTCGATAGAGATCCACAGCCAGGAGACACAAACAACCTGAAAAGTAAAGTATCCGATCCAAGTGCCTTGATTCTCCATTCCTGCCTTTTTGTAGCTTCTGTTGCACAATCCATAGATTCACGTGGAGTTACTGCAGTTATTATGCTTACATCGTCACCTGAAACACAGCAGTCGCGGCTCTCTGACCTGGCCTACCATTACTCTTCGTGTGATGGAATACAGGATATTCAACCCCATTCTTTGTCCGCCATGCTGGCACTTGCATACATGTGCTCCCTCGAAAATAATGAGCCTAATGCAACATCAGTTCGTGAAATAGCCATTCCTTTGATCCCATCGAGTGCCACACTTTGTGATTATCTCAGGATGTCAACAACAGAGGCTCAAGGAGATAAAATCGTGCTCTCATGCTGGCACGGGTTCAGAGATGGGTGCGTGGTTTTGTTGGATATCAGATTA
The DNA here is from genome assembly GCA_949592205.1 of Helichrysum umbraculigerum. Classification (NCBI taxonomy): domain Eukaryota; kingdom Viridiplantae; phylum Streptophyta; class Magnoliopsida; order Asterales; family Asteraceae; genus Helichrysum; species Helichrysum umbraculigerum. The sequence goes on along the minus strand of CATIUR010000004.1, from coordinate 139,661,895 downwards.
ATTTGGGGAGGGCCTTTAGCTATTCAGGATTTGGTTGGGAGTGATATTCCCCAAAGTCTTATTGATTTGTTAGGAAACAAGCATTCAGATGAAATTAGACTCTCACCTGAAGGGGTTCGGTGGGCTGTTTACTCGTTGTACCAGTGTCGTCAAGGTGGCAGTTCAATCTTTCGCCAGTTGTGGCTTACAAGGGAACATGTGAAAGTTGTGTGTGATTTAATATCTGATGTACATCTTAAGCTTATACGGTGTTGGGGTGGACCTGGTGGAGGGAAGAATGGAGTTAGAGATACAATTAAAGCTGTAGTCCTTCACTTTGGTTTCCTATTTGTACTGAAAGACATTGAGCCTCATGATAGGGAAAATATCAATGTAGAAATCGAAACAAGCATGGAGGAGTATATTCGAATTCTGTTGGAGGTATATATGTATAATATGTATAATGTATAATTCCATACATGTTGTCTCTTCAGTTTTATCATACTTGTTTGAAAAGAATTTGGTCTGGTTTACACTTTACATCTTCAAAAATGCCAACATGCTAAGAAAAATTGCAGGTGTTGGTGCAAGTTTTACATGCTCAGTTTCACAAATTTTGCAAAAAATTAATGCTTCGGTATCTCTAGGTAGGACTTCCTGGGCAAATAATCAAGTGTTTGGAACATTTGGAGTTAAAGGATACTGCAACAACTCTTGCCTATCTATATCATATGGTAAATCATCGATCACTGGTTGTTGAACTTGTTGGGAAAGGTCTCTTAAATCCAAATTTAACGAAAAGGTTACTTGATGATTCATCACCAACTCAAGTCAAGTTGAAAACTCTCTGTATAATTTCAGGAGTAGCTGCAATGGACAAGGTTAGTACTTGTTATTAGAAATTATATAATAAAAGAAAACGTAGAATAAAACAAATTAATGCCCTAGAAATTGACTTCCAGCCATCGATTTTGACTTGCTAAATATATACCATTTCATACCAAGTGTTGTTTTCTCTATATGGTAATTATAACCTTTCGGTAGTAACCTTAATTAGTAAATCCTAGAATCTGAATCACTTGCTTGAAGGTCTTTTTCAAGTTGATTTTTCTTAAAGATATTGCAATTCCTAGTTGTCTAGTAGAACTTGAAATAGGCATAGCAATATCATCAACATCATCATTTTGTGTTAATAAACAAACATTTGGATTTAGGAGTATTATGAGCAAATAAATGGAGCTGATATTTTACCACAGTTGAAAGCATTCCTCACACATGAAGATCCAAGTGTGCGTGGCGGGACGTGCTGGGCTATAGGAGAAATGTGCCGGCATAGCTCCTACTTTTATAGCTTATTGGTAAGTATTAACCATTATATGATTACAAAAGATGTATACATTACCAGACAATTCTGGAATTTGTAAACATCGTTGATTAGTTGTGTGTTTTTATCTGTTTTCTGATTACTTCATGCTATATTTGTACTATAGGCACAACACAACATCATTAGTTTGTTGGTTGATCTGTTATCTGATAATGACAAGTACCCCCAGGGGCTTGCTGTGTCTGCTGTAAGATTCCTTTGTTTTAAACTAGTTATTCTGCAAAAATATACTCCATTTATATATGCTAGATGAGCCCTTCCTTGACATTATTTATTTACAGATTTGTAATGCATTGAGCCATAGTGACTTGTTTTATGAAGACCTGAGGAGATGTATACCCCAACTTGCAAAAATGCTACTTTCTTCAGAGACGACTAACCAAACTAAGGGAAATGTTGCTGGTTGTCTTAAGAATCTTTCTGTTTACTCGGATAAACTTAGTCAAGATATGATCTCTAAAGGAGCAATGGAGGTACGTGGTACTATATACGGAGCGTCATCTTGCCTTTCATCTGATACATAAACTTGAGCTAGTACCTCTTTTTAAATTGAATATTCACTCTAATCTAAAATGTATATCTAATTACATATATGGTTCTTGTAGGCCTTGTTAAAGGTGGTGGCAGATTACTCAGTCGTTGTACTCGACCCAAGTAGGATGGATGCTATTAATGAGTCACTGCTATCTAGAGCTGTCGCGGCATTAGCTACAATGGTAGTTCATCGATCACTGGTTGTTGAACTTGTTGAGAAAGGTTTCTTCAATCCAAATTTAATGAAAAGGTTACTTGATGATTCATCACCAACTGATATCAAGTTGTTAGCTCTGAAAATAGTTTCAAAAGTGGCTGAATTGTACAAGGTCAGTACTTGTTATTTAATAGTCCCAATCTTTTTTTAGAGGTAGCCTCTATGGTGTCAGAACCGGTCATATGTACACATCGAAACAGGCTAGGCCGTTTTGACCCGAAAACAGTTTGTCTCCAACTAATGCGCTAGTAATTTGTACAAACACAACATGATTACAAATGATATAATACGAGAAAAATTTTAATAAATCAATTTACTTCCATATATAATGGACGCCATGTGACTTTCAAGTTTTCTAGCAAACAGTATTTATTTCTTAATCAAATCTAAGCTCGAGCTGGTTTATTAAACGAGCTCCAAACTATGTTCAAGCTCGGACTCGAGCTCGTTTAGGCTTGGCTCTAATTAGCTTTTAACGAGTCAAGCTCGAGTAGCTCGCGAGCAGTCTCGACTCATTTACACCCCTAATTTTGACTTCCCAAAATGCTCAATACCATTTCGATCCAAGTCTCGTTTTCTCTATATGTATGGCGATTATAACCTTTCAGTAGTAACCTTAATTAATAATTCCTAGGAATTGAATCACTGCTTCAAATGCCTTTTCAAGTTGATTTTTTTTAAATGAGATTTCATATATTGCAATTAATAATCGTCTAGTAGTGTATGTATTATATGTTGGAGGAAATGCTGTGTAACGGGTAAGGATTTCAATGACCGGATATCCCTTTGAATCGTGTTATCACTTTCCGAAAACAACAATTCGACCCTATATGCCTTGGGTTACACGAATTTTGTTTTGGGATAAGACAAAGAGTGTTCTTGATTGAGGCAACAATACAAGAACCAGGTTGCTAGAGAGTATTTATGTGTTGTTCTATATTTCTCATGTGAATGTAGTTCTATTATACAGAACACCCAAACATAATGGGAATTATTGGGAGTAATGGTCCAATAATGTCATCCATTAATCTCTTGCAGTTTCTAAGACCCTTGAGTTCATGGCTCATTAAAACAATAATGACCATAAAGTCTCATTAGTTACACACACATTAACAGTCACAATCCACGGGTTAAAACTGCCCAACATGTGTCATGGGTCTAAACTGCCCATAAGTCAAAACTGCTATTGCTCAAAACTGACTATGGGTCAAAACTGCCATGGGCCAAAACTGCCCATTGTTTTTCCTTGTTTCGCAATTGTTTTGGGTTAGGGACGTTATTAACTTGATGGGCATACACTCCGTACCTCCTAACCCATTTCCAAGTCTAATAACCATATCCCATAATTACATTAAATTACTAACAATCCTCCCCAATTTAGTGTAATTCCTTTACATGAGATAATCAAACAAAACAAAACTAATGCATAAATGAAAATGTCTTGAAGATTGAATTTCCATCTTAGTACATTACACATTTCAAATATTCGAGAATCAGGGTGTTCTAAGAATTGAACCCTTCAACCCATTTGAATACCTGAAGATAATATACACACAAGTTTTCAAATACTCTAAAGCGATCTTGACACTATACAAGCCATGAATGTTACAAAGCTAAAAGTCCAAAGCTTCTTGAAGCGGCAAAATTTCACATTCACATAGGTAGTTCCTTTACTTCGTGCACCTGCTTTTGCACTTTTTCAAAGGAGCTATTAAGAAATAGACTTCAACCTAACCTCAGCAGGTCCGAGTACATAACCTTGGGATGACATGTATATAACAATGTGCTCCAATTTCTAAGTGTAAGCTTTCCACATTGAATTCAGCTCCTAATTCCTATTAGGAGGGAATTGGGTGTCTTACCATTAGAAATTATGTGGACTTTAAACCCATCCCTAATGCAGACTTATTAACCAAGTCTCTAGCTAATCCCTTCGTCAAGTGATCAGCTAAATTCTGTTGTGACCTCACAAACTCTACAGAAATCACCCCATGTATGATAAGTTCACGAATCATGCTATGTCTAACACCTAAGTGTCTAGACTTCCCATTGTACATTTGGCTATAAGTCTTTGCCAATGTAGCAGCACTATCACAATGGATAGAAATGGGTGCTATAGGTTTAGGCCACAATGGAATCTCATAAATTAAGTTTCTTAGCCATTCCGCTTCTTTACAGGCAGCAGCTAATGCAACAAATTCAGATTCCATTGTTGAGTTGGTAATACAAGTTTGCTTCTTGGAAGCCCATGAAATGGCACCTCCCCCAAGCAAGAACACCCAACCACTTGTTGAAGAATGATCTACAGCATTGGTTATCCAACTTGCATCCGAGTAACCTTCTAAAAACGAAGGATATCCAACATAAGATAAACTATAATCCATAGTTTTCTTCAAATACTTAAGTACCCGCCTAATTTCTTGTCAATGATGAGCACTAGGATTACTAGTAAACCTACTAAGTTTTCCCACAGCAAATGCAATATCCGGCCTTGTACTTGTCATGGCATACATCAAGCAACCAATTACCTTTGAATACTCAAGTTGTGATACATCATCACCTTTATTAGGTAAAAGCTTCATGCTTGGATCCATTGGAGTACTCACAGGAGTACAATCAAAACAATTGAATTTCTTTAGTACCTTCTCAATGTAATGAGCTTGAGAAATAGAAATTCCATTGTTTTCACGTTTAATCCTAATGCCAAGGATAACGTCAGCCTCCCCCATATCTTTCATGGAGAACTTTGATGACAAAAATTCATTTGTTAAGTCAACTTGATCTTGAGAAGTACCAAAGATCAACATGTCATCAACATATAGACAAATAATGATTCCTTTACCAGATTCATCAAATTTTTTATATACACATTTGTCCGATTGGTTTAAATTATAACCACTTGACAAAACCACTTCATCAAACTTTTGATGCCATTGCTTAGGTGCTTGTTTCAATCCATATAAGGATTTAACAAGTTTACACACCTTGCTTTCATTGCCCAGCATGATGAAGCCTTCCGGTTGTCTCATATAGACCTCCTCATCCAAATCACCATTCAAGAATGCAGTTTTCACATCCATTTGATGAATCACAAGATTGTGAATCGCAGCTAAGGCAATCAACAATTTAATAGTGGAGATACGAGCAACCGGAGCATAAGTGTCAAAATAGTCAATTCCTGATTTTTGTCTAAAATCTTGAATGACTAATCTTGCCTTGAACTTTTCAATAGTTTCATCTACCTTCATCTTCTTTTTGAAGATCCATTTCCAACCCAAAGGTTTGCAACCAGGTGGTAGATCAGACAACACACAAGTGTTGTTGCTCACGATGGAATCCATCTCATCATTGATTGCTTCCTTCCAAAAAGCGACATCATGAGACTTCATTGCTTTATCAAATGTTTTGGGATCATCCTCAATATTAAAGCAATATGAATATTGGGTAGAAACCTCATCCTTTGAACCTTCAATTAAGTATAATTGAAAATCAGGCCCAAATGACTTAGGTTTCCTTTCTCTTTTGCTTTTCCTAAGTTCAAGTGACTTATCTTGAGTCACATCCGAACTTACCTCCTTATTGGTTCCACTAGAGCTAGGGACTATATCCTTTGGTCGAGATATAGATGAGAAGAGACTCTCATCAAAGATTGCATCCCTTGATTCAACCACGGTGTTAACCGAAACAGAATCATTAGGTTCAATAACATAGAACCGATAGGCCTTGGAATGCTCGGCATATCCAATAAATATGCAATCAATACCTCTTTCACCCAAACTTTTCTTCTTAGGATCAGGGAGTCTTATAACAGCCCTACAACCCCATACCCGAAGATAGTTCAAGTTTGGTTTCCGTTTATACCAAAGTTCATAAGGAGTAATCTTATTCCTTTTATTAGGAACTCTATTAAGAAAATAACAAGCCGTTAGCATAGCTTCCCTCCAAAATCCATCACTAAGGCCCGAATAGGATAACATGGAATTAACCATTTCCTTAAGGACCCTATTTTTCCTCTCCGATATACCATTTTGTTGAGGAGTATATGGAGCGGTAGTCTCATGAATTATACCCACGAATTGAAAATAAGTTGGGTCAATATATTCACCTCCCCTATCTGTTCTTAGCCTTTTAATTGATGAATTAAGTTGTAGTTCAACTTCAGTTTTATATGTTTTAAACTTATCCAAAGTTTCATCTTTGAAATGTAACAAGTAAACATAACAAAACCTAGAAGCATCATCAATGAATGTAACAAAGTATTTTTTATTACCCAATGATGGAATCCCATGCAAATCACATAAATCACTATGTACTAATTCCAAAATTTCAGGATTTCTAGTTACAAGTTGAAAAGGTTGCTTAGTGATTTTAGTCAACATACATGTTTTACATTTTTCATGGTTCATGTCAAAAGCCGTTATTAATCCATCTTTAGACATATCTTGCATTCTTTTAAAATGCACATGTCCTAATCTAGCATGCCAAAGAGTTGAAATATTTGTGCTAGAACAAGTTATAAAGGCTGAATCAACATTCATATGATTAATATTAAGTCTAAACATTCGGTTACAAAGATAACCAAAACCAACAAACATACCATGTTTTGATAAAACAAACTTATCAGACTCAATGACTTGTTTGTACCCACAATTATTCAACACACTACTAGACACTAGGTTTTTAAGAATTTGTGGTACATGTAAAACATCGAACAAAGAAACGGTTTTTCCTGAACTAAATTGCAAATCCACACTTCCACGTCCATGAACAGGGGCTGTTGACTCATTTCCCATATGAAGAATTGATCCATCATCCAATGACTCATAAGTCTTGAACCAACATCTATCCTTGCATACATGGGTAGTAGCACCCGAGTCAACCCACCACGCAATATCATCATCCTGCACAAAATAAGCCTTAGAAATATATGATACATAATAATTTTGAACCAAATTATTATTCATAATCTGACCTTTCGAGTTTTGGTCCTTAGACCCATTGCCCGAACCGCTTGTGCTAGCTCCATTGGTGTTTTTATGACCAATATTTCCAGCCCTACAATCCCGTTTCAAGTGTCCAGAATTACCACACTTCCAACAAGTCAATTTAGACTTTTTATTGGGATTAGACTTGTTGTTGTCATGATATTTGCGTTTTCTCTTTTTGTCATTGTTGCCGGTGGATTTATGATGTTCCACCATGTTAACCGAAGAGGTTTCAACAGCATTTTTGCCCTTTGACTTGTCAATTTCCTGCGCCCTAAGAGATTCATCAATACACAAATGACTGCCCAACTCAACAATAGTTAACTCTTCCTTCGTATGTTTCAAAGGTATGTTTGAAATCTTTCCAAGAAGGAGGGAGTTTGTCAATGACACAAGAAACCGAAATGGATTCATCCATGTTCATCTTGTGTTGTGTGAATTGCCTAAGTATACGAAGAAGTTCATTGTATTGTTCCATGACCGGTCTAGAATCGACCATCTTGTAATTATTAAAATTACTCACAAGGAACTTTTTACTTGAAGCATCTTCAGCCATATACTTTGATTCCAAAGAATCCCATAGTTCTTTTGCAGATTCATGGTTTTGATAAATGTCAAAGAGAGGGCCATACCATTGAGGATTAAACCTCGAGCGATGTAGTCATCGTTCTCCCACTTGCCCCTTAGCCGAATCTGTTCCACAGTAGCATCATCACCACCATCTTCAGGGATTGGTGTACTAAGAAGATACACCACGTTCATACTTGAGAGGAATAAATGCATCTTCTTCTGCCACCGACGAAAATCCACCCCTTCAAACTTATCAAGTTTGGAAAAGTTAGCCGTCATATGCTTCAAAGTAGCCGCCATTGAAATCACCTGAAATTATTGTTTTCGATTGTTGGAGGAAATGCCGTGTAACGGGTAAGGATTTCAATGACCGGATATCTCTTTGAATCGTGTTATCACTTTTCGAAAACAACAATTCGACCCTATATGCCTTGGGTTACACGAATTTTGTTTTGGGATAAGACAAAGAGTGTTCTTGATTGAGGCAACAATGCAAGAACCAGGTTGCTAGAGAGTGTTTATGTGTTGTTCTATATTTCTCATGTGAATGTAGTTCTATTATACAGAACACCCAAACATAATGGTAATTATTGGGAGTAATGGTCCAATAATGTCATCCATTAATCTCTTGCAGTTTCTAAGACCCTTGAGTTCATGGCTCATTAAAACAATAATGACCATAAAGTCTCATTAGTTACACACACATTAACAGTCACAATCCACGGGTCAAAACTGCCCAACATGTGTCATGGGTCAAAACTGCCCATAAGTCAAAACTGTCATTGCTCAAAACTGCCTATGGGTCAAAACTGCCCATATTCAAAATTGCCATTGGCCAAAACTGCCCATGCCATGGGTCAAAACTGCCCATTGTTTTTCCTTGTTTTGCAATTGTTTTGGGTTAGGGTCGTTATTAACTTGATGGGTGTACACTCCGTACCTCCTAACCCATTTCCAAGTCTAATAAACATATCCCTCAATTACTCTAAATTACTAACATTATATAGAAGTTGAAACTGGCATAGCCTTGTTAAAAGTTTATATAATGTCATCATCATTTTGTGTTAATAAACAAACATTTGGATTCAGGAGTTTTATGAGCAAATAAATGGAGCAGATATTTTACCACAGTTGAAAGCATTCCTCACACATGAATATCCAAAGGTGCGAGCCGGGACGTGTGATGTTATAGGACAAATGTGCCGGCATAGCTCCTACTTTTATAGCTTACTGGTAAGTGTTAACCATTATATGCTTACAAAAGCTATATATGTATTACCAGATGATTCTGGAATTTGTAAACATCGTTGATTAGTTGTGTGTTTTTATCTGTTTTCTGATTACTTCATGCTATATTTGTACTATAGGCACAACACAACATCATTAGTTTGTTGGTTGATCTGTTATTTGATAATGACAAGTACCACCAGGGGCTTGCTGTGTCTGCTGTAAGATTCTTTGTTTTAAACTAATTATTCTGCAAAAATATACTCCATTTATATATGCTAGATGAGCCCTTCCTTGACATTATTTATTTATAGATTTGTAATGCATTGAGCCATAGTGACTTGTTTTATGAAGACCTGAGGAGATGTATACCCCAACTTGCAAAACTGCTACTTTCTTCAGAGACGACTAACCTAACAAAGAGTAGTGCTGCTACTTGTCTTAACAATCTTTCTTCTCACTCGGATAAACTTAGTCAAGATATGATCTCTAAAGGAGCAATGGAGGTACGTGGTACTATATACGGAGCATCATCCTGCCTTACATCTGATACATAAACTTTAGCTAGTACCTCTTTTTAAATTTAAACTTCACTCTAATCTAAAATGTATATCTAAATACATATATGGTTCTTGTAGGCCTTGTTAAAGGTGGTGGCAGATTACTCAGTCGTTGTACTCGACCCAAGTAGGATGGATGCTATTAATGAGTCACTGCTATCTAGAGCTGTCGCGGCATTAGCTACAATGGTAGTTCATCGATCACTGGTTGTTGAACTTGTTGAGAAAGGTCTCTTCAATCCAAATTTAATGAAAAGGTTACTTGATGATTCATCATCAACTGATATCAAGTTGTTAGCTCTGAAAATAGTTTCAAAAGTGGCTGAATTGTACAAGGTCAGTAATTGTTATTTGATAGTCCCAATCTTTTTTTAGAGGTAGCCTCTATGGTGTCAGAACCGGTCATATGTACACATCGAAACAGGCTAGGCCGTTTTGATCCGAAAACAGTTTGTCTCCAACTAATGCGCTAGTAATTTGTACAAACACAACATGATTACAAATGATATAATACGAGAAAAATTTTAATAAATCAATTTACTTCCATATATACTGGACGCCATGTGACTTTCAAGTTTTCTAGCAAACAATATTTATTTCTTAATCAAATCTAAGCTCGAGCTGGTTTATTAAACGAGCTCCAAACTATGTTCAAGCTCGGACTCGAGCTCGTTTAGGCTCGGCTCTAATCGACCTTTTAACGAGTCAAGCTCGAGTAGCTCGCGAGCAGTCTCGACTCATTTACACCCCTAATTTCAACTTCCCAAAATGCTCAATACCATTTCGATCCAAGTCTCGTTTTCTCTATATGTATGGCGATTATAACCTTTCAGTAGTAACCTTAATTAATAATTCCTAGGAATTGAATCACTGCTTCAAAGGCCTTTTCAAGTTGATTTTTTTAAAATGAGATTTCATATATTGCAATTACTAATCGTCTAGTAGTGTATGTATTATATAGAAGTTGAAACTGGCATAGCCTTGTTAAAAGTTATTTATAATGTCATCATCATTTTGTGTTAATAAACAAACATTTGGATTTAGGAGTATTATGAGCAAATAAATGGAGCAGATATTTTACCACAGTTGAAAGCATTCCTCACACATGAAGATCCAAGTGTGCGTGGCGGGACGTGCTGGGCTATAGGAGAAATGTGCCGGCATAGCTCCTTTTATAGCTTATTGGTAAGTATTAACCATTATATGATTACAAAAGATGTATACATTACCAGACGATTCTGGAATTTGTAAACATCGTTGATTAGTTGTGTGTTTTTATCTGTTTTCTGATTACTTCATGCTATATTTGTACTATAGGCACAACACAACATCATTAGTTTGTTGGTTGATCTGTTATTTGATGATGACAAGTACCCCCAGGGGCTTGCTGTGTATGCTGTAAGATTCCTTTGTTTTAAACTAGTTATTATGCAAAAATATAATCCATTTATATATGCTAGATGAGCGCTTCCTTGACATAATTTTTTTACAGATTTTTTATGCATTGGTCCATAGTGACTTGTTTTATGAAGACCTGAGGAGATGTATACCCCAACTTGCAAAACTGCTACTTTCTTCAGAGACGACTAACCAAACTAAGGGAAATGTTGCTGGTTGTCTTAAGAATCTTTCTGTTTACTCGGATAAACTTAGTCAAGATATGATCTCTAAAGGAGCAATGGAGGTACATAGTACCTATATATATCATCTTTCATTGATATACATCTGATAAATAGACTTCAAGTAGTACCCCCACTTTTGACATTGAAACTTTGTATATCTAATTTGACAAGTAAATCTACTTACATGGCTCTTGCAGGCTTTGTTAAAGGTAGTAGCAAATTGCTCAGTTGTTGCACTCGACCCAAGCAGGATTGATGCTATTAACGAGACACCGCTATATAAAGCTCTTAGTGCATTAGCTAATATGTGTAATCATCGACCTTGTAGACGCTTCATCCATTCATCAAACGTATACCCAACCATTGGACAACTACGTAAGTCACCAAATGAAGACATTTCCAGAAACGCAACTCTCATTTTCAGCAGAGCCTCGAAAACTTAAAACTTCTCAAGTGATGTACAACTCCCTTTTAATTTATTTAAATTGTAAAACATGTCCTCAGTCCTCTTATTTTATCATTCTATGAGAACTTTAAAAGATTAAATTCAATTTGGGAAACCTGTAATACAGAGTAAGTTAAATATTGAATATCAATAAGAAAAGAAGAAGAAAATGATGAGTTGTCACGTGGTAAGGTAAGAGTAGAGTAGTGTTGAGAAGCAAAATATTCATTCACGAGACAATCTTCCAGGTCACTGCCTTCCATAATACATTTGTTTTGATATCCCTTCACATATATGATCTATAAAAAAAAATACTGTATATATATTTCCATTAACTAATTTTAAACCATCCACTCGCCTATAGATCAATGTCTTTCAATATACTTGTTTCTTGCTGACAAGTGATCACTGATCAGTCAAGGTCTTTTACAAATTATTTGTGAAATCCAGGTTTGTTCTTTGCTATAGTTATACACTTCTGTAAAAGATCATTCATGTTCGTTATATAAAAAAAAATAAAAAAATTGTGTGGTTTATTTAGATGTCGTTTAAAATTATCATTGGAGTAAGAAAGACCAAAAATATGTTAATACCGCAGCTTTAGGGGAGACCTTATTTGTTAGTTTGTCATTTGTCGAGCCACTTTTTGACATGAATTTCTGGTATTATTTTTGTACTCCAAAAAACTGCTAACATGTTGTAATCTCGTGAAGGATTGATTAATTGAGAATCGCATATATGCCACCAAGGGCATTTCCATCCGTGGTTGAACAACTTCCAAACCACTTCGACCACCTCAGCGCCACGTCAGATTTTCATAACTGATTTACAACCGATTATCTACTGCCATCAATGACTAACCACTTCATTTTTCTGGGCCCCACATTTACCAATATACTACAATTTCTGTACACTAAACAAAAAAAAGCACGCAGACCCACAATTTTGAACCGATTACAAATCGGTTAACAGGTTTGATTTGCAACCGGTGCAACCGATGACACCATTTAGCCAACCGGTTTGCAACCGGTTATACCGATGAGAATGCCCTAATAAAGCTCATAATATCACATTTGCCCAATCAAATTTTAAAATATCAAATATGTCATTCTTAATATTCAAAAATATCATATATATATATATATATATATATATATAGAAGGATCAAGAGGGAAGCTCTTAAATTGGGGGAAGGAGGGAAGTAAACCACAGCCACTTATTTTCTCACATCATCTACAATACCCATTTTCTCAATTTATGCCTAAAATCCGAAATTAAAGCATGTAGTTCAATGATTTCTTCAATCAAAAACATTGTAAATCTTCATATCCATCAAACACATTCATACACATCTTCAATTCTTCATAATTCGGATTCATCCAAAATTATAAAATTTGGTGTAACTTTTGGGTTTTTTGATAAAATATTGATTTGGTGATGAAAAACAATAGAATTAAACGAATTTCTTTGTAAAAAACATATAAACGAGTAATTAATCGAATTATGGTCGTCATTACAATCGAATTTCACAAACTCAAAAAATTCCCAGAACGTTAACATTCATCTGAAAAACATGTTATCAAAATTACAACTTCATAGTTCTAAATATTCATTTAGGATGAATATTAACGTATATATGCTATTACACACCATTGAATGTTATAACATAACATTCATTAGTGTATAATAATGTATAAGAGTTATATTCATCGTAAATGAATGTTATAATTATCATTGTGTATAATACCGTGCATGTACTATATAAGTTAATATGCATTGTAATGAATATTAAAGTGTTCATCATTGTCAATAACACATAAAGCTAACATTCATCACCAGTGAATCTTAAAAACTAAAAAAAAAAGAAGAAGTAATAATGGGTATTTGGATCACCCACTGGAGCCGCTCCATATTTCAATGGAGCACGACCGAACCCCTCACAAAAGAAGTAATATATTAACATTTTTTAAGATAAATCTTAACTAATATATTATTATACAGTAATGAATGTTAACTTATGATATTCATTAATATAAATAACATATATAAGTTACTATTCATGATAAATGAATGTTTATGTATATTAAATTGTAATTTGATTAACATGCTTTTGAATTGCATGTTAACGTGCTGGGAGGGGATTTCAGGTTATTTACAAAAATGTCACCGCGTTGACTTTTGAGTTGACTAGAATGTGTGACTGAGAATAGCTTCTCTCCTTCCCCCATTTTTTTTACTTCCCTATTGATCTTCCCATATATATATATATATATATATATATATATATATATATATATATATATATATATATATATATATATATATATATATATATATATATATATCCGAATGAAAATTTTAATAACTATTTAAGTTTTTAAAACTCTTTTACCTATTATTTAATTTGCATTTGACCATTATATATATCCTTATCTCTTTCACAGGTAAACCTATTCGTGCATTGTTAGTCAGATCTATATTTTATTGAAGTGGCACAAGAGATACATTTCTGTATTTTATCTGTAACATCCCGATTTTTAATTCATTTAATTTACAAGCAAAGGTACTTCAAGTATTTATCTTTTTAGAAAAAGTGTTGCAGATTTTTGGAAATGAAAAGAAACTTCATAAACGACATGTATTGTTAAAAGGATAATGTTATCATGATAATATTTTCATGCTTTATAAATTATTGTTTAGAGTTGACTAAATACTTATGCATATAATGTTAAACATGATTTTTTTTATTTTTATTTTTTTTTTTTTTTTTTTTAATGTTAAACATGATTTAAATATTTATATATTTAACAAAAATGTTATAAGTGGAATAGCTAGCAAAATGAGATGAGCTGTCACTACAAAAAAAATCTCATTTTTCCACACATTTTTCTCACACTTTTAAAAAGTGTGTAAAACTTATAAGATTTTCCACACTTATATATGTAAGGAAAAGAAGCTCACACTTAAAAGTATGGAGAAATGGTGACTTTTCAACACTTAAAAGTGTGGAAAAAATTTTGTAACACATGATTTTTCCACACAAGAGAAAATGTGGATAAATTGGGTGTTACAAATTTTTTTCCACACTTTTAGGTGTTGAAAAGTCATCATTTATCCACACTTTTAAGTGTTAACTTTTTTTCTCCACACTTATATATGTGAAGATTGTAGTGATTTCCACACTTATTGATGTAACATATTTTTCTACACTTATAAGTGTGAATAAATTTACATATTTTCCACACATTTTTAAAAAGTGTGGAAAAAAAGTGTGAAAAAATGACATATTTGTTGTAGTGTGTTATGCATTTATGTTTGTAGAGTTATACGTGTCATCTAACAAGATTAACAAGAATGACTAAGCTAGTTACATCAAATGTTATAAGCCACCTAAATAATCTATAAGTAGCTAAGGTGGTAAGTCTATGCACCTATCACTACTACAAAATGCACAATGACGGCGGTGAAAAAGCCCATTCACGACGGTGACTCGCCCGCCATCTATGCGAGCGATGTTTAAAACGGAAATACCTTTACAGGCGGTGAAAACACCGCCATTTATTACCATACAACAGAGCGGTTATATATAATTAAGGGCGGTGTATTATCTATGTTTCACATGTGTTTAGTTGTCTTTTTAGGACGGGGTAGTTATCTACCTTAAAAGCGGTGTATTTTTTGTTTTATAAGGCGGTTTTTATTTTTTACTTTAAAACTGCTTCAGTGATACTTACAGCGGTTCTTCGGAAACCGCCAATTACATTTAGTTTTTTTTTATATTAATAATGGCTAAGGCGGAGTATTAAAAACCGCCGTCTAATTTATATATAAAAATATTTCTTAAATTAATAATGGTTAAGGCGGTGAATTAAGAACCGCCGTCTAATTTATATATAAAAACATTTTTAAATTAAAATAATAGGCGGTTATTATAACGTCAACATAAGGCGGTCTTGTAAATTCAGAATTTCCGGTATTTTGCAGTATCCAATTAGCGACCATGCATGCATGCATAATGACCGATATTATTTAAAAATTAAAATGAATAGGAGCGAATTTTCAATGTCAATACATCAAACCAAGAATATTCAATAATTCAGTTACAGAACGTACAACAACATGAGTTCTAGTTTATATCATTTTCATCATCAAGGAATAAGTTAGAAAAAGTCATTCCACTGTAAAATACCGTTTAGTCCAATTCCTACTCTGTAAGTTTCTCCAAATCTACAAACAAGTTCAATTAAGTTGGCAGACATAAAATGAGAATAAGATTTAATTTTTACTAATACTTACATTATTTGGGAAGTTTGATTGCATATATGTTCATCAACATTTGAGACATAGCTTTCATCACATAGTATCCACATTCCCAACCATGACATTGTTGGGGACAATTCACCATATTAAACGTCCAATTCCCGAGGCCAAGACTAAAGAATTACAATATTTAAGTTAACAAATTTTAGAGCGGAAACTTTAAGAAATGTACTTACTAAGATTCTTACTCTGTCACCCGAGTAGTGAACGCATATATGTATGGCCTCTTGGGGGGCACCCACGAATCTTCTGATACCAACAAGGAATCTAATATGTACCCGTTTAAGGTGACACTGTCAAGAATATAAAGAACCCATTGTTCACTACACAAAAGATCAATTATTTATTAGTAGTATAGTAGTAGTATAAAGCACTTGTAACAAAATCCATAAATCGGATAAAAAAACAAACATATATTTACCGATGAAAATACAGAGCAACGAAAAAGTGTTTGGCACTGTGATATTCGAACTGCGTTAGGAGGTGATTACTAATAGTGTGGTGGTGATCCGGATTTTCGGCAGAGAGTGATTGAATTATTCCAGGATGTAGGATATAGTTAATTAGACCAATCCAAATTGAAGAAACTTTCATTGAACTATTGTTAGCAAAGCTAAGATAAATTCTTTTTTTTTTTGCAGGTTTTAGCAGCAGGATAGTATGTTGGTGTGTTCAAAGGTCATTTCTGGTCAGGTCAGGTTGAGTCAAGTCATGCCAGAACATCTCATGTCATCCGGTTTACCTGTTTCAATGTAGTCAAGTGAATGTCGGTTGTTGAAAGAAATGTAAAATCTGTTAAGTTGTTGAGTCGGGTATTGGTTTTGCTGTATATGTGATTACATCTCTATGATATAGCATGAAGAAGATAAGGGAACGATGATGTTTTTTGCTACGTAAATTCTAAATGACGAAGTTAAAGTTTGTCTTTATTTCTTTTTTCACAAAATTGTTATGATGGTTCCTCTTATTGCTCCAGTAGTATCTGCACTTGGGTTTCTAATCTCATGGTTCGTGTTTTGGGTGAGGTTAGACCCAACTCTTTCTTGAGTCTGATTCATCTATCTTACCTATCTAATAAAAGGGAGTTGATGCTGATGTCATGAAGCTGATTTGTCCCATTCTTAGACAATCTCAATGCTGACTTGGCATCTCTCATATTCAAGGAATTTTCTCAGAATTTTGATTTTCTTTAAATTGATATAAAATAATAACATAGGCCAATTATAATTTTACTCCTTTTTAACAGCCTAACTTTCTTGGAAACATACAGCTTCCTAAGCACGCTTTTGTTTGAGTGGCTCTTTTCCACCGCCATTTTTATGAGTTATTATGAGTACGGTTCATTCTCGGTCATCTTCTCCACAAAGGTACATATTTCTCTCACTTTTCATTACTGTAGATTTCTCCAAGATTAGTTTTATTTCAGATTTAACAAAGTCATGATTCTTCCTCATCAGTTTCCCCAAAATTTAAATTGCTATAATGAATATTGATAACACGTAAAAAGTCATGTTTTTACTTATGTTATTTCCCGCATTTTAGACTCAAAGTTAGCAAAACCACACCAATAATGTCAAATATTATGATATTTTGTTAACTAAGTCAAAACGGAAGTGATATTTATAAAACCATTGAAAATGATACGAAAAACGTGAAAAAAGGAGCATAAACGGTCAACGAATCTTTAGTTCACGTGTTTCAACACTTTTTGAGCAAAACTAAGAATTATGACCTCTAATTTATGTCATTATGTTCGTTAGGAAAAGACGATCGCGTGGATATAAAGAACGTTGAAAACGGATGCACGATGAAGAAAATACGCCCAAACGAGAAGATCACAAGCAACCGACGGATCACGATACGGGAGAGACAAGCCGGATACGGCCTAGCCCAGCCGTATACGGCCAAGACCAGGCCGTATACGGGCTATCTTGACCGTATACGGTCACTTCCCAGCCGTATACGGGCAATCTCCCCCGTATCCGGCCTTGTCCCTCCCCCGATACGGCCAATCTCTCCCGTATACGGCCAAATTCAACCGTATCGTGTGTTTTGGTCATCCAAGGTGCAATCTTGATACGGGTGGGAAATACGGCTGAGATTTTGGAGGTGGAAATACGGTTGAGGAATACGGTTGAGACAAATCTATAAATACTAACCACCACCTCCTCATTTCAAAACATTCTCAACATTCTACACTTCATTCATCCAATTCTCTTTCACACTTCTCTTTTATTTTATTTTTCGGTTTTTATTTTTAGCTTGTAGTTTTGGTTTCTCTCTCTAGAGTTTTCTCTCTCTAGAGAGAAGTAGATAGTTAGTTAGTTAGAGGTAGAGAAGAGAAAAGCAAGGCGTTGTAATCACGGTGTAAAAGCATTCTTGGTGCAAAACTACGCGTTTCTCAATATTACTCTGCTCGAATTTCTGGTGATATCTATCCTCTCATACTTATATTATGTCTGAATTATTTCTGCTTATTTGTATGATGTGTGCTATGTGTATTGCCATGATTACTGAGTAGTGTACTATTGCGGTTGTTGAAATGTAGATAATTAGATGTAGGGATGGTGTTAAATTAATCTTTATTTAAAATATGTGATTAGGAATTATTAAACTATATTATGTTCAAACTTATCATGCATCTAGACTTAGTTATGGATCACCATTTCCAGTCCTTCGCGTGACTGCTACTTAGGTTTAGAAACTGATCACCTCTAGATACGGTAGTTTGCTATTTGTGTTATCGTACGAAGCCGTGTCTGTTACTGTAATTCGGCTAAAGTATTGGGTATAGCGATGGAAACACCACTGGTGGAGTACAACCGTGGAAGCCTGAGAAAAAGTCGTTGGTACCATCACTGTGGACTACCTAGAAACCCTAGAATATGGTCTAGACATCATAAAGCTGTGGAAATGCCAAGTACACCGTAGGCCTACCTCTGGTTACGAACACGCTGTGGAAATACAGTAACTAAAGTACACCGTGTCTATAGTTAGAATTGGTTAACATGTGGAAAAACAGTTATACGCGGTGAGATCAATTCTGGTTATAAAGCCGTGGAAATGCTGTAAGCAGTGTACACTGTAATAGTATCTAGAATTGGTTGAACCGTGGGACTGTTGGAGTACACGGTAGACTGATCTCCGATTATACGGCATTGTGGAAAATGGTAACAGTACTGTACACCGTAATAGTACTCAGGGTTAGCAACCGCTGTGGAAAAGTGCACTGTACCCCGTTAAGTGTGTCTAGGGACGAATGACTGATTGCAAAGGAGAGTTCTAGATCATGACATAAGTAATTAAAGCTTATAAAACCTAAGGCAAGAGTCTAGAGATGAAAGTCAAGCCCAGCAGTGGTTCAAGATTCTTAAAACCCCTAGACTCTACAAAACTGATAGTTTGAAATAATAGGTTTATAATTAGTACATGGTTAAATAATGGCAGTTGTAGTTAGGTGTTAAGAAAGGTCGGAATAACCCAATGGGCAGCCTGTCACCTTATTCCTGCACCCTTCAAGGGTCGATGTCTCTACAAAGACATGTGTGGGGGGTCGGATAGTCTGTTCTGATCAGAATCACGATAACCTAGGTACTCAGTGACATACTTATATAGGTCTGACAGAAACAAGTAGGGTCCTAGCGTTTACACCTGTAATGCATCTGTCTGTTAATTAATTAAGTCCCTAATCACCTTTATAATGAACATCATCCCAACAACTGATTATTGAAACTTCAACAGCCGCATTTTCTATCTATCTAGCTAATTACCGATTCTCATCTCTATTTTACTTTTCTGCATTTAGTTAATTAATTTACTAGAAAACCAAACAAACAAAATCTACCTATCTACACAACCCATCCTAATAGTAAACCTTATCTTTGGCCTAAGCTTCGTTTCAATTCGCTCCGATTAAAGAACGACCTCGAGTTATACTTGCTGCTTACTCACCCAGTGTAGTAGGTAGTACCTATAAGTTGAGCCCCGCATATTATAAATTTTAAAACTTACCCACGACGCCCGCCTGATTTGTCCGGACGAGTCCTTTGACGACGAGGACGGTTCACTCGCGTGAGCTAAAACGAACCTGACTTATCGGGCGACGTCAAGTTTTTGGCGCCGCTGCCGGGGATCGTAGAGCGTTACGATTCTGAAGCCGCCTTAGATAAATTAGCTGTTAGGAGATCCTTTTCGTTTAGGTTCACTTAGACTTATCCGAAAGTTACTTACCTGCCTTAGAATAAATTAGTAATATAAAATGAAAAATTTAAAAATATCTTTCTACGATTCGCCGCCTTCAAGCCCCGTTTCTCCAATCGCCCACAAGACGACCGAAGAAATGACGGCCACGGACGACGCTGAGTTCTTCGACTGCCTAGAACAAGAGTTTGAATCCGAATTCTACTCTTCATCTTCAACTACATCCGAAGAAATCTCCGTTAGTCCAGATGACGATTCTAGAACCATAGGGCAATTCTTAGATCTTGACTTAGGACCCAATGAATCTCAGCAGAAGATTTCAACTTCTGTCGCTAGCATTCCAAGCTATCAGGTCATACCTGAACCTGAGATCTCATTTCCCTTAGAAAATTTCTCGCAATTCCCTGATTTTGCTGGAACTTCTGAGAATCTTCAAACCTTCCGTTTTCCACCCGCTGAAGAACGCATCCCCATAAGGAATGAAGACGCTTACGAATATCCTCCAAAATCACCAATTTTTATAAACCTCGTACCAGAGCCTGCGTACACCATATACCGTGTCGTTGATAGAGATATACTTGACCAGTCTGATGAAGAAGACCGCTATGTTGGGTACTCTCTTGATCCTGACAGGAGGTTAGCTGTTTGTAGGGCATTTGTCAGACATCTCAAAACATCAGACTTTCCTTTCTCAGTCGATCAAAGAATAGTCATCAGTAGAATTGATAATCAGATCAGTACTCTCCACTGTCTTCCAAACCAAAAGAAAGATGGTATCTTCACACGATATAGGGTGGAAGAACGAAAGCTTATATCCATAATAGACCTACTAATGGACCTATTTGCCAGCACTAAATATCACTCGGAGTCACAAACCCTGATTGATCGTTATGTTGCGGCTATGATATATGAGCTTGAGTTCTGGATCTCAAAAGATCCCGCAATCCCTCTAAACATTTCTGGAAAAATTCCTTTCTTCGTTGACCCTGCCACCTATATGATCAAAACGTTGTTAGAGATATTTCCTGGAGCTGCTGACGATAAGAGAGAAGCCACTTTCTTCGCTAAAAGAAAGAATATTCACGTTGAACTCACTTTACTTTTCGATCATTCTAAATTTCCTTTCACTTTGTCTCAAAGATCATTGATCATGGACGTCACCGAAGCAGTTCACACTACAACCGGAGATCCTGATTCAGAGGAAGAACGGAAATTTCAGAATACTCTAGGTAAACTTCTCCACGACCTTAATCATATAGACAAAGGAACACGAGTAGGAATTTCAAGTCCGAAGAGAGTTAGGAAAGAATTTTATAAATTTATTGGCAATCTTCTAGACTTAGGCAAAAAGGAACGTAAGTTTCTCAGTGAATTCGAAATATTTTTTCTAAATCCTGCAGATCTAGTCGACTCTGTCATTAAAACCCTTATGATTCAATTCATTCCTCGCCATACTCTTCTGCACCCAAGAACACCGAATGCTTTTAAGCATTTGATCTTGATTAATTAAAACTGTTTTGGAAAGTCGGGCTAAAGACTTTAAACCAAGCGCTTATTGGGAGGCAACCCAATTTAATAAGCTTTAAATTAGTTAGTTTCCTTTAGTTACAAAGAACTTCTAAAAACTTTGGTTTTTGCGAAATCTGCGCAGTTTCTAAAATTTAAAATTTTTATAAACTTTAAAATTTTTAAAATTGTTAAGATTTCAAGAACTCAAAATTTTTAGACCAAAAATAAGGTCGCTTTATTTTTAGCATTATCTTTCGCGTTTTAAATAAAACAACTTTTTGTCCGCTCACAGTACTACGCAGAATTTTAAAATTTTTGCTAAAACTAATTAGCTTAAGTTTTTAAAATTGTTTCACCCAAAAAAAATTTAAAACATAAGTAATTAAAATAAAAAGAAGGAAGGAGGGGTATTTAAATATTTTGTGATAACAAAAAAATCAAAAAAATTTAAATCTCTCTCTCTCCCCCTTCTTCTTCCTTCGCCGGCCTCACCCCAAACCCTCCACCATCTCCATTTTTTCACCATTGTTAACCAAATCAAGCTCAAAACCTTGCTCCATTTCGTGATTATGTAGTCTCTAACTCATTTACATCAAGATTAAGGTAAGATTCAAGCCCTAACTCTCAAAATTCTGTAACTTTAAAAACCTAGGGTTTCAAATTATTAGGTGATTATTGCTAGTAAAAGTTGCGAATTTGAGCATTGATTCTTGCTTAGTAGTGATATAAGATGATGTAGGAGCTTGCATTTCATGAATTTGATGGAGAATTATGAGTTTGAGTTTTTAAAGTTAGTTATTTTGCCCTAATTGTTCATATTTGGTTAAGTGATGATTAAATTGCTTATGTGAAGTTGCTAGTGATTGTTATATGCTTAGAATAGTATAAGTAACTTGTGCATTTGCTTTGTTCTTAATCAAACATGATTATGGTTGCACTTTGAGAATTCAAGTAAGCTTGAAAATCGGTTTTTGCTAAGTGTCACATTTTGAAATAAAATCTTTACTTAGAAATGATACTTGTGCTTGATTGCATGTTTTAAGCCTACTTTGATTCTTGAAATCACTTAAAATGAATTAACGAATGGATCAAGATTTTTCAAGTGGCGCTACTTTGGTAAAATAAAGTTAGTGAAACTTAATAAGTCAACGATTTGTTCCGACATTCAAGTGACCATTTCAATTTAAAACAATTTGATTTGTGGCTTGACTTTGAACTTAGAAGTAAATATGGTGACTTTTGGCTCAAATGCATCGCGACTTTAAATGACCATCTTTTATAACCAAAGTGATGTTTGCACCAAAATTGCCATATCTACTTTAAAGAGCAAATGTCAAATTGCAAAAATGGCCGAATAAGTCAACTTGAAATTTTGATTGCTTACTTGCTCGGCATGATCATAAAACATTCACTTTAAAAAAGCCATGTTAGTTTGCTAGTTTGTGTAAGTAAGTTGCTTTCGCCACTTTAAGGTAATTAGATGGCCTAGAACAAACTTGCATATTACATGTTGTAAAATTCTAGGTACTTGATGCTTATGTGGTTGAAAATTGGAACTAGTCTCAATTTCTCGAGTTACTTTAATTTGATAAAGTCCACTTGGGAATTTGTTGCAAATAGTTCATCATAGCTTCTTACATAAATCAAAGTTCGTTTAGATTGTTGAAAAGTGAGATTTTGATTATTATTGGTCATTACAGGTTTATGGATTATCCATTTTTTAAAGCCCTCATTTCGAATTTTTTTTTCAAAAATTCTAAGGTTTAATATAATCCGTGTGCTTGTAATTGATTTAATATAACCTACTATGATGTTTGTTTTTCTCTTATTTCAGATGGCCAAGACTTCACTTCCTTCATACATTAAAGACTCAATTAAAGACGATGAGAAAAGGAAGCTTTATAGGAAATGGCTATCTCATGAGTTAGGAGTTAACAGATACGTAGTATGGGAGGATTTGGCTAAGATTGGGTTAGCAACAGGATTTAGGGAGTTGATTGAATTTAAAGTGGGAAAACGACATCTTCGGGCATGGACTAGTTTGTTTGACTTAAAAGAGAAAGTTTATTAAGAACTTGTGGCTGAATTCATGGTTACCTTCAAGTTTGATAAATCGGTATCTAAATTGGACGATGCTTCGATGATCAAGTTTAACTTTCAGGGAAAGAGTTATAGCATGTCCTTAGCCACTTTTGCGGTTCATTTAGAGCTTTATAGTGAATATCAAGTGACCACCAAGTTCTTCCTCAACTCAGAGTGCAGTCCAAAACAGAGAGATCACACGGCTATTTGGTCTCAGTATGCATCAGGACGGTTTCATTCAAATGTCAAAGCTCGAGTTTTTCAGGATAGATATCACAATGTGCTTCATAATCTTCTTGCTTGTTGTATTCGAGGTAAAAGGAAGACAAAAGGAGCTGTTGGCCAGAAAGACTTGTTGATCATCAAGAGTATCATTGAGAATGAACATGTGAATGTTGCCTACTTGGTTGCTGATCGTCTTCTCACTGAGTCTGCTTATTCTAAGTCTGAGACTGTTTACATGGGAGCTGTCATTACAAAGCTAGTTAGAAAGATGGGGCTTTTGACTAGTGATGTGATTAGCAGATTGACAGAGATGGAGGGCAAGGAGTCGCAGCCATATGATATGAACTACATGATAAAAGTTTGGATATTGGAAAAAGATCTGAATGGTGATATCCGCTGGAAAGATGGTCAGCTGATTCCGGGAGTTTCTATGAGACCTCCGAAGAGTAAGAGAGCTAGGATTGAGTTTGATAATAGCACGGTGCATAGGGAGCAAAGGAATGAGGTCCATCATGAACCTGAGACAGGAGAGACGTCAGTTCCTGATGTGGAGGTTCAGAGTACACCTGCTCCTCAGCCCAGAGTGTTTCACTGGGGAGATCCACCATCATCTGAGCTTTTCTATGGTATGCTACACATGCTTCAGCAGAGACACACTATGGATACATACCTAGCTCATGAGTTTGGATTTCCTACACCAGCTCCACCGACTTGGATCTGCGGTCCACTACCACCCGACTTCACCACATCACCACTCCATACATTCACCATGACTCCATTCACCACCACCATACCCACCATCACATCACCTCACCCCACCACCACTATCACACTTACTACCACCACAGGGATTCCACCTAGGGCTCGCCGATCTTCATGTATACCCACACCTGAGCCGGTATTCTCTGTTCACACCACCACCACACGTGAACCGCATGATCCACAGATTATCCTACAGCCATCTTCACGGGTTGTCACCCGTCCGCGATCAGCCGAGTCTGCTGCATCAGATACAGATACATCTTCAGAGACAGATTCACCGCAGTCAGGGCAGGGTTTGGATATTCAGATGGAGCCAGTACATGAGCATGAGGAGGATCAGACACATGAGCAGATACAGGAGCAGATGCAGACAGACTATGTGCCAGCCTTCACTACTGGACCTACAGATTCTGGATTGACAGGGTTACTTGACACCACCCCTGTTCCATCCTCAGATTTGCCACCGGTTCACTTGGCACAGGTTCTATGTGACTTCCCTCTCGGATCAGCTGACATAGGAGATATGGGCCTTGATTCGAACTTCCATTTGTATCCACTACATCCAGAGCAGCCGTGTGCCGCATCATCAGGGTCAGTATCCCGCATGGCGTCGAGTGGACAGCACTCCGTCACCCAGCAGGCAGCAGGCAGCTCTCTTCCTACTCTCCATGAGTCACCACCGGATCAGGACCCTCCTCTTCCTTGATTCCACTTATCTATCACTCTTTATCTTATTATTACTTATGTTGGATGACTGTACTATCACTTGATATTTTGGATGACTGTATCAGTATTGTGATTCGGCGGATATATTTTGGGACCAACCAATCATTTGGTTGGATTTATCTGCTTTTATTTATCGTATTATCTTAGTTTATTTACTAATGTTATATTTATTTTGCTTTTGAATAAAGAAAAATGCGAATAGAATTGAAGTTCTCCGAGGATATATAAGACGACGCGCAAATCACGCAAGATTCGGGTTGAACGACGCTAGATTCTCCAACTGCTGTCTACACGCCCAAATCTATCAAACAACCGTCTCATTCTATCTTAGGGGAGTTTTTCGTTCTTTTCCCTAGTGGTTATTAAATATCATAGATATATATCTATACCGTTGTCCTTTATGCTTAATTCTTAAGTGTGGGATTATAAAATCCCATAAATCAAATCAACTTAGAAACAAAGTTCCAAAATATAATCAAGCTTTAAGTGTGGGATTCTTCTCCAAAGAAGAATTTTATGTTTAGTTTGTGAACATTAGGGACAATGTTCCTCTAAATGTGGGATACACGGTATGATATACCGTATTTTGGCTTTGTTTGCTTGTCCAAAGTAAGCTACAAATAAAAATAAGCTTAAAACCCATTAAGCTTAAATTTTTCATCAAAACCTCATTTCTGCTAAAATTTTTTAAATTTTTTGACTTAAAATATTTTTTGCGAAAGGTTATTTGTCAGAAATTAAATAAATTGCTTTGGAAAGTAAGATAAGTTAGAATACGAATTCCTTAGAAATGAAATGTTAATCCATGAGCATCGCACGGCTAGGCACATACACCCCCTTTTTGCAGTGAGGTACTTGAGCCCAATAAGCATTCATCTTTAATGCTTCACTTTCAATTGATGTGTGTGCCGATGCTTTTGCTTTGAATTAGAACTTGCTCTTGGTATACGTTTCGAGACCACACCGATGAGCGTCGTACGCGGTGTAGGTGCAATCAGATGACCTTGACATTCCTTAGGATTAACCCCTTTTTTCTTTAAAAACATTTTTTTCCAGCCCAAAACCCTTCCAACACTCATTTTAAGTGTTGATGATCCGCCTAGAAAACCCTGTTGAGCCTTAGCCTTTTCGTTTTATTAAAACCCAAATTTTCAACCTATTCACTTCTACACCCACCAAATCTTATCTTAGAAATTTTTAAATTTGTGAAAAACTCTATTTAAATATTCTTTTTGCTTTCACTCAAAATTCACAAAACTCGTGTTTACTCAAAACTCCTCGTGTGCGTTTCTATGATCAATACTCAAAAATCGAGAGTCTTGTGGTGCGAAAAATTGGCACCAGGTAAATTTGAAATTGTCAAAAGTGTGAAAAATGAAAGTCAGAAAAGATCTCAAAAAAGGGACAGTGAATAAATTTGAAAATTCCTTAGAAATTCCTTGGCAAAGAAGTTCTAAGCCAAAAATATAGAAAAGTAGAAAAGAAAAGAAACGAAAATATATATATAATAAAGCTAAGTGCTTCGAATTCTCCCGAAACTCTGCTCTCTTAAAATTTCAAAAATCTTCCGTGTGTTTCCAAGAGATAGAAGTCAAAATAGCTATCTCGCTCCCTTATCGTTATCCGTTTCCGTTTTCATTAAAAAGTTTAGCTAAATAAAAATTTTCATAAGTTTAAAAATGCCTAAGATAAGCAAAACCCTTTTTATTTAAAACCAATTTCCTTTCTATACCATTCCCTTTAACCCTCACCAAACATCACAACCCATTTGGATGTCCTGGGATGATTAGCACCGTTCTCATCGAAGTGGTGGAGATCCGATTCTCGATCAAGCCTATGACGAGAAGCAAATGCATGACTGGCTTTATGAGCGATTTCGTTTGTTTAGAATGATAGGTAACCCGAAACACTTCTGAGTGAATTGAGTGACCACCTAGTGAGATCGCCTATTCATGTACAATATCCATCGAGAATTGTGAAAGTATGCCAGGGCTAACATTTCAAATCTAAGGGGTGAATGTTCTAATGATGCTTGCTTTCTGAAAAGATTTATCCAATGGTTGACAAATGACTAATCTCAAAGTATTTTATGTCAAAAGCCTAAAAATATTATTTTCAAAAACTCTTAGCAAGTGAGAATTTTCAAGTTTGCTTGAGGACAAGCAAAGTTCTAAGTGTGGGATATTTGATAACACGTAAAAAGTCATGTTTTTACTTATGTTATTTCCCGCATTTTAGACTCAAAGTTAGCAAAACCACACCAATAATGTCAAATATTATGATATTTTGTTAACTAAGTCAAAACGGAAGTGATATTTATAAAACCATTGAAAATGATACGAAAAACGTGAAAAAAGGAGCATAAACGGTCAACGAATCTTTAGTTCACGTGTTTCAACACTTTTTGAGCAAAACTAAGAATTATGACCTCTAATTTATGTCATTATGTTCGTTAGGAAAAGACGATCGCGTGGATATAAAGAACGTTGAAAACGGATGCACGATGAAGAAGATACGCCCAAACGAATATCACAAGCAACCGACGGATCACGATACGGGAGAGACAAGCCGGATACGGCCTAGCCCAGCCGTATACGGCCAAGACCAAGCCGTATACGGCCTATCTTGACCGTATACGGTCACTTCCCAGCCGTATACAGGCAATCTCCCCCGTATCCGGCCTTGTCCCTCTCCCGATACGGCCAATCTCTCCCGTATACGGCCAAATTCAACCGTATCGTGTGTTTTGGTCATCCAAGGTGCAATCTTGATACGGGTGGGAAATACGGCTGAGATTTTGGAGGTGGAAATACAGTTGAGGAATACGGTTGAGACAAATCTATAAATACTAACCACCACCTCCTCATTTCAAAACATTCTCAACATTCTACACTTCATTCATCCAATTCTCTTTCACACTTCTCTTTTATTTTATTTTTCGGTTTTTATTTTTAGCTTGTAGTTTTGGTTTCTCTCTCTAGAGTTTTCTCTCTCTAGAGAGAAGTAGATAGTTAGTTAGTTAGAGGTAGAGAAGAGAAAAGCAAGGCGTTGTAATCACGGTGTAAAAGCATTCTTGGTGCAAAACTACGCGTTTCTCAACATTACTCTGCTCGAATTTCTGGTGATATCTATCCTCTCTTACTTATATTATGTCTGAATTATTTCTGCTTATTTGTATGATGTGTGCTATGTGTATTGCCATGATTACTGAGTAGCGTACTATTGCGGTTGTTGAAATGTAGATAATTAGATGTAGGGATGATGTTAAATTAATCTTTATTTAAAATATGTGATTAGGAATTATTAAACTATATTATGTTCAAACTTATCATGCATCTAGACTTAGTTATGGATCACCATTTCCAGTCCTTCGCGTGACTGCTACTTAGGTTTAGAAACTGATCACCTCTAGATACGGTAGTTTGTTATCTGTGTTATCGTACGAAGCCATGTCTGTTACTGTAATTCGGCTAAAGTATTGGGTATAGCGATGGAAACACCACTGGTGGAGTACAACCGTGGAAGCCTGAGAAAAAGTCGTTGGTACCATCACTGTGGACTACCTAGAAACCCTAGAATATGGTCTAGACATCATAAAGCTGTGGAAATGCCAAGTACACCGTAGGCCTACCTCTGGTTACGAACACGCTGTGGAAATACAGTAACTAAAGTACACCGTGTCTATAGTTAGAATTGGTTAACATGTGGAAAAACAGTTATACGCGGTGAGATCAATTCTGGTTATAAAGCCGTGGAAATGCTGTAAGCAGTGTACACTGTAATAGTATCTAGAATTGGTTGAACCGTGGGACTGTTGGAGTACACGGTAGACTGATCTCCGATTATACGGCATTGTGGAAAATGGTAACAGTACTGTACACCGTAATAGTACTCAGGGTTAGCAACCGCTGTGGAAAAGTGCACTGTACCCCGTTAAGTGTGTCTAGGGACGAATGACTGATTGCAAAGGAGAGTTCTAGATCATGACAGAAGTAATTAAAGCTTATAAAACCTAAGGCAAGAGTCTAGAGATGAAAGTCAAGCCCATCAGTGGTTCAAGATTCTTAAAACTATAACACCACAAGATTTCAAGAGACATTTTTTTTTTTTTTTAAACATATATCGGAAGCGATTAAATACAAATCATGCATTATAGATTGCTTATAACATAGTTCCCAAAACACAATCTATGCCTGCATGATAAGTTGATACAATAACCACATCAGTTACAACATTAAGTTAGGTGTTATTTAAATTCCAAAACATAAGTTTATAAACGACTACATGTCGTATAGTCAGAGTAGGCAGTCAAACATTTCTCAATCCAGCTTTTTGCCCACCCACATCAAAAGTAATCTGCAAGAAGTGAGGAGAGGGGTTAGCACGAAGCTAAGTGAATAGATCGCAACTATCAATCTAAACTATCATAGCAATTGATCACCACAAAGCATCACAACAAATACATCAAAGAGGATCGGTGGTCCTTGAGGTACCCTCATGCCGCGGTGGTTCCCCAAGTAACACTTATAACCACTGAAGGCCAAACAGTGGTCTTACCGATAGTTTAGTACCATTACTACATACGACATGATTTCAATAAACAACACATGTACAAAGTCATCATGTCGTCCAAAGTAATAGTATCCAAACCCAATATCATATTGACCCCTGACAAGATAACACATTCCATAATCATCATGGCAAAAATGTACTTATTCAATATATAATTGTAAAACCATGTTTACCCGTTGTAACCGGATTGTTACAACTAATTCAGAATGAGAGTCAATGATCCACTCACCTTAGTAATCACAACCTCCACTCAAAGTTCTAATATTATTGAGTCTTCGGTTTATCTGTAAGCACAACAGAATAATACGAGTCAATAACCCATCCCAAATATCCGTGTGCTAAATAAAGTGCGTCCTTGAAGTCAAACATGATAACTCAATTTACAACACTTCAACATATATGTGAAGCCATAAATTAACCTATCATGATACCATATTAAGTGTTACTGAATCATATAAGCATATAACGTATTAATTAAAAAGAATTTAGAATAAAAACTGGTTTGCTGAAAACGGCACAGAAGCCGCCGGCTGGTTAACCGAACCCGCCGGGTTGTCCATCAAAGCCGCCGGGTAACTACCCAAACAGCCGGGTGAATTAACATTTGTGGTAACAGAACTATTATGCGTTTTAAAAACTACAGAAGCAGCCGGGTTGTCTTAGGAGCCGCCGGCTAGGGTAATGAACCCGCCGGCTGGGTGACCAACCCGCCGGTTCCCTTGTTATTACGTGAAGCCGCCGGCTAGGCAACATGACCCGCCGGCTAGTTCATCAGGTTTCAGTAGCAGCAGCAGATCCAACAACCTAACCCACGAACTAAACTCCTAAAATCACAATTCCGCACACAAGGCACGATTTATACATACAAATAACTTAAAGTATCATCATGTATCAAGTTCTAACAACAATAATCTCATCAATCACCAAATCTACACATGATCACACCTTTAACCTATTTCTTCAAACCCTAACTCATAAACATATATTCAAAGCAATTCAAACTTATAATCGAGATAATAGCAAGGTAGATGATGATGTTGATAAGTGTTAACCACGAATCCAAGCTCTAATCGATTACTCAATGTATGTGTGTGTGTTATTTTGGGGAGTTAGAATGAATTGGGGAAGGGGAAAACAAATAACCCGATCCACCACAAAGGGTGGGTATAAGTTAGCTCCAAATTATACCCGCTCTAAACCTATTGTCTGGAACCTAAAAATCGTTTGCGTGAAAATATATTTTATTATACCGTCAACTAAATTTATTTAAAACAAGTAATAATTTATGTATCACAATAAGTCATTTGACCAGTGAACATATTTATTTCAATTAGGCAAATAATACGAATTATTTCTAAACTTAATTAAATAGTCAAATGAATTGAGTAATTTACCAAATTTCTCCTAGGCCGGTAATGAGGATGTTACAAAAACCCCTAGACTCTACAAAACTGATAGTTTGAAATAATAGGTTTATAATTAGTACATGGTTAAATAATGGCAGTTGTAGTTAGGTGTTAAGAAAGGTCGGAATAACCCAATGGGCAGACTGTCACCTTATTCCTGCACCCTTCAAGGGTCGCTGTCTCTACAAAGACATGTGAGGGGGGTCGGATAGTCTGTTCTGATCAGAATCACGATAACCTAGGTACTCAGTGACATACTTATATAGGTCTGACCGAAACAAGTAGGGTCCTAGCGTTTACACCTGTAATGCATCTGTCTGTTAATTAATTAAGTCCCTAATCACCTTTATAATGAACATCATCCCAACAACTGATTATTGAAACCTCAACAGCCACATTCTCTATCTATCTAGCTAATTACCGATTCTCATCTCTATTTTACTTTTCTGCATTTAGTTAATTAATTTACTAGAAAACCAAACAAACAAAATCTACCTATCTACACAACCCATCCTAATAGTAAACCTTATCTTTGGCCTAAGCTTCGTTTCAATTCGCTCCGATTAAAGAACGACCTCGAGTTATACTTGCTGCTTACTCACCCAGTGTAGTAGGTAGTACCTATAAGTTGAGCCCCGCATATTATAAATTTTAAAACTTACCCACGACGCCCGCCTGATTTGTCCGGACGAGTCCTTTGACGACGAGGACGGTTCACTCGCGTGAGCTAAAACGAACCTGACTTATCGGGCGACGTCAAATATCACTTCTTGTTCTTTCATATTTATCTATTTAATGCTAACTCTATTCTTCTTCCCTTTTTTCATCTTCTTCAACAGGTTCTTCAAACTTCATCGGTCATCATGTCAAATTTTTTCGAGGTAATCTAATTACTCCTTTCTAATATGTTGTTCTTGGCGGTCTGGTTTTTAATCTTTGTATACAAATTACCTTTAACTTTTTGACCTAGTTATAATTTGATGTGTCTGTCTTTCATGTTTACATATTTCTTCTCTATCGCTTATTCAATCAAAATCTGTTTCTTGCTCTATTTCCAACTTTCTTGCTTTGCTTCTTGCTCTATTTCAGTGTAAGTTTCATTGGCCAACAAAGATTATGTTTGTTGATGAATACATAAATGATGCACACCAAGTGTTTGATTATATGTCTAAGTGAAAAGGTGTTCTTCAACTTTAACTTATTTTTATACCATTGAGTTTTAAAGATATGTCTAACTTGCTATTTGATTTGCAGTAAATGACAGTAGCTGGAATAGCTAAAAGTATGAATCTTGCAGTGACCATGAATAAGTGAGGTTAAGATAAAGGATATGTAATCATATACCATGAATAAGTGAGGATATGTAATCATTTTATAACGATTATGAATGCCAGTGCAGAAGACGCGTTGAACTCTCAGAAAGTGATTGCTGAGGTTTGGCCCCTTGTGACTTTTGAATAATTTGGATTGCATAAATTTTTTATTGAGTTTTATTTTAGTTGATGTGAAACTCTTTAGATTCGGAGCTGAGTTCTTATTAGGAAATGGATTTGATAAGAATCTTAGCCATGGTACTTTACATAGGAATGACGTTTTCATTACATCTTAATACTATAGTTTTATGAAATTGAAAGCATATTCATCTTCTTCCACATTAAAACTAATAAACATATTATGATTCATGATACAAGAATCTTTATCTAATGTGTGGAGGAGTACCTTAGAACTCAGGGATTCTGTAGCTGCAAAAAGAATTGACCTTGATCAGTTGAGATTGAAGCTGAAGCTTTACTCTG
This sequence comes from Helichrysum umbraculigerum, assembly GCA_949592205.1. Classification (NCBI taxonomy): domain Eukaryota; kingdom Viridiplantae; phylum Streptophyta; class Magnoliopsida; order Asterales; family Asteraceae; genus Helichrysum; species Helichrysum umbraculigerum. Next base: position 139,628,774 of record CATIUR010000004.1, on the reverse strand, counting down.
TATTAAACCAACAAGTAATACATTTTTCTCAAATATTTTTCTGTCCGTTTTTCGCTTTCTTTGTCTACATTCAAAACTCTTAGGGTGCATTTAGCTGCAGATATTTTTTTCCTTTTCATAAATTATATTTCTCTCTAATTTTGTGAAAGCACCTCCACTTTTCTTAAACTGAACGCATTCATCATTGTATTCTCTTGGCTAATATCTTATATTGTGCTGTCTATGGTCAGATGGCCTACCTCAACGAATGGGCCTACCTCAGCAATCCAAGTAATGCAAACTATGGGAACCTCCATACAGTCTACTCTAGCAAGGGTAAAGTTCTTCTTTTTTATTTATTTAATTAAGCAAGGATTAAGCAAGGATTTAATTAATTGGTAGTAGTATCAGTTATTGATTTCTACTATCTTTATACAGTTGGAGCGACCGAATTACCTGACATCTGAACTTGCAACTGTAGTGGCACAGGAAAGAGCTGTTCTAGATGAATGTGAAACTCTTATGGTTTATGCAGCTTCTTTAAAGGTAAAAGAATACTCATATTACTCCTCATTTCATCTTATCTTACTTATCTAATAAAACGGAGTTGATGCTGAATGATTTCTTTAATCATCATTATAGTAAAACTGGATATGGTCATAAATTCTGTAAATGGGTAAGAATGTGGATGGGATATATGGTTTCTGCTCTGCTTGGAATGGTTGAATTTCTCGGGTCAAACAGGAATGTTAAAGGTTGGTGGAAATGATAATCAGAATAATATGAATAGAGTTGGCATTCTGGATTGGCTTAATTTTAAGAAAGAAGAAAGTTTTTTAGCTTTGACTTTTCTGGGTCAAACTAGGGAAAGTCGATGTATGAGCAGGATATGCAGTGTGTTTAATAGTGGGTTGACTTCTAAGAGGAGCAACTTGTGTCTATCTTTATGCCCGTAACTTCGTGTTTAGATCTATATTTTCTGCACGTTCCATAATTCATGCAGTCGGAGACGATGTCCTTCTTCCTGTTATGAAGCTTGGATTTATATTTTATGCACATTCTTACTTCTTATGTACTTGCAATAACTCCATTATATAACACTTTTGTATGAGCAATTCTCTATTTCAGATTATAGAATTAAAGCTGCTTGCCATATGCTAATCAAGTTGATGTATTACAAGGATGACGATGCTATAGTTGCAACACCAAGGTTTTCATGTTTTTCGCATTTGCAGATTGTGTATAAATTATAAAGCTTGAGTTACTGATTACATTGGTGATGATTTTGTTTTGTCTTTATTTGTGAGTCAACGTTCTGGATTTGTTTTAGGGTGTTTGGATATGTTTAAGCCCATTATTTAATTATGTATTGTGATCGACTTGATTAGACTTATGCTTATTTAAAGTAATTTTCTTATTGTTTCTAAAATTTATGAATTTGTAAGCAAGTGTTCTAACTTTCTATACTCGAACCAAATAAAACAACAGAACAAGTGCTTATTTGGATTAGCCATCAAGTTCTAATTGACCAATTGAGCTACTAGATAGTTTACTTAGAAAAATAAGAACACTTAAGCCAGGAAGATAATAAAGGGGATTAGTGGTTGTACCTATTCAAATTATTGCATTGAGTTTTGCTTTAATGTTCCAAAATCCAGGTTATAGTTCATTGTGTGTCCTTAGAAGCAGATTACAAAGCTGAGTAAAAATTGAAGTATATTTTTACATTATTTTCCTTCTAAAATAAACTTATAACTTCGTTTTTTTACATACCCGTGTAATCACGGGTCATTGAACTAGTTTAATAAACTAGTCAGGAAATTGTGGCCGTTGATTATGTTTGTAAACGAGTTGAGTCGAGCTTGAGCTTGTATATGCATATAAACATATAAATTGTTACTATTCAAAAATCTCTTCGAGTTGAGGTCTTGTAAGGTTGAGCCTGCCTTGATATATTTCAAAATCGGATTTATTCAAGTAACAGTGGTCCATGGTATACCTCTTGTACCTACTCTGCATAATGTTGTCAAACTTCAGGTACCATTGTCTTTGTGTTAGTGTCATCATAACAAGTGCAGTTTTCATAACTTGCAAACAAAGTTCTCTTTGCTACCATTCAAAATGCTTCGTGCTACTTAAACATCTTCCTAGCCTGGAGTTCTGTCAACATCTTGCTACTCTAGATGCAATCATGTGGGTCCTTACACTTCCAGTTCAAGAAAAACTAATCTGCTAATAGAGTGTATGTATGGTGGTTTGGATTTTCTAGTAAATCTCGTTAAGTAGGTAAAATTTGAAACAGTTTTTGTTATATTTCCCAAGCTCCCAGTATGATCAATAGCAAGGCGCACAAAGATACGAGTAGAAGAAAATGAGAAAACAGGTTAGATTTTACGTGGTTGGTTCAAATTTACTACCGCACTGAAGTGCTTGGGCATCTTTAGACGCCCGTTCCTTGAACGCGGCTGGATAATTCCGATAACAGTTAGTCTCAAGTCTCAACAACTCAACATAACAGGAGTCACTTTTGTACATATACTATACAAAATTATTTCAGTAAACAACAACTTATTGTAATTCACTTTTAGAGTAGAGTTCAAATTAGTACATCAATTTTTTTTGAGTGAGAATGAGAGAACCAATGATATTGTGCCATGTATACAAAGAGAATGTTCCACATGTACAAAACACATTTACCCCCAACATCAATTATCTCACAAACGACAAATTGAAAAATCATGAAAATTGCACCATTAAATTCAGCGTTTTCTCCTCTTCGATTTGCCGTCCTTCAAGGCATACTTTTGACAACTTTTTTTTTTCCATTTTTTGGTGGGTTTTATAAATTAGTAACACATGTGTTAGTGATTGGTTATACATTTGATTTGTGGTTAGGGTTAGGGTTTAGGGCTACGGTTTAGGGTTTACGATTTAGGGTTAGGGTTTAGGGTTAGGGTTTAGCAAGGTTTAGGGTTTAGGGTTTAGTATGATTTAGGGTTTAGAGTTTTGTAAAGCGTTTAGGGTTTAGGGTTTGGGGTTTAGGGGTTAGGGTTTATGGTTGGGGGTTTGGGGTTTCGGGGTGAAACCCTAACCCCTAACCCCTAAATCCCAAACCCTAAACGCAACAATTTAACACATGTGTTAGTAAATGTGAAACCCACCAAAAAAGATGGAAAAAAAACTCGTCGAAAGTATGCCTTGAGGGACGGCAAATCGAAGAGGAGAGAACGCTGAATTTAATGGTGCAATTTTCATAATTTTTCGATTTGTCGTTTGTGAGATAATTGATGTTGGGGGTAAATGGGTTTTGTACATGTGGAACATTCTTTTTGTACACATAGCACAATATCATTGGTTCCCCCATTCTCACACAAATTTCTATTCTTATTTGAACCCCACCCTTCGGTTTTATTCTGCAATTATTGTAATTCCTGTTAATTTTTATCCTTATTGTTTGATAGGTTTTGGAATATTGATGGTCCCTGGTTCATCTACATTTTATGTTTTCCTATATATTTTCATTCATGTTAAATACTACAGTATTATTGTGAATGCAAGAGTTGACCGTAACAAAACCTTATTGTAGATATGCAATTCCATGTTAGTTACAGTTAACAGCCTGGCAATTCAAGTTTGACTTACTCAATACATGTTATTAAACTTTGAGCAGCAACGGAGCACGTCTTTTAATCTTCAATTATAATAATATAATTTCTTCTGGAAATCATTTAGAATTAGAATTAATTATCTCTCTTATCTAGTAAAGAGGAGGTTAATTAGTTAATCTCCTCCTAAAAGCACTAATATCCACCATTAATTGTCCTAATCTCTCTTATCTTATAAAAGAGGAGCTTAATTACTTAATCTCCTCTCTAATCAGCCTTCAAGCATTAATCCCCACCATTGATTGGCTTAGCCCCTCTAATTATAACCCTTGATTGTAATTAGTCCAATGATTAATTAAGCTTAAAAAAATTAGACCCCTTTTTTTCCAAATCTGCCCTCCTAATGCCGTGACATTCCCTACCCTTTTCTTTCAAAAAATTCGGCAGCAGCATCCAGACATATCAAAGGGTTCAAATCAAAACACCGATCAGGAGGCCAAAATCGAGTGAATCGCGGCAATACGACGAACAGCAACCCAGATATTTCAAGATATTCAAATCAAAACACCCATCAATCACCCAACGCGGGTCACGGAATTGCCGCGATTCTATCCAGAGTTTATTCAAACTTCACAAAATTAAATCGAGGCTCCTGATCGCAGAAGGTGCAATGTATTCTTTTTTGTTCATTATTTCCATGTATGGCGATTTTTGTTTGATTTCATTTGATCTGATAATTAGGGTTTATAGTATCAATTCACAATTTTAAGAAAAGTATATTTTATTCTTGAATGCACACCAACTGCTCGATGAAATTTTGAGGATGAATTTGATTTTCCTGAGCTGACAATAAACTTGGATAATGAACTCAGAGAAACAAGATGACTTATTATGGTTGTAGGATTTTTAGTTGTTGTTTATTTGGGGTTTTTTTTGTATCTCATTATGGTGGTGGAAAAAGTACAGTTCAAAATTAGAAGATAATATATTTTCTTTTCATCATATTTCAATGTTTGAAAGTATTTTATACATTTAAGTTAAAGCCCAATTCATTTAGTTTTTCTGTGGTATCACTCTTTTATAATCTGTTTTAGATCAATTAGATAAATAAATTGAAATCTATATATGTTTAATGAGTTAATGATGCACGGTATAATAAAAATTACATAGTTTTTGATATATTGTATATACTTCCCTTCAACTTGATTATTGCTATTTGAAGATGGAAGAGGGCTTGGATACCAAAAAGAACCAATCTTCATGGGAGCAAAAAGAGTAGATTTTTTTACTGTCAGCTCAGCTCCTTTCAGTAGTTGTCATGCTTCTACAATCATAATAGGTACAATACTTACGAATCATAAATTCAGATTTCTTATCAACCAGTCAACGTATAGAGTATATACTTATAGTTTAGTATTTTTACAGATTCGGGTCAAAAATGGCAATCTCCAGTCATTCGTACTTTTTATCAAAACATGTCATCTTATTACATTGCATTTCAGAAATTTATCATTCTACAAGAACAACTTTAAAAAGATTAATAATATCAATGTTAACAAAACAATTAAAGTAGTAGGGTTTTAAACTTTCTCTAATGAATAACGTAGATCATATCGGACTTGTGGAACCTGTAATATAGAGTAAAGATGAATAGGAACAGAAAAATAAATGATGAGTTGTCATGTGGTAATTAAGGTAAGGGTGGTGGGTCATTTATCAAGTCAGAGTGAGAGACAAAATAGTCTTCACGAGACATTTTTCCTACTCACTGCCTTCCATAATACATTGAGGGACCTACTAAACATACCATTTATTTATTTTTAAATTAACTTTTCTGTATTTTTTCTGTAGTTCTTCAAATCATTATTTCTTACATTCTGTACTTTTCTGTACCTTTTTCGTACTTTTTCAATTTTTTTAATCATAAAATGGTATAGTGAGTACATTTTAATGGTATGGAAAGCCTATCCCTACATTTAACGTAAATATAAAGAGTTTGAGGGCAGAAGCTAAGCTTCACTAAATGTACTAGAACTTTCTAAATATATCACAAAATTCATTTTTTAAACTCACTAATTCTCAATTATACATCTTAATTTATTAATTACAAATTATATCATATATCAACCTCATTAAAGGTCCTTAACTTGTACCCTTATACACAAGTGAGATTTTACCAAATATAAATAAGAGATACGGAGTATCTATTATGTTATTATGTTATAGAGAAATAGAGTAATAAAATGTAAGAGTTATATATATGGTTCAAAAGTGTAAAATTTGAAATAAAATAGGTGAAAGGACATGATTGTAAGAGGATTGATACTTTAAGTGTCTAATTTGTAGATATGACACAAGTTAAATATGTGTTAAATCCACACGTTCTTGATAAGCCCATATACATACGTGTCTTCCAAAATAGACACAAATGTAAATCTTTTGGTTCAATTCCTTTTTCATTTGGTTAAGACTTAGGGTGTGTTTGGCAACCAAATTTTAAGGGACTCTTGGGGGTTTTAGAAGATTGAGCTTCTAGTTTCAAGAATCTCCTTCCTTTAAAAATTTACAATCCTTGTTTGGCATAAAACTTGAAATAGGGATTCTATAAAAAATAATTCCCTAAACTAGAATCTCCAAAAAGTAGTTTCTTCAAATAATCTCCATCTCCTTATTATTAAATTACTATATTACCCTTCTTAGAATTATTACAATTTTAAAATTATAAAATATCATATCCATTTGTATCATTTTACATTAATAAGTTCCAGCTCAGCTCCAGCTAGTTTGCCAAACACTTATTCAAAAATAAAAACTCCAACTCCAGCCTCAAATAAAAGTTCCATCTCTAGCTCCAGCCCTATCTCCAACTAGTTTTGCCAAACACATCCTTACTGTTGCAAAGAGAAAGCACACAGTAATTTCAATTAAAAAATAAGATGAGAGGGAGAGCTTTTGAGCTAGAAAGTCAATAAGAGCAAAAGGAGTGGTTGCTTTTGTGCTCGATGTTCAGTTCGATGTTCATTATATTGAAATTTAACACGAGTATGAATTTGAGGGGAGTGGTTCAATGTTCAACTCGAAGATCAATTAGGCCCACAAAATTAATTTGGAACCAATCAAAAAAAGGAAAAGAGAAAAAAGAAAAAAAAAAAATCCTTTGCCTCATGCTCACCGTTTAAATTGGCACACTGACGTTGAACGCCGGCCTTGAATGCCGACCCGGTATCGTGAACGCCGGTTACCAGCGTTCACGGTGTTTGAACGCTGCTTTTTGCCTCTCAACTCCTAACGCTCTAAACGGAGTTAGATCATACCTGCGAATTTGGGGTATAATTTATAACTCTTTAAACAAATTAAAGACTTGGAATGCTACTTTCTTTTTGAACGGTAATATATATATATATATATATATATATATATATATATATATATATATATATATATATATATATATATATTGCAAGGATATAGAAATTTTTTATCAAGTACAAGCATGAATGATAATAAACAGAGTATTACTCTGTTTAGATACATACATAACAAAATGCAATAGATAAAAACTATAGTAAATTACTCTGTTTAGATACATACATAACAAAATGCAATAGATAAAAACTAGAGTAAATTACTGTGTTGGTCCCTGTGGTTATATTGCACTCATTTAGTCCTTTAAGTTTTTTAATTACTTGGATGGTCCTTTATTTCAAAATGTGTTTCTTATTTAGTCCTTTAGCTAACGATTGTTAAATATTCTGTTAAAAATGACCATATTTGACATTTTTTAAATTATTTTCCTTTATTTATTAACGATTGTTAAGTAGTCTGTAAAAAAGAGTCATATATGATATTTTCTTTTATTTTTTTCCTTTATTTTCCTTTCAGTAAAATCTAAATTATAAATACATTGTTTGGCTCACGGAACATCATTTTCATTTTTCTATTTCACTTAACAAATTCAGTTACCTTCTCCAATAAAACATCAAATTTTAAAAGGAATTGCGCAACAAATAATGAGTAATTCAGTTTCATTTTCCATTTCACTTAACAAATTTGATTTAAGAGTGATCAACAATAACTACTAAGGTTTGAAATTTATAAATGGAAAAGTGAACTTGCTTTCTCAACGGAAAAGCAAAAAACACAAGAATCTTCTTTTTCCATACCATAATTTATAACTTAATTGAGGTTTCTCCAAACATTCCTTCAAGTCAAAATAAATTTCAAATATTAGCAGTCATTGTTGAGCACCTCAAAATTAAATTTGGTAAGTGAAATGGAAAAGGGAACCTGCTTTCTCAGGAGGAGAGCAAAAAATGCAAGAATCCTCTTTTTCTATACCATAACTTATACTATCTCCGTCCCAAAATAAGTGTCATATTTTGACTTTTTGAATTCTTTCTTTTTCAACTTTGACTTTAAATATTTTTGTTTTGTGTTATATAATACAAATAAAAAATATATATTTAAATATTTAAATTTCAAATCTTAGAAGTTAATGTTGAGCACTCTTAAATCAAATTTGTTAAGTGAAATTGAAAATGGAAACGAATTACTCATTAATTGTTGAGCAATTCTTTTTAAAATTTGATGTTTTAGTGGAGAAGGTAACTGAATTTGTTAAGTGAAATGGAAAAATGAAAATAATGTTGTGTGCACCAAACAATGTATTTATAATTTATATTTTACTGAAACGAATATAAATTAAAAGAATAAAAGAAAATATCAAATATGGCCTTTTTTTAACAGACTACTTAACGATCGTTAACATTTAAATGAAAAGAAAAAAATATCATATATGGTCCTTTTTAACAGAATATTTAACAATCGGTAGCTAAAGGACTAAACAAGGAACAAGTTTTGAAATAAAGGACTATCCAAGTTATTAAAAAACTTAAAGGACTGAATGAGTGATTTCAATATAACCACAAGGACCAACGGAGTAATTTTCTCTAAAAACTATGATGCATAATTATTTGAATTCTAAGCTCCAATCTGCCATTCTGGACAAAGAGAAAAAAAACACGCTGCTTGCTTGCAGTCACAGAAAATCTTAAGCTTTGCCAACCACCACTTGAACTTGATAAGAATTTGTGATAGAATCATTCAAATTTGAACCATGAAGAGAATTAAGCATTAGAGACCCGGACAGATAATTTAGACTTCGATATGAGTACTTGAAATGATATTAAAACCTTCTTGGAGCCCAAATATATTTGATAATAAAACCACCTTGTTGATAGCCAATGTGAAAATATACGGATCCAATAGATACAAACACTTTACACAATAACAATCACAGATCAAAGAGAATGAATCACACTTAATTTACACTTTTGAGAGTATTATAAAATAAACAACGAGTACACTTATATGTATAAAATATGAGGCATGATATGCCTTATATACAGCAAGCCTACAGCCATAAGGGCATGACGAAGATCAAACGATGATGATCTTGAAAGAATCATAGGAGAGCATCACGATGATGTTGGGAAGAAGCAAATAATGATGATACGGAATAAGTATGAAGCAGCAAACACCAAAAAGCATAAGACCCCCTCCAAGATGCAGAAAAGACATAGAACCCCCTGGAACTTAATAACCTGAGATAAAATGAATAAACCATAATAAGTGACAAAACATGAGATAAGCTTGAGTTAAATGTATAATTTTAACATCCCCCCTCAAGCTTATCATGGAATAAGTTTGCAAGACCCAAATGTTGGCTCAAAAGATTATGTTGAGATACACTCAACCCTTTAGTAAGGATGTCAGCAAGTTGTTGTTCAGAAAAAAATTTTGTGAGTTCTAATTATACCTGCAGACACCTTTTCCCTAATGAAGTGAACATCAATTTCAAAGTGCTTAGTTCTTTCATGAAAGACTGGGTTAGCAGCCAATTGAATGGCAGAGCTGCTATCACAAAATAAGTTAATTGGAAGATCAATTTTGACATTCAAATCAATTAAAAGGTTTTTGAGCCAAATGATTTCACAAGCAGTGGTAGCCATGGCCCTATATTCAACTTCAGCAGAGGACCTAGCTATTGTTGCTTGTTTTTATGCTTTTCCAAGAGACTAAGGAATCACAAAAATACACAAGATATCCAGTGACAGATTTTCTATTCAACTTACACTTTGCCCAGTCAGAATCATAGTAAGCTTTTAAGTTGAAACCATTACCTTTTACAATTTGAATGCCTTTACCTAGAGCTCCTTTTAAGTACCTAAGAACTCTGAAAGCAAGGTCTGAATGTGACTGCAGAGGAGCATGCATGTATTGGCTAAGAATGTGAACAGCAAAAGATATATCTGGCCTTGTTATAGTAAGGTAGATTAATCTTCCTACTAATTTTTGATACTCAGTGACATCAGTCACAGGTCTATCATTGTTGCTAGGATCACAAGAAACATTCAGATTTGGTTCAATAGGAGTGTTGGCTGGTTTGCAGCCAAGCATTCCATAATCATTCAAAAGTTCTAAGCAATATTTTCTTTGGGACATATAAATTCCTTTTTCATTATCCAAGATTTCTATCCCAACAAAAATACTTCAACTTACCAAGGTCTTTAATCATGAACTTAGATTTCAAAAATTCTTTAACCTTGTTGATTTCAATCTCAGTATTACCAGTGATAACAATATCATCAACATAGACAAGAAGGGCAACAAAAGTTTTATTTTCATTCTTGACATACAAAGAGTAGTCAACCATGCTTTGTTTGAACCCATTTTCCAACAAGGCAGAATTTAGTTTTTCATTCCATTGTCTTGGGGCTTGTTTCAACCCGTATAAAGATTTGTTTAGTTTACATACCATGTTGTCATTTTCAGAAAAGAAACCTTCAGGAAGTTTCATATAGACTTCTTCAGATAGATCACCATAAAGAAAAGCATTGTTAACATCTAACTGAAATAATGGCCAATTGTTTTGAACAGCTAAAGTGATGAGACATCTAACAGTGACATGTTTTACAACTGGAGAAAAAGTATCATCATAGTCAATCCCTTCCTTTTGACTGTACCCTTTGGCAACAAGTCTTGCCTTATATCTGTCAACTTCCCCATTTGACTTATAATTTATTTTATAAATCCATTTACAGCCAATGGCCTTTCTATTGGAGGGCAAGTCAGTGACAACCCATGTGTTGTTTTTATTTAAAGCCTCCATTTCTAGATTCATGGCTTCTATCCAATTTCTGTCTTTACAAGCCTCATAATAAGATTTAGGTTCAATTGTTTTATTTAGGTTAGAAACAAAACAGAAATTTTCATTATTTAAAAAAGAATAATTCACAACCTTTTCTATACCATACTTGACTTTTCCCTCAACCACAAAGTCATCAAACTTGTGTGGCAGATTAGTGTTTCTGGAAGACCTCCTTAAAGGTGGATTTTGATCAAGATGAGGATCAGAATTGGAACCCATTTGTTGAGGGTCAGAATTGCCCTCAGAGGTATTATTATTATCCAAAGGTGTTGCTGTGTGACTATGACCAGGATCATTATCAACACTGCCATCACCATCACTGTTTTCTCTCCCTTCATCACTGGGCCCCAGGTTGTCACAAAATAATTTGTCAAAAAAGTTAATATGATTAATCCCATCATGACTAAGATCATTTTCAAAAGGTTTTGTTTTGAATGGAAATACTGTTTCATAGAATTTTACATCTCTTGAGAATAAAACAGTTTTGTTTTCAAGACTAAACAGTTTGTACCCTTTTTTAACATTAGAATAGCCAATTAAGACACATTTTTCAGACCTGCTACTGAACTTGTCATGAGGATTTAGAATAGCAGAAAAACAAAGACGACCAAAACATTTTAAATGGGAGAGATTGGGTTCCTTTTTAAACACTTTTTCATAAGGAGTTCTTCCAGAGAGCACAGATGAAGGAGTCCTGTTAATTAAGTAACAAGCAGTTAGAACACATTCACTCCACATATTTAGGGGTAATCCCCCTTGAAACATAAGGGCTCTTGCCATATTAAGCAAGTGCCTATGTTTCCTTTCAGCAACCCCATTTTGTTGGGGAGTATAGGCACAAGAGGTTTGATGCAAGATACCATTTTGGACACAAATTCAGAAATTCTGTTATTAACAAATTCTGTCCCATTATCACTTCTTAGAGTTTTTACTTTCTTTCCAAATTGAGTTTCAACCAAGTTTACAAAATTGCAAACATTTGCATATACTTCCTCTTTTGATTTTAACAAATATATCCAAACAGCTCTACTGAAATCATCAACCACAGTCAGAAAATATTTGTAACCTTCTCTGCTTTGGATTCTAAAAGGTCCTCACAAGTCCAAGTGAGCAAGTTCACCAATACTTGTGGATTTGTGAGCACTTAAAGGAAAGGGATCCCTGATTTGTTTAGCTTTGTGACAAATATCACAGGGATCATTTTTAGATTCATTGTTAAAACCTAATTTATCTTTTAGAACCACAAGGACCTGATCAGAAGGGTGACCAAGCCTTGCATGCCAAAGCTGTTTTGACCCATTTGACACAGTGGAATTATGAGAATTACCAACACATTGTTCATCAAAATCATTGAAAAGATACAACCCATTAGATTGTCTACCAGTCCCCACAGTTTTCCCTAGCATCAAGTCCTGAATATAACAAGAAGATTCATCAAATGTTACAGTCATTTTGCTATCCTTGGATAATTTATGAACAGATAATAAGCTCACACAATACTCAGGTACAACAAGAACATCAATTAGAGTAACAGTGTTGTTTAAATGAAGTGTTCCAATTTTGTGAATTCTAGCTTGAGTTCCATTTGGATGACCCACAGTCAGTTTTAGATTGAACACATCTATGATATTTGTTAGCCCCTTTTCAGAATGAGTCATATGTTGGTTTGCACCAGAATCAATAATCCAACCCTTATTAATAAATTTTGATTTATCAGAAAGATTTTAGTTGAAGAATTTTTCAAAATTTGCATTAAATTTAGTGCTCATATTAAAAACAGTACCTGCCATGTTGGCTTGAGCATTTACAGAAGATTTGTCATCAATCAAGCTTAAAAGCTTCGTAATCTGTTCATTGGAAAAAGGCAGAGAAGGAGAGCTAGAGCTAGCATCTCCATGAGAAGAAGCATTATTAGAGACAAGTTTGGATCCATTTTGAGCATTTGATTGTTTGTTAAAACCATTTTTGTTATAACCAGGAGGATAACCAATCTTTTGATAACATCTGTCCACAGTATGTCCAATCTTAAAACATTTTGTGCATTTGAGATTTGGATTAGGTCCTCTGCTGAAATTATAGTTGCCCTTGTTGTTATCCTTGTTAAAATTATTAGTTTGAGCAACAAAAGCATATGATTGAGATTTGGTTTTATGGTCATTAACTGATACATCCCTGTGTGATTCATCCCTAGACAAAACAGAATAAGCAGCTTTGACATCAGGTAGAGGGTCTCTTAATAGCAAATTGCTTCTAACAGACATGTAAGTATCATCCAAACCCATTAGAAACTGCATTAATCTTAAAACCTTTGTGTGTTCTTTTAAGGTTCCAGCTGCATTACAAGTGCAGTGAGGAAGAGTAACCATAGCATCATATTGTTTCCAAAGACTATTCAAGTTATGATAATAATCTGACAAAGAGCTGCCATTTTGCTTGAAAAAGTTAATTTTTTGAGAAAGGTTAAAAATAATTGATCCATCAGTTTTATCATAAGTTTCTTTCAAATCATTCCAAACTTCTGATGCAGTTTCAGAAAATATTTGACCAGAATATACTTCAGTAGACACAGACCCCAAAATCCAAGTAAGAACAGTTGAATTACATCTATCCCATTGATTTGCAAGAGCTTGATTTGTTAAACTTCTTTCAATAGTGCCATCAATAAAACCCAATTTATTCTTTGTACCCAAAGCTAATAGCATAGACCTGCTCCATATTTTATAGTTTTCAGTTCCAGTTAATTTTAGGTTTATAAATGGTGTTCCAGTAGCAGTATCACTAGCATGTAAATATAGAGGGTCACCAAAGTCCAATTTATTTATAAGAGTGATTTCATTTTGATCAGCCATGTCACCACCAAATAAAGCAAGCATACACAATGAACAATTTCAAGTAGAACAGATGCCAATATAGATCAAATAATAGAGCACAGAACAATAACAAACTGAAAAATCACTTGATTTACCAACCAAATACACAGAACACAGAATGAAAAGCAGATTAAAAGTCTATAAAGTAGTAAACCCTGGCTATGGTCCAAGTATGAACACCGTGGGGTAGAAGAACCTTGTAAGCACAAGGATTCCCACGAGCAGTGACTTGCCACAACACAGAAGAGAAACAAGAAGCTTACAGAGTACTCCATGCTCGGTTAGCCAAGAATAATAAGCATGAATGATACAGCAGCGGATATTCAAAGCACCAATTCAACAACACGCGTTAGGATTTCGATTTGACGATCGATCGGTTCAAAAACAACAAGCAACCAAACCCTAAAATTAGGGTTACAGAGGATACAGTTGAATCGAACCAAAGGAATCACTAAACCAAAACCACAGAACAGTGAATCGATGAAGATAATCACCACCTGAGCCAGAATCGCCCAAGAACACTGTAACCCTAAAAAATTAGGGTTTCAGTCGATGAAGAAGATAGACGAATCAAAGACCCGTAAGCTTTGATACCATGTGAAAATATACGGATCCAATAGATACAAACACTTTACACAATAACAATCACAGATCAAAGAGAATGAATCACACTTAATTTACACTTTTGAGAGTATTATAAAATAAACAACGAGTACACTTCTATGTATAAAATATGAGGCATGATATGCCTTATATACAGCAAGCCTACAGCCATAAGGGCATGAAGAAGATCAAACGATGATGATCTTGAAAGAATCATAGGAGAGCATCACGATGATGTTGGGAAGAAGCAAATAATGATGATACGGAATAAGTATGAAGCAGCAAACACCAAAAAGCATAAGACCCCCTCCAAGATGCAGAAAAGACATAGAACCCCCTGGAACTTAATAACCTGAGATAAAATGAATAAACCATAATAAGTGACAAAACATGAGATAAGCTTGAGTTAAATGTATAATTTTAACAGCCAAGTTGTAGCTTAATATTGAAGACCCACTCAAAATAAAATAGGCTAACGATCAACTACTTTAGAAATTTGGAGAATCTTGCATTCCTCGAACAAAATCTTCCCATGCTTTCGATTGTTCTAAGCCATGACCTTCTTCGTCGTCACAATTTGTTTCTTCATCTGAATTTTCATCAAGAAGTTCAAAAATAATCTCTTTCTCCTTTGTTTCTCCCATTTTTTTTTTCCTTTTTAACTTTTTCTTTGGTTTGTTTTTCGCACTAACCTTACTTCGATTTTCTTTTGCTTTATCAATAAAGATCACGAAATATATTAGACAATCATCAAATGACGAATTTGTCGTATTATTTATATGAACTATTCAATTTCTTTTACAAAGTTTTAAATTGTCTGATCTAATTCGTACTGGGTAAAGAGCAGACGTTCATGACTAAATGTTTCTACCCTTTTCGACATTTATGTTTTATCTATGGATTACGTAAACATAATCAACTTTTTAATACAAACGTGCATCGCATGGGTAATAATCTAGTATATATATATATATAGACTTTGGATCATGTGAGAACAAAATGATTACGTGAGACCGATGAGAACAAACCTTGGCCTTCCATCACATCTGATCAAAAATATCAAATTGGACGGTGGCAATATTGTAAATATGTTGAAATCTGATTTTGGCGGGTTAACATAAGAATTGTTGTTGTGAATGTTTTTTTTTTTCTTGTTAACATAAACTTTTACGTGGTGAAGCTTTAATTTTTTTGGTTAACAATACGTTCAGAGTGACGAAGGTTTTTTTATTATTGATTCACACAAGTTATAAGTGATGAATGTTTATTTTGTTTTAGTTCACATAAATGCTGAAGAAGTGAATCATTACTTTTTTCATGTTTACACAATGGTTAAGTATATTTCATCACTAAATATAAACCTTCAAAATCAAACCAAAATCAGTTATCAAAAGTTAAGGAATTGATGAAATAAAAAAAGCCACTTACAGAATGTTGAAAAAATTTATCAACAAAAATAAGGAAAAAATAAAAAGCTTCACCATTTGGAGCATGATGTTAACAAAAAAAAAAAAAAGCTTCACCAACAAAAGCTTAACTACTATAAACAATAAGTCTGAACAAAAAAATAAAATAATTCACATTAAAATTGAATGATGAATGTTAACAGAAGTTTCATTCATTTATGAAATTGCCACCGCCCTTTTTCCAGATTTTTCAATAATTACAAAAATGTCACCTTCATTTTGGACCCTTGATTTTAAATGGAAGATCAAGATTTGTTCTCACCGTTCTCACGGAATCCCCTTGTTCTCACAAGAACCCAACCCTATATGTATATATAGTCATGTGCTCAAATAGGAAGTCTAATTTATTGTAGGAACGTAAGAAATACTACAAAATTACTTTTTAAATATTTAAAACACGTTATTTGACAAAATTTTCGGTGTAACTAATTTTTCAAATAACTTTTAGAAACTATTTTTCAAATAAAAGAAATTTGACGTTTTATCATTTTTTAATTTTTTATTCATAATAATCACATTTTATAACTTGATAATCACATAAATACTATGTGATTATCAAGTTATATTTTGTGATTATCTAAAAGAATCACAACGGCACTGTAAATAAAGTTTGAAAAAATTTATATATATATATATATATATATATATATATATATAAACTTGGATTCAGTGAGAACACAATGTTTATGTGAGAACACATCCTAGCCAATAATTCAAACTAACTCTTCAAATTAACGAGTTTTTCTCTCTCGAATATCCAACAACCCTATTAATTCTTTATAACGTGCTCTATTCTTTTTGACAAATAAGCCAGCAGCCGTTGACATTTTTTGATAATTTTCCGTAGACCTCTTTGAGATAAATAGTCTTTTTTGTGTAATTCTGTAACACCCCAAATTTTTAAAAAATATTATTGTGTTAAAAGTAAAAGTAATTGTTTTAAGCTATTATTGTTTTAGGTGAAATAAGATAATAATAACTGTAAGTCGGTTTTAAAGTTCCAAACAATGATAAGTACGGGGTGTAATATAAAACACATATATATCTATTCCTACATACATGTACGTATCCTATTTTCATTCTCAAACCTTCCAGGGACAAGAAAGAAAGAAAGAAAACGCGAGGAAGAATTCGGGAATAATAAATTGAGTGATTCGTATGAAATTGAAGTTAGAAACATGTAATTAATCACTCTTTGATTTCCTCTAAACTCAAGTTAGTTATGTTCTTCACTATTTATTTAACCTGGAAATGGGTTTTTGAAGAATTAAAGTGATTAATGATTCTAAGATGAAATTTATGGTAGATATTGCTTGATTATTGTTAATTAAGATTAGATAAGGGTGTATTAATCTTGGGTAATCAAAAGGTTGTAAAGTGAATAAGTATTCTTGATGATCATGGTGGTCATGGTGATCATGGTAAGATGTAAGGTGAAATTAGAGGATGAATTATGTTTAATTGATGAAAGTAAAGCTAATAATGATTGTATTAATATCAATACAAGTTAAAGGTTATAAAGTGGAATGATACTCATTAAGATTATGATGATTTTTATCTAAATATTTGATAATAAGTGTTAATTCACCTTAATTGTTAAGTCATGAAGGTTATTATGATAATTAAATCATAACTAAAGTAGTAAGTCATGTATGAAATGTATGAATTAAAGATAATCATTAATATGAGATATTCGAAGTTTATGTAATCATGTAAGGTGAAAGTTTTGTTAGTTGATCAAAGATCAACTTGTAAGAGTAAAGAAATGGTAATGATGATTAGTTAAATTTGATCATCATGTGATGCTAAATATGTTGTTACACTTATATGTTATGTGATAGGTGATCGAAAGGTGTGAAGTTTCTAAGCAAGTGATAAATCGCGTCAATTGCCTAAAAAGCAAAGGTGAGTGATATGGGGGTTAAATGGGTAACGGTTATAAGTTCCGGATTCACTACTACAAAAATGCACATTACGGGCGGGGAAAAAGCCCATTACGGACGGTGAACCGCCCGCCATCAATGCGAGCGATGCTTAAAATAATAACTTATTTCGAGGCGTTGAAAACACCGCCTTAATAGTATTGTTTTACGGCGGTTCTAAACTTTACGGGCGGTTTATGTTTGTCTTATTAAATGTCATTTAAGGACGGGTAGTTTATCTAATTAAAGGCGGTGCGTTTTGCAAGGTTGGGCCAGATTTTAAATGTATAGTTATGCGGTTTATGTTGTAGTTCATGGCGGTGATATTTTTGATTTATTTATAAATATTAATTATTTTACTTAATTGGTAAGGCGGTATATGAGAACCGCTTTTAGTAATAAAAAATAGATTATTTAATAAATTATTTAAAATTGAATATATTTTTTATTTTATTTTGGCGGGGACCGATAACCGCTTAAAGTCCCTGAATATAGTAATATATATATAATATATATATAATAATATATAAAATACTACAGTAGCTTTATATCGATTTAATTTCGTGCAATTACCAAATTTCACAAGCCAAATAATGACCATATTGATATTGATTTCAAGCAAAATAAATGATCAACAACATATGTATATATATATATATATATATATATATATATATATATATATATATATATATATATATATATATGCAACAAACATATATCAACCAATATTGTATAAACCTAGAAAATACATATTAATACTAAATATCAAGTTCATCTAACTATCCAAACGATCATTAGTTCGAGTACATGACAGGTAATCATCGGCAAACCTTCTAATGTTGTGACAAACCGTATCCTCCATGTCCATGTAGGTGTAACTCTCCTTGTCTCTCCAAATCTATAAACCAAATTCAATTAACAAGTAAGGAACTTAGTAACATACAACAAGAAAATTTATTACAATTTATCAAATTTGTGATTGTGAACACTTACTTCAGTTGGGCAGCTTGCTTGGTTAGTCATCATCATGATGAACATATTCTTCATAACGTAGTAACCAGATTCCCAACTTGAACATTGTTGTGGAGAGTTCACCATATTTCAATTCCAGCTCCCGAGATCACACCTAACAATAAAATATTATTAACTACATTTTATCTTAAAATAATATACGTACTGAGAAACTCTTACTCTTCCAACCGAGCAACAAATGGATAATCATTCTTAGTTCTTGAACCCATCATTGAATCTAAGATGTAGCCCGTACGCTTGACATTGTCGAGAATGAAGATGATTCACCGAGTATTCCTAATTAAAGAAAATTTTAGATATATATTATTGTAGATAAATTAAGTAGTTATAGTTAAGACCATAAATCATATAGCCATATATATACACACATTGGTATAAAACCTACCACCTGTGATTATAAGGAGCCATGAAGAACTGTTTGTCAATGTGGTGGAAAAACTTAGATCTGATGTGATCGGTAAGAACAGTCATGTCACGAGCATCTTGTTCGCAATACAATGATTGGCACATAGCAGGATGTAGGAATGCACATCTGTTTGGAAGTGACTGCCCCTCTCTATTGACACATAAGTCCCTAAAATTAAAATTATGATAAAATAGTAGAGGTAAGAAATCAGACGAATATAATAATATATATATATTACACATTTTAGTTTTTACAAACCATTGTTATAGAACTTACATCGCCCACCAAGACATAATGGAGATATCGATATAATCATGCGTCAGCCATCCTAGCACCGCATAGTAATCAATCCATTCTACACAAGGACCAACGAAACCCGGATACATCCCTAATGGCGATATAATTTTGATCAGACCGTCCTGGTCTGCAAAGTGGTTGGTGAAACGGACACCCAGCTCTCTAATTCTTAGAGGTCCAGTCATTAGCCTTATCCTCCAAACGTGTAAACTCGTTAGATGGCTCCGGTTGTGATGAAGTTGGCGGTACAACCTACATTAACAAAATACTGATAAACCCATTACCGAATGCCTAAGTGATAGAGTTGAGTAGCGACATGTCATCACAAGCAAGATAAAAGTTAACTAAAAACAATATGACATTTAAATCACTTGATCCAGATTAAATTTTACTTGCCTTTATCGCTTGGCATGGCCACTGAATAACTTCCCTTCTTGCATCTCTTAAATATTTTATGCCGTATCTTTCAATTGGGATCGGTAATCCATCACAACCGTCCTCAACGGTATCTACTTGTACACAAACATATTCAGACTGTAGTCCTTCCTTCTCACTAGGGTGTGCCATCCCTCTCACCCATCTAACGAGGTAGTCCCCATACGGCTTCATAAGTTGACATGGTACGGATAGGTATATACATTTTTTACCAAAAGCAGACAATTACCATTAGAAAGGAAATAGAGTACAAGTACTAACATGACCAACCAGAAGACCAGTATAGCAGCAGCACTCTAGTCTGGTGCGCGCAAAATGTAACAAACTATAGTCTGAGTGTCTGCCATTCGTAGTAAACGAACTATTCAAATTTATATTGTAAACCGTACAAAACCAGCCCAAAACCCGATAAGTCATCCCCAACCCGACCAGAAAAGTTTGGGGTGTGGGGATCCCCATCGAGTTCGGGTCTTCTTGCCATATCCCTGATTACAAGTTAAAAGTTTTCAATGGAATTTACCTCGTAATCATCAGACCCATCTGGCTCTCCACCACCTCGGTCCATGGCTGCTTCAACCGCCTGTATATGGCGTTGTTGTTCTTCGATTGTGGACGTGTAAAAAGACTCAACCTTGCACTTCTTGTTTCCTTCAATACTTCGCATAAATGTAGATGTGTATAATTTAAGTATGCAAATTTAGCAGCAAAGAATAATACCTAAAGGATTAATCAATCGGTCAGACTTTATTAGTGTCTGTGGGTTTGTTTAAGTATATATTTAAGTATGCAAATCTAGCAGTGAAAGATAATACCTCAAACGATTGCTCAATCGGTCGGACATTTAACCGTAATTTTGGGTGTCGTTGCTTATCGCCAAAGTTGTCAACTGTGTGTAATGTGGAGATGAAAGTCTGATATAGTAATCGATAATGAAAAACTGGCTAAAACTCTCAAAGTAAGAAAAAAACAATAATACGGCGGTTCTGGTCAGAACCGCCTGACTTTGAATTTTGCCAAAAGTTAAAGGCTCAAATATTTTCAATTTTGACGGGATATGAAAAAGTCAAAATTACTTAATATAATATTTAAATTAATATAGATATAGATGTATTCTTATTTATAATAAGGGTATGTATGTAGTATTATTTATATACATATATACATACATGTCATGCGTACATACATACATACATGTAGACATACATACATATATGCATACGTGCGTACATATATACATGTAGACATACATACATATACATAGAGACATATATATATATGATGCATACATATATACATACATACATGCGTACTTATATGGAAATATTATAAATAAGTCAAGGGTAATATTTTCTTTTCCATGTGTTGAGTACCAAATTAAGATATGGTGGAGATGCATTATACTAGCACAATACTCGCACAATGCAGCGGTGAATTGAAAGTGGTAATGATGGATGGAGATGAGAGTAAATATTTTAAAATAAAAACATATTGTACTCCATCCGTCCCATTTAAAATGTCCACATTATTATTTTGGGATGTCCCATTATAAGTATCTACTTTGATATTTAACAAATAAAAAAGACTTTAATTGGTAGATTTAATATTTGATTGTTGAAAAGTATAGTTAGAGGAGAATAAGTAGTAATTAAAAATAATAGATAATGGAATAGGGTATTAATGGAAGTGTATTTAGTGGAAAACACACATATTAAGAAAATCACATGAAATGCAGCTTTCACCTTAGTATAATGACAACTCAATCATTAATTAAATTATTTTCTTTGAAGTATGTGTAGTTTTAAAGTTAAGGGTAATATGAGAAATCTAATCATTAATGTATATTTAATTTGAGAAGTGGGCAATAATTTTGGGACAAATATAAATAGTAAGGTGGAGAAACAATTTGGGATGGAGGTAGTAATAAATAATAGATAATGAGATAAGTGTATTAATGGAAATGTAATAAATAAGTCAATGGTAATTTAGTCACTTACTTGTGTTGATACCATTTTAAGATAATAGTGGAGAAAAGTGTAGTTAGTGGAGAATAAGTAGTAATAGAAAATAGATAATGGGATTGTAACACCTTAAGTGAATCCCACATCGGCTGTGAACATGAGGGATCTGGGGCTTATAAGGGTAATATCCTCATTAAATGACACCGCGTTTTGGGAACACAAGTGTAGTAGATCCTGTGAGAACACTGTAGTGAAGCGTGCGCTCGAGCGGGGGTAGTTCCAGGATGCATGAGTGACCTCCTAGGAAATAGTAATAGTGTGGTCGCCAAGAAAAAGCCGGGGCGCCTGCAGGCAAAGCGGACAATATTGTGTCGTGGTAAGGCGGGCTGTTACATGGATAGGGGTATTAATGGAAATGTGTAGTTAGTGGAGAAAAAGTAGTATTAGATAATAGATAATAATAAGGGTTTTAATGGAAATGTTATAAATAAGTCAAGTGTAATATTGTTTTTTCCATGTGTTGAGTACCAAAATTAAGATAGGTTGGAGATGCATTATATGTAATGAAGATGAGGATATACATACATATACATACATACATACATGTATACACCGTAGGTGCTCGTGGACGGTTAACCGGGAATCGGTTAACCGATTTTTCGGTTCGGTTAATCGGTTAACCAAATTAACCGTTTATTAATTAATACTTATTTAAAAAGTAATTAATAACACATAAATATACATTCATTTATAAGTGTTTACTATATTTCAAATATTTTGATAATAAAAGTATCAAAGGATAACCATTTTACTCTTTATGATTGTGTATTAATGTTATACGTACGTTATTCGTTCGAATATAATTAGAATTAAGTGGTAATATTTACCATATTAGGTCAATATTAAGTTAGTAAATTACATAAAAATGAGTGGAAAAGAAATATAAATGATTAATTCAAAATACAAATGTAAATATCCATATATAAATATAACATATACAATGTATATACATATATTAAAAACTACATATAAAATTTTTGGTTTTTTCGGTTAACCGTTTATCATGTGTATTCCAAAATCATGAACTGGAACCGAAACCGAAAAACCGAAAAAAAACAAGTTCGGTTAACCGAAACCGAAAAATGAAAAATATCGGATCGGTTAACCAAAATTCGGTTCAATCCAACTGATTTTCAGTTCGGTTTTGCGATTTCGGAATATTTTGAACACCCCTAGTATACACCCATAAATACATACATACATGCGTACATACATATATGATATATGTAGACATACATACATACATACATACATACATACATACATATATATATATATATATATATATATATATATATATATATATATATATATATATATATAAATATATAGACATATATACGATGCATCATATAGAGACATATATACATACATCATGTATACACTCATATATACATACATACATGTATACACCCATAAATACATACATACATGCGTACATACATGTAGACATACATACATATATACATACATACATGCGTACATATATATAGAGACATATATATACATACATATATACATACATACATACATGTATCCACACATACATATACATACATACATACATACATGTAGACATACATACATGCGTACATATAGAGACATACATACATACATACATACATACATACATACATACATGTAGACATACATACATATATACATACATACATACATACATGCGTACATACATACATACATGCGTACATATATATAGACATATATACATACATACATCATATATACATATATACATATATACATACATACATGTATACACACATACATATACATACATACATGCGTACATACATGTAGACATACATAGATACACGTATATAGAGACATACATATATACGTACATACATACATGCATACATGCGTATATACATATATGCGTACATACATATATACATACAAACATACATGCATGCATAATAACCAACCGCCTTAATTTATTACTCGATGTTGTTTGGTGTTGAATTTGCATTAAATAAAATTGCACACGTTTTCTCTTTATATTATAAATAAATACAAACAATAAGTGATGATCGACCAAATTCATCAAATCAAAATAAATATGAAGCAGCTGTTTCTTTTCCCTCTTTTTTTGCTTAGATCACTTTTTCATCATCATCTATCTATCTATTTCTTTATTATATTAGGGTTCTTTCCGACCGTGATTTCTCTGTTTAAACATCCGTCTCTTTAGACAATATGGCTTCGCTGATGGAATCAATAAAAGAATCCTTATGTTTCGATGCCACTGTCTTTTTTAGAGAAGCACGAAAAGGAGTGTCTTAACATGGACCTAAATATTGTATGGCGGTTTTTGTCGCACCCCCGAAACACGTGGCAGCGGAAGTATGAGGTGTCACGGGGCTACGACCAAATCAAATATTATCACTCAAAGATTACAACAAACGACCTCTATATGAGACGTTGAAAATAGTTACATTATAATAATTCAGAAGTTTACAAAATGATTTGGAGTTCACATAATAAAAGTAGAATTACATAATTAAAACTACAAAATATAGTAAATGCAATTCTAATTCCTTGATGTTTGAAAACAATGCGACTCAAGCTATGCTTTCCAAAAGCATCCTACTGTCTTGTTTCCTGTGGGTAGTCCAACAGCGTCTGCAAACCTGAGAATACATACTAAAAGGGTCAACATAAAGTTGGTGAGTTCATAGGTTTGCAAGCAGTTGTAAACATAAGTAAGAAATATAACATTTTCGTTGCGTTGCACGTATGCAAAAACTGTTGTAAAAATATCAGGTTATCATTTGTTATTCCTTGTTTTCCTTTGTTATCATTTGTTATCATTTGCGTCATGAGCTCATAGTTCGAAGCTTAACCCTTGTTGTTGCCTCAGCAAGTGTCTAATCCGGAACAATCGTTTGTCAAGTATTATGCGTCCGTTTGACCAGTTAGAGCAACCTAACCCGGATGGGGGTGTCAATCCCCAATAGATCTATTCACAAATACTCACGCTTACAAATAATTAACGAACTACGATGTGCAAGGGCTTTGTTGGATTATGGTTTCACTCATGCGTTATCCTTTGCTTTCCCTTGTTTCCTTTGTTTTCATTGTTCCCTTTGTTATCCATTGTTTATAAAACAGTTGTATAAAAGCAGTTGCATAACGACAGTTGTATAAAGCATGTACAAAGATAGTTGTATAAAACATGTGTGTATGTATTCTCACCCCAAAATAGTTAAAACGAGTAAAACGGGGGCTATGAAACTCACCTTAGATTAGCAAGTAGCAAGCAAATATCAAATAAGCAAGCAAGCCGATGTGCAACCTTCTAACGTCCTAAACGTATAAGGTTGTGTAAGTAGATGTCTTGTAAGACCATCTATAGCGATTGTATAAGTGGGGGTTAATGTCCACTTAAGCCAATCGTGTAGGTGGAGGGTTAATATCCACCTAGAGCTAGTTCATCAACTAGTTATGTCCAAATAAGTTGTTCAAGTTCGTTTATCAAAAACGTGTACGACCCGTTGGTGAAAGTTTGTAATAATAATTCATTTAGACATTATTATTAAGTTTGTTTTGTTGTATACTATTCAGTAGTAAAAATCGTGTGTTGCAAATAGATTATTTTAGTTTGTATAAGCCTTAAACCGTAGGTCAAAGTTGGTCAACTCGTTGGTCAAACCTGGTCAAACTGGTCAAACCTGGTCAACCTGGTCAAACCTGGTCAACCTAGTCAAACCTGGTCAAAGTTGGTCAAACTTAGTCAAACTTAGCATCACTAGCAAAATGTAGCAACACTAGTAATTGTGGCATCACTAGGTTAGTGTCTCTACTTGAGACTTAGAATATTTTGTTCAAGTGTTCTAAGTGTCGGTTTCTAATTCGGTAAACTTTCTAAGTTTAGTTTTTGGTCCAAGTTACTAACTAAGTCACCCAAACCCATTTTTGTTACCACTTTCCAAAAATAGTAAGTTTTGTCGTTTTTAGAAACCGAGTCGTTTTTGTTGACTGGGTCAAACCGACTCGGTTTGACCCGAAACTTTTACCCAACCCATATATCAGTTTATAGAGTCCAAATAATTTGTCGGTTCGTGTCGGAGTTCACCCATGGTGTCGGTTTTTAACATGCAACTTAAGATTTCAATATTTCATATTTTTGACTTTTGTCGGTTTGGTTCGCCATTTTATTTCTACCACTTCTGGTCCAAATTAAGGTCTACAATTTTTATCAACTGATCATTCATGTGTCTAGTTCATAAATTAATTTTCCTGTGATGTATTATGTCCATTCACATATTTAAATAAATTCGCGTATGAACCGTACTCGGTTTTCGAAAACTTTCAGATAAGACTCTAAGATCAGATTATAGCCAAAAATACGGACAGATTTGGAAAAAGTGTAAAACACGAAAGTTGTAGATCTTTTCAATACGCAACTTTTAAAAAAAAATTCGTTATCTAATTCTTCTTAGAACTCGAGATACGTCCGTTTTACTAGACTGTGTTTTTGAAGACATATTATTGCATGTTTATGATTGCTTTATAAAACCGATTTTTGGCAAAGGTTTTGGACATATCCAAGTTAGATGAACCTTAAAACATGTAAATAAACATAAATTAAAGTAGATATGTGTCCTCACGATGGTGGTTTGAAGAAAGAATGCTAAGATGATGATGAGGAACTTGTGAGCTTGAATCTTCTTGAAAAACCTTGCAAAATGATGAAGAAAAAGGGTGGTGGTGCTATGGTGGTTGTGGTGGTTTATTGTGGTGGTCTTAGGACTGAATTAAGTTCAGTGTTTAGAGAGAGAGAGTGTGGGATTTGAGTGTTGGAGTGTTGAAATGAAAATGGAAGAAAAAGGAGTTGCATGTATCATGTATGGTTTTGAAAGCAAAGTGTAATGATCACATTGCATGGCATTTTAGAGGGTGGAGGTGGAGTGGCACATGGGGGCCGGCCCATGTGTGGGACCCACTAAGGGTATTTTGGTCATTTCTCATTTCCCGTTTAATTAGTTACGTTCTCCGTTCGTTTACTCGATTGTTTAGACGTTTATTCGTATGTTTAATGTTTAATACGCACATTTTAAATAGCTGTCAAATTTCGATATTTTCACTTGAAATATTTAATATAGATACTTGAAAACATTTATAAAAATGTTCCGTTAATTATTTGGCCTCGATTTGCGTGTTAGTTCTACGGAGGTTAAATCGCGTAACGTTTTAATTTGACGTTTTTCATTATTAACATCAAATGAGATATTTTAAATGAAAGTTTTACTCTAAATGATATATTTTAAATTCTCAAAATATATTTTTGGTTTTCGTTCGATTGTCGGGCGCGTTTCGTACGTTTCTGTTGCGTTTGAGACGTTTTAGCCAAAACGTCTAGGTTTTTCGTGTATTATTTTAACAAAATAACAAATAATGATAAATAACTTCTAAAAATAGATTAAAGTTATTTATAGAAATATTTTCACCAACGTCGTATAGTTTGTCGGACTCCGTCCGGTTGTTTCACGTAATTACAACTAATTACGTAAGCGTAATATAAAACAATTACGGGAGTGTATATTCACATAAATATACAAATAGATATAAGTAATTACAAGTATTTAGCCTAAATCACATCTAAATACACGTAATTAGGGTTTCGGTTAAGTTTAAAAGTTAACCTAAATTGCCGGGTGTCACAGTTTTTATACTAACCGCTTATAGTACTATGTTGGCTCTATGGAATATACTTGAGGGCGGTGTAAATAAAAACCGCCTTTGTATGAATATATTTTCTTCTATATTACTCCACAAGTTCTTAGTTCTTACTCATTCATTCATTACTGTAATAATCTTTCGCATGCAAATTACTTTTCTTATATGGCTTCTAAATTTTCTTTCATTTTGCTCAAACAAACATCTCCTATGTACTTGGTAAGCATATAATTAAAAGTTCACTATTTTATTTCTTAGTTTTTTATTAACTTTGATTATTTGTATATTATTTTGCAGCCATTTCTTTTGGGAATTTTTCTCTGTATATATTCTTTGATAGTCACACATTTAAGATGTTCGTTTGTGGTCCGGATGGGTGCGAAAGGACCTCTCACACAAATCATCGAGAAAATACCGAAGATTGTTATTTGATTCCAAAGAATTGGTTACACAATTCACAAAGTCCTTTGCATTCCGATAAGATATATGGATGCAAGGAGACATAATGTGACAAATGCCATCTGTTTGCATCTTTGTTTGGTTTTACCTTGTATTTTCATCCCGATTTTCCTTATTTTCTTTTATGTTGTTACTAAATTAATTTTTTTTTGGTAACAATAAAAAGATACTACAATCGTTATTGTGTTGCAACGTATTTCTCTCAGCTTTAAGGAAAACCGGCTCAAGGATATTCTCAAAAAATCGAGGCCGGAAATTGATTCGAAGATTAATGAAGTCGATCGGTTAACTAGTAGATTTTTAACTCTATTATAAAAATGAAATTGTAATGTTTAATATTGTTGTTAATTTCATAAGTTGATCGGTTAACTACTAGATTAATTTGTTATACTTTGTGTTATTAAAAAAATTGTGAATTTTATTGCTATTAATTCCATAAGTCAATCGGTTAACACTTAGATTTTTTTAATGCTCTGTATTGACATATTGCCTTTATGTATTTACATTGAAAGGAACATGTATAGTATAGTATATATACTAATAGAACATCTGATCCGAATAAGTTTTATTGTTATGCTTCTATTTTTTTTGGTTATTAATAACATTTTGTTAAAATATACTTAATTTAATATTTTCACGTTTTTAACAAATCCTTTTCAATACAATAAAATATTGCACATATAAAATGAAAATGATCAAAGCAAACCACTCGTCATTTCATGAAAACATAAATGAAAATGACAAATATAATATACTATAAATTTATGGCGGTGGTTTGGCGAACCGCCTTTCGAATATAAATGAAAGTGACATTTCATCTATTATAATATTATATTATAAATTTATGGCGGTGGTGTCGAGAACCGCCACGTTTTCTTAACACGTAGTCTCTTTAAATAAGGATGAGGTGAAGTATTTAAAACTTACAATGTGAAGCTGTGAGTTTTTCTTTTCTTTACTCAAAAACGTTACATTATGAAGCATTTCCATTTTGATGCTCATATTTTCAACAAAAAAAAAAATAACACATAATACTCTTCGCAATTGCAATTTCTCAGTTCTGGTAGTCCTCCAAAGATGCTGACCAACAGTCAGAACGTTTGAAAGAAATCCTTGTTTATTAAAGTGTTCCGCGCAAGATCAATTTATAAACTTAATTTCTTTCCCTCGTTCCTACTGGTTGTTCAATATTGTTGAAGCACAGAGCCTTGCCGTAGGAGTTTTGAAAAGGTCATTCTTTTCAAATTTCTCGGCTTTTGGAAGCTTCAATTTCAGCTCTCTTTTTGGGGTGCTGATAAATACAACACCAAGATTGTTCCATACACCAAAATTATGCTTCTGCATACTAGTAGAGTATGCCTTAACTGTTGTACAGTATTGTTGTTGTATTTATCAATTCCCTCTTTTTGTGCTTCTACTCTTTTGTTTAAGCGATGATACTCCTGGCTTTGTTAGAGAAAGAGCACGAAAAGTCATGTCCGAGCATGAAAATTCTCATGTCATCCTTTTCCTCCTCAATATTCTCATGTCATCCTCTTCCTCATCCAAGAGAACATGGAGTATAGGCCCGCCAACATCATCAAACAAGAAGATCGCGGACTGTGAGGAAAAGATAACGGGACAAAGATATATATTTTAGAAAAGTGTGAATCACTTGTCAGGAAGGCTAAAGAAAGCGTTAAGCGGGATGAAGATTGCATACGATTTCATGTTGAACGCATAGATGATAAAAAAAAACATGAAGATCGTGGATTGTGAGGAAAAGATAACGGAAGACCATTTTCTATCCAAACCTTCAAACCGTTTACATATTTCAAATGTTTTATTAATTGATATAAATGTAGTAGAGTAAATGTTATTATGTTAATGCTACAAATTCTGTTATAATAATTAATATTAATATTAATTAATATTATGTTATCTTAATCTTAATTATATATGGTGCTTTTCTGTGCTGTACTACATTTCAATCACTTAATAATTTATTTACTTATTATATTTTTAAACAGTATATTAATTGTTTTTTGTTTCGAAAATGCAAAAAATTAAAAGAATACATCGTTTCGATAAAACCGCCTATAAAATACACACTTACGGCGGTGATAAAAGCACCACCTAAAGTAATTAAGGCGGGGTAAGCTTAACCGCTATCTTTTTAGTGAGTGTAAGGCGGGTTACAAAAACCCGCTTTATTATGATATCGAAATCCGCCATAAAACCCATTTTGACCCCACAATTTTAGTCAAGCAGCGGGTTTCCTTCAACGACCGTCTTTTTATAGCACCTTAAATGCTCACTTTTGTAGTAGTGATTGCTTCCGTGCACGAGGTTCATATAACCAGGTGGAAGTATGTAAGACCCTACCTTTTTCCAACTACATATTTTAATGTTTTCAAACCAAAACATATCTATAGAATATTATATTTCGAAATCGGAAGCGCAAGTCCCCCAAAACAAAACATTTACCGATTTACAATGCTTCCAAGTTTAACGATGACCAAAAATATGACAACATTAGTTAAGTAATTACAATCTATATTAACACAACCCATATGAACACAAAACGGGCCTTATATAAAACGTTTCCAAAAGACAACTACAAAAGATCAGAGTTGCGTCAAGCTTAGTCAAACTTCCCGTCATCATCTACACCCCGAACATCTACATCAACTAACCACAATCTGCAAAACATTAAACAACGAGGGATTAGCTTATTGCTAAGTGAATGGAACCGTAACCGACGGTTCAACCCATTCATAACAAGTCTTACCACAAGATAAACTACAACAAGTAAAACACATAAGCACATAGCGTCAAGAGGACCGGCGGTTCCTAGTATACAACCAACCCAAAAACCATGACCACTGTATGCTATTCTCAGTGATCTACCGATAGCCTGAGTACTACCTTCACTGACTAGGTTTATTCTCAACTATGTGTATCAAAGAAACCTAGACAGATACACAATAGTACCCAAACCCAACCAACCAATGTTGACCTCTGAAATCAACCATATTGCAAGCAACAATGCAATAGTAACCAACAACTAACAACAGTTCAACAACTGTTATCAACCAAGCAACGAATAATAATCACACAACAACTCATATATCCAGCAACATAAACAAATAAAACTGGTACCAGTACGACTAATAACAACAATCTACTGATATAAACTATCCTGGTTTACCCGTCGTAACCGAACTCGTTACAACCGGGTTGAACCGAGGACTACAATTCTACTCACCGAATATTATCGTCTGATCACCAACTCAGTGGTCTAATCTTACTGAGTGGCCGCCCGCTTATCTGGGAACACAAAGATAACAAGTCAATAACTCGTCTCATAATCATCATCATAACATATTTATCAAATCAAGTAATCTCTAAAGTCTAAGTAAACAAAAGTTCAATCAGAATTGAAATTAAAAATCCCGAACTAATGTTTAAAAACTGTAAAATGTCATTTTCGACCCTTAAATGACCCCGAATGGCCAAAAACCACCTAGGCTATTAGAATATAGTTTTGATCATTGGGCCGTTTCCGAGTGAACATGTGAATCTCATCCCAAACCGAGTTAATGAAATTGTTACATAACCGTGACCCTGAAAAGACTTACGCATTTTCAAAATTTACACAACTTGTCAAAATTATTCATGCAAACGCGATCCGGACTATAGGGGCTGGATCGCGTTCACCTTAAGAAAAAGTTCTGTCACCGAAATACACTTGGCAACGCGATCCGGAACAAAGGGCTGGATCGCGTTCGATAGTTCAAAATCCGATTTAGCCAAAATTATAACTAAGGAACGCGATCCGGGAAAAGGGTCAGGATCGCGTTCACGCGTTCAAAACTACCTGCACTTTCAGCATAAACACATCACGAACCAAAACCCCATTTTTTACCAAAATCAGTTGCAAACACGAATTTTACCAAGTAAAAGACCACAAACATCATCCATAAACATATAACAACTACAACAAACATCTTCTAGCAACAATCTAACTCATGCATCATCATCAAATCAACAAAATCACTAAACCCTAACTCATGAACTCAAATGGAAGAACACAACTACTTCTATCATTCAATCATCATTTAATCATGTTATAACCAATTTCTAGCATCAATTTCACATAAGCTTAAATCTTCATCATTCACCCAATTTATGAAATATACTCAAAAACACCAAGAACACTAGATTACTTACAATTAAATGGAGAAGATGATATAGATGATGATGATAATTACTTCTCTTTAACTAGATTCAATCTCAATTTTGTTTTTCTTAGTTTGCTTTGAATTGTTGATGAAGAACTAGCAAGGGTTTCAAGTAAGAAAAAGGGAAAAGAAGTTGGTGGAATGAGTCAGTCCACACACCGACCCCCAACTCTTATTTAGTATAAATTATACCCGTTCCTAACCTATTGTCTGGAACCCAAAAATACCCGTAAGTCAAAATACTTTTATTTTGCCGTCAACTTCGTTTATTTAAAACAAACAATATTTCATTAGTCACTATAAAAAAATGAGGCTCTTTTACTTGTTTATTATTAAATAAACCAACCGAACTTATTAAAATTACAATTTATTTCCAGGCCCAGAAACAGGATGTTACAAATCTTCCCCCCTTAGAGGATTTCGTCCCCGAAATCCAATCCCACACATAAATAGACCAAACGCTACAATTACACATAAGCATACAATACTATAAACTATATTACATTAAAGTCAATATAGAATCTACCTTGGTTATTCACTTCAAGCAATTCCCCCACTGTCATTTGATCTCCCACTGTCATTTGAAAAGCTCGAGGAGGCGCCATCTTTCTCTTCTGTCCAATTGATGATGCAGAACCCGAACCCGAACTTCCAGCTAAGCCCGAACCTTGCCCAACATTTCCCGGACATTGCCCTACCCGATGACCCTCTTTCTTGCAGTTCCAACATACAAATTGAGGAAATGGACACTCTCTAACACTATGTCCTAATGCACCACACTTAATGCACCTAAAAGTTTGAGGAGTACATGGGCCCGAATGCCTCGACCTACACGTGGCACACCAAGGGTTTGGATCACTACCCACTGAACCCTCGCTAAACTCAATCCTCCGGTTCTGACTCTTATTTCCAGTAGTACCACTCTTAGACTGTTGCACCAACTTATTCTTACCCAATTTCTCCCATGCTTGATTTTCACCATGCACCGACCTAGCTAACTCAAAAGCCTCGGTCAAACTACGAGCCAACCTCACTGATGTCCTATACTGTGGTGGTAAGGTCTTAACAAAATGGGTAATCCTAGTCCTCTCGTTCAGTACCCATTGCTGAACAAACCTTAACTTATCGGTGAATTGATTGATAAGTTCATCCATTGTCATTTTCTCAGAAAACTCCAAATCCAAAAACTCCTGCCTAAGTCTAATCATATCAAACTCCGAACAGAACTGCTTACAGATCTCCCTATGAAACTCGGCCCAAGTGATTCTAGATCTCTGTTCCGGTGTCATTTGTGCAGTCGCAGAATCCCACCAGTTCATTGCTTGACCTTTCAATAACTGGACTGCATACTTAACTCTTAACTCATCTTCACACTGACACACATCAAATTTTCTCTCAGTGTCCCTCAACCAGTTCAATGTCACCATCGGATCATTACCTCCCTCAAATTCTTTGGGTCCACACGCCTTGAAAGTCTTAAATGAACATAACTTATTCTGCTGTGGAGAAGGAAACTGATAACCGATGTTCCTCTGCTGAGTTGCCCTAGCTTGTTGCTCCAAATACAACTGTTCAATTTTTCTAAGTCTTATAACCTCATCCTCCATATGCAACAAATAATCATCTTGGTTAGTTTCATCCTGATGAACATTTGAAGTACCTCCCTGATTAACATTATTAATTTCTGGAGGTGGAAGCTCAGTTCTAGCAGCATTATTGGGAGTCATATTCTCATCATCTGCCATTCCTGTACTCACAACCAAAACACAACTTGCAACTTGTTAATCGTTAGTATCACCTATACTAACCAATCCCCCAACCAAAAGCTAATCCCACAAACCGAAAAGTTTGACTAACACCAAATAGATTTGGGATTGAACATTCGCAAATGCCCAATTCACCCAAACCTATGCTCTGATACCAACTTGTAAGACCCTACCTTTTTCCAACTACATATTTTAATGTTTTCAAACCAAAACATATCATTAGAATATTATATTTCGAAATCGGAAGCGCAAGTCCCCCAAAACAAAACATTTACCGACTTACAATGCTTCCAAGTTTAACGATGACCAAAAATATGACAACATTAGTTAAGTAATTACAATCTATATTAACACAACCCATATGAACACAAAACGGGCCTTATATAAAACGTTTCCAAAAGACAACTACAAAAGATCAGAGTTGCGTCAAGCTTAGTCAAACTTCCCGTCATCATCTACACCCCGAACATCTACATCAACTAACCACAATCTGCAAAACATTAAACAACGAGGGATTAGCTTATTGCTAAGTGAATGGAACCGTAACCGACGGTTCAACCCATTCATAACAAGTCTTACCACAAGATAAACTACAACAAGTAAAACACATAAGCACATAGCGTCAAGAGGACCGGCGGTTCCTGGTATACAACCAACCCAAAAACCACGACCACTGTATGCTATTCTCAGTGATCTACCGATAGCCTGAGTACTACCTTCACTGACTAGGTTTATTCTCAACTATGTGTATCAAAGAAACCTAGACAGATACACAATAGTACCCAAACCCAACCAACCAATGTTGACCTCTGAAATCAACCATATTGCAAGCAACAATGCAATAGTAACCAACAACTAACAACAGTTCAACAACTGTTATCAACCAAGCAACGAATAATAATCACACAACAACTCATATATCCAGCAACATAAACAAATAAAACTGGTACCAGTACGACTAATAACAACAATCTACTGATATAAACTATCCTGGTTTACCCGTCGTAACCGAACTCGTTACAACCGGGTTGAACCGAGGACTACAATTCCACTCACCGAATATTATCGTCTGATCACCAACTCAGTGGTCTAATCTTACTGAGTGGCCGCCCGCTTATCTGGGAACACAAAGATAACAAGTCAATAACTCGTCTCATAATCATCATCATAACATATTTATCAAATCAAGTAATCTCTAAAGTCTAAGTAAACAAAAGTTCAATCAGAATTGAAATTAAAAATCCCGAACTAATGTTTAAAAACTGTAAAATGTCATTTTCGACCCTTAAATGACCCCGAATGGCCAAAAACCACCTAGGCTATTAGAATATAGTTTTGATCATTGGGCCGTTTCCGAGTGAACATGTGAATCTCATCCCAAACCGAGTTAATGAAATTGTTACATAACCGTGACCCTGAAAAGAATTACGCATTTTCAAAATTTACACAACTTGTCAAAATTATTCATGCAAACGCGATCCGGACTATAGGGGCTGGATCGCGTTCACCTTAAGAAAAAGTTCTGTCACCGAAATACACTTGGCAACGCGATCCGGAACAAAGGGCTGGATCGCGTTCGATAGTTCAAAATCCGATTTAGCCAAAATTATAACTAAGGAACGCGATCCGGGAAAAGGGTCAGGATCGCGTTCACGCGTTCAAAACTACCTGCACTTTCAGCATAAACACATCACGAACCAAAACCCCATTTTTTACCAAAATCAGTTGCAAACACGAATTTTACCAAGTAAAAGACCACAAACATCATCCATAAACATATAACAACTACAACAAACATCTTCTAGCAACAATCTAACTCATGCATCATCATCAAATCAACAAAATCACTAAACCCTAACTCATGAACTCAAATGGAAGAACACAACTACTTCTATCATTCAATCATCATTTAATCATGTTATAACCAATTTCTAGCATCAATTTCACATAAGCTTAAATCTTCATCATTCACCCAATTTATGAAATATACTCAAAAACACCAAGAACACTAGGTTACTTACAATTAAATGGAGAAGATGATATAGATGATGATGATAATCACTTCTCTTTAACTAGATTCAATCTCAATTTTGTTTTTCTTAGTTTTCTTTGAATTGTTGATGAAGAACTAGCAAGGGTTTCAAGTAAGAAAAAGGGAAAAGAAGTTGGTGGAATGAGTCGGTTCACACACCGACCCCCAACTCTTATTTAGTATAAATTATACCCGTTCCTAACCTATTGTCTGGAACCCGAAAATACCCGTAAGTCAAAATACTTTTATTTTACCGTCAACTTTGTTTATTTAAAACAAACAATATTTCATTAGTCACTATAAAAAAATGAGGCTCTTTTACTTGTTTATTATTAAATAAACCAACCGAACTTATTAAAATTACAATTTATTTCCAGGCCCAGAAACAGGATGTTACAAAGTATTATTTATGTTTTATATAGTGATTTGATGTTGATTTCATATATTATTGTATTGTTATGTTATTGCTTTGGCATGTGATATGTGTACATGCTAAAAGGGTAAGTATTAATAAAACTTTTGATAAGTGTAAGTATATGGATATGATTGTGGAGCCAAGGAATGATCTTATCATTGGCTTGGCGGTATCCAGGTAATGACTATGTCATTAGCTTGGTCGTAAGTCGATTCTTATGAATTGACATTGTGGAAGTGTTTCCATTACTTATTAAATAAGTAAATGGATATGTGGAAGTTATTTCCATTACTTACTAAGTAAGTAGATGGATATATGGAAGTTGTTATGGATCCTTAACATGTGGAAGAAGTAAAGAGAATTGCCAAGTAAGTTCGTTATGATAAAGTACACTAACTTGATAAGGTAAGAAAGTTCATAATATGTGTTTAGCGAAGTGGTACCATTGAATAATGGTGCATTAGCTTGATAAAGAAAAGATTTATGTGTAAAGCGTTATTAGTAAAGTTTATGATTGTTGAATGATTGTTAGTGTATTATTCATTTAATTACTCGTATGCTCACTAAGCTTTATGCTTACCCCTTTAAGTGTTTCATGTTGTAGGTGTCTGGTTCGGTTGAACCAATTGACAAGAATGAGTTGATTATGGTTGCAAGAAGGTAGCGTGGAAAGGAGCTTGCTTTAGGGTTACACAAGCTTCTTAATCTTTTGAATTATCGTTTATGAATGCCATTGTGTAAATCACCCAAAAGTGTTTTGAAGATGTAAGTATTGAAAGTGTAAAGTTAATGGTGATTAATAATGTACACCTTTGACTTGGCAAAGTCAAAGTGGAAAGTAGTCAATGTCAAAGAATAATGTATTGAGTGTCAAAGATGGGTATGAAGCATGTGGTAAAGTAGTAAAGTTCTAAATTGATGAAAAATGGTTAAGTATTGAAATTAAGTCTTTGGTTTAATTTGGTATTAGCATATAGTCAACTACCTTAGAAATGGTCAATTATATGTGAAAGCGTAAGTGAAATAGTCCTAGTGTGGTTATTATGGAAAACGGGTCAAAAAGTGCCAAATGGGTCGTCAAAGTGTGAATGTGTCAAAACAAGTTAAAGTTGAAGTATGATGTTTGTTGATATTGACTTAAGTGTCAAATGTATGGTATCATATGTTGGTAAAAGGTCAAGGTCAGAAAGTGGATGGTTTGTGTTTTGACATGTCTCCTAAAAGTGTCCGAAATGACCATAAACTAGTCACACGTCCGTTTTCTTCGTGAACGCGTATTTTGAAAAAGTGTAAAAAGAGAAAGTTTCATTTTGATAGAGTGGAGGTGCATGCAAAATTTCAGGTCCTAACTCTTGACGAGTAAAAAATTATGCGCGTTTGAATTTGGTCAAAAATTTGCACAGGTCTGCTGTCAAGCATAATTACGCGATCCCAGAAGATTTCCAGGATCACGTATTGTAAGGTGTTTTGGTCACGGTTGAATTTAACGTGTAATTACGCGATCCAGCTTAATAGCCCAGATCGCGTATATATGAGTAAAAGTGTCACAGTCGGATTTCTTAAGTAAGTACGCGATCCCGCTTTGGTTCCATGACCGCGTAAGTAAGCGTATTTCGTTCACAGTGGTTTTTCCAGAGTAATTATGCGATCCCAACTAGTTGCTAGGATCGCGTATGTATGATATTTTTGAGATGAATATTTTGAGTCCAGCTTTTATGCAATTGTTATAATAAATAAATTTACAAGTATATATATATATATATATATATATATATATATATATATATTATGTAAGGGGCATTATAACGAGTATAAAAAAAATGTTCACGTTTTCAGGGCGTTTCAA
This sequence comes from Helichrysum umbraculigerum, assembly GCA_949592205.1. Classification (NCBI taxonomy): domain Eukaryota; kingdom Viridiplantae; phylum Streptophyta; class Magnoliopsida; order Asterales; family Asteraceae; genus Helichrysum; species Helichrysum umbraculigerum. The sequence goes on along the minus strand of CATIUR010000004.1, from coordinate 139,590,487 downwards.
ATTCCAAATGTGAAGTAAGCCTCCGTATCTTGTTGGTGAAACTTACTACTTGAAATTCAACAGATCCTCTGTTTTCTTTGTTTTCTTCTTGTTCTTGCAAAATACTTGAAATAAATGAATTTTTTACCATAAAAGAATTTCACACTCCCCTTTTTACAGATATTTATTTTATTGATCGGTAATAATAATGTAACAAATTTTAATGTACTATATACAATAATCATAATTTCTTTATACATTCTGTTGAGTCACTGGTCGCTGACCATGTTGAGTCGCTGGTCACTGACCAACTCAACTGTTCACTACTCGATGAAGAAATGAATTGTATCAAAGCTGCTGTTGCTGATGATAGGTTTCGCTGATCGTCATTCATTCTGCTTGATATGCTGAGGAAGAATAAAGCTCAACTTGGTGTGTCGCTGATCAACGTCAGCGAGAGCTTTACTTCTTCAAATCAATAAAGGAAAAAGTCACTGCCAGAATAACAGCTAGTCACTGAAGATCTCTATTTCAAGTCATTCTACAAGAGCATGTTAGCTCGCAGTGAGTGAGGAGGATTACTGCATCTTCAGCGACTATTCAATAAAGCCTCTCAATCATCAAGTACAGAAAGTACTGTACTTATCTATACATCAGCAAAGGTGTTCCAACTTGAAGTATGTCCGAAAGATTACGTGGCAGCGAATGATTGGTTTTAAGGTAACGAGATATTTGCGGTAACAGAATTGGGACCCGCAGAATGTCGGTTCATCATAGATCAAGCCAATCAAGCAGCGACACGTGTCATTCCAAGATCCTATTTTATAGGCGATATTTTAGGAACTCTTATAGTATAAATAGTTCAGTGTTTTGTACTGTAGAGGCTAGTCGTTTAAATCGTGTTAATCACTTGTATGTCAGTGAGTAGTTAGTCTAAGCACGACTTAACGATCCAGCGAGTGAACAGTCAGCGTGTTTGTCCACTGCTGTTCATCTCATTTGTAATAGATTAGCTAAGTGTTTGAATTGGATTAACTTTGGTTAATCCATTCCGCATTCAACACTTGTGAATTGTATGTGTCACACCCCGCTAAAGCGGAAACACGAGGTGTAACAGTACCGGGTAACAAATGCACAAGATATAGAAGTAATACCATACATAATTTAGCAAAAGTATTACAAGTTACCACAAGTTCAAAACATAATTCCAAAGGTGATTACAACAATTTCATAAAAGTTTCCAAAAGTTAGTCATAATCCAAATTAAAGCAAACGCATGCGAGAATGCATCCACACAAAAGTACTCCTAGAATGCGTCTTACTGTCGATCTCCTGAAAAGCATGATAAACAAATGGTCAACTATGGTCATAGTTGGTGAGTTCACAGGTTTAATGTTATAGATAAATGAATCAAAAGCTTTGTTCATCAAGTATATAAATATAAATGATTGGTTGTAATTATTGTGAATAGGAAAGTAATATATATGAATGTCAATGCAATGAGGCCACTACTAAACCGATTAGACCGACACATGCCCCAAGCTCCATGTTCTATCGGTAACATGAGTAAAAGTAATACTATGCACCCACGTTACAGTGTGAGTGAGGGATGGTCTACCCTAAATAGCGCTATCCATAAATATTAACGGCTCGTCTGGCTCTCGGACGAGTTAATAAGTAGTGTAAAGGTATTTCCGGGGACTTTAGCACGATAGTACTCAAGCATTACAATAGTATACACACCAATTCGCATAAGTAGCATGGCAAAGGTTTAACAAGTTCATGAATGTACAACCAGTTTAGTAAAAATTTAGAATCATGCTTTTCACCCCAAAATATCAAACAAGTGAAAAAAAAGGGGCTGTGAGAACTCACTGTTGAGCGTAAGCGTGAATCGACGGATGTAACACGTGTGCTTGACGAGTATGACTCCTATCCAAGTCCTATGAACACGAGGTCTCTAGTTAGATTCTTGGTAAATTGGTTTGTTAAGATTGCTTAGTTAAATATCTAGATTACAAAGTGCCTTTTTGGTTTGATTGGTTTGAAGTTTGTTAATGTCCGATTATCGCATTTGTGTACAATAATGAATACTAATATATTACACAAAAAAAAAAAATTTGTCGAACGTCTCATACAAGTCGTATAATGTCACGTGATTGTAATGTCCATATTTCATATTGTTTTGAGTGTTGGAACATTGGTTCCTTACAATTTTATGTTTATTAAACCCATAACCCGATTATACCACATAAGACACCCCATAACCTTCTTGTTAGCATTATTTCCGAAAATAGTAAGTTTTCCGTCTCCGAAACCGAGACTCATTTTTTTGTTGACTCGGTCAAAACTCCTCGGTTTGACCCGAGACTTATTCCCAACCCTTAAACATGTTCATAAGTCATAAAAAGTTATTCTTTCCCTAAATAACAAGTCCGCAAGTGTCGGTTTTTCAATTTTACCAAAATCAGTCAACATTCTTATTTTCAGAATTTTATCTCTGTTTGTTGTATTTATTAAAAATACTTCTGGTTTGAAATCAAATATAGAAAAAATCACAGATTATCCCCAATATGTTATCTAGTTACTGTAATTTTTCCAATATTTAAAAATTAGTGCAAATATTTTTAATATTTTCTTTTATTTTCTGTGTCCAATTAGGGACACATGCATGCAATCATTACATCTGAGTAAAATACATTGGGTTCCAGAAAAAGTGATCAACAGAAACGTTGTAACCAACAAAATTTTTAAACTTTTGGCGTTGGTTTCAAGTTATTTAGAGGTGTGAGGCTCTATATATGATTAAAATACCAAGATAAAAGTTTCTGACCCTTTTCAACAGTTTGTATATCTTTTGTCCCTCAAATTATTAAAAATATCAAACGAACTCAAATCAATATGAGGTTTACGGGATTGGAAAGCTAACTTCCAGAAATTGAATTTAGACTATAAAAACGTCCATTTTCATGAAGAAATGATTTTTAGAAAAATCGTGGAAATAGATGAAAGTTTCTGGACAGAAGCATTCCAGACTCATAATGGGTGTTTTGTTCATAGTGAAGAACACCAATCATGAAATAAAAAAAGTTTTTGATCCTTTGACCTTTAAATCTATGTTCTAACACATGCATGGTATTAAAATACATCCATGATGTGCTAGAGGTGATTATTATCATAAAAACAAGATTTTTACATACTAAGAACAATATATCAACAAGTTTACAAACAATAATCGATTTTTACTTGATTTTCGGTTTGATCATGGGTTATCCTTTCTATTAACACCTAAAAGGTGTTTTAAGGTGTAACCTACAAACATCAAGAGTTTATATGGGGATTTTAGCCATGGAAAAAGCATAAAATCCGAATTTTATGAGGAAAAATTACAAGAAATGAAAGATAGATAGATGTAGATGATGTAGACTATCTTTAAGGTTTTATTTGGTGATGAATACCCACAAGAACTCTAGATTTAGGCTTTGAAGAAGGCTGAAAATTGAGAGGAAAATGAGAGAGTTTGTGTGTGTTTTTGAGAGAGAAATGAGGAGAGTGAGAGTAGGTGTTTTGGAAAAATGAATGTAATAATGAAAGAGTAGGTGAATTAAATGAAAAATTAAAATGAAAGGAGGGAGGAGAAGGGTTTGGCCGATTTTTTTTAAGGGAGAGGGGGTTTAAATCATTTTTTTTTTTTGTGTTAATTAATGTGTATAAATGTTGTATTAATAATTTGTATTAAAGTGTATAAGTATATGTATGATATAAGGTTTATTTTGTGATGTGTTGGTGACTAATATTTGAGTTCTAAAGTTGGTAATTCTAAGTCCTTGAATTAAATTAATAGACATTTATTTGTCTATGTTTGATGTTCATGAATTATTTATCCGATTAAATTTTACATTGTCTAGTTACGGGAATTTCAGTTTTGCGAACCGTTAAGGGTTTTATTAAAGCATCAAGGGATGAACTTTTCTTTGATTAATTTGGCACTTAGTAACCTATTATAACATCTCTAAAAGAACTTATGGTTCACTAAGCAATCTCTAAGTCGTTCTATGGCTTAATAAGCTTGCGAAGTCGTAACCTAGGAATTTCACTTGGATTTAAGGAATGCGGTAAATGTAATTTACGATTCTAGTGTGATAATGACCTGAGGTTTGACGGTTGTCACAATATCCCACCGTTGAAATGAATTTCATCCCGAAATTCAACTCGTCCCATTGTGCTACGAAGCACTCGAGAATAGATGCGGATACTTGCGGCGGAATTGATCCTCGCGCTCCCAAGTGATTTCAGGACCCCGTCGCGAATTCCACCGGACTTTAACTATGGGAATTCGGCTTCACTTCAATCTCTTGACTTCGCGGTCTATGATTTCGAGTGGTTCTTCTATGAAGTGGAGTTTATCGTCAATTTGAACTTCCTCAAGAGGGACAACGAGGGTTTCATCAGATAAGCATTTCTTTAGGTTAGAAACATGGAATGTGTCGTGGATGCCACTGAGCTCTTGCGGCAGTTTGAGTCGGTAAGCTACCGGACCAATCCTTTGCAGTACCTCGAAAGGTCCAATATATCTCGGGCTTAGTTTTCCTCGCTTTCCAAAGCGGATAACGCCTTTCCACGGTGACACCTTTAGGAGTACTTTATCACCGATTTGAAATTCTAGAGGTTTCCTACGGTTATCTGCGTAGCTTTTCTGACGACTTCTGGCTGTCTTCAGTCTTTCCCTGATAGCCGTGATCTTGTTAGTTGTTTCCTGTATGATGTCGAGTCTCGTCAACTGTCTGTCACCTGCCTCCAACCAACAAAGCGGTGAACGACATTTACGCCCATACAAGGCTTCAAATGGAGCACACTCAATGCTAGTGTGATAACTGTTGTTATAGGAAAACTCCACTAAAGGTAAGTGAGTATCCCAGCTTCCTCCGAAGTCAATCACGCAGGCTCGTAACATGTCTTCCAAAGTTTGTATGGTTCGCTCACTTTGCCCGTCAGTTTGGGGGTGATAGGCAGTACTTAAGTTCAGTTGAGTACCTAGGGTTTTCTGGAGTAATTGCCAAATGCGCGACGTGAATCGACTATCCCTATCAGAAATTATGGAAAGAGGTATTCCGTGACGTGCAACAATTTCATTAATATAGACCTGTGCGAGCTTTTCCATCTTGTAGTCTTCTCGGATCGGAAGAAAATGTGCGGATTTCGTCAACCGATCCACTATAACCCAAATCGAGTCATGTCCCCTTGCCGTCCTGGGCAACTTGGTTATAAAATCCATTGATATTTGCTCCCACTTCCATTGGGGAATTTCCGGCTGTTGTAACAAACCGGATGGTTTCTGGTACTCTGCTTTGACCTTAGAACATGTTAAACATTTCCCAACATACAGGGCAATATCTTTCTTCATCCCCGGCCACCAATAGTATTCCATTAAATCCCTGTACATCTTATCAGCTCCTGGGTGGATTGAATACCTGGATCTATGGGCTTCATCCATGATGACATCCCTTAGATTGTCGGTTCTCGGAATCCATGCCCTCTCCTTGAAGTAACGAACTCCATCAGTCTTAATTTCAAATTTCTGGTCTAGGTTGTGTAGAGTCTCGTTCTTTATATTTTCAGGTCTCATTGCTTCTCTTTGAGCGTCAAGGATTCGAGTTTTTAAACTTGTTTGAACCATCATTCCCAATGCTCGTACTCGTGAGGGTCTTAACCTTTCCTTCCTACTTAAAGCATCTGCTACCACATTCGCTTTGCCTGGATGATACTTGATCTCACAATCGTAGTCACTAAGCAATTCTACCCATCTCCTTTGCCTCATGTTGAGCATTTTCTGGTCAAAGATATGTTGAAGACTCTTATGGTCAGTAAACACAGTGCACTTTGTACCATATAGATAGTGTCTCCAGATCTTAAGGGCAAAGACTACAGCTCCTAGCTCCAAGTCGTGTGTTGTATAATTCTTCTCATGCTCCTTGAGCTGCCTCGATGCATAAGCGATGACCTTATTCTTTTGCATCAGCACACATCCCAATCCCTGGTGTGACGCATCACAGTATACGACAAAATCCTCTGTTCCCTCGGGTAACGCCAAGATTGGTGCGTCGCATAGCCTATGCTTCAGTGTTTGGAATGCTTCCTCCTGCATTTTCCCCCAAACAAACTCCTTCGCCTTTTGGGTCAATTCTGTTAAAGGCTTAGCGATTTTTGAAAAGTTCTCAATGAATCTCCGGTAGTAACCAGCCAATCCCAGAAATTGACGAATTTCTGTAGGGGTTCTCGGAGCCTCCCACTTTTTAATTGCTTCAATCTTAGCTGGGTCCACCTGGATTCCTTTTTCGTTGACTACGTGACCAAGGAAGTGTACCTCTCGGAGCCAAAATTCGCACTTTGAGAACTTAGCATACAATTTTTGGTCCTTGAGTAGTTCTAGTATCAACTTCAAATGATGTTCGTGATCTTCCTTATTCCGTGAGTAAATCAATATGTCGTCGATGAACACTATCACGAACTTATCTAGGTATGGTCTGCATACCCTATTCATCAAATCCATGAAAACTGCAGGTGCGTTTGTTAGTCCGAAGGGCATTACCAAGAACTCGTAGTGTCCATATCGAGTTCTAAAGGCTGTCTTAGGAACGTCTTCCTCGCGCACACCCACTTGATGGTATCCAGATCGTAGATCAATTTTTGAAAAGTAGGATGCGCCTTGTAGCTGATCAAATAGATCATCTATTCGGGGAAGAGGGTAACAATTCTTAATAGTCAACTTGTTTAGTTCTCTATAATCAATACACATCCGGAATGACCCATCTTTCTTTTTGACGAAGAGAACGGGAGCTCCCCAGGGCGATGAGCTTGGCCGAATCAAACCTTTGCTCAGAAGTTCTTGTAATTGTTCTGATAGCTCCTGCATCTCAGCCGGTGCCAAGCGATATGGTGCTTTAGCTACAGGTGCTGCCCCGGGAACTAGTTCAATTCGAAATTCGACTTGCCTTGGCGGGGGAAGTCCAGGTAAATCTTCCGGGAAAACTTCGGGGTGATCTCTAACTACAGGTATATCTTGGATACGCTTCTCCTTCGGTTTCTTTTCCACCACGTGAGCCAGAAATGCACGTCACTCTTTCTCCAGATACTTATGCATCTTTATAGTCGACACAATTTTGAGCTCTCGATCGGGTTTATCTCCTTGCACAGCAAGAGTTTCTCCGTCTTGGAGAGGTATTCGGATAACTTTTTCAAAACAGACAATCTCCGCTCGGACCTTGGTGAGCCAGTCCATACCCACCACTACATCGAAACTTTTCAGTTCAATTGGAATTAGGTCGATATTAAATGACTTATCAGCTAGGTTCAATGTACAACCTAGAATTATGTCCCTAGCCTGAAATTCATGACCATTAGCATACTCGATAATATAGATCTCCTTTAGTTTGTCTGGCTTTAAATTAATCAGTGGCCTAAACTCTAGTGAGACAAAACTTCTTTCTGCTCCAGAGTCAAACAGTACAGACGCGTAGTGATTGTTTAAGAGGAATGTACCTGTCACAGCGTTCGGATCCTGCCTTGCTTCCTCAGTTCCAATGACAAACGCCCGTCCTCGTGCTGGGCCCCTTTGATTTCCAGCATTGTTATTAGGGGCTCTATTCAGCCTAGGGCAAGTGTTCTTGAGATGGTCCAGGCTTCCACACTCGAAGCATGCTGCTTTTTGCCCATTGTTCCCATTACCACTCTTGCAGTACTTGGAATAGTGGCCCATCCGTTTACACTTGTCGCACACCGGACAATTTCCAGAATGGTGATAGTTGCACTTGTTACACTTTTGATGCAGCCCGGTGTATTGCTTCGGTCCTTGGGCAACCACACCAAAATTTTTCGCCACCATCTGTTTCTTATCTGGGTTACCACCACCCCTGTTCCTTGGTTGGTTCTCCTGCTTCCTCTTTCCATTATCTTTCCCTTTCGATGATCCACCTGATCTAATCACATCATTTGTCAGGCGGTTAGCCAAGACTACAGCCGCCTGAATGGTTGATGGGTTTGCCGAGGTAACCATCCCTCGTATTTCTGGAGCTAAACCCCATATGTACCTGTCCACTCTTTTCTCCTCTGGGGTAACCATGTGGGGTACTAGCCTTGCAAGCTCATGAAATCGGGCAGTGTACTTATCGATGTCAGTTCCAGTCATGGCGTGATTCTAGAATTTAGATTCCAATTTCTGAAGTGCATCTTTTGGACAGTACTCTTCGATCAACATCCTCTTCAATTCCTCCCATGAAAGGTTATACGCAGCTTCGCGACCTTTGGTTTGAATTTGGTTATTCCACCAAGTCAATGCTCTTCCCTGAAACATGCATGACGCATATTCAACTTGGCTTTCAGGTGAGCATTTGCTGATGTGGAGCACTGACTCCATGCTTTCAATCCAGGATAACATCCCAACAGCACCTTCTGTCCCGAAGAACTCCTTGGGACGGCATGACATGAAGGTTTTGTAGCTACATCCTTGATTGTTGTTAGTAGGTTGTCCTCCCGGGTTCCCTTGAGCTGCATTGATACCCGCGGTGATTTGAGCAACGAGGTTAGGTAGTGCCGCGTTAAGTTCTTGTGCTACTCGTTCAGCTACGTTGTCTGTGTTTCTCCTCGGAGGCATGATTCTAAGTCAGGTAAAAGCTATTGGTTAGTGCTTGTATTGTATATTTGTATCATTAAAACTTTAATATTTTAGTAATCAATTGAAACTAAGCTGCAGTAAAAGTTTTACATTCAAGTAAGTGTGTAAGTAATTGCCATAGTCATATAAAATAAACAAGGTAAGGTTTTTCCATTAATAAACCATGATTTGAAAATTTGGATCAACCATTACATTACAATTTTTCATAATTAACTGAAACAAAAGACATTCACTAGAATTGGAAAGTTGACACATACAACAAGCACTACATCCTAAACCAAACTACCCACATAAGCATTGCAGCTAAAAGAAACGTGAGTCCTGCCAACACTCTGCACCAAAATATCGCTGTACTTGCTGTGTCCCTGGCATCATTTGCACGATAAATTAACCGGTCTGTTAGGTCTGCTATGTTACCCAACATATGTCCATGTTGGGCAAGGCCAGTCCTATGAGCATGAAGTTCATGACTTATTTCATCTACCCTGCGTGCTATCCAATAAGTCATGTTGGGATCTCGTGGAATTGGGATCCCAGAAACAGTCTCAGGAGGTACAGTTCCTGAAGGTCCAGTCCCTGGAGGGAAGTCTCGTACTGCAAATCTGACAGGTGGGGCAACGCTCATACGAGCAGTGGCCCTCAAGCGCACACCATTCTGAGGTGGCTGAGGTGAGATGGGTGTCGGAGTCACCCTCGAATTCTCTCGGGTGACCTCTCGGCTACTAACTTCGTTTTCTGACTCATGGTCCTCATAGGGGGCTTCCTCTGGCTCAGAATCCTCATAGGGGGCCTCCTCTGGCTAGGAACTCAATGTGTTGTCGCGAGGGCGACCAGTGTAGTAGCCAGAATCGTCAGCCGATCCAAGAGCGTGAAGTGAGGAGTGTGACATGGTAAGTCTGTATAAAAAGGAGAACTTAGTTCCTAAAGATATACTTAGTTACTAATAGTGCTACTATGGATGCCTACGATATGCAATGCACACACACAACGTTTGCTTTCCAAAGGTTTAAACAGGGAAGAAAAATCAACATAATCGTAGTATACCTATTCCGTGTCTCGCATGATCTTACCTAAATTAAACATAGGTGATCAGGCTATGCCTAATTGAGGTCCAATAATGCAACACATGGTTTAGTTATACTAGTACTATGCTCGGTTTAGTTTAATTGGTAATACCTTTGGAGTTTTAAGAAAATATTTTAAAGAAAAATGTTGGTTATAGTTGGGGTTTTTGTTTGGGAAAACCGGCATTCTCTATAACCTTAGGCTCTGATACCAAATCTGTCACACCCCGCTAAAGCGGAAACACGAGGTGTAACAGTACCGGGTAACAAATGCACAAGATATAGAAGTAATACCATACATAATTTAGCAAAAGTATTACAAGTTACCACAAGTTCAAAACATAATTCCAAAGGTGATTACAACAAGTTCATAAAAGTTTTCAAAAGTTAGTCATAATCCAAATTAAAGCAAACGCATGCGAGAATGCATCCACACAAAAGTACTCCTAGAATGCGTCTTACTGTCGATCTCCTGAAAAGCATGATAAACAAACGGTCAACTATGGTCATAGTTGGTGAGTTCACAGGTTTAATGTTATAGATAAATGAATCAAAAGCTTTGTTCATCAAGTATATAAATATAAATGATTGGTTGTAATTATTGTGAATAGGAAAGTAATATATACGAATGTCAATGCAATGAGGCCACTACTAAACCGATTAGACCGACACATGCCCCAAGCTCCATGTTCTATCGGTAACATGAGTAAAAGTAATACTATGCACCCACGTTACAGTGTGAGTGAGGGATGGTCTACCCTAAATAGCGCTATCCATAAATATTAACGGCTCGTCTGGCTCTCGGACGAGTTAATAAGTAGTGTAAAGGTATTTCCGGGGACTTTAGCACGATAGTACTCAAGCATTACAATAGTATACACACCAATTCGCATAAGTAGCATGGCAAAGGTTTAACAAGTTCATGAATGTACAACCAGTTTAGTAAAAATTTAGAATCATGCTTTTCACCCCAAAATATCAAACAAGTGAAAAAAAAGGGGCTGTGAGAACTCACTGTTGAGCGTAAGAGTGAATCGACGGATGTAACACGTGTGCTTGACGAGTATGACTCCTATCCAAGTCCTATGAACACGAGGTCTCTAGTTAGATTCTTGGTAAATTGGTTTGTTAAGATTGCTTAGTTAAATATCTAGATTACAAAGTGCCTTTTTGGTTTGATTGGTTTGAAGTTTGTTAATGTCCGATTATCGCATTTGTGTACAATAATGAATACTAATATATTACACAAAAAAAAATAATTTGTCGAACGTCTCATACAAGTCGTATAATGTCACGTGATTGTAATGTCCATATTTCATATTGTTTTGAGTGTTGGAACATTGGTTCCTTACAATTTTATGTTTATTAAACCCATAACCCGATTGTACCACATAAGACACCCCATAACCTTCTTGTTAGCATTATTTCCGAAAATAGTAAGTTTTCCGTCTCCGAAACCGAGACTCATTTTTTTGTTGACTCGGTCAAAACTCCTCGGTTTGACCCGAGACTTATTCCCAACCCTTAAACATGTTCATAAGTCATAAAAAGTTATTATTTCCCTAAATAACAAGTCCGCAAGTGTCGGTTTTTCAATTTTACCAAAATCAGTCAACATTCTTATTTTCAGAATTTTATCTCTGTTTGTTGTATTTATTAAAAATACTTCTGGTTTGAAATCAAATATAGAAAAAATCACAGATTATCCCCAATATGTTATCTAGTTACTGTAATTTTTCCAATATTTAAAAATTAGTGCAAATATTTTTAATATTTTCTTTTATTTTCTGTGTCCAATTAGGGACACATGCATGCAATCATTACATCTGAGTAAAATACATTGGGTTCCAGAAAAAGTGATCAACAGAAACGTTGTAACCAACAAAATTTTTAAACGTTTGGCTTTGGTTTCAAGTTATTTAGAGGTGTGAGGCTCTAGATATGATTAAAATACCAAGGTAAAAGTTTCTGACCCTTTTCAACAATTTGTATATCTTTTGTCCCACAAATTATTAAAAATATCAAACGAACTCAAATCAATATGAGGTTTACGGGGTTGGAAAGCTAACTTCCAGAACTTGAATTTAGACTATAAAAACGTCCATTTTCATGAAGAAATGATTTTTAGAAAAATCGTGGAAGTAGATGAAAGTTTCTGGACAGAAGCATTCCAGACTCATAATGGGTGTTTTGTTCATAGTGAAGAACACCAATCATGAAATAATCGAAGTTTTTGATCCTTTGACCTTTAAATCTATGTTCTAACACATGCATGGTATTAAAATACATCCATGATGTGCTAGAGGTGATTATTATCATAAAAACAAGATTTTTACATACTAAGAACAATATATCAACAAGTTTACAAACAATAATCGATTTTTACTTGATTTTCGGTTTGATCATGGGTTATCCTTTCTATTAACACCTAAAAGGTGTTTTAAGGTGTAACCTACAAACATCAAGAGTTTATATGGGGATTTTAGCCATGGAAAAAGCATAAAATCCGAATTTTATGAGGAAAAATTACAAGAAATGAAAGATAGATAGATGTAGATGATGTAGACTATCTTTAAGGTTTTATTTGGTGATGAATACCCACAAGAACTCTGGATTTAGGCTTTGAAGAAGGCTGAAAATTGAGAGGAAAATGAGAGAGTTTGTGTGTGTTTTTGAGAGAGAAATGAGGAGAGTGAGAGTAGGTGTTTTGGAAAAATGAATGTAATAATGAAAGAGTAGGTGAATTAAATGAAAAATTAAAATGAAAGGAGGGAGGAGAAGGGTTTGGCCGATTTTTTTTAAGGGAGAGGGGGTTTAAATCATTTTTTTTTTTTTGTGTTAATTAATGTGTATAAATGTTGTATTAATAATTTGTATTAAAGTGTATAAGTATTTGTATAATATAAGGTTTATTTTGTGATGTGTTGGTGACTAATATTTGAGTTCTAAAGTTGGTAATTCTAAGTCCTTGAATTAAATTAATAGACATTTATTTGTCTATGTTTGATGTTCATGAATTATTTATCCGATTAAATTTTACATTGTCGAGTTACGGGAATTTCAGTTTTGCGAACCGTTAAGGGTTTTATTAAAGCATCAAGGGATGAACTTTTCTTTGATTAATTTGGCACTTAGTAACCTATTATAACATCTCTAAAAGAACTTATGGTTCACTAAGCAATCTCTAAGTCGTTCTATGGCTTAATAAGCTTGCGAAGTCGTAACCTAGGAATTTCACTTGGATTTAAGGAATGCGGTAAATGTAATTTACGATTCTAGTGTGATAATGACCTGAGGTTTGACGGTTGTCACAGTATGATCAATATAATTCATCATTTTAGCTATCATTACTTCGTTACTTTGATATTGTCATATATTTGAATACTCTGTTACTATCGTTTATACTCTGTTTCTGTTAAACAATTTAAAACTCATCAATTAACTAAGTTAAAATCTGAAATAGTTTTAAATTGTATTCAACCCCCCCCCCCCCCCCCCCTTCTACAATTAAACTTTACACTTTGCGATTCCAATTCACTAACTGATAATGAATTACGGGACTCTCAATTGGTGTTGGGACATAGATTGTGACAACAGATCTAGCTTGAAATAGGACTAGTGTAATTATTATTGTGTTTGTATATTGGTTTGGATTTGTAAAAGAATATTTGTTTTGTTAGTGATATTCGTTAAACATATTGTTTTGTTAAGTTAGACGAATAATTAAATACAAAATAAATAATAGACGTTTGATGCGTAGCGAGTCGAGATATCAAGTCGCAGCGAGTCGAGCTGTGAGGTGAGATCTGAACTCGTGAGGTATCAGTCTGGCGAGCCGAGCTCTGTGTTGGGCTTGGGCTGCGAGTTGGACTGAACTCGCAGGCCCATGCGAGCCGAGACGACTGGACGTATATATTGTTTTTTACTCCGTGAAAAACATAACTTTTTGATACTTTTGCGATTCTGCGAACTCAACAAATCCAGAGAAAACTAAACCTAAAGGCTAGGCTTTGACAATTCGTTGTTTAAAGCTAAGTCTTACTAAACGCAATACGAACATATTCGTTGTTAGTAAGATAACACCGTATTAAGGGATTCCGCACCTTAAAACTACAGATAACGAAGTTATCGATCCTAAAACTAGGGGACTTACATCTGGTATCAGAGCTTTCGGGCTAAATACGAGTGTGTTCGTGAGTTTTAGTGTTATTGCGTTTTTTATTCGGGTCATTATTACGTGCATTCTTGTAATACTAACGATCAAAATCATTCTCTGGACATTTTAGGGTTTGTTTACAGCCGAAATTTTAAGTTTCAGTCGTAAAAATACCTTAAAAATTCGTTTTCAGGTTTAACAGCCGTTTCGCGAGTCGAGATTAGGGTTCCAGCGTCGCCTGCGAACCGAGTTGAACTAGCGAGTCGAACTGAGGCTTGCGAGTCGAACCGAGATCCCTCGCGAATTGACATCACTTGCGAATCGACATCTTTTAGCAATCCGAACTGAGGCTTGCGAATCGACGAATTCTGCGAGTTGAGCTGAGATTGCAAGTTGAGCTGAGTCTTGCGAGTCGAGTTTTCTGAATTCGCTGAAACAGTTTAATTTTACGTTTTAAGATGTCGGACTTAAGTAGAATGATCGAAATGGACCACGAGGTGGGAAAGTCAAACGTTCCACCTAAGTTGTTAAGAATCGAGGATTACTACAATTGGAAGGACAGATTTGAATCTTACTGTAGATTCCATGACCTGTCAATCTAGATGTGTATCAAGAGTGGATGCACCCCACCTACTCAAACTGTTCAAAATGCTACTGTGGTTCTTACCTATGCGAACATGAGTGATCAAGAGAAGGAAGCTTACAGAAATGAAAATAAATCACATTCTTGCATAAAAATGTGTCTTCCTAAAGAGATTGCTCATCAACTGAAATCCTTTCATACTGCTAGAACGCTCTGGGAAGCTCTAGAGAAAAGAGGTGAAGGAAGTCCACAGGTGAGAGCTGGCAAGAGGAGTCTTCTTAAAAAGCAGTTTACTATGTTTAAAGCTTTAAAAGGAGAAGATCTTGATGCCTATGTCACGCGTTTCTACCATCTACTAAGTGAATTAGAATACCATGAGATTGTTGAAGAAGAAGTATCTAAAACCGACAAGTTTCTTGAGGGTTTGCCTTCTAAATGGGAAATGTATGGTGTTATGATTAAGGATAACGAAACTAGGTATTCTACTATGACCTTAGAGCAAGTCATTGACAAGCTGAAAGGTTATGATTTCTCCAAGAAGTCAAGAGATAGTGATTCTGATCAGGTTCAGAACCCTGGGTTGTATCATGGAAAGTCAAGTCTTTCGACTGCGTCATCTAGTTCGACCACTGCACTGTTAGTTGGTGATACTAGTGAAAATGGAGAAATGATTACTGAAGATCTGTGTTTTATTTCCTCCTCTGGTGATGAGACAAAGGGAAAGAATTCTGAGAAGTCACCTCAAGAGCATCAGAAGATACCGATGAGTGTGAAATCTGCTGAACAGCAACTGTCTGTTCTTGCTTCCTTTGTGGCATCATATGAGAACTACATAGAGGGAAAGATCAATGATCCTATTCTGTTTGATGAGGATTATGAGCAGATAGATTCTGATTATCTTGAGGAATTGGAGCTTCAAGATCAACTAGCGTTGATATCTAGAAAGGTGAAGAATTTCCTCAAGAGAACTGGTAGAAAGGTGTTGGGCAATAGATCAGGGTTTGACAAAACCAAGGTCAGATGCTTTAACTGTCAGGGTATTGGTCATTTTGCTAGAGAATGCCAAAGACCTAAAGTAGAAGCACTAGGAAAACAAGGTTCGGGAAGTACTCTCGCTTCCAAAGCCTTAGTGGTGAAGCAGTTGGATGGCTCTTATGATTGGCAAGCTCATTCTGATGAAGCTTTGATGGCCGAGATCGAAGAAACAACTGCTGGATCAGTTTCCTACATGCCCACTGATATGGAACAGAGAGTAGAGGTGCCTAAGTCTGAAGTGAAGGCAAGTGATGATGACGTGCTATATATGGATTCAGCTCCAGATATGAGTCATGAAGAATTCATGGCACGCATGGCTGAATTACAAACTGACAAGAAGAAGGTATGTTTAGATATTCTTAATCTTGTTGATGTTTGTTACTTAGTTACTGATTTACAATCTCAGAATAGTGTCTTACCTGTGTCAAATAGCAATTTGTCATCACAATTAAATATGGATAAGGAATCCTATAAGACTGTTAGATCTGAACTTGATCAAGCTATTATGGATATTCGTAGATTAAGTGATGATAAACAGGTCTTAAAAGATAAAATTAAGTCTGATGCTTCGGATAGAACAAAACTTAGAGATACCATAAGTGAAAAATCTGTTGTCATAGATGGTCTCTATATGAATATCAAAGACTTAAATGAGACGATTGCTAGTAAGGATCAGGAAATAGTGAACCTTAACTTAAGGTTAATTGAGCAAAACCGTAAACTTGAGAACTATAGGACATCTCAAATGGATAAAATGTTAGATGCTCAACGTAGTGTAAAGGAAAAGACTGGGTTAGGTTACAATGATGTATCCCCGCCTTTTAATGCCAATTACACTTCTATTCCTGAAGATTCTGAGATGACTGAAGTTAATCCTGAGATTTCAGTAGCTGATAAACCTGAACAGTCAGAGGCACAGAAAGATGTTATTAAGAACGTATCATTAGATAATAGCAAGGCTTCTCAGTTCACCAAAATACAGTTTGTATCGGGTGGAGTGATTAACGATGCTAAGACTGATGATAAAGTTGATAAGGAACAGCTTAAACCTTTAGTGCCTAAGACTCCGGATGAGAAAGCAAAAGTGAGTAAATCACGCAAGCAGATGTCTTGTTTCAAGTGTCATCAAAAGGGACACGTGGCTTCGTGTTGTCCAAACAAAAAGCCTGAAACACCACATAAGCTTGTGATGGATGAAAAGACACAGACCGACTCTAGTATGACTGTAGATGGGTTAGATGCCAAACCTAAGTTAGGTAATAAACCTGTTAACATTCTTAAAAGAGATGGTAAGCATAGTGTCTCCCCACCTAAACCTAAACGGCCATATACTCAAAGTGATAATGTTATCCATAAGTATAGGGATGTGACACCGTCGAGGTTTAGAACTTCAAGTAGAGGCCATAGTCATTATGAGAGTGGTACTACTTCACGATCACATGAGTTTAATTATAATTATCATAATAGAGCTCATAATTATGTGCCTAAGAGGTTCTCCTCAAATTCACCTCTTAAGGCTGATCGTCCACAAACTCAAGCTACTTCGAAAGTAACCAAAGCTCCTGATGGGAAGGATGGTTATTTTAAAGAGCTTAAGTTTGTTGATGATAAGGGACAAACCAAGACCGTAATGGCTTGGGTCCCTCTTGATAACTGATCGTATTTTGTGTTATGTGCAGGAGCATGCTGTGAACAAGGACAGCTGGTGGTATGTAGACAGTGGATGCTCAAGGCACATGACCGGAGAACGAAGTCTACTGAAGGACTTCAAGGATAGTCTCAAGCAAAAAGTAAATTTTGCAGGAGATAAAGGAGGAATAATTTCGGGAAAAGGAAAAGTTTCAAATGGAACTTTGACTCTTGAGGATGTGAACTATGTTGAAGAACTTACTCACAACCTAGTGAGTGTTTCCCAAGTCTGTGATAAAGGTCACCCAGTTTATTTTAATGAAAAGGAGGCCTTAGTCCTGAAGCCAGGTTTTAAAATTCCTGATGAATGGATATTGATGAGGGCACCAAGGAAGAAGGACATCTATGCTATCAACATGGGTGTTCCTAACTCTTCAATGGTGTCTACATGTTTATTATCCAAGGCTTCGGAAACAGACGCATTGTTATGGCATAGGAGAATGGCACATCTGAACTGGAGAAAGATGAATTATATAACCAAAAATGGTTTGGTTCTAGGTGTACCACAAAAACGTTTCGAGTCTGAGGATAAGTGTGTTCCTTGCATGAAAGGAAAGCAGCACAAGAAACCACACAGACCTAAGACTGAAAACTCTATCTCTTCGCCATTTGAGTTGCTACATATGGATCTCTTCGGCCCTATAAGCAAGAGAAGTATAGGTGGCAAATGGTACTGTTTGGTTGTCACAGATGATTATTCTAGATTCTCATGGGTATTCTTTTTGGGATCAAAGGATGAGACTCCTAGAATTCTAATTGAGTTCTTTGATCTAGTAGAGAATGTCTATAAAAAGAGAGTTAAGCGTATTCGTAGTGACAATGGAACAGAGTTCAAGAATTCAACGTTGAATATCTATTGCTTAAGCAAAGGGATATTACATCAATTCAGTGCACCTTATGAACCTCAACAGAATGGTGTTGCTGAAAGGAAAAATAGGACGTTGATTGAAGCTGCAAGAACAATGCTTGCTGATTCAAAGCTTCCGGTCATCTTTTGGGCAGAAGCAGTGAATACAGCATGTTATGTTCTTAATAGAGTTCTTACGGTTAAGAGACATAACAAGACTTGTTATGAGCTTTTGAACAATAAGAAACCTAACTTAAAAGGGTTTGAATCCTTTGGAGTTTCATGCACCATATTAAAGACTGGACATCAAGCAAAATTTGGTGAGAAGGCCGACGAAGGATTTTTTCTAGGTTATATGCCCAATTCGCCAAACAAGAGAGTCTTTAATAAAGTCACAGGACGTTTGGAGGTAGTTTATAATATTGAGATTACGAGCTACTCACCTGATGTTCATACGGGCTTAGATTGGCAATTTGATTATTCTGATCTTTTTGCATCATTTAAAGTTCCTATTAGTGACTATGTCAGTGATTCAGAGATAGCTGAACATTTATTGTTTGAAGATGAGAATATTGGTTCTGCTTCAACATCAAGTGTTAAGCAATCTGGAATTAAGACTAATGTTGACTCAGATAGAGCTTCCACAAGTGAGTCACAACAACCTTCAGAGGATAAGTCTTAAGAAACAGAAGATCCTGATGATCTTTCTACAAAGTTTGATGATATACTTACTCCTTTGAAACATTTAAGGATATCTTCAGCACGTACGGAAGATGTACCTGAATTGGAAGAGATTGGTACTAATTTGGAAGATGAGATACCAGTTGAACCAGTTACTACAACTAGAACGAGTAAGAATCATCCCGTTGAAAACATCATCGGTGATATTAATACTCCGGTTCAAACTAGGCATCAATCCAGAGCTAGTACGTCTGAGAATTCTGAATACCAAAGCTTGTATACTGCAATGAAAGAGACAGGGATTCCTAATCAATGTCTATATTCATGCTTTATCTCACAAGTCGAGCCTAAAAATGTTCAAATGACTTTAAAAGAAAGTTCGTGCGTAGAAGCAATGCAAGAAGAACTATCTCAGTTCTCTAAATTACAAGTATGGGAGTTGGTTGACCTACCAAAGGGAGAATATCCAATTGGAACTAGATGAGTATTTAAGTGCAAGAGAGATGATAAGGGAATCGTTACTCGCAATAAAGCTCGTCTAGTGGTTCAAGGTTTTAATCAACAAGAAGGTATTGACTACAATGAAGTGTTTGCACCAGTTGCTAGGCTAGAAGCAATTAGAGTGTTCTTAGCATTCGCATCATATTATGGTATAAAAGTGTATCAGTTGGATGTTAAGAGTGCCTTTTTGTATGGCAAAGTGGAAGAATTGGTGTATATTTCACAACCGCCAGGGTTTGCTGATCCTGAGTATCCAGATAGAGTATATCGTTTGAATAAGGCTCTATATGGATTACATCAAGCACCAAGGATGTGGTATGGAACACTATCAACGTATCTACTTGAGAATGGATTTACAAGAGGATCGATTGATAGTACACTGTTTGTGAAATGGAAAAACAAAGACTTTCTTCTCGTGCAAGTTTATGTTGATGACATTATCTTTGGATCATCTGATGAAAAGATGTGTCAAGAATTTGAGAAAGTCATGAGAAAAAGGTTTGAAATGTCTGCAATGGGAGAGTTGAATTTCTTCTTAGGATTACAAGTTGATCAAAAGAAGGATGGATTCTTTATTCATCAATCTAAATATACATATGAGCTATTAGAACGCTTCAAGATGGATGAAAGTAAGGTCTACAATACTCCAATTCCAGTCAATCATGGACTAGGTCCAGATACATCGAGTGATAGCGATGTGGATCCAACTCTTTATAGAGCCATGATCGGATCACTAATGTATCTTACAGCCTCTAGGCCTGACATAATGTTTGCTGTTTGTTTATGTGCAAGATATCAGGCTAATCCGAAAGAGTCACACATGCAAGCTGTTAAACGAATCTTTCCTTACCTCAAAGGGAAACCTAAGCTGGGTCTTTGGTATCCGATTGATGGAGACTTAGATCTCGTAGCTTATACTGATTCGGATTATGGAGGATGCAATCAGAATAGGAAATCTACGACCGGAGGATGTCAATTCCTAGGAGGTAGATTAGTATCCTGGCAGTGCAAGAAGCAAACCTCGGTAGCCATTTCTACATGTGAAGCTGAGTATGTTGCAGCTGGCAGCTGTTGCTCACAAGTTCTTTGGATTCAACAGCAACTGCGGGATTACGGGTTAAATATAACCAATACTCCTATGATGATTGATAACGAATCTACTATGTTGATCACCAATAATCCGGTGAAGCACAGTAAAACTAAGCATATTGATATTCGACATCATTTTATTAGAGATTGTGCTGAGAAGAAATTGATAAAGTTAGTTAAGGTACCATCATTGGATAACTTAGCAGACTTATACACAAAGGCGTTCGACAGAGCAAGATTTGAGACGTTGGTTCAACTGAATGGAATGAGAAATCCAGAGTTATTAGTCTTCCAAGGGTAATTTTGTAATAGTTAGTATTTATGTGTTCAATAAAAAAAAAAAAAAAAAAAAAAAAAAAAAAGGCGTATGGCATTCATTTGCTTGTTACCTAAGGGGAATCGCCTTCATTTAAGTTTTTATTTGCAAAAACTAAGGGAAATGATAGTACATTAGGAGAATAAGCTTCACAATAATAAGCTTAAGTCCTAAGTATGATATGGTAGTAGGTTCAAATAAAGTTGCTTTAGAACTACAGCGGTTCTATCAGGTATGTGTTTATATTTATTTGATTATACACCTATATCCACAAGTTATAATTTGTCTATTTTTATTAAATCTTTAGATGGCTTCATCATATGATGTACTGGTAGGCAAATTATATGAAATTTTCTAAGCCTTAAGAAGTTAATCAACTACTTGTTTATTATTTTGTGTTACTATTCTATGATGTATGACATTAAGTCTTAATTGTTGAATGATGGTATTGCCATACACTGTTATTATACATATTAATTTGAATTGACAAATAGTAGCAATATGGGTATTAACTTAATTACTGGTAACTTTGTTGTACTAAGTACAGAACTGAAACCTTTAATTAAATTAATATTCTCAAATATATTTTGAATTATGCTAGAAGGGATCTTCTGTTGTACTAAGTACAGACTTAGATAACATAGCATATTCAAAGTATGTTTGATATTTGTCTAACCTTAAAAAATTCAAGTGTATGTTATATGTTTCGAAAAGATACATCATTTAGTAACCGCTACCTTGAAAATTTAATGATGCAGTGTTATGTGTTTTACTTGAATTCTTCAGTATATCATATAATAGGAAGCACTTGATAATACTCATACTAACAATAAAGAGTTTGCTTAGAAAATTGAGTCTAATTTGTTTATGTGGATCATAATACCGGTAATCGTCTTGAACTATCTACAATTAAAATATTCACTTTATGTGAGTAATACATTTATTAATTATGCTATGTGGATAAAGGTACCTAAGATATAGTTTTATAAATATAAATGTATAAATGATAAATTTAGTTGTAATTTTACAGTGATTCACTTGAATTTCATGAGGAATGTATACTACCAATCTGCTTAGACTTTTTAATATATAATTAATTGCTTATTCTTACTAATATGATCCCTAAGCAGATAAAATCTTATTTACATTGTATATTTACTTTGTTTCAAAGTGATTAATAAAATGGTACTTGATACCAATGGTTATGTAATTTTGTTTTATCTTATTTTTAATTTTTGTTAATTTTTGTATTAATTATGTTTACCCTTCGGAATTAAATTATACTGTATATTTTTGAGTTGAACAACGTGACAAATACAAGTTAAAATTAATTATAATTTAGACTTGTAAAATATCGGGTTTTTATTTATACTTAGCATTAAATTCGCGTTTTTAATTGTTTCTGCGAGTTGGCATCAACTTGCGAGTCCACTTAAATCTCGCGAATCGGATATGTAGTATAAAGGGGGTCAAACGAGTCAAACCAACCCACCGAACCCACACATACTTCGCGAGTTCAGTAAAGCTTGCGAATCCGTCAAAAAGGCGAAACGAGGCGATTTTCTTTTTTCGTTTGATTTTGAATTTTAGAGTACGGGAACGAGTTATTCAATCCGTAGACTTTATACACCTTCATATTACGAACATTTTGAGGTATAAACCAACGGATTTCACCGTTTAAATTACTCGAAATCGAAGTTTTAATAAGCTTAGGGTTTCGGTTTATAATTCAAACGATTCACGTATATTAAAGGACTATTAGAACACGAATCCTTGTGGTTTATGTTAAATGGATGTTAATAAACGTAAATCAATCGATAGATCATGTTAAAATCAACAGATGAATCTATTTTAATTGGAAATTCGCGACGGCAGCTCATCGAACGAGTTGACAATGTGAATCAACTCGCAGCGAGTTGACTAGCGAATCCATGAGATTAGCGAGTTCACTTCAATAGCTGCTTGATAAGTTTAGCGAGTTGATAACTTTAACGAGTTGATCAATGTAGCGAGTTGTTGAGTATAGCGAGTTGATAAGCAAAACGAGTTGACCTCACCTCGTTAGGCCAGTTTATGCGAGTCCGGAATTTACAAACATTTTTTTTTTTGTAATAACTTTTATCTAATTAATTTAAATTAGACTTAAGACTTTTAGTTATAAGTTAAATTTTTATATACGACTTGAGACTATTTTTGTAACAAGTTATATATAATTTCAATTTTAAATTAAGATGTTTGATGAATCTCGATTCATAATACGTAATAGTTTAAATATTTTTAATCGTGCATTAAATTATATCTGTTGTTTGTGTTTATTTTACAGATATGGCTAGAGCATTTGATAAGGGTCACAATATTTTGGTTGATCTGAATCTTGAAGCCAAGCGGGCTGACAGGGTTGCTGATATTTTACGTTTTCTAGCACGATCAAGGATTAGATACGCCATTACGGCCAATCCTCCGATTTCTCAGGCTATTCTGAACGACTTTTGGACAGATATAGTATACGACGAATCTGTCACCCCACCTGAGATTCTAGCTACGGTTAGTGGACGACCTGTTACCTTTTCAGCTGGTAATCTTCGTGAGATTTTGCAGCTAGGTACCGTAGAACAGGAGAACGGGGATACTGAGTATCCTATGGATTTTATTGAGGGCGCGATAGGGCGTATGGGATATACAGGAGACAGACGTGGACGTCAGTTCCAGAAGCCTCTGGTTATTGGTCAGTGGAGGTTTCTTTGGCATGTGATGAATATAGTCTTCGCAGCGAAGAAAGGTGGATTTGATGAGTTGAGTCCTGCGATTCTATCGGCTGCACTGTCACTGGTTTATAATAAACCATACAGTTTTTGTGATTATCTTTTTGGTGAGATTGCGAAACAGATATCGGGGTCTGTTAGATCAAGATTTTTGGTTTACCCGCAATTTTGCATGCTGATTATCAGTGCACGTCTACCGGATTTGGCTATACCTGAACCACATCTAGTGGTTAATACGATTGACCATCGTGGGTATAACGCCATGTTCATGCAGACAGTCAGGAAGGAAGGAGTGGTGAAACCGGAAGTTAGACCACTTTTTGGATATGTTGTTGATCCGAACTACGTTGCACCGCCAAATCATGGATGGTTAGACGTAGCTCCTGCTGCTGTTGCTGCTCCTGCTATTGCTGATGTTGTACAAGAACCTGCAGCTGAGGAAGCTCAACCTGAAGATCCACAAGGGCTCCTTGAGGATGTTCTTATTCAGGTTGGTCAGGTGGATCAGCAAGTGAATCCAGATGTTGCTGCACAGGTTGTGCAAGAGGTTTTGGAGCAGAATGATGATGCGACAAATCCTTTGCTTCAAGACATTGAGAGTTATTTAGCACCATCTGCGGTAATTTTTTATTTATGTAATAATATAGATGCTTAGTTGATAGATTGTTTTATTAATCATAGATGCATAATATTATTATATAATGATTCTGATATTAGATATTTAGTAAATTGGATATTATTTCTGATTTTAAAATATAAATATCATTACATGAACAGGAAGCTGAAGCTGAGGCTGCAAATCCCGAAGTTATATTACTTGAGGATGAGCAGATACAGCTTGATAGATCAGTTGAAGTACCAACTGAGGTATTATATCTGATTAATCTTAAATATATAGAACTTGTATGATAAAGCTTACGCTAATCATAAATGTTTAATATATTTAAACTTTAGGATCCTGTTAGATCATCTAGAGGTCGTGATGGTGAGACGGCTTCAGATGAAGATTCTGATAATACACCTTCTCCTCCTCCATCTGCTTCTGAAAGGAAGAGAAAAGGAAAAGATATTCTGGAGGAAGGTACTGAGGAAGTTGAGATTCCTTTGATGAAGCGTCCGAGAACGCTTATTATTCGAGAAGGTTAGTATTGATTATAAAAGTTAAATAATCTTAACTTGTTGTTTATCAGGAGTTGAACTGAGACAGTTAATTGTGTATACAGTTGCTCAGGATACACCACAGGTGGAGATGGATGCACCGGTGGTTACTGAATCGATATCTTTACCGCTTCAGGTATGAGATATAAGTTCTATAACTATGAGTGTTATGCAATTAATTAGAGTTTGAGACAGAGTAATCTGTAACAATAACTGATTTTAATTGTGTTTAACTTTACAGCATGAGGTTGCTGATCTAGTTCGTGGAGCTAATTTTCCAACGAACAAAACAGCTAGATTTGCGACAAGTTTGCTTACGCAAGCTTTGTCTCAACCTCATACACCGCTTACCAGAGACTGGCATATTGAGTCTCTCACACCGCCTGGACCAAGAACGATACCTGTTACTCCGACGACTGATGCAGAAAGGATTACATCCTTAGAGTTGAGGGTAAAGGATTCGGAGAAGCTTACTTCTCAGATTCCAGAGCTGGTGTCGAGCAATCTTCTTCTTTCACAACAGATTCTCAAGCAGAGTGAATCGTACAATCTGTTGATGAAGACTCATGTGACTTTGCTTGCGGACTTCAACGTACAGAGATTGAAGTTATCTTCTTTAGAGAGTCTGGTCTTGAGATCGCATTCAGGACAGTCTACTCAGGGGGAGATATTGGTATATCTGGACTCTTGCAGAGAAAATGAGTTGAAGAGGAAGAGAGATCAAGACAAGGACGATGATCCCAATGCACCGAGTGGTGAGCAGACTGGTCCTTCAAAGACTGGTGAGCAAGCTACTATTCAGGGGGAGTCTGGTGCTGGTGCTAGTGGTTCTGGAGTGGATACAAGTGCAGATAAGACTGTACCGGGTGATACTGAAGCTGGTAAGATAGCTTAGTATTATCATAGTACTGTAATATTTGTAATAGTTTGTAGTGAACAAATGTAAACTTAATTATTGTGTAAATATATTTGGCTTAGGGTTATTATTATTTTAAGTAAAATATGTTGGGTAATTTAAGTTTATATAATTATGTTAAGATAAAATAGTGATCGAAAGACTTCCGACTCATTGAGTAGTCGAGCGGCGTGTTCCGATTAATTTCGGCGGTCAAAATTTTATGATAACATATGCATTTTAGATTTGATTATGGACTTAAGACCGTAAGGTATATAAGTAATTAACAAATTAAAAATGTATTCGTATTAACTAGACAAAAGATATATAATTTAAAGGTTAAATTGATAATGAATTAGATCAATTAACACTTAGAAATTATATAAGTTAATTAATAGTAAATTTAAATGTTTGGTGATTATTCATAATGCATTAGAATTTAAAATTAATTAATATTTGTTAAGTAGACTTAAGAAATTTTGGATTGATTCAGGGTAATCAATAAAAGATTTTATAAGTTATATGTAAATTGCGTTTATATTTTAGGTTAAAATATACAAAAGAATTAATAAAGAAATTCTTAGGTTGATTCAGGGAAATTGATAAGAGAATTTTAATTATTAATATTTATTTGTATTTATGGTTTTCTCTTAGGATTGGAGATGCTTGATCTATCTGATTCGGAAGATGATATTTTTGATGAGATAGATGAAGACATTGATTATGATCTTGAGGAAGGAGAATTCCAACCACCTACTGATTGGACTGTTGTACCTGAGAATGTGCAAGACATGGGTGTAGATCTAGATGCAAACATTGATGAACACCATGTGAGCCCATCTAGGACATAAGTTGTTATTGAAAATGAACAAGGTCCAACAATTGTCGATATAGATGAAGATATTGATGATTCAACCTCTGATGAAGAAGAAGAAGTTTTTGTTCAAACCAAAAATCCTGCTGTTGTACTTAGGAAACTTCCAAAGAAGAAGAAGAAGATTGGAATTTCTGAAGTTGATATTACGAAAAAGCGTGTACCACGTAAAGGGATTATTGGTTGGTACTTTGACTCAGAACTAAAGCTTTTTGCGATCAAAAGGTTTGACGGAGTTCAATATTTTGAAAGAAATCTAGCAGTTTTTAGTTCTCTACCACGTTATGAAATACGTGATTTGGCTAGATTAGAGATTAACAATCCAAGTCGTGATGATTATGCTGATCGTGTTGAAAGAATCATTAGACATGAGGTTGGTACAAATAAGTTTGTTCAGATTAAGCCAAGAAAGGGAAAAACTGTGAAATTACAAGAGAGAAGTCAAAGAACAGGAAGAAGAAGAAGGAAGAAGATATATCCAGCTGTTAGATGCATACAGCAGATTCCACTGAAGACATTGCCACAAGATATTCTAAGTAATATGAAGAGATGGCATGTAGATTCAGGAACTGGAGAAGCTGTTATGGTTGAAGCTGATGATGAGGTTGACGGTGGTGAAAGAGAAATCTTCAGAGTCTATGACCATCGACACCTAATGAACATGTCGAAGAAAGATTTGATTAAGTTGAATGAAAATAGAATCTTGACGACAGATGCATGGGGTGATTTGGGACGAGATTATCAGATGATGGTTAAGACGTGTATCAAGATGAAGATTTACGCAGGCAGTAAGATTTACAAATGAAGACCAAAGACAAGCGTGAAGATAAAGACGCTAGAGCTATTGTCAAGGGGGAGTCTGTTGGGACATAGATTGTGACAACAGATCTAGCTTGAAATAGGACTAGTGTAATTATTATATTATTTGTATATTGGTTTGGATTTGTACAAGAATATTTGTTTTGTTAGTGATATTCATTAAACATATTGTTTTGTTAAGTTAGACGAATAATTAAATACAAAATAAATAATAGACGTTTGATGCGTAGCGAGTCGAGATATCAGGTCGCAGCGAGTCGAGCTGTGAGGTGAGATCTGAACTCGTGAGGTATCAGTCTGGCGAGCCGAGCTCTGTGTTGGGCTTGGGCTGCGAGTTGGACTGAACTCGCAGGCCCATGCGAGCCGAGACGACTGGACGTATATATTGTTTTTTACTCCGTGAAAAACATAACTTTTTGATACTTTTGCGATTCTGCGAACTCAACAAATCCAGAGAAAACTAAACCTAAAGGCTAGGCTTTGACAATTCGTTGTTTAAAGCTAAGTCTTACTAAACGCAATACGAACATATTCGTTGTTAGTAAGATAACATCGTATTAAGGGATTCCGCACCTTAATACTACAGATAACGAAGTTATCGATCCTAAAACTAGGGGACTTACAATTGGTATCAGAGCAGAGTTGGTTTAAATTCAATTAACCAGGTCTGCAATGAAATCAGTAAAGTACAGCTGTGTTGACTCTGATTATCAGAAGGGAAATGGTTCTACAACCAAACCTCCAGCTTTTTATCCTTCAAGGATTGAAACTTGGATGTCCCGAATGATGATGTTTTTAGATCTAATTGACGACTGTCTCTGTAATACTATAACCAATGGTCCCCACATTCCAACCACAATTATTCATGCTGTCATTGCTACAGCTACTACTCCGGCTATACCAGAAATGGTTGTGCCCAAAAGAGAGGAACAATGGTCGGATGAGGATAGACGATTGGTTAGACTGGATAAACAAGCTAAAATCTACATAGGCATGGTACTTCCTGATGAAGTGTTCGAATCTATCAGGCTTTGTAGAACTGATAAAGACATGTGGGATACCCTGAGGAATATATATATTGGAACTCCTGATATTATTCGCTGCAGGGAAGTTAATCTCACTCGCCAGTATGAGCTGTTCGCAATGGAACCAAATGAATCTCTGTCGTCTACCTACACCAGATACCAGTCGCTGATGAATAAAATGGAGAAGGCTGGTATAGGCAAGGAACATAGATTTGTTGTTGAAAAGTTTCTGGAGTTGCTGCCAAGGAAAATCTGGGGAACCATTGCCACGTGTACCAGACAGAGGAATGATTATTCAGTTCTTAATCTTACTCAAGTCTATGGTATTTTGCTCAACTGGGAGCAGTCTGAAAAGCAAGCTGATCAGAGTGAGCATATTCGTGCTACTCTTGGAAGTCAGAAGATATCCAATGCCCTTGTAGCTGAGCTTGATGAAATTGATCAGAGACAGAAGTCAAAAGTGTCTAAGAGAAGCTCGAAGTCACTGATAGCAGAAGAAGAAGGTGGTCAAATGAAGAACAGTCAGAGTATGAGTATGATGAAGGACTGGAGAAGCTTGAAAAAGATATGGCCATGATGGTTGCTAATTTCAGAAGGAACACCAGATCAAAAAGATTCGCTGGTGCTCCATCATCTGATAATTTTCAATCCAAGGGAGAATGATACAAATGTGGCAAACATGGTCATTTTGCAGCTGATTGTAGATCAAAGTCAGTCAACCAAGTCCTGAACCAGTGCCAAACTTCAGAAATGATAAGTATAACAAGTACAAGGCAAAGTACAAAAAGCTAAACGCAATGGCTAAATCTGGAAAAAAGAAGGGTAAAGGGTTTGTCGCTGAAGAGGGATCACTCAGCGACTCTGATTCCTCATCATCATCCGATGAAGAAGCAATGATTTGTTTAGACAAGGATTTCTGTCTAATGGCTGATGACGCTGAATCCAATGAAGACATCAAGGAAATAGCTCACAAATGTTCAGCGTCTGAATGGGATCCTGAAACTCTTTACAAGGTGCATTGTTTTAAATCATATACAGCTGCTGAAAAAGATAATGTCTTTGAGTCTTTGATAGTTGACTTATCAAATGCTCATGATATTCAAAAAGGGCAGAAACATAAAATCAGTGACTTACAATCCAAACTTAATGACCAAAATGAAAATGAGTCAAAGATGAAGAAATTAAAACTGGATCTTGATGCACAAACTTATGCAAATCAAGTATGTGTTCAAGAAAAGGTAAAATTTGAGACACAATTTCAACAACTTAAAAAGGTCATGGAATTTTGGTGTAAGTCAAATGATAAGGTCAATCAATGCGTAAATAATCAAATTCCAAAACAAGTTAAAGCTATTTTGGGAGGAGATTATGAATATGCTGCATCCCTCACTGACTCAACAATGGTTGACCCTGTTTTTGAACCCAAGGGTAATTTTTCAGAAGCCGTATTTGAACCCATCTCAATCTTCAGTGAGCCACGACCAAACTATTTTACTAAAAGCAAGTTAGTCACTGAAGATACTGATGTCTTAAATGGTAATGATGAGATGAATGTTTTGAAAACTGTCAAATCATCAGTAACTTCACATCTCATCAAAACCATTGCTGAAAATCAAATAATGATCAGCAACTTCACTGACACTGTGTCTGTCACTGAAACAACATCTATCAGTGACCTCAAGTCAAAGATGCAAGAAGTAAAAATCAGCAAGAAAAGTTGTATGATTGTGTCAGATCAGCAACTTAAAACAAAGAAAGTAAAAAAGGCCGTTTATGCAAACAAAAAGTGTTATAAATGTGGCAACAGGCAACATGTGTCATCTGAATGTTCCTCTACACCTTTTCAAAAACAGAAAATCATCAGTGAACAATCAGATACTGTTTATTCAAATCAGTGGAAGCCCAACCCAAGGCTTTGCCACAATGAACCTATCTCCGGATGGGTTCATCAATTGGACTAATCATGTTCCTAAATGATAAACTTCAATAAATAATTGAACTTTATGAGTTTCTGAAAGTCCCGAACTAGTGGGATCTTATCGGATCGTTTGATTGATTGCTATTGCGGAATGATAAACAATCAATATATGAATCACGAACACACAAACAATTATATAACATTTTGTATATATTCACACTTGAACGTATAAAGATTACAAAACGATTTCTCTGCTCTTTTCTCTCTCTCACGGCTCCTCTTCACTCTCTAGGGTTTGATCAACCCTAAAACGAAATTCTAACTTGCTATTTATACTCGACCTACTGGACCCTGCGACGTTAAGCCCAACGTCGCAGGCCCAGACCCTTGCGACGTCTGACCCGACGTCACAGGCCCAATTACAATGTCACCATTCTATGTATATTTCATTTACAGACTCGAATACACACTCTAAACACTATACATTCGTAGACTAATTGACTTTGACAATTACAATAGTTTGACCAACTGACTGACACACAAAATGCATCAACAAACTCCCCCTTGTCAGCAGCTTGGTCAAATAAGTCTTCAATTAGTCTTCATCAACAAACTTTTTCATGTCTTCAACAATCAGAAACTCCCCCTTTGAGATAGCATGGTCTTCAAAGAAATCTTGATGTCCAAATTCATGTGACTGACACAAATTTATCATACAATAAGATCTTCAAACTCAGTGACCATCTCTCAATCATCAGCAGCTTCTCCAATAGAATTATCTTCACAAACTTTGGAGAATAACCGACATCCTTTGCATCTTCAAAAATTGACTTTAACAAGATATGTGATGTTTGAAGAAAATAACATAGAAATAAAATCTTTTTGTATTTTTCTTTATAAATGAAAAGTAAAGAACGAAGATTAAAATAACATTGGGGATAGGATTGTTTTAAGTCTGCTTAGGGATCATATCAGGCCAACATGCAATTATTAGGGAATAGTAAGTGTTATTTCGATCATCAGTATATTTGTCCACTTTAAATTTACTTGACATATTTAAAGCACCTTTTATAAAAATTAGTTCAAGACGATCATCGGTATTGTTTGTCCACTTAAACATGTTACATCCGTATCTGTGAGCTAACCTTTATTGTTAGTATGAATATTAATTTTGAGAAACCTATTATATGATATACTGATAAACTTCAGTAAAACAAACACTGCATATTCACACAAGGTAGAGATTACAAGACCAAGTTTATCTCGGTTTTCTCGTAACATACACTTGATATTTATATTTAGGCATACATCAAACCGACTATGAAGATACTAGTGGCCCCAGATCTGTACAAAGTACAACAGAGGGTCCCTTAGTATGAACATAACAAGTTTGAGACTATTTGCATAACTAATGGATTCAGGTCTGTACGTGAGTACAACAATAGTCACCATTAGTTAGGCAAATAATCATATTATCACTATATGCCCATTTTACATTTACATAATTATGACAGTGTATGATAGTACTTCCATTTATCAATTAAGACTTATGTCATACATCATATAACATTTTTCTCAAAGTAATAGACAAGTTTTATTATTACTTCTTACTCACTCACAAACCGGTGTGTACCATGCCTACCAATACATCATATGATGAAGCTAATGTTTATAAAAGATGTGTTAAATATACCAGATAAACCTACTGACACATCAAACATAAACCTTAAAATTTCCATTTTTATGCATGTCACCCGATGTACTATCATATCCCAAGTTGTTTACAGACACAACCCATCGTCTTTTCAAGACTTAAGAATCTTGCTGTTCACATTTCTGAATTAAATAATCAGAATTTTTAATATTCAGAATTACTCCCCCTGAATAGCAAATTCTTATATCCAATCCAAAATTACTCCCCTTAAACATTAAACATATTTTTGTATTTTTTTAATTGAATAAATTTCGCAACATTGCATTTCTTTAATACTAAAAAGTATAAAGAATGGCGGTTGCATTAATAAAAATAGATGAAATTTAAATAAAAGTTTCAAAATCACATATTAAGTCAAGTCAAATGCCTTTTAGCACTTTTACCACCTCGAAACTTCAATGATCTCATCCATCAAAATCATCACACACGAGCACTTCGAAAACAATCTTCCAAAAATATTCACATCCTCGCAGTCACTAAAAATATTAGCTTATAATAACCTGACTGCACCACCACCACAAAGAAACAAACATTAGTACTTATGGGACACCCAAGCCTTGATAGACTTGGGTTGTCCATGGTCATCCATAATCATCACATCAATGAGTTTATGATATTTTAAAAACTCAGAAGATTTCATTGATGCTTTGTTTGTGGATTTTGGTTTCCAAACTTTTGTAGGTTCAGATGAGTTGTTTTCAACAATGTTTTGCTTTTGAACTTGAGGTCTACTAGGCATAACTTTGTTTACTCTTTCCACAGGTTTTGGAGAGTTTGATGCCCAACTAGATACAGGCGAATAAGAACTACGCCTTGAAAAAGAATTCCTAAAAGAGGAAGTTCTTGGCATCCCTCTACCAAACCTATCTAGGGATAATAACCGACAATCCCTAATTATATGTCCTTGTTGTCCACAATGGAAACAAGAACGTCGTTCAATGTACGACCTATTCCAATGATTACCCACAAAAGGTTGAGGTGGAGAATGAACTGTTGGAGGCTTAGAAGATGAGGCATTTACAGGACGTGAACACTTATGTGTACACGTTGATGTAGAAGCCTCAGAAGTTGAACAAGTTGATGTTGAAGGTTGTTCACTTTTAGATTTTACATTTGAATCCTTCATTTGATGTTGAACTCTTTTGGATTCATTTTCAACCTTGTTTTTACCCTTTGTAGTTGAAACCTTTACAGTTTCATTGGTAAGTATATGATTTTCTGGCTTTACATTAACTTTTTCAACTTTGATTTCAGCCTCTTCCGGTAGATCCTCTATCTCAACACCCTCCTCTACACTAACTGGAGGTGTACTATCAGACTTAACAAAAGTAGGCAAGGGATACTCTATCCGTTTAGTTTTCTCCTTTGCCTGCCTTTTGGGATTGGATGTAGCTTCTTTAGACTTTGTAGCTGGCCATGATGAGTAGTCAGCCACAAGTTCTTCGGTGCCTTCCTTAACAGGCCGAGGATAGTGATTAGTAGGAGGTGGAACTGAGTTATACCCTATTCCATCCTTACTACTTGTATTTGTCCTCTGCTTGTCAACAATTTCATCGAAGATTTTATGAGAGTTTGAGAAACTTGTGATTCCCTTTTTAAAAGAGTCAGACTCAGACTTTAGCTCAGAAAGTTCTTTATTTAACAACTCAATTTCTGTTAAATAGCTGTTAATGGCATCTTGTTGACTAAAAACTTTAGCTTTATATTTCTCAGTGTCAAACTTATGAGCCTCAACTTCCTTTTCATAAAGTATTTCATTAGCTTTTAGAAACTTATTTGACTCAGTGAGTTTCTCGACCTTTTCTCTCAAGTCTACATAGTCTATTTGAAAACATTTTAAAGAAGCTTCCAATTTAATACAGGATATGCAAGTAAAAGGTTTTTCAGATTCTGTTTCTACCTCATGTATCTTTGCCAAGAGCGCACTGTGTTGAACCTCTCCTTGAAGTGCACTAAAATCAAACACTCCTTGAGAATACACCGTCATAGCCTGTGATGTTGTGTTTTTCTCTGGAGTCGTTGGAGCTGTAGGAGTAGTGAATCCAGATGAAGGATATTTTACTTTCTCACACTCCTTAGCAAAGTGCCCATGAATCTGACAGTTCTTGCATTTCACTTTGCTTTTATTAAAACCAAGACCTGTATCACCATCGTCATCCAGGTCTTTTCTGCCCGTTCTCTGAAGAAATTTCTTTGTCCTTTGGGTTATCATGGCCATGCTCCATTTGATGTCCATATACTCGAGATCATCAGAATCGATCTGTTCAAAGTCTTCTTCAGTAAGCTGTAGAGTACTAGCCTTCTTGGAAAGAAAATTCTCATAAGAATTGAGGAAAGCTGTAAAGATTTTAGCATGATCCTCAGTAGCCTTTGAAGGAGCTGTATGAGCAGTATGAGAAGTATCAGAAGCATATGAAGTGCTAGTAGAAGTAGATGCTGCTGAGTTGGAAGTAGATCTGGAAGTATCATTGAGACTAGGAATTTGAACATTATCCTCTGACTTCTTTTCCTTTTGATCGTAAGCCGCTATAAGAGCATCCCATAAACCTATAGAAGTTGCTTGATCTTTAAATTTATTAATCACAACTTCTAGCAAGCACTTGGTAATCATCTCATACGCTCTATTGTCTTTATCAAACTCTGCTCGTTCCTTGACTGACATTTGTGCTCTTGACTTAAGCACCCCATCGAGTCTTGGTTGCTCATATCGATCAATGGTGTTAAACCAATTCCACAGATTTGGATCTTTGTGTTCAATGAAATTGCATAACTTAATCTTCCAACTCGCAAAATCACTATAGAACAAAGATGTAGAAGGAAGCATTTTCGCACCAAAAGCCATATCCGAATTTTCCCTCCAAAATTGAATTCGAAAAATTCGAAAACTGACAGAGTGTAGCGAAACTTTTCCGACACTAAAATTAAGCTATTCTAAGCCTAAAAACAAAATTTGAAATTACAAAATTTTCGCGTTTTTCCCGCCAAAATTTCGTCAGAAAACGTCAAAAATTGGCCGGGTAAAATGAAACTTTTTCCATCATAAAAATGAACAGTTTTAAGCATATAGAAAAAATTTGAAAACGCAATTTTTTTTTATTTTTTTTTTTTTTTTTTACGAAACTAGAACGAGGTTAACGTCGCAGCGGTACGTCGCAGAAGTCCGATGACTCAATTAAGAATCGAAAATGCGACGTAGTGTATAACGTCGCAGTCCAACGTCGCAGAGTCTAGCGACGTCGCAGCCTACGTCGCAACTTTACGTCGCAAAGACTAATTAAAGTCAAGATCAGTTACGTCGCAAGCGACGTCGCAGGTGACGTCGCAGGTGACGTCGCACAGTCGGGCTGCAGCCAAAACCCCAAAAAACGAAAATTTTCGAAACCCTAACGAATTTCGAAAACCGAACGACGAACAAACCCAAAAAACACTTCCAGAAATCGATTTCTTCAAGCAAACTAACCCAGAAACGAAGATTAATCAATAAAACCTTCGCGAATCAAACCGAAAACGTTCTAAAGCACGATCCGAAACCGACGAATCCTTGATTCTACGGCTCTGATACCAGTTGAAAGTCCCGAACTCGTGGGATCTTATCGGATCGTTTGATTGATTGCTATTGCGGAATGATAAACAATCAATATATGAATCACGAACACACAAACAATTATATAACGTTTTGTATATATTCACACTTGAACGTATAAAGATTACAAAACGATTTCTCTGCTCTCTTCTCTCTCTCACGGCTCCTCTTCACTCTCTAGGGTTTGATCAACCCTAAAACGAAATTCTAACTTGCTATTTATACTCGACCTACTGGACCCTGCGATGTTAAGCCCAACGTCGCAGGCCCAGACCCTTGCGACGTCTGACCCGACGTCGCAGGCCCAATTACAATGTCACCATTCTATGTATATTTCATTTACAGACTCGAATACACACTCTAAACACTATACATTCGTAGACTAATTGACTTTGACAATTACAATAGTTTGACCAACTGACTGACACACAAAATGCATCAACAGTTTCTGTATTTATTGCTGTTTTATCATTTCTTAAAAAAAATAAAATAAAATAATTTGACTATCGAAAATATAACTTTAGAAAAGTATAGTCACTGATACAATTACATTCAACTTCAGAGGTAATAATCAGTTCACTATGCTTATCTAACTTTATAATTTATATAGTCACATGAGTATTTATTATGTTTCTATATTAGTTTTATATCGTTGAATTCTTTCTCTCCTAAGCTGATCTTGTTAGTATTCTAAGTTGTAACTTGATCAGTGAAGGATAATCTAATGATATGTTATACAACTTATATTCAACATAATCTATACTCATGATTCTTGAAGTTATAAATGTAAGTATTTAAGAATGATAAAAGTGTTTTATATTTACACAGTGACCACATCTCTATGATTTATTCTGTATTCTAAGTTGTGTTTAAATCAGCAAGAGTACATCTCTGCCAAAATAAAAGAACACTTTTATTGCTCTTAAATATTTATTTCTTTTTGGTGGATAATCAATTTATTGATTATATGCATCAGTGACTCCCTGATGCATCTTTTAATGGTGAAATTATCAAAACATTCGTTACATTTTATACATTTTGTATTTAGATTAACGGATTTCAAAAATAAATGTTTTATGGTATATCGGAAAAGTCGCGTTTTTCTGACATTCTCTTTCCTACGTCAGCACACTTTTCCGGCGCACCACACCAATCACCATTAATGCCACCACTCACCACCATCATAACCCCCTACGCCTCTACCTCTTCTAACACGACCATCCACGTCGTCTCATCTCATCCACATGATCATCAGTAAAGCGTACTCTATTTTAAATTAACAAGTCAGTGACTAATCACTTTTACGCTTTCCTGATTTTCAAAAATCCTCTGTTCTTCAAAAACCCTAAAATAAATACTTAACCAATTTTTTTTTCAAAAGGATCTGTAATGTCTAAATCAAAGTTTTTCAACAATACATACACTGCTACTACAGAGATTAAAGCTCTTCGAGCATCTGCAGTAAGTGAAGATTCAGTCATTATGGTTCCAAAATCAAACTATTTGGGTAACCTTTCAAGCCCTAAAGCAGAGTATGCGGAGATAATAAATTTTTTGAAAAATCATCCCATTCTCCCTGCTCTCACGTTATCCCCTGGAAAAATAAATCCAGAATGGTTGAGTGAGTTCTGGTATACCTACACTCACTCAATTGTTGATGGCTCCTCACAACTCCAGGGATTCATTGATAACGGAGGTCAAAAAATAATCATTTCTGCACACACCATTCGTACTGTTTTACAACTCCCTGAACATGGTACTTACGACCCACTGCCTGACAAGGAAGATGCCAAAGGAGGCATAGTGAATCTCACTGGGATTGACTGCAAATACACTACGGATAGCAGTAGAAATCGTAAGTACTCTACTGTTCATAAATCTAAAATGGATGGTGTGTGGAATGCCCTGTTTTCAAACTTTATTCAATCTTTGGGCACAAAAACAGGGAGTTATGATCAATTCAACTCCCTAGAAGCACAGATAAGCTGGTCACTGGTCACTTCCTTAAAAGTTGACTATACAAGCGTGACCTTTAATGATATTCTTTCAAGAATTAATGAATCTACCAGAGCAAAATTTGTTAACTACCCTAGGTTTCTCTCACTGATATTTAAAGAACAGTTTGAAGCCTATGATAGGATTTCTTTCGAAGGTTTTGAACCCACTCTGATAAGACATCAAATTTTTAGTAAAAATGCAACTGTGCTTCTCCCAGATTTCATGAAACCAAAGGGGATACTTGCACCCCAGCCTTTACAAACTGTACATCCGTCTGCTTCTGCCCCCCCATCGATCACGTCACTGATCACACCCCCAGTCACTACTGCTGATCAACCACCAAAACAAAAACCACCAACTGCTCCAAAGAAAATCAAGTTAAAGTCCCTGACATTAAAGGATCAGGGATAGAGTCAGAAAAAGACGTCAAAGGACGCCAAGAGTGAAGCAGCGACTGAACGTTCAGTCCCTGCGGGCACTCTTGATCAACCTAAGCCTAAAGCCGCTTCGTTGGACTCACAAAAGTCCAGTGACTCTAAAAAGGGAAACCTACAAACAACTACAATGGCTCAACCCATTGTTAGTGGTGATTCGGGTGCAACCCACACCCTCTTATCGAGTCAACCCATCAGCCACTCATTATTCTCACAAAAGGATAAAGTTTCAGTCAAAGGGAAAGTGCCATCAGTGGGTGATAACACACCCATCGCTGATGTCACATCACTGGCTACAGAGCCGGGCCAACTCTCATCTTCCACTGCACCAACTGTCAATGTCCTTCCCCAGTCACAGGGAGAGATACAGGTTGCCATCTCTGTTTCTGATGATCCATCAGCTAAAACACAAGCTGATGATGTTGAGGAAGCCCAGCTAATGGACACATCTACCTCCTCATCTGATAAGGATCAGCAACATCGATCCTATGGTTCTATCCTTCAAGAGGTGAATCAGCAACTAGATGATACTGATATTTCATCTCTACCTTTCTCCACTAATCCTCTAGCTGATACCATAACCTCACCCATCCAAGAATTAGATGCAATGTCTCTTTCCAGTGACAACATCTCTCAACATGCTGATGATCAACCATCTCAACCAGAAGTTGAAATCCAATCTCAATCACAACCAACACCACCACTATCCCCAGTCACTCAAAAATCACCACAAACCACCAAAGCATCAACCTCCACCATCTCACCAACAGACAAACTGCTGCTTGACTATATTTTCTCTTCTCAGCAACAAATTCGAATGCTTACTGAGGATAGGGAGTCACTAACAGGCCAACTAGCTGATCTCACTAGTAAAGTTCACTCTCTTGCAGCAGTATATAAACCCATTCCTTCCTGGAGCGAGTCGATCAGTGAAAAGGTTAAAACAATTGCTAATGCTGAAATTGATCATTATCGACTTCTGAAAACTCATGCTAAATCCCTCTCTGAGCTTTCCACTTTCACCAGCATCTGCCTCAAAACTCATGATGAAGCAATATCTTCTCTCACTGGACACCAAAAAGAGATGGCATCTTCTATTGTGGACTATATCATTCATACTGATAAAGTTATGAAAGAAATTCCAATGATGGTCGGCAATCAGGAAAGAACCATCAAAGGCTTAGTAACTATGCATACTGATCATAAGAAAATATGTAACTGACTCGCTGAGATTATCAATTTCGTTAATGAGGCAGAGGGGGAGAATAAAGAAGATGATGAAAGTGATGATGCTGAGAATGATACCTTCTTCGATAATGATGCATCAGATATGGATGTCACTGCTGATGTTGATGAAGAAAATGATGATGTGGTTGCTTTTCCTGAGTTTCATCCAGATGAACAAAGGATGTATGATTGTAAAGTTAGAGAGTGGGCCGCTGATGAGAATGCACAGGTTATGGGGGAGTCAGCAAGCCTTGATG
Organism: Helichrysum umbraculigerum; assembly: GCA_949592205.1. NCBI lineage: Eukaryota > Viridiplantae > Streptophyta > Magnoliopsida > Asterales > Asteraceae > Helichrysum > Helichrysum umbraculigerum. Next base: position 139,551,212 of record CATIUR010000004.1, on the reverse strand, counting down.
TGATGAGGTGGGAATGGATGAACAGACAACAAGAAGATGGTGTTGTCAATATGGATGAAGGAGATGATGATAATGATGGTAATGATGGAAATGACGCTGATGAAAAGAAAGATGGCACTAATGAAAAGAAGGATGATGGAAATGGTGCTGATAATGAGAAAGAAAGTAAGGATGATGAGACTGATAATAAAGATACTGGCACTCTGAGGAGAAGAAAAATGAAGGAGACGCTGATGATAAGAAAGAAGAAGACACTGCTGATCAGATGGAAGATCAGCAACCCATCTCCTCTGTTCTGGTCAAAAGAAAAAGGACCAGCAAGTCTCCTACATCAGGGACCACTTCATCCAAGCACAAAAAGACAATCTTTTCTGAGGAAGAGATATCAGCCACCATGTACAACCTCAAGACCATCTTGGAGCAACCTAAATCAGCAACAGAAATGCCTCGTGCAGATACTGTCATATCTGAGGCTCCACCAGAAATAGCAATCATAACAACTCCACCAACAACCACAATCACAACTCCATCAACAACAATTCCAACAGCAACAACAACTCCACCAGCAACCACAATCACAACTCCATCAACAACAATTCCAACAGCAACAACAACTCCACCAGCAACCACAACCACAATAGCAACAACAATTCCAACAGCAACAACTCCACCAGTAACCAACCACAACAGCAACAACACAGATCACCCTCTCAATCCCCACAGATATTACACCAACTGAAGCAACAACCATAACAACATATCACCATTCACGACCAGAGATCACAAATCCAGATTCTTCTATTTCTGCTCCCCTTTTGTCATCTGATTCAACTTCAGAAAATCTTCATCCTGAAGAAACTGAAAAGCAGCGAATAGAAAGAAAAATAAGAGCAAGACATAAGCATGAGAGGGAGATGCTCTTAAAGTTTCAAGCTGAGCAAGATGCAAAAGAAGAAGAAGAGAGAAAAAGAAAGTTGAAAGAACAATCTGATTCTGATAGAGCTTATCTGTTGAAACTGAGTGGAGATGAAGCTATACAAAGAGAAATAGAAATCTTCTTAAAGAGACAGCAAGAAGATGAAGATTCTAGGCTGTCTAAACTCCTTCAAGATGTTGAAGAATCTGATCTTCAACAAGAGCTTTGTGCAGCTAAAAAGGGCAGCAAGTTGAAAAAGAAAGGGGGAGCAAAGACAACAGCGGATAAAATGTTGGATGAGATTGACAGGAAGAAATATGCCGTCAGAATGACTAGAAGATCAAATCCTGCTCCTATCACCAAAGTCAACTTGAAAAAGCCTAAGAACAAATCTCAAGCTCAGCTACTTATCCATAGAGGATTGGAGACTCAAGCAATTAATCTCGATCAAGTCTGCAAATTACATAGAGAAGAATGGAATGAAATCAGACTTGCTATCAGTCACTCCTCAAGTGCTGCAAAAGAAGAAGTCTTGACTGAGATTGACATGTTGTTCAAGAAAATGGTGGATCTACAGCTACTTAGACCAGAAGACACTATCATATTTGGTGAGGAGATAGTGCAGCCACCAAGCCCAAGGTATAGGTACCAACAAAATCATCAGAGTTCCAAACACTAGAAAGCTAAATCTATCCATTCCTGATGGAGTGCCAAGAATTGAGGGCACTGAAGTTACTGAAGGAGATAAAGGAATTGTCTACAGAGACTTCAATGGAAAGTTATGTTTCCAAAGAGAATCAGAACTTGAAAAGATAGACCATGAGCAACTTGTACATCTATTCAGAATAGTCAGTGTGCTTTCCAAACACTCGTTGATGAGAAAGGCAATTCTAGAAGAAGGGTTTGCTAGACAGTACAGGTACCTGCCATCCAGTGACAAATATGAATTGCAGAATGAGCTGGGCATCGAAAAAGAAGAAGAAGTTTGGGGCTACTTAAATTGAAGTTTGTAATAGATTAGGTTTATTGTAACTAAAATTACTTTATGTTTACAGTTCAATGAAATCTAATTTTTCTTTTGAGAAAACCAAAGTGCAAAACTCGGATTATATCAAAAGAATCGAAAAAGAAAAATGAATGGATCAAAGTGTAAGTCACTGAATGTTTAAATTCTTTAAACACTGACTATAAACTTTCACAGCAACAAGTTTGTCTAGGGAGCTTCGATCACAATCATTAAGGGGGAGATTGTTGAGTCACTGGTCGCTGACCATGTTGAGTCGCTGGTCACTGACCAACTCAACTGTTCACTACTCGATGAAGAAATGGATTATATCAAAGCTGCTGTTGCTGATGATAGGTTTCGTTGATCGTCATTCATTCTGCTTGATATGCTGAGGAAGAATAAAGCTCAACTTGGTGTGTCGCTGATCAACATCAACGAGAGCTTTACTTCTTCAAATCAATAAAGGCAAAAGTCACTGCCAGAATAACAGCTAGTCACTGAAGATTTCTAGTTCAAGTCATTCTACAAGAGCATGTTAGCTCGCAGTGAGTGAGGAGGATTACTGCATCTTCAGGGACTATTCAATAAAGCCTCTCAATCATCAAGTACAGAAAGTACTTTACTTATCTATACATCAGCAAAAGTGTTCCAACTTGAAGTATGTCCGAAAGATTACGTGGCAGCGAATGAATAGTTTTAAGGTAACGAGATATTTGCGGTAACAGAATTGGGACCCGCAGAATGTCGGTTCATCAGAGATCAAGCCAATCAAGCAGCGACACGTGTCATTCCAAGATCCTATTTTATAGGCGATATTTTATGAACTCTTATAGTATAAATAGTTCAGTGTTTTGTACTGTAGAGGCTAGTCGTTTAAATCGTGTTAATCACTTGTATGTCAGTGAGTAGTTAGTCTAAGCACGGCTTAACGATCCAGCGAGTGAACAGTCAGCGTGTTAGTCCACTGCTGTTCATCTCATTTGTAATAGATTAGCTAAGTGTTTGAATTGGATTAACTTTGGTTAATCCATTCCGCATTCAACACTTGTGAATTGTATGATCAATATAATTCATCATTTTAGCTATCATTACTTTGTTACTTTGATATTGTCATATATTTGAATACTCTGTTACTATCGTTTATACTCTGTTTCTGTTAAAAAATTTAAAACTCATCAATTAACTAAGTTAAAATCTGAAATAGTTTTAAATTGTATTCAACCCCCCCCCCCCCCCTTCTACAATTAAACTTTACACTTTGCGATTCCAATTCACTAACTGATAGTGAATTACGGGACTCTCACATTCCTAGTTTTATCAATTATTAATCAATCCGATTTTTGAGTTCATTTGTATAGTGATACAAAAAGACGATACCAAATAGTTTAGTCGGAAGATTCGATTGATAAATTTATTCTGTTGATTAATTTATAGCTTTAACTTAATTGATACCCCATTTTCCTCACGTATCCTAGACAGGGATGTAAGACAGCGCATATGCGCATCGGGTTGCTTGAATATAACATCGTTGCGGACTGAAGAAAAAATGAAAATGAAAAATATCATTGATAGAACAATAGAATATATAGGAAACTCAAAAAAAAAATTAATCGGGGATACATATATATCCTTAACATACTCAAGCGGCTCCCATTATCGGTATTAAACCAATAGCGATTCATACAAGCTAAATCTTCAAATTAAATAATTAGGCCAAAAAAAGAACTTTAATTTATTTAATTCATTTTTTTCTGCCAAAATTTTTACTTTCCTCCAAAAATTGACTCCAGTTTTTTATCTTGTTTTCCTTGCAAAATAAATCATTTCTGTGCACACCATTCTGATTCTTTAAATTCAAATTGAAAGAAATTAGAGTCCTCAATTCTCTACGACGTATAGACGATAAAAATTTTTCAGGAACAAGCAAATCTAAATTATTTTTGTCTCCATTTAGAGTTTTTATTTTGTGTCTTGAAATGGATTCATTAAAAGTATTCTTAGCAACATTTTTGAGGTTTCGGTATCTTTGATTACTTTTGTGCTTACTCTTATGAACTAAGAAAATACCTATGATTTGATACATAAAAATTGTCCATCATTTTTTACAGATAGACGGGCATGTTCCATAATTAATATTCCCCTTTTCGTTAATTGTGTAAAATTTAAACGCCTCCTCATTATATCTAGATTCATTTCTTTCCTTTGAATATAGGATATAGTAATTTTTCTTACATTTATAAGGCTAACCAGCAGACCATATATCTGGATATTATTCAGCATTTTTTAATTCAATTGATTCAAACGTCCAGTCCATCTTAATTGCAAAGGAAAATCTCCTTTAAAAAGGAATATTTTTAGTTTTTCAATGGATTCTAAAAAATATTCTTCAATATTGTTTTGATTTTTTAATTCAAAATATCCTTTCGAATTTGATTGGCTAAAATTTTTAAAAAAAAAACTCATCCTCCTCTTGTTTTCCCTTGATATTTTTATTTTCAATAAAATTTGGGGATTTATATTCAAATTAAAAAGAAGTAAGTTGCTTGGGATAAACCAAGGTTTCTCTTTATATTTATGATAAAGTATCACAAACTCTAGAAAGAAAAAAACTTTCAGATTCGATATGAGGCGATTTAAGATTAATAATTTTTCATCCATTCCCATCCAATCAAAAAAGACCTTCTTGTAATTGATTTCAGAATTTAAATCAATTGGAAGATAAAAAAAAGATCATTACCTTTATTATTAAGTTTATCCCTGATTTGGTTTTTTTTAGGTTCAACCTCAATATTTTTACTAAATTTCCAACCCAAATATTTTCTATCTGTATTTTTTCCCTATCTATAATATCACTTTTCCCTAAATAATTCTTGATAGGAATATTCTTGAGCATGCTAAAAAAAAATTCGTTATTTATGTTGGAATTTTCTTGATTCTTATTTGTTTCTAATGATGATCTATAAATAGAGGCATTCTTCTTAGTTTCAGACTGAATATATTTATATGATAGTAGATCATATCTATAGTTTTTTTTGAAAATTCTCCTCTTTATTTGGTAATAAATATACTTTCAAATTTTTTGCTTTTTTTAATCAAATAATTGGACTTTTTCATAGGAGTACCGTTTATTTAAATCCTTATTTTGAGACGTATGGAATTGATTTAGTCAAATTTTCTCCATTTTTGTAGGACTAATCAAGACCATGTAATCTACAATAAATCGTATTGATAATAACCTCTTAACTAGTTTTTCCATGGATTCATTGCATTATTTGGAAGTTTCTTATGTCTTACTTCGGAATCAAATATTCCTTGTCTTCCAAAAAGATCTTTTATTTCATTCTTAAGAAAAAAAAAAAAGAAGGTCCATTATATTGAAGAAAAGATCTTAACTTATTGAAGTTAATAACTTAGATTTTGTGATAATTTAAAAAATACATATTTTTGTGACAAGTAAGATAAATTTAAAAAAATATGTGACTTCCGCTTACTATTTCTAAGATTATTAAAAGCCTTTTTTATAGTTATAGGCGAAATGAATTCAATTTTATTTTGTTTTGTTTTATTAATCTTTTCTTGATCTTTATTTATTTCATTATTGTCAATGTATTTATCAAGAATTTTTTTTGTTGATTCCATACAAATTTGTAGAGTGATTCTGCGCATATTAATGATACACAGAAAGATATATATGTATATATTTCCAATGAAAAATTTAACTATTAATTCAATATTTTTTCTTTTTAATATTTTTGGGTGTGATTCTCCATTATTATTATTATTATTATTATTATTATTATTATTATTATTATTATTATTATTATTATTATTATTATTATTATTATTATTATTATTATTATTATTATTATTATTATTATTATTATTCCCTGCGTTACTTTTATTTTTTAATTTTTTTTCATTATTTCTATTTGATTTCGGATTGTGTTTCTTCTATCATTTCTATGTTTCATTTCTTTTTCGGCCTGTGAATAATTTGTCCAACCTGTAGATCGATTTTGAGTAAGTGATTCCTGAATTATCTGAGCACTGATTATAGAATCCTTTTCTGTTTGAGTTTCACTTGATTCATATATTTTGTCGATATAAATAATGGAATTTTATTTTCTTTTAAAAGTTCTTTTATTTTTTGTTTCACAAATAAAACTGCTTTTCCTTTTTTTTTTGTTATTTTTTTAAAACTCTTCAAACTCTAAATTCAATTTTCTTATTTCGACTTTATAGTCTATATCTTCAAAAATGGGTTCAAAAAAGGAAGGTGTTTTCGAGGAGGACCAAAAGGATATTCTGTTTCCTTTCCTAAAACTGTTAAAAAACAAGAATCAAAATCGTCTTGTTGCTTTCGATCTCTATCAGAGAGTCGTAGTTTAGATCTGTGCCAAGGTTTCAAATGAAAATGATATAGGATTTTGATCTGAAAACCTTCTCTTAACCAATGTTCAGGAAATTCAGTTTTGGAGAATTGAAGACCATTATAGCTACACTTTAGATAAATTTTTCTATTCCAATCCTGGAAATCCTCATACCATTCCGGAGATTGCCGTAATAAAATACATCCAATATTCCTAGCTATTATTAATAAGGATAATTTAATATATCTTCTAAAAATTGATTGAGCTTGTAACAGAATACTTCTTGTATTTTTGTGCATATGGAATGTTCTCCCAGAATTCTATTACATCTTCCTGGTTGTTTTTTTTTTAATTTGCAATCGTTGATCTAAAATTTTAAATTCTGACTTTTTACCGAACCAATCTCTAATATTAAAAAAAAAGTTTCATTAGGTCAGATATAGAAAAAGGAAAATCTTCCATTTTTTCTATAAAAAAGCGGGGAATGAGGATTTTCTTGGGATGGTCCCCAAATAACCATTTTACGCCTTTGAACGCGCATAGATCCTTTGATTACGGCTCGACGAAAATCAGGTTCTTCGAAATAACTTATAAACCCAGACTTCTATTAAATTTTCTATAAAGATTAAAATTCTTGAACTAAGATTTCTTAAAAATTCGTCTGGAACGAGTTAAAAAAGATATACATTTAAATCTTCTTGTTCTAAGCTGGTGATCTAGCCCTTGCATTTTACCTTGTTCTTTTCGCCATTTTTTAAAATATTGTTCCAACTAGTTGATTAATTTGTATGACCACCGAAGGGGTTTTTTTTTTTATCTATTTTGTTCATTCCAATAGATTTTTTTTCACGCTTAGGCTTAGTTAGAATTGCGTTCAATGAAAACTTTAACCTATTCTTTGAATCTATTTTCACCTCTCTTATTTTCTGATCTTTCGATTTTCTCTTGATATTCTGGAGAATCTGGGGAATTAGGATCGGGAAGAAGGATATCATGAATTTTATTTAGTTCGGATGTTTCTATGGAATTTTCTATCGAAGTTTTAATTGAAGATGAAAAGACTTTCTTCATCCTTCCACGATACATCCCGTTTAAGAAAGGATCATACATTTTAACTATGCAATTTTTTTTCCTCAGTAATTCCCAATTTAACTAGGAAATTATGTTATTTTTAGTCTCAGCATTAGCCAATCGAGTCTTTGTTTCAAGTATATTTAGAGAAAGAAATACTTTCTCTAAAGCCTCAATTCTATTTATAGATATATTATTTAAGTTGTTATTTTTCTCTTTATTGGTATAAAGCCACTCATTATATAGTTCATTAGCGGAGAGTTTTTCTAATGTAGACAACGATATCCTTCTTACTATCATTTCCCCAAAAGTTGACAAACTCGGAGGATATGTAAAAGAGATTATTTGTTTTCCATCACTTTCGCGGGTGTAAAAAAAATATTGTGAGGCTTCTTTTCTTACAGAGCCTTTAAAATTTTTATTGATCTTTCTTATGTATTGTAATGGCCTATTCCATCGGTTATAATCGAAAAAAATGTCAAAATAGGTTTTTCAAAGAAAAGAAAGGTCTTTTTCTTCATCTTTTTTATTTTTTTCAAGTATTTTGAACTTCAAATTTTCTTGATTCCCATACATATAATCAACCTGTCTATCGTTATCAAATTCTTCTTTTTCTTCTTCTTCTTCTATTTTGTCGAGGTTGTTCAGTTTATTACTAAAAATGGGTGATGGCATTTTGCCTAAATAGTAGACACCGGTAACTTATAAAAAAATACTAAAGATACCCGCCATAGACAATTCATCCTATTTGATCAAAATACCCCATTTTCAAGGTGGTATTTTTGTAAATAAGTTGAACTTATGAAACGCCCCGATTTTTTTTTTTTTAACTCAAAAACTCTTTATTTATTGTCCCACTGACCATATATAACTTCACAAACCTTTATACATACTTATGGTTAAAATTTTGGATTCAATACAAGAACTTCTCAAAAACTGAGCATTACCCGCTGGGTAGCTAAAGTACCCGTCGGGTATCAGACTACATACGCGATCCCACAACATGTCACGCGATCGCATAACAAAACATAAAACTCCACTGTTACCGTTTTACACTACATTACGCAATCCTACACAAACCACGCGAGCGCGTATCCTCAATCTACCCGCCGGTTAAGGGCTGTACCCGCCGGGTACACCTGCAATTACAGCATGTTCTGAACCTGACCAAAATCCTGCATAATTCAAATAAAAAATAAACTTCAAATCTACATAACTTTTGACTCGTTAATAATTTGACTACCAAACTTTGCGAACACTTTTCATACTACAAAATAAAGACTTCTCAATTTGCACTTTCTCAAAATTCGCAATAACGCCTAATCTGGACCGTGATCCAAGTTATGGCCATTTTGACCACTTTTCTAACTCAAACCAAATATTATTTGGTTTACATTCAAACTACGACTTTTTGCAAAATTTGACAATTTCAACAAGTTACTACGTTTAATAATTGACCCGACTCACAACTATAACACTTTTACCATAAGTTTCTACAAACGGGTCAAACATACAAATCTTCAAGTTTATACCCAAACTACATTATTTTAACTCAAAAAGGGGCTTCCATACATGTATCTAGAGCATGATTTCTACAATTTAAGGGATTCACTTACTAACTCGTTAGTAAGTCCACCTCTAGTCGGTCCTTGCCTTCTCACCCAATTGGACCCTTAACTTGCTTTTACCTACACAAAACATACAACAACGAGAGTAAGCACAACATGCTTAGTAAGTAATAGAAAACAAGTACACAAGTATAAGCTACAACAAAATGATCATACACATATAACCAACTTACTACCCATTTATAGAACATACTCGTATGTTCTATCTACCATGTGCTACTAGGTGCTCATACTCGTATGAACAACCTACTACATAGACCATTCTTGAATGATCTACCTACTCCACGATTGAGGATCCTCGATCTCTGCTATATTGCTCCTTCTCGAAGGAACACTACCATGATATTAAGACATGAACAATGAGGTTTCTCAAGTACCATTGTCATTCTTAACATCCTTTACAACCTATACAATTGGTATACTCATATACCATACTTACACAAAATTCGCAATTAACATTCACAAATATAGTTCTTACCATAAACTACTCAAACAACATACTTGTATGTCATGCTTGCTACAATCCAACCTTCACTAATTAATTCTTATTTGATCACCAAATTACGATTCACAAATAAGCTTAATTAATGAACTACTATCCCTATTATTTACCTTGGCAAGATGAACGATTGAATTTGCTCAAGCAATTATCTCAATACTCCTTAACCACCTATTCACATAATTATATACATAAACAAGGTCACGCAATACAATCATACGACACTAACTCAAATGTTGTAACTCAAGACAACATATTTCTCAATCAATGACTCATACTATTTTTCTCATATAATGCAAGTACTCATATTTAATAACAATACATAAAAACACAATTTATCATCATCCTTTACTCACTAAAAATCTCAATATTGCACCAATTCATTCAAACACTTAAACCAAATCTCAATTCTGGATAATCTGTAGCATTTTAATTATTTAACAGGCTTAAACTCATTTTCAGCTTTAGAAATGAAATTTTCCAGAAAATAGACTCTTGCAGCTTTCCAACGACTCTGACCACATTAAAAACCGAGTTACGGTTATTTAGTTATGATTTATCGAAAACAGTCCATTTTCTGCACAACTTGCTGTCCAAATACGAGTTTTCACCAAAAACCTACTAATTCAACTCAAACATGATTAGAACACTTTCATTAATAAACTCTTACTCAATTTACATGTAAAGGACTGATTTCAACAATACTTAACACCCAAATCCTACCGTATTATAACTCAATGGCATCACATATAATCGAAACTCAACACTTCACTTCATAATACAATATTAATCCATCTAACAACTTGTTATTTTCTTCAAGAATTTAACATGCATATAATTAACCTAACTCTCTTTAATCAACAACAACAATACATTATCAATAATTAGTCATCTTTACCTTCAATCAACTTACTAATAATTCATCAAAATCATCATCATTCATAGACAATACTAAATTCATCTCTTTTAGGTTTAGTGTTACTCATAAACACTCACTATCAACAATAGAAGTATCATATACCCAACAATCTAACTTTTTCTCAAAAACTCATCTAGGGTTTATCACTAAAATCTTCAAGTAACTCAAATTAAAAGTTGAACATGATGTTACTTACCTCAAGGATGTAGAATATACAAGTTTTAGACTTAATTGCACAGGAATTTATCTCCAATTTGTGAAGTGTTCGTGTCTTGCCCTCCCCTCTCTCTTTCTGGAGTCGTTCAACAGAGGCCAGAAGGAAATTCTGGTTTGTTCCAGAGTTTACAAATTAAAGAGGTCTAAATAATTAATTTTTCATATTATACCCTTCTACTTTCCTGATTGTCATATAGAGTCCCTCAAATCACTTAACCATAATTTAACTAACTCACTAACTAACCTCTCACAAGTTAACTTTCCAAACTTACAATTAGGCCTGTAAACGAACCGAACGAACACGAACGGAGTCTGTTCATGTTCGTTCATTAAGGTTTTGACGAACAAATGAACGAACACGAACAGATAAGCGAACGAATTTTGTTGTTCATGTTCGTTCACTAAGAAAATTTGTTTGTTCACGAACACAAACGAACGTACATGAACAAATACATAATTTTATGCATTTATTCGTTAATACCTTAAACGAACCTCAACTATAGAACTTGAAACTTTGCAATGCATATTCAACATTACAAAACGATCACAATATTAAAATAAACTACTTTGCTTGGTCCGATCGTAGGTAAGAGCAGCAGATCTAGAGCTAGTGGAGGGAGAAAGTAGAGGTGTGTTTAGAGTTGAGAGAAATATGAGAGGGAAATGAGAGGTAAAAATATCTAGATATTTAATATTATTAAATGAAAATATCTAAATTTTTAATAATATTATATATAAAATTTAGCTTAAATCAAAATAAGATATACAAATATGTATTAATTTAATTAAACTATTAGTTAATAAACGAACATTTAATCGAACGTTCACGAACATATTATCGAACGTTCACGAACGTAAATGAACGAACAAGACATGTGTTCATGTTCGTTCATATAATTAAACGAACGTAAAAATTTGTTCATGTTTGTTCATATAACGAAACGAACGAACATAAACGAACTTCCCGCCGAACGGTTCGCGAATAGTTCGCCGAACGTTCAGTTCGCTTACAGGCCTACTTACAATATAAATTTTTCTACATATAAAATATACATACTAGTTAAAAAATCACTCTTTAACTTAAAATATATACTTACAAAAGTTAGGGTGTTACAACTTCAGATGGAACATTCACAGCAGTTTCTACATGGTGAAGCTTAATTTTTTTTGGTTAACAACATTTGTGACGTGGTTAACGTTTACCTTTTATTGCCTTCACACAAGTTTATGAATTATGAAGCTTAAAAACAATCATAAATTAAGCTTCACCATGTAGTCATGTACCATGTAGAAACTTTTGTGAACCCAAAAAAAAAAAAATCACTCTTTATAAACTAATGTGAATGTTCCATTTCAATTTATTTACAAAAATGTCATCTTAAAAATGGAGGGAAGAAGCCCACTTGGGCCAAATTGTGGACTGTCTTTCTAGACCAGCAGCGAAGCAGGGCAAACCCAAGTGTGTTTGACTTGGTTTGGTAGTGAATGGTGACTTTTAAGGCTAATTTTATGTCGGGTCAAAATGTAACACCCCCAAATTTGATGATTTACGGAAGCTTGATTTGGGTGTTACTAATCAATAACAAAACACAAAGATATATAGTAAACGACTCTATATGCGTCGTTTTAACAAAATATATTGATAATAGAAATGTTTACAACATTTAAGCTTTACATAGCTCGAGTTTAAATCAAATGAGATTTCAGTACATAAGTACTTGTACAAAATATACTAATGCAAGAAAATCTCAATCTTCTGTATGCTGACTCGAGCTAAAATCCTGAAGCAGAAACATCCTACTGCTTGGTACCTGCGATATATGCTAAAAGGTCAGCTAAAAGCTGGTGAGCTCACAGGTTTGAAATCAGTTAATATAGTGTGAACCGCAAGATTTAAATAATGAATTGCATCCAGCAATTTAATAATGAATTGCATCCAGCAATTAAATGATTGTCATCGTGTATACAGCCATGAGCACATAGTTGAGCTTAACTCGAGGGCCGGGTCCCCTATAGAGAATTCCGGGCGAGGTGCCTCCACGAATGCCTAATCAACATTCGTCTTCCCAAATATTAGTACGTTCGTTTACCCGGTTAGTGCTTGCTAACCCGAACGAGGAGGGTCAATCCTATATGGTACCATATACTAATATTCACGCTACAACGTATTAACAACTATGCTGACGGAGGACTTTAAATGATTAGTTTCAAAAAACTCATGTAGTATATGAAATGTTTGTACTTGCGTTCACATGTAAAAGTTGAGCAATATATCACACCCCTGAGTAAAACAGTAAAAGAGGGGCTATGAGACTCACCTGAGTCGTTGAGTTTATGAAAATAAACTGAGAATGATTAGCCGAGAATCGAAGTCCAAAGACTTGTAACCTGAGGGTGTCCACGACACGCGATGGTTATAATCATGAATGGGTATCTCAACAGATCACCCTTGTAGTTGTTCGTTCAACTATAATGTCCAAATTTCCACTATTTGGTTGATAAGTTTAAATTTTGAAAAGTGTACGGCCCGTTGGTGACGGATTTGTAATAATAATCTCAACTATTATTATTTTGATTTCGTGTCGTTTTACTTGAAAAATGTGCTTTGATTGTGTTTTAGAAGCTGTTACGGAATCTAAGTACGGGGGTCCGGGGGCAGCGCCCCTGGTAGCGGGGTCCAAGGGGCAGAGCCCCTGGCTGGGGTCGAGCTGCCAGGTCAGCTTGGAAAATTTTTATTTCTACTATATTGCTTTGACGAAAAACGCATCTGGATCCGAATTTGGGTAAAATCAGGTGTTAAAATTTTAGGTTTCGACACTTAGTAAAAATCTGAGTTTTCTGGTTTGTGCGACGTTGGGTATGACGTCGCAGGTAAGGATTGCGACATTGAGCATGACGTCGCTAAAGGTGACGTTTCGTAATTTAATGCGACGTAGGGCGTTGCGTCGCTAATGCGACGTAAATTTGGTCTGCGACGTTACGGTCTGCGTCGCTATTGGCGACTTCGCAAATCAATGCGACGTAAGAAGCTGCGTCGCTATATGCGACGTCGAGGATTCGTGCGACGTTGTGACTGACGTCGCACTATGCGACGTTACGAGGGGTTTTGCGACGTCGCAGCTGACGTCGCATAAATCTGGGTCCAAAAGCGACGTAGCGTTCTGTTGGCCGGAAAATGTGTCGAAAACGAGTTTTTCGGTTTCCGTTTGGTCCAAAACTTTTACCCAACCCATATTTGGACATTATAAGTTGATATAAACTACTAACAAGCAAAAACACTTGAAAACGGGAGATTTCGGGATTTGTCAGAAACTTACAAATTGTCGGATCAAAAATCCGAAAAGATAGGATGATAGATCGTGGTGTCGTGGTCGTTTTTCTCCAAAGCGATGCTATGATCCGAGTGCGTTTAGTATGTTTATTTGATGATTTTGTGAGTATTTTGGAGGTGGTGGTGGTTAGAGAAAAGAAAGAAAGAGAGTGTAAGAGAGAGAGAGAGTGATAAGAGAAATGAGAAAGAAATTGGTGGGGAATGGGAGGTTAACCTCCCATTTTTCGCCCCGCGTTCCCGCTCCGTGCGGTGTTCGTTTACTCCGTCGTCTGAACGTTAAATAATTATTTTACATTTTAATTATAAGTTTTAAAATACAATTTATTACGCGATATTTTATTTATATATTTTACAAATAAATTTATATTTGAGTTATAAAATGTAAGTTTGTTTATTTAGTTTGCGCATTTTAATATTTTAATTTGTGTAAGTTTTGTTTGTACGATACGAATGAATACGAAATATTATCATAATAATATTTTTGACATAAGAGCGTTATTTAATAAAATTGGTCACCAACGTCCGTATTAAATTGAATCGAAATACATTCGATTTAAATTGCGTACGATTTAATCAAATCGCATTTTCGTATATATTCAACAATATATATATAATTCGATACATTAATTAGCCTAACACATAACTAATTACATGTATTAACGTATGATTAGGCACTATTTACTAGTCCTAAATTGACGGGTGTTACACAAAATGTTAAAATACCCTTTCATTTGAATAGTTTTAATTCAGTTAGCTTTAAAATGAATTGTTTAGATTCATTATAGTTTTAATGGTTTCTTAAGTTAATTTATTTAGCTAGTCAGTAGCTATGAAAGTTCTTGAATAAAAGACGAATTCAGAGAGATGCTGTACTTTGAAATCAGGGGCAGAGCTAGAGGGGGGCATGGGGGCGGTCGCCCCCCTAAAATCTAAAATTGTGGAAAATAAATAAATTTTTTAAGGTTATTAGTAATAGTTTTGGAGTTTTGCCCCCCAAAAATGATAGGAAAAAAAAAATATTTTTTGCCCCCTATACAAATAATCTTAGCTCTGCCCCTGTTTGAAATGAAATCCACCATTCATAACTTCTTGTGTATGAGATTTATCAACATTTTTACAACATAACTTCTTAAGGGTGCGTTTAGTTGTAGAAAAAATGAGAGTTTTTCAGAAAATTTTTCCAAGAAAAGTGGAAAAGTGGAAAACTCGTTCAAAATGAAGTTTTTTGAGAAAATTTTCCAAGAAAATGGAAAATCCACTTTTCCAAAATATAACTTGGAGGTGGAAAACAACTCCCTCCCACTTTTCCAAATTTTCCTTTATAAACTTCCCCCCTCTTTTCCAAATTTTCCAAGATATTACTAGTTTTCCAAAATACACTTTTCCAACATTTTGAACGCGTTTTCTAAATTTTCAACACTTTTCTAGAAAACTATTTTCTTTAAAAAATTGAAAATGGAAAATTGTGAAAAAATTTCCACAACTAAACACACCCTAAAGGTCTCTCAAAGCCTCTAAATATTTTAAAATTAAAATTATTTATGAAACGTACATATCTTTTTCAACATGCAATCTTGTTATAATTTATTTACACATTCAACTATATTTTTCAATAGAGTGGTGAATGCATATACTTAGACCATACGTAACGCACATACGTGGCCCCGCATTGTCAAACCCACAACGCCAGAACGCCGCTAACGCGGCGTTCTGGACGACGTTCTCACTCGTATAACGGGACGAATTTGGCGTTTTTGTGGGTCCCATGCGTTTTTTAATTTCTTTTCCCTTTTTCATTTGAAGTTTAATTCGGTTTTTTTAAAAAAAAAGTGGCGTTCTGGTGTTATGATTAGGGGCGTTCTGGTGTTATAGTTTGATACTGATGTGGCGCTAGCTGAAAAAGTGGCGTTCTGATGTTACGGTTACGTATGGTCTTATTTAAACACAAATCTAAATAACTTCATTTGACTAATCTACTCAACATAATATAAAAATGGGTTAAGTATCTGAAAATGCACTCAACTTGAGTCGAATGTCTATTATGTGCACCCAACTTACGGGTGCCCTATTTAATGTATCCAACTTTCAAAAACGATTTTTTAATGTATTTTGCTGACGTGTCATCTTCTAAGGATGCCACGTGGCATCTTAAACGGATGACACGTGGCATCTTAAACGGATAACACGTGGCATCTTAAACGGATGACACGTCAGCAAATTACATTAAAAAACGGTTTTTAAAAGTTGGATGTATTAAATAGGGCACCCGTAAGTTGGATGCACACAATAGACATTCGACCGAGTTGAGTGCATTTCCAGAAAAGACAGGATTTTTTTTCATTAAGAATCAAAGAAAACAACCTAAGAAGATACATCTTTGTTCCTCAAGAAAGTGACATCTCTCACAAATCAACTCAACTTCTATTGATTCTCACTTTCAAAACTGAAAAAACAACGATACCGAGCTACAAAAAACATCCATTAACCTCATTGATTACACACAAATTGATCCATACGATAAAGCCATTAACATAAGTGCAGCTTGTTCTACTTCACCCATCTTTCTCCTCTGTTTCGTAATACTAGATCTTGGTCTTTGCAACACAACTTCTTTACCAAATGCCTTTAATTTCTTCTTTAAACACAAATCACCCATGTAGTTGCTCTTATTGCTGGTCAACACACTTGTTTGACTATCTCCATCAGATGTACAAATTGTTGGTTTCTTTTGTTTTTTGTTTTCATCTTTTGTTAAACCCAAAAGTGCTCTTCTCCTTTTTCTGCTTCTGATCCCACAAGCATTGCATAAAGACTGTATATAGACACCCATCATCATATATCATCATATAATCAATAATTGGATCACTAATAAATAAACCATAGCTATTAACTGTAGTAATAAATTAGAAAAGACAGACACTTTTTAATCATGAACAATTAGTATGAAATCAATAAACATTTTTAACTACGAATAAGAAAATAATAATAATAATAATAAAGAAATTAAAAAAAAAAAAAAAACAACGAAAGATACCTTTGGACCAGCAGGGCCACCTCTCCAGAGAGGAGTTTTGGTGGTCCCACAATCAGCACAGGTTTTGATCAAGCAACTACCACCGTCCGATGAAGATGTTGATGATGATGAAGATGATGATGATCCACATCTTTCCCCAATCTTGTTCTTCCTACTGCTAATGCTATTCATATCCTCACACTCCAATCCCTTCATAAATAAACATCATATCATTCAAATTTCAGTAATTTTAACACCAATCAAAACAGATAACAACAAAATAATAAATAACATTAATCAATCAATGATCACTAACCTTATCACTAACATCCACCATTCTTTAATCCGATCAAACCTCAAAAATCAAACGATCATATATTATCAATCGAATCGATCAAAAACCTTCTTCTGATCATACACGAAACTATTGCAACAAATTACCGAATCAATTAAGATGAAATAGCGATAGGAACATGCAATTTTTATTTGAGAAGAGGAATGAAACGAGAGAGATAAAATGGGCCGACAGGGAAATAAGAAAGAGCCGAAGAACTAAATAGCTGTAATAGCGGCAAATAAAAATGGAATTTTTACAATTTAAAGGACTCTGGAAAACCCTAGGCGCGCTACTGTAAATGACGAAAATGCCCCTGCGTCTAAATTGTTTCGTGTAGCCCGCCAAAACCATGTGCAAATGAAAAGGCGGGATGGGTAAAAGGGTAGTTTTGGGATTCTGTAAATAATGCGGCTGGAAGTGAGTACACGTGATTTTTTAGTATGTTTTAGGGTTTTTGTGTTTTTTGTGGCGTGATATTTATATCCCCGCCGTTGGTTGACTACTATTGACTGTTTGAATAAATTGTTTTTTTTTTTTTTTTTCATTTCTTCTTTTAATTCAAAAGTTATTATTTTATTCTATATATATCACGTTGTGACATTAACAAAGTTTAATTAGTCGTTCGTGTAACGTTTTAAAAATCAAATAATGAATTAGAAGAAGGATGTCAAGAAATGATGTAAGCTCGCGTTGTTGTGGTTATTCCTTTGATGGTATTTTGTTTTACTAATTTACAAATTGTCTCGGTTTGAATTTGGAAATGATGTTTTAAACGAACCATCTTTAGCTTTCAGCTTTGTTTACATGTGACGATAGTATAACACTCAACATACTATGAGCCATTGTTGTATGTGAGCGACTGAGCGGATTATTATTCTATTTGCCTATAATATATTGTCACAGTTTCACTATAATACGATGACGGTTTAGGTGGACCGGTTATATCCCAAGTTTATCTAATCTATCTACATTACATATAATGCATCTCCACTCTTTCTTACTTTGGTACTCAACACAACAAAATGACTATACTACCCTTGACTTATTTATAACATTTCCATTAATACCCATATCCCATTATCTATTATCTATTACTACTTATTCTCCACTAACTACACTTACATTAATATACCTATCCCATTATCTATTATTTTTAATTACTACTTATTCTCCACTAACTACACTTTTCATCCATCAAATATTAAATCTACCCATTAAAATCTTTTTTATTGGTTAAATATCAAATTGGACACTTATAATGGGACATCCCAAAATAGTAAATTTGACATTTTAAATGGGACGTACGGAGTACAATATGTTTTTATTTTAAAATATTCACTCGCACCTCCATCCATCGTCACCACTTTCACCGTTGCATTGCGCGGGTATTGTGCTAGTACTAATTAAGTTTGGGTATATGGGCGGGAAATTAAACATATCGATCAAATTTATATACAAAATGAACATTTTCATCTTATATACGTACAATAAGAGGTGTCAAATGCAACCCATTCTGAACAAAACATAAACTTAGGGCCTGTTTACTTTCCATTTAATGGTCTGTTTTCAGATACTTCTTAATCCAGACAGATAAATTGCTGTTTATTTTTCACTTAATCTGAAAGGAATGTCTGTTTCTGAAATAGGAGGAAAAATGAAGCCCTTACCAAAAAGAGGCACTTAATGATAAATATACATTTTTTTCAACATTTTTTCTCCAATAGAATTTGAACACATCATTTTTTATTCAAACTTTATTTCATTTAAGTTCATCATTTTGATCAAAACAAAAATTACATTTACATAAACAGCACTTGTTATAAACAGACATATTTATCCAGACAAACATCACATGTAAACAGCACTTAATAGGAAAAAAAGTAAACAGCCTAGTGTTTCAAATACTAAGAGATTATCAAAGTAAAATAATTAGAAGTCAACTACGTTTAAATAATATACTCCCTCTGTCCCATATTAATAGTCCACTATTCCTTTTTGGGCTGTCACAAATTAATTGTCCACTTTCAAAAATGGATAAAAATGATGAGCTAAAATCCTTTTATACCCCTACTTTATATATGTAAGACAAAAAAGTAGGTAAAAAGTAAGGGGTAGAATTGTCATCTTATCAAAAAGTAAGAGAGAAGTTGATGTTTTCTTAAACTGCGTATTTCTTGTCTGGGGACAATTAAATTGGGACGGAGGGAGTAGTTTAGAAGTCACATGAAGGCTATTCAAATGACACGTTTTTAATTACTAGTTGATTTCATTGAAATCTAGATTTACTATTCGAACAAACAACTTCTTATGTAACATTGCTTTTAGAAAGGTAGGGTAGGGTTCAAATGAGAATATGAATTTGTGTGAGAATGAGGGAACCAATGATATCAAGTCATGTGTACAAAGAGAACGTTCCACATGTACAAAACCCATTTACCCCCAACATCAATTATCTCACAAACGACAAATCGAAAAATTATGAAAATTGCACCATTAAATTCGTCGTTTTCTCCTCTTCGATTTGCCGTCCTTCAAGACATACTTTGGAAAAGTTTTTTTTTTTTTTCATTTTTTTGGTGGGTTTCACATTTACTAACACATGTGTTAAAGTGTTGTGTTTAGGGTTTAGGGGTTAGGGTTTAGGGTTTGAGGTTTGGGGTTTCTCCCCGAAACCCCAAACCTCAAACCCTAAACCCTAACCCCTAAACCCCAAACCCTAAACCCTAAACGCTTTACAAAACGTTAAACCCTAAATCTTTCTAAACCCTAAACCTTGAACCCCTTCTAAACCCTAAACCCTTACAAACCCTAAACCATAAACCCTACTAAACCCTAAACCTAACCCTAAACCCTAACCTTAACCATAAATTAAATGTACAACTAATCACTAACACATGTGTTATTAATTTGTGAAACCCACCAAAAAATGAGAAAAAAAAAAAGTTGTCAAAAGTATGCCTTGGGGGCGGCAAATCGAAGAGGAGAAAACGCTGAATTTTATGGTGCAATTTTCATGATTTTTCGACTTATCGTTTGTGAGATATTTAATTTTTAAAAATGTGGAGGAGAGAGAATAAAGTGTGGATGAGAGAGAATAAAGTGACACATGGCAGAAATCTGTTGGTTCCCTCATTCTCACTCAAAATTAGTGTACTCATTTGAACCTTACTCTAGAAAGGTAAAAATAACAATTATCTATTTTCTAAAAGGATTTGGGTTTTTTAAAAGATTAAAGCATAGTTATGGGCCCGGTTATTATGTAAGCCCAAATATGCAAATTATTCTTATACCTTACTATACAATTTTGTGTCCAAGGCCCAACATGAAGTACTATTCTTGTCTTTCAAAATTAGAATTAGATGATTTGGATACCGATGAAAGAGCAAAATTGTTAGGGAGGTCATAAATACAACAATTTTTTTGATTAAGACAACAATTTTATATTTCACAATGTTTGTACTGCGAGCTTTAATAATTGTACAGTTTGTTGTATTGAATAATTTATTTGTTGTATATATCAACTCCCAAATTGTTACCATCACGAGTCACGACAATGCTCAATTGGGTTTTTTAGGAACCCAAATTAAATATATTCTTGATATATGTTTGTGGAAATTAATTTCTACTGGTAAGATAATAGTGAGTTATTCCAATGACAAATTTAATCTTCGTGTTTATAAATGCGTAAAAAATGAGATTAAATATATGGAAATGTAATTTACTTACTGACGTTCATAGCATATGTCGAACTATTCGGACTTTTGTTATATTTAGTGAACTTGTTTTTCATTGTTATTGTAATTTTTTAAATATTTTAAGTTGCATGTCAGCGGTATGAAGTGACATGTGACATCATTACATATTGTAACAACTCCAAAATGCATACAATAACAATAATTTAAAAGTTGATTACACCCGAATACTTTATCTCATACTAAGTCTAAAAATTTAATTTTGTACTTGTTTTAATGTGTGAATTATAATTATAATTTCGTCACTTTTATGGGAAAAAATTGTTATTTATTGTTTTTAAATTTATTGCACATGTATATAAGTGCATATAAAAACATATTTTGTTATAGCGTTTTTAGTAATACTAGAAAATTAATTTTGGTAATTGAAATCCCAATATTTTTCCATGATAAACAAAATGTAAATGCGTAAATCTATAACAATTTAATTTTTCCAAAAATATATATACTGGCATTACATTACGTCATCAATCATCATACTGCTTCAATGTGTTTTCAACCATTGAAGATGCAAGTGAACATAGCAACAACTGACATGGGAAACGAATATACCAATTATCATATGTCACCTCTATCTAACATGCATCTTAAAATCGAACCTGAAACCAGAAATTGAAATTCGGTTATCAACCAAATTTTCTAAATCTGGTCTAACAAACATCATATCATCATTTGTAAAATCTAAAAGTCGAACCGTTCACATATGCTATACGTTGCTATTTAATTTTCTTCCGATTAATTATCTCGTTTTATGCTAAAATTTTGGTCACTCTATAAATCACACATAATTTGATATTAAATAATTAATTGTTAACCGATACGATTGAAGTAACATATATAACTATACATCTTTGGTCATATATGTGATTTAAAGGTTTATTTACATAATTATCATATTCAATCATTTTTTATTATTATACAGTACATAATGTATTGTCGCAGTATGCAAAAGTAACGAAGTTTTAAGGGAGTTGATAAATACAACAAATAAAAGTTATTCATACACCACAACTGTGCTTTAAGTACTTGTACTATATGCAATAACTGTGGTACAGTTGGTGTATGAATCAATTTTATTTGTTATATATATCAACTCCCAAGTTTTAAAGTCAAAACTATAGTTATGAATAAATTTGAAAGTGGTTGCAAAAGTAAAATAGAATTTTGTAACGAGCTACATACCCTAGTGCTAGTCATAGCAGGTAGCTAGCAAGGGAAAAAAGTCCAAACAATGGGTGGGTACCCTTGGATAACAAAGGATATCCCTACATGTCCTTGTTCAATGTTTCACCAACCTACTTTTCACAGTTTTGTTTATTAAATAAATATTCATATATTAACAACTAACAACTTCTTTTAGATATCAATGTTTGATATTTGAATATTAAATCCATGCATTGTATAGATAATAAATTGTTAGAGATACATCGAACGAATACAAAGGACAAATTAAGGCCAAATACAAAATTAAAGCGGGAAGCCAATATTCAAATTGCAAATCAAACAAACCAAATAAATCAAATTCAAAGGTACTAAACAAACTAACAAATTCAAATTTGAAGTACAAATAAATCCAAAGCTATTAATGTCTATTTATAGACTAACCTAACACTAATTATAATTCGACTCAAACACAAAATATTATTAATTTTAATCTAACAAATTCTAAATCGACTCAAATAACAAACCAAATTTTCCAAACAAACCCTATAGCTCGAGTCACTTTCAAACATAAATAATACTCCGTATATAATATGTTGTTGCACTGACATGTATATATGCATGTGTGCTATTCTGTCCATGATATTCAGAGTATGACACTAATTAAGAAGCTTCTCGAGATCAAGCTAATTAATATGTTAAAACCATATACTAAAAAATAAAAGGAAATCTTTCGTGTAGCAAACTTCACGTAATTATCTTATTTTTCCGATGAAAAACGAACAAATAATATCCTAGGAAAATGCATATCAAGCTTAAGGATCAAAGATGTTAGTATTATCTTATCTTAGCATATTGTAAACACATATAACTAAGTATTTTAAAATTAATGCTTATGATATAATCGTAATTGGTTACTTTTTCTAGTTATAATTAATTAATTAATAAGAAATACTTTAGCGAACAATGATAAAAGTACATTAAAAATATATATATACTAATGCATGATTAAACTTGGAATGAATATAATAACTGATTGGCATAAAGTAAATAAAATTAATGTTACAAGTATTTTTATTTTTATTTCTAATTATAGAACTCAATAATAGGAGTAGTTATTGCAAATTACAAGAAAGGACGTAAATTTATCAAGAATTTACAGATTACATCACCACCAACAACAACCAGAGTAAAGAGACAAGCTTCCACTTATGTCTGCTACCGTCATAAATTCCTCAGTAAATCATTGAAATAATTGATGGGTAATTCCGGAAATTCATCTTGTGTTAGATCTATAGTAAATCTGACACTTTTATTCATCCACATCTGTACTTTAATTAATCTATATAATAAACTAAAAAAACAAAAAACATGAGAAAAATATGTTAATTAGTAACATGAGGGTGGTGGCGCCGGAAAGTGAGACACCGGCGGCAGAATACGATTGTGGGGAGTTATGATAGTAATAAGGAAAGTAACCCATCATGGGGTTTGGTGATCCAGGGGTGGGGTAGTTTCCGGTGGGTGATTGTGGTGGGTAGTTGTAGTAAACGCTTTGAGAAGGTGGTGGTGGTGGAGAGTAATAGAATCCACCGCCGGTTACGGTGGTGGGAGGTGGCGGAGAGTAGTAGTAGCCACCAGTGGTTGAGGGTGGTGGTGGGTATAGTGGTGGTGATGGTGGTGGTGGTGGTGGTGGTGATTGTTGGTTGCATGGGTTGTCACAAGCGGCACACATTGTGCATTCAATTTGGTATTTTGACCCGACCCATGTGTTAGTTGGAGCAACAAGTGAGAAGTGAAAAGCCAAAAGGATGAAGAAAGTGTTGACTTTTTGACTTTTGACCTCCATGTGAAGGGAAAGGAATTATGAGGTGAGTCCGTGAGTTTGGAAAGGAATTGAATGGAGTTGTGGGTTGTGTTTACTCTTTATGTTTGAGGGTGGTAATAATAAGGACAACACCCTTTTTGCAAATGCTTTAGTAATTTGTACCTTATGCAAAAAGAGTTGTATCCTTATGTTAGAAAACATAATCATTTTGTGTGGGGATTGTGATATTGTGAGACTGTGAGTTGTCACAAAATAATGTGTTACATTCTTTTTTTTTCTCTTCTTTATCCCCCATATAACTAGTATGGTACCTATGCGAGACGTCGGAGCAATGACGACGACAGTGAAGCCGTGAAGGTGATGTAAAATGTGAAGGAACGATATGAGCGTTTGTGTGTATTTTGAAGGTGACTGTGATTTTCACCATAACGGTGATGTGGTGTAAAAGCGTGACTCGGATTGATTTACATCATCATAAATCAATCTTAAGACTCTCATTAAAAATGTATTTTTTCACGTAACTTCCTTAGATTAATATACAGTAATATCTAACCTTGTTTACGATGAACACACTAAAAAATGATATGCTGATTAACTCGAAAGTATCTACACGCCTTCTCGAATTAAGATCGTTTTCTTATTATGCAATTTGCACAATTGTCATAACATTTGTCGCCAATATGTTTTATTTGATTGAATTGAATACCCACCATATCAATTCCATGTCGATGAGGTGTGCATGGACCACAAAGCCCACCATCTCATTTGTAAATGTATTATTTCCCATATCACTTTAGCTATCCACGTTACTATTTTTATTTGTCTCAAAATAACGATTTACTTACAAATAAATAACTATTAAAAATTATTAAAATTCTCGTATATCATTATTTATTACTCCCTCCGTCACATCTTTATTGTCCATATAACTATTTATATTTGTCCCAAAAAGATTATCCACTTGCTAAATATGACAATTATGGATCATTAAACTTCCTAATTTACCCTCATTTATTACTCACAATCATTTATTTTTTTTAAAAATTTCAGTCAAACTTACCCATAACAATTGACATTCTTTCAATCTATCTTAAATCCAACAAAATTTGTAAGGTGACAACATAAATGGAACGAATGGAGTACTTTAAATCATTTATTTTTTAATTAAATTTAATCAAATTTGTCTTGATTATAAGGGCAAAACTAATATTTACCCAATTTATATTAATCCCAACAAAAAATATTACATTCTTTTTCTTCTTCCCGCACCCCACCCCATATAACTAGTATTGTACCTTTGCGAGACATCGGAGCAATGACGATGACAGTGATGGTGATGTAAAATGTGAAGAAACGATACGAGTGTTTGTGTGTATCTTTGAAGGTGACACTGATGTGGTGTAAAAGCGTGACTCGGATTCGTTTACATCATCAAAAATTAATTTCAGACTTTCATTCAAAATTTGTTATTTACATCACCACCTTAGATCAATATCGTGTTCTTATTATGCAATTTGCACAATTGTAATAGCAATTTGTCTGAAACATGTTTTTTTTGTTACCTACCATATCAATCCCATGTGGATGAGGTGTGCACGGACCACAAATACCACCATATCACTCCCATGTCTACATATAGTAACATATCTTTTATCTATTGTAATTTACGAGAACTCACATAAATTTTATCATCGTTTCAAAAGGATCAAAGCCATAAGTACGTTATTGTTGTAGTACCCTTGATTATATTGTTATTAACGTTCTTTTTAGGTGAAGCAAATACTTAATCTTTTGCATTTTAAAAGGTTCGAAAGTTGATGTTGGTTAATTTGTACCCAATTTTCCATTCCAATACCAAAAATACTCCATCATCATCATCATGCTAACCCAATCTTGCTAAAAGCAAGCTTTGAGGAGGTAAAAATGTAGACAGCCTTACCCCTACCCAATGGTAGAGAGGCTGGTTCCATGAGACCTCCGGCAGGCGAGTGAGATTTATTATTATTATTATTATTATTATTATTATTATTATTATTATTATTATTATTATTATTATTATTATTATTTATTCATTTATTTTTATTTATTTATTATTATTATTATTATTTATTTTTTATTATTATTATTTATTTTTTTTATATTTTTTATTTATTTATTATTATTATTTTTTTTATTTTTTATTATTATTATTATTATTATTATTATTATTATTATTATTATTATTTTAATTTATTTATTTATTTATTTATTTATTATTATTATTATTATTATTTATTTATTTATTGTTTTTATTTTATTTTATTTATTATTATTATTATTATTTATTATTTTTTTTTTTTATTTTTTTTTTATGGAACCTCCGACCAGTAAGTGAGAGTTTTTTTTTTTTTTTTATTATATTTTTTTAAATATAAAATTTTTTTTAAATTAATTTTTTTTTTTTTTTTTAGTTATCAATTGGTTATTCATATAATTAATGTACGTGTAATAAATAAAGCAAAGAAATGAAAAATCAATAAAAGTGTACGTGATACTCATCTTGGACTTAGTTAATCAGCTGCAGTGACAGGTATCAGCAACATTGGTATTCTGCAACGGTGTGTATCAGCTTCAGAGACCGGTGTCACCAAACTGAAAATCTGGGGGTTGTTTGCCACTGAAATGAGTTATATGTGCTCCCCGGAATAATAGATCGCTAAACCTTCCCCGGAATACCAAAAATACTACCTACGGTTAATAATGTTTTACTACTGTAACTTTCTTTCCATTTTAGTCTCTTATTTACTGTATAAATCCTTAACTTTTGTTTATTTCATGTTTTAACCTCAAAAGTTTCTCTAACTTGGTGTTTTAACTTTTAACCCTTACACTTTTATGGCAATGTTTTAACACTTGAACCTTTTGTTCAGTTAGCCATTTAACCCTTTAACAATTTTTAATATTTTTTATCTCTGACTTTTATAATCAAAAACACTCTACACAAATTCATTCATTATAAAGGTTTTGTTTACTAAACGTAATAAGATTAATTGTTGTACCACTTTAAAATTACTTTGAATTGTATGACAACATTGTTAATCAAATGTACTGAATTCAAAATAATCCTTAAAATTCGTTATTAACCAAATAAATATAGTAATATTTATGTGTATCAAAAGTTATTAATCCAATAGATATCAAAAGCATATTGTTATTGAACATAAAACGATTAAAAAAATTGGTAAAGCAACTTATCTTAGTATATTATATCTGTTAATTATAATGAATGAATTATATTATATACTCCGTAGTAACTTTTCTCTAATATTAGAGAACAAAATAGTTATAAACAAAGGTTGAAGGGTTAAAATGTTATTATAATGAAAGTGTAATGATTAAATTATTGCGATAACAGTTTAGTGGTTAAATGCCAAGAAAGAAAACATAAGGATTAAAAATTTTTCTAAAGAGATTAAAGCCATGATAAAAGGATTAAAACTATAAAAACATTTTTTAAAACCAAACAAGCTCTTGGTCTCTTGGATATCTTTTGGGCTTATGGTGGGCTTTCATTAATATTCTGGGCCTCGAGTTGACTATCATTATTCCTGAAGTATACTAGGGACTAGTAGGGGTGTGCAAAAAAACCGGGTTGTAAAACCGATCCTGTCAATACCCGGAAACCCGACCCGGTCAATACCCGGGTTGACCATACCCGATTCGGGTTTTACTAGTACCCGCCGGGTACCAAAACGGGTACGCCCCCAGCCGTTGCAAATCGGGTTGTACCCGAACCGGTTTCAAAAACCGGTTTTTTCACTAGCCGTTGTATTTGAGCTCCTAGCCGTTTTATATCCGTTTTTTTGACTTTTTTTTTTTTTACCATTTTGCCATCCTAAAACTAGTATAAATAGATACCTTGGGTTTGGGTTAGTTACAACACTCAAACTCACTCATTCTAACGAAAAAACACTCAAAACGCTTACGATTTACATACGAAACTCTCAAAACATTACTCTCATCCTCTCAAAACGCTCTCAAAATGGCAACTTAAAGTTCCTCAACTAACGATTTTGTTGGTTCGTCAAATGCACCAACTATTGTTCAAGTTTTGCAAACCAAACGTAATCCGGAGATTTGGTGTAACTTTGACAAAGTGTTGTTGTCGGATGGTTCGACTAAGGCACATTGTAAACGATGTGGAAGTTTTTTGAAAGCTGACTCCAACTCAACGTTGAGCAAACATACTTTAAAGTATTGTAGTTCAAATAAAACTAATCCGGAGGAGGGTCAAGCAACCATGTCACGGGATGGAGGTATTTTCACATACCAAGCGGATCGGTGTCGAGAAGCATTTGCCGGCTTTGTGATTCAAGAAGCTTTGTCGTTCAACCACTTCGACAACCCTCAGCTTACTAAGGTCATTCAAAATACTCTTCAACCGCGATATAATCATGTAAGTCGTCTTACTCTTAGACGTGATGCACTAAAATTGTGGAAAACGCTAAAATTCAACTAATAACCGGTTTTGAAAAGTTAACTACAAGTGTATCATTAACAACCGATGTTTGGTCGGCTCCTCATGGTTTGCCCGGTTCGTACCTTTGTGTTACCGCTCATTGGGTTGATCCCGCAACTTGGCAAATGATGAAACGTACCATTGCTTTTGAAAACTTTGACTATCCTCACACGGGTCAAAATTTATTTTGCATGTTACGGGATGTAATGAATATGTTTAAATTAGAACAAAAGGTTTTTTCTATCTCGTTTGATAATGCGAGTAATAACACAAACTCCGTTCAAAAATTAATACTAAAATACAACCCACATTTGAAAGGCATTTTCTACCATAGTAGATGTGTTGCACACATCATTAACTTGGTTGTGCAAGATGGGTTAGCGGTTCCACAAATAAGTGAAGTAAAAGACGCGTATAAAAATATGTTACAAGATATATTTTGTAAGGGTAAGGCTAGATACAAACTTTATATGAGATTGTGTAAGCAAACGGATTGCATTTTTTTAACCCCTAATTGAGACATGCTCGTAAGATGGAATTCGACATACAACATGTTTGTATGTGGTTTACGCCAACGCGAGACTTTACAAGCTTTTCATTTACAACTTGTCCAAAGGGGTTATGCTAACGAATTTCGAATCGAATATTGGGATGTTATTGAAAAGATAACCGAATTGCTCAAACTTTTTAAAACCACAACTACTTTGTTATCGGGTGTTTATTATCCCACGATTCATTTGGTACTTAAACAAATCTTTTTAATGTGTTCAAAACTAAGCGAATACGAATTTGTTGGTAATGTATACGGAATAATGGTGGCTCCCATGAAAGAAAAACTAAGAAAATATTTTAAGGAAATGCCACCGATAATTAGTTGTGCCACGGCAATAAACCCATGTTTAAATGTTTCCGGGGTGGAATTGCTTATCGATAACATTTGTAACAATTTGGAATTGAATGACGAGGACCCATTTTTTTCACAAAATGCAAAAAAACATTTTAACAAATGCTTTCAAGATTTATTTAGTCATTATTTTCAAAAATATGGTTCAACAAATGCTTCTTCTAGTTCGGCTTCCACAATGTTTTGTTCATCTTCCTCTCGCGATCCAATGCTTAACTTATATAATAGTTTAAGACAAGAAAACCATAAACGGGCAAGGGGTGATGGTAATCAAACGAACACTAGCGAATATGGGAGATATACCGGAAACTGATTTTTTAAACACTATACAACCCGACGAATTAGCACAATTTGATATTTTGGCTTAGTGGAAAGTGAGGGAATCTCAATTTCCCGTTCTAACCATCATGGCCCGAGATTTACTAACCGTCCAAGCTTCTACGGTAGCTTCGGAATCCGCTTTTTCTCTTAGTGGCAGGGTACTATCTATACGAAGAACAAGACTCACACCGGCCTCATTAGAGATGTGCATTTTCTTGAAGGATCACTTAGACGCCGCGGAACGTATACAACACATTTCTAGTCTTGAAGGTGAAATGGAATACGAAGGAGATATACACGATATCGAGGTGCAAGCGGGTATGGCAATATCACTCTCCGATGAAGAAATTGCTTTAGATGAAGCTTCGCGAGAGGCTACCACCGATGAAGATTTCGACCTTTGAAGAATGAAGACTATGCATTTGAAGATGTTAGAAGACTTAAAGATTAATAAAACTTGAAGATTCTGAAGAAGTATGAAGACTTATTTGTTTTAAGAATATTTTTATGATGATTTAGAAGACTTTGTTTTACTCAATTGTCAAGTTATGTTTTAATTCTTAAATGATGTTTTAAGTTGAAGACTTTGTAATTTTTATGAAGATTATGAAATGGTCAAGTATATGTGGAAATTGAAAGTGAATAAGTCAAAGTGTTGTTGTTATGGTAAACGGGTCAAAAGGTGTCCAAATGGTTCATGAAAGTGTGGTTATGTCAAAACGAGCGATGGTGTAAGTATATAGCTTGTTGAAAAATTGCCTTAGATGTTAAATATATGTTAAAATGTGTTGGTAAAAAATGAAAGTCTGAATGTGAGTCGTTTGTGATTTGGTATGGTCACCAAAAGTGTCCGAAATGACCAAAAATTAGTCACACGTCCGAATTCTTCGTTAACGTGAAATTTGAAAAAGTGTTAAAATGGAAAGTTTTATTTTGTTATAGTGGAGGTGCATGCAAAATTTCAAATTTTAAGTATTTACGAGTCAAAAGTTATGCGCGTCGGAATTTCATTTTTAAAAATTCTGCATGCTAAAGTGTATCCGTTGCGTACAATGAGTACCCGCCGGGTACTCATGTTAATTCGGTAACAGAACTTAGAGGGCCTTGAGTACCCGTTGCGTACTATTTGTACCCGCCGGGTACTATGTGTTTACCCGTTAAAGTTCACTCCGGGTAGTTCATCTTATTCCGGGAACTAAACATTAGTACCTGCCGGGAATAAGGTGTACCCACCGGGTACTCCTTTTTTCCAGATTATTACTGGGCGCCTCCACGCATTCTATTCAAACCATATCCCAAAATTCTCTCCAAAAACCGTGAGCAACACCACCAGACCCTCCAATCAACCAATTTTCAAGCAAAAACTCACGAATTAAACCGGCAAAACACTTCTACAACATGTTTAATGTACGATTAACAACTTTTTCATGCAAAGAACTTAATTTTCATGGATTGATTGGAGCTTTTAGATTTAGGTTTTCTTGAAATTGAATGTAGGGAAGTTTTAGTTGTTTCTATTTCTGATTATATTGTGTGTTATATGTAGTCACACCTTCTGATTGCATGAATTCGTGTTTAATTTACATGATTATAAAAATTGCAAATTTAGGGTTCTTGAAACACATTTTGGGGAAAATTAATTCTGTGTAATGATATGCTTAGAATTATAATCCATTTACATAATACTCACGATTGTAATGCTCACTTGAATCGAATTGTGTTTAATTGCATAATTCGAGTTTAGCTTGATATTAGGGTATTTGTGAAAGAGGATGAGTTTGAGCTTTGTAAATAACAAGTGTTTACGAGAATGATTGTATAATTGCGTATGTGATGGATGAATTGGTCCTGGAAATTCTCTTATTTTTGTTGTGTTTTGCAGGGAAGAAGCAAGAGACAAAAAGGAACCACCTCTAGGACTGCTGACGATGAAGAGAGTGATCGCCCTCAGCCAATGAGCATTGATGCTCTACTTATTCCCGAGACTATTCACCCATGGCTCAAATTTAGTAACAGGTTAACAAAGTACAATACATACTGTCAGAAACTGAACTTGTTGAGGGGGAAAGAATGTGATTTATCTAGGGTGGTCGATTGGGAACTGTTGTGATGAATCTAGTTATAAAATTATCGTTGAAAAGAGAACAAGAAAGTACCGAGCTAGACCAAGACACAACCGGGCAGTGGACCCTATCGTGTGGTAGTATAGTTTGGTAAGTTCGGGTTCGAACACAGGGAACTAGATTGGATGATCAATAGAAGTGTGAGCAATTAAAAAAAAAAAGAAAATAAAATGTGGTTGGTTTGTGTGACCGAATTGTCACGACGCTTAAAACTACAATCTTTGATTAATCTAGGCAGGTGGGCTCTGAAGAGTCGGTTTAATAGTTTGGTCTTTTCAAGTATTAAAAACAATGCTTGCTTGGATTATTTCACTAGCGATTTCGGGGTGTAGAATTATAACCGGTTAATACATATGCTAAATGGTAACATTCATCAAACCCAAGCTCAAAGTTCTCTGAGACCTATAGTTCAACTTCAATCAACAAACCTATGATTTAATCTAGTAACGGACGTTCGCCATGGTTACCAAGTTGCACAATATAGCTAAATCATTTGACACATTCCAAAACCGCATTCGCAATCTTGTTCAATCATTTATAGACAAATAATTGATAGCAATTTACTTGGTTGAAAACGTTCGCTATATCAATTAGTAAATTACCAAAAGGTTAAATTCTAGTGATTGAGCTTAATCACACAAGGTTCTCCGATTAAACATAAATTTAAATTTGTGAGTTTGCAAATCATCCACACGACAAACATTCGCTATAATCGTTAACTTGTATATATTTCACTAGTGTTGTTACAATCATCAAATGCTTTGATCCACAATTGACAAATAACTTATTTAGGTATTTTTACTAAACAAAGAACATTTGCTATAATCGTTTAGCTAAAATGCCGAAAGTTCATAACAACAACTAAATAAATACATACAAATCCATGGATGATTCACAAACTCAAGCATAAATTAACATCCAAAATATACTCCCCTAATCATCTAGTTATTTCATCCAAGCAAACACAAAGGTAACTAGCCACACATAATCACAATCATCAAGCAAAAATCATAAACACTAAACAAATCCATAAAATAACTTGAGATTAGATTAAATCGAAATTATACCAAATTTGTTACACAATTGTTCCAAATGATGTTTGCTCGATGTTTCCCTCACAAATTCCTAGCTAGATCCTTGCGAAAATGTGAAGTAAATGGTGATTTTGGTTGGGTGAAGTGGAGTAAAGATGAGATGGTGAAGGGGGTAAATGTGGGTAGTAAATGAAGATGGAAGTTGGAGATGTAATGAGGAGTGTGTCTAATGTGTATTGTGTTATGAGGATGAAGATGATGAATATGAAGCTAGCCGACCAAACACCCCCATTTTCCCCTTTTTTTTTTACCATTTTTTTATTTTTTTTATTTGAAAAACGGATGGGAAAAACGGTTGGCATTAAATGCCAACCAATCAGAAATGGACAGCTCATCAACCACCATACCTCTCACTCAGATCCACACATAGCCGATCGGCTTGTTAGGCATAGCCGATCGGCTTTAAAGTCATAGCCGAACGGCTTCTCATGACTAGCCGATCGGCTTCTTCAGTACAACAGGCCAAGCTCCAAACGAGGTGAATTTCTGCAACGGAATTTAACTGTAAAAGCCGATCTGCTTTACTTAGCCGATCGGCTATAAATGGGAAGCCGATCTGCTTGAGCTGTATAGCCGATCGGCTGTAGTCTTTTTTCCAGCCCAGCCAGCTTTGATCCAAACTTCACCAATTCCACACCAAATCGCATGTGTTTCCAGCTTTTCACCTGAAATGGATTTCCAAACAAAATAAGTATCGAAAGTTCTCGAAATCCACTAAAATACATACGCAAAACAATGATATCGCGATAGATTTATATAACCAAAATGAGCGATATCAGGAACCACTAGAACAAGCAGGGGTAGCCGCTGGAATTAAGGAAATCATTAGGCAACGTTATTTCGTGGATCACATACCATTCGAATATGAAGAATGGAAAGGCATATTCCAGATTAATGAGCAGGTATACAAAGAGCTATGTGTGGAATTCCACTGCACATATGAAATGAAAGAGGATGTTGAGTCGGCGACTGATAAAAATTTCATGACTTTCCGACTTGGAAATCAACCAAGGAAAATGAGTATGGTGGAGCTTGCTGCCTGTTTAGGCATTTATTCTCGAGAGTAGTTAGATGCAACTCATTTTGCGGATTATTTGATGGCTAGTGAGATGATCGAGACCTCATTTTATCCCAAGGATGTGTGGCACGAATTTTCACAAAAACCATACGCTAGAGGTGGAAATTCATACAAAGATATAGATAACATGCAGTTGCGGGTTATCCAACGATGTCTTACGCATACCATTTCGCATAGAAGGGAGAACACAGAGAGAGTCACTTTCCCCGACTTATGGAATTTGAGGAAGTTCGTAGCGGAGGAGAATATCAATGTGCCATACGCTGTTGCCTGGTATTTACATCATAATGCCAGCGGGATTAGAGGGGCATCCCCTATCTGTGGGGGACAATTTGTGACTAGGATTGCCAAGTCCTTTAACATCAGTTTTGAGAATTTAGAGCGTGTGACGGCTAGGCCGAAAACAGTAGGGTTAGTTCAGTTTCAGGGGGCACAGGTTGTCGCAGTTGTCAATGATGATTTCGTGCCCTACCAGGAACCACCACCAGAGGAGCAAGCGGCTCAGCCACCGAGAAGAAGAAGACAACAGCAAAAGGAACATGAACAACATCAAGAGGAACAAGCTGCATATGACCAGGGAGGTTTCCAGCAGCAAGGCGCAGCACTGCCATCCATGCTGAATATTATGCACGGTATTCAGGGCCTTCAGGTTAGCCATAATGATTTTTCGCAGGAAGTCAGGTATGAGCTTGGAGCACAGCGCTACCACAACGCTTGGTCGGCACACAACACACAAAGACTTTGTGAAGTGGTGCCCAACTACCAGCCTACATCCTACCACTACCCACCCATGTGGGGTCAGTCTGGAGCAAGCTATCCACCACCGGTTTATGACGAGGGTGCCGCCTTAGCAGAGCTGCAGGAAGAGTATCGAAGGCAGCAGGAGAGAGAGCAAGAGGAGCGTGGATTCCCCTATGACTATTCCCCATTTTGAGTGCTTGCGTGCCTCATGTGATTCAGACACTTTTCTAGACAATTTGATTACGGTTTATTTAAGTACTTTTAATTTTCTGTTTGGATATTTTGGAATGCTTGACTTGGGATGGCGTTTAGGTACGTTTTTGTACAACGACATCCCAAAACACTTTTCTATTTGAATTTAGGTGAAATTTCAGCGGGAAATGGTTAGTAATGCTGGATCAAGCCTTAAGTACTCGGCGTGTACATTTGTACCCGGCGGGTAGTGTTTGGAAAATGTGGACAGAAGTGGATCAAGCCAAAGTACCCGGCGAGAACAATGGATACCCAATGGGAACCCATTCTACCCGGCGGGAACACTATATACCTTGCGGGTACACCGTACCCGGTTTGAAATCGGGTTTTCGACCCGAACCGGTTCCAACCCGGTACAAACCGGTTATTATAGGGTTGGGTTTTCCCCCACCCAAAACCGGGTCGGGTTGGGTCAAAACCCGGTTCGGGTTTCCGGGTAAGGTCGGATCGAGCCAAAACCCGATTGTGTTCACGGCTAGGGACTAGAGGTGAAAAAAAACACTGGGTTTTAAACCCTACCCGAAAAAAACCCGAAAACCCTACCCGGTTGTACCCGGGTATGACCTTACCCGATTCTAGTTTTGGGAGTACCCGGCGGGTACGTACCCGGGTAGGGTTTTTAGAATTCGAAATCGGGTTGAAATCGGGTCGGGTTGGAAACCCGGTTGAAAACCCGAAAAACCCGGGTCGGGTTGGGCCCAACTCGGTTTTTGACTTCTTTGACTTAAAACCGGGTAGGGTTTCGGGTCGGATCGGGTAGGCCGAAAACCCGGTTTTGTTCACCACTACTAGGGACATACTTTAGAAAGTCTTAGGACACGTAGAAGTTCTAATTTTGGGACTTGTAAGCACTTGAACTTCTTTCAAGCCCCTAGAAAATTAATCTTTATTTGGCACGCTAAATTTGGTGGAGCTTCTTGTAACACCCCCAAATTTAATGATTTGCGGAAGCATACTTGGGTGTTACTAATCAATATACAAAGCACAAGATATACAGTAAACGACCTCTAAATGAGACGTTGTAAAACGATTTCATAGAAATATATGTTTGAAAATTTAATGTTTTCGTATACAAAAATAGTTCCCTAGAGTCCACGCGTATGGCAGGAGATTCTATTACATAATCAATATGTACAAAAGATAATGCTGAGAATCTCCGTTAAATGCAGTTTAGTTGAAATCATGCGACTCTGGCTATGTCCTGGAGAAATCCTATTCCATATGAGTACATGAGAATACATGCTAAAAGGTCAACACGAATGTTGGTGAATCTCACAGGTTTGTAAGTAATATCAGTTTTGAACACAAGATTTCATCAATAGTGCCCGCAGGCGTAAATCCAGTATTTGCAAATCCAGCAAATGTAAGGTAAGTAAGTTATACCGTTGCCATGAGGCTCATAATCGAAGCTTAACCCGTAAGTAATAGTTTGCTCCCGTGACATGCTCGTAACTGAGCAAGCATAAGTAACGAAATAATAGTCGCCCGTTTATACAGAACGGTTCGTGGTAGCGCTACTACCCCGGGCGGGGAGGGTCATTTCCCTAATGGATCCATTAACTAGTGTTCGCGCTTAAGTCCATAACTAACGATATATGATGGAGAGACTTCTGTAAGTAGTAAATAACTCATGCAATTCCGTTTGGTATAGTAAGCAGTTTAGTACTTGTGTTCAAGAAAAGTAAGCAATGTATCTCACCCCGTATGTAAAACAGTAAAAGTGGGGCTGCAAGACTCACCTGAGTCGAGTAATAAGCAGTAGCAAATGGTAGGTAGTTTGTAGGTTCTCCGAACCCGTAACCTTTAAATGCCTAAACATATAAAGTTAAGTAAGTAGATGTCTCGCAAGACTGTCCAGGCTAGTTGTCTACACAACTCGTTATGTCCAAGTGTTTGTTTAGTAATCCGTTTGTAGTTTGAAAACAAGTATGGCCCGTTGGTGACGGTTTGTAATAATGATTCAAAGTGTTATCATTATATGTATCGTTGAATCAGGTTTCGTTATTTGTAAGTGTTCGACACTTGGTGTGAAAAGTATTTACAACATCTAATGACGGGGGTCCGGGGGCAGCGCCCCTGGTAGCGGGGTCCAAGGGGCGGCAGCCCCTGGCGGGGTCCAAGGGGCAGAGCCCCTGGTTGGGGTCGAGCTGCCAAGTCAGCTTGGAAAATTTTTATTCCTACTACTTTCCTTTAGTGAAAACGTATCCGAAATTTGGATTTGGAGTAAAATTAGGTGGTAAAATCTTGGTTCCGACACTTAGTAAAAATGTAAGTTTTCAAGGTTCTGGTTTGTGCGACGTCAGGTGCGACGTCGTACATGATGACCGCGACGTTGGGAATGACGTCTCTAAATATAGTATTCGCAATTTAATGCGACGTTGCGTATTATGTCGCTATATGCGACGTTAGTTCGGTCTGCGACGTTAAGGCCTGCGTCGCTATATGCGACGTTCGCAAGTCAATGCGACGTTGGGGTGACGTCGCTATATGCGACGTTGTGAGGGTATTGCGACGTTTTTGACTACGTCGCAGAGAGCCCAGCGTCTCTGCGACGTTACGGTCTGATCGGAGGTTGGTGGCCGGAAAATCGGTCGGAAAGCTTCCGTTTGGTCCAAATCTTTTACCCAACCCATTTTTGGACATTTTAAGCATATATAAACTGTAAAAACGTAAAAATGAGTAAAAACGGAGAGTTCGACACTTGGTGTGAAAAGTATTTACAACATCTAATGACGGGGGTCCGGGGGCAGCGCCCCTGGTAGCGGGGTCCAAGGGGCAGAGCCCCTGGTTGGGGTCGAGCTGCCAAGTCAGCTTGGAAAATTTTTATTTCTACTACTTTCCTTTAGTGAAAACGTATCCGAAATTTGGATTTGGAGTAAAATTAGGTGGTAAAATCTTGGTTCCGACACTTAGTAAAAATGTAAGTTTTCAAGGTTCTGGTTTGTGCGACGTCAGGTGCGACGTCGTACATGATGACCGCGACGTTGGGAATGACGTCGCTAAATATAGTATTCGCAATTTAATGCGACGTTGCGTATTATGTCGCTATATGCGACGTTAGTTCGGTCTGCGACGTTAAGGCCTGCGTCGCTATATGCGACGTTCGCAAGTCAATGCGACGTTGGGGTGACGTCGCTATATGCGACGTTGTGAGAGTATTGCGACGTTTTTGACTACGTCGCAGAGAGCCCAGCGTCTCTGCGACGTTACGGTCTGATCGGAGGTTGGTGGCCGGAAAATCGGTCGGAAAGCTTCCGTTTGGTCCAAATCTTTTACCCAACCCATTTTTGGACATTTTAAGCATATATAAACTGTAAAAACGTAAAAATGAGTAAAAACGGAGAGTTTCGGGTTTTGTCGGAAACTTACGCGGTGTCGGATTGAAAATCCGAAAAGATGGGATGATAGATCGTGTCGCGGTGGTGCTTTTATTCCAAAGGCGTGGTATGATCCGAGTGTGTTTTAAGGTAGTATTTGACGATTTAAGTGAGGTGGTGATTTGGTGCTTTTTGAGAGAAAAGAGGGAGGAAGAAAGAGAAAGAGAAAGAATTTGGGAAATGAAGAGAAAGAGAGTGAGAGTGGGAGGTTAACCTCCCATTTTCAGTCCGCGTCTCCGCGCTCCGTGTGGTGTTCGTTTCTTCCGTCGTTTAAATGTACAGTATTTATTTTACGCGCTAATTATTCTTTTAATAATACAAATTTTGTTAAGTTATTTAATTGAATTATTTTTCTAAAACTTTAAATAAATTTGGGTAGTTTGTTTTTAAGTCGCGAAATTTCAATTGTACGAAGTAGGACAATTTGTGAGTGTTATTAAGATGTTATTCCGGATGTCATATCGTTTTTAAATAAGGGTTCATGTTTATATTAAAATGTTTCACCAACGTCCGTATTTCCTGAATCGAATTACATTCGGTTTTAAAACTGTGTACGATCAAATCAAATCGCGTAACCGTATATATTGACCAATATATAATTTGTTACATTAATTAGCCTAACACAGAACTAATTACATGTATTTACAGAGAATTAGGCACTAATTACTAGTCCTAATTTGGCAGTTGTTACACTTCTTATGAAAATAAGTCCTTAGAAGCCCTTAAAATAGAGGTTATTTCAAGTGGCTTATAGAAGCCCTTAAGAGCTTCACCAGATCCAGCCACAAACTTCACCTCTAGCTGGTTGTTACTAAACACACCATTACTAGAACGAGCGTTCTTCGATTAGAGGCCGTTTGAAATTCAATAACATTAAGAAAATTTATTATTTACCCGAAACTTAGCTTGAAGTAAATGTACATCAATATTCTACCAACACCATGATTACGCATATATTAAACGTTCGAATTTCGAGTTTACAACTTAGGAACAAGTTGGTGTCGACGGATCCATCACTAAACAATATTTCTCGAATCGAATTAGGAATATACTACACAAATGCTAAAGAGAATTCGTAACATGCTAAACGAAATACGTGAAACTTTACGTCCTCTAAACTTTTACCTCAAAGTTCTTAGAAGAAAATGAAATCCTTAATTACATGTAACACAACTTCAAGAATTATGGAAATACGATGTTCATAACTATGATACATTCTTATTCTTATTTAATAATGAAGGAAAATAGTTGCATAATTATATTATTATAATAATATATCATCCCAAAACGTGCCATTGATACATGGTTGAGGGGTGCATGTCGTGAAAATGGAATAAGATCATTCATCATTGTTGGGACTCATTTTGTATATTTGTAATTTTAAATTATTAATCTTACCAACTTCCTTATTAAACCATGTTATATTTTTGTGACATATTAATTTTAATCATAAATTTTAAACACATCCATTTACACGTATATACAAACCCCTCTGTTTTCTAACCAAATAACAATTCTCACTCTTTATAACACACAAATCCTCAAAAGAACACACATTCAAATTTCAAACAAAATGTCTCCCACCACCTTTCTGTTGCTCATTTTCACCACCATCGTTACCGCCCAAGCACCACCACCAGCAACACCACCAGCAACACCATTAACACCAGCAGCAACACCACCAACACTACCAGCTACACCAGCAGCACCACCACCAGCACCAGCTTCCGACAGCTGCAACGGAATCTTCCTATCATACACCTACAATTCAGGAGCCAAAATTCCACCCGAAATCCAAACAGACCCAGCCCTACAACCATACAAATTCAAATCAACACTTTTAGTACTTAACAATGCAGCTGAAGAGCTTAAGTCATGGAGGGTATTTGTGGGTTTTCAACATAATGAATATTTAGTTTCTGTATCTAATGCTATCATGGCTGATGGAACTGCTAGTCTTCCAGGCCCAGTTGGAAATGGGACTATTTTTGCTGGGTTCCCAAATGCTGATCTGCAAACGGCGATTGAGACGGCTGGCGATTTAAATCAAATGTCGGTCAAGGTTGTGTTTGTTGGTACACAATTTGGAGTTGGGGCACCTGATGTTCCTATGCCTGAAGATATTTTTCTTGTCAATGATGGCTATGTTTGTCCTACACCTACTATGCAAGGTAATATTATGTTCGATCATTCGTTTAAGCGTATTATTTAGAACTGTTTAAACATTCTTATTAAAATTTATTAAGAAGTATGCCGTGTATTTATGTGAAAATCATCTTTAAGGTTGTGTGTTGTTAGGCTAAAAAGAGCAGTCGATTATATGTATTTGAGAAAACCAAAGGCTTGTAAATATAGAAAAGAAGTGGTTTGGTCGTATTTACTGTCAACAGCACCGATGATACCGTATGCATTATGATAAAGTAGAGTTTTTTTGTTCTTTTATTATTGTCAACTGCATAACGTTGACGTCTGTTCTGCATATTGTTCGATCAATTCATTCATAAGTTCTTTCTAGTTTTGATCTTGATTGAACAAGTTTCTACACTTCTACTTACCAAGCTTTTACCAACTCATTATCTGTTTGTTCTTAGATAACATTCCTGAATGTGCGTTTTGAAAGTGATTATTATGTTTCATTTATCAATATATCAGATAGTCAGATAACGTGTTTTGGGGTTATTGATGTTCCAGGGACTAGAGTGATGGATGTTTGCTGCACGAAAGACCTAAACGCCATAACAAACATAACCGTACCAGATCAGTTCCTCCCACGCCAGAAAGGCGACCTCACGATCATGTACGATGTTATTCAGACCTACGATTCCAACTACCGGGCTGCAGTCACCATCGAGAACCACAGCCCTCTAGGCAGGCTCGATAACTGGAACTTAACCTGGGACTGGATGCGTGATGAGTTCATCGGTGACATAAAAGGCGCCTACCCCTTCACTCGTGACTCATCAGCTTGCATATTCGGCCCACAGGGCACATATTACCAAAATATGGACTTTTCGACTGTTTTGAACTGCGAAAGACGGCCAACCATTATCGATTTACCCCTTGACATGACCAACAATAGCCAACTAGGTCAGATCCCGTTTTGTTGCCGGAACGGTACAATCTTGCCACCGACATTGGACCCAAGCAAGTCAAAATCGGCATTTCAGATACAAGTCTACAAGATGCCACCGGATATTAACCGATCAGAACTCATTCCACCACAAAACTTTAAAATAAGTGGCCGGTTGAACCCGGATTATACATGCGGCCCTCCTATCCGGGTCAGCCCGACCCAGTTCCCAGACCCTAGTGGTCTACCCGGTCCGACTGCAGTATCAAGTTGGCAAGTGGTGTGCAATATAACAGAAACTCGAAGTACCATCCCGAAATGTTGTGTGTCATTTTCAGCTTACTACAATGAGTCAATCATACCGTGCCCGACTTGCGCGTGTGGTTGCCTGGGTACAAGTCCTGGAGCATGTAGTACAACTTCACCAGCATTGTTTCTTCCATCTCAAGCCCTTCTTGTACCGTTTGAGAACCGAACCACACTCGCTACTGCTTGGGCTAACATTAAACACCGACCCGTACCCAACCCATTACCATGTTCGGACCATTGTGGGGTCAGTATTAACTGGCACTTGCTAACGGATTATCGAACTGGGTGGTCTTCTAGACTAACTATTTTCAACTGGGAGGATGCTCCTTTTGTTGATTGGTTTGTTGCGGTGCAAAATGACAAGTTTACCCCTGGGTTTGAGAAAGTGTACTCATTTAACGGGACGATTCTTGACATAAACGATAAGAATAACACGATTCTAATGCAGGGTTTACCTGGATTGAACTACTTAATTGGGGAAGTAGATGGGGCTAACCCGGAAAAAGACCCTAGAGTACCTGGGAAACAACAGTCGGTCATTTCATTCACGAAGAAAAATATGCCCAAGATTGATGTAGCGAATGGCGATGGGTTTCCAACTAAAGTTTTCTTCAATGGGGAAGAATGTGCACTTCCAGGAATAATTCCGATAAGTGATTCTAACAGAAAGATCTCCAAGGGGGTCTCTTTGTTACTTTTAACGATCACCATCGTCTTCATGTTGTTGCAGCATTGATAATGGATAATTAGGGCCG
The DNA here is from genome assembly GCA_949592205.1 of Helichrysum umbraculigerum. Classification (NCBI taxonomy): domain Eukaryota; kingdom Viridiplantae; phylum Streptophyta; class Magnoliopsida; order Asterales; family Asteraceae; genus Helichrysum; species Helichrysum umbraculigerum. The sequence goes on along the minus strand of CATIUR010000004.1, from coordinate 139,508,643 downwards.
TCAATTAATTTCTTTAATAGATTTCTCGATTCTTTTCTTTCGTGTTTCGATTCACTATGAAAAAAGACAGATTCTTATGGGTTGGGTTTCGTTGTATAGAAGTATTTTTGGATATCTGCTACGTTGTATAAGTATTTGATCAAGGTTATTTTGGGGTACATATTTCGCACTTATAGTTAGATATCGTATAGAACAATGGACAAATTATACTTGTGGCTAGAGATTAACTAGCAATATATACAAAACTATGATTAAAATAGTTGAAACTTAAAGAACCATTAACATATAATCTCATAAGAAAACAAAGCATAAAACACCACGTTATACTAAACTAATATCAAGTCATCAACCCTAAAAATTCTGCAAATACCCAAAATTCCAAATCCAAATCACAAAGTTAAACTATTCTGACCGCATGGTTATTACTAAGTTTTAGTCATTTACCTACACAAGTTCAAACTGCAGATATGCCTTTGGAGATCTCCCTTTTTGAACTGTTATCATCATTCATCATGATTAAAATAAGTAATAGATCTTGACCAACTTGGTTGAAGGAAAACTATGTACACCAGAGAACGGACAAAGTTTAAGCGTTGAAGCACAAGGTACACGTCCTCCTTAGGCTGGGAGATTATCCAAAGAATACCAATTGTAGCCAGATTCATTTTCTGGCTGTCCGATACCTTCTTGCTGATGTGGCTGTTGAATAAAGAGAAATTTGGAATCCATAAGAAGAGGGTTTTCGAACTTGCAGTTAAATCATGTTGTTTAAATCTACGTATTAAGAACAACTACAGGTGGCAATTTCAACCCGTTAGTGTTGACTGGATTTTTCATAATTCAAACTGGTCAAATGGGTAAATATGGATTAATTAGCTATAATGGTAATAAGTCAAACAGGTTGAAAGTTAACCAAACTGTGCATATAAATATATAATGCAAACATGTATACAACCACCTAAATTGCGTTACTTAAGTAACTGGAACCATTACGAACCTGTGTAAAGATTGTGGTTAGATCATCTTGACCATATTCTTCAGGACAAAATGGTTGACTAGAGGTCCCATAATCAAAACTTTCATGGCTAACCCATGAAGGATTGCGAGCAACGTGAATCCCACTACCTTCCCCATAAATAATGTTTCCCGCTTTTGCCCATGAAGGATTGTCAGCAACGAGGGTCCCACTATTTTGTCCTGTCAAAAAAATTCCCTTCCCAACTCCAGTTTTCTGACTCAAAGTGTAGTTATTTTGAAGTACATTCAATCCTCCTTGCATATTATTTGTATGTTGAGAAGGGTGGAAGGTCATATCCATGCCTTGTGAAACCCAATCATGCGATTTGCTGTGATTTACATTGTTTGAGATACTATAGCTTGGAACAAACTCTTCTCTCGAATTTGCCGAAATTCCCAAACTAGCCCTGGCAGTTGAACTATTCCCAGTTGACTCAGTCCTGTGATTGGCCGAAAAATCCACAATAGAGGAGGTTTGTGAGACTGCCTGATTATACACTGATTTTGCTGTATCTCCTGAGTTGTCACCCATAACAGGTTGTCTCATAGCATGACTTTGACTGATCATCGGTAACAGAGCTTGGCTATTCATGCCTGAGAAAGTACGCTGCAAACCTGCGAGCTGCTGCGGCTCCATTGTTGTGGGAATCCCGTGAAGCAAGTTTGTATGCTTGCCCATATTACCATTTGGCCCCTGCCAGTTCTGGACAGGCCCGTTTCTCAGTTTTGGGTTCTCAAAGCTAAAAATGTTTCTCTGATCATCTAAGGGCACAGAAACAGGAGTGTTCGAGTTACTTTGCCTGCTGAGAGAAACAGCTTGGAGAGTTGCAAAACGTTGAGCAGGGACCTGACCCAGTTGACCACTGGAAGCTAGAGCTTGAAGATCAAGCTCACCGACGTAGCCTACATTTGGGTTATCCATAAATGAGGTGTTAATCCCGCCCGATTGCTGGGATCCGCTGAGTCTTCTAAGATAAAGCCTAAATTTCTGCAACAAGTTCATGTTGGCATTTTTAAAGCATATATAGGAAGAAAGGTCATCAACAAACAACCACAAATTCAAGTTTGAGTAACTTATAAGATATTCGAATTCAAAGCTGTTATCAGCAAAGGAGAATCATACACATGCCCTATAATTGTAACGAAGTGGCGGAAAAAGTACATTTTAGGTGTTATATACGGGTACTTCCTTTACATGGATATGAAACTGCAAATAATCTTTCCCTGAATGCAGGGGCTGTAATAAAACTTTGCAAAAAAATTTCCTGATTGACATGAAATAAGGGTGGAAAGAAGGGCATGTTGGTAACAACTCAAAATTGGTAATATTGAAAACATTCATAGCAGGTCGGGCTGACCCATCAACCCTTTTGTCCATCTTATTAAATGCTACAATCATTAATGCATTAACAATTACATACGTTACAAAGACTACTATTAAAAACAATATCCATATCCAATATACTTGAAGAAGATGAATTAAGAGTCGTAAGCATTTAAAAACAATTTGGGTGACTTTTGACCCGTTTTATTATTTAGCTAGAGTCTACCTGAAGATGGCTTGCGACATTTTCTCGTGTTAGTCCAGGAACATTCATGAGGTCCAAAATTTTCTTCGGGACAGCCTCTGCATGGATACGATTTTAAACAACACGAAGGACATATTAGTAATTTTGTAATTAGGTATTAAGAAAATTTTATTATATAAAGAAAATGACAAGAAAACTTCATACTTTCAATTCCAAGCTGACGAACAGCTGCAACAAACTGTTGATGAAGCTCCTGGGACCAAACAACACGAGGCTTTTTCGAAGAAGAATCGTCTCTTTCATCAGTTTCATCCTCATCTTCTTTCCTTTTCTTAGTGATTTTACCATTTTGCCCTTCATTTGCAGAAGATGAGTAGTCAGGATCTTCCTCAGGTGGTTTATGATGTCGGTTACCATCATCCAAACTTGCTGACGGCTCGATATCTTTCCATTCATGCTTCTTTTTTCGAATAACATGCTGCCAGATGTTACGTAATGCCTCTATACGCACAGGTTTTATTAGATAATCACATGCACCGTGAGTAACACCCTTCATAACTACACTCTTGCTGTCATCAGCTGACATCACTGATATATTAAATCACAATCTAGTTAGTTAATGTTCTTGAGAAAATGTAGTGGATGTGGCAAAATGTATATAATTACTATTATGGGGGGTCAAAATGGGCTCAGATAAATACGGATAAATTTATAAATGTCGGTGTATGATCTAAACACTCGCTGTCCAACTTTTCAATACTTCTTTTCTTACAAATAACTAGGGTGTCATATATGGCTAACAAACGTACTAATTTCAGGAATAAGTTTATTTCCATTTTTCAAGATGATCCGAGACCGTTGACGCATTAAAAATACACGTTGGATATGTTTAGTTAGATAATTGGTTTGTTTTACCCGTATGACCCGGCATGGATAAAACATACCCCGTCTATTATTATGTAAATAATTGGGTCGAATGTGCCACCTCAACAATGTTGCATAAACTAGTGCAGCAAGTATGTTAAATAAAAAACTATACAATTATGTGTAATGCCACTAGTCTAGTCCTAAGGTTGTAAACTATCATACATGTGCACATGTAATGCACATGATTCGAAACCAATCACAATTTGCAAACAATGATCATGATCTGTATATCACTCCCTGGTCTCAATCAAAACCATGAATCAGAGCCAAGAAATCATGTATACGAATACTTTGCACACCACAAAATAGAAATCAACAAAATGTCAAACAAAATAGTGGTTGACTTACTTATAACAGGAAGGTCCATTTCAAGTCCAATGTGTACAAGGAGTTTGAATCCATCCATGTCAGGCATATGAACATCACTAATTACCACATCATACCCATTTTTATTTCCCCTCAATAATGATAAAGCAACCTCAGCTCTGCTGCATTTAGTCACTGCAACAAAATAATATAAAAAAAAAATTCAATTACTTCAAACTATACATATTAATCATATGTACACTAATTACCATCAATAACTTGAAAATAAATAGTAACAATTCTCAATAGGCATAATTCACAACTCAGTGAGGATTTTTTACAAACAGTTGGTGTGTGTACCTTCATAGTTGCACTTTGTTAACATCCTCCCTAAAATCGTGAGACAAACAGAGTCATCATCAACAGCAAGCACGCGTAAACCAACCGGAAACTGATCGGCGACGTTACGATCTCCGGCGCCGGAGGATTTCCTAGAAGCACTACTTGAACTAGGCATCATCAACTGATTGTTCACTATTATTTGACTTTCAAGATTTATTAATTTCTACAAATCACACCCATAAAAGTACTCACCTTTTGTGATTTATGTAACAAACCCAATTGATTATTGATAAAAACATGCGTACCTGAATAATAAAATAGCCAAGAAATTACAGTAATATATATAGAACAGGGTAAAAGTTTTGACTTTTAGAGAGAGAAAATGGAGGATTATATATAATTGATGGATTTGAGATTTATATTAGGACATGATTGCGTGCTTCAAAGGGCTCAATTTTTGGGGGAAAATCACAAAAAGGATCTGTTGACCATACCTATTTAAACAAATTAATCCGTTGACCGAAGCTTTTAACAAACTAATCCATCATTTGGCGCCAAAAATGGCGCCCCGGCGCCCCACCAATTTTTAATACGTTTTTAATCCGTTAGTCAAAGATTTATTAGTATTTAAACCCATTAATCACATTAATTAATCCTTAAACGCAATTAATTGATGGGCCCGGGGCCAAATGGAGTGGACCCGACGCCAAAACCTTTAAACCGCGCCACGTGTTCATACCCTGCACAAGGACGTGACATCCTGCGCAATGCATGGACCCGGCGCCCCACCTATTTCAGACCTCGTGTTTGGGAAAAGGAAACATCACATCGGCACCCCATGGTTGTCACATCCGGCGCCCCATGTCTCACAAACGTCACCATCATTGGCGCCATAACCCTAAATACATTCGGATTCCGCAATTACATTATTATATAATTCAGGGGCGCAATGGGTATAAATCCAGCGCCGATGGTTTTTATTTTTCACATTATTTATTATTATTATTATTATTATTATTATTATTATTATTATTATTATTATTATTATTATTATTATTATTATTATTATTATTATCACAGATTTTATTATTACTAGCTATTATTATTTTATAATAATAATAATAATAATAATAATAATAATAATAATAATAATAATAATATAATAATAATAATCCATTTTAAAAATAATAATAATAATAATAATAATAATATAATAATAATAATAATAATCCATTTTAATAATAATAATAATAATATGAATAATAATAATATTCCATTTTAATAATAATAATAATAATAATAATAATAATAATAATAATAATAATAATAATAATAATAATAATCCATGGCAGATTCTTTAGCGCCATATTTTATCAAACTTCGATCAGCGCCCTGTGACATATTTTATTTATATCAATTGCGCCCCTGATGTCATTGGATTCTTGATTTGTGGACGGTAGAGAGGGGAAATTTAGTACATTATTATTATTCGCTTATTGTTGCGTTCTCCTTATAAAAAGAATGACTGTTAACTCCTTTCAACCCGTCTCTCAAAAACGTGTTATGTTTGAAAAAATGAGTTCAGAGAGTGTTAAAATTCTTTTGTGTTGGGGTGGATCGTGGGAAATTGTAAACGGCGTGTATGAATATTTGCCGGTCGGATTACCTAGACGAGCCATTAGTTTGCCAGAAAATGTAAAGCATTTGAAGTTGAAAAAATTGATAGCTAAAAAGGCTCGTTTAGATGTTCAACTAGAATTCAAATTATGTTATAAAATGTCAACTTTCACACACCCGGTTGATATTTTTGACGACGAAGATGTCGGTTTTCTAATGGAAGTTGTTCGTAATAACTCATATGGTGATCTAACATTATTTGTAGTTCATCAAATGGGTCTCGGTAGTGGAAGCAATCAACCTCATGTTCTCGGTCCTTCAACGGGATATCATCCCCAACAGATCAACGATTACCCATCCCAACAAATAAATACATTTGACCTAAATACATACCCTACCCCAGAATTAAATCAGTATCACACCTCTCAAAGTAGCCAGTACCCAATTCATAATCCATTCGTTTATTCACACGATCACATTTCTCAGCATGTTAGTAACCGTCAAGATTTCTTTCAACCTTCGTTTGAAGTCGAAAATGAAAAGCCTCAAAGTACAGTTGAACGGTTTGGGTCTAATAAAGAACATGTGGTTTACGTCGATCTAAATTATAACCCTTTAACCGATCCAGAGGTGGCAAAGGAACTTGGTATATCCGAGTCTTCTGGCAGCGAACGAGAGGACGATGTTAAAAAGGGTGATGATAATGAAGATGAAGATGATGTTGGCCAGGAAGAAAAAGTAGGTGTTCCTCCTCAAATGCAACCTAACTACTTCTGGTCAATTCCCGAATCACTAAAATGCCCCACTTTTCAACAAACACCCGCAAAACCTAGGAGCTATGTGCCATCTGCAAAAATTTATGAAGGTCAGTTCTTTAATAACAAAGACGAGCTAAAAGTTTTTTTAGGTATTAAATGTCTGGAAGATGGGCGTGAATTCAGAGTAACTCAATCATCAACCACAAGATTTGAAGCACATTGTGCCAAAAAGGGTTGTGATTGGTTCTTTAGAGCTACAAAGCTACAAAATGATGATTCAGTGTTTCAAGTTAAAACCCTAAAAGACCACCACACATGCTCTAAAACGCAAACTAATCCGAATCATCGTAATGCAAACAAACATGTATTGGGTCACATACTTCGTGATCAGTTGAAAGATAGCAGTATGGTATATCGTGGGAGCGACATCATGATCGATTTAAATCAAAGATTTCAAATAGATGTGTCTTATTCTCAAGCTTGGCGGGGAAAGTGTCGTGCGATAGAATTGTTAAGGGGGACCGATGAGGAATCATTTTACAAGCTACCCATTTATTGTCACAATTTGAAAAAGGCTAATCCTGGTACGGCGACCGAAATTAAGACCGATAATCTAGGGAGGTTCGAGAATCTTTTTGTTGCTATTGGGGTTGCGGTTAGTAAATGTTTATCCTTGTTGTACTTTTTTTTTTGTATTTAATATAACTAACAAATCTGAATTGCAGCTTCGAAGTTTTGTTTACTACTTAAGGCCAATACTCATTATAGATGGTGCACATTTAAAGGGCCGTTACTTGGGAACAAATTTCTTAGCAGTGGGAATGGATGCGAATAATCAAATATTTCCTGTGGCATACGGAGTCGGTAAAACGGAAAGTGGCGAGACTTGGATATGGTTTTTGTCAAAGCTTAAGGAGTGCATTGGTGAAATACCTGGTTTGGCATTCATATCTGACCGTGCAGCATCCATCGATCTAGCAATAAGGCAAGTTTTCCCGCATGCTTATCATGGTTTATGTTGTCGACATTTGATGGTAAATTTAGGGTTAAACACAAAAGAGAAAAGAATGTTCCAAAAATTATACTGGAAGACATGCAAAGCATATAGGGTTTCAGACTTTGAGGAATGGAAGGCGCGCCTTGAAGCAGCGGTCCCTACTACTTCTCGTATTATGTTGCAAGCCGGTGTGCATAAGTGGTCACGAGCACATTTTCCTGGTGAACGTTTTAATATAATGACTTCAAATAGTGCATAGTCCATTAATGCCTTATCTAAATATGCACGTAAACTTCCAATCATTATGCTAGTAGAATTTTTTCGACAATCTGTGCAAGATTGGTACTTCGTTCGCCATGAAACTGCAGGTAAAGTTTCAAAATTAGTTAATTCAGTTTACTGTAATGTGACCATTTTTATATAATTTTTGTTTGTTCAACTCCCAAGTGAATTTACACCTTGGGCAGAAGCTAAATTTGAAAAAAGAAAGTTTCACAGCTTCAACTGGAAAACACGTGGCATTAGTCAAACACAATTTGAGGTTGATGACGGAGGTAAAAAGGGTCTTGTTAACTTTGGTGATGGTACGTGTAGTTGTAGAAAGTGGCAACTTTCTGGAATACCTTGTGGACATGTTATTTCGACTGCGCCGATTTGACAACAGCGGGGCGCCGCACGTGGTTCTTTTGTGTATTTATTTGGTTTGTGAAACACGAGGTCTGAAAAGGTGGGGCGCCGGGCCCATATAATGGGGCGCCGGGCGCATTTGGTTATTTGGTGCAGGGTTTATCCACGTGTCGGGATTAAAAGGGGGGGCGCCGGGCGCATTTGGTATTTTGTGTAGGGTTTATCCGCGTGTCGGGATTAAAAGGGTGGGCGCCGGGTCCACTCCATTTGGCGCCGGGCCCATCAATTAATTGCGTTTAAGGATTAATTAATGTGATTAATGGGTTTAAATATTAATAAATCTTTGACTAACGGATTAAAAACGTATTAAAAATTGGTGGGGCGCCGGGGCGCCATTTTTGGCGCCAAAAGGTGGATTAGTTTGTTAAAAGCTTCGGTCAACGGATTAATTTGTTTAAATAGGTATGGTCAACGGATAATTTCTGTGATTTTCCTCAATTTTTGGAGGCTTGTATTTATTGTCGAATTTATTGTAATTAATTTTTTTGCTAATTTAAATTTGGTTAATTATGTAATGTAACTACCTTTTTCTTTCTATTTTTTTGGGTTAACAATATAAAAATTTCGGTTAAAGTAATTAGTTATTAATTAATAATTTATTTAATTGTCAATTTGGAAAGTAGATCTCTCCGTTAACTACGGATCAAGCTAACTAGTTTAACGGTTTAAGTTGAAACAAGCTTCAATGCCAATTTACCAATATTAATAATATAACATAGTAAAGTTGTGAAGTTGAGGAACCGATAGGAATGCGTCATGTGCTACTAAACTCTCTTTCTTTCACGTTTTTAAAAATTAAATATATTCTAAACGGTAAGTTGAAAAATCATAAAAATTGTACCATAAAAGTCAGCATTTTATTCTCTTCGATTAGAGATGTGACAATGTATACTTTCGCCGAACTTTTTTTTTTCGTTTTTCGGTGGGTTTTGAAAAAAATTAACACATGTGTTACCAGCGAGTAACACATATGTTACTAATTTTGTACAATTTGTAAAACCAAAAAAAAAAAATCGTCAAAAGTATACCTTGCGATATGGCAAATCGAAGAGAAAAAGATACTGATTTTTATGGTGTAATTTTAATAATTTTTCGACTTACCGTTTGTGAGATATTTGATTTTTAAAAACGTGGAAGAAAATGAATTTTATGACACGTAGCGCATTCTTATTATTATTATTTTTTTGAACGGCAGAATTATATTAAATGGAAAACTAGCAAGGCACTAGAAATCTAAAAGACAAATAGTACAATCAAGAAATACAACATAAAACACATCCTAGCGCATTCTTATTGGTTCCTCCATTCTCATCAAATTTTCCATTCTCATTTTAACCTCACCCTAATGGTAATAATTCTTTATTATGAGAAAATATCATATATTTGCAAGCATATGGATGTTACCCATGTTTTTTTAATGATTCTTCGTTACACTTTAACTAAATGTTTTAAAACTCGGTTTTTTAAACGAACCGGAAAGTAGCCCGATTCCGGTTGAACCGGTTCAGTCGGCCGATCGGACCGTTTCACAGAAAACAGCAACAACAACTTACAGCAGCAACCTATTCAGAGTTCTGGGTAGAAATAAATTAATTTCAAGATTAAAAAACACATATAATCCATACCATACACCACCAAAGTCATTCAATTCATACAATCCGACACTAAATGAGAAACAATCTAACGTGGATACAAGTTCTAACGATTAAAACGACATTACATAACCAAGCCTTAAAAAATTCAAACAAGTTTCAATTTAAAGTTCAAACAAAACACTATTAATGTTATAATAATAATAAAAAACCGGAAGAAAAAAAAGGAAAACCGGTTGAACCGATTCCCGATTTCCGGTTTATAACACACTCAAAATTCACCAAGGCTATTTTTTTTATTTTTATTTGGAAGCGTATTAGACATATACAATTTAGATTATAAATATAAATATCATTGCCAAGGTTACATTTAAATGATACCACATAGATTGCATATAAAACCAAAATGCAATTCACAAGGTATCATTCCATCATAAATCAATACAACTTGGAATGGTACGCCTTAGTGTAATTCAATTCACATATGATGATAAATCATTAATTAGGTAGACCAAAACAGAGCGAGCAGTATCAAACATCCCATTCCCATCATCTTGCTCACCCACATAACCAAAGATATCCTGCAAGAGTAATGAGGGGGATTAGCACAAAGCTAAGTGAACAGATCAATAACCAACAAACTAATTTAGTTTAACAATTGCCTACAATTAAGCAGTCAACAACTAGCTTCAAAGAGGATTGGTGGTCCTTGAGGCACCCAAATGTCGCGGAGGCCCCCAAGCAACGCTTACAATCACTGACGGCCAAATCAGTGATCTAACCAATAGGGGACGGAATCCTCCAATAATAGTTAGCAGTACTGAACAAGCGAGTCATCGGTCCGGGGAAAGAAAAGGACTGCCTTTGAAAAAAGAAAAAAGGAACTCGCTAGTACTATTACCGCTTCCAACATTAAGTCAATGAACAACACATGTACAAAGCTCTAATGTTATCCAAGTAATAATACCCAAACCCGATCGCAATCGACCTCTGAACAATTCATATAATCCATATTCATCATGGCAATATATATATCAAGATAACAGTACGTCAAATAACCAAGTTTACCCGTTGTAACCATATCGTTACAACCAATTTAAACTGAAGGTCTATGATCCACTCACCCTTACTATTACAATCTCCACTCAGAGATCTAATCCTTCTGAGTCTTCGCTTTATCTAAGAACATAACCAAAACCGAGTTAGTCTCTAAATCATGATTTGTTAGGTTCTATGCAAGTATATAAATCAAACAAGTGTATATGAAATACATTTAATACCATTTAAATATCACAAATATACAAGTCACAAGTTATCAAATTCGTCAATTTAAAACATGCAAACGCGATCCGGGTTGAGGTGAGCTGGATCGCGTTACTCAGTTTAAAAACTTTCTGTAACCGATTAACACTGTGGAACGCGATCCGGGAACATGGTCAGGATCGCGTTCACAAGGCCAAATTCTACCGTGACCAAAATACACTAGTTAACGCGATCCGGAGAGGAGGGTTGGGATCGCGTTCATAAGAAGGAAATCCGACTGACCCAAATTAATACTAAGGAACGCGATCCGGCATAAGGGCTGGGATCGCGTTTGTAACTTTTTCAGCAACTACACCCAAACCTGAAACACTTACAGCCCGAACCAAAAACCCTAAATCACTAAACTCAGTTGTTATACACGATTTTAACACACAATCGACTTCAAGTATCATCATATAACGTAGCATATCAACAAACAACCATCATCAAGTACCAATTTCTATACATGCATCATTAATCTAACATAATTCAAACAATTCAGGTACAAACATGAAAAATGGGTATTTTTCACTTACCACTTTAGATGATGATGATATATTGAAGAAGAAGAACAAGTTGGGGTCAAAATCACAGCCACAAGTCGTTTGATGATTTCACTTGACTTCTATTTTGATTTCTAAGTAAGTGTGTGTGTTCTTGGTGGTTTTGAACCAAAGTCAGGAAATGAAAGAAATAAAGATCGACCAACACATTTAACCCAATTAAAGCAGTGTAAATCATACCCCTTCTAATTCTATTGTCTGGAACCTAAAACCAATTTGCGAGAAAATAAATTTTATTATACCTTCAACTAAATTAATGTAAAACAATTAATAATTTATTTATCACTATAGGTCTTTTGATCATTTGACTTATAAATTTTCAGTTTCTCAATAAAACCAAAACATTTCTAAATACAATTTAAATACGATTAAAGCAAGGAAAAAATACCGTAATTCTACTAGGCCCAATTCGAGGATGTTACACGGTTCAATCGGAAAAGTCAACGAGTCAACCCGATTCACGAAATAGTCAAGAACCTGTGACACCCGCCGAATTAGGACTAGTGATTAGTACCTAATCAACCGTTAATACATGTAATTAGTTCTGTGTTAGGCTAATTTGTGTATCAAATAATATATATTGTTGAATATATACAATTATGCGATTTGATTAAGTCGTACACATCTCAAATCGAATGTAATTTGGTTCAAACAATACGGACGTTGGTGAACAATTTTATTAAATAATATACCATTATTTAATAACACTATTATATCCAAAATATTATTTTGATAATATTTCAATTCTAACTCGTATCGTACAAATAACGTCTACGCGATTAAATTAATAAACGCGCAAACAGTTGAAATAAAACTAAGTTATATTTTGTAACTCAATTATAAAGTATCTAATGAAATACTTCAACAAAAATACCGAGTAATTAATTGTATTTTAAAACGCATATTTAAACGTATAAAATAATTAATTAACGTTTAAACGATCGGGAAAACGAACACCACATGGAGCGCAAACACGGGATTAAAAATTGGAGACCCACACTTCGGTGGGCCCCCACCAAAACCGGCCAAAAAGGGGAAAAACCCCCTCCCCACTCCTTATTTCACCACCTCACTCTCTCTCTCTTTCTCTCATTTCTCTTTCAAAACAACCACCACCACCATCACCTAAATCCACCAAAAACTACCACCATCTTACCTCAAATTATCAAGCTAGTTTAGAAGAAAACGATCACGGAGTCACGATCTACATTCCTATCTTTTCGGATTCTCCTCGCGTTAACTCGTAAGTTTCCGACAAATCTCGAAAACACTCCGATTTCGTTTATTTTACTTATTTACAGTTTGTATAAGCTTGAAATGTCCAAATATGGGTTGGGTAAAATAATCGGATCAAACGGAAACCGGAAAACACGTTTTTGAGCTCAAAATTTCCGATCAGACGCTAGTGACGCACAGCCAGATCCAGTATAGCGTCACTTCCTTAAGTGACGCCTTAAGTGTCGCTAAAAGCCCTAAATTTGCGTCACTTGCCTAAGTGCCGCTAAAAACCCTCTTTTTGCGTCACTACCTAAGTGACGCAAATTCAATACTCGACACTTGTATCCGACACTTGCTTAAGTGTCGCCCCGAAATCGATTTGAAAATCACCCGACACTTGTACCCGACACTTGCTTAAGTGTCGCCCCTTATGCGTCACTTCCTCAAGTGACGCTAATAATTCAGAATTTACCATTTTATGCGACACTTCCTGAGTGTCGCTAAGAGCCATCAAGTGACGCTATAAGTGTCGCATGAAACAGAACTAAGAAAACACAGATTTTTATCACCTGCCCCTTGGACCCCGCCAGGGGTTGCCACCCCTGGAACCCCGCTAACCAGGGGCGCTGCCCCCGGATCCCCGTCACCTAAAGTTTGTAAATACTTTTTAAGTATAACACTTCAAAATCAAAATAATAATGTTGAAGATTATTATTACAAAAAATCACCAACGGGCCGTACACGTTTTCAAAACTCAAATCAATCAACCAAATCGTAGTAATTTGGACAAGTTAATCAACCAAATCGTAGTCATTTGGACATTCTAGTTGGACGAACAACTACAAAGGTGGTCTTTATAGATACCTACTCATGTTAATAACCATCGCGTGTCGTGGACACCCTCAGGTTACAAGTCTTCGGACATCACTACTTGGCTAATCAACTCAAGTTTATTAAGTTAAACTCTCAAGACTCAGGTGAGTCTTATAGCCTCTATTTTACTGTTTTACTCAGGGGTGTGATACGTTGCTCGATTTATTTACATGTGAGCGCAAGTACAATAAAAAATCAAATACTACATGAGTTGTTTTCAACTAATCAATTTAAAGCCCTCCACAAGCATAGTTTGGTAATACATCTGTAGCGTGAATGTTAGTATATGATATCATATAGGATTGACAATCCTCGTCTGGGTTAGCAAGCACTAACTGGTCAAACGGACGTATTAGCATTTGGGTAGACGAGTGTTGATGCATTTTGTGTGTCAGTCACTTGGTCAAACTATTGTAATTGTCAAAGTCAATTAGTCTACAAATGTATAGTGTTTAGAGTGTGTATTCGAGTCTGTAAATGAAATATATATAGAATGGTGACATTGTAATTGGGCCTGCGACGTCGGGTCAGACGTCGCAAGGATCTGGGCCTGCGACGTTGGGCCTAACGTCGCAGGGTCCAGTGGGTTTAGTATAAATAGGCGTGTTAGATTCAGTTTTAGGGTTAGCGTTTCAGAGATAGAGAGAGAGAGCCGTGAGTAGAGAGAGGAGAGGCAGAGAAATCGTGTTTGTGTATGTAATCTTTATTATTCAATTGTGAATATATACAAAAGATTATATAGAAATCGTTTGTGTGTTTGATTGATTAAACGTTCAATATTCATTTGTTTGTATTCCGCGCATTCAAATGATTAAACGATCCGATCAGATCCCACGAGTACGGGACTTTCAACTGGTATCAGAGCCGTAGAATCACGGATTCGTCGGTTTCGGATCGTTATTTTGGGCGTTCTCGATTGATTCGCGAAGGTATTAATTGTTATTAATCGTTTCTAAGTTGATTTGCTTGATTAAGATCGATTTCTGGAGGTGTTTTTGGGTTAGATCGACGTTTGGTTTTCGAAATTTCGTTAGGGTTTCGAAAATTTTCGATTTTTAGGGTTTCTGGCCGCTGCAGCCCGACTGTGCGACGTCACCTGCGACGTCGCCTGCGACGTCGCTTGCGACGTAACTGATTTTGACTTTAATTAGTCACCTGCGACGTAGGCTGCGACGTCGCTAGACTCTGCGACGTTGGACTGCGACGTTATACACTACGTCGCATTTTCGATTCTTAATTGAGTCATCGGACTTCTGCGACGTACCGCTGCGACGTTGCTATTTTTCCCCGACATTAACCTCGTTCTAAGTTCGTAAAGTTTTTTGGCGGGAAACTCCTAAAATTTTTTGCGTTTTCAAATTTTTTCCATAGGCTTAAAACTGTTCAATTTTAGTCTGGAAAAAGTTTCATTTTACCCGGCCAGTTTTTGAGGTTTTCGGACGAAATTTTGGCGGGAAAAACGCGAAAATTTTGTAATTTCAAATTTTGTTTTTAGGCTTAGAATAGCTTCATTTTAGTGTCGGAAAAGTTTCGCTGTACTCGGATTTTTTTTAAATTTTCGAATTCAATTTTGGAGGGAAAATTCGGATATGGCTTTTGGTGCGAAAATGCTTCCTTCTACATCTTTGTTCTATAGTGATTTTGCGAGTTGGAAGATTAAGTTATGCAATTTCATTGAACACAAAGATCCAAATATGTGGAATTGGTTTAACACCATTGATCGATATGAGCAACCAAGACTCGATGGGGTGCTTAAGTCAAGAGCACAAATGTCAGTCAAGGAACGAGCAGAGTTTGATAAAGACAATAGAGCATATGAGATGATTACCAAGTGTTTGCCAGAAGTTGTGATTAATGAATTTAAAAATCAAGCAACTTCTATAAGTTTATGGGATGCTCTTATGTCGGCTTACGATCAAAAGGAAAAGAAGTCAGAGGCTAATATTCAAATTCCTAGTCTAAATGATACTTCCAGATCAACTTCCAACTCAGCTGCATCTACTTCTACTGGCACTTCCTATACTTCTCATACAGATCATACAGCTCCTTCAAAGGCTACTGAGGATCATGCTACAATCTTTGCAGCTTTCCTCAACTCATATGAGACTTTCCTTTCAAAGAAGGCTAGTACTCTACAGCTTACTGGGGAAGACTTTGAACAGATCGATTATGATGATTTGGAGTATATGGACATCAAATGGAGCATGGCCATGATAACCCAAAGGACAAAGAAATTTCTTCAGAGAACGGGCAGAAAAGACCTGGATGACGATGGTGATACAGGTCTTGGTTTTAATAAAAGCAAAGTGAAATGCAAGAACTGTCAGATTCATGGGCACTTTGCTAAGGAGTGTGAGAAAGTAAAATATCCTTCATCTGGATTCACTACTCCTACAGCTCCAACGACTCCAGAGAAAAACACAACATCACAGGCTATGACGGTGTATTCTCAGGGAGTGTTTGATTTTAGTGCACTTCAAGGAGAGGTTCAACACAGTGCGCTTTTGGCAAAGATACATGAGGTAGAAACAGAATCTGAAAAACCTTTTACTTGCATATCCTGTATTAAATTGGAAGCTTCTTTAAAATGTTTTCAAATAGACTATGTAGACTTGAGAGAAAAGGTAGAGAAACTCACTGAGTCAAATAAGTTTCTAAAAGCTAATGAAATACTTTATGAAAAGGAAGTTGAGGCTCATAAGTTTGACACTGAGAAATATAAAGCTAAAGTTTTCAGTCAACAAGATGCCATTAACAGCTATTTAACAGAAATTGAGTTGTTAAATAAAGAACTTTCTGAGCTAAAGTCTGAGTCTGACTCTTTTAAAAAAGGAATCACAAGTTTCTCAAATTCTCATAAACTCTTCGATGAAATGGTTGACAAGATGAGGACAGATAAAAGTAAAGCGGGACTTGGGTATCCACCTCCCACTAACTATTATCCTAAGCCTGTTAAGGAAGGCACCGAAGAACTTGTGGCTGACTACTCATCATGGTCAGCTACAAAGTCTAAAGAAGCTACATCCAATCCCAAAAGGCAGGCAAAGGAGAAAACTAAACGGACAGAGTATCCCTTGCCTACTTTTGTTAAGTCTGATAGTACACCTCCAGTTAGTGTAGAGGAGGGTGTTGAGATAGAGGATCTACCGGAAGAGGCTGAAATCAAAGTTGAAAAAGTTAATGTAAAGCCAGAAAATCATATACTTACCAATGAAACTGTAAAGGTTTCAACTACAAAGGGTAAAAACAAGGTTGAAAATGAATCCAAAAGAGTTCAACATCAAATGAAGGATTCAAATGTAAAATCTAAAAGTGAACAACCTTCAACATCAACTTGTTCAACTTCTGAGGCTTCTACATCAACGTGTACACATAAGTGTTCACGTCCTGTAAATGCCTCATCTTCTAAGCCTCCAACAGTTCATTCTCCACCTCAACCTTTTGTGGGTAATCATTGGAATAGGTCGTACATTGAACGACGTTCTTGTTTCCATTGTGGACAACAAGGACATATAATTAGGGATTGTCGGTTATTATCCCTAGATAGGTTTGGTAGAGGGATGCCAAGAACTTCCTCCTTTAGGAATTCTCATTCAAAATCGTTTTCTAGGCGTGCTTCGTATTCGCCTATATCAAGATATGTATCCTCTTCTCCAAAACCCGTGGCTAGAGTAAACAAAGTTGTGCCTAGTAAACCTCAAGTTCAACAGCACAACATTGTTGAAAACAACTCATCTGAACCTACAAAGGTTTGGAAACCCAAATCCATAGACAACACATCAATGAAATCTTCTGAGTTTTTAAAATATCATAAGCTCATTGATGTGATGGTTATGGATGATCATGGACAACCCAAGTCTATCAAGGCTTGGGTGTCCCATAAGTACTAACGTTTAATTGTTTGTGGTGGTGCAGTCAGGTTATTGAAAGCTAACATTTTTAGTGACTGCTTGGATGTGGATATTGTTGGAAGAATGCGATGATGATTTGTGATTGGATGAGATTTTCGATGTTATGAGGTGGTAAAAGTGCTAAAAGGCATTTGACTTGACTTGATATGTGATTTTGATAATTATCTATTTTTATTTGTTACTCGATGCAACCGCCATTCTTTATACTTTTTAGTATTAAAGAAATGCAATGTTGCGAAATTTATTCAATTAAAAAATACAAAAATATGTTTAATGTTTAAGGGGAGTATTTTTGGATTGGATATAAGAATTTGCTGTTCAGGGGGAGTAATTCTGAATATTCAAAATTCTGATTATTTAATTCAGAAATGTGAACAGCAAGATTCTTAATTCTTGAAAAGATGTTGGATTGTGTGTTTGTAAAACAACTTGGGAAATGATAGTACATCGGGGAACATGCACAAAATGAAAGTTTTAAGGTTTATCCTTGATGTATCAGTAGGTTTATCTAGCATACTTAATACAGTTATTATGAAAATTATCTTCATCATATGATGTATTGGTAGGCATGATACATATCGGTCTATGGGTTATTAAGAAGTAATTCAAATACGTGTCTATGATCTTGTGGTAAACACCTTGTGATGTACGACACTAAGTCTTAATTCCTTAGCTTAGCTTGACATATTTCTAATTTTGGATTGCATATCTGAGATCTCTTGGGGGAGTTTGCTGATTGTTTCCTCTGTTGTACGTAAGTGCAGACCTGGTCTCAATTCAGCTTACTCTCAAAACTAAGCAAACGTGAGTCAAAGTACTTGCAACGTCTTAAATTTAAGGTACTAAACAAGGTCGCCACTCAATTTGGTTTGACTGCGTTTGGTTTTGCTTACACCTGAATCAAGTTATGTTGCTCTGTTGTACGCAAGTACAGACCTGTCACCGCTGGCTTGATTCTTAAAACTGATTCTCTTATATTCTCTCTAAATTTAGAAACTATGTTCATGTCTAAGTTATAGGGGTATATCTATGGTGGGGACCACGGTGAAATATTCATACTAACAATAAAAGGTTAACTCACAGACATGGATGTAACGTGTTTAGGTGGACAACAATACCAATAATCGTTTTTGAAATAATTTTTATAACAGGTGTTTTAAATGTGCTAAGTAAATTTAAAGTGGACAAATATACTGGTAATCGAAATAACACTTACTATTTCCTAATAATTGCATGTTGGCCTGATATGATCCCTAAGCAGACTTAAAACAATCTTATCCCCAATTTATTTTAATCTTCGTTCTTTGTTTTTCATTTATAAAGAAAAATACAAAAAGATTTTATTTCTATGTTATTTTCTTCAATATCACATATCTTGTTAAAGTCAAATATTGAAGATGCAAAGGATGTCGGTTATTCTCCAAAGTTTGTGAAGATAATTCTATTGGAGAAGCTGCTGATGATTGAGAGATGGTCACTGAGTTTGAAGATCTTATTGTATGATAAATTTGTGTCAGTCACATGAATTTGGACACCAAGATTTCTTTGAAGACCATGCTATCTCAAAGGGGGAGTTTCTGATTGTCAAAGACATGAAAGAGTTTGTTGATGAAGACTAATTGAAGACTTCTTTGACCAAGCTGCTGACAAGGGGGAGTTTGTTGATGCATTTTGTGTGTCAGTCACTTGGTCAAACTATTGTAATTGTCAAAGTCAATTAGTCTACAAATGTATAGTGTTTAGAGTGTGTATTCGAGTCTGTAAATGAAATATATATAGAATGGTGACATTGTAATTGGGCCTGCGACGTCGGGTCAGACGTCGCAAGGATCTGGGCCTGCGACGTTGGGCCTAACGTCGCAGGGTCCAGTGGGTTTAGTATAAATAGGCGTGTTAGATTCAGTTTTAGGGTTAGCGTTTCAGAGATAGAGAGAGAGCCGTGAGTAGAGAGAGGAGAGGCAGAGAAATCGTGTTTGTGTATGTAATCTTTATTATTCAATTGTGAATATATACAAAAGATTATATAGAAATCGTTTGTGTGTTTGATTGATTAAACGTTCAATATTCATTTGTTTGTATTCCGCGCATTCAAATGATTAAACGATCCGATCAGATCCCACGAGTACGGGACTTTCAACGAGTGTAGATTAGGCACTCGTAGGAGGCACCTTGATCGGAATTCCTTCATTGGACCCGACTCTCAAGTTAAGCTCAAACTATGTGCTCATGACTGTATAACTTTTATTTTGCTTTATTGCAACTTAAATTCAATTAAATCTTGCGGTTCATACTATATGTTTTGACATACTAACCTGTGAGCTCACCAGCGTTTCGCTGACCCATTTTAGCATGTATCACAGGTACACAGCAGTAGGTTGGACTGCCCTCAGGATTACCGTAGCTCGAGTCAGCATGCAGATATTAGAGATTTCCTTGCATTAATATATTTTGTAAAAGTATTTATGTATTGGAATCTCTCATTTACAGAACACGAGCTATGAATAGCTTCAAATGTTGTAAACATTTCTTACATCAATATATTTTGATAAAACGACGCATATAGAGTCGTTTACTATATATCTTTGTGCTGTGATTACCGTATTAGTCGCGCCCCGACCCGAATCGCTTCCGCATCATAATTTGGGGGTGCGACAGAACCGGTTAAATTTGAATCGGAAATGATTCCGGAACCGGTCGGACCGGTCCGGTTAAACCGGTTCTTAATACATTGCTTTAACTCACGTCATGTGTTACATGATAACAAATTAACAACCATAACTCTTAGTGAATCAAGAATCAAGAATCAAAAATCAAGATTATCGTCAAAGGCTCATAAAAGATAAATTGGAGGGTACCCTGATCTCGTACTATTATTTCAATTGCATGCGTCCGCTCCACCCGCAAAGAGCATCAACATCGGGCAAATCAACTGTCCACAAATTAACCACGTATATTGACGCATGGATCCGAACCACTAACCTATCGGTTACAAATGTAGGTTCGGACACTTACGATGACAACACCACTTGAGCTATGCCCGATTGGTTACAGGTTCCTACTTAAGGCTGTGTTTGTTTGCTTCTGAATGGAACCATTCAGATCTGAACGCTGAACCGGTCAGTGTTCAGTGTGTTTGATAAAGCTTAAAAGCTACCTCTGAATGAAGGTGTGTGCTGAACGAGCTGCTGAACCATTCCGCTTCACAGGAGACTCTAAACCATCCAGATGTGTATTTTACCCTTGATACCCTTTTCTTTTTCACTGCCTATCTTCTTCCTATCCCATCGTTCATACCAGAGTACCAAGCATGAGCAGGGGCGGATTTACAGTGTTAGGAGGGGGGTCCCGGGCCCCCAGTAACTCCAAGCCCAATACTATATATTTATGTATATCCACCTAAAAGCCCAACTAAATATATAGGTAAAAGCTAGACTTATATGTATATAATTATGACTTCAAGCCCACTACTATATATTTATGTATATATTTAATGACATCCACCTAAAAGTCCAACTAATTATATAGGTAAAAGCTAGAATTATGGACATCCACCTAAAAGCCCACCTAAAATCATATTTAGTTGGGTTTTTATGTATATAGTCTCCATGAAATTCCTTGAATCCAACCGATATATTTATGTATTTTGCTTTCATTAAGGAGTGGATTTTTAGGTAAAAGCTGGACTTCTTATTATTTATAAATATCTATATAGGCTATTTTCATGGGATACATTTACATACCAAACTTTGTTACACATTTTAAAAGATTTTATATTCTTTTCTACACATTTTTATCATACATTTCTGACCCGTTTTTAGCAGTTAGCTAACCCGTTTATATTGTTCTATTAAAAGTGGCCCCCCGTGAATCAAAATCCTGGATCCGCCACTGAGCATGAGTAGTGATTAATCATTCTCATCTCCTATCTCATAATACCTACTGCACGATATTAATTTCCCCCTTTTTTCTCTTCAAAGTTGTTTTCTCTTTTTTGATTTATAGTGTTCGTTGTATCCAAAAGTGATTGAAAAACACATAGTTAAAAATTTGATTTCACACATCTAACTCTATATTAGATAAAAAAAATTAGAGTTTAACATTTCTATGATTCAATTGATTAATTATTCTTTAATCTAAATTTTTATGTTGACCTTTTCACAATGAAAATTTGCATCGGAGCATTATGGAGGTAGGTTGGTCAATATGAGCCAAAATTAAAATGATTGTATGTGACAGCAAGCTAACTATTTGCAGTGGATGTATATTTACAGATGTAGTGAAGAACTGAAGATGATACCCAACAATCTTTCCTTTAATGATCTGTAATTTATGGTTTGAAAGTTGTACTTTTTAGATGATAGCCACTTGCTTTAGAGATTTTTATGTTATGGTTTGAATGTTGTACCCTTTAAAGAATTTTTTTAATTTTTTCTTTCAGTTTTTACGTTTATTTTTTTAAAGATTCCAACTAATATGATAAATTATGTAAAGTCGTAACCTTTATAATAATGTTTTTACGTGTTATGAGTTATATGATTAAATATGTTGTGTCTTATTTAGCATGCTTTCGTTTTGATTATGAATTTTACAAACTTTTACGGTCAAGGTTAATATGGTAATTTTATATCATTCAGAATAATTATCAAACAGTTTATTTTCATTCAGAACAAATTACATTCAGTGCCTTTGAACCGTTCAGAATTTGAACCATTCAGTGCTAAATCATTCTGCGTTACCAAACACAGCCTTAACTAGTTGAAAAATTAAACTTATAATTCAATTCACATGCTTCTAAATAGGATACATTCGTCATCTTCTAGCTCTACGGTTTGGAATCAATTATTTGTCGACAAGCCAACCTTATTACTGATATTACGAATGATTCAGGAGTAACCAGCAATGAGTTTCCTTTTCAGACAAGGATCGAGAGAGGCGAAACTTGGGCAAAGCGAGTTTGTTCAAGTCCTACTATTTTCTACTTACCATCATGAAATTTCTTTAGAAATAGCAGAGTCAGTTTTAAATCGTAGACTTGACATTTTTTTTTTCAAAATAATAATAATAGAATAAAATTTTGACATTTAAATAGCAAGTCAGTTTTCAATTTGGTTACCCTGCAACCGGTCAAGTATTTCGAAGCCTAAGGGACTTGAAAACAAATAACAAACCACAGGTAGAGAATGCTATTTTCATCTCTAACCTTTTTCTAATAAGAAAAAACATTGATTCAATAAATCGTAAAGCTAAAAATAACAATGCAAATAGTAGAGCATTGGCAAGGTGAACATCACAGTTCATGCTTTAATGACAGAACAGTACGAGATAAATGACAGAAACCACAAACTTTTGCCAAAAATTAGTTTCTATTTTAGACACAGAAAAAGTTAGTTACACATATTGATAGAAGTTTGTACAGAACTATAGAGCTATCAAACCAGAACCCATTGTACAATAGTTTCATCATTTAACGAAACCTTCACGAACAAAACTATTACTATATCAGTTTTTCCAAATGTACCTGTTTCTTTTGGATTTTCTTTAGCCAAAAAGTTTCAGATCAGAAACCAATAGACCACTGGGAGCTAGTGGTATTTGAAAAACATGTAATCTGGGTGATGTACATCCAATTTCCGGAGCCACATGTCAGCATAGTTTACAAGTGAGTTAATTTTCTCAGTGCCATGAATTCCATCTTGTGTCCAGTCAGAATTTTTAAACTTGTAGACAGCAAGCCCAAATATTGGCAACGAGAGTCGACATGGCATCCTGGCTTCATGAACCTCCCTAGCCATCGATCCATTTGGGTGCAACCAACTCCCATCTGTACCCACAGAGTCAACTAACAGCATTTTAACACCAAATCGTACACAAATCAATGCAGTTAATTATTTGAATAAAGACGAGGTAGTAGGTTGTCTACGTAAAAATTACACTTTGGACAGCTTTCCCCATTTGACCCATTTTAATTTTTATTCACTTTATTTTTATTTTACTCGTTAGAAATGGAAAACGATGACCTGTTTATAAAATGGGTCTAAAATTCATATGCATGAGGTAGGGAGGATAAAAGAGGGACTTACTTTTTATTGGTGTTGACAAAGAATGGAAAGTCAAGAAACTTGTATCAACGTTTTGGAGAGATGGACCCACAGGTATTCTGTATATCGGATACCTACAAAAAGAAGGGATACATGAACTCGGATCAACGAATTATAGATATATATTGCATTGGTCGTTGAAATAGTTATCAAAACCCCTACACTTGACAGTTATTTTGGGTAAATTTGAGTGGAAACCTTATAACTACTGATATGACTGAATGGTTTTATAACATCTTATATAAATTGGATGATTCTGGCAACAGTTCTCGAAAGTTTAATAATTTCTAAAAACTGGACGTATGTTCCTATTTATATTGCGATTTTTCAGGCATATAAATTTATCAATTGCAAAATTTGATAAGGAAAAGTTTGAGAGAAGTACATAAACATGATGTCTTAAATACACTTCATTGAAGACAAGATCATCATTTGTCTTTATATAATGTCAATAGCAACCAACTTTAAAAAGTTTCAAAAAGATATATTTGGATTTTCGTTAATATCCGAATAGAGAAGAATTGCAATTGCTTGCCCCTAAAGAATGCTTACATTGTACCACGGATTTTGCAACGTTTGATCAGATACGTTAATTCCCACGAATAATGACAACAAAGCATGATCTTATAAAATGTAATTTATATCATAGTTCTTTGTAATACAAAGCTTACCAAGCCACAGAAAGCCAACTTGACTGAGTTAGATCACAGCTCCTGTATGTTTTCAGTTCTGGGAACGTATATTCAAGATCTGATATCTGTAACAGAAACATACTTTTAATAAAGAAAAGATATGCATTATTTATTAATTACACATCAATCTATATCTATATATTATATATGGAAACAATGGGTCTTTCAAATATTTCATGCACTGATATGTCAATATCCATATATACATCCACTTATCACCTACGTGGATATAGATAATCAAAAAACCGATTACGTCTTTGATAGTATATGCGGATTTATAAAATATCCACATAATAAGACGAATCACAGGCAGACCTATACGCCATGTGCATAAGCCACCTTCAATTTAAAAAGTGGTTTGTAATGCAAAAGTGTCATATACTAATAAATAGTAAAAATGGCAAAATGACTTGCCTTGTTTGCGATAGGTTCGCGTTGAAAAGGAGATGCACGTTCAAAATATTCAAATGCTAGAAGGCCTGGAGGGTTTCTTATCTCAACGTCATCATCATCTCTAAGCACAAGCTTCTTAAAGCTCTGGGCAATATAATCAACATGTTTTGTGGACCTAGGCCCACGAACAACGGCTGCACCTGCCTCATAGCTGCCATCACTGCTTGTTGCTCTAGATGACTCGTAGTCGCTATCCTCATCAGACCGTCTGTACATAAAATCAAGAGACTCGTCAAAAATTATTAACGAGGTGCTTGGATGTCAGTTTTGTCAGTTTTACAATATGTGATATTTAATATTCGAAATCAGATAATCATGGTAATAGAAAGTGTTGCAGGGGACAATCTTTAGCTGTGCGTCTACTATATGACTTGTGATATCCAGAATTCCAGATAAATCAATTATTTATGGATTTGGCAATTTTGTTTATGAGTAATGCAAGTTGTATAAGAGTAGTATAGAAGGGGACCCATAGCCACATGGACAAAAAATCTGATGTGGAGATGTTGGCACATGCTTCTATATACAATTGTTGTATGGTATACAATGGTGGTATAGAGTTTTAATTTACTATTTCACCCTTTTCAAATATAAAGGTAGATTCTTATATGATGTGGCACTCCATACAGCTTTGTATGGTTGTATGGAGGACCGATGTTTTATTATCATACTAGCAGAACGACCTGTATAGTTATTGACGTAAATTTGTGAGCATAATTTACTGATCCAGCACTTATTAACAATCACACAGATAAAGATCTATTTTTGGTATATGGCAACACTGTAAGGAATGATCAATGACAAGATAATTTTCTCATGAGTTTAGAAATTATTTTAGACCTTACCAAAAAGCACATTTTATATGCTTCATTTTAAGAGGAAATACACACTAGTACTCACGTACACTCCGATTTATTATGTTGTAATACATGTAATTTGGATACGGGGACAATTAAACATATATGTCTTATAACACAGCTTCTTGCATTAAGGTGATCGAACAAATCGTTTAATGAAACTTATGGTACATGCACATAGATAGACATATCAAGTTTTCTTTAAAAGAACTAGGTGTTTGCTATATGGTAGAAATATCAAACCCTGGCATGGTGTACTTCACAAATGACTACACAAATATACAACATATGTACAAATATTCCTTCAAAGTGCTTGAGATAAGGTACGGGTTTGAGTCACAGAAACCAAACATATCAACAATAAGATAAGCACATTCACTTCATTTCTAATTAATTGCTGGAGTGCTGGACTTCAAAAACTGCTTTTAAACCGTCTAACGTTGGAAAACTGATACAAATGCCATTCAACTTTTAAAGAGCGTTTTTTTCGAAGCCCAATGAACAAATAAGAAATAAAGTGAAAGTACCACTTTTGTGACGAGAATAGGGCGTTCAAATAGTCGTACATCAAGGAGCATAGGTTACCTTGAGCTTGTCGTAGGTGCAGTCGGATCAACATAGAGTTGAATGGCAGATAACGACGGTGCATAATATTGAACAACGGAGTCTTGTTCATTCAATACAAGAGGAACTCCAACTCCATATGCACTCCACTCCTTAAATGATTCCCAAAGATCACCAAGTACAAAGTACGGGTGGTAATCGTCTTCATGATTCCTCCACCCCTTTATGCTACTCTATACATCTCAAAATCACCCGTAATCAAGACCATATTTCTACAACATTTAACAAACTAAAACACACACACAAGAACCTCATCATACGATTTCTTTTGCATATAAAAAGCAAGGTACGCACATCATGATATTTGAGTAATTACAAATTTACAATTCACTATAAAGATGCATCAAACTTTAATGCCAGTTCACAAATTCAAGTTCTACTAATTTTTTATTTGAAACAAAAGGCAATATCAAAATGCATATAGCAATATATAAATTCCCTCTACATTAATAAAACTTTCAAAATACGAACATACGAATATGCAAGAAAAGCACTCTTGTTTGAACTAATTAAACATAACACTTATTATTTCCTCTTCATTATAACACTCACATTATATAAAACTTAAATTAGTAAGTAGTTATCAAACATACATACATTTCAAATCAAGAATTCTACATTTCTGAACTAACACCAACAAATTAGTAAGAAACTTGGGTTTTTTTTAGTACCTTAGTGAAATGCTGGGCAGTAACAATTGGAGTAGTATGATTCATGAATCGATCCAAATTAGTCTTCTTTTTTTCTTGAACTTTTTCTTGAATTTTTGTGGGTTCTATTTGCTGTTGTTGGTTGTACCTTCTCATCGCCGGTGGACTGTAAAATCTATCTTTCCGGATCCAATTCCGACCCGAATTCGACATATCCCCAAAATACAACAAAACTTACAAAGGGTTTTCAAATGGTGATCACAAGAATCAAAGAAAGTAATATATATAGAAAGATATATATATGGGTATCTGTGTAAAATGATTATATGTGTATGTATAGAAGATTTGGTATCAAATTGATGTGCTTTGTCTACTTGAATTCAAGATTATCTTGGTCAAAATGGAAGTAAGGTTTATACAGTGCGATTGAAGAAATATTTCGTTAGGGTTTTTGAATGAGAGATTTGGGTGTTGTGAAAATTTGTCTGTTTGATATGAATTACAGAAATGGTCCCTTAACTTTTAATTGTAACAGTTGGGGAAAGAAAATTAATTATAGATGATGATAATGTTAAATTATGGTCAACTTTAGTCAAATGATTACATTGATGTAGAATTATTTCACAAATGGTCCCGTTAATTTTTAAAGATTGGACAGTATGAAATTAAATTGAAATGGATACACCAAGTCAAAAATGCTGAAGAATGATATTAAGATAGTGGGCACCAAGTCAAAAATGCTATGCATACGTTAACTATATATATTCAAGCGTCGTATCAATATCTGAAGAGTTATAGCTTTTTCCATGTCACCCCTATAAAAATCACTATTTTTAATCTAATATTTCATTATAACTGATTTATTCACCTTCTTACATATTTTTCTTCACAAATAGTTTTATTAATATATAATGGTGTTGTCACTATTGAGGTTGAGGTCACTTTCTTTCATTTCTACTCCCAAAATTTACAAGGTATTTTGTGACTTCGACAACATTGCGCCTAAGATTGAGCCTCGGACTTACAAATCAATTAGCGTCATTCAAGGTGATGGTGGTGTTGGAAGCATCAAGACCATCACATATGGCGATGGTAAGCAACCACATCGTTATGTACATCAATAGACAATATTTTCTTTTTGTTAGAATTCTAGAAAGCGTACATATCTTTACGACATATGTCTTAATTTTTTTGCTGACATATTCATAGGCGTCCCTTTTACAAATCCAAAGCACACGGTTGATGCGATTGACACAAGCAATTATAGATTCAGTTGGACGGTCTTTGAAGGTAACGCCTTGATGGGTATAATCGATAAAGCCATTCATCATATGAAGTTTGTACCTTCTGCTAATGGAGGATGTATATACAAGCGTAACATTGTGTTTAACCTAAAAGGCGATGCTATATTAACTGAAGAGACTATTCACTTTGCTAAAGAAGTATTCGCGAACACATTTAAGGCTATTCAGTCTTATGCTATTGCTCATCCCGAAGCTTACTGATCTTATGAATCAATATTTAGTGTTTCAATAACATTTAAAATGCTTACTTTAATGTGTGTAATAGGCTTCCATTAGCGTGTTTTCCACTGTTTTCGCCTAAACAATCGACATGTGTCCGATTTATGTCGTTGTACTATGTTTTAGTTTGATGTAACAAAAGATGGTCAGCTACTCCAATGTTTAAAATTGGATCCCTTATTAATACCTTTCTTGTTATTAGGTAACTACAATATTTACTTATGATTCAAGAAATTCAAACGTAATGTGATATATACATATATGTTATGGCTTAATTATCACCATAAACATATCAATGGGTACCATACACTGAGAGAAGCCCCTTGAATAAACATCTAAGCCAACATTGCGCATAATGATGTGGCATTCACCTACAATTCAGAACGAATGGCGAATTGACTTAAAAGTGAATACTCAATTCCAAAAACATCAATCCTTCTTTAACAATCTGTTTATATAATAATTAGTATTCAAACTTGCGATATTCTTCATATCAAATGAACTCATTTTTTTTCATCAAAAATGATGAAAAATAGAAGAAATAAAGCGGATAGAGTGGTTTGCAGCAACGACCAATTCAAGCAAGCAGTCTCAACTCTAAAGCCAATACTTCCTAGTTACGATTTACGATAGTCAATAGATGATATTTACATATGACCAATCAAGATTTTTATGAGAGGGGCATATTCCAAATTTTATCAACATTTATATATGACCCATTCAAATTACTTATGACAGTGCCATTTTTTGAGGAGGATCAATTCCATTTGTCAAAAGCTCTATAAATTATTCAACCATTGTAGTAGCTGGTTTTGAATATAATGGGTCCGAACGCTAGCTTCAAGCAGCTAAGCTCTGCATATTCTGCCGATTGTGACTGTCACTTTTAACACAATTCACAGCATACACATGGGCGTCGCTCAAATGATTTTTTGATAGGTTAACCGATTTATGCTAAAAAATACATGTTCTATATAGATTTTAATTAATAACAATCTTATGCTTAGAAGTTGAATATATGACATTGATATCTTCTAATGACATCTGTTGTTGGTGATAGGGATCTAAAGCTGTTGAGAAAATTTTCCTGTTAATAAAATCTTTGCTAATTGCTAATCAAAACAAGGAGAAAAAAAATAAGGCTGTTGGGCTTATTCATGATAATGGGCCAATGCAGAATATTGAGGCTACTAGGGTATTGGGCTTAGTAGTAACGTACTAACATAGTAACATATGATATAACAATTAATTAATAAAGGTGTAACCAATTGAGCATAGTTCAAGTGCTCCCGCCATCACAAACGCCCAGATTCTAAATGTGTGACATATAGGTTAGGGATTCCAATCCGTTCATCAGTACATGTGGTTGATTTGTGGACAGATAATTTGCCCGACGTTGATGCTCCTTGCGAGTGGAGCAGACGTGTACCATTAAAATATGGTATTGGGGGTCAGGTACCCTTCAAATTACTTTATTTTATTTTAATTAATAAAGGTGTAGTATTTTCTAGTAGCATTATTAGTGCTTGTATATGTTAGAAAGATACTTTCATAAACACTTTTAGCCCACCGACAGTCTTAAAACAACCGCCCATCCAATTAGGAAACCTTTTCTCTTTTTTATATAATGCCTGAACATTTATTTTGACTACATGAACGTAATTAGTTCAAAAGTTTTAACATTGCATAGACACACAACTTTGATATATTGATTTGCAACTAGCAAGGCCCTTTTTAAAAGAATATTATATTATATTATATTATATTATATAGAGTTAATAATGCTTTAATCCTCAAAGTTTCAATTTTTTTTCGTTTTAACCACTCAACTTTTTTTCTAATGATTTAAGCCTTGAAGTTTACATAGACTTATAGGTTTAACCCTTCTAAGGGTTAAACCATTAAATTTTTGAAAGTTTGATGATTAAAATAGAAAATTTTAAAAGGGTAAAATCAATATGAAAGATAAATTTTAAGGATTAAACCATCAAAATCAGTATGAAAAATAAATTTAAAGGGTTAAACCACAAAAAACTTTGAAACTTGGAGGATTAAACCATGAGAAAAAAACTTGAGTGGTTAAAACGGAAAAAAATTGAAACTTTGAGGATTAAACCATTATTAACCCTATTATATATAATAAAAATAAAAATAAGAATTAAGTTGAATGGATTTGTTAACAGACTCTGAAAGCTTAATTAATAATGTAATTTTAACAGCAAATGAAAGGTGAACTGTTTAATTGTTTTCCAATAACGGATTTCAGAACTAAAAACTTCATATTCTATTATTTTAGTATTTTATTAATTCATTTTTTTTTTCTGGATAAAAGAGGACGATATATACCTCCAGCAAATTTATCTGTTTTCGTTATGGCAAAGCAATGCAAAAGGTCGGAAATAAGGTTGTTTTTGATGATGAAAAGAGTTGTCTTTGCCTGAATCAATTTGAATTTGGATATCTGAATTATTATTCTTAGAGTGACAACACGAATGGTTGGTTTTCACTCACATACACAAACTATACAATCCAAAAGGAAATTGATAAATACAACAAAAAAAAGTTATCCATGCATCAACTGTACAACTGTTTTTGCTTATAGTACAAATACACTATAGCCATATTTAATGTATGAATCACATTTTTTTGTTGTATTTATCACCACCCAATCCAAAAACGCCAATTAAATAAGTAGAAAAGGTTGACTTTAGAGTCACAAGATTGAGGCCGGACTTGGTCGTACGAAACAAAAAGTCTTCATTTATATTTATGTCAAAGTAAGGCTTTTTTTTGGGATTATAATTCATGTTTGTCAATGAAAAAACCAAATCCATTCCCACTGCATGTTGGTCACTATAAGTATCCTTCTCTACTACTCTCATTTCTCACACCAAAATACATACATTTCTCATTCTTTCTTTCCTTCCTTCAAGTCCATATTTGTAAGAAACTTGTGTAAAAGACAAAAAAATCCAAATATGGGCATCACTACTTATGACATGGAGGTTGAAACCGCAGTCCCTGCAGCCAAGTTGTACCAATCTTTCATTCTCGAGGGAGATACACTTGTCCCAAAGATCGTTCCTCAAGCAATGAAGAGCGTCGAGATCCTTGAAGGAGATGGTGGCGTTGGAACAATTAAGCTTATCACTTTTGGTGAAGGTAATTCATTACGTTCATTGTAATTCGACTAATTTCTAGTTTCTTGCTAGTTTCCGTTGGGTGCAAACTCATCTCACATTGAAAATTGAAAAAAACATAACACCTATGCATACACTCTTGAGTTACTTCCTCTATCACTAATTGGTTTTAATGTCTGCATATAAGTTTTGGTCCTAACAATTTCTTCAATGATTTTTTTATAGGAACAAATTTCACAAATTTGCTACATAATTAACTGAAATATCTAATTGGCGGAATTAAGATTTTTGTTAATTATGTAACCTTATAATGACATTTTCATAAAAACTTTATATCACTAGAATAAATCAACTAATAAAGATACGAACCACTCGAATAACACCTCTGCGATGGAATTTGCAGGAAGCCAATTCAAGAGTGTGAAGCACAAGATAGATGCAATGGACAAAGAGAATATGACCTACAGTTACAGCATAATTGAAGGCGATGTACTAGTTGACCCATTGGAGTCGATCTCTTATCACATCAAGATTGTTCCAACTGCTGAAGGAGGTTGCATACTGAAAAATACAAGCATTTACACCTGTAAAGGTGATGTGACGATTCCGGAAGAACAGATCAAAACTGGCAAAGACAAGGCTGCCGGACTCTTCAAGGCGGTTGAGGCTTACCTCTTGGCCAACTAAGAACTATTAAAATTTTCCACACTTAATAAATAGTATGGGTTCATCCATCATTTCGCACTTCATATGTTTCTTGTCACTTTGTACTGTATTTCAAATTGCTATTCTTAGACTTGTGAATCTGTAACAATAAAGGATTATGTATTGATGTTTTTACTTTTTTAAGCTGTCTTGATGACATGATGTTCATATATTCTGAGTAATTTTTTTGCTGTTGTTTGAGTGTTTCGTTGTATTGTTGTACCTTCTGTTTAGCTTAGTAACTTACAAGATCATTTCCAATGGTAGACGAACAAGTAAGAACTGAACTGACACGTGAGCACTTCCTCTGAAAGACTAAATATTGACAATAAACTTTTGAACCCCACATTTACCAGATAACTCCTTTACAGGCCCGGAGCTTGAGGGGTGCCGGGCCTTGTTGTTGTGGGCCTCCAAATCTTATAAACCCTTTATATATAGGTTCAATTCAAAGCCCATTTTTCTCTTGGATATATGAAAACTCAACAACTAAAGACCAACAATTAGACCGGTCAGTTTGGGAAATTTATAGTGCATTTAATTACAGAAAACTCTCCACTTTTCTAGAAAAATTTTCTAAGAAAACAAGAAAATTAGAAAACGTATTCAAATTCGAGTTTTCTAAAAAACTTTTCTAAGAAATGGAAAATCATTGTTTTCCTTTTTATAACTACAAAGTTGAAAACTAATTTTGATGGTTTTCTAAGTTTTATATCTCTACTTTTACTTGGAAAAGGAAAACTCCATCCCTTGCAACTAAACACGTTTTCTAGATTTTTCATGCTTTTCTAGAGAGGTAAAATACTTTTCAATCTCTAGGGAAATGGAAAAAGAAAAATAAAGAAATTTTTCTGTAACTAAATGCGCCCTTACTTTTTGGAAAAAACAGGCCCAACAATATCCATGTTGTATGTATTTATATTTATTTCGTTATTCTTATTCTATTTTTCAACTATGTAAGTTTTTTTTTTTTTGGTAAAGGGGACGGGCAACTACGTAAGTTAACTAATGCATGGAGGACTAAACAATAACCAAAGAAAGAAAATATGCGATTACGATATGGGAACATCTTTTAACTTTTTATGTTATTTTTTTCTATTTTTCAAGTCTATAACATTTTCTTCGTGTAGTGATGAACATTTTTCATTTCATATACGTATTAATTAAATAAATTTATTTAGAAGGGTCTCTTTTTGTTGTGGCACCAGGCCACCAAATTTCAAGCTCCGGGCCTGCTCCTTTATATGCCTAAAACAAAACAAAACTAAAAAATCAAAAAATAAAAGCTGGCGTAGTGAACTTCCGTCTTCCACCGCCTTCATTGCGCTAGTCCACCAAAAGACATAAGCAAGAAGCTTCCGTGCCAATGGTGTCTTCATGAAACCATGAAAGATACCCATAAAAGACACAACCATTGGCACTAGTCCAACTGTCCAAGTTCCTGTTCTTAGTGTTTGAATTTTATTTATGTAGAAGTTTGAACTAGCTACTTATCCAAATTGTACTTCATAGAGTGAAGTGAGATTACTAGCTTCATATGTAGTATATCTTTCTTATGTTACTAGAGAAAAACATGCTGCAAATCTATACATTATCTATAAATATATACATTATCTATATCTATATATCTATATATATATTATAAGAAACCCTTAAATATGTAGTAGACTTATTCAAAATAAACACCTCAAAGTTAATCTCACCCCTTCACTAACTTAGCCTCCCTAATTAACCACCCTTGATTTAGATCTCTTAAATTGTCCATGCAATAACTACCATTAGGCATAGTTAAGTTACCAAATTACCCCTAACTTCAACTAATTATCTAATACTACTTATAAAGCATCTTAGTCATGTTGAATTTACCCATTTTACCCCTATTACTTATAAGGAATAATAATTTGGTAAAACATTATTTATTTTGTACGGAGTATTACTTTATTTTACTAATTTTTTTAATTTGCATAATAAACTCAAACAACTCATAGTTTTATGAAATGATATTAATGAATCCAAAATGTACAAAAGTTTTTTTGTAAATTTTTTGGCATGTTTGTTTTATAAAATTGGAATATGTAACATGAAATATATAATGATAACTTTAACATATTATTGCATGTATTAAAAATATATGAAATAACTGTCATCGCCGCATTGCGCGGGTAATATGCTAGTCCCTAATTAAATTCCACCCAATTTACATGGAATTTTCAAAACAATAACGTTCGACCATAATAGGCAAGATAATCGGTATCTACATTAAACATCATTATAATATTATTATTAATTCATAAATAACGTTTGACTATGTTATATGAAGGTGATTTAATATTTGATATTATTATTATTATTATATTATTATTATTTTTATTGTTTGAATGATTGTGTTTTGAGCTAATAAATTGATTTAGATTAACTCGCAACCACTATCACACTCATCATTTCAATTTTTATAAAAGTGATAAAATTTTTATAAAGGATGATTTTTTATATAAAGCAATTTTTCTTATAATCAACCATTCACAGGTCAATCGATTACATTTTTATTAAATATTAAACAATAATTTACTATACAATCGACCAAATAAAAATACATAAAAATAAACATTTTAAAACATAATCTTTTTAAAAAAAACTTACTACATCCGTCTCAAAATAAGTGTCACATTCGAAAATGCAAACAGTTTTAGGATAGTCACTATTGATCAATAACATCTCATCTTTACCTACGAAAGTCTTCTATGATTGGCTAAAATGGAAGGTTTATACACAAATAGGTCACTGTACTTTGCTAAAATATTCATCTAGGTTACTAAACTTTAAAAACGTTCAATTGGGTTACTGTACTTTCAAAGCGTGTTTCACGCCTATTTTTGCTTGATTCCGAGTGACCCAATTGCACATTGTTACGTTCATTGTAAAAAGTTTGGTAACCTAATTGCACATCGTCGAAAGTTTGGTAACCTAATTGAACATTTTTACAAGTACAGTAACCCAATTGAACATTTTCAAAGTTCAGTATGAAATTGAACATTTTCGCAAAGTATAGTAACCTATTTGTGTATAAACCCAAAATGGAATATGGGCACTTACTTTGGGACAATCCAAATTAGTAACTGAGACACTTATTTTGGGGCGGAGGTAGTATTATTATTATTTTTTTTAATTGGGTTTTATGTATTTGATTATTATGTAGGAGTTTTATTTTGGTTTTGATGGTTTTTGTTTCTGATTGTGTAGGAATATGCTTGAATGATGAATATTAAAGATAAGATCATGCCCTTTTGACATGATAATCAAAGGCTCGATTTTAAGCTTTTATATATTTTAGATTCTGAACTATACATCTCCAATTTTCAATAGGTTCCAAATTTATATATATCATCTTCTTACAATGTATATTGGCGAATAATCGGATTTCAGCTTTTGATTTGTTATGACTCTGGACATATGAATATCATACACCGATAGCCTTTGGGTTATCAATTGACATGGTAATGACCATTTTATGGTAGAAAGTAACGTACCTTTTGTTAAGTATTTTATCAAGTAATTTTTCTTTATGCAATAATATCAAAATGTATGAAGTATTTGTGATATATTTCGGCAAACAAAACTTACTAATACTCCGTATCTCTTTTGGAGCTGATTCAATTTTGGATTTAAATTTCTAAATGTAGTAGATATAGATAGTGGAGAAGATTGATTTCATGATTCTTAAATATACAAAAAGATATGTTGAATTGATCATAGTCGTGCTCTATTGATGGGCGACCTTCGTTTTTCAGAAAGAGCCATTTACGTGAGTTTAAATACATTCACTATAATCATAGCTTATAAACCATTTACGTGATTTGAATTGCAATGCTCTATTGATGGGCGACCTTAGTTTTTCAGAAAGGGCCACATCAGTTATTTGATATATTGCAAGCTATGATTAAGTTATGTATGATATTATTTTAAATATGTTGTCGATCATATATCTTATTCTTGGAATATCGGTTATGGGTTCATGGCGAATCCATTTTGTTATGATTAGGAGAGTTCATGATATGTTCTAACCTGAACACTTTTCATCATATATCCTTTTGTATATTCATGAATCCATTTCCTTTAACAATTTGTGCAATATGTGTTTGTTTATGCTTAAGTATGTGGATGCAAATCAATGTACAAGAAGGAATGCCCTGTCTAGACAAATTTACTTGATGAAAAAAATAGTATACATATGTAAAAGACAACATAGACACATCAAGGAATACGTATCCATATTTAATATTGTTATTATATATTCTTCTATAGTTTAACAGCTATCATTTTTAACCAAGCTTTGTTATATACATTTTTATCACACAAACATTAGTTGAATACTTAGACAAAATAAATGGAATATGATGTTTGGGTTGTTCTATATTTGAAGTCTAAGAACGGTAATTTTGATCGTACAAGTTATGAATGGGTCGATTCGAGTTAAAAATTTTATGTTTAACGGGCTAATAAGGTAACTATATTTAACGGGCCAATCAGCGCTTGCATTACTGGCAATAAATCACTAGGTCGCAAGGTTACAAGCACTAAGCACTCTTTGAGTTCCACGACCAAGAGATTATGAATTTTTTTTTGCTCAATTGTTAATGGCATAATATATTCTTAAATGATGATCATTTTCAATCATTTATCATCACCAAATAATACATAACTTACATCATTCATCTATTTTATGTGAATTCAGTCATTCTTCCATAAAATATATGTAGACAGTTTTCAAGTGTAGCCCCACGAATTCGCAGGTTATATTCTAGTAAAAAAATTTAATCTTGGTTGCAAAGAGATAATGGGAAATATGAGGGGAAAAGGAGGATTGAATTTTGAATTTGAGAACACTATCATCAATTGGACTTGCGATATTGAGTTAACCCATCAACCTTGAGGTTGTAGATTTAAGTCCCGAGGTAGGATTATTTGTAAATATATATATTTTTAGAATTTTGTAACAGGGTGTGATGATAATCTGGATTAATTCCTTGATCGTGTAGAATCACTTTCACAATAAAGTATTTTGACCGAACACTGCCCAAGTATCACGAAATCCTTATCGGGGTAATATAATAACCACTCAATATCTTGGTAGAGTATTTGAGCGTATCAAAGAGATAATGTTGTGTTTTCGTTTGTCCAAGAAAACCAAATGTTACTGTGTTAATTCTACAGAAATGTTTTAGCGGTTGAATCAAACGAAGAGACACACCTTTTCACGAAAAGATGCAACCTTTGCCAACAAACATACCTGATCTGTTCCATTTTTTGCGGGAAAAACAAGTACAAGTGTCAATGTACAATAATTCAATACGGGACCTCAACTACGAGGCTCGACCCCTAGACCCCCGCAAGGGGGAGCAGCCCCCTTGACCATCGCTTTGTAGCAAATGTCATTATAAATGATCCAAATTAGTTTAAATAAGTGTGCACTTCGCACTAGCAACTCGTTTTATAGTTTAACTTGGAATATCGTTTGATTACCGATATATAAATTGATGGTTTTCTTTTCTGTATTTATTTCATTTTCATTTTTCTTCCGACCCTTTGTAAAACATGCATCACAAATAAAAGCCGGTGAAAATGATTAACTAATACGAGTAGTAGTATATAAGTTTTGTTGAAATTATATGTGTACTCTATCTCTTTACTTTTTAGGATAACTGCAATTTTTGTCCATGTAATTTTGTTGTTTTGTCAATTTTATCAATTTTGTCCTTCTACTTTTTTTTTTATCATATTTTTTGTACTTGTGGTTTTTTCGCAATTTTTGTTCCTTTTATGTTAAAGTTAACAAATACACGTTAAGTTAGGCTTTGTTGGATTTGCGCTGAATGGAATGATTAAGCATTGAATGTTGAATGATTCAGCATTCAGTGCGTTTGATAGCAAAATAACAAACCTCTGCAGGGTGTCTTGATGCTGAACGAGTTGCTGAATGGTATCCTACATTTGGACCATTCCTAACCATTCAATGACCATATTTTACTCTCGTGCCCTTGACACCTCCTCACCTACTGATAGTGTACCCCACTATTGGGCTTCATGTGACCTAGCCCATAGGTTTTCCTTATTGGCCGGACTCTCCGGACTCTCTGATCCCCATATATAAATGATTAAACCCTATATGGGGAGGGACCTCTCACATAATTACACAAACAACATTGTGTGTAGCCTCCATTCTCTTTACACCTAAACCAAATCTTCTTAGATGGGTGTTTCTGGTGCTTAATCTTATCTTTATTGAGCACCTCATACACTTGATAGAATCTCACCGTATTCTATCAAGGGTTATCCCCTTTCACCACCTCGATTGACTTAGTCTCGAACCGGGTTTGCACGTTAATCGGAGTGTGAAAGCGTAATCACCCATAAACCCTCTCTTTATTGCACTCGAGCTAAAATATGCTTGAACACCTACTCCCTCTAATTTTTCTTCAGCAACTCTCGGATACGAATTTTATCATCATGTAATCTTCCAAATTAATTCCTTTGGTCTATTTCCTCTTCCGATTCCTCTGATGCATCTATGCAGCATTTTCTTCTATATGATATTAAAAGTAGAAATTTGGTTCTTTAATTTTGCTTTTATATTATTTTATATATTTTTCCTTTTTTGATGAGACTTTAAATGAAGTTTTATTTAACTTGGTGTGTATATTTAAATTTTAAGTGCCCCATGCATAATCTAGGCTTCGTAACCGATTTATTTTTGTATTTGATGGGCACATAAAGTTGTTTATCACATCACATTGTAAATATGTAGCTTATTAATTTTCAGATGAAAAATTAAATAAATATTAGTATTAGTATTAAGTTTCAATTTCTAAAGGATATTGTTACGGAAATATTTATTATTAATTAAAATTAAAGTTTATTTGCCATTTAATAGTTTAATCAACCCAATAATAATTAAACAATAATCAAACTCTTGTATCTAACTCTATACTAAATCATACATGAGGGTAAAATGGTAATTTTTCATCATTCAGAATCTCCATTCAGAATAGTTATCAAACAGTTATTATCCAACAATATCCAACACATGACACATGATATTTATCTAATTTTTCTACAATTATCCAACAATATTATAGAGTTTGGAATAATTAGAGTATGGTTTTTTTTTTTTAGAGAATGGGATAGCCAATGACATGATGTTATGTGCACAAAAACCCATTTATACACATCTCTTTCAAAATTAAATATCTTACAAACGGCAACTCCAAAACTTATAAATATTGCACCATAAAAATCAGCATTTTCTTCTCTTCGATTAGAGATATCACAAGGTATACTGTAGATCCCTGTTACGGATCGAAATCAGATCGTTTACTCAATCGTTAGCGCGGAAATCAAACAATCAAGTATTGAACGTTTAATGAATCGAACACAAGAATATAAATAATGTTTCTGTTTATTAATTAACAAAAACAAACAGTTTAAGCTCCAAATACAAACACACCGAACTCTCTGATCTCTCTGGAACGTTCCTCACACACGAATTATGATGATCCCTAACAAATGAAACCCTAAATGCCTATTTATATGTTGGACTCTTGGACCCTGCGACACAAGCCCTTGTGTCGCAGGCCCAGACCCATGCGACATAGTCCCAATGTCGCAGGCCCAAATACATGCAATTTCATTTGTTGTTTCAAGCTAAATATATTATACAAGCTGTTGACAAAACATGTTAATTTTGCATCAACAAACTCCCCCTTGGCAATAGCTTGGATATGTCTTTAAGTCTTCAACTTTAGCTTGAGTATCTTCCAGCATAAATTCTCTCTCTAATCAACAACTTCACCGAAACCTCCAAGAATCTGTCTGTTCAATAGACATGTATCAACAAACTCCCCCTGAACAGCAGATTCTCCTCGAACTCTTGAAGGATCAACAGATGTAAACATTTTGTTGTTTAACCGTTCTCTTCAATCTTTCTCCTTGGTCTTCTGATAAGTATTTAACTGTGCTCAAGAAAATGGGGGCGTTTTGGAGGTAAACCTTCTTCACGAAAGTTGTAGGCAACGGAAAAACGAAGATTTCATGTTTAGAGTATATTTGCTAGTTTCCATCGTACGATTTTATAAAAATTGCGAAAGGGGACTGTTTTGAGTTTACGGTTTCGGTTTATACTTTCGAGTTTTAAAAACGAATTTTAACATATCATTTGGACATTATAACGCTAGGGGAACAATATTCTAGCAAAATAAATGTAATCGGAAAGTTCGGAAGGTCGCCGGAAAACTTACAAAGTTGTCGAATCGAGAAACCGAAAAGATAGGATCGTAACCTTCGTTGCGGTGATCGTTGTTGCTCCTTTCCGTTTTGTGATCCAAGCAAGTTTTGTTGACGTTTTCTAGAGAGAGAGAGAGTGAGCCGTAGAGATGGAGGGAGAGAGAGAGTTGAGAGAGTTATGATTGAGAGTAAGGGTGTGTTTGTGTTTGTGTAAAGGAAAAGAGAAGAAGGCATGGGGGTGATGCCCCATGTCTTTGGCCGGCCCATGGTGGGGTCCACCATGTGTGGATCTCACCAAATGTTGTTTCCTCGTGTTTGCGCTCCGTGCGGTGTTCGTTTCCCCGGTCGTTTAAACGTAAAAATCATTTTATACGCGTTTAATTATACGTTTTAAAATACGAAATAATATCCGATAATTAAGTTGAAGTATTTTATCAAAATACTAGTTTTTAAGTTATAAAATATAACTTTGTTTTGTTTTGTCGGTTGGTCGAGTTTTCGGAGAGTTCGGTAACGTTTTGATTAAAACGTACGTTTTCGTTATATTATAAACATAATATAATGTAGCAGTTGAAGTAATTAAATAATCTCACATTATTTAATAATTGTTTTACCAACGTCCGTATGTTTGTACAATTGTAGTTTTATACGATTTGAACGAATCGTATACGCGTATATATATTCCATCCATATATATAAAATAAGTAAGTAATGTATGTAATCCTATTTCATATTAAATACAAGTAGTAAACATGTAATTTGGAAAATTTTAAATTTGTCCAAATTTTGGGGTTGTTACACTGTGTTACATCCTGGTTGAGTCTGTGATCCAGGAAAGACCATAATACGAGTGAATATACTATGTAACTGTGGAAAACTCTGTGGGTTGAAGACTGTATCACAGCCGAATATCTCTAAACTCAATCACAACCATTAATGTATTTGTTAATCAGTCACCACCCGTCTTAAATCTTAAATGCCTCGCCTAGCTTAGATACCTTTGTCTGTGTTAAGAAAGATCAGTGGATAAATTACGGACTGTTGCCTTATTCCTGCACCCCATCTGGAGGGTCACTTAGTCTCATCATAAGAGACGGTGAGGGGGTTCAAGACAATCCGATCTGATCAGAATCTTGACAGCCTAGTACTCAGTGACATACTGATCGGTTTATCTGATCAGTAGGGTACTAGTGTTTACACCACAAGGTATCTACGTGAACGCAAGACACAAATCTTAAAAGACGTTTTCAAATATAAAAACCCAATACAGCATCACCCCACGTAAAAGCTAACGAAGTCATAACAAACACAAGTCCCCTTATATTGATTCAACCTACCACTTTTATTTACTATTTTAATTAGTTTTAATTTTAATTACGGACCTAAGTATAAAACCCCCACTGAAAACTATTTTCAAACCATCCCTAATTTGAACTTTCGTCCCGACAAGTCGTTTCATAATACGGTTAACTCTTCAGAACGACCCTAGGTCATACTTCAGCTATACAGCTCTAGTAGAACTTTGGTCCCCAGCAAAATATAAATTTTAAAACTTCCACCCCGTCGTGCTCTCGTCAGTCGCGACAACGACCGTGACTGCTGGGGGGTTTGTGCTCCGTTTGGCCTCCGCTGATTTCTCGGTTGCTTGGTTCGTCCGTATCTTCTTCGTTTGGGCTCCGATTTGCTTGATTCTTGCGCCGTTGACTTCGTTTTTCCGTTACGCTTCTAATGACACTGAGTTTTCCAAATTTGGAAGTGTTTGACTTTTGCGTGTTCCGGATGACGATCGGCGAGCTTCCAGACTTTGTATCTTCTCCGTCTTTCGTCCGTTTCTTCTGATTCTTTCACCTCCGGTCTTGGATTTCCCTATGGAATCATAAAATATGAATTAAGATCTAATTCCATAAGTAAATTAAGAAGGGAATATTTAAGGTGACATTATTTGCCTCGTTTTGCGTGATAAACGGATGTTTTTGGTGATTTTAACAGCAATGCCTATAATTGGACCACTTTGGTGATTTTAAGTAAATAATAGCTGTTTTAAGATGATTTCACCAAATATAAGTCCAGTAAGTGCAGAATAATGTGCCTAAAAACATGACTTTTTAGGTCACATCATCATGCAATGTAATTATATCCTCAAAAATAGTCTTCCACCGAGCAAAATCCTTATAGAATAAGGACTTCAACCTTCCTCTCATGGTTTCGGTCAAAAAATCCATATTCAAATATTCCTCCAAAAATTTCGTTCAATAACTTCGACAAATGCTCGACTAAAACGATTTTTTTTAAGACAAAAATTAAGAACTTTTAAGTTCAAAAACGAAATTTATCAATGCGAAAAAGTTCCCGCCAATTTTTTTTATGAATACTGCTGAGACGTAAGGGCCAACGTCGCATGCACTGTAGCTATGAATAGTGTTGAGACGTAAGGGCTAATGTCGCACGCACTGTAGCATGAATAGTGCTGAGACGTAAGGGCTAATGTCGCATGCACTGTAGCATGAATAGTGCTGAGACGTAAGGGCTAATGTTGCATGCACTGTAGCATGGAATGTCGCAGCACTGTAGCTAATGTCGCAAATCGCGACTGCAGCAGCTCCAAACCCCAAAATTCGACTACTTTCGAAACCCTAATCAAAATCGATGAACGGCGGACGATCAGACACAAAAAATATGTCTAAAATTCACAATCTTCAACCCAATCAACCTCGAAAAAATGATTATACGATAATAACTTCGCAAATCAAACCGAAAACGTTCAAATCACGATCCGAAACAGTTGAATAACTGATTCACGGCTCTGATACCACATGTAGATCCCTGTTACGGATCGAAATCAGATCGTTTACTCAATCGTAAGCGCGGAAATCAAACAATCAAGTATTGAACGTTTAATGAATCGAACACAAGAATATAAATAATGTTTCTGTTTATTGATTAACAAAAACAAACGGTTTAAGCTCCAAATACAAACACACCGAACTCTCTGATCTCTCTGGAACGTTCCTCACACACGATTCTAAAAGTATTGTTATGTGTATGTATGAATTGTTTAGGTGTTAAAGAAGTGGAGGCTTTTGGTAATCATTATGGTGAGATCGTCTAAAATATCGAAGTGAGTAAAAAGTTATGCATATTTGAATGTGGATAGTTTTGAGGAAAGGGGGCTTTTTTAA
This sequence comes from Helichrysum umbraculigerum, assembly GCA_949592205.1. Taxonomy (NCBI): domain Eukaryota; kingdom Viridiplantae; phylum Streptophyta; class Magnoliopsida; order Asterales; family Asteraceae; genus Helichrysum; species Helichrysum umbraculigerum. The sequence continues at coordinate 139,464,806 of CATIUR010000004.1, read as the reverse complement.
GGGTAGTTTTGAGGGCAACGGGGTAGTTTTGATGGCAGTTTTGAGGGCAACGTGTAAAAAGGGGAAAAACTTCATTTTGTTATAGTGAAGGTGTCTGCAAAATATGGTTGTCTAAATGTTAACGAGTAAAAAGTTATACGTATTTAAAAAGGGCAGTTTTGAGCAAAATGGGCAGTTTTGAGAGTGAACAGTTTGCCCATGACGTATGTTGGGTAATTAACTCGTGTAGTATTGCGTACATGATCGCGTATTGTATTTTAGTTGAGTGTTGGGACCCAAACAAGAGCATTCAAAAAAAATTGGGGGGGCGTTTCAGATAGTATGTGAATAAGTAGGACAATGAAATGAAAAGGCACACACAAATATAAACAATGTAAATGATAACATCCATGTGAACATAGTCACTACCCACAAAGGGTATGACCAAATCATAATATGATTCCCCATTATGATACGTAGTCACTACTCACGCAGAGTATGACCAAATGATAACATGATTCCCCATTAAGATACGTAGTCACTACTCACAAAGAGTATGACCAAATGATAATATGATTCCCCATTATGATAATAAGCACAAAGTTCCACATAGTGTCACACAAATCATTCATATGTCCAAAAGAAATGAAAACAGATTCACAGCACAAAAACAGTTGAAAATCATGTAAAGCATATTTTTCCCCCAATTGAAAATAAGTAATGAAAACGGGGCCACGAAAACTCACCTTGATTAGTAGTTTAAAGCAACCACGTATCACACCAAAAGTCGCAGGGAACTATGAACGTCCTATAGTATATATAATGTTTATTAGTTATGCGTTAACATGTTTGAACACACGAGACAAAAACAAGGGTCCCTATACATTTGCTTCTAACTCAACTTTACATCCATAACTGAAAATATGTTTGCTGTCCAGGATTTTAATATCACTTCACCAACCTTAAATCGTACCTAAATGAATTAATTAGACTCCCTAACTTTTACCACGAACTCTTTGATATATTTAAAACTTAAAATAATTTTATCAAAATTTATCTCAGTATCCAACTATTTTTAAAAATTCCCCAAAACACTTATGCACTGAAAATATGGCTTTTGACACGTTAAAAGTTTAATAGAGATTAAAATATCTAAATATATCTAAAAATTTCAATATTTTTACAAAAGTCAGTCAACATACTCAAGAGGTTCCAGAAAAATTTTCGTAACCTAACTCAAAGTCTAACATGCGAATTCCATGACTCAAACCGTACCTAATCATAAACCGAAAACTCAGATTATATCCCGTTATATAACACACCCTATTAAATTAAATAAATAAACTAAATCTTACAATTATAAACATGTATATTGTTTACAGAAAATTATAACCTTAAACATACTTTAACAACCCCAAAAATAACTAGAAAATAATTTGATCAAACCGATTTAACGTTACCAAAGTATCTGAAAATTCGTCACCCACAGCAACAGTTTACGAAATAATTTTTATAAAATAATCTAATGCGTTTCAGAGGCCGAAACCTAATTTGTTTATGTAAAACATCGACATCTACAACTTTCTAGTTTTGACCGAAGCCTAAAAACCTACGTAAGTGGGTCAAATCGACCACTGATCACGAATGAAAATCCTGAACGGATTCTGAGATTTACGGTTATATAATTTTCGGTTTCAAAAACGCATTATACTCACCATCTAAATTCTATAAACCTAATTTGTAACCTATAGTTTGGTCCAGAAGTGCATACATCACAGAAAAGATGAAGATAATTTAATTTGAGAAGGAATTATAATGTTACCTACACGATACTCAAAAAAGTAATACGCGGAAGCAAAAACTCGAACTCGACTTGTGGGGTTTCTTTTTGTTTCGGTTGACCACAACAGAAAGCCAGCAGGAACAATCGTATTTTTTTTATCAAAAGGGTTAGGGTATGATTTAGATTAATATTTATATGTATGGACCTTCTTGGAGCCTAAGTCCTAGGGTTTTGAAATGGGTTTGGGCTTGTTTTGTGGGCTAGCCGAATGGGCTCACAAGGGAAGGGTTTGGGTTAGTTTTTAGGGTCAAACAAAAGAAGACACACAGAATAAACTCAGGTCACACGGTCCAAATCGGCCCAGTCCAGAACTGTTTGTTTGTTTTACGTTTTGCTTCGTATCTCCTTCGTTACACGTCCGTTTGGGATGATTCTTTTTGCGCTAGATTCGTTTTTCAAAAACGAAGAGTTTGATGTAAAGAAATCCCTGAAATGAGTCTTAGCACAAAAACGAGTTTTTACGGTTTGAATTACGATTACGGTTTGGTGACGGTTGTCACACGCCGGCCCACAATTTTCAACCGATTATAAATCGGTTAACCGGTTTGGGAAAAACTGATTTGAAAGTGGTTGGACCAATGACACCACGGAGTAACCGGTTTCTGGTTGCAAACCGGTTTGCAACCGATTTGAGCGATGGTAGTGCTCTAAGTGTGTGCACAATTAAAAAAAGTTAGAAAAGGATTTCAATTTAAAGAGAATAAAAATATTTTCTTTTTGGTGCGGGGATGATTATGAAGAGAAGGAATTGAGGATGAAGATGAAATATGAAACATGAGATCATCCACATTTCACATTCCGTTACATCCATACAAGAACCCCTTTGTTGTCGATGGGATATCAAGTATCAGTAATTGGTTTTCAAAATCGGAGATCGAGTATCTAGGGTCTCGTAAATGGTAATAAAGATCACTTAAAATAAAGCCAAACAACCTTTGCTTCTCTTATAATATGGATCAATCAAACAAAATTGATAACTGAAACAAAAATTTCTAATACACAAGCTTTAGGTTTATAAAATTTCAATTAAACATTTTTTTGTATGTTCATACCAACATTAAATATTATACTTCAAGATCCAATTTTTTTTTTTTTTTAACATCATTAATGTTTCAATATCACCACTAGACATTAATTATTATTAACTTGTTCCCAAATCGTATTCATATGATTGTGGTGACCTTCGGTATTGTTTTATCCTTCATATGTTAAACTGGAAATATATATTACTTCCTCAACAAAATATAATTATTTGGATTACATTTCAATTACTTGTTCATTACATAAAATAAAACTTTATAACTCAACTAGAGCTATCAATTTCAGACACATAAATTGCTAGTTTTTGATTTTGGTCGCAATGTCCCTTAACTGTGCAAATAAAGTAGTAGTCTCCAGGTGCACTCAACTTGAAGGTTACGGGGCCTTTTTTGTGAACAGCTCCAGGGTCTTTGACTTGACATCTATCATACTCTCCGTTAGACACAAATGCAACATCATGAGATCCGGTGACGAAGTCAAAATACAGTGTGTCGCCAACCTTAAAGGTCCTCTTGGATGCCCACTCGAAATAAAAATTGGGATCGCTTTGAATATCCCATTTTTTGTCGTCGCCCACTTTATGTTGAACCGCTTCCGAGTTATATAATGTCATGGATATAAGAATGGCTACAAACATAACCATATTAAAGTTGGATGATGCCATTTTTTTTTTTATCTCTTATTGATTTCTTTTAGCCTGAATATTTTATGAATCTTTGTTGTACAATTGAACTTGGGGCTAAAGAAGAGGTTAAATAGTATGGCTAGAATATAATAATAGCTTACATGATATAGTACAATACAATACTGATGCGGAAATAATAATAATAATAAAGTTTTATGTTAATTAGTACCATTATTATGTTTAATGTTTTATTAATTGTTTGTAACTCTTCATTAGTCCTAGACTTTTGATTAGCCTTAGACCTTTCATATTTCGTGAGACTTTTCACTTCTTTATCTTGCAACCTATTTAAAGGCTTCCAAATGTAATAGAAAAAAAAGATGATAAGTTTATGTTTATGAAAATCCAATTTTCTCTCAAATTGTTGAGTTGAATTTGTTGCCTAACCGCGGTATTCTTTGTGAATCAACGCTTGTTGGAAGAATTATTCTTGGGTATTCTTAGAATCAACAAGATTAATTTGTTATCTTATTTTCACGCTACATCAGTTGGTATCAGAGCCGAAGTTCCTGTTCGAAATGGTAATCTATGATGTCTATGATGAGCTAGAGAAACCCGATGAACGTGAGATTTTGTTTATAAACAAAATTCTCGATGGCAACTTTGAGTTTTCTAGTTATGAAGATATGGAAGACGTATTCCATTCGAGTTGTAACAACAAAAATGACAATTATGATGCCATTATTGACGAAGACGTAAATTATAAAGCTACAATGGCCACAAAGCTTTCAATTGCCAAGAAGATTTTTGATTTGGAGAAGGATTTAGCCCCACCAGATTATTTTGATAAAAATGGAAAGAATTGGGGTATTCCCACTTACAATTGGGAGGAAATGTCTAAAGACAACTATGCATGGTGGGGTGCTCGTTTATCACAGATTGCAAATTATTTCACGGCCTATAGGATTGATCACATATTGGGTTTCTTTAGAATCTGGGAACCCCCAAATCATGCAACGGCAGGGTTAGTTTCTAAATTGTTGATGCTACTAATCTATCTCCAAATGTTGAAGAAAAACTTCAGCCAAGACTCGAGGACGGGTCGCTATTAACCCGGGGAGAATGATGCGGAAATAATAATAATAATAAAGTTTTATGTTAATTAGTACCATTATTATGTTTAATGTTTTATTAATTGTTTGTAACTCTTCATTAGTCCTAGACTTTTGATTAGCCTTAGACCTTTCATATTTCGTGAGACTTTTCACTTCTTTATCTTGCAACCTATTTAAAGGCTTCCAAATGTAATAGAAAAAAAAGATGATAAGTTTATGTTTATGAAAATCCAATTTTCTCTCAAATTGTTGAGTTGAATTTGTTGCCTAACCGCGGTATTCTTTGTGAATCAACGCTTGTTGGAAGAATTATTCTTGGGTATTCTTAGAATCAACAAGATTAATTTGTTATCTTATTTTCACGCTACATCAAATACATTATACAATATAATATAATACAGTATATTATAATAAACTTTTACACACAATAATTATTTGATAATATATAATATCATATTGTTGTAAATTTGTAATATCATTATATTGTAACATAATTATAATATAATTATAATGTTACAATATAATTATAATTTATACAATGTCTAAAGTTTATATATTTGAATTCTTACAAAAAGTAATATAAACTGCTCATATATATATCCTTTACATTTACAACTTCCAATTTAAACTTTACAAACAATTAAAATAATTAATACTATGATGTAACATAGTCTATTTAATTATCTCATTAATATCGATATTATAATTAGAGGTAACAATTATGGTCGGGTGGGTTTAGCAGATTAGGGTCGACGGGTGAAAAGTTTCCTACTCGAAACTAAACTAATTTGTTAAATGAGTAGGCGTGTCAAAAGTAATTAATCGACCTACGTAACTCATTTAGATAGGTAATTCGGTCAAACATGGTTGACAGGTTGATTTCGAGTCGGTAAGTTGATTATTTTGTTTACTTCCAAATTATTTTCACATTATTAGAAGACATTGAATGGTGACACTTTATTTACAGTGCCAGAACACTATAGGCTTGAAAAAGTGAAGGATTAGAAGACAATGTTGCGACCAGTATTTTAGAAAATACACATAATTTAATAAATTGAACAAATAAATTATACAAGGATTATTTAAAAACATATACAGATTCTTTTATAAAATTTCACAAAAATTATTAATTAATACACTAACTTAAAATTCAAAGAAAAAAAACATAAAAAAACCACCCATTTTTATTTCGTCCAATATCATCTAGAGGGCTTGACCCAATTAAAACTTAACCTTATATTGTTCATCTTCCTCTTCCTCCACACTTATGCACATACATAGCAAACAAATTCCTCCACACTTACGTACATACATAGGCACATAGCAAACAAAAGACACAACAAAGCAAAACTCTACACACAACAACATTATTTTAGAACTACATCTTCTTCTTCAAACATGCGAACAGAAAAACACACAAAGAAAAACAAAAAAGAAGGGAAAAAAAGGAATACAACAACATTTGGAATGAGACGTTATTCGAGAACGATGCCTAGAACGGCCCCAAAAACGTTGCGGTATCGTGGGAGAACGCCCTCGAGCCTGAACGGAGAAAAAAAGGCCCGCACTCCGTATGCTCTTAGCCGACTGACACACCAATATGAACATGACCCGAAAAATTAAACAGGTTGACAGATTTCTGTTTGTGTTTGTAGCTTGATGCAGGGGCGGATACAACATATTGGTAGGGGTGGAGAGGAACGCACTCATCAAAGCCCAACTAGTACTAAATTTTCAATTTTATTAAAGAGGCCCCAAGCCCAAAATTTATTGGACCCCCCAAATTTAGTCCATTAACTAAAAAAAATGGCAAACCCATGTATCTATCGATTGGTACTTTCAGAGTTTCAGATATTGCTCAAATGAAGAGATTAAAACGTTGATTTTTATGGTGTAATTTTTGTGATTTTTCAACTTACCGTTTAAGAGATATTTAATTTTTAAATGCGTGGGAGAAAGAGGGTTTAGTGACACATGTCATATTCCTATTAGTTTCTTCATTCTCACAAAAATTTATATACGTGTTTTAACTTTACTCAATTTGTATACATATATGTCTTATAAAGATAAGACAACTCTCAACCATGGTTGAACCACTTCCAAACCACTTTTGACAGCTTAGCGTCACGTCAGCTTTTCATTAACTGATTCACAGCCGATTACCCACTATCATCAATGACTAACCACTTCATTTTTCTGGGCCTCAAATTTAACAATATATATACCACCATTTCTATATACTAAACAAAAAAAAAAAAAAAAACACGCTGGCCCACAATTTTCAACCGATTATAAATCGGTTAACCGGTTTGGAAAAAACTGATTTGAAAGTGGTTGGACCAATAGCTCCACGGAGTAACCGGTTTTCGGTTGCAAACCGGTTTGCAACCGATTTGAGTGATGGTAGTGTTCTAAGTGTGTGCACAATTAAAAAAAAGTTAGAAAAGGATTTCAATTTAAAGAGAATAAAAAGATTATCTTTATGGTGCGGGGATGATTATGAATTGAAGGAAATGAGGATGAAGATGAAATATGAAAAATGAGATCATACACATTTCACGTTCCGTTACATTCATACAAGAACCCCTTTGTTGTCGATGGGATCAAGTATTAGTAATTGGGTTTCAAAATCAGAGATCGAGTATATAGCTAGGGTCTCATAAATCGTAATAAAGAGCACTTAAAATAAAGCCAAACAACCTTTGCTTCTCTTATAATATGGATCAATCAAACAAAACTGATAACTGAAACAAAAATTTCTAATACACAAGCTTCAGTTTTATAAAATTTCAATTAAACATTTTTTTTGTATGTTCATACCAACATTAAATATTATACTTCAGGATCCAATTTTTTTTTTTTTTTTTTTAACATCATTAATGTTTCAATATCCACCACTAGACATTAATTATTATTAACTTGTTCCCAAATCGTATTCATATGATTGTGGTGACCTTCATAGCACACGGTACGCTCCTTGCTGGCATCAATGTTCTCACTTGAGAACGCCGGACGACGACGTTCTGGCATCCCGCACCGGCGTTCTCAACGGTGTTCTCGGCTTATTTTTGTTCCAGCGTTCGCAGCAAGACACTGAACCATGCAATGTTCTGATCAATAAAATAATGTTTTGTTGTTCTTTATGGCTGGGGGTGTCACGAGAATGCATAAAAAAAATTGTTTGTTTAATTTAATTTATTTGTTTTTTATATATTAATTTATACAATTATCTTTATTAAAAAATCAAATAATAAAAAACTCCAGAACACTGAGAATTCAGTTTCACCACACCGCAAAATCCTCACTTTCAACATTCTCCAAAACACTGTCCTAGAACACCGACACCACACCACGTGCTCTCAGTATTGTTTTATCCTTCATATGTTAAACTGGAGACATATATTAGCACACGGAGTGGAACAAGATCCGTCACCGTTTTCACTCGAGAACGCCGTGGGACGGCGCTCCCCCACTCCGGGATGGCGTTCCCGACGGCGTTCGACCCTCAGCGTCCGATACCCCACGCCTTGAGGCAACAACGTTCTGCTTTTTTTTTTTTTTTATTGTTTTCTCCTTTTTGCAACAAAGATATAATCTAAGTTGAAAACAAAATAAAACTTGGAGAGTAAAAGGAAGAATTGGCCTCCATTTTTTCTTTTTTGATGTGTTTGTGCAGGAATCAGGAAGCGAGGTCGTGAAGAAGAAGATAGGTTTACAAGAATACAAGCTGGGCTATTTGGGCTCATTTACAAGATTTTTAAATGGACCACTTATAAAGATTGGGCCACACATTAATTATTTTTGTTAAATATCTATAAAAAAGTTATGTATTTAGTTTAATCAATTTATTTTAATGAATGTTATGGTTTATTTTAAATTTATTGTATTAATGGATTTAAACTATTTAAATGTTGTTATAATTTGATTTATGTGTTTTTAAATATGAATTTATACAATTAATTATATTAAAAAATAAATAATAAAAAATTCCAGAACATTATCCAGAACACTGTCCAGAACACTGTTACCACTCCACAGAATCCTCACTCACAACATCCTCCAGAACACTGTCCTGAACACTATGTTTAGGCCGTCACCACTCCGGGTGCTCTTACTTCCTCAACAAAATATAATTATTTGGATTACATTTCAATTACTTGTTCGTTACATAAAATACGAATTTATAACTCAACTAGAGCTATCACTTTCAGACACATGAATTGCTAGTTTTTGATCTTGGTCGCAATGTCCCTTAACAGTGCAAATAAAGCAATAGTCTCCTGGTGCACTCAACTTGAAGGTTACAGGGCCTTTTTTGAGAACAGCTCCAGGATCATTGACTTGACATCTAAAATATTCGCCGCTAGACACATATGCAACATCATGAGATCCGGTGACGAAGTCAAAATACAGTGTGTCGCCAACCTTGAAGGTCCTCTTGGATGCCCACTCGAAATAGAAAGTAGGGTCGCTTTGTACATCCCATTTTTTGTCGTCGCCCACTTTATGTTGAACCGCTTCCGAGCTATATAATGTCATGGATATAAGAATGGCTACAAACATGACCATATTAAAGTTGGATGATGCCATTTTTTTTATCTCTTATTGATTTCTTTTAGCCTGAATATTTTATGAATCTTTGTTGTACGTACTATTGAACTTGGGGCTAAAGAAGAGGTTAAATAGTATGGCTAGAATACAATAATAGCTTACATGATATAGTACAATACTCCCTCCGTCCTACATGTTTTGACTTTTTGAGTCTTTCCTTTTCAACTTTGACCTTATATATTTTTGTTTGTGTTATATAATATTTGATGCAAAATATATGAATGGATTGAGTTTTAAATGTATTTCCATTCGTATAATTTTCATAAAGTAGTATATAACACAAACAAAGATATTTAAGGTCAAAGTTGAAAAAGAAAGACTTCAAAATCTGAAATAGGACACTTATTCCGGGACGGAGGGAGTACAATACATGATTAAATATAATATAATACAGTATATTATAATAAATTTTACACACAATAATTATTTAATAATACATAATATCATTTATAATACAGTATATTATAATAAACTTTTAACAATAATTTTTTAATAATATATAATATCATACTGTTGTAATATAGTTATATTGTAACATAATTATAATATAATCATAATAAATATATAAGAGTTTATTGTTACGTTATCTATTAAACTTTACACTATTTACTATTGTATGCGACGTACTTTCATTTGTTATATTGTATGTAGTGAACTTGTAAATATAGTGTAACACCCCAAAAATATAAAGTTTTTATTTTAGTACACCAGGGTATTAATATTTAAAGTGTTATGGTTTTAAATGATACGAAATAATAGAATACGTAAATGGTTTCCCAGTTCCAGACAATAGAGTTTAAATGGGATAAAATATAAGCCGACTTATATGTGTACGGATGGATATAGATTAATTCTTTTCTCAATTATTTCACACATACGTACATACAGGAAGTAAGAAAACACATGAAGCATCTACAAACCCTAAAATTTAACTCCTAATCTTTGATTCAAGCCTTAAGAATTCGAATTCAGCATCCTTTGAGCATCTCTAACATGTTGTAAGTGAATTTCCTCTATGATTATAACCTAGGGTTTAAGTTTCATGGGTTTTCATGGGGTTTTGTTAAATTGATGATTTAAATACAAAATTAAGGTTTTAAATTGATAGAATTGATGTTTATGAGTGTAATAGAGTTTGTTAGTAATCAAATAACATGATGAAAGTGATGAAATTATGATGGATGATTCTAGGGTTCATGCTAGATTTTTATGAAATCATGAAATAAGCTTAAAGAAGTTAATTATGATGTTAATAGAGTGTAATTATAATGATGAAACATGAATTAAGGTAGTAAAGTTGATATGTGATGAATTGTTAAAAGGGTGTTCATGGCGTGGTTTATATGAATTATGTTAAGATGATGTTAATGAAGTAAGATTAACCAAAGTGGGGGAGAAACCATATGAAATTAAAAGTGTAATTAGAGGTGTTAATAGAGTATGGATATGATTACTAGTTAGTTTGATTATGATTGTTAGTGTCTAAGAGTGTTGTTATGTGTTATGTATTATATGATAGGGATTGAAGAAATGGAGGCTTATGTTGATCAAGATGGTAAAATCGTCGTTTAAGAGATTGTGGGGAGTTATACGGGGGTTAAACAGGTGATTTGGTTGTGTATGTACCGGCTAGCTTTTAAGCTAGAGGTTCGCACAATCAAGGAAGAAGTAAATTGTTATATGTTTGTTTGTTTATGTTTATTGCTTATATTAGTTAGTTGTGTTAAATTATTTGTTTATGTTTATTTGCTATGTGAATGAATCATACTTGGTAAGAAAAGTAGTGATTATCTCATTAGCTTGATGTTAGCCAAGTAATGAGTATGTCACTAGCTTAACGGTAAAGGATAAGAATTGGTTGTGTATGTACCGGATAGCTTCCGAGCTAGAGGTTTGCACAATCAATAGAAAAGTCATTTGTTTATAGTGTATGAATTGGTTGTATGTGTTTTCGAATTACTTTCGAGTAAGATGATCATACAATCAAGTGGAAGTTACTTGTTATATGTTTTGTTTCCTATGTGTGTATTTAAGATTATGTTAAAAGTTGTTGTTGATTAGTGTTTTGATTATTGTTGGTTAAATTATGTGGAATAATCATGTGAAAAGATTCATTGGTGATCAGAGAGTTAACTGCGGTTAACATAGTGTTCAGTGTTTAGAGCTCAGTGATTTTGTGTTTATGTAATTGTGTTGATATGTGTTAAGTGTTATGTGGATTGCTTGTTTAATTGCCGGTGTACTCACTAAGCAGTTGTGCTTACCCGTTTCAGTGATTATGTTGTATGTTGATGTTTTTCTAGCGACACGTGGATAGAAAGTTTATGTGAAGTTAGTGACGTGGATATGGAGCATGCTTGTGGTTAGAATATGCTTCATTCTTTTAAAAGTTGTTTTGATGATCAATTGTGTAAATCGCCCAATTATGGTTTTAAAGAGTAAAGTGTATAATGATTGATGTAGTTATGTTTTAAAGAGTTAAAACATGTTGTGGGTTGGATTAGAGAAGTGATTGGTGTTAAACATGATTATTTTGGTTAAATGGGTCGAGAGTGTCAAAATGGGTCAATATGTGGTTGAGTGTGTAATTGACAAAATCGGCATGGGACTGCCACATTTTGTTGCAAGTAAGTAACCAACCCAAAGTATTGCCCATGTACGCAACAAACTGGTTGTTTTTGTACTCATGTAAGTAACATGGTAACCTGTTACCTGATCAACCGGTAACCCACATTATTTGGCATTTTTATTTTATTTTAATTATTGATTACATGGCATTTTTATTTAAAAAAAGAAAAGGACAGTAAAAATGGGCATCATCCACCACATCTCGTAAAACTGCAGATTCCGACGATACGACGATACGGTCTAGGTTGAGTACGGCGATATGGAAAAATTGTAACAGTAAAGAATGGGTATCATCCACAAACCATCACCTCCCCAAGTAAAAATTGTAACAATCGATCCAGATTCCGGCGATACGGTCTAGGTGTTCGCCGGAAGACGCGACACGAAATTCGAGGACGGCGTGGGACCAGTAACACGCAGCACGAAGCTGTGGTTGAGTACGGAGACGGTGTATGACGGAGTGAGGTGGTCGGTGGGAAGTGATTTTTGATTTGTAATTGCTAGATCTAGGGTTTCGTTTTGTGTTTTCCAGATTTTCGCTTTTGGATTTAATGGTGAATAGAGATGATTGTTAGGTGCTCGCGTGGTGATGGTTGCAGTGGTTCGAGATGGTGCTAAGTGTTCGGAAAATGATGGCCGGTGGTTGTGCCGGATCAAAATATTGTTTTATATTCGCAACACCTTTCTCTCTCTCTATAATTTCGAGCAGCAGATGTAGGGAATGTGGTGGTTGGTACTCGCCGAAAAGGGAAGCTATGGTTGTTGCTTGTGGAGGTGATGGTTTGTGGTGGCTGAAGTGGGAAGGTAAAGTTAGTTGGGAATGGAGATGAATCTGACGAATCCATGTTTCTTGATGAATTTTGTATATGCATTTGCCAATTATCCCGATACAAAATGGAATGGTGGTCACCTTCTTTAAATGTTGACCAAGAATTTGCTAAACTTGTTAACCGTATGCATCCTCCCAGGTGAAATTTCTTATCAAATTATATATAATTTATTTAATGTATTTAATATTAAAAGTTAATTATATTATATTAAAAAGGCCATGTAAGCATTTATATTCAATTAAAAATGACGTGGCAGGTGACATATATGACAACTCAGCATTTGCAAATATCAAAAGGTAAAATCTCACTTTGCAGGATCCCAACCCAAAACCAACCAGTTTGTTACGTACATGGGCAATACTTTGGGTTGGTTGCTTACTTGCAACAAAATGTGGCAGTTCCATGCCGATTTTGTCAATTAACCCAAAGAATTATTTAGATCTTACATGAAAGTGAATCAATGGTCAAATTTGTTCTCTAAGTTTGTTTTCAAGTGTAAAGTGAGTGTGCCAAAGGGTTAAGTTTGAGACCATGTGGTTTGGGATTTGATATGTTCACTAAAGTGGCCGAAATGACACTAAATTGGTGACACGTCCAAATCGGTCATTTTTGTGAAATTTGAAAAAGTGTCAAAAGGGGAAGTTTTATAATGTTATAGTGGTTGTGTGTGCAAAATTTCAGGTCCTAACTCGCAACGAGTAAAAAGTTATGCGCGTTTGAATTTGGTAAAAAATCTGACTTTTGCTGAGTTTCAATTTTGGACATGGGTACGCGATCCCAGAACTTTTTTCTGGATCGCGTAAGTCAGTGTATTTTGTGATCAGTGAGTTTTGTTCTTTGTTACGCGATCCCAACTCCAAAATCTGGATTGCGTATGCATGTATAAAATCAGAAAATCAGTTTTAAGTCCGAGGTTGAATATGGGATGAATATAATATAAATTGTAAAGTAATTTAAGATCAATGGGACCTAAATGAAAGTATAAAAAAAACAAAAAAATTTCTAAAGTTTCGTGGCGTTTCATATAGTCTATTGTTTGTATTATTTCTTTTTGGGTAAAGTCAAAAAAGGAAACTTTTCTATTTGGGCCTTACCCAAAAAGAAAATTTTACATACAACAGACCATATTTACAAGTTCAATACATACAATAGAAGTTTTCAAAGTTCGACTCATATAATTAGTAAAAATTAAGTGTAAAGTTAAATACATAACGAAACACTAAATCCTATATACAATGTCTAAAGAGTTAATATATTTGAGTTCTTACAAAAAGTAATATAAACTGCTCATATATCCTTTACATTTACAACTTAAATTTTACAAATACTTAAAAAAAAACTAATAATACTACGATGTAACATAGTCTATTTAATTATCTCATTAATATTAATATATATATATATCATAATTAGAGGAAACAATTATGGTCGGGTTAGCAGATTCGGATTGACGATCTATGTAACCCTTTTAGATAGGTAATTTGGTCAAACATGGTTGACAGGTTGATTTCGAGTTGGCGAGTTGACTATCATGTTTACTTCCAAATTATTTTCACGTTAGAAGATAATGAGGGGTGTCACTGTATTTACAGTGCTCAAAACACTATACGCTAAAAAAGTGAAGGATTAAAAGATACGGAGTAATATTTTGAACAGTGTTCTAGAAAATACAAATAATATAATAAACTGAACAAATAAATAGAGTAAGGTTCAAATGAGTACAACATTTTTTAGTGAGAATGGAGGAACCAACCAGAATATGTTATGTGTCACTTTTTTCTCTTTCCTCCACATTTTTTAAAATTAAATATCTCTCAAACGGTAAGTCAAAAAATCATAAAAATTGCACCATAATAATCATCGTTTTATTCTCTTCAATTACAGATGTGACAAGGTATACTTTCGACGAACTTTTTTTTTTCATTTTTCGGTGGGTTTTGAAAACAACTAACACATCTGTTACCGTTGAGTAACACATGTGTTACCGTCGAGTAGTAGGTTTTGAAAACAACTAACACACGTGTTACCGATGAAGTAACACATGTGTTACCGGCGAGTAACACATGGCGGTAACACATGTGTTACCGGAGAGTAACACATGTGATACCAGCTACTAACACATGTGTTACTAATTTTGTACCATTTACAAAACCCCAAAAAAAAAAATTTCGTCGAAAGTATGCCTTAAGGGACGGCAAATCGAAGAGGATAAAACGCTGAAAAATATGGTGCAATTTTCATGATTTTTCGACTTACCGTTTGTGAGATATTTGATTTTAAAAAACAAAGGGGGAAATGGGTTATTATGACACGTGGCACTGTAACACCCGCCAAATTAGGACTAGTAATTAGTGCCTAATTCTCTGTCAATACATGTAATTAGTTCCATGTCAGGCTAATTGATGTAACGAAATATATATTGATGAATATATACGATTATGCGATTTGATTAAATCGTACATTTTCTTTTAAATCGAATGATACTCGATCCAATTAAATACGGACGTTGGTGACCAATTTTATTAAATAACGTGACATTATTTAATAACACTATTATATCAAAAAATATTATTTTGATAATTATTCTAATTATAATCTGTATCGTACAAACAAGAACCCCACGATTAAAATATTAAACGTGCAAACGAACAAAACGAATCAAGTTATGTTTTATAACTCAAATATAAAGAAATTGGTAAATATTCGTATTTTAAAACTTATAATTAAACATATAAAATAATTATTTAACGTTTAAACGACGGAGTAAACGAACACCGCACGGAGCGCGAGACGGAAACTGAAAATGGGAGGCTTAACCTCCCACCTCCTCTTTTCTTTTCATTTATCACCTCCACATCTCTCTCTCTCTCTCTTACTCTCTTTTTCTCTCCTTTCTCCAAAACCACCAAACCACCACCATCCACTAAAATCGTCAAATAACACCCTTATACGCACTCGGATCATCAAGATTTTTAGAGATTCACCACCACCTCGCAACGATCTACACTTCTATCTTTCCGGATTTCTATTTCGCCACTTTGTAAGTTTCCGACAAAATCTCGAAACCTCTCGATTCTTAGTATTTTCACTTGTTAGTTGTTTATGTAACTTATATATGTCCAATACTAGGAAGAGAACACGATTTTATAGCCTAAAAGTATGTTAAAATTGAGTTTTGGATCGGAAAAACACGTCAGTCGCTGGGTACTGACTTGGTGTTCATCTTTGCGACACAAGCCTTGTGTCGCAGCTTATGTCACATAAAACATGTTATGTCGCACCTTGTGTCGTACTAAATAACTAGTGTCGTAAATCTTGCGACACAACCATTATGTCGCATCCTATGTCGCAAACTTCATACGACACAATCATTATGTCGCTGTTAAATCAGCATCTCGAATTTAAGCGACACAACCCTTGTGTCGTATAGATATTGTGTCGCATTTTTATGCGACACAACCCTTGTGTCGCATTTTTATGCGACACAACCCTTGTGTCGCATGGTAATCTTTTGTGTCGCATATTGTGTCGCATAAAACAGAATGTTTAGAAATCATATTTTCACTAAGTTTTGAGACTCAAATTTAACATCAACCTTTACCCAATTTCAAATCCCAGATGCGTTTTTCACCAAAGCAATATAGTAGAAATAAAAAATTTTCGAGCTGACCTGGCATCTCGACCCCGACAAGGGCGCTGCCCCCGGACCCCCGTACTTAGATTCCGTAAGCACATTTCTCACCAAGTGTCAAACTTGTACGACCTCAAAATGCTTATATGATACAACTTTTCAAACATAATGGAATATACTTTTCAAGTATAACACTTCGAAATCAATGTGATAACATCAGGACTATAATTACAATTAATCACCAACGGGCCGTACACGTTTTCAAACACTTAACAAATCAACCAAATCGTAGTAATTTGGACATATATATATATATATATATATATATATATATATATATATATATATATATATATATAGTTGTGTAACAACTACAAGGGTGATCTTTTGAGATACCCAATCATGTTTATAATCATCGCGTGTCGTGGACACCCTCAGGTTACAAGTCTTTGGACTTCATTACTCGGCTAATCAATCAAAGTTTATTAAGTTAAACTCACAAGACTCGGGTGAGTCTCATAGCCCCTCTTTTTACTGTTTTACTCAGGGGTGTGATATATTGCTCATTTTTAACATGTGAACGCAAGTACAAACATTTTCCTATACTACATGAGTTTTTCACAACTAATCATTTAAAGTCCTCTGTCAGCATAGTTGTTAATACGTTGTAACGTGAATATTAGTATATGGTACCATATAGGATTGACCCTCCTCATCCGGGTTAGCAAGCACTAACCGGGTAAACGGACGTACTAATATTTGGGAAGACGAGTGTTGATTAGGCACTCGTGGAGGCACCTCTCTCGGAATTCTCTATAGGGGACCCGACCCTCGAGTTAAGCTCAACTATGTGCTCATGGCTGTATACATATACATTATCAATTGCTGGATGCAATTCAATTATTTAAATCTTGCGGTTCATACTATATTAACTGATTTCAAACCTGTGAGCTCACCAGCTTTAGCTGACCCATTTTAGCGTGTATCACAGGTACCCAGCAGTAGGTTTTGACTGCTAGCAGGATTTCTATAGCTCGAGTCAACATACAGACAGTAAAGATTTTCTTGCATTAGTATATTTTGTACAAGTACTTATGCACTGAAATCTCATTCAATCGAACAAGAGCTATGTATTACTTGTAAATGTTGTAAACATTTAATATATTAATGTATTTTGTTAAAACGACGCATATAGAGTCGTTTGCTATATCTCTTTGTGCTTTGTATATTGATTAGTAACACCCAAATCGTGCTTCCGCAAAACATTAAATTTGGGGGTGTTATAGATTGGTATCAGAGCCTAAGGTTATAGTGAACTAGGTTGCATTTAGTGGGCCTAGACTATGACCATTAGGCAGTATTTTCTTATTAGGCATGACTGGTTCAGGAATTACAGCATACGACTTTAATTTAACATAGCCTGATCAACTATGTACAATTAAGGAAAGATGATGTGAGGTCTGAAACGGTTATGTTGAACAGGAATACACTAGTTGACTCTGACCTCGAGAGAACCGAGACTTAAACTTGTCTGTGCTAGACACTCAATAGGCTATATTATATAAGTATCATATATATATAGGCCTCACTCCTACTAACGCTTTGTCTCAGAAATGGAAAACACACCGCCCAACTCATCGCGTTCTCAATCCGGGTCGCAGAACCCACGGGTAGCTAGGAGGAACGCTAGGATGCCTCGAGCTGGCCCATATCCCACCCACTTCAGCTTGCCGGCCTTAGCCGCTAGACTAGACCACCACGATCAACAACTACGTACCATGGATGTCGTACTGCAGGAAACGAACGAAAACTGGAGACTTACCTCCCTCGAGCGCATCGAACAAGTCTCCGATGACCTCGAAACCACAAACAACAATATGGATGTCCTTCGCAACCAAGTAGTAGAAATAAGCATGGAAAATGCCCTCCTGCGACAAAGGATGGAAGAATATGAACAGCGCTCACGGGAAGCAGAAGAGTATGCCCGTGGATTAACCCAACGACTAGCGCTAGCAGAAGATAACGCCCGACAAGCCAGCAGACTTGCAAATACTGTAGACCGTCTTGTCACGATGATGGAACAATTCAATCTGCGTCAAGACTAGTGTAGATCTTGCCTTGTAATCTATCTTGTAACCTAGTAACTACCTAAACGCTACACTAGTAGTTCGGTCGGAAGTAACAATTCCCGACACCTTTTGTAATAAACCCACATATGTAACTTTTGAACTCGTATTATCTATCGAATGTCACTACTGTTTCAACTCATGTTACTTATCGTTCTATATTGATGTTGTGTATTATCACTTACGTACATAAACGTCTGTGACAACTTTTATCATCATACGAAAATCTCACAAATTTTATTTCTTTTATTTGAAGAATCATGCCGCCGAAGACGAGACCATTCTCTGATGCTCAGCTTGCATCACTCATATCTCATGCTGTGACAAAAGCATTGGCCCGAAATTCCTCATTGAACTCCGGAAGAAACAGCGACACTGCTGAAACTGCTGCTGCTGCCACAAAGCCTTGTTCCTACAAGGACTTCCAAAGTTGCAAACCCTCAAGCTTCAAGGGTACTGAGAGAGCCATCGGACTAATCAGATGGTTCGAAAAGATGGAGACCGTTTTCCGCGTCAGCAAATGCGCGGAGGGCGACAAAGTTAACTTCGCTACCTGCTCCCTCGAGGATGATGCCCACTCTTGGTGGAACTCATATTCCCAGTCAGTGGGTGCTGACACTGCCTACCAACTCTCTTGGGTGGACTTGAAAGCAAAACTCACCGCCAAGTACTGTTCGATCGACAAACTCCAAAAGCTGGACGAGGAGTTCTGGAACCTAAAGGTTCAGGGTGGTGATATCGATGGTTATCCCACCAGGTTCCAGCAACTCGCTGCTCTCCGCCCAGCTATGGTGAGCACAGAACCCGATAAAATCAGGAAGTACATCCTTGGCCTTCCTGAACCTGTTCGGGGACACGTCGCCTCTTCAAATCAAACCACCATCGACGGTGCAATTCTATTAGCCCAAGATCTCATGGCAATGAGCCAGGAATCAGAACCACCCACTTCATCCTCCCACAACAACAAACGAAAATGGTCTGACCACCGCAACAACCTCTCAGATCATCAAAACAAGAAACCCGACACCATTAAAGCCTACAACACCACCACCGACACCAAGCGGGGCTACACTGGGAACAAACCCTATTGTTCCAAGTGCAGCCGCCACCATGAGGGTTCCTGTGGTCCCTTTTGCAACAATTGCAAGAGGTACGGCCACCTCACCAAAGATTGTCGCTCTCCTACCAACAACAACCCCAACAACACCAGGCCACCCAAAGTCTGCTTTGAGTGTGGGAACCCCGGGCACTTCAGGGACACGTGCCCGAAGCTGAAGAACAAAAGCAACAACAACAACAACAACAAAAACAACCGCAACAACAACAACAACAACACCAGAAGTAGAGCCTTCGTGATCAACTCCGGGGACGCCCGTCAAGACCCTAATGTGGTCTCGGGTATGTTCCTCCTCAACAACTTAACTGCTTCTGTTCTATTTGATACTGGTGCTGATAGAAGCTTTATCTCTGATGAGTTTTGCTCACTACTTGACATCACTTCTGTTGCCTTAGATGTTAAATACACTGTAGAGCTAGCAAATGGGAAACTTATAGAAGCCAATAGTGTGATACCTAATTGCACTTTAAACCTAGCTGATTGAACCTTTTCCATCGATCTTGTGCCCGTTGAAATTGGAAGTTTCGATGTCATCGTGGGTATGGACTGGTTGTCCAAACATCGAGCCGAAATCATCTGTTATGACAATATCGTCCGCATCCCTCTCGCCGTCGGTCAAACCCTAATCATACAGGGGGAGACCGGTGGGATGGGACTAAACATCATCTCCTGTTTGAAAACCCGAAAATTTCTGAGAAAGGGTTATCCTGCAATCCTCGCACATATCACGGAGAAAAAGTCGGAGGAGAAGCCACTTGAGGATGTACCTATTGTTAGAGACTTTCCAGAAGTCTTTCCCGAAGAACTATCTGGTCTACCACCACAAAGACAGGTTGAGTTCTCAATCGATCTCGTGCCAGGTGCTGCACCTGTGGCCCGAGCACCATATCGTTTAGCCCCATCCGAGCTTCAGGAGCTGTCCACCCAACTACAGGAACTCCTGGATAGAGGATTCATCAGACCGAGCTCATCACCTTGGGGAGCTCCGGTCTTATTTGTGAAAAAGAAGGACGGTTCATTCATAATGTGTTTCGACTATCGAGAGTTGAACAAATTGACCGTCAAGAACCGTTATCCACTTCCTCGAATCGATGACTTGTTTGACCAACTTCAAGGGTCGAGTTTCTATTCCAAGATTGATCTTCGATCAGGTTATCATCAATTGCGTGTTCGCGACACTGATATCCCGAAAACTGCCTTCAGAACCCGTTACGGGCATTACGAATTCCAAGTGATGCCATTCGGTCTAACCAATGCACCGGCTGTATTCATGGACCTTATGAATCGGGTGTGCAAGCCTTATCTCGACAAATTCGTCATTGTCTTCATTGACGACATCCTCATATACTCGCGAAACGAACAGGAACACGCACATCATCTCAAAACCATCCTAGAACTACTTAGACACGAAGAGCTGTATGCAAAATTTTCTAAGTGTGAGTTCTGGATACAAACCGTTCAATTCCTTGGTCATGTTATCGACAGTCAAGGGATCCATGTCGATCCATCAAAAATTGAGGCTATCAAAGACTGGCAATCGCCAACCACTCCAACCGAGATACGTCAATTCTTGGGATTGGCGGGGTATTATCGTCGGTTCATCGAAAATTTCTCCAAAATAGCCCAACCACTCACGACGCTGACTCAGAAAGACAAAAAGTTCAATTGGACTGATAAACAAAAGTCAGCATTCCAGCTATTAAAACAAAAGCTCTGCAGCGCTCCTATTCTATCCTTACCCGAAGGCACCGATGACTTCATGGTATACTACGATGCTTCTCACCAAGGTCTCGGCTGCGTGTTGATGCAACGAGACAAGGTCATTGCTTATGCTTCTCGACAACTCAAAATCCACGAGAAAAACTATACCACCCATGACCTCGAACTTGGAGCTGTCGTTTTCGCTCTTAAAATCTGGAGACATTATCTATACGGCACTAAGTGCACAATCTTTACCGACCACAAGAGTCTCCAACATATATTCGATCAGAAGGATCTCAATATGAGGCAACGTCGATGGGTCGAGTTGCTCACCGATTACGATTGTGAAATCAAGTATCATCCAGGGAAGGCAAATGTTGTAGCCGATGCCCTCAGTCGAAAGGAACGGCCGAAACCACTTCGAGACCGAGCCCTCAGTATGACCATTCACAACGATCTTACCGTTCAGATTCATACCGCTCAGATCGAAGCCCTGAAACCTGAAAACGTCAAAACCGAAGCCTTGCGGGGTATGACAAACAATTCGAAATCAGACCTAACGGGATTAGGTACTTCTCAAACCGAATCTGGTTGCCTAGTTTTGGGAACCTACGAGACTTGGTGATGGATGAAGCTCACAAGTCTAAATATTCTATCCATCCGGGATCCGATAAGATGTACCACGGAATCAATGAATTTTATTGGTGGCCGAACATGAAAGCCGAAATCGCTACTTATGTCAGCAAGTGTCTTACTTGCTCGAAAGTCAAAACCGAACATCAGAAACCTTCCGGCTTACTCCAACAACCTGAAATTCCTGAATGGAAATGGGAACAAATTGCCATGGATTTCATAACCAAACTACCCAAGTCGTCGAACGGTTGCGATACCATTTGGGTGATCGTTGACCACCTCACCAAATCTGCTCATTTCCTGGCAATCAAGGAGAATGATAAAATGGAACGCCTCGCACAA
Organism: Helichrysum umbraculigerum; assembly: GCA_949592205.1. Lineage (NCBI taxonomy): Eukaryota > Viridiplantae > Streptophyta > Magnoliopsida > Asterales > Asteraceae > Helichrysum > Helichrysum umbraculigerum. The sequence goes on along the minus strand of CATIUR010000004.1, from coordinate 139,442,584 downwards.
ATCTACATCAAGGAAATCGTTTCTCAACACGGTGTTCCAATCTCGATCATCTCTGACAGAGATGCCCGCTTCACCTCTCACTTTTGGCAGTCACTTCAAAAAGCATTGGGTACTCGTCTCGATATGAGCACCGCGTACCATCCTCAAACCGATGGCCAAAGTGAACGAACCATCCAAACACTGGAAGACATGCTACGAGCCTGCGTAGTTGATTTCGGTACAAACTGGGAAAGACATCTACCGTTGTGCGAATTCTCGTACAATAACATCTATCACGCCAGCATCAAAGCTGCACATTTTGAGGCACTGTACGGTCGTAAGTGCCGATCACCGATCTGTTGGACTGAAGTGGGAGATAGTCAACTCACTGGTCCTGAACTCATACACGCCACCACTGAGAAAATTGTGGAAATCCAAAACCGACTCAAAGCCGCACGTGATCGTCAGAAAAGTTACGCTGACGTGAGACGCAAACCACTCGAGTTCCAAGTTAGAGATCGAGTACTCTTAAAAGTATCACCTTGGAAAGGCGTAATCCGATTTGGTAAACGTGGGAAATTAAACCCCAGATACATTGGGCCTTTTGAGATCCTCGAAAGGATTGGCCCCGTGGCATATCGATTGCAGCTGCCATCCGAACTCAGCAGCGTGCACCCCACCTTCCACATTTCTAACCTAAAGAAATGCCTGTCCGATGAGACACTTATAATACCACTGGATGAGATTCGCGTCGATAATAAACTCCATTTTGTTGAGGAACCCGCTGAAATCGTAGACCGGGAGGTCAAACAACTCAAACAAAGTCGCATTCCCATTGTTAAGGTCAGGTGGAATTCGCGGCGCGGTCCGGAATTCACTTGGGAACGAGAAGACCAAATACGACTCAAGTATCCTCAGTTATTCACTGATTCTACATCAAACGCGACCTCGAGCTAAATTTCGGGACGAAATTCTCTTAACAGGGGGAGAATGTAACACCCGCCAAATTAGGACTAGTAATTAGAGCATAATTCTCTGTCAATACATGTAATTAGTTCCATGTCTGGCTAATTGATGTATCGAAATATATATTGATGAATATATACGATTATGCGATTTGATTAAATCGTACATTTTCTTTTAAATCGAATGATACTCGATCCAATTAAATACGGACGTTGGTGACCAATTTTATTAAATAACGTGACATTATTTAATAACACTATTATATCAAAAAATATTATTTTGATAATTATTCTAATTATAATCTGTATCGTACAAACAAGAACCCCACGATTAAAATATTAAACGCGCAAACGAACAAAACGAATCAAGTTATGTTTTATAACTCAAATATAAAGAAATTGGTAAATATTCGTATTTTAAAACTTATAATTAAACATATAAAATAATTATTTAACGTTTAAACGACGGAGTAAACGAACACCGCACGGAGCGCGAGACGAAAACTAAAAATGGGAGGCTTAACCTCCCACCTCCTCTTTTCTTTTCATTTATCACCTCCACATCTCTCTCTCTCTCTTACTCTCTTTTTCTCTCCTTTCTCCAAAACTACCAAACCACCACCATCCACTAAAATCGTCAAATAACACCCTTATACGCACTCGGATCATCAAGATTTTTAGAGATTCACCACCACCTCGCAACGATCTACACTTCTATCTTTCCGGATTTCCATTTCGCCACTTTGTAAGTTTCCGATAAAATCCCGAAACCTCTCGATTCTTAGTATTTTCACTTGTTAGTTGTTTATGTAACTTATATATGTCCAATACTAGGAAGAGAACACGATTTTATAGCCTAAAAGTATGTTAAAATTGAGTTTTGGATCGGAAAAACACGTCAGTCGCTGGGTACTGACTTGGTGTTCATCTTTGCGACACAAGCCTTGTGTCGCAGCTTATGTCGCATAAAACCTTTTATGTCGCACCTTGTGTCGTACTAAATAACTAGTGTCGTAAATCTTGCGACACAACCATTATGTTGCATCCTATGTCGCAAACTTCATACGACACAATCATTATGTCGCTGTTAAATCAGCATCTCGAATCTATGCGACACAACCCTTGTGTCGTATAGATATTGTGTCGCATTTTTATGCGACACAACCCTTGTGTCGCATGGTAATCTTTTGTGTCGCATATTGTGTCGCATAAAACAGAATGTTTAGAAATCATATTTTCACTAAGTTTTGAGATTCAAATTTAACATCAAACTTTACACAATTTCAAATCCCAGATGCGTTTTTCACCAAAGCAATATAGTAGAAATAAAAAATTTTCGAGCTGACCTGGCATCTCGACCCCGCCAGGGGCGCTGCCCCCGGACCCCCGTACTTAGATTCCGTAAGCACATTTCTCACCAAGTGTCAAACTTGTACGACTTCAAAACGCTTATATGATACAACTTTTCAAACATAATGGAATATACTTTTCAAGTATAACACTTCGAAATCAATGTGATAACATCAGGACTATATTTACAATTAATCACCAACGGGCCGTACACGTTTTCAAACACTTAACAAATCAACTAAATCGTAGTAATTTGGACATATATATATAGTTGTGTAACAACTACAAGGGTGATCTTTTGAGATACCCAATCATGTTTATAACCATCGCGTGTCGTGGACACCCTCATGTTACAAGTCTTTGGACTTCATTACTCGGCTAATCAATCAAAGTTTATTAAGTTAAACTCACAAGACTCAGATGAGTCTCATAGCCCCTCTTTTTACTGTTTTACTCAAGGGTGTGATATATTGCTCATTTTTAACATGTGAACGCAAGTACAAACATTTTCCTATACTACATGAGTTTTTCACAACTAATCATTTAAAGTCCTCGTCAGCATAGTTGTTAATACGTTGTAGCGTGAATATTAGTATATGGTACCATATAGGATTGACCCTCCTCGTCCGGGTTAGCAAGCACTAACCGGGTAAACGGACGTACTAATATTTGGGAAGACGAGTGTTGATTAGGCACTCGTGGAGGCACCTCGCTCGGAATTCTCTATAGGGGACCCGACCCTCGAGTTAAGCTCAACTATGTGCTCATGGCTGTATACATATACATTATCAATTGCTGGATGCAATTCAATTATTTAAATCTTGCGGTTCATACTATATTAACTGATTTCAAACCTGTGAGCTCACCAGCTTTAGCTGACCCATTTTAGCGTGTATCACAGGTACCCAGCAGTAGGTTTTGGCTGCTAGCAGGATTTCTATAGCTCGAGTCAGCATACAGACAGTAGAGATTTTCTTGCATTAGTATATTTTGTACAAGTACTAATGCACTGAAATCTCATTCAATCGAACACGAGCTATGTATTAGTTGTAAATGTTGTAAACATTTAATATATTAATGTATTTTGTTAAAACGACGCATATAGAGTCGTTTGCTATATCTCTTTGTGCTTTGTATATTGATTAGTAACACCCAAATCGTGCTTCCGCAAAACATTAAATTTGGGGGTGTTACAGACACATTATGAGTGGTTCCTCCATTCTTACACAAAATCTCATTTTCATTTGAACCTTACCCCAAATAAATAATAGTATAAAGATTATTTAAAAACCATGAGAAGAGTTCAATTGAGACTATTTATTTTTTGTGAGAATGGGGGAACCAACCACAATATGCCATGTGTCACTTTTTTCTCTCTCATCCACGTTTTTAAAAATTAAATATCTCACAAACGACAAGTCGAAAAATCATGAAAATTGCACCATATTTTTCAGCGTTTTATCCTCTTCGATTTGCCGTCCATCAAGGCATACTTCCGACGAACTTTTTTTTTTTCCATTTTTTTGGTGGGTTTTACATATTAGTAACACATGTGTTAGTGATTGATTAGGGTTTAGGGTTAGGGTTTAGAGTTAGGGTTTAGCAGGGTTTAGTGTTAGGGTTTAACAGAGTTTAGTGTTAGGGTTTAGCAGGGTTTAGGGTTTAGGGTTTAGTATGATTTAGGGTTTAGAGTTTTATAAAGCGTTTAGGGTTTCGAAACCCCAAACTCCCAACCCTAACCCCTAAACTCCAAACCATAAACCATAAACGCAACACTGTAACACACGTGTTAGTAATGTGAAACCCACTAAAAATAATGGAAAAAAAAAACTCGTCGAAAGTATGCCTTAATGGACGGCAAATCGAAGAGGATCAAACGCTGAATCTAATTGTGCGATTTTCATAATTTTTCGATTTGTCGTTTGTGAGATATTTAACTTAAGGGGTAAATGGGTTTTGTATTCTCTTTGTACACATGACACAATATCATTGGTTCCTCTATTCTCACACAAATTTTTAGTCTCATTTGAACCTTACCCTAAAAACAATATACAAATTCTTTTATAAAATATCTAACAAAAATCATTAATTAACACACTAACTTAAAATTGAAAAGAAAAAAGCCCATTTTTATTTAGTCCAATATCATCTAATGGGCTTGACCCAATTAAAACTTAACCTCATATTGTTCTTCTTCCTCTTCCTCCACACTTATGCATATATACATAGCAAACAAAAGACATAACAAAGCAAAACTCTACACACAACAATATTATTTTAGAACTACATCTTCTTCTTCTTAAAAACAACAGAAAAACGGACAAAGAATGGAAAAAAGGAATACAACAACATTTGGAACGAGACGTTATTTGAGAACGCTGCCTAGCTAGAACGGCCCCAAAAACGCTGCGGTAGTGTGGGAGAACGCCCTCGAGCCTGAACGGTGAAAAAAAGGCCCGCACTCCGTATGATCTTAGCTGATTGACGGATTTCTGTTTGTAGCTTGATGGGTTGAAAATCAACCTTAGCCTGTTTATTTTGTGTCGATGTTGGGTTGCGTCCACAACTGTTAACCCTAATTCTAATCACTTGAATTATGATGCGCGAAATAAAGTTCATAATCTCCTCGCTTATTCTGGGAGAGGTGGTACAACTTGCGTTTTGAAGACTTCGATCGTATCCGATATAAAGAAAGAAATTTTATTCAAGAATGACACACTGTCAAACAAACAAATACATGCATGTATTTTTATTGTCGTTGCATCAGTCATAATAATTACGTGTGTTGAGCTGACAGTTTAAGAATGAATACACAAACCCTTATAGGCTGTGTCATGAACATGTTGATTATTTTTCAAATCACGCACAAAGTTGAAAGTTTATATGATCTCAAGGTTTTATTCCTTTATAATTATGTGCGATTTTTGTTTGAAAGTATACAAGGCAGAGACATCAGACATGGTGGTGGTCGTGTAGAGAGTCACCCCCTCTCCATACTGTATATAATGTAACGAATTCTTTATTATTAAGTTCATTTCAAATAGTACCCATTTTTTTATTAAAAAATAAGAATTAATGATATTTTCTATATTTGTCCCTTAAAAAGTATGTTTTAAATTGTCTTGCTGAGACGCCCCTGAAATCATACATTTTTGGGTGCAGGGCTGAATGCATCATATTTTACCTCTTTATCTCTTAGCATTTCCGCTTTGCTTCCCTTTTGATTATCAAACTCTCCTCTTCGACACATCAAAACGTCTACCTTCATGTCGGTAGAGGTGTGTACAGATTAGATAGGTTTAGATGGTAGCTACATGCATCTTAATCTATCTATACTCTATGAGGCATTACATCACTTCACTATTATAACCGATGCACAATAGGCGTGCTTGTATTTAAAATTAAACAATTACTCATAATTCGGGTTGAAGGAAATTTATTTTTAAAGATTAAGATTGAGTCAACCCGAATAAAAAATAATTTTTTTTTTTTTTAGAATACCATAAACAATTTAAGTCACATTGATCAATCTTTTGAAAAAAAATAGCTAATCATTTTCAAGCATAAATAATTATAAAATTTCAAAATTAATCATAATAAATATTATATCAATTTAAATTGATCATCAAAACATCATTAATTCACTAAATTATATCAAAACGTAAAGATATCAAAGAAAATGTTATAAATCAATAAGTGAAAATGTCTAAATTATATGTCGTATTTAAATTAAAATAAATTTATAATGATATTAAGAGAATTTCGGGTTGTCGGGTTCAACCCAAAAATGCATTTGCTGACCTAGACACGACCCAAGAATATATCGAGTTGGCGGGTTTCGGGTTGACGGGTTGGCGCCTCAAATATCCCGACCCTAACCTTATAATATTCAAGTTGGGTTCGTGTCGGGTTTCAAGTCGAGTTAGATATTGCCAGCTCTAATACAGAGTATGTAGTAGTGCTCTTCATGACATAATTGAAAGTCAATATAATAACAAAATCAAGATTAGTTAATTGTGACAAGGAACATATGCATGATATGATGTATTTGACCCTTGAAAAAATAATTATTATTCTATAAAGATAAATTATTTGTATTAGTATAGTAATGGCATTTGAAATGTCTCCTGCCTAGGCCTGTAAGCGAACCGAACGATCGGCGAACTATTCGCGAACCGTTCGGCGGGAAGTTCGTTTATGTTCGTTCGTTTCGTTATATGAACGAACATGAACAAATTTTTACGTTCGTTTAATTATATGAACGAACATGAACATATGTATCGTTCGTTCATTTATGTTCATGAACGTTCGATAACATGTTCGTGAACGTTCAGTTAAATGTTCGTTTATTAACTAATAGTTTAATTAAATTAATACATATTTGTATATGTTATTTTGATAAAGCTAAATATCAAATAGAATATTATTAATATTTTGATATTTTCATTTGATAATATTAAATATCTAGATATTTTTACCTTATATTTCTTTATCACATTTCTCTCCACTCCAAAAACACATCCACTCTCTCCTTCCACTAGTTTCAGTTGTGCTGCTCTTTCCAACGATCGGACCAAACAAATGAATTTATATAACGCCCCTCATTTAATACAACAATATAATATTAAGTTTGGCGGAAGCGACTACTTGAAATACATATTCTATTAAAACCTGCTAGAAATTTTTGCAACCCTTTATACAATATGTTTAACTACTAAACAAACATAGTTAACATGTTTACAAACCCGGGGCATTATATACTATAAAACATTATTTATTACAAACTGGATCAGAGTTGCAAGTTTCAAACATTCTCAGCATCAAAACGTCCCTTCCTGGCTACCCACATAATTAAACATAACCTGCAGGAAGTAAATTGAGGGATTAGCACGAAGCTAAGTGAATGAATAATCAACTACAGTTCAATTTAGCTAGCAATCTGTTCACAATCAATAATGCAACAAATATCGTCAAGAGGAACGGTGGTTCCTAAGGACCCTGTTCCGGGTGGCCCCATCAGAACACTTAAATCAACTGTAGGCCAAAACAGTGATTAACCGCTAACTAAATGCTAATCTCTATCAACACATGTACGTAACCCTGTGTTGACCAACATTAGCAATCAAGTCCAACTGACAATCTAGTTGACCTCTGTATTCATCAATCAAGCTCACAGGCTAATCAAACCACCAATCAAATGGCATATCATTTCCAAGTTAACATTCTATCAATAGTAATCCTATAATTACTGATTGAAATCAAACTGACACAACCAAATCAAACTATGAGTTTCAAATCCACTCACCTGATTCGTCTCAGTTACTTACTCAGCAGTCTTATCTCGCTGAGCCCTTGGATTATCTGAGAACATAAAATCAATCATAAGTTAGTAATTTGTTTTCAACTAATGGTACTTATGTAATTAAACACATTACATAAATAATCACATCATTAATCAATTCCAACATACAACAATACTATTTATATATAGTATTTATTTAAGTTCACAAACTAAAATGATCATCAATTTTATTCATGCAAACGCGATCCAGGCAAGGGTGGTGGGATCGCGTTCACCCTTTGAAAAAATTCTGTCACCGTTTTACACTTGGCAACGCGATCCGGGAACTAGGGCTGGATCGCGTTCACAAGAAGAAAACGTTATGGAATCAATTTTTCATTAGGCAACGCGATCCGGGCAAGAGTTCAGGATCGCGTTCCTACGCGTTTTAGCTCAGGTGCAGACCTGCAAACACACAGCTCAAACCCAATTCCGGAAATTATACAAACTAACCATAATTCAAGTACAGCAACAGTTTTCAGCTCACAATTCATCATATATACATACCATAACATGTTTAAAGCATAAGTTCAATATCAATTCATGTTAAAACTTCAAATGATCATAACCATGAATTTAAGCATGAACATAACTTACAATTTGATGATTATGATGCTCTAAACTCAGAATCACAACTCAATCTTCAGTTACAAGTGTTTGATTTGAGGTTTTTAACTTTAGTTCTTGATTTCTAGCTTTAGGGTTTAAGGTTTTCTAAAAGAGGAAAGTTACCAACTTTCCTAAAATGGAAAGATTTTATAAGTCGGCTCCTATTTTTTTTAACACCGACCCGCATCCACTTAAAACTAGTCCCCTTTCAATCTATTGCCTGGAACCTAAAAACCATTTGCGAGAAACTTCTTTTATTGCACCGTCAACTATAGTAAATCAAAACAATCAATAATTTACTAAGCACAATAAGTCATGAGGCTTATTTACTAAGTTTCGCAATTTAAACATATTTATCAAATAATTTCTAATACAATTAAATACATCAATTTAAAATTAGAAATTACCGGACCAGAAGAGAGGATGTTACAACTCTCCCCCCCTTAGAAAGATTTCGTCCCCGAAATCTCATCACGATCAAATAATCCAGGATATCTGGATCTCATACTTTCCTCAGTCTCCCAAGTTAGGTTTTCACCTAAACTATGTTTCCATTTCACTAACACCATGGGAATCTGTTTCTTCCTAAGTTTTGTAACTTTTCTGTCAAGAAGTTCTACTGGTTCTTCAACTAACTTCTGACTCTGATCAACTTTCAAATCTTTCAAAGGAAGAATCTGAGACTGGTCTTCAACGTTACATTTCCTCAAATAACAAATGTTAAACGTATCATGAATATCAGCAAGCTCTGGAGGAAGATCCAATGTAACAGACTGATCATTAACAATCTGACGAATTCTAAACGGTCCAATATATCGAGGAGCCAATTTGCCACGTTTCTCAAACCGTATTACCCCTTTCCAAGGCGAAACTTTCAGATAAACAAGTTCACCTTCAACAAAAGTAACAGGTCGACGTTTAGGATCTGCATATTGTTTCTGTCTATCACGTGCAGCTTTCAATTTTTCACGAGCCACTGCAACTTTATCAGCTGTCATTTGAATAATATCTGGACCTGCAAACTGTTTCTCACCTGCCTCTAGCCAACAAGTTGGAGTTCTACAACGGCGACCATAAAGCATTTCATATGGAGGCATGCCAATACTAGAATGATAAGAGTTATTATAAGCAAACTCAACCAATGGCAATTGAGAATCCCAAAAACCACCATACTCTAGGATACAAGCTCTTAACATATCCTCAAGCGTCTGAATCGTGCGTTCTGACTGACCATCTGTTTGAGGATGATAAGCTGTACTAAGATTCACTCTGGTGCCTAACTCACGCTGCAAACTTTGCCAAAATTGAGATACAAACCTTGGATCTCTATCAGACACAATCGATAACGGAATACCATGCCGAGTAACAATCTCATTCATATATAACTGTGCAAGCTTACTCAAAGATGCAGTTTCACTAGTAGCGAGAAAATGAGCACTCTTGGTCAATCGATCAACAATAACCCAAACCATATCATTTCCTCGGTCAGTTCGAGGCAACTTGGTAACAAAATCCATAGTCAAATGTTCCCACTTCCATTCAGGAATCTCAAGTTGTTTCAACGATCCATACGGCTTCTGATGTTCAGCTTTAACTTGAGAACAAATATGACAAGAACTAACAAACCTTGCTACATCCATCTTCATTGTAGGCCACCAATACAAAGGTTTCAAGTCATTATACATTTTAGTGCTTCCCGGATGTACAGACAATCTAGACTTATGGGCTTCATTCAGAATAACATCCCGAAGACCACCAGATAAAGGAATCCAAACACGAGACTGAAAGGTTTTTAATCCTCTCGAATCATCCAATAACAATTCCTTTCGATTCAGCATAATTTCAGATTTTAAATTATGATCTAACAAAGCCTCTATATAGTGGCATGATCCAGAGGGAAGTCCATTTTTTGAGGGAAGGGGGAAGCATTAGTACGCATCAGGAAGCATATTACCTTCACCTATACTAATCTCGAAAAAAGCAAACTGAAATTTAGTAAATGTTAATCAGAATCGATGTTATAAATGTTAAGCTTCCTTGATAAATTTTTTCTTCAAGTTATAGTATCGATTTATGAATATTTGATCCAAATCCGTTAAGATGCATCGCGGTGCATATTAGTTAATCTGCATTGTGATGCATCTTAACAATAAAAATAATTTTCAAATAATGTGAAGTTTTATGATGCATCGCGATGCATCTTAGTTAATATGCATCACACTGCATCTTAACAATTAATTAAATAAATATTCATCAATTAATGTTATGACTTAAAAATGAAATTCATTCGTTAAAATATTCTTTATATCATCGATTTTGATTACTATTTACCGATAAAAATAATTTTTTTTTGACGTTTTGATTGATAATTGTAATATGCTTCCTGATGCGTACTAACGCTTCCCCCTTCCCCCCAAAAGACACTTCCCTCTTGATCACTACCCTATATATATATATATATATATATATATATATATATATATATATATATATATATATATATATATATATATATATATATATATGTTCGTTTATGTTTGTTGAGGTTCGTTTAAGGTATTAATGAAGAAACGCATTAAATTATGTGTTTGTTCGTGTACGTTCGTTTGTGTTCGTGAACAAACAAATTTTCTTAATGAACGAACATGAACAACAAAATCCGTTCGCCTATCCGTTCGTGTTCGTTCATTTGTTCGTCAAAACCTTAATGAACGAACATGAACAGACTCCGTTCGTGTTCGTTCAATTCGTTTACAGGCCTACTCCTGCCTCAATTATTGTACAGTATTAAATTACTTAGGTGGGATTCTTGTGGAAGAATGGGGACAGGTGAATTAAATTTAATTTGGTGAAGAAAAATAGTACTCCCTTCGTCCCGTATCTATCGTCCAGTATTCCTTTTTGGGATGTCTCAATTTAATTGTCCACTTCCATAAATAGAAAAGAATAATGAGATATAGTTCATTTATACCCCTAATTTATATATGTAAGACAAAAATGTAGGTAAAAAGTAAAGGGTAAAATTGTCTTGTTACCAAAAAGTAAGAGAGATGGTGATGTTTTTCTTAAACTGCGTGTTTTTTGTTTGGGGACAATAAAATTGGGACGGAGGGAGTATTATTTCCATTTCCATTAATAATATTATGTCTTGAAAGGTTTGAGTTAATGTCTTTTACGATAAAATTCTTTGCTTTTTGTATATTTAGTGAGATTAAATAATTCAAATTGGAATAAGAGTCCATCAACTAAGAGAAATATGGGTTAAATGTTCAATCAAAAAATAAAAATAATAAATAATTGAAGTATGTCAAGTTACTTTCCTTTATAGTACGTAGTATAACATAAGACAAAATAAAACAATGAATTATAAATAATTAAGCGTTGTTTATTTTATGAATAATGTTATATACTTATATGACTTATAATTTGGCCTAACTCTTTTATTGATTGTATTTTTCTCTCTCTTTATTTTAAATATTAAATTTAATTGTCATAATCTTCTTATTAGGTTCACATTAAGTTTGTGTAATTAGGTATATCTATAACTATAATTTCGTTATTAATAATCTTAAATTATATATAGGAAACACTCGATGATGTCATCAAAGTTTCAATCAACCAATTAAAATCTTCAATTTTGTCCAATTAGCTAAAGTTTAGGATATAATGATGTCACAACACCCCTAATAATTAATAATTTATTATTTATTATTTATTATTGAAAATATATTATAACTAAATAAGCTCAACGGTTTCAAATCATCATAATATTAAATAATTTTTATGGAGTAATACTCTAATGGAAGTAGCTAGAGCAATCCGTTTACAACTTTACATCATATCATTTATTTGTGTTTTATTATTAAAAAAATAAACTTTGGCATTCCCCTAATATCCATTTACGTCTATTTATTATTATTATTATTATTGTTGTTGTTATTGTTATTAACAACGTCGATTAATATGTTAAAATTTTATTTTCTGAGCTTACTAAATACTCCGTAGTAAATACGACTAAATTTAATTTAGTTATATTCTATTGTATTAACACGAGCTGTCTAAGAAAAAATATTTATTTAAGTATAGGTAACATTTGTCACTGTTAATATGTAATCGTTAGTTAACTGTGTTTAAATATGGGTTAACGTGAAAATAATACATTTTTCAATTTTTTTATTGTACTAAACATAGTTTTTCTTTGATCAATATAAAGTTCTAAACCCGTGTATACACACGGCTAACGTAAAATGAAACTAAACAAAATTTTCAAGCAAGCATTCATAGCGTAAACTTATAATCATCATATTAAAAGAATTCATGAATGAATTATAATATAATTGTTTGTGTTATGCGTATGAATTATAATAATATTATAGCTTATTAATTTAATATTTATTTTAATAGATTAAACGTTCGGTATGTAGATACGAGTTTAAACGTTTAGCATCATCACTAAAGAATTAATATTTTTATATTAAAAAGATAATAAATACAATCCTATAATGATTTTTTTTACCATATACAACATCTAATTCATTAGCTATGATTAAAATCCTTACCATATACAAAGTATAACATGCTCTGTTGGTCTTTCATTATTTATTTATTTTATATAAAATGATAAAAATACCTATCGTATACATTATTTGCGTAATTATTGAAATGAAATAGGCATTCGACGGTCCGTGTGTATACACGGGTTTGAGGGCTAGTGTTTTTTATATACTCCGTATTTTCATTCATGTTTATTTTACCAAAAAGTTTCTTCATAATTAAATTGATATCTATAAAAGTCAAATTAGGCATTTCAATCATTTCATATATATGAACTCTGAAAAACTCACATCTCATAGCTTGATATGGACTCATTTTCTTGAAACAAAAAGACGATTATTATGTGCACAATTATGTTTAAATATGTGCGGGTGATGATAAATCCAACAATGATTTTGATAAATCCATCATAAGTGTGTAATACTGGTTTGTATAGTACATACTTTTATTGCATAAAGATACTGAATTTATCAAAATGTTGGGTGGAAATATCACTAGCCATAATAAAAGATTATAACATACGACAATGTACAAAACTATCATACGAGTAATTATAGTTTAATATGTTCAGAGTAGGTCCCCCAACTATTATATAAGTTGAAACATGCACCAATTCTTGATTTCACCGCTAACGTTGATCACTTTCCCCTTTTCTTTTCTCATTTTTATCTGTAACTAAACCACTGGGAAGCCTTCACTTCAACTCTCAAGAACAAACCATCAAAAAAGGTTACATCTTTCTTGATTTCTAGTCCTCAATTTTCAACTTTACTTCAAAAAGATTGAATCTTTTTCCGTTTAGGCATCTGGGTTCTGTTCAAATATAAGTTTTTGTGTATATTTTGTTTATGTTGTTTTGCAGATCTTGTTGAATTTAGTATGTCTATTGAAATTAGGGAAGTATGGGATTATAATCTTGAACAAGAATTTGAATTAATTAGAGAAATTGTTGATGAGTTTCCTTATATTGCAATGGACACTGAATTCCCTGGCGTTGTTATTCGCCCTTTGATTCAACTTAAGAATATTAATGATTATAATTATCTTACTTTAAAAGAAAATGTTGATATGTTGAAATTGATTCAATTGGGTCTCACTTTCTCTGATGAAAATGGGAATTTACCAAATTGTGGGACTGATAAAAGTAAGTCATTCATTTGGCAATTTAATTTTCGAGAATTCGATATGAATGAAGATATCTTTGCTAACGATTCGATTGAGATGTTAACACAATGTGGGATTGATTTCAAGAAGAATAGTGAGATGGGTATTGATGCTAACCGTTTTGGGGAGCTTTTGATGTCATCTGGGATTGTTTTGAATGATAATATATGTTGGGTGACTTTTCATAGTGGTTATGATTTCGGGTATTTGCTTAAGTTATTGACTCGAAGACCGTTGCCTGAATCTCAAATGGGCTTTTTTGATCTAATTAAGATTTATTTCCCAATAGTTTATGATATTAAACATCTTATGAGGTTTTGTAATCATCTTCATGGTGGTTTGAATAAGCTCGCTGAGATTTTGGAAGTAGAACGCATTGGTGTTTGCCATCAAGCGGGTTCAGATAGTTTGCTTACTTCTCATGCTTTTAAGAAACTCAAAGAAAGTTACTTTAATGGATCTACTGAGAAGTATGCCGGTGTTTTGTACGGTTTAGGTGTTGAAGATAGTGTCTAAATTTAGGTAATGAAGTTGATGTGCTGTAAGTTTGTTGAATTTTAGTGTTGAAGATCAGTTATCATTTCCTTATTATGTACATAATTAGTTTAGGTTGATTATGTACCGATAACCCTAAAGGATCTTGTAGTTTGAGCAATGTAAATTATCACAATCAGTGTATTAATAACAAACACCTCTTTCCATATTATGCGGCTTATGCCTCTATATAAGCTTCTTATTTCAAGTTTCAAGATTATGGATATCAAATTGTTGTTCTTTTATTTTGTAGTAATAGATTAGATTTAGAGTTTCATGTTTTAGACAGCTTGAGGATCTATGTATGACAAGTTTCTGTGCAGGTGATGCTTTTAATAATCAAGAACTCAAATTTCTGCAAGGTAAAGCCACCAAATCTGCGTCTATAGTAGATAATATTTAGGTTTCGTACTGGATTTCGATCTGTTATACTTTCATATGTAGCGTTAGATGTATAAATGTGAATTCTTGTGTAGTAGTATCATTTTGAGCCATTTATCTAGAAATGAGTTGATATGGGCAATATTTACCGTTTACACATCAAAATATGTAGTCTTTCAGAACTCGGTTAATACTGGAACATGTCAAATGGATTGAACAGGTTGAGTGTGACCCGTAGTGTATTCATCGCATCTAAATGTTGCTTTAGTTAGAGAGTTTAGTTTAAACACGACAATATTACATCCTTGAACCATCATTCTCTGTTTTTCGCTACAGTCAAACTGTTGTACTGTAAAGTTTTTCAGGAAAGAGATATCGTAGTGGTTAAGGATGTTAATCACTTGTCTTAAATTGATCCAAATTATTTCTAATAAATGTGATTGTCTAGAACTCTACATTGATAATGTAGTTGTACATGCTGCCTAAATAGTTGTACTCAGTAGGAAAGGGGGGGAGTTCAAGGACCTGTCCAGAAAAACCTGTCTAGAAGTGAGCTGCTCTGCATAAAATGAATGGTTGTGCATATTTGCTTGCATAGTTGTACCATTTAGGCAGACATGATGAAGAGTACTGTACAACCCATGACGCAGCAAAGACCTAAAAAATAATGTAGTTGTACATGCTTGCCCAGAAAAAGAAAAGTTGTTACATGTTTGCTCAAAAAAAAAGGAAACAGGTAGTTGTATATGTTGCTTGCATATTTGTAGTGATCGGTTAAGTTTGTTTTACCTTCATTAGTTATGTGGTAAGCTAATAAAGGCCATTTTGTTATATCAAAGGGATGGCCACTTCCCTGAAGAATTCAGATGCGAATTACAAGTAATGTTGTATGAGGTACAAGTTGCTATAGCAGTGGTAAAAGATGAAACGTTTGTTTAGATGGTGTGAAGGAATGTTTTACATGTTACTCGCAAAGGTGTAAATTGGCGGGAACACCCTGATCTGCCTTTTGGCACCGGTCATTGTCCACCCTACAAGGATGACTCCGGGCAACTCCCCTGACACGGGGGGCCTCTGTAGTTGGAATGAACCTTTATCCGCAAGTTCTCTAGAGCCCCATGTGTTTTATGGGTATGGGTACCTATCATGCTAAATGTTTACAGAGGGCAGGATTGAACCCCTGACCTCTAGAAAGCCAATAACCCAACCTACCAGTGAGCCATTTAGTCAAGTGGTTGTTTTACATGTTACATTGTTGTGATGTGAAGTTATATAAAGTATGGTCACATGCATGGCTTAACAATTAACTGAGTAAGTCATATAAGTGGAGCATGCAATATTCGGATGTTGTGAAAATTACAGACATTTTCGATGTTGTCAACAATATACAAAATTTGATGTTTACAAAACAAAAAAAAAAAAGAAAAAGATTTTTGAGCTGGTAATTCACACAACTCTTTGGAAAATTTGGAGATACAGGAACAATATAATCTTCAACTCATCGAAGCGTAGATGCGATATTTTAGGAGATGAGATTAAGCTTCGTTCATTTTTATGGATTTCAAGTCGAGTGCAATACGTTAACATAAAATGGGTTAATTGGATTTGTAGTGCAACTTCAAGCGTATCTAAAACCTTGTAAAGTTGTAATCTTTTCCCAGCTCGTGCTAGTTTTATTCTAATTGCCGTTCAAAAATAGTATATTTAATCTTTAATTAAAAATAAGGGTTTTGCTAACGTGTGACCCGTAGCACACGTTAAGCCGCATTTAATGAAGTCTAAATTTCCTTTAATATTATCATTTACATTTAATACTCATTAATTCAATTTAATATTTACATTTTTATACACATATTAATTATAAATTCTGATATTTAAGAAAATTTCAACTTCATTAAATGCAGCTTAACATGTGTCACGGGCACACGTTACCGAAACCCTCAAAATAAATAACGTAGTACTCCGTATATGGTTTTTCATCTCACTCCTATTGATGTTGACTAGTCAACTAGGATCTCAATAAGCATGTCGTTTTTGGATCTCAAGGTAACTTCAACGACGGTAAAGCTTATACTTGCCCCCCTCAACTATTGGCCTATGTTAAAAAAGTGCCAAAGAAAAGATGAAGTATGACATTGTACTATTGTACAGTAGTATTTTTTGTAACCACGCAACAATAAATTACAGTAAGAAATTACTCGTTTACATCAATTATCCAATCCAATGTCTGAGATGAATTGTGAAAGGAAAAACCGAGAAAAACTCGGTGTAGGGAATTTATCATGGTATATTCAAATTAAACAAAAATCTCATATAAAATCGAAGTTTTTGAATCGACTTTCTATTGATATATTCAATTTTGTAAAATTCCGAGTTTGCAAACGATGGTGATCATCGATGCCATCATGGCATGATCCATTTGAGGAGAACGATTTATATATTTCTATAAAACTTTTGTTGACTAATCAACAATAATATAAAGCTTTTAAATTTGGTACTTTTGACCTACAAATATTACATGTATGCAAAACCACCTTTTATGTAAATTATTAAAGCACATAACCTTATATATTGTTACTTGCGCGTATTAATTTCTCATAAATCAATATGTAATTAAAATTGACACCAAAATTTCAATATCTTTGTATAATACTCCGTATTTGTTTTAACCACTAGATATATTTTGTTCTAACGATCTAATGGTCGATTATCCTTAATACTCATTTCTCATTAGACACAAACCATATAAAATGTAATTACTATTTTAATTTCTAAAAGATTTAGAATCGATCAATCATCCTCACCAAGTTCTAGGCAAGATTTCATAAAGTTAACCAAAGAGCCCTTAACCTGACGGTATGACAGGATCCCTTCAACCAATAGGTTGGGTGGTTCAAGGCTTACTTGAGGCAGTAAGTTGTAAATAATCCTTTTGATTGTACATAATATGTATATTAGATTATAGGTTTGCCGTTCTAAAAGAACTAAAAAAAATAAATTCTGAAAGTTAAGGGGTTTATACTCTCTACTTTCATAAAAGAAGGTTCAACCTTGCCTAACCCAACATTGACAAAGGCCCAGAAGTTAATAATTCACCTGAAGTAAACGAGAATTACCATGAAGCTTAGAAAAAAAAAAGTCTCCAATTTTTTTTTTATTTTTCCATCTCTCTAGATAGCCGCCCCAGAACCACCGTTCTCCGGCGATCAAGCCAGGATAAGCCACTATCTTTCCTTACAAACCCATTTCAATTAACTAATACCCAGATCAGATCTCAATTTTTACATCAATCTAATGGTAAAGTTACAATCTTTTTTGCTAATTTTATTATACTTTGTTATATATCTATGTATATGCACTAAATCTGATCCAGTTTCTACACAAAGTTGCTCACAATCCAACAATTCATTAGTTAATTTCACTTCCCAGTTTGTTATGGTTCAGCATCAGTTAAGAGGATCTTTTAGTATAATCAATGATTGTTCTTTTAGGGTTAGTGAATTTGATATGCTTCCTGGTAGTTCTCATGTTCATTGGTGGGGTGCTGTTGGTGATGATTATGAAAATTTAACTTCAGGCTTTATTATATCTGATGATCAATTGAATGCCTCAACTTACTATAAAAATGATAGCTTTACTGTTAGTTTAATGAATAATGTTACTTGGGATAAGATTAGAGTTGTTTCTGTTTGGGATAGTTTGATGGCGTCCGATTTCGGGCATGTTTTGTTACCAAATTTGGAAGAAGAAGTACCGTCGAATTCTAGTGTTGAGATGGGTTTACAGCCAACAATGTTTGAAAACTGTAAAGTGTTATCAGATACGTACAGATTGAGATGGACTTTGAAGGAGGAGGATAATGTGATTGATATCGGTTTAGAGGGTGCAATTGGGATTCAAAATTATATGGCGTTTGGGTGGACTGAACCGAATAGGGAACATGATCATATGCTTAATGCTGATGTGGCGGTGACGGGTTTTAATGAAGACGGTATTCCGTTTGCTGATGATTATTATATTACAAAGTATAGTGAATGTATTAAGAACGAGGATGGTACATACGAGGGTGTGTGTCCCGATACCATGTACAATGCTTCAGTTTCTAATGATTTGGTGAACAATACACGGTTAATTTATGGGCATAGGAGAGATGGTGTGTCATTTATTCGTTTTCAGAGACCGTTAAAGTCTGCAGACAAGAAATATGATTGGGATATCGATGTTACAAATGAGAGAACGTGCATTTGGGCTCTAGGTTTGATAAAACCACCTGATTCAATTCGACCCTATTACCTTCCACAAAACCATGGAAAGACGTATGGGCATGTGCATATCAACGTTTCAGAGAGTGTAAATGATTGTTTGGGTCCACTTGATGCTGAAGACAAGGAAGATCAAGAATTAGTGATCGCGGATAAGAAAGAACCGATTACTGTTACTTCAGGCCCCGCTATGCATTACCCAAACCCGCCAAATCCTTCAAAAGTTTTGTATATGAACAAGAAGGAATCTCCTGTTTTGCGGGTCGAAAGAGGTGTCCCTGTGAAATTCTCGATACAAGCAGGTCACGATGTTGCGTTTTATATCACGTCTGACCCACTTGGTGGTAATGCAACTTTTAGAAACGGGTCGGAAATAGTTTACACTGGTGGGCCAGATGCTCAAGGGGTGCAGTCCAGCCCGAAAGAGCTAATGTGGGCCCCCGACCGAAACACACCTGATGAAGTCTATTATCAGTCTGTTTTTACACAAAAAATGGGATGGAAGGTTCAAGTTGTTGACGGGGGTTTAACCGATATGTATAAAAACAGTGTTCTTTTAGATGATCAACAGGTAAATTTCTTTTGGACACTTTCAGAGAAGTCGATATCTATAGCAGCCCGTAGTGAGAAGAAAAGCGGGTATCTTGCAATTGGGTTTGGGTCCGAAATGGAAAACAGTTTCGCATATGTTGGATGGGTTGACGTTAACGGTACGGGTCGGGTCAACACGTATTGGATAGATGGAATGAATGCTCAAAGTCTCCACCCCACCAATGAAAATCTTACATATGTCAGATGCAAGTCAGAGAATGGAGTCATCACTCTCGAATTCACCCGCCCGTTAGATCCTGATTGTAACCGAAAAGAACGCCAAGAGTGTAACAACATTATCGAACCCACAACTCCTCTCAAAGTCATCTGGGCCATGGGGGCGAAATGGTCATTAGACCATTTAACCCAGAGTAACATGCATTCTGTGAAAAGCAATAAACCTGTTCGGGTTTCACTCATTCGTGGTTCAGCAGAGGCAGAGGAGGATTTACGGCCGGTGTTAGCCGTACATGGGTTCATGATGTTTCTAGCTTGGGGCATTTTACTTCCGGGTGGGATTCTTGCTGCCCGATACACTAAGCATCTGCCCGGAGACATATGGTTCAAGATTCATGTCTACTCACAGTACTCAGGCCTAATCATTACTTTTCTTGGTCTCCTTTTTGCTGTAGCCGAGCTTCGTGGGTTCTATCTCGGCTCGGCACATGTGAAATTTGGGATCTTGACAATTCTGATGGGTTGCATACAACCAGTTAATGCTTACTTCCGACCTAAAAAACCCGATAACGAGAACCTGTCATCTAAAAGGATCATTTGGGAATATGTTCACACTTATGTAGGAAGATGTTCAATTTTTGTCGCGATTGCTGCTCTTATTAGTGGCATGAAGCATTTAGGAGATAGATACAATGAAGAAAATACCCGTGGGTTAACATGGGCTTTGATTATCTGGGTATCATTAGGTTTTGTCACGGTTTTATATTTGGAATATAAAAAAAGGCGTAACCCAGAAACAATAGTGAGAAGCAACTGGGTTTTGGGTAATGGGGAAGAAGAGGATGCCGATCTTTTAAGCTCAAATGGTAATCATGAAGAGAAAGAATCGGCTGAAAGAATGGAAGTTCAGCTGGAACCGGTGTCGGGAAGGTACACTGTTATATAAAAGTCAGGTTTTTTCTTACAAGATATGGTGAGTTGTTATCATTTATTTTCATTTTTTCCGTGAACTGTCTTGAACCGACTACCAGTTTTGATCTTGGACGGCTTAGTGTGTGTATACTCAACATATTTGCAGGTTCTAGAAAGGAAAATGATATCTAAATGTACTCTGTTTACACTTAATACATTTGTTATATTCATCAAGGATCAGTATATTAATCCTCTTTTAAGCATATAAAATGAAAAGGCAATATTTTTTATCTTTGTTTTCCAAGTTTCTTGTAGGCTGCAAGATATCATTAGTTTTGTGATGTTGAACCCTGCAGAGAACAATAGATGTCTAAAAGATATACATATGCAAAAATAAATTTGACGTACCTTCTCATTGCAAATTTACATAAAGTATTGAATGTACTACAAAAATATCAAGTTAACCATGCTTGTGAAGCTGAACTTGAAATGACCCAATCCAAATCTTGGCCCAAGGCCCAAAAGAAGTACCCACCCAAGGCTCGATCCCGTGCATAATGGACCTTGGATCTAATCGATCCAGTATCGTCATATGAGATCCATGAGTCTCCTGCGTGAGAATAATACGAAACCCTTGTGTTATCGAACACAACTGTTGCGTTGTTCTCCTTATTGAAATCAACAACTTGAGAATAGACCAATATACCACTTCCAGGGCCCGCGCCGGTGGTTGGCGCTCCTACCATATTGACATTTGGGTCCTGGAGTGACCATGTTCGGCCATAGAGTGGCAGTCCTAATACGATCTTTTTGGGAGGCACGCCCGCTTGAATCCAAGACCCAATTCCAAAATCTGTACTAAGATCAGTGTTTGGGTCATATAAAGCAGACTGCAACCCTGTGAAATTTTCCCAAGTGCCATGATAATCAAAACACATTGGACTAATCCAGTCGACGTATTGAATTATCGCTTGGGTTGGGTATTGTCGAGGTCCACCATTAAATGAAATGTTGGATGCATAATAAACAGCCGAAGTCAATGTAAGTCGAGACTTTTCAGTTACATTTGCTTCGTATTCAAGTGCCACACGCCATTCATTAAACAACAAACCTAAGTTCGCCATATCAGACTCATTTGATGGGAACTCCCAATCAAGATCGACCCCATCAAAATCGTAATCTCGAGCTACTTTGATAGTCGAATTGATAAAAGTGGCACGAGAATACTCTTGACTTGCCATTTGAGAAAAAATACCGGGCAAATCACCACCTCCACCACCCCCAATGGATAACACAGTCTTAACAGGTGGATTCCAATTACTCGTTGCATTTGCAAACTCGAGTAGCTTCTCTACATCATCCGATGTGATGTCGAGTGCATAAGTTGTCGCGGATGGTAGAACAAATGCATAATAAATGTGCGAGAAGTACGACGTGTCAATAGAAGAAGAGGGATATCCAGTGAACGAAGGCCAATACGCTGCCCTAACTCCTTGATCTTGAAGCAACCCCCCGATCGATTCGGATCCTAAAACATGAGGTTTTGACTCGAGTGCGAAAGTACTTGATGGATAACTCAAGATTGTTAAGAAGAAAAGTAATGTGATTCTTTGGCTAACCATACTTTATCTCTTGTTTGTGACAGATTAGAATATAAATTATCTATTTATAGACATTGTAAAGATGCATATGTTTTCCTTAGTTATAATCAGTGTTCGATGTCGTAGCATGTACGTAGTTGACAACTATTTGAAATGGACAAAAAATAGAGAATTTACTCAAAGAAGACAATGGCTTCGTACTCTATTTGTGTTCAAAATGTAGATGACATTGTTTGACGTGCAATCTGTTGCAAACTTATAAGTTATAATAACATTAGAATAAGTTTGTATCTTCCAATAATACAAATTAGAAGCATGTCGAATCATAAATGACAAATAGAAACGGTTGATAGTAAGGTATTCGCGACAATCATCCTGTGTTATTTGTTCAGTTTTCAGATGATAAAAGTTATAAAATATCATAAATAGTTTAATATAAATTAGAATTGTTATGTGATTTGAAAATCTTTTGGGGGTGGGAGTTGCCCCTTCTACATCCGCCTCTGAGTAATCGATAGTGGATGCTATCTTGTCGGTTATCAACGTTTTGTCACAAACTAAGTTTATTAATTAAAAAAGTAAACGTCTACCTTACGTGACTAGCCGGCTGTACCAAAGTTGCTACGTCGATTGGGATAGTAGGCGCCTTATTTAGATGGTCAAGAAAGTCGGGGACAACATCTATCAGCGATCAACTGATCTTACAAGTTTGAAGAGCATTCGTAATGCATCATGCCCGAACAACCATACAACACATGATGAGCATCAAATAGTCGATCCGATTCAATCTTACATCAGAATTTGTAATGTTAAAGTTGTACAAATTTAATACCACATTACGAACACGTATTACTATCGACATTGAGCAAACACTAGCTAGCTATTTCTAGTTTTCTTCACTCATTTCCATATATGCCTCCCTTTTTAGGCTAATAACAAGCATCCTTTAGGTGCGTTGTTACTTGCAACTAACATATTTCATGATATCTATTACTTTATCGTCTTGATTTAAGCGTTAACTATAAAATTACCTACAATTATAAAATCTTAATATCATTATACAGCTTTCAAATAAAATTTCATTTTTAACCATTCACAAACTTTTAAATTGGTTGTTTATGAAAGTGGATACTTATTTTTAGACAATGAATTGAAAAATTAAAATGTAAACATTTATATCGGGACGAGTAGAGTATCTACCATATAGTTTAGATACTTTATTTATGGCCAGTAAAATTTAAAACAATAGTAAAAGTCCAAGAATTTTCAATTTTTATCAAAAATAAAGAGTTTATTAATCTATTCTCTAATTATGCGATTAGAACTAGAATACAAGTTTCTACTACCAAGAGAAAGTAATAAAGCACTTCTAAAATGAGATCGATTATAACCATCCCACAACTCATGCCAGACTTTTTATCATTAAAATCATATATTATTATTGTTATTATTATTATTGTTATTGTTATTATTATTATTATTATTATTATTATTATTATTATTATTATTATTATTATTATTATTATTATTATTATTATTATTATTATTATTATGTAACTACTCTATATTCTTGGATGATATCTAATCATATTATTCTTCAATTCATTTGAATAAACAAATAATCCGATGTTATCTTCTATTAATAAAAACGACTAAAGAATTTCATTATTAATCAAATTCACATATAGTATTGCTCTTGTAATAGTTTAATATAGAATTAATCATTGTACTTTTTAGAAACAACTCATGAAGATCTTAGATGTTATTAATAACTATCGACAAAATAATTACATCACTGATTAATATCTTTTGATTTAAAAAAAAAAAAAAAGGATTTGAGAACCAGAGTTTGATCCTCGTTCAGAAGGAATGCATGTTTTTCAAGTTAATTACCTTAACTAATCGAATCGAATAATGATATATCGATTAACTTTAAATTAAATAAATAATATGGTAGTGCCAAAACTGAGGTATGAAAAGGTAAAGTGTCGATCTCAATGGCTCTAGTAATCGATGTTAATTCATCGGTCTATTAAAAAGATGTCCTCTGTTTTTAAGACATTTTTCAACACAAAATCAGACTATATGAAAGTTAAGTTTTGACACATAAGAAAAAATAAAATAATAAACATAAAGTAAATTTATCATCATACGAAATAAAATTTGTTAATATATATAGTCATTATTTACATTTTAACAGCAACAAAAACTCGTTTCTTCATCTATAATAATTTGACTTTCACATGATTGTGACAACCAAAACCAACTAGATCTTCAACCTAAACCAAACGACAGCAGTTTTTTATTAAATCTATTATACAAAAGAAGGCATCGTGTATTTTATTTTATTATCATACAGAACAAATAATGCTTGTACATAATTATATTTATCGCCATATCCGCTTCAAAATTAACAATATATTTACAAGTTGAGTTTTCGAAAGTGCCGGGCAAAAATTGATATTATTAATTAGAGGTGTCAATTTTAGACCCATTGGTTAATTATGGGTCAATTTGGTTAATTTTTAGGAGGGGATGAGTTTGTTGGGTCTCCTCTCCATTTTTTAACAAGCAAAGGTATATGCATATAAATAGGGAAGTGATAAATGCAACAAAAAAATTAAGTTGTACACCAAATTTATGTTTTAACATGTTTGTACAGTGAGCTTTAACAGTTGTACTGTTTGGTGTAAGGATACATTTTTTTGTTGTATTTATCAACTCCCATATAAATACACACACATATACACATAACATAAACAGTTTGTGGCCCTATAATTTGAAAGTAATAAGCGCAGTCGATCACTTCTTTCACCCTTAAACGACCATGTTGATTTATAGAATAGAAATACAATGTAACCCATATACTTCAACTAAATCATTTTTGGTTACAAGTATTCATTGACAATTTCATTAGCATGTATGAAAACAACAAAAATTAAATATCCGAAAAACACTAAATAACAGTATATATATTCATTTTCCATATCAAATATATAACAACATAACGTTTTATTAAAACTACCCCGATCATTCTTTCTGACCCTTGACCACAAAAAAAATAATAAGGTAATCAAGATCAGAAAATTATCAACTTCAGAAAATCAATCCCGAACAGTTGTCACAATGCAAAAAAAATTCAATAAACTGTCCAAAAATAGTAATAAAAGTTTCATAATTAATCAATTTCCACATATACATTTAATTTAAGTTTTGTTTTTTACGATCGTGGTATTCGACCTTTGGCCATTAATGTTTCCAAGCGTAAACCAACAACGAAAATCCCGAAGGACCTTTCAACTCATTTTCCTCAACACTTTCCCACTCCATAACGGACCCACAACCCGAAGACGCCGACGACAACGACGACGATGACGAACTTCCACCCGTTCTCAACATCCCTTTTTTCATTTTCCTTTTCTCAAAACCGAACCCGGGTCCAAACCCAATTAAACCCGAACCGGATTCATTTAATCGAGCTAAATACTTATCATCTTCATGATAATCAAACCCTGACTTCTCAAACCGAAACATAAACAATGCATATCGATCATCACTATCTTCTTCAAATAACCAATTGTAAACATCCCATGATACTTGGATATTAACTCCATCGATTTCGACTCGTTCATTTCCTCTAAATTTCCAATTCAAATGCTTTACGACCAGTATCTTTTTATTGTCCACCGTGAATGATAACCTTGATTCATCAGTAGAAGTAATTCGAGTGCAATCGATTGTTATATCTCGTGTTTTGCCTCGAAATGTAGCTTGTGTGTTGTATTTCTTCGTGTGGATACCGTACACATGTTCTCTACGTAGAATTGTGATTTGTGTTTTGTTGGGGTTTGGTGATTTAGCTTTTGAGTAAGCTTGTTTATGTGAGTCACCAATGAGAAAGACTATTTGACCCGAGATTATCGCGGTTATGTAGAATCCGGATAAGGGTTCTGGGCCCGACCCAAATTTGGCACGTGAGAGATCGTAGTAGATGTGAAGGAATTGGTTATCTTGGTTTAGGAGTTGGATTTTTTTGGAGCCATTTTTGTTCCAAAAAATGAAGGGTTTGATTTGAAGGTGGAAGATGGTGGTGGTGGTGGTGGGGTGGTCGTCATCGGTGGCAATGTTGGTTGGGAGGAGGTGGATGTAAAGGGAACGGTTGAAGAGTGTTTTGGACCATGTTACGGCGAAAACGCCGATATGGGTGTGGTAGAGTGTGGTGGTGAGGTTGGGCTTGGGGAGGTGGTGGTCATGTGGTGGTGGTTTTGGTAGTGAATGGTGGTGGTGAAGGGGGGTGGGGGGATGGTGGTGGTGGTGGGGTGATGGAGATGAAGAAGCACGTTTGTGTGTTAATGATGATGACATAATTGAAAATGTTTATTATTATTGTTAATTTTGATGATTGGGAGAAATAAAGATGAAAAAAAATTGGATTTATATAAAGGGATGTGATGGGGTGGGTAGTTTTGACGTGTAAATGCTTGGTGAAAGGAGTTGGCAATCATGGGTTTGGTCGTTTTTGAATTGAAAATTAAATAATAGGAAAAAGTCAAGAAACAAAAATGAAGTTATGGGTTAGGGTATGTTATTGTGCATTGATCTGTTTATTTATGTGTTTATATGAATGTGATTTTGTAAATGTTGAATAGTATATATTTGTAAGTGCTAAATGTGAAAAAAAATGGTTGTACTTATATTACATAATTAGTTTTGAATAGACGGTCCTGTGTAACTTGATAGTATCCATTATATTTGAGCATGTTAGACTATATGAAAAAGAGTCTATTAGATGATTCATGTGTGATGTTATCTGATCGGTCAAACGATTTCGTGCCATAGCATTTTATAAATTTTGTTTGCAAATTTTTTATAGCTTTAGCCAATCTCGCTGTATAATTTTATGAGATGTAAGAAGTCTAACAGGATCATAATTAAAGAGGGTATACGAAATATTCAAAATTAATCATATAAAATGAAATAAGTTATCTTTCCTTACCAAACTATGCAAAGAGATCAATAATCAAATATATATATATATATATATATATATATATATATATATATATATATATAGAGAGAG
The DNA here is from genome assembly GCA_949592205.1 of Helichrysum umbraculigerum. Taxonomy (NCBI): domain Eukaryota; kingdom Viridiplantae; phylum Streptophyta; class Magnoliopsida; order Asterales; family Asteraceae; genus Helichrysum; species Helichrysum umbraculigerum. The sequence goes on along the minus strand of CATIUR010000004.1, from coordinate 139,415,084 downwards.
AGAGAGAGAGAGGATCCAGGGGGAAGCACTTTTTTTGGGGGAAGGAGGGAAGTGTAATATACATTACGATGCATCTTAACTTCGTTAATACATTTGTCGAAAATTCAAAAGTGAAATTTAATAAATGTTAATCAGAATGGATGTTATGAATGTTAAGCTTCCATGATAAATTCTTTTTGTAGGCTATAACATCAGTTGATGAATTTTATATCCCAAATCGTTAATATTCGTCGTGGTGAATGTTAACTTAACTTTCATCACGATGAATGTTAAAATAAAATTAATGTTACTTTTTAACATTCATCGTGATGAATGTTAAGTTAATATTCACCACGATGAATATTAACGTTTTATTAAATAATTATTCATAAACTAATGTTATGACTTAAAATTGACTTTCATATGTTAATATATTCATTATAGCATCGATTTTGAATAATATATATGAGTAAAATTAATTCTATATTTGATATTTGTATTGGCGAATTTAAAATGCTTCGTGATGAATATTACACTTCCCTACTTCCCCCAAAAAATTGCTTCCCTCTTGATCCCTCCCCTATATATATATATATATATATATATACTAGCAGTTGCCCGTGCATAGCAGCGGGTGCCCGTGACGATCAAATTGTTAAGGTATATCATAATTTATATCATAGTTAAATAAATGAATTTGAATTTATTAATTATCAAAATTGAATAGTTGATAGGACAATGCTTGGTTGTTTACTGTATGTAAGATTGATTTGAAAGGTAATGGTTTCAAACATATTAATTAACTGATGATTGGAATCATTTTGATTAAATGAATAATTACCAATTTTTAGGTTATTTTTGTTTATTGTATGAGAGAGTCATTAAGTAAATGTTGTTTATGAGTGAGGGTTAGTTTAGTCATTTTGCATCTTTAAATTTGTAAGGTATCAAAAGAAAGGGGTAAACCCTTTATAAGGTAGTATATATATATACATATTGAAATGATCCAGAGGGAAGTGCATTTTTTGGAGGAAGGGGGAAGTGTTGATCCAACCAATCATCTCATCTAAGCAAATTAAGGTGCACCATATTTGTAACACCTGCTAAATTATGATAATTAATTATGCCTAATTAATTGTAACTAGATGTAATTAGTATGTAATAGGACTAATTGCAGGCTCTATTTGTATATATATATAAGGTGATTTATATATATGTGTATGTACTTACGCGATTTGGATAAATCGTGCGAATTAACCGGACGGAGTCCGACACAGTTTACTTGGACGTTGGTGACAGAAATTTACTTAAATAATGAGAACGTATTTTGTTATATAAAATACGCAACCGAACGAACACTATTTATATATTATCGCGACGACATTTTAAATAATGCAATAAAACGTAATAAACACGAATTAATAATTTAAATACTGCGACAAATGTTTTTATTATTAATTTCAAAGTGTTTTTATTTAAATATTCCAGTTACATTTTTTTAAATATAACGGTTTGGTTAAAAATACTAAAAGCAAAGGATTAAACGCTTAGGACACGGAGTAAACACTGAGTTTTAGGGAGCGTTTTCCCCTCCTTCCTCCTTTGGATCAGCCAACTCCAACCCCCACCCACTTCTCTTTTTCATTTTCTTTATCACTAAAAACACACACACCTCAAAACTCTCTCAACTCCAATCTACACTAAATTTTCGGAATACAAACCGACACACGAAATTTACATATTCGGAATCACCATCACGAGTGGAGCAAGAATATCAAGACCGTTTTCATCATCTCATCCTCCATTTAGCTCGATTTGCAAAAGTAAGAAAATTCTAAAATCTTAGATCTATTCAATTTGGTGTAATGTTTTGATGCTTTGATGTGTACACAACTTAGATATAACCTAATACATGAAGAATACACGATTTTATAGCTCAAAAATGGGTTAGAATTGCGTTTTTAGTCGAAAATTCTTGAAACCCGAAAGTTTCTGGGCTGGTGTTCATACATGCGACACAAGCCTTGTGTCGCATGCTGTGTCGCATAAACCCATTTGTGTCGCATCTTGTATCGTACCAATCCTTTAGTGTCGTAACCTTTGCGACACAATATTGTGTCGCACTCTATGTCGCAATACTATGTCGTATTTTATACGACACAACCGTTCTGTCGCTATTGAATTAGCATCGCAAGTTTTTGCGACACAACCACTGTGTCGCAGAGCTCTTGTGTCGCACTTTATGCGACACAACCACTGTGTCGCATATCAAACTTTAGTGTCGCAGATTGTGTCGCAAAAACACAGAAAACCAGAATTTTAAAGTCAAAGTTACTGTACAAAAAGTCAAATTTTACTGTAGCAGTACTGTAGCAAATCTACTGTAGCAAAGTCAACAATTTAGAAATTTTGCTACAAACCGTCACCAACGGGCCCAAACATGTTTCTCAACAAACGAACAATTACAAACATACGGACAAACATGGGCTATACTAGTTGTGTACAACTAAACGAAACGTCTCGTGAGACGCATACTTACATAACTTCATATGAATAGGCATTTGAAGGGTACGGGTTCGGAGAACCTACTTGCTATATTTACTACTTGCTATTTGCTACGGCTTATTACCAGACTCAGGTGAGTCTTACAGCCCCACTTTTACTGTTTTATACTTTGGGGTGAGATACTTAGCAACTGTTTTACGTATGAACACAATGTACTGAACTGAAAACATTACTGATTACAAACAAACGCATGAGTTACTTTTATCCACTGAAAGCCTCCTAATCGTACGTTGTTAGTTATGGACTTAAGCGCGATTACTAATAGATGGATCCATTTGGGACTGACAATCCCTGTCTGGGGTGGTAGCGCCACCACGTACTGATTTACACGTAGAAACAGACATATTAGTATTTGTTACATATGAGTGTGCGGATAGCACTCACGGGGGTACGTGATATATTCACACTACACGGTTAAGCTTCAACTTATGAGCTCATGGCACTGTACTAATTTACTGATTTACTTACTTTGCTTGATAGCAATACGGGTACATACTTGTGGTTCATAACACCTACTTATTACTAAACCTGTGAGATTCACCAACCTTTTTGGTTGACACTTTTTAGCTTTGTATCTCAGGTACACTTACGGAGTAGGATCACTCCAGGATTACTAGCTAGAGTCGCATGATTTACAAACTGCATTTAACGGAGATTCTTTGGCATCATCTTTTGTAACTATGGTTATGTAATAGAATCTCCCGCTATACGCGCGGACTCTAGTGAACTATATTTTTGTATACGAACACCAAAGGTTTTCAAACAATTATTATTTATGAAACCTTTTCGAAACGTCTCATTTAGAGGTCGTTTACTATTAATCTTGTGCCTTGTATATTGATTAGTAACACCCAATGTATGCTTCCGCAAATCGTTAATTTGGGGGTGTTACAGATTGGTATCAGAGACTAAGGTTATAGTGAACTAGGTTGCATTTAGTGGGCCTAGACTATGACCGTTAGGCAGTATTTTCTTATTAGACATGACTGGTTCAGGAATTACAGCATACGACTTTAATTTAACATAGCCTGATCAACTATGTACAATTAAGGAAAGATGATGTAATGTCTGAAATGATTATGTTGAACGGGGATACGTTAGTTGACTCTGACTTCGAGAGAACCGAGACTTAAACATGTTTATGCTAGACACTCAATAGGCTATATTATATAGGAATTATATGAATATAGGCCTCAATCTTACTAACGCTTTGTCTCAGAAATGGCAAATACCCCATCCAATTCATCTCGTTCTCAATCCGGGTCGCAGAACCCAAGGGTAGCAAGGAGGAACAACAGGTTGCCTCGAGCTGGCCCGTACTCTACTCACTTCACCTTGCCGGCCTTAGCTGCTAGGGTGAACCAACACGAACAACGACTTCGCACCATGGATGTCGTGTTGCAGGAAACAAACGAAAACTGGAGACTTACATCACTTGAGCGCATTGAACAAGTCTCTGAGGATCACGAAACCACCGTTAATAATGTGGACGTACTTTTCAACAAGGTAGTGGAGATAAGCGTGGAAACCGCTCTTTTGAAACACAGACTTGATGAGTGTGAACAACGCTCACGGAAAACGGAAGAATATACCCGTGGATTGGTACAGCGACTAGCATTAGCTGAAGATAATGCTCGGCAAGCCAGCAGACTTGTAAATACTGTGGATCGTCTCATCGAAATGATGGAGCAGATTAACCTACGTTAAGACTAGCGTAGTCTTTGTTTTGTAAACTATCCTGTAATCTAGTAACTATCTAAGCACTACTCTATGTTTCAGTCGGATGTAATAATTCCCGACACCTTTTGTAATACATCCGCAGGATGTAACCTTTGAACTCGTATCATCTATCAAATATTCCTTGCTGTTTCGACTCATATTAATTGCCACAATCCTTTTTCATATTGATGTTATGTATTACCAACTTTATACATGTACATCTGAAATAAATGCAATTTTCTTACAAAATCTCATGTATCTTCATTTCTTTTATTGAAGAATCATGCCGCCAAAGTCAAGACCTTACACTGATGCTCAGATCACGTCACTCATAACCCAGGCTGTTACTGAAGCCTTGGCTCGGAATACTCCACCAAACTCCACAAGAAACAGCGATGCCGCTGAAACCTCTGCTGCTAAACCTTGTTCATACAAGGATTTTCAAAACTGCAAACCCTTGAGCTTCAAGGGGACCGAAGGAGCCATCGGACTTATCAGATGGTTCGAAAAGATGGAATCCGTTTTCCGCATCAGCAAATGTGCGGAGGACGACAAGGTCAAATTCTCCACCTGCACCCTCGAAGATGGTGCCTTCTCGTGGTGGAATTCCTATACCCAGTCCGTGGGAATTGACACCGCTCATCTACTCCCTTGGGAAGATCTGAAGAAAATGCTCACTGATGAGTATTGCCCGTCCGAACAACTTCACAAGCTGGACGAAGAGTTCTGGAACTTAAAAGTGCAAGGAACTGATATCGTTGGATACACCACCAGATTCCAACAACTCACCGTCCTTCGCCCAGCTATGGCAGGTACTGGGCCCGACAAGATTAAGAAATACATCCGCGGCCTCCCGGAACCCGTCCGGGGAAATGTCGCCTCATCAAACCAAACCACCCTTCACGGTGCCGTTCGGCTGGCCCATGAACTTCTAGCTATGAACGAAGACCCAGAACCACCCACTCCATCCTCCAACAGCAATAAAAGAAAATGGTCTGACAACCACAACAACCACCAAACCAAGAAACCTGAAACCATTAAAGCCTACACCTCCAGTTCTGATGACAAGGGAGCGTACAAGAGAACCAAGCCCTATTGCTCAAAGTGCCAACGACACCACCATGGTTCGTGTCCCTGCAGCAAGTGTAAGAGATTTGGACACTTGGCTAAGGACTGTAGATCAAACACCACTGACACCAACACCTCTGCACCAAAGACCTGTTATGGGTGCAACAGTACGGGGCATTTCAAGAAAGACTGCCCGAAGCTGAACAACAACAACAACAGGAATAACAACAATGCTCGAGGAAGAGCTTTTGTGCTGAAATCCGGGGAAGCCCGTCAAGACCCGAATGTGGTCACGGGTACGTTTCTTCTCAACAACTTGACTGCATCTGTATTATTTGATACTGGTGCTGATAAGAGCTTTATTTCTGATGAGTTTTATCCACTACTTGACACCACACCTATTGCCTTAGATTCTAAGTACACGATAGAATTGGCAAACGGAAAACTTATTGAGGCCGACAGTGTGATACCTAATTGCACTTTGAACCTAGCTAACGAGCTCTTTTCCATTGACTTGATACCTGTCGAAATCGGCAGCTTTGACATCATCGTCGGTATGGATTGGTTGTCCAAGCACCGAGCCGAAATCGTTTGTTTTGAGAAAATTGTACGCATTCCTCTCGTCACCGGTGGAACTTTGAGCATACAAGGGGAGACCGGTGGGACGAGAATAAATATCATTTCTTGCATGAAAACCCGAAAATACTTGAGAAAAGGGTACCAGGCAATCCTCGCACACGTTATGGAGAAAAAGTCGGTGGAGAAGCGACTTGAGGATGTGCCTATTGTTCGAGACTTCCCAGAAGTCTTTCCTGAAGACTTGCCTGGCCTACCGCCAACTAGACAAGTAGAATTCTCTATTGATCTTGTGCCCGGCGCAGCACCCGTGGCACGAGCCCCTTACCGACTAGCCCCATCCGAACTTCAGGAGTTGTCTACTCAGTTACAGGAACTCCTGGACAAGGGATTTATTCGACCAAGTTCCTCACCTTGGGGAGCTCCGGTCCTGTTTGTGAAAAAGAAAGACGGTTCTTTCCGCATGTGCATCGACTACCGTGAACTCAACAAATTAACTGTCAAGAACCGTTACCCACTTCCTCGCATCGATGACCTGTTCGACCAACTTCAGGGGTCGAGTTTCTACTCAAAGATCGATCTACGGTCAGGTTATCACCAACTCCGAGTTCGTGACGATGACATCCCAAAAACAGCTTTCCGAACTCGTTATGGGCATTACGAATTCCAAGTGATGCCATTCGGCTTAACCAACGCACCGGCAGTATTCATGGATCTTATGAATCGAGTGTGCAAACCTTACCTCGACAAGTTTGTTATCGTTTTCATTGATGACATTCTGATTTACTCGCGCAACGAACAAGAACACGCGCAACACCTGAAAACTATCCTAGAGCTGCTCAAACACGAAGAGTTATACGCCAAATTCTCTAAGTGTGAGTTCTGGATGCAAACCGTTCAATTCCTTGGACACGTCATTGACAATCAAGGGATTCATGTCGATCCTTCAAAAATCGAGGCTATCAAGTGTTGGCAAGCACCTACAACACCAACCGAGGTACGCCAATTCTTAGGACTCGCCGGATACTACAGGCGGTTCATTGAGGATTTTTCGAAAATAGCCCTACCTCTCACTGCACTGACTCAAAAAGAAAAGAAGTTCGATTGGACTGACAAACAGGAGTCAGCTTTTCAGCTACTAAAACAGAAACTCTGCAGTGCACCTATCTTATCTTTACCCGAAGGCAACGATGACTTCGTGGTATACTGTGATGCTTCACACCAAGGTCTTGGTTGCGTGCTGATGCAACGAGACAAAGTCATCGCTTACGCCTCTCGATAACTCAAGGTCCACGAAAAGAATTACACAACTCATGACCTAGAGTTGGGGGCTGTTGTATTCGCTCTGAAAATCTGGAGACACTACTTATACGGTACCAAGTGTACAATCTTTACTGACCATAAAAGTCTCCAACATATCTTCGATCAAAAGGATCTCAACATGAGGCAACGTCGATGGGTCGAGTTGCTTACTGATTACGATTGCGAAATTCGCTATCATCCAGGCAAGGTGAATGTTGTCGCCGATGCCTTAAGCCGAAAAGAACGAGTGAAACCACTTCGAGTTCGAGCTCTCGGTATGACCATTCACAACGACCTCATCAATCAAACTCTCACCGCTCAACTCGAAGCACTCAAACCAAAAAACTTGATAAACGAGGCCTTACGGGGCATGGACAAACAATTTGAAACCAAACCTAACGGGGCCAAATACTTCTCGAATCGAATCTGGTTGCCAAGTTTTGGGAACCTTCGAGACTTGGTGATGAATGAAGCTCACAAGTCTAAATACTCTATACACCCCGGTGCCGACAAAATGTATCACGGCATCAAGGAAATGTACTGGTGGCCCAACATGAAATCTGACATTGCAACCTATGTTGGCAAGTGTCTTACTTGTTCAAAAGTTAAAGCTGAACACCAGAAACCCTCCGGTTTGTTACAACAACCCGAAATACCACAATGGAAATGGGAGCAGATCACCATGGATTTCATTACTAAACTCCCGAAAACTTCTAACGGTTGCGATACCATTTGGGTGATCGTTGACCGACTCACTAAATCTGCTCATTTCCTAGCCATCAAAGAAACTGATAAGATGGAACGTTTGACACGGATCTACCTGAAAGAAATCGTGCCAAGACACGGCGTGCCCATCTCAATCATCTCCGACCGAGATGCTCGATTTACTTCTCGCTTCTGGCAGTCACTGCAAAAATCTCTTGGTACTCGTCTGGATATGAGTACGGCTTACCATCCTCAAACCGATGGCCAGAGCGAACGAACCATACAGACACTGGAAGACATGCTACGAGCCTGCGTAGTTGACTTCGGTAAAAACTGGGAAAATCACTTACCGTTGTGCGAGTTCTCGTACAACAACAGTTCTCGTACAACAACAGTTATCACCCTTCGAGGCACTGTACGGTCGTAAGTGCCGGTCACCTATCTGTTGGACTGAGGTGGGGGAAACACAACTCACCGGTCCAGAAATCATACATGAAACAACTGAAAAGATCGTCGGCATACAAAACCGACTAAAAGCCGCACGTGATCGTCAGAAAAGCTATGCTGACGTGAGACGTAAACACCTTGAGTTCCAGGTAGGGGACAAGGTACTTCTCAAAGTGGCACCGTGGAAAGGTGTTATTCGATTCGGAAAACGAGGCAAACTAAATCCTAGATACATCGGACCATTCAAAATCCTTGAAAGGATTGGTCTAGTGGCATACCGCCTGCAACTTCCTGCTGAGCTTAGCAGCGTTCACAACACATTCCACATTTCTAATCTGAAGAAATGTCTGTCTGACGAGACACTGATAACACCGCTCGACGAAATTCAGATCGATGATAAACTTAATTTTGTCGAGGAACCTATGGAAATCATGGACCGCGAGGTCAAACAACTAAAACAGAGTCGTATTCCCATCGTTAAAGTCAGGTGGAATTCTAGACGTGGTCCTGAATTCACCTGGGAACGGGAAGACCAAATGCGACAGAAATACCCACATCTCTTCCCAGACAACGCACCGTCCGTGCACTCAAGCTAATTTCGGGACGAAATTTCTTTAACAAGGGGAGAATGTAACACCTGCTAAATTAGGATAATTAATTATGCCTAATTAATTGTAACTAGATGTAATTAGTATGTAATAGGACTAATTGCAGGCTCTATTTGTATATATATATAAGGTGATTTATATATATGTGTGTGTACTTACGCGATTTGGATAAATCGTGCGAATTAACCGGACGGAGTCCGACACAGTTTACTTGGACGTTGGTGACAGAAATTTACTTAAATAATGAGAACGTATTTTGTTATATAAAATACGCAACCGAACGAACACTATTTATATATTATCGCGACGACATTTTAAATAATGCAATAAAACGTAATAAACACGAATTAATAATTTAAATACAGCGACAAATGTTTTTATTATTAATTTCAAAGTGTTTTTATTTAAATATTCCAGTTACATTTTTTTAAATATAACGGTTTGTTTAAAATACTAAAAACAAAGGATTAAACGCTTAGGACACGGAGTAAACACTGAGTTTTAGGGAGCGTTTTCCCCTCCTTCCTCCTTTGGATCAGCCAACTCCAACCCCCACCCACTTCTCTTTTTCATTTTCTTTATCACTAAAAACACACACACCTCAAAAACTCTCTCAACTCCAATCTACACTAAATTTTCGGAATACAAACCGACACACGAAATTTACATATTCGGAATCACCATCACGAGTGGAGCAAGAATATCAAGACCGTTTTCATCATCTCATCCTCCATTTAGCTCGATTTGCAAAAGTAAGAAAATTCTAAAATCTTAGATCTATTCAATTTGGTGTAATGTTTTGATGCTTTGATGTGTACACAACTTAGATATAACCTAATACATGAAGAATACACGATTTTATAGCTCAAAAACGGGTTAGAATTGCGTTTTTAGTCGAAAATTCTTGAAACCCGAAAGTTTCTGGGCTGGTGTTCATACATGCGACACAAGCCTTGTGTCGCATGCTGTGTCGCATAAAACCATTTGTGTCGCATCTTGTATCGTACCAATCCTTTAGTGTCGTAACCTTTGGGACACAATATTGTGTCGCACTCTATGTCGCAATACTATGTCGTATTTTATACGACACAACCGTTCTGTCGCTATTGAATTAGCATCGCAAGTTTTTGCGACACAACCACTGTGTCGCAGAGCTCTTGTGTCGCACTTTATGCGACACAACCACTGTGTCGCATATCAAACTTTAGTGTCGCAGATTGTGTCGCAAAAACACAGAAAACCAGAATTTTAAAGTCAAAGTTACTGTACAAAAAGTCAAATTTTACTGTAGCAGTACTGTAGCAAATCTACTGTAGCAAAGTCAACAATTTAGAAATTTTGCTACAAACCGTCACCAACGGGCCCAAACATGTTTCTCAACAAACGAACAATTACAAACATACGGACAAACATGGGCTATACTAGTTGTGTACAACTAAACGAAACGTCTCGTGAGACGCATACTTACATAACTTCATATGAATAGGCATTTGAAGGGTACGGGTTCGGAGAACCTACTTGCTATATTTACTACTTGCTATTTGCTACGGCTTATTACCAGACTCAGGTGAGTCTTACAGCCCCACTTTTACTGTTTTATACTTTGGGGTGAGATACTTAGCAACTGTTTTACGTATGAACACAATGTACTGAACTGAAAACATTACTGATTACAAACAAACGCATGAGTTACTTTTATCCACTGAAAGCCTCCTAATCGTAAGTTGTTAGTTATGGACTTAAGCGTGATTACTAATAGATGGATCCATTTGGGACTGACAATCCCTGTCTGGGGTGGTAGCGCCACCACGTACTGATTTACACGTAGAAACAGACATATTAGTATTTGTTACATATGAGTGTGCGGATAGCACTCACGGGGGTACGTGATATATTCACACTACACGGTTAAGCTTCAACTTATGAGCTCATGGCACTGTACTAATTTACTGATTTACTTACTTTGCTTGATAGCAATACGGGTACATACTTGTGGTTCATAACACCTACTTATTACTAAACCTGTGAGATTCACCAACCTTTTTGGTTGACACTTTTTAGCTTTGTATCTCAGGTACACTTACGGAGTAGGATCACTCCAGGATTACTAGCTAGAGTCGCATGATTTACAAACTGCATTTAACGGAGATTCTTTGGCATCATCTTTTGTAACTATGGTTATGTAATAGAATCTCCCGCTATACGCGCAGACTCTAGTGAACTATATTTTTGTATACGAACACCAAAGGTTTTCAAACAATTATAATTTATGAAACCTTTTCGAAACGTCTCATTTAGAGGTCGTTTACTATTAATCTTGTGCCTTGTATATTGATTAGTAACACCCAATGTATGCTTCCGCAAATCGTTAATTTGGGGGTGTTACAATATTATTGTAGTATGTACCTCATGGGAATTTAATGCAAGCATGGAGGCACCAATGAGAATATGTCACGTGTATAATGAAAACTCATTTACCCCTAAAACAAATTATCTCACAAACGACAAGTCGAAAAATTATGATAATTGCACCATAAAATTCAGCGTTTTCTCCTCTTCGATTTAAGATCACTCAAGACATATGTTGGTGCATATTAGTGTGTCTGTCAGTTGGTCTTAGCTCGTAGTTGAATTTGTAATAAGTTTTGTGTTTTCTGTTTTAGGCGACACTTACCTTAGTGTCGCATAGCGTCACTTAGGTAAGTGACGCATGAAGGCGGCCACCTGCGTCACTGTCTAAGTGTCGTAGGTCTGCCGACTTGTGTTAGTATATAAGCAAACCTACGGGTTTCAGGCTAGGGTTGACGAAACCCTAGCACCATTTGTCGACTAAACATCCTTGTAATAAATCTAATACGTTACGTTCATCAATACAAAGTTATATTAGTGATTTATACGTGTTTCGATTCGTGTTTACGTGATATTCGTTTGATTGTTTGTTTCCGCCATTCAATCGTTGTTATCAATCATCTAGATCCACAGCTAGGGGCACTCTCAACATATTTTCGACGAGTTTATTTTTTTCCATTTTTTGGTGGGTTTTACAAATTATAAACACATATGTTACTTTTTTTGTTATAAATTAGATTTAGGGTTAGGGTTTAGTGTTTATTAGGGTTTAGCAGAGTTTAGTATGGTTTAGGGTTTAGGGTATAGTATGCTTTAGGTTTTAGGGTTTAGTAAAGCGTTTAGGGTTTAGGGTTAGAGTTTAGGGTTTAGGGTTTAGGGCTTTTGCTAAACCCTAAACCTTAACCTTCAAACCCTAAACCCTAAACGCAACACTATGTCACTAACATATGCGTTAGTATACGTTAAACCCCCCTAAAAATGGAAAAAAAAAAACTTGTCAAAAATATGTCATTATGGATCTTAAATCGAAGAGGAGAAAATGCTGAATTTTATGGTGCAATTTTCATAATTTTTCGACTTATCGTTTGTGAGATAAATTGTTTTAAGGGTAAATGGGTAAATAGGTTTTTATAATTATAGAGGTGATCCTCCACACCAATTATTATAGACCTAATGAGATTAATGGTTGTAATTTACTTCCCCTTCCCCCATTTTTTGCACTCCCCCTTGATCAATACCTTATATATATATATATATATATATATATATAATATAGGCTTGATATAATAAGTAATAAAAAAGATATTAATAGTCATAACCCAAGTTGTAACCAATATTTTATGGAAGGCAATCATTATGTTTTACCAACAACATCTAAAATATTCAAGAGCTCGATAATTACTTGGTGTTCACTATTCGTAATATATATATATATATATATATATATATATATATATATATATATATATATATATATATATATATATATATATACACACACTAGTAAAGCTTCGGAGTTGTGCTAAGCACAACCCGATCATGTTAAACCTAACAGAGAAAATACTTTATCTAAATTACGTATTTCGTTGAAGTTTGTTATGTATATATCATCGTTAACAAATATGGGTTAATCTTGTTAAAAAGTCGTAACTTTGCATATAAAACACTTGTGTATGTTTTATAAACATATTTATTAGATACGTACATAAAAACTTAATAGACTTCACTTCCAAAATTCCAAAATATTTTAACAACGATTAGATATATTATAATTGATGCTTTTAAGAATATTTTAACTCAACATTTATATACATCTTACGAAAAAAACTAAGGAACGTAATTAAAACTATATCCAAATTTTGAAGTCTATATCAAATAGCTAACAAAATCTACTATCTACTATCTTATAAACAAAAGAGTTCAAAATTTTGGATGAGTTCATTTTATTATAATATATATATATATATATATATATATATATATATATATATATATATATATATATATATATATCCTCTCTTTAAGGTGGAAGTTGTTTGTGAATAATTAAAAGAAGTCATGTTATGATTTTAAGTAACTATAACAATTAAAAATGTAGCAACAATGATAGTAGGGATTTGTATGAATGAAAGATTCTTTAAACATTAGTACATATATATATAATGAATCTAAAGTTTTTTGTAAAAAAGTATAGTTTTGTAAAATATTAAATTGAGGAAAAAAAAAGCTAAAAAAAAATAAAGATGTGTTTAATTCTAAGGAGGACATGTGTTAAAATTATAAGACATATACCTTTCCTTATATAATAATATAATACTAGTAAGCTTTTAGCACAACCTAGTCACGTCTAACTTATCATAAACGCTTTCAGTGTGTAGTTTAGTTAGTTTCGGAGATGGGGCCCCCATGTTCAATCTACACTAATAGTATGTAGAAACCTAATCTATTATAAGAATACATTGGTGTTATTGCATAAGTTGGTTGGGTCTCTACATGAGCTTGATTCACCTCTCACGTGATGGGCCTAAAGCGGTCTAACGTGGCCGGTTGGGGTTTCCAAATTTTTAACTTGTTGCTTATTAGAAAGATATCATATTTATTTTGAACATATAGTTTCATTAAAACCTTATTTTTTATATGTCGTCATTAAAAATCAAAGATTCATTTGATTGAAATATCTTATGTAATGTGGGTATATATAGACACAAAATAAATATTGAATGCAAAAAAACATTTATTTTATTTTAATTCAACTTCGATAGTCTTATACTTTTGTCGACGGTGTTTAGCGAAGTAGAGATATGACTATTTACATCTTACATTCTTCATCGCTCCCCACCCCACACAAGATGTGTGTCGCCATTGTTGTACGTTGTTGTTGTTGCTGTTGTTTCGATTATAATAAACCGTTAACTATGATTAGAAGTATTATAATTGATGCTTCTAAAAGTGCTTAAACTCAACATTATTGAAATTATACATCATTAGTACATATGACAATTTAAACGACTATAACTTATCAATTAATTCTCAAATTTTTAAATTTGACTTATAGAGTTAACAATATGTTAATGTATGTTAAAGTGTATAAGCCACAATTAAAAAAATATATTCTTGAAATTATTTTTATTCAATTCTATTTTGTAAAAAAAAAAAAAAAAATTCTCAAATTTATTTAAGTGATGTTTATATTTACATTTGTATTAAGATTAAGAGTAACATATAAATACAAATTATTAGTAATACGTATTAACATTATAATTAGCATATAGATTATAGATTAAGAATACATATGAGAATATTCAACACTTCAATTTTTAGATGTAAGGTGTTAGGATCCTTTTTATAATGTTTATATTTATATTTGTACTAATATGAAGATTAATATATTGATTTAAAAATTTATAAATTGAATGTAACAAAATAAGTAACTATTAAAAGTTTGAGATACATGTCAAATTTCGAAGACATGACGTGTCCTTAGAAGAGCTAATGGGATCTTTTAATCGTATGAGTCATGATGAATAGAAAGAGATACTTGTAAGTTAGTGATTAATTTTAAGTAATAAAAATATCTCTTGAGTTAATTAATGAGTTAAATTAGGTTTTAAAATATTTTTATTGATTGATGATATGTAAAAGTTTTAGGTGTATATGTGACAATCAAAAAAGACATGTGTGCTTGTTATATGTATATATGTGATACCCGACCAATTAGGGCTAGGGTTAGTTCCTAATCATTGTACTTATACATGTAATTAGTTATATTTAGGGCTAATTATGTGTATCACTATGTGTATTGATATATGTTTATATATATACACACGTATGCGATTTGTTTAAATCGTACATTTTACATTATCGGATGGATTCCGACATCATAAATACGGACGTTGGTGAACAAAATGTTAAATAACGTGAAATTATTTAATGAACTCATAAATATTATGTTGATAATATTAAACGCATAAATTGTATCGTATTAAGTAACCCGTATATTACCAAAAACGCACGGAACGCGCCCGACAATTAAATTGGAGCCAAAATATATTTTATAAGTTTAAAATATATCATTCCAAGTAAAACTCACATTATAAAATATCGTATCTTAAAACGATAACAAAAACAGCCAATTAAAACGCTACGCGATTAAACCTCCGTAAAACGAACACGCAAATCGAGGCCGATAAATTAACGGAACATTTTTATAAATGTTTTCAAGTATTCTAATAAATACTTCAATCAAAAATATCGAAATTTAAATCGACATTTAAAACGCGAGTATTAAACGTTTAACGTCTAAATAATCGTCGAAACGGATGGGGAAACGAACACCGCACGGAGCGTAACTTTGAGGGAACAAAAATATGGTCAAAACTACATGGTGGGGGCCCTACCCACCGTCCATGCCCCCCACTCCCCTTCCCTTACCTCGTTTTGCTTCCAAAACACCCTAAACTCACATCATACGTCATTTTTGATGTACCATTTCCCACACTCTTCTCCAACCTCTCTCTAAACCACCTTTCCCTCTCTAAAATCAGTCAAGAAACCCTTCCAAAATCAGTCCCAAAATCATCTAAAATCATCAACATACTTCAAGGTTCAAGAGCAAGAAGGAGCAAAACCAAGATCATCACCACCCTCTCCTCTCATTCTTCATCATCTATTTGTAAGAACATAAACTAAACCATCATTAAATTTAATTGATTGTTATTGATTTTGATGTTTAGTTAATCATCTAACCATGTTATGTCCAAATTTAAGCTTGAAACTCGTTTTTATAACACTTATACAAACATGCAAAATTCTGTCCTCAAAATGTCAGTTTGGTAAAATGGCTATAACTTGAGTTCTACTAAGAATTAGACAACGAATTTTTTTTAAAAGTTGCGTATTGAAAAGAGCTACAACATTCGTGGTTTACCCTTTTCCCAGATCCGTACGTATTTTTGTGTATAATCCGATCTTCGCGACTAGTCTCATGTTTGTCGAAAACCGAGTACGTTTCTTTCGCGAAATTAATTACCTATCTATATGAACCTTATAAATCTTGGAAAAATCAAGTTATAAACTAGACACACACATGAACAATTGGTAAAAACTACGGAATCTAATTCGGACTAGAACCCGTTAAAATCGAGTGGCGAAGTAAACCGACAAAAACCCAAAACATGAAAATCTTAAAGTTTTGACATGCGTTTTAAAACCGACATCTCGGAATGACTCCGACACGAACCGACACATTTTATAAACTCTATGAACTGAAAAATGACTTGGGTAAAAGTCTCGGGTCAAACCGTCATCGTTGACCACATTTTCATTAAACTTCAAAATTGACCAGACCCGAGTGACGCATGAACCAAGTGGTTTATGCGACACTCCATTAAGTGACGCCTACTATGTCTGAACTTTATTATATGCGACACTTACCTTAGTGGCGCCATACCTAAGTGACGGCCTAACCCGACACTACCATAAGTGACGCCTAAATCAGAAATTAACATCATCCGACACTGGACCTTAGTGCCGCAACCTAGTGACACCTTATATGCGACACTTAACAAGTGACGCCAATAACTCACAGATTACAATTTTCTGCGACACTTACCTGAGTGTCGCTAATAGCTAACAAGTGACGCTATGAGTGACGCATAAAACGGAAACTCCAAAACTAGTTTTTCACACTAAGTGTCGAACTCACACAACTTCAATACTTTTATACAATACAACACACGAAACATATACTTTGATAGTATACAATGAAACAATGCATAATGCATAATAATAATGATTTAAGAATTATTATTACAAATCATCACCAACGGGACGTACATGTTTCCAAAACTCAAACAAACAATCAAACATTTGGACATAACTAGTTGATGGACAACTAGCATAGATAGTCTGTTGAGACATCTACTCACTCATATAACCTTGCGCGTTTTGAACGTCCGGCAGTTTACAGTCTGCGGACACTCATTTGATACAAACTCATACTTGCTTGCTTTGCAAACACACTAGACTCAGGTGAGTCTCATAGCCCCTCATTTTACCATTTTTTAACCCAGGGGTGGGATTACATGCTCAGTTTTCATTTACATTTGAACACAAGTACTAAACTCGATATATTAACTGCATGAGTTGTTTTACCTAATAATGAAGCCCTCCACATCATAGTTTGTTAGTATGGATTTAGCGTGAATGTTAGTGAATGGTACCATTTGGGATTGACAGTCCCTGTCCGGGGTAGTCGCGCTACCACGACTGCTGGTCAAACGGACACATTAGCATTTGTTCATCACGAGTGTAGATTAGGCACTCGTAGGAGGCAACCTCGATCGGGCACTTGATTGTGATCCCGACACCTCGGTTAAGCTCGAACTATGAGCTCATGGCAGTAATATACACATTTTTGTGATCCCGACACCTCGGTTAAGCTCGAACTATTAAGCTGAATCGTTCGTTCTGATTGACCATCTGTTTGAGGATGATACGCTGTACTTAGATTTACACGGGTACCCAATTCTTGTTGAAGACTCTGCCAAAAATGCGAAACATAACGGGAATCTCGGTCTGACACAATTGACACTGGAATACCATGTCTTGATACAATTTCATTAAGATACAACTGGGCGAGCTTAGTCAAAGAGGTGGTCTCACTCGCAGCAAGAAAATGCGCACTTTTTGTCAACCGATCTACAATAACCCAAACCATATCATTACCTCGAATGGTACGCGGCAGTTTAGTTACAAAATCCATGGTTATATGTTCCCATTTCCACTCGGGAATTTCCAACTGTTTCAGTGATCCGTACGGCTTTTGATGTTCGGCTTTAACTTGCGCGCAGATATGACAATTACCAACAAACCGTGCAATGTCAGTTTTCATCGTGGGCCACCAATACAAAGGTTTTAAGTCGTTATACATTCGAGTACTACCGGGATGAACAGTTAACTTAGACTTATGAGCTTCATTTAAAATCGTATCCCGAATTCCGCCAATTAAAGGAATCCACACCCGAGACTTAAAAGTTTTCAATCCTCTAGAATCGTCCACTAATTCATCTTTTCTTTTCAACATAATTTCGGACTTTAAGTTGTGATCCAACAAAGCTTCTAATTGTACAATTTTGATTCGATCAATCAAGTCAGAGGAAACCTTTACCTTGAGATAAAAGATTCGATCCGAAGCACCCTTTCAGCTTAGAGCATCCGCAACCACATTAGCTTTGCCTGGGTGATATCTAATTTCACAATCATAGTCTTTGATTAATTCAAGCCATCGTCTCTGACGCATGTTCAACTCCTTTTGGGAAAACACATACTGCAGACTTTTATGGTCAGTACAAACAACACATCGAGTTCCGTACAAGTAATGTCTCCAAAGTTTTAAGGCAAATACAACCGCTGCAAATTCTAAATCGTGAATGGGATAATTCTTTTCATGCAGTTTCAACTGACGAGAAGCATAGGCAATAACTTTATCCCTTTGCATAAGAACACAGCCCAAGCCCGAAAAAGAAGCATCACAATAAACAATGAAATCATCTGAACCCTCCGGTAATGCTAACACCGGTGCCTAACACAACATTTGTCTTAACGTTTGGAATGCATGCTCCTGACGATCAGTCCATACGAATTTCTCATCCTTACGGGTTAATTTGGTTAACGGACCCGCAATCTTAGAAAAATCTTTTATAAACTTCCGGTAATAACCCGCTAATCCAAGAAAGCTCTTTATTTTCGAAGCAGACTTTGGGGCGTTCCATTTCATCACAGCCTCGACTTTAGTTGGGTCCACTTTCACACCATCCTTACAAATTATGTGACCCAAGAATTGAACCTCCCGAATCCAAAATTCGCACTTAGAGAACTTGGCATACAACTGTTCTCGTTTCAACGTGTCAAGAACCAATCTTAAATGCAGAGCATGCTCATCTTCGGATTTCGAATACACTAGAATATCGTCAATGAAAACAATAACAAATTTATCCAAGAAAGGTCGACAAACCCGATTCATTAAATCCATAAATACAGCTGGAGCATTCGTCAAACCAAAAGGCATAACCAAAAATTCATAATGACCGTACCTAGTACGAAAAGCTGTCTTTGGAATATCCTCCTCACGAACACGGACCTGATGATAACCCGATCTCAGATCAATCTTAGAATACACTGAAGAACCCTGCAACTGATCAAATAAGTCATCTATTCTAGGAAGAGGGTACTTATTCTTTACCGTTCTCTTGTTCAACTCCCTATAATCAATACACATGCGCATAGACCCGTCTTTCTTTTTCACAAATAATACTGGTGCACCCCACGGCGAAGAACTAGGTCTAATAAAATCCTTATCTAACAGTTCCTGTATCTGATTCATCATTTCACGAATCTCAGAAGGCGCTAACCTATAAGGAGCTTTAGCTACAGGCGACGAACCCGGCACAAGATCAATACGGTACTCAACTTCCCTAACTGGTGGCAACCCAGGTAACTCATCAGGAAATACCTCAGAGTATTCACACACAACCGGTACATCGGAAATAACTTTTCTTTCAAGTTTAGCATCAACTACATAAGCTAAGTAGGACTCGCAACCTTTGGATAATGACTTCCTAGCCTTCATCATCGAAATCAGAGGAATAGACATACCATCCCGTTCTCCTCGAGCCACAACGTATGACCCGTCGGAGATTGGGATCCTAATCAACTTTTGATGGCAATCAATGCTAGCCCTATTCTGACTTAACCAATCCATACCAACTATTACGTCAAAACTAGGAATTGGCATCAACAAGAATGAAATAGGGAAAGTTCGGTCATCAATCACAATATTAGCTCCAGTCACCGAGGTGGTAACAGGAACTAATTTACCGCTAACAATTTCTACTTCTACGGGTTTGGTTATCACAGTAGGCACTAATTTCAACTTGTCGCAGAAGCATACAGATATAAAAGTACAAGTAGCACCAGAGTCAAATAAAACACGAGCCGGTACAGAGTTTATAAAGAATGTACCAGTTATGACATCTTCTGTATGTACAGCCTCATTGACTGTCATTTGAAAAGCCCGACTGGTTGCTGGTGGAGGATTCTTCCTTTTCTGACCGGAAGATGCCGAACTCCCGACCGAACCAAGCCCCGATTTCCCCGCCTCTGGACATTGACCCACTCGATGTCCCTCCTTTTTACAAGTCCAACACACAAAGTTCGGATAACGACAATTTCTTATCTCATGACCAAGATCACCACATTTCAGACACTTATTTGTTTGTGGAGTACACGGCCCTGAATGTCTAGATTTGCATGTACTACACCAGTTCGAACTTCCCGACGAACTGCTCTTACTAACATACTTCTTTGTCTGACGATTACCTTGCCAATTTGATTTCCCTTTACTAGAGGAATCCGCTCTAGACTTTAAAGAATTATCTCTAGATCGTGTTTCACGAGACCCTCTAATGTCACTATCCACTGATCGAGCAAGATTAAAAGCCTGAGATAAACTAGTGGCTAGTCTCACTGTAGTACGATAGTTATGGGGTAAAGTATCCACAAACTGCTCTATCTTCGTCTTCTCCTCCGGAACCCATTGTTGTACGAATCGAAGTTTTTCCGTAAATTGAGCTATCAACTCCTCCATGGTCATATTATCCGTTAATTGAAGGTTCACAAAATCCCTCCTAATTTGTGCCATATGGAAATCAGAACAATATTGATTACGCACTACTTGATGAAATTCATTCCATCGTAAAGATTCCTTTTGTTGTGGAGTAAAATGCCCAGTAATTGAATCCCACCAAACCATGGCATCGTCCTTCAGGCACTGCATAGCAAACTTGACCTTGGATTCTTCCTCACAGCTAATCACATCAAACTTGCATTCCATATCTCTTAACCAATTTAAAGTCACAGTTGGATTGGTACTTCCATGGAATTCCGGTGGTTTGCAAGACATAAAAGTTTTAAAAGTACACATCTTATTAGTCTGAGAAGATGGACTAGCACCAAACACCGAAGATTGTTGTTGCAAAAGTTGTCTAGCTGCAGCTTCCTCAGCTTTCCTTTTAAACTCTCTCAGAAATATCAATTCATCTTCTATCTCATGTATATACTCATCCCTATTGGTTTCTTCACCGCCTTGATGAGATGTACCTTCACGATTAATAGTCGCAGCAGGAGGAACAATATACCGAGAGGCATTATTGGGGTTGGGGATCGGTTGTTCGTCATCTGCCATTTCTGAAATCAACACAACACTTGAAACTTGTTAATCGTTAGTACCTATCTACTAACAATTTCACAACCAATGCTAAATCCCATACCCAGGAATGTTTGACATACCACGCTACAGTTTTGGGATTGAACATTCTACAATGCTCAATTACCCCAAAACCATGCTCTGATACCAACTTTTAACACCCCTCATTCTCCATAATATTATTATATTGAAAACACGGAAGCGAAGAAAATTAAAACATATTTAATTAATATACGTTAGAACAAAAATCATAAACCGATCAGGAGTTAAGTCATGTCGAGTTAAACAGATTTAACAAACACATAATACGGGGTATTATATAAAACTTAACATTGATTGTTACAAAACATAATCAGAGTAGCAAGCTGTCAAAACATTCCCCAGCTCCTAGAGCATCTACTTTCTGCTACTCACCTATTCAAAATATAATCTGCAGAAAGTAAATACGAGGGATTAGCACAAAGCTAAGTGAGTGAGTTCATAACCCAACATCTAACTTAGCATAATCATATAATTGCTTCAAACAACCGCAATACAATATTCAACAAATCAACAACAACTTAACGAGGATCGGTGGCTCTGGGGATAACCGTAATGCCCGGGTGGCTCCCCAAGAACAGTTACCCAACCATATCCGTATGGCCATACGGACGAGACCGATAACTAGTGGTAGTTGAACTCAAATACAGAATCAAACACACAACAAATGAAGTACGACTCTGTATCATTCATTCAACCCCTGCCTAGTTCAACCAACCATTTAACAACTCGTTGACCTCGTTAACAACTGATGCCCGAAGGCCAAACACGTAGCACATAGGTTCACAGTCAACAAGGTATATCAACTAATCAACAAAACATATTCACGTTTATTCGTTGCAATCAAATGATCACAACTAAATTTAAATGGTGAGCTCTGAATCCACTCACCGATACCTCTGAAATATCCACACTTAGCTTCTAATCACGGAATCTTTGGTTTATCTGTAAGTACCACATAACATCAAGTTAGTAACTTGTTTCTAACTAATAATAGTCAACTTCACAATTCAAGTTACAATGAGTAATAATAATAACTATTTATATTATATAAACTCAGGTTCACAAACTATCATAATCATCAAAATTTAACAGACAAACGCGATCCGGCTACTGGTGATGGGATCGCGTTCCAATGAAGAAAACATTCGGTCATCAAATAACACTTGGCAACGCGATCCGGGAACAAAGGCGGGATCGCGTTCACAATAGGGAAAAAGTTCTGTAACCAAAATACGCTAATCAACGCGATCCGGTAACTGCGGCTGGATCGCGTTTCGAAGAAGAAAACATAACCAATTTCTTTTATAACAGAGAAACGTGATCCCGGCAAGGGTTTCTGGATCGCGTTCACACGCGTTCCATCTCAGGTCAGACCTGCAACTACATTTCAGCTCGAACTAAACTCAACCAAAGCTCATAATCATGGATTTGATGCATATAACTAGTTAAGAAGCACACATATAATCATATATCACAAGTATTTACCATCTAAACTCAAGAATCATCTCAAATCATCATTTCATTTCTATATAACATTTGAACTTATAAGCTTCATTACCTTAAAATGGAGATGATGATGAATAGAAGAAGAAGAAGATGATGATGATAGCTAGTAAAAGATCACACTTCGATTCTCACTTCAAGTTAATGATTTGATCATATATTTAGGTTAGGGTTTATGGTTCTATTTGAAATGGAAAGAAAAGGAAAAATTGGTAAAGTGATCAAACAAATGTCGGCCCATCATTTTAACCGACCTACAACATTGGGTATTTAATACCCGCTCTAAATCTATTGCCTGAAACTTAATTACTAAATGCGAGAAACTTATTTTATAATACCTTCAACTTTCATATTTTAAAATAAACAACATTCCACTAATCACAATAAGTCCTGAGACCTATTTCCCTAACTGTCATAATTAACAATTATATCACAAACTTATTTAAAACAATTAAATACACAATTGAAATAGAAAAATACCAGGCCACTGGAGAGGATGTTACAGCCAACTTACTGGTCCTGAAATTATCCATGAAACCACCGAGAAAATCGTTAGTATCCAAAACCGGCTGAAAGCCGCACGTGATAATCAGAAGAGTTACGCTGACGTGAGACGCAAACATCTCGAGTTCCAAGTTGGGGATTGAGTCCTTCTTAAAGTATCACCTCGGAAAGGTGTAATTCGCTTCGGCAAACGAGGGAAATTGAATCCCAGGTACATTGGACCTTTTGAGATCCTTGAAAGGATTGGTCCAGTGGCATATCGATTGCAGCTGCCACCAGAGCTCAGCAGCGTGCATCCCACATTCTACATTTCTAACCTTAAAAAATGCCTGTCTGATGAGACACTCATCATTCCTCTCGACGAAATCCACATCGATGATAAACTTCATTTTGTCGAGACACCAGCAGAAATCATGGACCGTGAGGTCAAACAGTTGAAACAAAGTCGTATTCCCATCGTTAAAGTCCGGTGGAATTCGCGGCGGGGTCCGGAATTCACTTGGGAACGGGAAGATCAAATGCGACTCAAGTATCCGCACCTATTCACAGACTCCATTCATACCCCGACTTGAGCTAAATTTCGGGACGAAATTCTCTTAACAAGGATAGAATGTTACACCCGACCAATTAGGGCTAGTGTTAGTTCCTAATCATTGTACTTATACATGTAATTAGTTATATTTAGGGCTAATTATGTGTATCACTATGTGTATTGATATATGTTTATATATATACACACGTATGCGATTTGTTTAAATAGTACATTTTACATTATCGGATGGATTCCGACATCATAAATACGGACGTTGGTGAATAAAATGTTAAATAACGTGAAATTATTTAATGAACTCATAAATATTATGTAGATAATATTAAACGCATAAATCGTATCGTATTAAGTAACCCGTATATTACCAAAAACGCACGGAACGCGTCCGACAATTAAATTGGAGCTAAAATATATTTTATAAGTTTAAAATATATCATTACTAGTAAAACTCACATTTTAAAATATCGTATCTTAAAACGATAACAAAAACGGCCAATTAAAACGCTACGCGATTAAACCTCCGTAAAACGAACACGCAAATCGAGGCCGATAAATTAACGGAACATTTTTATAAATGTTTTCAAGTATTCTAATAAATACTTCAATCAAAAATATCGAAATTTAAATCGACATTTAAAACGCGAGTATTAAACGTTTAACGTCTAAATAAACGTCGAAACGGATGGGGAAACGAACACCGCACGGAGCGTAACTTTGAGGGAACAAAAATCTGGTCAAAACTACATGGTGGGGGCCCTACCCACCGTCCATGCCCCCCACTCCCCTTCCCTTACCTCGTTTTGCTTCCAAAACACCCTAAACTCACATCATACGTCATTTTTGATGTACCATTTCCCACACTCTTCTCCAACCTCTCTCTAAACCACCTTTCCCTCTCTAAAATCAGTCAAGAAACCCTTCCAAAATCAGTCCCAAAATCATCTAAAATCATCAACATACTTCAAGGTTCAAGAGCAAGAAGGAGCAAAACCAAGATCATCACCACCCTCTCCTCTCATTCTTCATCATCTATTTGTAAGAACATAAACTAAACCATCACTAAATTTAATTGCTTGTTATTGATTTTGATGTTTAGTTAATCATCAAACCATGTTATGTCCAAATTTAAGCTTGAAACTCGTTTTTATAACACTTATACAAACATGCAGAATTCTGTCCTCAAAATGTCAGTTTGGTAAAATGGCTATAACTTGAGTTCTACTAAGAATTAGACAACGAATTTTTTATAAAAGTTGCGTATTGAAAAGAGCTACAACATTCGTGGTTTACACTTTTTCCAGATCCATACGTATTTTTGTGTATAATCCGATCTTCGCGACTAGTCTCATGTTTGTCGAAAACCGAGTACGTTTCTTTCGCGAAATTAATTACCTATCTATATGAACCTTATAAATCTTGGAAAAATCAAGTTATAAACTATACACACACATGAACAATTGGTAAAAACTACGGAATCTAATTCGGACTAGAACCCGTTAAAATCGAATGGCGAAGTAAACCGACAAAAACCCAAAACATGAAAATCTTAAAGTTTTGACATGCGTTTTAAAACCGACATCTCGGAATGACTCCGACACGAACCGACACATTTTATAAACTCTATGAACTGAAAAATGACTTGGGTAAAAGTCTCGGGTCAAACCGTCATCGTTGACCACATTTTCATTAAACTTCAAAATTGACCAGACCCGAGTGACGCATGAACCAAGTGGTTTATGCGACACTCCATTAAGTGACGCCTACTATGTCTGAACTTTATTATATGCGACACTTACCTTAGTGGCGCCATACCTAAGTGACGGCCTAACCCGACACTACCATAAGTGACGCCTAAATCAGAAATTAACATCATCCGACACTGGACCTTAGTGCCGCAACCTAGTGACACCTTATATGCGACACTTAACAAGTGACGCCAATAACTCACAGATTACAATTTTCTGCGACACTTACCTGAGTGTCGCTAATAGCTAACAAGTGACGCTATGAGTGACGCATAAAACGGAAACTCCAAAACTAGTTTTTCACACTAAGTGTCGAACTCACACAACTTCAATACTTTTATACGATACAACACACGAAACATATACTTTGATAGTATACAATGAAACAATGCATAATGCATAATAATAATGATTTAAGAATTATTATTACAAATCATCACCAACGGGACGTACATGTTTCCAAAACTCAAACAAACAATCAAACATTTGGACATAACTAGTTGATGGACAACTAGCATAGATAGTCTGTTGAGACATCTACTCACTCATATAACCTTGCGCGTTTTGAACGTCCGGCAGTTTACAGTCTGCGGACACTCATTTGATACAAACTCATACTTGCTTGCTTTGCAAACACACTAGACTCAGGTGAGTCTCATAGCCCCTCATTTTACCATTTTTTAACCCAGGGGTGGGATTACATGCTCAGTTTTCATTTACATTTGAACACAAGTACTAAACTCGATATATTAACTGCATGAGTTGTTTTACCTAATAATGAAGCCCTCCACATCATAGTTTGTTAGTATGGATTTAGCGTGAATGTTAGTGAATGGTACCATTTGGGATTGACAGTCCCTGTCCGGGGTAGTCGTGCTACCACAACTGCTGGTCAAACGGACACATTAGCATTTGTTCATAACGAGTGTAGATTAGGCACTCGCAGGAGGCAACCTCGATCGGGCACTTGATTGTGATCCTGACACCTCAGTTAAGCTCGAACTATGAGCTCATGGCAGTAATATACACATTTTTATGATTGATTTCGTACATTATTAAGTCTTGTGGTTCATTGATGCGCCGCCAACGGTCGATCGGGAATTACCCCGTCATTGCGGACCGGCTGCTAGCGGCGGCACCAGAGGGTTTTAATATTTATAAATGCTGGGGCCTAAATTTTACTAGTGCTATATGGCCTAAGGGTTGTATATCAGCGAGTATTACCTAGGGTCGTTCTTCAAAACCAAGTGTATTGTGAACCTGAGTAGTCTGGGATGTCCGTTTCTAACTTAGTGAGGGAGTTTTTAAAGTAGTTGGAAGTGGTTTGGTTTTGTTTTTATTATTAAACTAATAAGCAATACTAAAAAAGCAGATACAATAAACGAGATAGCAGTCAGGATAGAGGGGGTGTTTGTTGTGAGTTCGTTAGCCGAATGTTGGGATGATGTTTAGTTTAGATTATGAAAACGTCTCTAAAGATTTGTATTTTATTTGTTTCGAGTATATGTGGGATAAGCACTAGCTCCCTACTGATTGATTTCTCAATCAGTATGTCACTGAGTAACTAGGCTATCGTGATTCTGATCGGAGTAGGTTGCCCAGCCCACAACACTGTCCTGTTACGGTACAATGACCCTTTTTGGATTGGATATCCTGGGTGCATGAATAAGGCAGCAAACTAACTCGATGTC
This sequence comes from Helichrysum umbraculigerum, assembly GCA_949592205.1. NCBI lineage: Eukaryota > Viridiplantae > Streptophyta > Magnoliopsida > Asterales > Asteraceae > Helichrysum > Helichrysum umbraculigerum. The sequence continues at coordinate 139,387,467 of CATIUR010000004.1, read as the reverse complement.
CAACCGTTCTTAACCCCACAGGGATACTCAATTGAATAAAACATTTAAGTATAAGACTTGGTTTGGTGCTTGATTACTTTCTATCGATGGGTTTGTAAAGTCCAGAGGTTGTAATAACCGGTAATTCACAAAGTATAGTACCAACGGCTTTTTTTTATGACTTCCACGTTGTACTACACCAGTGGTGCTTCCAACGATATGCCATGTATTTAGTCGGTTTACGGTATATGCGTTGCTTTATTACACAGTGGTCACTCTGGACTTATAAGCTAAGTTTGTATTTAAGTTCATGAATTATCCATCTATGATATAAACCAGCCCTTACTTTAAAATCTCAATAAATCCCTAGCTTATGTACTGTGTACACTACTTTGATTGAAAACGGTATTTCACAGGTTTAAAACCAGACCATGTTTATTTTAAACACAGATAATTAATTACCTTTACTTAAGGTTAGCTACGTCTTAATAAAAAGGTTTTAATCACGTTCATTGGTCGAAAGGCGTTAGGTTAAAGTGAGGTTTATAATCATAGATAGAAAGTTAATCAAAGCACTGAGTTTTCATTTATAATATAGTTTGGGACATTATTCCACAACAGATTGTGCCCACGACTTTCATAGCTTCCACGTTCCGTACTCCACACATTAGTGATATTTCCAGCGCTATACAAATGAAAGTCGTATAACGTTACTTTCGTTGTTTCATAATGACATCATCCCAGCTAATACGGCTAACTATAGGTAAACAACACGAGTCACATTGTCAAACAATATATGCAGTGGAAAATAGGATCACATAGGAATATTTAAATCGGATATAGTAATACCTTATTGCCTTGAATTGTTTGTAAGAAAACCTTTAGATCTAAGTTCAAGATCTTTCCTTGGTCACGTACACGACACCGTCTTTATCGATATGCTTGTATGCTAGTACTTGCCCGTTTACAAAACCACACAACCTTTTGTGCCTCCTTTCCTTTGCCGTACAAAACAAAACCAAACAAAACCCTTTTTGAGTTTTGTTTTTGACGTTAGCCAAAGAGAGAGAAAGAGAGAATATCTTTTTTGTGAATTTAATTAGGGATTAATATTAGGATTAACCCTAACCCTAATCTATAAGGGTGTATTTATAGATAGGTAAAACTTGGTCCCCAAGTTTAATATTTTCACATTAATCCCTCTAGTTAATTAATTATTAATTTTAACTCTTAACTTTAATAATTAATAACTTTAGGCAAATAAGCAATATCTCAATGTCGATGTGTGCGTTCCCAAAGGCTCACACATTTACAGACACATATGTGATAAAATCATTCAAATACCAACAGCTCCCACTTTTGAATAATTTTCAAACAAATATGATAACATTGATTAATGTCTAGCAACATATCAATGCTCCCATAAATGCACGAGTGAAGTTTCACCAAAGTCACTGTGAGTCTATGTTCAGTTTATATCCTTTTGTTACAGATACTCTAGTTAAAACTTGAAGATGGATCAAAGTCATTCCATTTTAACTTTTGTTTCTCATTTCGTGAATCACTTAAGATTACCAAATACAGTCGAGACAGTTCTAGACTTATTAGGGTCTGGCCAGACAAACATCTTAAGTATTCATGAGTGGCCCAGTAAGTATCTAACTTCAGTTTTTCACTGAAGGAACAAATCCTTTATTGAATACAACTGGTAGTCATCGTATTTCGCAACATTACCAAAAATAGCCTTTTTGCCACCCTTATCTAGGAGTAGTATTGACTATGATCAAATAATGCACTACGTACATGAGTAGCAACTTGCATCTCAAGTCTAAGGATAATAAACTTTATGAATTATGCTTAATAACAAAGATCCATAAGTAATAATTCACGTGGGATAATCCAATATGCATCAGAATGAATATTATGTGAGTTAGTGAGCCAAGCTGACTAAACACTCAGATATTGTCTTAATTCAATCATATTCCCATATGATCAACCGACAACGGATATTTAGAATAATATTACACAACATTATTCAAGGATAAAACATGAAAAATAGGATTTATGAAATTAAAATATCACAATAAAAATTTCATTAATAAATAAAACTGTTTATTACATCCATATATCCAAATACTAAATTCACGGATTTACATGTGATTACTGGACAAACGAAGTCCTATGCCCTCAATTAAGCGAGTTAGCTTCGTCTTTGGCAAAGCCTTCATAAAGGGATCTGCTAAGTTATCATCCGTGTGAGCTTTGAGTACTTGAATTTCACCTTGATTGACTTGCTCACGAACATAGTGAAATTTCCTCTGAAAGTCTCTAGCTCCTTTCTGAACACCGGGTTCATTGCTATGATAATTGCACCAGTGTTGTCACAATACATATCCATAGGAAACTTGGCTGTGGGAACAACACCAAGTCCAGAAATAAATTTCCGGATCCAAACAGCTTCCATTGCAGCTTCAGCAGCTGCTATGTACTCTGATTCTGTCGCAGACATGGCTGTAGTGGATTGCTTCTTGCTTTTCCAAACAACAACTCCTCCATTCATGGTGAACACATATCCAGTTTGAGATTTTGTGTCATCATGGTCAGTTTGAAATCCGGCATCACAATAACCAGTAACTTTTAGTTCATCCTTAGGATTTCCTCCATACACTAGAACCATATCTTTAGTAGCCCTAAGGTACTTCAGTATGTTCTTTACAGCAATCCAGTGTCTTTCGCCTAGATTCTGTTGAAATCTGCTAACAACGTTTTGAGCAAAAGCAACATCAGGTCTTGTGCATCTTACCGCATACATAATAGACCCTATTGCCGAAGCATAAGGTATCCTTTGTATACATTCCACCTCTTGAGGTGTAGAAGCACAATCCTTGATGCTAAGTTTAAGTCCATCTTGCATTGGTAAATACCCACGCTTAGCATTTTCCATACTAAACGCTTCAGTACTTTATCAATGTAAGCATTTTGACTTAACTCTATTAACCGCTTAGATCTATCTCTTGAGATCTTGATTCCCAAAATAAATGTTGCCTCTCCTAAGTCTTTCATGGCAAAACATTTTTCAAGATAAGATTTTACATCTTCAAGCATTGGAATGTTGTTTCCCATTAGCAATATGTCATCTATATATAAGACTAGGAAAGTAACATTACTCCCACTGGCTTTTTGATATATACATGGCTCATCAAGATTCTGAACGAAACCAAACTTTTTGATTTCTTCATCAAATCTTTTATTCCAACTCCGTGATGCTTGCTTAAGTCCATAAATGGATTTTTTAAGCTTGCATACTTTGTTGGGATGTAATGGATCAATAAAACCTTCTGGCTGATTCATATAGACGTCTTCGTCTAGATAACCATTCAAGAAGGTTGTCTTGACATCCATTTGCCATATCTCATAGTCATAGAACGCCGCTATGGCTAAAAGAATTCTAATAGCCCTAATGTCTGCCACTGGGGAAAAGGTTTCTTCATAGTCTATACCATAAACTTGAGTAAATCCTTTTGCCACGAGACGAGCTTTATAGATGTGTATGTTGCCATCTATGTCGGTCTTTATTTTAAAGAGCCATTTGCAATCGACAGTTTTAACATTTTGGGGTTTATCCACCAAAGTCCAAACTTCATTGTCTTTCATGGATTGCATCTCCATATTCGCAGCTTGAAGCCATTTTTCAGCATTAGGACCTGATAATGCAGCTTTCAAGGTTCGAGGTTCATCAAGAATCCCGGATACGCCATCCTCCTCTAGATTAACGTTTAAGTTCAATCTATTAGGTGCACGTACCGTCCTTTCGGACCTACGAATTGGAGCATCAACAATTTGAGTTTGAGACTGAGGCATATCATGAGGCTCAATTCTATCCCCCCCAAATTGTTGATTACCAGTATGAGTAGAAGGTGATGTATCTTCCTCTTGAACCTCATCAAGTTCCACAACCCTCCCACTGTTTCCATCACCGATAAGCCTGGTTTCAAAAAACTTAGCATACCGAGCAATTTTCACAGTATTTTCAGAAGAATTATAGAAGTAGTAACCCATCGTTTCCGTTGGATATCCTACGAAAATACACTTAATAGATCTTTGTTCGAGTTTGTCAGGCGCATCGCGTTTAACGAGTGCCTCACATCCCCAGACCTTTAAGTAAGACAGATTAGGGGCTTTCCTATGCCATATTTCATATGGTGTCTTATCTACCTTCTTAGTGGGAACCATGTTGAGAATGCGTACATCAGTCTCTAATGCATAATCCCAAAAAGATAATGGTAAAGTTGTAAGGTTCATCATAGATCGTACCATGTCAAGCAAGGTTCGATTTCTCCTTTCCGATACACCATTATGTTGTGGTGTATAGGGAGGAGTAAGCTGTTAGACAATTCCACGCACTTGAAGATGATCCTTAAACTCTAGGCTTAAGTATTCACCACCTCGATCCTATCGGAGAATCTTGATGGTTTTTCCGAGTTGATTTTCTACCTCGTTTTGAAACACCTTGAATGTTTCAAACACCTCATGTTTATGTTTAATTAAAAAAACATAACCATAACGGCTGAAATCATCCGTAAATGTTACGAAGTAGTAAGCTCCTTTCCTAGACATATGCCTAAAGGGACCACATACATCACTATGTATGATTCCTAGTAGGTCGGTTGCCCTTTGATTCTCATGAGAGAAGGGTTTCCTCGCCATTTTGCCCGATACACAAGACTCACACTTATCAAATGAATCATCACTTGATTTCAAAAGCCCTTCACGTTGAAGCCTTTCGATACGGTGTTTGCCTATGTGTGCAAGACGACAATGCCATAGGTAGGATGAGTCCAAGTTTGACTTGGCTCGTTTAGTGCTTATATTTAATATTGAATTATTAGTATGTGAAAGACGATCATGCAAATCAATTTCAAATATTCCATTAATAGCAATACTATTAAAATAATGAACATCATTCTTTGAAACTGAAATACCAAAATCTGTAAATGTATTCTTAAAACCACAATATTTCAATACTGAAACTGAAACAATTCCCCTAACAATAGAAGGAACATAATGACAATTGTCTAATACAAGAATTATGCCCGAGGGTAAATGTAAGTCATAACTTCCAATGGCTTCCACTGCTACACATATGCCGTTGCCGACGTACATATACAAGGATCCATTCTTCAGCTTCTTCTTTGCTCTAAACCCCTGCAAGGTATTACAAATATGAGTCCATAGCCAGTGTCATATACCCAAGTATTTGTTTTAGAGAAAGAAAATAATTCGATAGTCAAGATACCTGAAGATCCGGCATTGCCGACTCTCTTCTTTTCTTGTACCTCGGATAAATACTTAGGACAATTCCTCTTCCAGTGTCCTAACTGACCACAATGGTGACACCCATCATCTTTAGCGACCTGCACCTTTTTAGCTGGAGGGGTTTGCTTAGGCTTAGAAGAATAAACAACAGCTTGCTTATTTTTACTAGTCTTTGCAATCTTGCCCTTAGCTTGTAGCGGTTGCTTTTTCTTCTTTTTCTAGGCCTGACCACCACCAATCGCAAGGATTTGGTTGTCTTTCACCTTATTTTTGGAAATGCTCTTTTCTAATTCCACTAGCATAGCATGGAGTTCGTTAATCGACTTTTTCATACCCTGCATGTTATAGCTGCGTGTAAACTCATCAAACTCCGGTGAAAGAGAATTGAGGACAATGCTTACAGCCACAGGGTCATGATATGAGTATTACATTCTATCCAAGCGATCAAACAAGCTTTTCATGACTAGAACATGAGTCCCCACTGGTGTTCCAGATACATGTTTACATGCATGTACATCTCGAATCAAGTCGTTTAGCTCAAGGCCGGCTTGTTTCTCATACAATGCACTCAGCTCAGTGATCATTTGATCGGGCCATTTATTCTCGAATTGCTTACATAACTCAGGAGTCATTCTGCTAAGCATAAGACAAGCAACTTCATTGTGAATCTTATAAGTTACCTTATACTGATCACGCTCTGCTTGAGAAGCAGTGGCATTTGGCTCAGCGATCATAGGTGTAGTAACGATATCAAGTCTTTCCATCACTCTTAGAACAATTCTCAGTGATCGATACCAATCGTTAAAGTTTGGTCCAGAAAGCTTATTGCTTCTTAACGCTGTTTTGGTTTCATTTAAAATCTCATAAGTAGTAGATTTTTGTGCCATTTCTACAAAACAGAAAGAAAGTTCTTGTTAGTACTTTCGACATATAATATCTTAACAGAAATGTAAAACCCATGGTTTACTTTCCATTAAGTCTAGGATCCAAATGACATATCACCGTTCCATCAGTTGATCTGCTAGGAACTAAATGATACTCAAAAGGTAAGTGACGCTCAGTAATTGCATTTACCGATGCAATTCCTAGATTATGGGACTTAATGTCATGGCTCGATCAAGCATCAAAAATGGTGATCGTGACATTACTCATGTTTCGTCGAATCTTATTGCCATCGGTGTTTACAGTCTCACTGCATAACCCGATTTAAGTCGTCCAACTGAAGACTGCAGATAGTCCACCACCGTCTCACGATGAGTGGTAATACACCTTGGATACCCTTCACCCACGTCTCACGCAGAATGACGAGCAAGTACAAGTTGTCTAAGCAATATGGATGGCAATATGACTTAATTCCATGGGTGACAAAATATTTATGTACGAAGAGGCATGCATACAACTTCGTTACATAATTTTGGTGTTTTAAAAATAAAACGTTTTTATTACTAGTTTTTAAACGTGTTTCTATAATTGCCTAATTCCTATACACCCGGTGTATATAATAATCAAATGTACCATCGTCATCATAAAACCCTTTCGGTAGCTCTACAAAAGGTATGACCAGGTAAGCATGTGAGGGTAGGGGACGTCAAAACATCACTTAAAACCTGACCTCATTTGGAGTAAAATACATCCGCATAGCTTTCCTAGACATCGTCCTTTATGTAGGTGAGCCTAGTTGGGAATTATACACTGAGGATGTGCATTTAATAATGAATTACCAATCACACGTTTTATAAAATCCGTTATATAATTCTTTAGTCACATTAAAGATTATTTCTTTCAAAATCATTTGACATAAATAATAACATGAAATAAAGAATTAATCTACGCAACAAATTGGGTGAGCCCTAAAACAAAAAGTCTCTATGGTCATTGTTCACATATTAATCAACTCCCGTTTCTAAGGAAACGGACCACATACATCATTTCAAATAAACAAGTTTGGATTGCGTAAGCTATCAATATGTGAACAATATATATATCAAATAAACCACACACAACTTTCTATTAATCCATAATCTTTAGGTGTCGCACATAATCAATTAACAATTAATATTATGTCAATAATTCAATTTTAATTTTCTTAACAATATCAATATATCTAATTATGTCCATAAAGTTATGCATGTAACTTTACAAACATAATTTGCATAAAATTAAATATGGCAAAAAAGGTAACAATTATAAACATCAAATATTGCAAGGTAGATTGGTTTCAAATTAACTCCTTAATTTTATAAACATAAAGGTTTAAACTAATTACGTTTTAACTTTTAACCAATTAGTTTTTAACAATTTTAACAAAACCTTTATATTATTTATTTAATATAAAATCCATCATGTTCTGTCGTCACATGATATCCCTAAACCAAAACAAAACAAAACAAAATTTCTTTCTTTTGACCTTTGTGTTTGCCGACTTGATCCTTATCCCCATCTAAAAACAAATTTTTTTTTTCTTTTTCGTTGTGATGGTCGAACAAACAAAACAACCACCCCACCAAATTTTTATTTTTGTTTTTTTTTTCATCACCAAGAAAAAAGATCGAATGAAAGAATTTTTTATTTATTAAACCAACCCTTAATCCCCCACAATTTTTGATGTTTTAAATCAAAAATAAAAATTAACCTATGTTTTGTCTGATACCACTATAGGTAAACAACACGAATCACATTGTCAAACAATACATGCAGCGGAAAATAGGATCACATAGGAATAATTAAATCGGATATAGTAATACCTTATTGCCTTGAATTGTTTGTAAGAAAACCTTTAGATCTAAGTTCAAGATCTTTCCTTGGTCACGTACACGACACCGTCTTTATCGATATGCTTGTATGCTAGTACTTGCTCGTTTACCAAACCACACAACCTTTTGTGCCTCCTTTCCTTTGCCGTACAAAACAAAACCAAACAAAACCCTTTTTGAGTTTTATTTTTGACGTTATCCAAAGAGAGAGAAAGAGATAATATCTTTTTTGTGAATTTAATTAGGGATTAATATTAGGATTAACCCTAACCCTAATCTATAAGGGTGTATTTATAGATAGGTAAAACTTGGTCCCCAAGTTTAATATTTTCACATTAATCTCTCTAGTTAATTAATTATTAATTTTAACTCTTAACTTTAATAATTAATAACTTTAGGCAAATAAGCAATATCTCAATGTCGATGTGTGCGTTCCCAAAGGCTCACACATTTACAGACACATATTTGATAAAATCATTCAAATACCAACACTAACTACATCACAACAAACACGCAATATAACTACTCGCTAATCATGGCAAATCCTAAATCTAGCATAATCAAAATAACAATGGCACGCATTTTAATTAATAAGATAAATGATAGATAGAACCGTGAAAAGAGCGTAGCAGAATATAACTTGAAAAGTATACAAGCAGAACTTCGAGTATCCTCCAAGCGATATTACAATATTACCCCTCTAGTAGCCCGGTTAAGTATTAACCGGAGACTAACTAGCCACTAACTACGAAAACTAAAAATATAAAAATCTAATCTAGAGAGAGAGTAGTGAGAGAGTGAAGAGAATGGAGTGAATGAGATGATCAAAATGAGGAGGTGGTGGTGAGTATTTATAGATTTGGCTCAACCGTATTCCTCAACCGTATTCCCACCTCCAAAATCTCAACCGTATTTCTCAACCGTATCAAAATCCTATTTTGTACGGGCAAGACACATAATACGGGAGGTCCTGGCCGTATTTCGGGTGAGAAGTAGGGGATACGGGCGAGCACCAACCGTATACGGTTGAGCTTGGCCGTATACGGTTGGATCTAGGCCGTATACGGTTGGGCTCAGCTATATACGGCTTGCCTCTCCCGTATTCCTACCTTTCCCAGCCGTATCCTCACTTGCCCAGCCGTATTTCCACCTTTCCCAGCCGTATTTCCCAGCCGTATTGCTCAGACGTATTCTCACTTGCCCAGCCGTATTGCCCAACCGTATTCTTCCCAGCCGTATTTCCTTGATTCTTTGATTGGGCGTAACTTTTTCGTCGGTTGTCCGTTTTGAGCGTTCTTTATATCCACGTGTTCGTAATTTCCTAACGAATAAAATGACATAAGTTAGAGGTCATAATTCTAAGTAGAACTCAAAAAGTGCTAAAACACGTGAACGAGAATGCTTAAGATCGTTTGTGCTTTATTTTATTCGTTTTAGACCTTTTTAGTTGATTCTTGAAGCATCGTCTATATTTTAGGCTTCATAATGAAATTTAGTATAAAGATGTATATTTCAAATGTTTTCATCCATAATTGGGCTAAAAAGGTGAGATAATAACACATAAAAACATGACTTTTTACGTGTTATCATTCATACATTATTATTACAACTTCATTACACCTGTGAGCTCACCAGCTTTTTAGCTGACCTTTTAGCATGTATTCTCAGGTACCCAGCAGCTATAGACTTGCACTCAGGAATTAGCTTAGCTCGAGTCAGCATGCAAACATCAGAGATTTTATTGCATTAATATATTTTGTATAAGTATTTATGCGTAGAAATCTCTCTTATTCGAAACACAAGCTACTGTATTTGGTAAAACCGATGTAAACTTTTATCGAATTAATGTATTTTGTTAAAACGACGCATATAGAGTCGTTCATTATATATTTTTGTGCTTGATTACCTTGATTAGTCGCACCCAAAGTATGCTTCCGCTAATCATGAATTTGGGGGTGCGACAATATATGTTAATGATGTAAGAAGATTTTTATAACTTTTGAAGACTTTTATAATTGGCTTTAAAACAATACAAAATGTAAGTAATGGTTGTTTAAGAAAATTAATTTTAAATCATTTAAAAATGTGATGAGGTGTCATTTTGTTAAGCTAGCATGTCTTCCTTATATATATAACAAGATATATACTCCCTCCGTCCCAAATATATAGTTCACCTTTCCATTTTAGGATGTCCCAAATTTATAGTCCACTTGTACTTTTCAACCAATCAAAACATTAGAATGTTGTGAGAGATTAAATCTTATTGGTTGTAGAGTACAACTAGTACATTTTTCTTAAACTGCGTGTTTTTTGTCTGTGGATAATAAAATTGAGACGGAGGGAGTATAAGATAAGATATTAAATTCATAATGTTGATAAATACATGAAAAGTTTGTGATGATATAGAATCGTCAATTTCATCACTTATGAAAAGTTTGGATCACACTTTATGGAGTTAATATTTATAATAAGAAGAAAAAAAATGGTATTTAACATACAACTAAACATTTTATAGCTATAGATGGTACATACAAGTCTCCCTCATACTTCTACCAAGTCATAAGAGCACAAGGTGTGGTGATTTTGTTTTAGAGTATTTTGAGGAGAATATTGTTGCTGAGAATTTTGTGGTGTAGTAAACAGTGTTCTGGAGTTTTTAATTTTTTAATTTTTTGAAGTTAATAAATTCAAAAAAAAATAAATAAAAATAACATTTATCAATAAACATAATAATTATAATTCACAAAAAGTATAAAAAAAAAAATACAAATCCATTTTAATTTGATTTTGGGCCAAATTTTAAATGGGTTAAAATAAATATTGGATTTGACCCAATTTTTATTTAAACCTACTACTTACCCTAAACATTGCAAACGGGAACATATGACAGCACTTCATCTTCTTCGTCATCTTCAAACATACGGCAACACACACATTCATTTACACACACAAGGAAGAAAAAAAAGGAAAAAAAAGGTGAACATTGTTGCTCTCGCCGTTTGCAGCCCGACGCTGCTCGTGAACGCCGGCCCAAACGCCTTTTAGAACGCCTTCGGGTACGCCGTCCCGTTGCGGCAGTATGTCGTCCGACGGCGTTCTCGATCCAAAACGGCGATTTTTTTGTATAGTGGTTAGTAAGAAAAACTGATATAATGCAAATCTATCATTATGGGTGTTCTTATAGAGACTTAAAGTAACTAATTAGGGTAGATAATCATATAACTCAACTTAAAAATGAAAATGATAACGACAACCTTAAGGGCTGTCAATAAGAATACAAAACACGGATTAATACTTGTACTTATACCATAATAAACTCTCTAGCACCTGGATTTTAGTTGACCCTCCATAAATATCACTTGAGTACAACCAATTGATGCACGTTATTGACAGCTTTTAAAAAATACGTTAAATTATTTTAACTAATAATTAAGAAAAACACTACAATATACTACATATACTGATATATATACATCTTCATATCTTCTGCCAATAATTATGACATGCTGTTTCCATGGTGTCAAAAGCCTTAGACTTCAAATAAAAAAGAAGTTGGAAAGCTAACAACCACAAAAATGCATATTGTCCCCACCATGTGTCAAGATTCCTCAAATTTAAACGTTTCTGTCATTTTTTCTAATTGATTTTTGAATGAATTTGATTTTCCGTATATTCCCATTTTTAATTTTAAATATAATTCTCATTTCTAATATTTAAATTGAGTGACAACGCCGCTGATGTTCATCTTGTAGTTGTGACTTGTGAGTTGTGTTTTAAGAGAGATAATAATGGGCCGGGCCGGACTAGTTTGGGCCCAATAAGAGGTTTAATGATGAACTCTATTAGTGATAATGGTATGAGATTATGACGTACCTAAACTCAAAGCACTCTAATGTTTGTGTTGTGAGTTGTCCCTTGAGAGATATAATCTTGCGCTGAGCGGTACCGCTCTGGACGCAATAGGAGGTTTAAGGGTTTATTGTTTCGTTATGTATTAAAATCTAACCTTTTATTATTTGAAAACTTATACTATATGTAGTGAACTTGTATCATCTATTATATGTAAAAAAAATTTTTGGGTACGACTAATATAGGAAGGTTCATTTTTTAACCTTACCCAAAAAGAAAAATTTATATACAATAGACGATTAGAAGTTCAATACATACAATACAACAAATGAAGGTATATCACAAACCATAGGCGACTCCAGATTTTTTTTACCAGGGGGCGAACTTAAAACACAAACATATAGATTAAAATTTTCAAACATAATAAAGTGCTTGCAAACTAAATTCCATTATAAACCAACCAATATACATAACGCATTAACTGAACATACATAACAAACTTACCCTTGCTGCTATTAATTACCTACACTAGCTGCTACTAATTATCAATCACAACATAAAGCCTTCAATGATCAAAAAACCACTGATCAATACAAAATAAAGCCATTAATGTCATCAAAACCGCACACTTGCACCAGCAAAATAGCTTATGGCAACCACGAACAAGACCCACACCCAAGCAGACAGCAACAGGAGTATATAATTACAGTATAAACCAAAATTGAAGATACAATGGCACTAATAATCTGAAATAATTTAAGTTTATAGTCAGATAGAATTATAAGAGACTAACACTAACCCTAACATGAAAACCCTACAGTAATTTGATTTCAAAACTTGCAGCTTTGAAAGGTCAATCTTTTATTGAGACTTTCAATATTGCTAGAATTGTACGTTGTTTTCTCTTGCCCCAATCTGATCATCAACTGTGTCTCTTTTGTTTTGGTGCCATAGTAGCTTCCGGTGCAAGTGGATGAAATATTTATTCAATTGTAAGCTGATGTTCATATATGAATGAATTGTTTAGTGGGCTCTAAGTAGAGATGCGCAAAAACCGGTTTTGGTCAAACCCGACCCGACCCGACCCGAAACCGGTTTTGGTCAAACTTGGTCAAAACCGGTTTGGCCCAAAACCGGTTCGGGTTCAACCCGATTTGGGCACCCCAAAACCCCAACCCGACCCAAACCGGTTTGGGTAGGGTCCAAACCGGTTCGGGTTCAAAACCGGTTTCAAACCGGTTTTTTTTATAAAAATCGTATTTTCGCTCGCACGTCTTCGTTTTAAGGAAAAACAACGTTTGGGCCAAATTTTTTTCATTAACTTTGTAGAACATTAGTAATGGAAACATAATTGATCAATAACATAACCAAAAGGCTTCTAAATCTCCTTAAAAATATTATTGAATCCGAAAATTCTATATAATTCATAAACGTTAGGGCGTTAAGCGTTTTAAGGAAAAGCAACGTTTGGGCCAAATTTTTTTCATTAACTTTGTAGAACATTAGTAATGGAAACATAATTGATCAATAACATAACCAAAAGGCTTCTAAATCTCCTTAAAAATATTATTGAATCCGAAAATTCTATATAATTCATAAACGTTAGGGCGTTAAGCGTTTTAATGAAAAGCAACGTTTGGGCCAAATTTTTTTCCTTAACTTTGTAGAACATTAGTAATGGAAACATAATTGATCAATAACATAACCAAAAGGCTTCTAAATCTCCTTAAAAATATTATTGAATCCGAAAATTCTATATAATTCATAAACGTTACGGCGTTAAGCGTTTTAATGAAAAGCAACGTTTGAGCCAAATTTTTTTCATTAACTTTGTAGAACATTAGTAATGGAAACATAATTGATCAATAACATAACCAAAAGGCTTCTAAATCTCCTTAAAAATATTATTGAATCCGAAAATTCTATATAATTCATAAACGTTACGGCGTTAAGCGTTTTAATGAAAAGCAACGTTTGAGCCAAATTTTTTTCATTAACTTTGTAGAACATTAGTAATGGAAACATAATTGATCAATAACATAACCAAAAGGCTTCTAAATCTCCTTAAAAATATTATTGAATCCGAAAATTCTATATAATTCATAAACGTTAGGGCGTTAAGCGTTTTAATGAAAAGCAACGTTTGGGCCAATTTTTTTTTCATTAACTTTGTAGAACATTAGTAATAGAAACATAATTGATCAATAACATAACCAAAAGGCTTCTAAATCTCCTTAAAAATATTATTGAATCCGAAAATTCTATATAATTCAAAGTGAGTTGATACTTTCAAGGAATGTTTTACTAAATGCAAGGAAACATGTGCATAAAAAGTGATACTGTATGCATAAAGAGTTGTACATTTCCGTGTGTTTAGTAAAAACTTCCTTGCATTTATCAAACACGTTTTAGCGTTAGGCTTTTTAAGGATAAACAATGTTTGGAGCAATTTTTTTTTTATTGAATTGGTAGAACATTAGTAATACAAACGTAATTGAACAATAACTTAAACAAAAGTCTTCTAAGTCTTCATAATACAATTACAACTAACAATATAAAATATACCAACGAATACATTTCGAGCTTCGGCATGGCCATCACCCGAAAATGTAATCGTGTAGTAATCTTCAACTTGTATTAATCTTCAAAAGTCGAAATCTTCTTCGGAGGTAGCCTCGCGCGAAGCTTGATCAAGAGCAATTTCTTCGTCGGAAAGTGATATTGTTACACCTTCTTCCACCTCGATATTGTGTATGTCTTCTTCGTATTCCATTTCACCTTCAAGACTTGATACATTTTGTATGCGTTCCTCGGCGTCCAAGTGATCCTTCAAGCAAATGCACATCTCTAAGGAGGCCGGTGTGAGTCTTGTTCTTCGTATAGATAATACCCTGCCACTAAGAGAAAAAGCGGATTCCGAAGCTACCGTAGAAGCTTGGACGGTTAGTAAATCTCGGGCCATGATGGCTAGAATGGGAAATTGAGATTCCCTCTCTTTCCACCAAGCCAAAATATCAAATTGTTCGAACTCATTGGGTAGAATAGTGGCCAAAAAATCCGTGGTCGTATATCTCCCATATTCGTTAGTGGTATTTTGGTTACCATCACCCCTTGCCCGTTTATTGTTTTCTTGTCTTAAACTATTATAAAAGTTTAGCATTGGATTGCTAGAAGAAGATGAAGAAAACATTGGGTTAGCCGTACTACCGGACACATGTGTGGTTGAACTATATTTTTGAAAATATACGCCAAATAAATCTCCCAAACATTTGTTAAAATCCGTTTTTGCATTATGTGAAAACAATGGGTCGGCCTCATTCAAATCCAAATTGTGACAAATGTTATCGATAAGCATTTCTACCCCGGTAACGTTTAAACAAGGGTTCATTGCGGCGGAACAAGTAATTACCGGTGGCATTTCTTGAAAATATTTTTTTAGTTTTTCTTTCATGGGAGCCACCATTTCTTCAAATATAGGACCTTCATACACGTAGTCGTTTAATTTTGTAGTCATTAACCAAATTTGATTAAGCACCAAATGGCTAGTTGGATAATAAACACCCGATAATAAAGTAGTCGCGGTTTTGAAAAGTTTGAGCAATTCGACAATCTTTTTAATATACTCCCAATATATGATTGGAAATGGTGTTGCATGGCCTTTTGTAACAAGATGATCATGGAAAACTTGTAAAGTATCGCGTTGGCGTAAACCACATACAAACATATGGTAGGTCGAATTCCATCTAACGGGCATGTCCCAATTAGGGGTTAAAAAAATAGAATTCGTATCCTTGCACAATTTCATATAAGATTTGTATCTAGCTTTACCCTTTTGAAAAACGTCTTGCAACATAGATTTAAATCTCGTTTTTACTTCGTCTACATCTTCAACCGCTAGTCCGGCTTGCACAACCAAGTTAATGATGTGTGCAACACATCGACTATGATAAAAAATGCCCTTCAATGGTGGTGCGTATTTTAGTATTAATTTTGAAACGGCAAGTGTATTATTACTAGCGTTGTCAAAAGATATTGAAAAAACCTTTTCTTCCAATTTAAACATTTTAATCACACTTCGTAACATGTAAAATAAGTTTTGACCCGTGTGAGGATACTCAAAGTCTTCAAAAGCAATGGTACGTTTCATCATTTGCCAAGTTGCGGGATCAACCCAATGTGCGGTTACACAAAGGTACGAACCGGGCAAACCATGAGGAGCCGACCAAACATCGGTTGTTAATGATACACATGTATTTAAATTTTCAAAACCGATTTTTAGTTGTTTTTTAGCATCTTTCCACAATTTAAGGGCATCGCGTTTAAGAGTAGTACGACTTACATTGTTATATCGCGGTTGAAGAGTGGTTTGAATCACCCTAGTAAGCCGAGGGTTGTCGAAGTGGTTGAAAGGCAAAGCTTCTTGAATTACATAACCCGCAAAAGCTTGTCGACACCGTTCCACATCGTATGTAAATATAGAACCATCTCGTGCCATCGATGATTGCCCACTTGCTTCCGGATTACCTTTGAGTCCCGCACAATGCTTCTCGGTATGATTTTTCAAGGTGGTGTTGGAGTCGGGTTTGAAGAACAACTTACAACGTTTACAATGCGCTTTAATCGAACCATCCGACAACAACACTTTGTCGTAAGCACTCCAAATCTCCGGATTTCTTTTGTTGGGCAATTGTTTCACAATCGTTGGTGCATTTGAAGAACCAACACCATGGGAAGCCGAAGAAGATTGAGTTGCCATGAGAATATAGTTTGCGTTTTTGAGTTTTGTATGTAAATATGAGTGTGTAATTGTGTGTGATTGAAAGTAACTCAATGGTTCTTTATATAGTTGAAAAACAATGGCAAAATGGTAAAAAAAATACAAAAAAAACAGCTAGATCAAGGCTATAACGGATATAATTTTTTCAAAAATTCAAAACCGTTTTAAAACCGATTTTCAAACCGGGTCGGCCAAACCGGTTTGGAACCGGGTTCAACGGTCGGAATGTGAAACCGGTTTGGAACCGGCGGTTTGGGGAGAACCCGAACCGGTTTTGGTCAAAACCGGTTTTGACCGGGTCGGTTTCGGGTTGGAATCGGGTCGGGTCGGGGAAACCGGTTTTCTTGTGCATGTCTAGCTCTAAGTATGGTTTTTTGTATTTGGGCTTGGGGGTATTATAAAGACAAACTATAATTAACCAATTTTTTTTTTTGAAAGCCCAGTGTGGGCAGCGGCCCACATGGCCCACAATGTAGAGTTGCCACTGTATCAAACAATAATAAAAAGTGTAAAGTTCAATGCATAACGATAACAATAAACCCGAGGTTTAATGATGAACTCTACCAGTGATCACAACAATGATATGAGTACCTGAGTTCAAAACACTCTAATGCACTTGAATATTTAGGCTACAAAGATTTTATAAATAGCTATGCCCCGGGAGAAGGCATTGACACCAAAATTTTTACAACAATTGGGGTTCATTGTGGCACTTCCCATGACACTTTTTTATAACGAATCATACACACGTCCTGTTTAAAAGTAGGAATAGTTGTCCCCTACCCCCTTATAAATATAAATGCTCATCAAAATAAAATAGTAACCATTAAAATTATTTACACCATCTACACTTTTTTATGGTCATAGGATTATTTTTGCAGCTGTATAGAGGGATAATAATTTGTGCCTAATAAATATATGTAAGGGAAAATCACAAATCACGTCTTTGACCAACCCATTTAACAAACTAATCCTTTGACTTTAGCTTTTAACAAACTAATCCTACTTTTTGTGCTACCAAAGGCGATAATGGCGTGCAAGAATCAAAATCAAAATTAACCCTTTAATAAACAGAGTCAAATACTCGATTCGTCACTAATAATCTAAATCAGGAGCCTTCATTCATCACGAAATCCATCTTCTTTATGATAATCATTCAATCGATTTGGTGAAAAATTTAATGTTGTATTTGGTTTACGGAATGTTTCCAAGGATTGTGAATTTTTTGAATAACGGAATTTGAAGACTTTTCATTCGTGAATCAAACACCCGTATGAAATGGTTAAAAAAAAAAGAATATATGGTTTACTTAAAAAAATGAATTTAATCTAATGTCATTAAATGAATTTAATGGCATGAATAAAGAATATATGGTTTGGGACCAAAGGAGGTAATCCCTTGTATTTTCGTATCAGTGATGAGTACATGACTTTCATACATATTTATCCAATTATTGTCTTCTATTGATACTTACAAAAGATTTCATAATGTTACCAATATAATCTCCATAATCTCTTGTCTAGTCACTTTTTTCATTTATTTTGTTATGATAACTTATGATTCCGTTGAAGCAATTGGATGAATAGATGGTTAGAAATGATCATAAAAAGTACTAATTGACCAATGCCCCGTATAGTCAAACTACATTATTTTTCTACATATAAATTTTTTGCCAAATAATTGACGAGAAAAGGAAATAAAAAGGTGACGTTAATTAATTAAGTTTTAGTTGATGTAGACATCCGAAAAACCAATTTAAGATGGGGGCATATCTAGATTTGGATGTATAATCCAATTGAGGTACCTTTAACCTCTAGGATGACACAAATAGTAGCCAAAGTACGTTCTTCCTCATTTATTTTCCTTCCTTTTATCTTCATTTCTATTCTTACATCTTCACTTCGTTACTTTTCCTGGCATCTTAAACTCGAGAACGCAACATATATCGAGTTTCTTTTAAAAGGAATTGAAAGGAAGTAGATGAAAATTAGATATATTATGTTCTTGAGTTATTTCTACTTGCATCTCTACTTAGAGTACAAATTTATGACTTCACTACTAATAAAATGTTGAGAAGAAAATGTAACATTATAATAATTGTGTAATGCTCGCTGGGCGATTAGCACGTAAAATTCACCGTTAGGTCACCTCTCATGCACTCTCGAGAATGAGTAACACAAAGTTCTAGTCAGCCTTGATCAGTAGACCCACACTTATAAATTAATAATTACTATAAACGATTTATCAAAAACCTCAAGAAGAAGCTTGAGTTCTAGCTGAAAAGCATAGGCATTAGGTATCTTGTAGTTTGGTAGTGCATGCCGCTTATATATGAATGCAATTGACTCCATATATAACATACGAAGTTGACGCCCTTTTAGCATCTTCCGAAATCTTTTTGGATTTACCAAGAAGCTTAGTTACATAGTAGATCGATGCTCTCTTCCCTTTTCTTTGTTGCATCGTGATGGCACTTAGTTTTACAGTATGTGGTAAGTTTGTAAGACAGGCTTGGCTAATATCCCTAAATTCATGAAGGAAGTTGAAGAAATACAATGGCTTCGTAAGTTACATATAAGTATCCTAGCTCCAAACATCACCGTAAGCGTGGGTCTATTGAAATTGAGTTTTCCCAGGTGGAGAGCTGGTTGTGAGATTATACAAGTGTTGTTAATTTTGTCTAAAACTTAGACCTAATCAATGCATATTCTATGCAATTAGTTATACATGTTGATGCCGAGAATGCCTTCGTGCTTCTAGC
This sequence comes from Helichrysum umbraculigerum, assembly GCA_949592205.1. Taxonomy (NCBI): domain Eukaryota; kingdom Viridiplantae; phylum Streptophyta; class Magnoliopsida; order Asterales; family Asteraceae; genus Helichrysum; species Helichrysum umbraculigerum. The sequence goes on along the minus strand of CATIUR010000004.1, from coordinate 139,368,032 downwards.
TTCATTAGCTTAGCTGTCGTTTCATTAATTAACATGTGAAGGTTTAAATTCATAACGATTCGAATATTGAAGGGTCATAAATGATAATTTATAATTGTCATAATTTATCCAATTTAATTTAATATTTGTTTAGTTTTAGTTAGTATTTATTTAGATTTGATTTATATTTATCTTTATAATTGTTTTCTTTTCCACCAAGTTTAGTCCAGGGTTAGAAGTCTAAATAAACATTTGATTGTATTAGGATTAGAGTTAGTTGGTTATAAATTATTGAACGTGAGATTTTTCTCGAGAAGTCATGTTTACGGTATATTGATCTGGCGATATTGTTTATTTGTTTGGTTTCTTCTAGTCACAAACACTCCGGCATCACACGTTTTTCATTAATTCTCTCTTAATTTTAACATTAATATTTCTACCAATAATTTTGCTAGGCCTACTATTAGACATATGTTTTGTAGTTCTATTTTACAATAACGAGAACAAATTAAGAGAAAATTTCTATGGTGGTCAGTCAACTCTTCCCTTTTCAGGTGATGGTCCGTGTCAGACTTATTTTCATTAACAGTGGACACTATTATCGCATGAAACTTCCAGCGACCCAGCGACATAATAGAAACCAATTAAACGACGACACGTGTACCTCATATCACGCAGTCAACAAATTTGTCGCGGTCAACGAAAATTTGTCGCAGGTTTCATTTAAAAATCATATTGTCGCTGTATTTTTAATATATGCCGCGGTATTAAAGCAAAATCACGCAGGTACAATCCCATCAACAAATTGTCGCTGTATTTGGATATATGTCGCGGTATTTTCATCAAAATCACGCTGGATTTTGATTGCTACGAACGAGACAGTATTCTTCGTATATCGCGGGTTTGAACTGTGAAGGAAATTTCAGATTTAAGTTATATTTTTTTTTTCGATTTTGAGCGGGACACCATTATCTCTTTCCCTCTTTCTCTGTAATTCCGGAATGTAGAGATTTCCGACGACTCAATTGCAATCGCAAATAATGGTTTTGTTTCCGGCGACCGATTGTACTTATATATTGTTGGAGCTTGCTCAACCGTTTCTATATCCCTGTTGTGGGCGATTTTCATCACAGGTAACACAAATAATAGACCGTTAAATTGTGGTCATCATGTTCAGTAACCCTTTAAAAAGTTACGGTTTTCTATTAATATTAGAGCTGTAACATGTAGCAGTTCTTTTGACATAGTATTCATATAGTGGAACTACAAGGATATTGTATTTAAAGCCTTGTTGAAATTGAAGTATGTAAGTCCTTCTGGTAAGTCCTTCTGTTAATGTTAGAGCTCGAAACTGAAGTATGTACTGTTAACGTTAGAAGTGGCCTAAAGTTCGATAATGATTTGCAATCCACCAAGTACTAAAAACTGCATTGCTATAATGTGTTCAATGGAAGAGCTAGATATAAAGCCTTGTTGTACGAATTCACTCTGTAATTAGTAAGGTAGAGAAGACCAACTTCTATATCTGAAGGATTACAAGAGTTTAAGATTTTGTTTACCAACTTATGATCGAAAAGTAAGCCACATTTAGATATTCACACTAGGAAATAATGTGTATGTCATCTAGAAAATATTAGTATTTCTATATGACCAAATGTTTCAGTATCATTTGGGTATAAGTAGACGTATGACACATCTGATTAGAATTGGAAGAAATACGGCGTCAATTTAAAGTTTGCAAAAGCCTGCGTGATTTCGTTGGAATACAGCGACATATAGGAGTAATACGGCGATATATTGAATTTAAATTGTACCTGCGTGATTTTGCTTTAATACCACGAAATATATTAAAAATACAGCGACAATATGATTTTTAAATGAAACCTGCGACAAATTTTCGTTGACCGTGACAAATTTGTTGACTGCGTGATATGATGTACACGTGTCGTCGTTTAATTGGTTTCTATTATGTCGCTGGATCGCTAAAAGTTTCATGCGATAATAGTGTCCACTGTCAATGAAAATAAGTCTGACACGGACCATCACGTGAAAAGGGAAGAGTTGACTGACCACCACCGAAATTTTCTCACAAATTAATGATGATAGTATATGAAGTATGAACGTTATGATGCCGATGGAAGGGGGCTGATTATATTTCAGGTGAGTCATGGGCTAAACATTATTCATATCGGTTGGGCTATTGAGGAGGCCCAAGCAAGCCCCCATTTCCGCCAGGATCTACATAGTGATATTTTAATCTATATATCTCTCTATTTCATCTATATAAAACAAGGTTCGATGCCACATCTTATTGTTGCCTTATATAACTACATGCTAAATTTTAAAAAAAAAAAAATTACACATGTCACATCAATTCTTACCTTAAATAACCTCATAAAATGAATTCATTTAAATTAAATAAACTCCATACATGAGTGAAAATGATAAAAAAAATTTCTATATTAATTAACTGTTAATTTTTTTTTTTAATATTAATCGTTTATAATCAAACGCTTTAAAACAAATATGAATTAACAACACTGTTTGAACAAATTTTATTCCAAAAATGTTAATATGTTCTTCCGATAAACAAATATCGTTTAAGTTATTCGTTCGCAGTATGTTTTGTAATGACTATTAACTCAAGCTAATGACAATCATTGTCTCATGTCATTTTGTTTCTTCAACATCCAATTTTTACTCATGTCAAAATATATGATGCATTTAAAGAGTTAAAAGTAAAAGTGGATTAAATGTGATAATTTTTTAAAAATTCACGAAAATCATCAACACCTGAATTTGATTTACAAAGAATTGACGTGACATTCAAAATTTGTTTCACGAGTACTGTTTTTGTCATTAACTCCATTTCAACTCCAATAGTTTAGTTTATATCACCAATTATTTTCATTTTCAATATATGATAATTACACATTTAACTTAATAATAATTAATTTATTGGGCTACTTACAAATTAACAATATATCTATATTTTTAAATGATCGTGCATCGCATGGGTTCAATATTTTAGTTAACAACATTAAAGTTACAAATTAATATAATTGTATTTTATAAAGAGTAGAGTTCAAATGAGTACATCAATTTTGAGTGAGAATAGGGGAATCAATCTCAACAACTCATTTTCATCAAATACCCATTTTCCCCACATTTTTGAAACTCAAATATCTCATAAACGGTAAGTAAAAAAATCATGAAAATTACACTATAAAATTCAACGTTTTCTCCTCTTCGATTTGCCGTCCCTCAAGGAATACTTTTGACAACTTTTTTTTCTTCATTTTTTGATGGATTTTACAAATTAGTAACATATGTGTTAGTGATTGGTTGTACATTTGATTTGTAGTTAGGGTTAGGGGTTAGGGGTTAGGGCTAGGGTTTAGGATTTAGGGTTAGGGTTTAGCAGGGTTTAGGGTTAGGGTTTAGTAGGGTTTAGGGGTTAGGATTTAGTATGATTTAGGGTTTAGAGTTTTGTAAAGCGTTTAGGGTTTAGTGTTTGGGGTTTAGGGGTTAGGGTTTAGGGTTTAGGATGGGGGATTTGGGGTTTCACCCCGAAACCCCAAACTCCTAACCATAAACCCTAAAACATAACCCATAAACCCCTAACCCTAAACATTAAACGCAACACTTTAACACATGTGTTAGTAAATGTGAAACCCACCAAAAAAGATTAAAAAAAAAAAAACTCGTCAAAAGTATGCCTTGAGCGACGGCAAATCGAAGAGGAGAAAACGCTGAATTTAATGGTGCAATTTTCATAATTTTTCGATTTATCGTTTGTGAGATAATTGATGTTGGGGTAAATGGGTTTTGTAAATTTGGAACATTCTCTTTGTACAAATGGCACAATATCATTGGTTCCCTCATTCTCACACAAATTCCTATTCTCATTTGAACCCCACCCGTTTTATAAATGGGCGTGCATCGCACGGGCTTAAAGCCTAGTTATTTATATACAGTAAATTTACAAAGTAATATTTAATTAATTGCATTAGCATCCATCATCGTAACAAGTAACAACAACGGCAAGTTTTGTCAAAACAGCCTCCATACTTCAATGCAGTTCGACCTTTGTTAAATAACCACAAATTAAGCATAGCAACATTCATCTTCGCAAGACCCCGGACCAAAATCAAAATCTTGAGTACACACATGTTTACCTTACGTATAGCACGAAATGTAAAGTTTTAAATTAAATTACAAAAATAAATAAATAACGATAAAGAAGATCGAACAAGAAGGACTTATTGCTAATGTAATTTCTAAAATACATAAATTAATTTTATAACGATAAATCAAAACACTAGATTATAAAAGAAAAAAAATTAGCAAAGTCTTTACAATCGTGAAAACGAAAAGAAAACGCGTGATTTTTCTCTCCATTTTAGATTAGGATTGTTAATGTTCAAATTAATATTGTCAACTTCACACTTGAATATGTCTATTTATAACATCTTATGTTTTAATTATTACTTAGAATAAATTCACACTATATCACTATGATGATTCAATTGTTATAGTTTATATCATATAACATTACAACATTTTATTATATAATAATGTAACGTACAAATAACTACGTACATATATCGGATAAAGAATACAAATGGTACATAAAGTTGTATTATATTATGGAAGTACCTTACTTTTAGAAAAGTCAAAATCATGACTCGATTGTGACCAAATTAAAGCCTGGTTTTGTGACACACTTAATGAGTTAAAGAGTCCATCACTCAAAGCTCAACTGGAACAAGAGGAATAAGAAAATGCAAGACGTCGTTTAGCAACGGGTTACCTCAGCTTGGTTTTCGTTGTTTACACATTGCAAGTATTGCACGGCTACAACAGTAACCTACGCATTGTAATATTGTATTGATCATGTAGTTTATATATAACACATGAGGTCGTTGTTTCTACATTTTCATATATAAACGGGTCAAATTATATAATTGGTCAAATGGTTCAAAAGTCACTCAAAGTTGAAATTTTAAATTGAAAAAATACAAGTTCTTGTAGTCATCATAGTTAAATTATATAATTGGTCAAATGGTTTAAAAGTCAACCAAAGTTTAAATTTTAAATTGAAAAAAAACAAGTTCTTGTAGTCATCATAGTTAAATTATATAATTGGTCAAATGGTTTAAAAGTCACCCAAAGTTTAAATTTTAAATTGAAAAAATACAAGTTCTTGTAGTCATCTTAGTTTTTATATAGTAATCGCTTATGAAACTAAAAAACTAATGAATTAATTTATTCAATTATTGATCAGATTTATATGTTAATGGGTCAAATTGTCACACCCCAAAATCACAGAGTGTAACTTTTAACTACTACTATCTCAATAAATTGACAACTTTACTGTAGAAGTCTTTCTATTCTTTATACAAATTCTAAATAAAAGCAATTCAACTACAAGGTCTTCATAGCTTTCTAGACATTATCTTCTCTTTTCAATTCAGCATCTCTCTAAGTTAATCTTATTAACCTATAACAACAATCTGCGATACATGATATGTCAGCTAACGCTGACGAGTTCATGGTTTTCCATATTAAGACAACACAAACAATAAATCTCTTCTCTTCATATAATATAGAAAATACTCTTCAATTAAAAGTGCATTTCAAAACACATAATCTTTTAGCAACTTAAACAAAATCCCTTTCAACACAACAAAAGTATAAGTGAAGGCTTGCTAGCCCTCTTTTATATCTGTCATATATTGGCTTGCTCGCCAATACTTACGAATAAAGGCTTGCTGGCCTTCTTTTTATATATCTCTCTTTCTATTGGCTTGCTTGCCAACTATGTCAGTTTGTTGACCGACACATAATCATATAAATAATCATGCAACTATTACAACAAATAAGATCTCTTTCAAATATAAACACGTAGTTTATCAACTCTAAAACAAATAGCATGATTATAAACTTGTAAAACAACTTTGCACACATACGTATATATAGGCATATATCCCACTTTAAAAGTCGTATGAAACTCACCTGATAAATAGCTCAAGTTCTTAAACTCTTACCAATTAGCTTTTCTCAACTTAGTAACTAGCCTCCTACACATTCCGGAAAGTATACTAATAACTTTTATACATTGCCAATTACTAACTTTTACGTAGGATCCCTAGTTATTGGTTGAGTGTTTTTAAACATGTCATTACCCGTCTCATATTAATATTCTGTAAGTCGCCAATTAATCTGCAGTTGGTCACCAAACTTTGTAAAAACATTACAATATTAGCAAGTAGCTTAGTCAACAGTCATTTATATAATTCGATTAAATATAATAGCAGCCGTGAGTCCATGACCATCTTTCGCGCGTTGACTAATTAAATGATTTAATTAAACAATAACATGCGCAGCCACATCTGTAACGTCCAAAATTTCGTAAGTACAAAACCTTAAATTATATTATTTTAACTGTTTAAGTTAGAAGGACTAACTGTGTAATATGTTTTGTGTCAATAGGACTTACCATTTAATGAAATTGTTAGTAGAGGGACTAAAAGTGACAAGTACTATAAGTTGAGGGTTTAATTATAAAATGCAGTATAAAAACACTGCTTCTGTAATCTTCTACTGCAATTACATACACAGAAAATAAAAATACGTACAGGGCTTGTGTGAGGTAGGTTTTGAAAGAACAAGAAGAAGGAAGCTAAATTAAAGCTAGGTTTTGTTAAATTAGTGCTTGTTAGCTTGCAAATAACTTCTTTAAGGTATGATTAACCTCCCTTTTGTGTTTAATTGATGAATTTCATGAATTAGGTTAAACCCTAGTCTTGGGGTTTTGATGAATTAGTGGACTAATGATTCAATTAAGGTTTCATACACTTAATTATAGTATGTTCAATACATAAATGATATTAGTTTGGTTAAAACACCCATGATCATGTGTTTGAGAAAAATTGAATAATTATAATCATGACCATGTATATGATGGTTGCTATAAATGGGTAATTGATATGTATTGTGTGTGATTATGCATCAAAGAGTGATACTTGTGATGTTGGTAAATGGAATTGATGAGAAATTATGATAAATACCCATTTATAAGCAATCACACATAAAAGTGTATGAAGCTTATAGTAAGATTATAAGTGTTATGAGATTTAACACCTTGTAGTATGATATGTGATATAATTAGAAAGTGATTGTGAAATTGATACGTGTTTATGTGATTATATGAATTAGGTGATAAACATGTTCAAGGTGTTACAAGTAATTATTCGTGTGGGCTATCACAAGGTAAGTTAATGGATGATGCTATCTTTCTTCAAGTAATGCTTGTTCCATTTACTTGGAAGGACCGGTAATGGATATGTCATTTACTTGATGAGTTATGATTATATACCGGGGTGTAGGCCCGAAGATGTTAATTCTTGCGGGAATTAGCATATGATATTATGGATCCTTAATATACGTATGTTGTGAAATGATATTGATTATCATTGATAGCCCATTTCTTACTAAGCTTTATGCTTACTCTATTATGTTTATGTGTTTTAGGTGAGCCAAGTGGGACCCAGAGGGATCCGGGTAAAAGGCCCGAATGATGCTAGTGGTGGAGCTTGTTAAGTTATCGGTAACAAGCTAATCTTTTAAATCATGCTCTCGATATGTAATCACCCCTTTTGTTTAAGAAAACTTAGTTTTGACACCTAATGTTGAAAGTCAAACATGTTGAAGTGTGGAAGTCAAATTAGTCAATGAGTTGGTATACTCATTGATAGTTTTGGAGATGATGTTATTGTATAATAGATGAATATAATGTGAATATAATGGTTTATGGAAATTTGATGTTAATAGTTAAGTTGAAGTATTGATAGTGAAAGTGGCATGAGTTGACTTAGAATAGTCAAAGAAATGTGATTTGGGTGTTAGAATAGTGGTTATTTGGGTAAAGACCCAAACGGGTCTTCAAAGTGCCCAAATGGGTCACTAACGGGTCAAAAGGCTACGTTGAGTTGTAAATATGATATGACGAATGTAAACATTGCACTAGGTCTCAATTGTGGTATTAAAAAGGTAGTAGAAGTGTCAAAGTCTGAAGTTTGTTGGTTTGGAATTTGGTATGTCAACGGAAGTGGTCAAAAATGACCATAAAGTGGTCAACGATCCGTTTTCTCGTTAAACATGAAATTTGGAAAAGTGTTAATTGGGAAATGTTCATATAGTCATAATACACGTGCCTGCAAATTTTCATGGTCATTGGACTTGTCATTTTCAAGATATGCACGATCGAATTTCGGAAGATGGTAAAATGGACAGCAGGCTTCATTCCTGGGGAATGGGAGTCATTCCTGGGGAATTCGACTCAAATTTCTAACAGCATGCTTCATTCCTGGGGAATGGGAGTCATTCCTGGGGAATCTCTTATAAATTCAACATTTTCTTATTTAAATCCTTATTTGATCTAGGGAATGATACAACAAGTCTAAAATGTCATATTAAAACGTAGGACTTTACGAAATGAAAAAAAAAATGTTCTAAATTTCGGGGTGTTTCAAGTTGGTATCAGAGCTTGGTTTAAGGGATTCGGGTATCCACCATTAGTGGGTACTTGATCTTAAGCCATTATTATTATTGTTGAGCATGATATTGAATTGTTATTTGTTTTGATTAATCTAGTTATTTGATTTCTAAGACTTTTGACTCGAAATATCTTGTGGTAACTTTGGAAACATATAACTGGGATATGATAATTCGTGTGACTGGCCACCACAATAATTATCATATGGCAATTGTATGGAGCCAAGGAAGTCACAAGGTGTTAAGAAGATAAAGTCTTGGTAATAATTGTTGACTGCTATGTGACTAGGTGCAGTTAAATTACAAAGTAAACATTTTATTGATGAATATGTTTGTATTAAATATATTGTGTCTACTTTCAGTAATAAGATGAATGATCAAGAAGGAATAGAATTGACACTTGGGCCTCGTCCACGAGACCAAGCCCAGAATGTAAGAACTGGAGGTGATGATGATAGACAAAGACCTCCAGCAGATGATGCTAGGTTATCTTTGACCGACTTAAAAACTTTAATCTCAGCTGAAGTGGCAAAGGCTCAAGAGGCGTCCCTTCCCCTCTTATTGGGCCGTATTTCTGAAACCATACGTGAAACTGTTGCTGATGAATTTCAAAGGCGAGATGATGAAAATGAAATTGATCTTGAAAGACCACCTCCTGGTGGTGAAAGAAATGAGGAAAGACCACCAACACCTGTTGTTCGCAGGGTGATTCAAAATCGTGATGAAGATCGTAAATTCAGTTATAAAGACTTTTCTGTTTGTAACCCGCCAGATTTTCAAGGTGAGATGGATCCAATTAAATGTCAAAGGTGGTTATCTGAAGTTGAAGGGGCATTTGCCACGGCAGAAGTCCCTAACCGATTGAAAGTGAGATATGCTTCTAATCTTCTTAAATCCCGTGCTAAATTCTGGTGGGAAGTTCAATGTCGTACTTTAGGAGAGGAAGCTATTACAGTGATGACATGGGAAGATTTTAAAAAGATGTTTGTTGAAACTTATTCGCAGGATGCTGATCTAAATAGAATTCGTCGTGAGTTCCTTTCTATGGAACAAACGACTGAGTCGATAAACGAGCTGGTAGGAAATTTTCTGGATCGAGCCCAATTTTGTCCAGAATACATGGCAAATCCTAAATTACTTATGGATCATTTTCATACAATCCTGAAGAAAGAAATTCGACAGTTTGTCAATCCGAAGAAATGTAGTACTTTTTCTGAAATGGTAGACGAGGCTCGATTTCAAGAACTGGAGTTAAAGAAGGATGAGAAAAGTTCCACGAAAAGAAAAGCTGAATCCACTTCTACTCCATCCAAAAAGTTTAGATCTGGTGGAAGTTTTAGAAAGGATGATCGAACTGAAATCCCAGAATGCAAGATATGCCATAAAAGGCATCGTGGGGAGTGTAAAGCCGGAACTCTAAATTGTTTTTCTTGTGGAAGGCCGGGACATTTTAGCAAAGATTGTCCCAATCCAATCAAAGTTTGTCATCATTGTCTGAAACCAGGACATATTCGACCTGATTGTCCTGAATTGAAATCTCAACCTACTTCTTCTGCTCCTCGCAAGAATACTGAGAGGAAGACGGTGGAACCACCGAAGCCTAGACACCGTTCCTTTCAAATTACTGCAGAAGAAGCACAAAGAGCCCCCGATGTGTTAACAGGTACCTTCTTTGTAAATCTTAAACCTGCATACATACTGTTTGATTCGGGAGCTTCACGATCATTTGTGTCTGAAAAGTTCTGTCGATATTTCTCAATCCCTCTTACTGAGTTAGATGCTCCACTAGATGTGGAAGTTGCTGATGATAGAATTATCTTTGTGACTAATGTGTATAGAGGGTGTCAATTAGTGATTAACAATGAAACATTTCTCATAAATTTAATTCCAATGCAAATGGGTGAGTTTGATGTAGTTGTGGGTATGGATTGGTTAGGCAAACATAATGCTATAATCCAGTGTGAGAAAAAGATTATTCGTATTACTTCACCAAGTGGGGGAGTGATAGATATTTATGGCGAAAAGAGAAAACTTTCAATTCCAATTTGTACCTTTGCTCGTGCTAAACGCCATTTATCACATGGTTGCCAGGCCTTTTTGGCACATGTGATTGATACTCAAAAGCAAACTCCCAAATTATCTGAAATTCCTATTGTTAATGAGTTCCCCGATGTTTTTCCCGACGAGCTACCGGGCATTCCGCCCGATAGACAAGTCGAATTCGTATTGAATTAGTACCGGGAGCTACACCAATTGCTAAAACACCTTATAGACTCGCCCCCTCTGAAATGCAAGAGTTGATGAAACAATTGCAAGAATTACTTGATAAAGGTTTTATTCGTCCGAGTAGTTCACCATGGGGTGCACCGATACTATTTGTTAAAAAGAAAGATGGCACTATGAGAATGTGCATCGATTATAGGGAATTGAACAAGGTTACCATCAAGAATAGGTATCCCTTGCCTAGGATTGATGACTTGTTTGACCAACTCCAAGGTGCTAGTTTCTTCTCGAAGATTGATTTACGTTCTGGTTATCACCAATTGAAAGTTCGAGAAGAAGATGTGTCTAAAACAGCTTTCAGGACAAGGTATGGCCATTATGAATTCGTGGTTATGCCTTTTGGTCTGACAAATGCTCCTGCCGCTTTTATGGATCTCATGAATCGAGTGTGCCGACCTATGCTCGATAAGTTTGTAATTGTATTTATAGATGATATTCTCATATATTCCAAATCTGCTGACGATCACAATGTTCATTTAAGGCAGGTATTACAAACTTTGAGAAATGAGAAACTTTATGCCAAGTTCTCCAAGTGTGAATTTTGGCTTCGTGAGGTACAATTTCTGGGTCATGTTGTTAATAACCAAGGTATTATGGTTGATCCTGCAAAGGTTGAGGCGGTGATGAAATGGGAACCTCCAACCAATGCAACAGAAGTTAGAAGTTTTCTGGGTTTAGCTGGCTATTACAGACGGTTTATCCAGGATTTCTCCAAGATTGCTACTCCTCTCACTAAGCTTACTCGTAAAAATATTAAATATGAATGGAATGATGCAGCTGAGCAAGCTTTCCGTACTTTGAAATTAAAGCTTAGTCAAGCTCCTGTCTTAGTACTTCCTGATGGTACTGATGACATGGTAGTTTACTGCGATGCTTCTCGAAATGGTCTTGGTTGTGTTCTGATGCAGAGGGGTAAAGTGATTGCTTATGCTTCTCGACAACTGAAAGAACATGAAAAAGGATATCCAACTCACGATTTGGAGCTGGCAGCGGTTGTCTTTGCTCTAAAAATCTGGAGGCATTACTTATATGGTGTGAAGTGTACCATTTACACTGATCACAAAAGCCTCAAATATTTCTTTGATCAGCGTGACCTTAACATGAGACAGCGACGTTGGCTTGACTTGGTAAAGGATTATGACTGTGAAATTCTTTATCATCCAGGAAAGGCTAACGTTGTAGCTGATGCTCTCAGCCGAAAAGCGATGCATCATGCTTTAATTGTTAAATCTCTTCGCATTACTGTCATTCCTGATTTACTTGACCAGATTAAGGAAGTCCAACAAAAGGCATGGCAAAAAGGTCTTTGGAGAGCAGAACGTATTAAAGGTCAAATTCCAAACATTGTTGATGATTCTCGTGGGATAAAAACACATTATGGAAGAATATGGATTCCAAATTCACCTGAGCTGAAAAAGCTGTTACTTGATGAAGCTCACAAGTCCAGATATTCCATTCATCCTGGTGCAACAAAAATGTACCATGATTTGAAAGTTGATTATTGGTGGCCTGGGATGAAGCGTGAAATTGTGAAATATGTCGAACAATGTCTAACGTGTTTGCAGGTTAAAGCAGAACATCAAAAGCCATTTGGTAAAATGCAACCGTTGGACATACCTGTTTGGAAATGGGAGCACCTTACCATGGACCTTATCACTAAATTACCCAAAACTCAACGTCATCATGACACTATTTGGGTGATTGTTGATCGGTTGACAAAAAGTGCTCTATTCTTGCCAATTAAGGAAACTTATACTTCAGAGGCACTTGCTGATTTATATGTTAAAGAAGTTGTGGCACGACATGGTATGCCTATCTCTATTATCTCTGATCGAGATAGTAGATTCACTTCTAGATTCTGGAACAAATTCCAAGAGGATATTGGTACTCGTATTCATTTAAGTACTGCATATCATCCCCAGACTGATGGGCAGAGTGAAAGAACCATCCAGACGCTTGAAGACATGTTGAGGGCATGTGCCATTGATTTCGATGGTAGCTGGGATACTCACTTACCGTTGGTTGAGTTTTCTTATAATAACAGTTATCATGCGAGTATTGGCATGCCTCCTTATCAAATGTTATATGGCAGAAAATGTAGAACTCCAATATGTTGGGATGAGATTGGGCAACGAGAACTGGGTAGTACTGATATTGTCCAGAAGACGACTGAAAAGATTGATCAGGTCAGAGAACGGTTGAAAATAGCCCAAGATCGACAAAAATCTTATGCTGACAACCGAAGGCGTCCAATCGAATTCCAAGTTGGAGATTTTGTTATGTTGAAAGTATCTCCATGGAAGGGTATCATTCGGTTCAGAAAGCGGGGAAAATTGAGCCCTCGATACATTGGTCCCTTTAAGATTCTTGAAAAAGTTGGAAAGGTAGCTTATCGCCTCGAGCTGCCTAATGAACTAGCTGGAATACATTCTACTTTTCACGTGTCCTATTTAAGGAAGTGTTTGGTTGATGAAGCCGCTTACGTGCCATTGGATGAAATTGAAATTAATGATCAGTTGAATTACGTTGAACAACCAGTGATGATTCTTGATGAAAAGATAAAGAAGCTGAGGAATAAAGAAATAAAGTTGTTCAAAATCCAATGGAGACATCGCAAGGGTTCAGAATTTACTTGGGAACCCGAGGAGGAGATCATCCGTTATTATCCAGCTATATATCAGGAATGGATTGTGAGGACACAATCCTGAATAAGTGGGGGAGAGTTGTAACGCCCAAAATTTCGTAAGTACAAAACCTTAAATTATATTATTTTAATTGTTTAAGTTAGAAGGACTAACTGTGTAATATGTTTTGTGTCAATAGGACTTACCATTTAATGAAATTGTTAGTAGAGGGACTAAAAGTGACAAGTACTATAAGTTGAGGGTTTAATTGTAAAATGCAGTATAAAAACACTGCTTCTGTAATCTTCTACTGCAATTACATACACAGAAAATAAACATACGTACAGGGCTTGTGTGAGGTAGGTTTTGAAAGAACAAGAAGAAGGAAGCTAAATTAAAGCTAGGTTTTGTTAAATTAGTGCTTGTTAGCTTGCAAATAACTTCTTTAAGGTATGATTAACCTCCCTTTTGTGTTTAATTGATGAATTTCATGAATTAGGTTAAACCCTAGTCTTGGGGTTTTGATGAATTAGTGGACTAATGATTCAATTAAGGTTTCATACACTTAATTATAGTATGTTCAATACATAAATGATATTAGTTTGGTTAAAACACCCATGATCATGTGTTTGAGAAAAATTGAATAATTATAATCATGACCATGTATATGATGGTTGCTATAAATGGGTAATTGATATGTATTGTGTGTGATTATGCATCAAAGAGTGATACTTGTGATGTTGGTAAATGGAATTGATGAGAAATTATGATAAATACCCATTTATAAGCAATCACACATAAAAGTGTATGAAGCTTATAGTAAGATTATAAGTGTTATGAGATTTAACACCTTGTAGTATGATATGTGATATAATTAGAAAGTGATTGTGAAATTGATACGTGTTTATGTGATTATATGAATTAGGTGATAAACATGTTCAAGGTGTTACAAGTAATTATTCGTGTGGGCAATCACAAGGTAAGTTAATGGATGATGCTATCTTTCTTCAAGTAATGCTTGTTCCATTTACTTGGAAGGACCGGTAATGGATATGTCATTTACTTGATGAGTTATGATTATATACCGGGGTGTAGGCCCGAAGATGTTAATTCTTGCGGGAATTAGCATATGATATTATGGATCCTTAATATACGTATGTTGTGAAATGATATTGATTATCATTGATAGCCCATTTCTTACTAAGCTTTATGCTTACTCTATTATGTTTATGTGTTTTAGGTGAGCCAAGTGGGACCCAGAGGGATCCGGGTAAAAGGCCCGAATGATGCTAGTGGTGGAGCTTGTTAAGTTATCGGTAACAAGCTAATCTTTTAAATCATGCTCTCGATATGTAATCACCCCTTTTGTTTAAGAAAACTTAGTTTTGACACCTAATGTTGAAAGTCAAACATGTTGAAGTGTGGAAGTCAAATTAGTCAATGAGTTGGTATACTCATTGATAGTTTTGGAGATGATGTTATTGTATAATAGATGAATATAATGTGAATATAATGGTTTATGGAAATTTGATGTTAATAGTTAAGTTGAAGTATTGATAGTGAAAGTGGCATGAGTTGACTTAGAATAGTCAAAGAAATGTGATTTGGGTGTTAGAATAGTGGTTATTTGGGTAAAGACCCAAACGGGTCTTCAAAGTGCCCAAATGGGTCACTAACGGGTCAAAAGGCTACGTTGAGTTGTAAATATGATATGACGAATGTAAACATTGCACTAGGTCCCAATTGTGGTATTAAAAAGGTAGTAGAAGTGTCAAAGTCTGAAGTTTGTTGGTTTGGAATTTGGTATGTCAACGGAAGTGGTCAAAAATGACCATAAAGTGGTCAACGATCCGTTTTCTCGTTAAACATGAAATTTGGAAAAGTGTTAATTGGGAAATGTTCATATAGTCATAATACACGTGCCTGCAAATTTTCATGGTCATTGGACTTGTCATTTTCAAGATATGCACGATCGAATTTCGGAAGATGGTAAAATGGACAGCAGGCTTCATTCCTGGGGAATGGGAGTCATTCCTGGGGAATTCGACTCAAATTTCTAACAGCATGCTTCATTCCTGGGGAATGGGAGTCATTCCTGGGGAATCTCTTATAAATTCAACATTTTCTTATTTAAATCCTTATTTGATCTAGGGAATGATACAACAAGTCTAAAATGTCATATTAAAACGTAGGACTTTACGAAATGAAAAAAAAAAATGTTCTAAATTTCGGGGTGTTTCAACATCATTCTTAATTTGTTTTATAAAACTACTTTGGGCTATGTTTGATTGGCTTTGAATGGAATGCTTCAGAGGAGTATGTCGGAATCGGTCAGCACCACCTGTGTTTGATTTTAAAATTTATTTCCTCTGAATTGAATGGATTGCACAGAATCGTTCAGCATAGTAAATCACCCTTAACCATTCAGCATGTTGATGTTTCCATTTTTGCCCTCAACTACAATTGAGTTTCTTCCACTTTACTTTCTATATATTTTATTTTATGAATATATTCACTTCCACATTTATTATTATTTACTTTAATTTTATGATATGCATGGAAACTTTAATATAACATTTCTATAGAAATGGTATTATATTGTGTGGCTTTTTGCGAATTTAATTAACTTACAGTTTTTACATGATTTTGTGAAAAAGTTTTTATCCTATATTAGTTTGTTTTGGTTAACACTTTTTTCAATTAAAAATACTATCAGTACACATATTGATTAAACTCTTATCTTACGAATGCAAATTAAGCAACTTTTTGTCATTTAGATCGATTCGTCAAATACACATATTGATCAAGTTATTAATTTTGTTATATTGGTATGTTTTGTTTAACCTTCTCTTTTTAAAAAAAAATTATATATACAGATTATACTCGGATATCACTTCTCAAATAAAACAAATTATTTAATTCTAACACTAAATCATACAAAAGGTTAAAATGGTAATTATATATTATTCAGAGTGTTGATTCAGAACAATTATCAAATAATGAATTTTCATTCAGAACCATAATTATTCAGAGCTTTTGAACTATTCAGATCTTTGAATCGTTCAGCGCTAAATCATTCAGTTTTATCAAACGCAGCCTTAGATTAGATACTCACACACAAGAATCTAACTACATGTACGTAAGGCTCTAATTAAATTATTCCACAATGCATGGCCATCTCTCTCATTTAAAACGCAAGTTTACCCGCCACCATAACCCGGATTCATTAATTCAAAGATTTGGCCGTTACAACTTCTTGATCCAAATTTAAACGTGATCATACTTCTATCATTACCAGATAATAAGTTTCTTAGCAAAACTTGAAAAACTTAAAACACGATGTTAACGTACGGCCGGTAACAAAACAGACACATAGACGTCAATCTTTAAGACACCAACTCAACCAATCAACTAATGAGCAAATCCTATAATCTACCGGCATAACAAGATAGGCTCTATCAGAACTCAGAAG
Organism: Helichrysum umbraculigerum; assembly: GCA_949592205.1. NCBI lineage: Eukaryota > Viridiplantae > Streptophyta > Magnoliopsida > Asterales > Asteraceae > Helichrysum > Helichrysum umbraculigerum. The sequence continues at coordinate 139,351,115 of CATIUR010000004.1, read as the reverse complement.
CGTTACCTTAACGAAACGTGAATCCCGATATCGAGAGCTGCTATCAAAACACAATACCAGACACACACGATCTTGATTTCTCCTTCCAAAGCCGCTCATACACTCCCTCTCTCGTATTTGGCGTTTGCAAACTTTTGTGACGTGAAAGAGGTGTGTGGGGTTTTATCCGGTGACTTGGGCCAAACTTCACGATCCTCACGGGATCTCACATTCCCACGTTCTCTATCTATTGCCATTCAAATCCTAATATCTCCGACTTTCTTCTCTTTGACAAATGACACCCAGGCCATTCATAATAAAAGATATATTTATTAAGTTTATAATATTAATAATAAACTAGAAATATTTGATCCAATTCTTCCGGTGTTACACAAATTGTTGACCTTCTTTGAAAGTGATAAATTATTTGTTAAAGAAAATGATACTCCCTCCGTCCCGAATTTATTGTCCACTTTTCCATTTTGGGATGTCCCAAATTTATTGTCTAGTTGTACCTTTTAGCCAATTAAAACATTGGAATGTGGTGAGAGATTAAATCTTATTGGTTGTAGGGTACAACCAGTACATTTTTCTTAAAGCGTGTGTTTTTTGTCTAGGGACAATAAAATTGGGACGGATGGAGCAAATGAATTAACAATGTAAAGTGTATTATGGAACACCGGCTAGATGCCCAGAATATATAGTTAAACATAAAATGATTCAATTGGCTACTAACACATTTCACGGGTACCCTTTGATCAATCAAATTTTATTATGACATCAAACTTAATCAACGTTGCTATAAATTATTAGTGTTCATTTATTCGCGTAGAGAAACACAGTAGAAAAACAGACACACGAAATCATTACAAATCGAAAGAAAACATGCATGTTGATTCTTGCGACAAATTACGAGCTGGCAGTGATGTGGGCTCCGATACCCTTAAAAACACTCTTGATTCCTTCAGCGGTTCGGGTTTCGAACTCTTTTACGAACTCGTCTGTTGGCTTTGCATCGCCCTTACACTTAAGATCGCTTGAGTGCTTAAACACCGATCCACCGTCACCAGAAGGTGAGACCTTAAGATGATGAGTGATAGACTCCAAAGAATCCGCTAAGGTTTCACCTTCAAAGGTGGTGAAGCTGACACTGAAATTCACCAAATCAAATGATTCAAACTTTTGCTTTGAGTATGTGAGTGGTACAGCTGCATTTCATATTCAATCAGGAGTTAGAACTTTTTTATTTAGAACATCACTTATAGTCCTAAATATAATTATTGCGAATTTTGTGATGACATGCATAATAAACCATTAAGTTTCCTCTAAATTATGATTAAAAAATAGGAATTGGTACTCGATAAAAAAAATTGATGCACTCGTTAAAGTCAAAAGTTTCTTACTAATTGAAATTGTGTTTAGTGAACTCTAACTAACATACTAATTAACATAGTTAATTAATGAAACTCTGAGTATATATATTACTCTTATCGACAGTTTTATTGAGTGTCGTACAACACCTTAAAGAAGGTTTCTACTTAGCATTTAAAAAGTACTCGTTTAATTAAGGATCTATATCTATCCTTACCGTCACCATATCTGGTGGTCTGAATTGCTCCAACGCCTATCTCCCCTTCGATGGTGATGGACTTGTAGAACTCGGGAGCCGCCTTAGGAGCAAGTTCGTGAAATTTCATGATGATCTGGAAAAGATCTTGAGGAGGTAATGGATGACCGAGTTCATAACTAGTAGAAACAACAGCCATGATGGAATATTAATTAGTTTGCTAAGAAAGTATTGTAATGAAGTAATTAGTAAGAAATGTTGATTGATGTTGTTGTGATTAGATGATGTATCAAACGTTAGTATTTATAGAGGTTTTGAAGACGGGTCAAATGTGGTTGAACACTTGTTTATTTGAGAAAGGAAAGAGTCTTTATAAAAACGAAAACTTAGGCCCAGCCCGCCACTACTGACTTGTACTAATTTCCGGAAATTGAAGTTACGACGGATTTGTTATTTTTAATATTAAATCAAATGGGATGTTAGGGTAGGAAACATTTAAATATGTGTCTGTTTATTTACCAATTTGAAACCCAGATCTCTAAATACAACTCCATGAATGAGCAAAATGCGCTCTTTCCTTCGAGCTAGCCGGAAGAAATCCATTTAGATCACAATAAGATTCTCCTCACCGTCATTCTCTGGTTCTGCCATCCATCATCGGTTCATCGCCGTCAGCCGTCCGTTTTCTCGCCGCGGATTCTACAACCGTGTTCTTCTTTTCCGGTCACCAGTTGGTACGTACAACATATTATATCAAGCAACCTTCGCAAATTTCTTATTTCAGTTTTTTCGTTTTCTTCCCGATCGATCAGATTCTTCTTCTTCTTCTCCGGCCGGATCCGTCATCTTTTCCGGTCAGATCTGCTGTATCTCTTGCTCCATCAAGATCTAGCTATATCTTCTTTAGATGCATAAGGAAAAAAGTGTATGTTAGGATTAGAATTTTTGGAAGTGAATAGAGTTTTTTGACAAGTGTGTTACTGTATTCATGATATTTAAGCTTGATATTAAAGAAAAATAGTTTGTATAATTGTATCCCTTTTAATTTTGTTGAGAAGAAGTGTTCTTTATTTTTAATTTGTAGTTCTCTGTTATACGTAAGTAATAGTCAAGAATGCAGTCAGGTGTATGGAAATAAAGATGAAATTTTTTTGGAAAGGCCGGGATGAGATGGGGTGGGTAGTTTTGACGTGTAAATGCATGGTGAAAGTTGACAATATGAGACCATTCCCAACAGAAATCGATGCGTTACGTCTGCGCCACGTAAGCTTTTACAAAACTGACTGAAACTGACGAACCCTTGGCATTAGTGACTCCGTCACTTTAAATCTTGGGCCTACATTTAACAATTTACATTTATTTATACACACACAAAAAGAAAAGAAAAGAAAAGAAAAGAAAAGAAAAAGACGAGCCGTCGGATATCCGACGTGGGAAACCGACGAGCAAAAGTGACACACCCGTGCCATTGGTGTCTCTTTCGTCACTTGAAACCAACGGATAACAGAAGTTGCCGTTGGGAACGGTGTAAACATGGGTTTCAAATATTGAAATGTGTTGAATATATACATTTGTAAGTGCTAAACCTGACAAAAATGGTTGTACTTATCACATTAGTTTTTGAATAGATGGTCTTGTGTAAGTTGATAAGATTATTTGGACTAATCATGTGGAGGAAAAAAATTAAGATAGAAATTATTTGATCGCTCAAACTGTAATGCCATATCATCTTTTTATTTTATGTTTGTAACTTTTACATTTCTCGTTACATTTTTATATAAGATGTCAAAAGTCTAATAGGAATATAAAGAAATTAAAAAGGTATATAAAATGTCTAAAAATTATGAAAAGTTTGGATCATATTTTTATATAAGATGTCAAAAGTCTAATAGGAATATAAGAAGAAAAAAAAAATGGTATATAACATACAACTAAACATTTTATTATAGCTATAGAAGATGGTACATACAAGTCTCCCTCATACTTCTACCAAGTCATAACATATAGCGGTTCGTAAGAAAAACTGATATAACGCAGATCTATCATTACGGATGTTCTGATAGAGATCTAAAGTAGTTAGTGTAGATAATTATATAACTCAAATTAAGAATACGTTAAATTATTTTAACTAATAATTAAGAAAAACACTACAATATACTACGTATACATTTTCATATCTGCTGCCAATAATTATGACATGCTATTTCCATGGTGTCAAAAGGCTGTTTACCATTTTTCTGATTAAGTACCATATGGATATAGATGGTAGTATGGATATGGGAGGCAGTATGGAGTAAGTTGTGAATCTATAAATGCTGTTTCTTTTTTATGCTTAATGAACTATCTGAATAATGAAAATGACTATTCTTACCCTTGATATGAATAATTATCTTCTAATGTAAAATTAATAATAGTATAATAACTAGGGGTGTGCACGGTTCGGTTTGGGGCGGTTATGACTCCAAACCGTAACCGTAACCGAATATGCCGGTTATTGATATTAACAACCGTTGGATGACGGTTAATTGGCGGATCAATTACGGTTAATTGGATGGTTACTATTAATTTTTGCGGTTAAAAGATGGTTAACCGTAAAATATTTGGATTTGTAACTTCACCCAAACAATTATTAGTAATAATCGATTCATTAATTTCGTTAATAGCAGGTGCCTCGTTACCCTTGTTTGTTGCTTCCATGTACAAATACATACAATATTAACATATAAATAAATCTATATTACCACAAAATCAATTACTTGATGATTCCACACACTAAGTTGTTTGCTCAAAATCGATTAAGATGTTAGATATAATGTCACCAATTATCTACGTAACATGTAGTTAATCATTAATGTTTACATAATTAAGAAATATAAGTCAAAAAATACATTTAAGGTTTAATAAATAGATAGTGGTAAAATAAATAAAAATATATATATATTTGAGGCGGGGCGGTTAATGGTGGATCGGTTATGAACATTAACCGTAAGTCCGTAACCGAACCGTGATAGGCGGTTAATTCATTTTCCATAACCGTAACCATCGGTTTGTGAGGTGCATCGGTTAAAATGGGACGGTTTTAGCGGTTAATACGGTTACGGTTCGGTTAAACGGTTTTATGCTCACCCCTAATATTAATAACATGTTTTAAATGATAAAAGAAATCTGACTTATACAAATATTATTTAATATAACACAATACATTGATACGCTTTTAAAAGCAAACATTTTAAAATCGATTAAAAACATCAGAGCATTTACATATTTAATATAACACCCCATATTTCACAACCAATTTTTTTCTTCTTCCAATATACTATACATCAGAAGCGCATGTCAAATATACCTTTTCAATTTACATTACTGATTATGTAACCAAAGTCATACTATTTCAAATCATAGCAAATCAATTTGGGTGTTATATAATTTCAAAAGACAACACGAACTTATTCCAAAACAAATATCAGAGTAACCGCCTGGTCAAACATTCCATCCCAAACAAGCTTCTTGCCTAGCCCGTTATATTAAATCATAACCTGCAATAAGTAGGGTGGTGGGATTAGCATAAAGCTAAGTGAGTGAATAAATAACCAAAAGCCCAACTTAGTATAACAACCCTGTTTACAGCAAAAACATCGTAAACACATAGCGTCAAAGAGAATCGGTGGTTCTTGAGGTACCCTCATGCCGCGGTGGCCCTCCAAGAACACTTATCAACCAACTGCAGGCCCATACAGAGGTTAACCGATAGCTTGTTGCTATCTTCACACGACACATGTTCCTATCAACGATAAGTACAAGGAACCCCCGCCGGCCAAACAATAGCAACCAAGCCCAACCAGCGTTGACCTCTGAATAAATCGCATATGCCCAATGGCCATGTATCACATAATCCATAATCATCATGGCATTATGTCAGACTAAACAGTCTATCAATAGCAATAACATCATGGCAGACTAAACAGTCTATAAATTGTAACACTATGTTTACCCGTTGTAACCAAACCTGTTACAACTAAATCACACTGAGGATTACAGATCCACTCACCGTTATCCCAGCCGATAGCTCGGAAGTCTAATATTACTGAGCCTTCTCCATATCTGAGAATACAATTAAATAATGAGTTAGTAACTCGTCCCATAACTAATAACTCATTTCATAATCATATAACATATCTCAATACATAGTATCCAAATACTAAACAGTAACTAGTTATAATAACTCAGTCAAATCATTGGTTAATAATGATAAACAACTTATCATTCCAACTTTAGTTTATAACTTAATTCAAATATCTAGCCAAGAACACCAGTACTTAAGCTAGAATACAAATCATTACAACACACTGGTTACCGAATATAATACATATTCAGAAGCCTTACAAAATTTTAAAATTCAAAATTTTTGAAAACATAAGAGTACCCGCTAGGTACAATTGCTACCCGTCGGGTAACAAAGGCAAACAGCCGGGTTCCTAAAGAACCAGCCGGGTGAATTTCAATTTGTGGTAACAGAATGAAATCCTTGTTTTAAGCCTCTAGTACCAGCCGGGTTGGTTGATTACCAGCCGGGTACCCTTTTAAACACAAGTACCCGCCGGGTAGTGTTACTATCAGCCGGGTACTTAGCCAACCCAACTACCCGCCGGGTACTCCCCCCCTTTCAGCGATCTGCAACCTGTGACAAATCCTGACCCGAATTTCTTAACCCACATATCATCAAACTCAGATTTCTACTCAGTCACATACATTAGCTAACACCAATTATTATCAACAACATCATACACCTCAAGTATTAACTTCAATTTCCATACAAATCACTTATTAACCAATTTCAACCAAAGTAAGTTCTTAAACAATTTACATGAATACTTACGATCAATAATCAAACTTACAAATTAGGATGAAGAACAAGATGATGATGTTGAGATTGAAGCAAATTCACAGCCCTAATTTTTGTTTCAATTTTTGGTATATGTTTCTTGAGTTATGTGTGTTTTAGTTTGTATCATGAAATGGGAAGGGTTTGGAAAAGTTGGTTAAATTTAGGTCGGCTCCTTTTCAAACCGACATAATATACCATTTAAAATTTGTCCCCTTCTAAATCTATTGTCTGGAACCTAAAAACCATTTATGATTTCAACAATTTTATTTTACCTTCAACTGTAAAATTTTAAAACAATTAAGAATTTACTAGTCACAATGAGTCATTTGACTTTTTGACTAATCATTCACAATAAAACATAATAATAATATAAAATTATTTCTAACACATTAAATGATAAATTTAAAGTTAGAAAATTACCAGAATGCCGTTAGACCCTTAAGGTGGGTGTTACATTTAATCAGCATGTTCAGAAGGTATAAACTTGATAAGATTAACATAAATGAACTATGTTACTCAAAATTGAATATAGAGAAGCCCAAAATATCTCAAACCAAACGGCCAAATCCAAAAAGAGCATTGAATTTCGATCGGAGGAAGGAACTATTTTTTGTTTTTGTTTTCACGAGACCCATTCTGGGCTCACCATTGTGGCCAGTCATTGTTGAGTCATCAAGTTCATATGCAAATATATAAATATTATATTTAAGATTTAAATTGGAAGCATAAATAAATATTTACGGTTTACAATAATACATCTACCAACAAAGAATTTCATGAATGATTTTGCAGAAAGCTAATTCATAGGTGATTTGATTTCACGGATGATTTTGTAGAAAGTTGAAAGTGAAAAGGAGAGAGATAAAAGAGTTATTTTGGAAAAATATGTATTAGATTTGTCTTTATGGAGACCACACCACTTTCTCGACTTACCAATGATCTCAAAAGTAGTGGTGTTAAAAAAAACCGGGTTTTATACCCTACCCGGTTTCAAACCCGAAAATTCGATCCGGTCAAACCCGGTTTGACTCTACCCGGTTCGGGTTTTTTGAGTACCCGGGTAGGATTTTTAGAATTCGAAATCGGGTTGAACCCGGGTTGAAATAGGGTCGAGTTGGAAACCTGGTAAAAAACCCGGTCAAAAACCCGAAAACCGGTCAAAACCCGGTCAAATACGCGGTCAAAAATCCGGTTGAAAACCCGAAAAAACCCGGTTCGGGTTGGGTCCAACCCGGTTTTTGACTTTCTTGACTAATACCCGGTTCGGGTATCGGGTCGGGTCGGATTGGGTGAAAACCCGCTTTTGTTCACGCCTACTCAAAAGATCCACTCGGTGAATGGATAAGTCCCAAAAGAAACACAAGAAATTGATGACCGAATAATCATTTTAGACCATTAATCCCAATAAACTCAAAAGAAATAGCCCACTAATTAAAGTTTCAAATAAAAAAGAAGTTGGAAAGCTAACAACAACAAAAATGCATATTATCCCCACCATGTGTCAAGATTCTCAAATTCCAACATTTCTTTGTCTTTTTTCTAATTTATTTTCGAATGAATATAAATTTTCCGTATATTCCCATTTTTAATTTAAAAAAATATAATTCTCATTTCTAAATTCTAATATCCGGAATCGAGCGAAACCGCCGCAGATGTTTTGTCTTGTGAGTTGTGTTTTAAGAGATATAATCTTGGGCCGGGCTGGATTAGTCTGGCCCAATAAGAGGTTTAATGATGAACTCTATTAGATATAATGATATGGGCTGAGGTACCTAAATTCAATAGACGGTGTCACGGTGATATTTCATACCACACTTTTTTATAAATCCATGATTATGCATTGTGAGTTTGTACTGTATAAATATATACTGCACAGTTTTGGTAGATTTATCAAAATTTATGGTGGATATATTACTACCCTGCACTATAATGTTTGTTTTGTGAGTTGTGCCTTGAGCAAATATTCTTCTTGCGCTGAGCCGGACTGCTAGAGGTTTAAGATTTTATTGTTTCGTTATGTATTAAATTCTATACATTTTATTATTATACGAGTCAAACTTTAAAAAACTTATATTGTATGTATTGAATTTGTAAATATCGTTTATTATATGTAAACTTTCTTTTTGAATTAGGCTAAAATAGGGAGGTTTCCTTTTTTAACCTAACTCAAAAACAAAATTTATATACAATAGACGATTACAAGTTCAAAACATATAATACAACAAATGAAAGTATGTCTTATATAATAGAAAAAATGTAAAGTTCAATATATAACGAAACAATAAAGGCGAGGTTTAATGATGAACTCTGCTAGTGATCACAACAATGATACGAGGTACCTGAATTCAAAGCACTCTAATGCACTTGAACATTAGGGCTACCACTCTAAGGTTTATAATCAAAAAGGTCAATGGCATCTATTCTATCTATATCTATACTATATACAAAAAGGGGAGTCACAAAAGTTAACAAAGTTGACTTTAAGCAACTGATTAATTTTGATAACACATGTCTTCATGAAAATTGAGCACCGGAATTTTTACTACAATTGGGGTTCATTCTGGCACTTCCCATGACAATGGAAGTGGGCCTTAAAAGTGGATCAAAATACCGAGCTACTAGTCGTGGTTACGTAATCTGTCACACTAACTTTTCAGTAAGTTACTGATCTTTTTCGTGAAGAATTGAACTAGTTGTGCTTTTTCAGTAAGTTACTGATAGTTCAATTCAAAGCTACATTTTTTTTCATCACATTCTCAATAAGGTTCATGGTCGACGGGTTGAGATCGAAGCATGGCTGACGGGTTAAGAATAGATCCGTTGGAAACTCTAGCATATCACCAACTGAATCATAACCACAAAACTAATGAAAAATAGCAACGTACTTGTGACTAAGTTCCAATGGATTTTCAACAAATTAAAGTTAAAGATTAACAATTAAAATTCCTTTATCATTCGGCTCCTTAATTTATGTCAAAAATTACAGTTTCATATCTTTTCATGGAAAATAATGGAACTTTTGTTTTTAATGAAAAATATATTGAAATAAAAAATGATTTGTTTTCCTTCATTTTCTCTTCATCATTTCTTTTCTTTTATCTCCATTTCGTTACTTTTCATACGGGCTTCATCTTAAGTATAAAACATATATAGCTCAAGATTCGTTTAAGATGGCAACGAAAGGAATTGAAGTAGATAATAACAAAAACACTATCGAGTTATTAAGTTACTTGTGGATTTGATCTCGAGTGAAAGAAGACGTATATTAGCTAAGTTTTATTTGGATTAAGAAGAAAAAGAAGTACAATAACTAACTCGTACAATACCACTAGTAAATTTTGGATATGCCTGTTTGAACAAACATGTAAAAGTACATCTCTATGTTGAATGTGTTATAATGGTTTCACACGCTAGGCGGTTAGCACGTAAAATTCACTCTATGTTGAGAAGAAAATGTAACATTATTATTGTGTAATGCTCGCTAGGCGGTTTGCACGTAAAATTCACCGTTAGGTCACCTCTTCCGCACTCCCGAGAATGAGTAACAGGAAGTTATAGTCAGCCTTGATCAATAGACCCACACTTATAAATTAATAGCTATTATAAACGATTAATCAAAAACCTGGAGAAGCTGCTTGAGTTCTAGCTGAAAAGGCATAGGCATTAGGTATCTTGTACTTTGGTAGTGCATGCCACTTATCAATGAATGCAATTGACTCCATATATAACATAAGAAGTTGACGCCCTTTTAGCATCTTCCGAATCTTTTTGGATTTACCAAGAAGCTTAGTTACATATATAGTAGATTGATGCTCTCTTCCCTTTTCTATGTTGCATCGTGATGGCACTTAGTTTTATAGTATGTGGTAAGTTTGTAAAACAAAGCTTGCCTAATATCCCTAAATTCATGAAGGAAGTTGAAGAAATACAATGGCTTCGTAAGTTACACATAAGTATCCTAGCTCCGAACAACATCATCATCATCATCATCATCATCATCATCATCATTATTAACCCTTTTAATTTACATGTATCGCGGGAGACGTGGGCTGGAAGGGTAGTCCCTAAGAGGGGGCCGGGCTCGTTACTTGCTCTAATACTTACGCTAATATCTTATCATTATTTTCGTATTGTTGTATATCGTTTTAGGATTGACACGTCTTAATAATGACCACCCAAAACTAAAAACAATTGACAAAATATATAGCTAAAAGTTGGTATGCTAGATTGACCTTTTATGTTGCAAAGTCTTTAAAAATCTTTCAATGTTGTTACAAATGGGATGGCAATTTAGAAATTAAGAAGATGATGAAAGTTGGGAATAATGTTGGGATGAAGAGCAGGAGCACCTAAAGCACCCTAGTCTTTGGGGCCGACCGTTTGAAGTTGTTCGTGTTGTTTGTTTCTTATTATACCGATGTGGATCGGAATTGTTTATCACCTTAAATTGGCCAAAGATACACGGTATACTGGCAATGTAATCTCGATGTTTTGTTCCATATTACGGTGATTTGTGCTTAAAAACTTGACCATTGGTTTATTTTTAAAGCAAGAAACTAAGAAAGGAAGTGAGAGAAAGTTAGAATAAGATTATGTTCTTAAGTGTTTTTAAGGGTAGGAAATGAAAAGTAAAGAAAAGAAAACAAGATGAGGAAACTATATCCTATTTGGTATAACTTTCCTCTTAAATATAGGACAATTTGGAAGGACCTATTGGTCTCGTTCCTTTACTATGTTCACAAGGTTAAAATTATGTCAAAATATGATAACGGAAGAAACGAGGAAAAAAGAGATGAGAAAAGGAAGGAAAATAGATTAGTGAGTTCCATTCTTAAGTTTAAATGAAAGGAAAAAAAAGGTTTACGTTAAAATCATCTCAAATATGGAAGGAACCTAATAAATGATAAATGCATTGTAATTTGTAACTTCCCTTCTTGTTCATTCCTATTTTATTCCTATCTTTTTATTTTTATAAACCAGTCCCTCAAAAGACGCACGTTGATAGCTCAGACCATTATGATAATATGTTCTTTACCTTTACTTTAGGTTTTGGCACACATTACTAATGAGTAATGACCACCCAAAACTAAAACCAGTTGAAATATAATCTGTTGGTTTCTAATTCTATGGGCGGATTTATTTACAAGGAAGTGGGGCCCAAGCCCCCAATGGCCCAAAAATAATACCCTATATTTGTATACATATTTTAGAATGCCCTCGGTCCAATTTTGAATTTGCCCTCAGTGGCTCAGTCCATTTTAAGATTTGCCCCAAGCCCATTTAGTTTTCAGCCCAAAAAATAAAAATAAAAAAATGCCGGTAACATAAATCGAATACTGTGCTGATTAAAATTGTTTATACGCTTTTTCTTTGTAGCCTTTTTTTTTAACGGGAATCAAAATATATGATTTATATGATCCATTTACTGAAGAAGAAACCAGTCCATTTGTGATGGAGTATATATATTATCCACCTCTGTGTCTCCAACTTTAATTTCTTGCAGAAAATTGTGATTGAGGTGTGTGTGGTTATTGTATAGTTCTCTTTTGGTTTTGGTTTTGTTTTTGCAATAAAATTATGAATGTTTGAAAAAAAAAAATATGAATGTTAGAGATTAAGTAATATGGAGTAATGATATTATATGAAAATTTACAGTGAACCCAGAAACAGAAAATCCATACCCATATCATTACACCCAAGAAACGAATTCTTTTGTTTGATTTCATGTTAAACAAAACTCATCCAAAAGAATTTGGGGTTGATAACTACTACTAAAACTGACACGCGAAAAATTGTCTTAAATAAGAGAAAGGGTAATGGCATAAATAGAGATTCAAAAGGAGAAAAAGTTGGAAGAATAATTGGATGGAAACAAAGAAGTTTGCAGAGACATCTTGGAAGCGGAAATTTTTGGGGAAACAAAGAAAAGAGAAGGGGATGAATAGAGTGGAGAAAGAAAGGGGCTGTAAAATTACAAAAATAACCCTACAGTACCCAATTAATTTACGGCCAGCAGTACCGATCTTTTCCCCAATTTCCAATTGCTTCTTTTAAATCCTTCATTGTTCTGATTTGCAGGTTCCAAAAGTTTAAAGTGTTAACATATGCTTCATTGATCCTTTAAAAATCAGGTAATTTAATCTCTCAAATAATTTAGGGTTTGCATATTTTGTGTTAATTTTTATAAGATACAATGTTAGAGAAGAGTTCAATTGAGACCATTTATTTTGTGTGAGAAGGGGGGAACCAACCACAATATGCCATGTGTCACTTTTTTCTCTCTCATTCACGTTTTTAAAAATTAAATATCTCACAAACGACAATTCGAAAAATCATGAATATTGCACCATATTTTTCAGCGTTTTATCCTCTTCGATTTGCCGTCCATCAAGGCATACTTCCGACGAACTTTTTTTTTTTTTTCATTTTTTTGGTGGGTTTTACATATTAGTAACACATGTGTTAGTGATTGATTATACATTTGATTTAGGGTTTAGGGTTAGGGTTTAGTGTTAGGGTTTAGCAGAGTTTAGTGTTAGGGTTTAGCAGGGTTTAGTGTTAGGGTTTAGTAGGGTTTAGGGTTTATTATAATTTAGGGTTATAAAGCGTTTAGGGTTTAGGGTTTAGGGGTTAGGGTTTAGGGTTGGGAGTTTGGGGTTTCGGGACCCTAAACCCTAAACGCAACATTGTAACACACGTGTTAGTAATGTGAAATCCACTAAAAATAATTAAAAAAAAAACTCGTCGAAAGTATGCCTTAATGGACGGCAAATCGAAGAGGATCAAACGCTGAATCTAATGGTGCAATTTTCATAATTTTTCGATTTGTCGTTTGTGAGATATTTAACTTAAGGGGTAAGTAGGTTTTGTATTCTCTTTGTACACATGACACCATATCATTGGTTCCTATATTCTCACACAAATTTTTAGTCTCATTTGAACCTTACCCTACAATGTTTAATGTTATACTAAAATGGTTAAATTTGGTATTAGAATACTATGATGAAAAATTGAAAATATGACTCATTTGTTACATTAATTGAATTCGTTAGTTTTATTACTCGTATAATACAAAACAGTAGGTTAGTAGCTATTAATAGATAACTTTTCTTGATAGTTCATGACTTATATATATAACCCAAATACTATATTTATTAATTGGTGTTTTTTGGTGCTTTTTTTTATGCTTGTTCTATTTTATGCGCTTAATATAGGTACTTAAATGGCTGTTTCTATGCAGTTTTTTTGTACTTCTTTTGCTGCAATATTTATGTCGAATACCTATAGATTTACTGCTATATGGTTTTTGTTTGATGTTTATTGTTTATTAGTTGACACTGTGCTGTTTTGCTGTTTTCCTGGTCGCTGGTCACTAGTTGCTGTTTACTGTTTGTTGGTCGCTACTGTTTGCTGGTTGCTACTGTTTGCTGGTCGCTACTGTTTGCTGTTTAGAGGCATCACGAAAGCTGTTTTTTTTGCTGATTAAAGGTTAGTAAACATTGTTTAGTGCTATTTATTAATGCTGTTTTGTGCACTTACGTATGTCGTTTATGACAATTTTATAGTTACTTTTAAGGTTTCTAATGATGTTGTCTAGTTTACACAAACCGGTTTCGTGATAAATTTTATGCCCCCAACACCAAAAATTCCTAGATCCGCATGGGACGTCTACGTCTGTCGGAGGAGCACTCATCATCGGTGGGGTTTTATAGCAGACGAAACTTCATCATCACTTCGTATAGCAGATACATATTTTCTTATAACGTGGTAGAGTCAATTATAATAAACTTCAACAATGGGGATATATGGTCAAAGAAGTATATATATGATATAAAGTTGAGTTTTGACGATGGGATGTATTAGATGAAGCTTGAGGGAGATTTTGGTATCGATGTCAGGATTATTAGGGTTCATATGTTCTTATGAATGCACGGCTTTTAGTTGTACTAGTTTATCTAATTGAAAGCCACCTCATTTTGTAATCTCGATGAAACGTTTTCATGTATTGTATGAAACTACTAAATTAAAATTTATATATCATAATATTTGTAATGACCAGAATATCAATTTAATTACATATATGAAAATTATATAACTAATCATATTTTTGTAGCAGACTAGTAATGAGATTATGTATTACTTCGTAAGAAGTCAATGCTATTACTGCAAAAAAAATGATATGTAATAATTTAATTATAAAAGGTAGATACGTAGAAAATGTTGTATACAACTCATAATTCCAAGGATCGGTAAAAGTATTAACTCCATAAATGAAATATTGACAGTAGTTGATTGGTGGAAAATTGGTGTTGGGTTCTAAAACTGCTAATTCGTTTGTGCTGCACTGCTGCTAGATCAAGTGTTTCTCTGCTGCTCATACAAGTTATTGCTGCTCTATGTGAGCATGGGTCAGTTTGGGTCGGATATGACCCAAAACCGAACCCACAACCGAATTGTCGGTTATGTTAAGTTTGAAAACCAAACACGTTCGGTTAAGACTTGGGTGGGTCGGTTTCCGGTTAATGTCGGTTATTAACCGAGTTGGCCAAATAGCAAAATGTTTTCCAAACTTGCGTCCAAATGTCCAATAATTTGGACATGGGCTTCAGAAACAAACAAATAATTGAATAAGGCCCAATAAAGAAAACACCCAGAAGGCCAGAATAACGTAGGAACATAACTTGTGAAGGTGGTATTTTATATGGGATGACAGCTCATGACTTTTCCAAGTTGGGAGCGATGTGGGACAAATATTGCAACTAGGGGTGTTAATCGGGTCAACCCGACCCTAATAAGAGTTAGTCGGGTCGGGTTAGTCGGGTTTTTCAGAAATAAATATATATCCGCAACCCGACCCTATTAGGTAATCGGGTTATCGGGTTCGGGTTAATCGGGTAGCGGGTTAGTCGGGTCGGGTTAATCGGGTAGCGGGTTAACCCGTATAACTTCACAGTTTTCTAATAAATGTTAAAATAAATATATAGATGACTTTGAATGTTGGGATAGTACACTAAAATATCGAATGATATATGAAGTTGAAACCACATGAATTATGTATACGTAAAACCACATGAATTATGTATACGTAGTAGAACCATAGTTTGTAAAAGTGAGTTTTGTTTTAAATTGAATATAAGTATTGAATTTCAAAATGGGTCTAAGTATACTTAAAATGTGAGTCATGCTTATATCTTTTGAAAATTTAATAATGCAGTTACCGCACTAACACTTTGATGAAAGAATACTTACAAGTTGTGTTACAATTAATATACAATACTAAATCTTCAGTTCTTCATAATCATATTCATATACATTGCTACACTTTACACTAATGTTATTATATGGTTATAGATACTATTATTAATTAGATTTTAGTCTTAGACTCTTATATATATAGAAAAATTGTCTCCACATTAAGTTAACATATTCAACTTATATTATTTTATACGAAAGTTAACTATAAAAATTAATAGAAAAATTGATACTTGGTTGAATCGGGTTAATCGGGTCAACCCGTACCCGCATAAGTTTCTCTATTTTAACCCGTAATCCGACCCTAATAAGCATTCGGGTTAATCGGGTTAACCCGTATAACCCGATTAAACTTTCTAACCATATTAAACCCGACCCGAATAATCTTAATAGGGTTCGGATCGGGTCGGGTTTTTTGACACCCCTAATTGCAACCAATAAAATTGAATATTAACATACTGATTATGATTATAGCGTTTAGTACTTATCTTCGTTTGCCAAGCATTCACTAACAGCAACGCAAACTTCTATATTGTATAGATATTTTAAATTTTAATATTATATTACACTGATTGATTAAATTGGAATTATAGTAAACCATTTTGTCATTTGAAATGAAGAGTAAAATCGATTCACAGAGACTTCAAAACACTTCTGATGGACTAGATACTTGTACCTTCATCGCAAATGATGTACTAATGTGTAAAATAAGATCACACTATCATATTGCAAATATTCTTTCAGCATTGCAGATTAGTTAAATACGGTTTAATATTATTGTTATTTTACTCCCAAAAATAATACAGTAGAGACAAACAAGAACTTAAAACTAAAGTATAAAATATGTAACATAACATATATTATGGCGGTTCGGTTAATTTGGGTCGGTTTTAGTACGTTAACCACTACAAGAAAACAGCCATTTAGCGACATATTTAGCGACATGTTTAGCGACATTTTTTAGGCTAGCGACTTCGACAAAGACATAGAGCCAGTAGTCTCTATAGAAAAGTCGTTGATTTTGCGACATCTGTCGCTATATTTGGTGTCGTAACTACCGACATCTAATATTTCAACGCAAATTCACGACACTCCCAATGGATCGCGATATACGTCGCTATTAATTTAGAGACTTCTGTGTACATGATGCTATGTATATCGCTAATTTTACAGTCGTCACTACCTTGGACGCTGCTTGTGTCTCTGTTTGTGAAGAAATCGCTAATGTCGTCGCTGAAAGCGTCGGTAACCATTGGAGACACCTATACTTGCGTCTTAGATCATGACGCTAGTCTTCATAAAGTCGCTACCGATGTCGCTAGTAGAGTCGTTAATTTTTGCGACATTGTTATTTGGGTTGCTACTGATGTCGCAAAGCTCTTTTTAATACGAGTATAATTGTATATATATATATATATATATATATATATATATATATATATATATATATTCTTGTTTCCTTTTAGCTATAAGACTTGTAAATAAATAAAAAATGTTGGACTACCAGATTATACATAATTATAACAAATCAAATATTAGAATATAAGTGATACAAATGTAAGTCATAATCATAATTACACATTCAAAAATATTCAATTCGAAACCAAACACAACACGCTTTGGTTCTTGATCAATGACATCTACCACTTCTTGAGGTAGTCATCTTCCTCTTGAGTATTTGCAATTTGCAAGAGTTCCAAAATAAACACAGTAGGGCAAACTACCATCAATTAAGACAAGATATTTTATTATGTTAGTCAACTTTCATGTTAGAGTATTTGTAGTTGTGCAGCTAAACATGATACCCAAAAACAAAATAATATAAATTAAAATAAGCATCTAAAACACTAAGGCTAGTACCTTACCAAGTTGGCATCAAGAAGTTAGTTCTCGAACAGGTTTATCAACATTTTCTGGAGTAGCTTTTACCTATGAAAGACAAGAAAGCAATCAAGCATTACATGACTATATCCTGACGCTATCTACCAGTCTACCACAATAAGGTCTTGAAATAACGAGTTAGATGTAACAAGAGATAGCTTATATCTATCGAGTCCACACCAAAAACAAAAACTATAATAGCCTGTAAACAGAAACTCTAATAGCTTATTTTCTAGTGGTATATCTTCCATTTCGATTAACAAACGGATAGCCTGTAAACAGATATGCAAAAATCTATGTAAGCTCATACCTCATAATCAGAACCAACAAAAGCCACTGATGATCCAAGGGGCTGCCAATAATCCAGATTATATATCCAATTGTTAATAACAGCAACAACAACAATCAATGTCAATCATCTGCATTTAGTAAAGATACACAACAGAAAAGTACCTGGTGGTGACGTATCATGTTAGCTTACATTTAAATACACCCGCATTCCACCCTGCGTAGTTGATTTTATCCACATCATGTAATTGAACTATGCATCTAATTACCAAGAGGTTTTTCGCCAAATGGCACCAAGCAAGACTTACCTTTAACTTCCATTCTATTGCAGTTAACGTAAGATCATCTATGTCCTGGTAAACTTATCAATAGAAGTGAAGAGGCACAAGGCTAGAACCACATTAGTAGTACGTAGGAAGTTCCAACCTTTTTGTACTTGAGGTAGCAGGAAGTCCAGACAAAACATTCATTCTCGAACACTTCCGATATTAAGATCACCACCTTGCACATTGCACCGACTGGTTGATCGATCCTCCTTACAAGGAGCCATACCTAGTACATATGCATAAAAACAAACTTTTGGGTCAACATGACTTTCATACTTTATGAATAAACAGAATTGAAGTATATTATTGTGTATCAAGAATAACGCTAAATATCTTGCAAGAATCTCTCTTTGAAGAGATTAACTAGTCATACTAGAATAAGATAAAGAAAAATGAAATCCATGAATAACTAAAAAGCATACTCACAATCAAGTAACAAGAAACTTGGTTTGTATGACTAATCCTTGGATATCAGAATTCCTTTAGCTACATCCAAACCTAGATCCTTGAGTGCCTTCATATGCAACTGCAACTTAACAGATTGTCAGTGATTGGATAAAAAATAGTTAGTTAAATCCTACATAATTAACTCACTCAAAGTCAGATCGAAAAATGTAAAACATAAAAAAGAAACAAATTAACAGATTGTCAGTGATTGGATAAAAAAAAGGCAGAACTAACTAAGATTTGATTCAAATCAAATGCAAATTACATTACACACACTCATGTGCTTTAAGTATGTGTGTACTACAACTCTTGATTAATAACCAATCAAATAAGAAACAATTAATTAGGTAAAAATCATCATATTCAGTCTCAAAAGAAACACATCAGATCCATAATCATTCTAATTTCAGTACAATAGATGAGCACATAAAGTTGGATCATATACCTGTAAATAGATAAAGTAAGAGTATTGCAATTCAATTACCAATTGTAAGTCTATAAGCCATCTTCGTGAATCGTACATTCAATGTAATCACGATTGCTGACTCAAACCTACAAAATCATTATAGGTAAAATGCATTTTCAAATTAGATTATACAACTTGCTATCTTACCTTGAAGTGAGCATCAAGGCTGTATATGATAGCAAACTTATAAAGGGCCTAAGAAGCATACAGTAGAAAGTAGTAACTTGTGCACCTCTAATATCTTATGAAATTATCAATTATAAGTTGGGGAAGCTATTACAATGTCTTCCAACATTTCAATTGAACTAAGCAACACAACAAATCGAAGCTCATATAGCACTACTGTTATGTATAACACTACTTGTATCTATTGCGATTAATATGTGTCTATATACATTCATTTAACTGTTATGTACGCACAGACACATGCCGACATAGCACAATTAGAGTGCTATCTAGAAAACAGGTAGTTGCTTCAATATAAATCAACTCAAACAAGCAACACATTAACAAACAAATTGATAATAAGGACAAAAAATGCGATCAACGACACTTAAGATCAATTCGTATACCTAAATCATCGTAATTGTAATAAAAAATGAGTTTCAGTAAAAACTAACCGTAAATCGAGAACGATTGACGAGGTGTGGTAGCGGTGGCAGAGAATGAGGAACAATGGTGGTGGCCGATAGGTGCGGTGACGCTGAGGTGCAATAAAGGTGGTTGTACGATGACGTTGAGGTGACAATGGCAACTAAAACGTCTTTGCAATGACGGTGGCGATGAGGCGCAATAGCGGCGCAATTAGGTGACGACGACGGTTTTAGGTGGCTGTGCGATGACGGCCGCGGTAGTGAGGTGATGGTGGAGGCGGCGAGGTGACGTTGTGGAAGCGGAGAGTTTCAGAATTGAGTTGAAATATAAACCCTAAATTTGATTTTGGGGGTATTCGTGAGATTCTGAGGTATCGTAAATTGATGTCGCCTATGAAAGCGCGTCTTGTTTTATAATTTATAAATAGAAATACCTAATAAATACTTTCAAGCAACCAGGCAAGAATACCCGATCAATTGTAAATATAGATTTGGTAAGTCAAGTTCGAACACAGGGAAAAGGTGGAATATTTAAAATATAAATTAATAATTAACTAGAAAACAGTAAATATGGGGGCGTTTTAGTTCCGTACGAACAATTTAGAAAACATTTAATAAAAAATAACAAACTTAAATAAAACTTTAAATTAAAATAATAAAGAAATAATAACAATAAATCCTAATTGGAAGGAATAAGTAATTGTATAGTTAATGTCACTTAGATTCATATTTCCCGATTTATTACGTATTGATTATCTAATTGTGATTCTTTTAGATCAACTTAATACCAAATTCTTCAATGAATACTAAGTCGAATATGAACTAGCCAACGTTTCGGGTCCAACTAATTCCTATAATCTAGGG
Source organism: Helichrysum umbraculigerum (assembly GCA_949592205.1). NCBI lineage: Eukaryota > Viridiplantae > Streptophyta > Magnoliopsida > Asterales > Asteraceae > Helichrysum > Helichrysum umbraculigerum. The sequence continues at coordinate 139,330,567 of CATIUR010000004.1, read as the reverse complement.
TCCAACATAAAACACTGGTTCCAATGTCACAAGATGATAAGTCAATTGTGTGCCTTTCCCTAAATTATGCATTAAACATTCACAACTCATTATAATTAACTCTATGGTATGACTCAACAATACCCAATAATTAACTTATTGTCTTGCTCATTTTAAAGTAGATTATTATTGTATACTCGACCTATCAGACTTAACGTATTTAGTGATAGTCCAACCCCTAAGGTAGTACTAGCAATAATCAATAATCTTAAAGGAAATCAATCTCATTAAAATTATTAATCACGTGAAGCAACAATAATAACTAGTTACCAATAAACAAGTGTCCATGAGCAATATAACTGTTTTCAATCAAATAACTTATTCAATACGCAATTATAATCGTTCAATAATCATAATCTAAATTAAATCAACTACACAATCACTTTAAATACTCAATTCATCATTAAAACAATATATATCAGTTTCAATAAATCAAGTTCTTCAATGAAATAAGGAAACGAAAATATACCGAATCGATTAACGATAAACTACGAAAGATTAGAGCGAATTATCCTCGTTCTTTAGCTTCCGTACCTCCAAACTAACCTTAAATTACGAAATATAAACCCTAAAAGTCGTCTGGAACTGAAAGAAAACGAAAAAACTTCAAAAATTGTCGAAATAGGGTTTAAAGCGCGTTTTTATACTTCTGTGATTTTTGATCCATACGGCGTATGGATTTCCATACGGCGTATGGATTGATTTCAAGCCCAGCCCAAGTCCGCATAACCTGGGCCTCCACTGCTGCAATTCATACGGCGTATGGATTCCATACGGCGTATGGATGCTTTTTCCAGCCGATTTTTGACTTTTCTTCATTTCTTCTTTTCTTCGAATTCGGCTTCTCATTATTCTTCAACTATGTATAATTTAGCTCGTTATTTGACTGTTTTCCGTTCCTTTTCCATAAACGCTCCATTTCCACATCTAATTGCAAATATGAACGAAATCAATATCTATTCTTAACAAAATGCAATAAAAATATTCAAGATTAGGGGTAAAATACTACTGAAATATAGTACTTTTAAGCGTTTATCATAAATATTTTTATTTCCTATTCTATACGTATATAAATACCAAAACTAATTGTTTGTGTGTCAGCAATTTTATAAAACTGGCTATTAATTATTAAACTTGTTAATCTATAAACAATTCAATGGCAATAGCTTGATGGCATTTGTAAAGTTAAGTGTATATAAGGAGAGGTCGCAAGTTCAACTCCGATCACTATTTTTTAAGTCTCTTAATTTTGCGACACTGATTAAGACTTGCAGCCCAAAGTCTCTAAGTTTGCGACTTTCATGGAGACTTGTAGTTCAATGTCTCAAAATTTTGCGACTCTCATAGAGACTAGAAGTCCAAGGTCTCAAATTCTGCGACTTACTTTGCAACTCACATGTATATGTCGAAACACAGAGACCAACATAGAGACACAAGTAGGGTTAGGTCGCAACATCAACGACTCATTTAGCGATGTACTTTGCGACAAAGTTGATTAGAGACGTCATTTGTGACTTATCTTACGACTTTAGCACCATCTCTGTCGTTAGTTGAGTCGCAAATTGTGTCGAAAATTAGCGTCGATGTATTGGGTGTCGATAAAGATGTCGCTAATTAGGTGTTTTCTTGTAGTGAACCATAACCGACCCAAATAAATCGGTTAATTGAAATTCAATAACCGAACCGTCGGTTATTAGTATGGGTCAATTAATTTGGGTCGGTAAAGGCGGTTAATTCGGTTATGGGTCGGTTTCGATTTTTCTTGCTCACCCCTACCTACATTGTTAATGCTGCTGGTTGAAAGTTAGTGCTGCTTGACCAAAGTTACTACTGCCAGACATAATTACTGATGTTGGTCAAATTTAGTGCTTCTGGTGAAGAATGAAGATTAGTGCTGCCCATAGAGAATCAAGTATTAGTGCTGCCTGTGTAATTATTAATGTTGCTAACTGATATATTGATTTTAGTGATGTCAATGTAAACTACATAGGTTGGCTAGGAGTTTGAGTTATATAAGGAAAATATTGTGTTTCCTTAATTGTAGGATTGTATGTTTAGGACTCTATACACATAAATAGAGATCCTGGATAGAAAGTTGATAACTTAGATTTTCGATTACTTTAGCTTCAAGGTTATAAACCCTAATACAAAAAAATGTATTTGTCTTGTTAAGTATATTAACAAGAATGGAGCTTTTGATGATAAAAGTGTTCTTTACAATTGTTTATTACTGATTATTCAAGTCTTGATTATAAACTGTTAAGGTGTTATTCCGCGACTTCCATAATAGGTGATGTCGTGTAAACGGGGCTTTAGTTTTAAAAATGGAAAATACCTAACTTACTACACACAACACAGGCAAGAATACCTGATCATATATAGTATAGCTCAGTAAGTCCGAGTCGAACACAGGGAACGGATGTCAATATTAAATAAATTGGAAATTAATACAAATAATGAAAACAATGAATATAGGGGGGCGTTTTAGTTCCGATCGAACAATTGATAAACAATTATAAGAAATGATTTATTAAATAAAACTTAATTATAAAATAAAGAAATACCAAAATAATTACTTAAATAAAAGATTTAATTCAAATGATAAAATAAATACATTTGCTTAGATTACTTTCCTTAAAATCTGGAAATCACTTTATTTAGAATGCTCACGTATGGATTTTATTGTGCTATAACAAATGTATCAATTTTCCTTACAAGATAAATTGAATTAACACAATTAAGAAAGACATGAAGTTGTTTTCAACCCGCTAACAGTTCAATTTAACGTTGCCCACCTAATTGTGTTTTATATTAATTCAACACCGTTTATGTGATTTATTCTCATAACTTGAATCAACAAAGTCTATAACTATTTCTAGTTATCTTGTTCATCAATAAATATTACCAATTATTATCCCTAACCCGTCAAACTCAATCTATTCGGTGATAATTCTCAATTAAAACCAACAATCATCAATAATCTTATGATCAAAAGGAACTCAATCTCAATTAATCATAAAACCACGTTAGGTAATTAGCAATATTTATTCAATAACCAAGGATCAACGAATAAACACATAAACTTGAATAAAATCCAATACGATTCGCATTTTTAATAATCAATCCATCATTTAAGTATTATCATATAAGCAAACACACAAAATACTTAGCCAATCATGCTATTACAGATAATCAGATTCGAATAAATACTAGAAATCATAATCAAATGAAAGATAGAAACGAATTCGAACCGAGAAACCGAAAGAATGATTGAACAATCGAAAGGGCTTCAAATCTTCTTGCTTTCTACCTTCTTGTGCCTCCAAAACATCATCAAAAAGCCGCTGGAACAAGCTTTAGTCGACTTAGGGTTTATGGTGGAAGTTAGGGTTAAAATGAGGCAAAGTGAAAATTTAAGGATTCTGGCCGACCAATCCATACGCCGTATGGATGTCCATACGCCGTATGGATTGCAAAACTAGCCCACGGCCAAAAAATGAAAGTTGTAGCCCTATTTGTTAGCTAAATTCTCCAAGTTGAATCACCCCAATCGGAGTTCGTATGAAGAAGTTATGGCCAAAATACTAACGCATAGCCGAAAACTCAGCTTTTACACTTTTCTTCATTTTCAGCTCATCTTTCATTCTCTTTCCGATTCGAGCTTCATTTACACTTATTCCAATCCAATATTGCCTATCTTCACTCTCTTAGCTTCTTTTCCTCGATCCAATCTTCTCTTGTCCAATGTTTTATTCTTTTAGTAACTTTTCTTCCAAATAAGCTCGTTTTTCGTTCCTTTTTGATCCAAGCTTCAATAAATCTCCTAAATACAAATATGAACGAAATAAGTATCTTATTCATACAAAATGCATTAGAAACCTATCAAACAAAGGGGTAATTAGTACTATAATTTAGTACATTTTGGCGTTTATCAAACATCCCCCACTTGAATCCTACTTGTCCTCAAGTAGACTGTCGGTTAAAATCATAAACTAGCAAAATATTGGAAATTAGGGACTTACATACTAACTAGCATTTACCAACCTAAATCTTACTCTTAAAACTAATTTTACCTTAAATCTAGCAATCAAGAAACTCTATCAGGAAATCAAATTCTTCATGAGTTATTATTAGACATGTAAGATGATTCATTAGGATTATCGATATTGTTGTCCACTTAAACAATCTGAATTATAGCAGATGAGCTTAACATTATTATTCTAGCAGGCTTTTACCTTTGAATCTCAATAGCAAAATACTCTTATATAATTAACAAGCCACGGCTTTCCTCATCAAGAAATCCAAATAAATCCATCATTTTTCAAACCAAGACATTGGTGACAGGTCTGTACCTCAGTACAACAAAGCGACATAACTTGGCTTTGGTAGATATATCTATACATTATTCATTTTCATTTTTTTTTTTTTTTAGATAAAAGCAAATATACTGACGGAAACCAGGTCTGTACTTACGTACAACAGAGGAGACATCACCTAGTATATTCCCAAATGAGGATCACAAGATTTTTCAAAATGAGGACTATGACAAGCTAACATATAAGATTTAAAACCAAAGTTATACCTTGCTAAAAATTTCCTTAGGCAATTACCTACTTCATTCATTAATTTCTTAAGAACTCGACTACCTTCATACAGACTGCCTATCGATACATCACAAAATGAACCATCCCATATTTAAACATTTAAGGTTAATTTATTCCTTTGAATTCCCCAATATTGTTACAAGATTACTAAATTTAAGAAAAATTAAAATTTTAAAAGAAAAATTTAGACTGAAAATTGACTAATACAGAATGCCCCTTTTAAAATGATATCTACCAATATTTGCACTCTGATCAGTTAGGACAAATAGACTTCTTTTCCCCTATCCCCCACTTAGAAATATGCAATGTCCTCATTGCAAAAAGAAACATAATATTAGGGAATAGAAAAGAAGTGAAACAGAAAAACTCCCCCGATTAAGAAGAAAAATTCATGAATGAAATGGTTCTGAAATAAAATACAACAACACACTTCCGTAGGCATCACGGTTGCATTTAGCGTATGCAACAAGCCTTTAAACCCCTCAGTATCCTGAGTGGACGAGTTGTAGTCTCGTGAGGGTTTCCAGGGAACATACCCACAAAGTTCAAACCTGCAAGCAAAAACAATAAAACAAAATAACAAAATAACGGGTTGTCTCCCGAAAGCGCTTTTGTTTATCACGTCGGTAAGCTCGACATCTCGCATCATATCTTAAATATGATCCATCTCCAAATCACGCTTGAAGCCCCTTGCATCACCATAGTATCTCTTCAAACGACTTCCATTAACCTTGAAAGTTTTTCCAGAATGACCTTGCAGATCAACAGCACCAAAAGGATAAACTTTCTCTACCACAAAAGGTCATGTCCAGCGTGTCTTCAACTTACCAGGAAGCAAATGCATACGAGAACTGTATAGGAGAACCTTACCACCTTTTTCAAATAAACTCTTTGATTTAAAACGTGAATCATGCCATTTCTTGGTGCGCTCCATATATAATCGGGCGTTAACATAAGCATTCATTCCTAACACTTTGTCCAATTGTGCATTCGTAAGATGCGATTCAATATCAATGATCCAAACCTTCGGCGTTCCAAATCGTGAAAACAATCGCTTACGGAACTTCACCACAACCCGTGCATCATTTATAGGTAATGCCTTCGCTTTCAACATCTTTCGTGACGTGTAATTAGGTCCCTTATGCCCTCTAGTAGGACCATTGTGACAATGACTTAGAATTCGCGTCTCCGTTTTGATCGAGATTCCATTTGTCAAGATTGACTATTTACTCTCCTTTAGCTTAATGCCTTCATTTTCTAAATCTTTCTCGTACGTTGTCTCGATCTCCACAGGCAATTTATCGAACTTGTCGATGTCACGGATTGTCGCGAGGCTTCCCTTCCATCCTTCAAGAATCATTGGGTCTAAATCTACGTCATCCTTCAAACTTTGCAAACTCTCGTCATCCTCAGATAATTCTCTCATGCTAGCAAAGTAACAAGTCTCATCCACTGATTCTGGATATTGCATAGATTCATTCACATTAAATACAACCTTCTCATCCCCCAATCTCATGGTTATTTTCCTATCAAAAACATCGATCAATGCTCTGGAAGTGGCAAGGAAGGGTCTACCTAGAATAATCGGCACCTTAGGATCCTCTACCATGTCGAGAATCACAAAGTCACAGGGAAAAACAAACTTATCAACCTTGACTAAAACGTTCTCAACCATCCCTTTGGGGTATTGAACAGAGTGATCAGCCAACTCGATGCACATTCGGATTGACTTAGGTTTTCCTAGCCCAAGTCTAGCGTACATAGTATAAGGCATAATAGATATGCTAGCCCCGAGATCCGCTAGTGCATTCGGGATATCTAACTTACCAATTAAACAGGGAATAGTGATACTCCCCGGATCCTTCATTTTTGGTGGTAACTTGTTTTGCATCATGGCCGAGCATCGCTCGTTCATTGTTACAGTGGTTGCTTCAGGCAACTTGCTCTTATTAGTCAAAAGCTCCTTCAAATATCTTGCATACTTAGGTATTTGAGCAATGACCTCCACAAACGGAATGTTAATGTGGAGTTGCTTCAAATTCTCAAGAAATTGATGGTCATGAGCTTCATATTTTCCTCTCCTCAAAGCTGCTGGGTAAGGTGGTAGTGGCGCATGATCCTTCGCATATTGCTTATCCTTAGTAATTTGATCAGCTTTTGTGTCCACCCTTGGACTGTTGACAACTTCTGCTTCCTTCTCTTTCTCGGGCAAAGGCTGAGGTGCAGGCTTCTTCTTAACAATTGGATCTTCATGAACGTTTCCACTTCTGGTAATCATAGCTTTCGCCTGATCACGTGGATTGGTTTCAGTGAATCCGGGAAGAGTTCCCGGGGGTCTCTCTTGGAGAACTTTAGCTATGCTGGAAATGGTTCTCTCAATTTGCTTGATCGCCGCTCCCTGATTTTGAACCAATGCTTCGATGGTGTCCATCCGTTGTCCAGACCTAGCAATAAATTTCTCGTTGGCGGTCAAAAACTTCCCCATCATTTCTTCCAAATTGAATTTTATTCTCGGGGAAGGTTGCTGAGGGTTGTTCCTTAGTGAAAAGACATGGCTGAGTCTGGCGGAACTGGCGACCTCCTTCCTGGTATGGTCTTAGAAAAAATTCCCCATTGCCTTGGCAGTAGGTTCCGTGAGTTTCCACACATTTAACTTCCTCTCTCACTTTTCCAGAATTCATTTCGGGACAATTCTTGACTAAATGCGTTCCTCCACAGTTGTCACACCCTACTTTGATTGCATGGACAGTCTCGGTCACCTTTTTTATGTCTCTTCCCATGCTGTCCAGTTTGGCAGTTATGGCGGCGAGTCCATCGTCATTGCTAATTGACCTCTTTTTCCTAGAGGAACCATCATCCCATAACTGAGAATGCTTTGCTTGGTCGCGTATAGCAGCTAAGGCATCCCTAGGAATCTTCTTCGGGATATGTCCTTGAGCATCTAATTGCTGTCTTGTAGCACGATCCACTCCCGTGTAGAATACCATTATAATTTGCTGGTCGTTTAGGTCGTGATGTGGACATTTATGCATCAAGTCCTGGTACCTTTCCCACGCTTCGTGTAGCGACTCATCAACTTCTTGCTTGAAATTCCTAATCTCGTCGATCATCTTCGAAGTTTTGGATGGCGGGCAGTACATCTTTAGAAACTTTATGCGGAGATCTTCCCACGTGGTGATGGATCCAGCTGGTTCATTAGTAATCCATCTTTTTGCGGCTCCCTTCAGTGTTCTTGGGAACACGCGGAGCATGACTTGATCGCTTGTAATGTTAGGGATGCTGAACATATCGGCAATCTCCTCAATCTTTTCCACGTGCTCGTTAGCATCTTCTCTCTCCTCTCCTCGAAACGGGTTTTCCCTAAGCTCTTTTAGGAATTGTCCCTTTATCTCGAACTCGACGTTTTCTGCAATTGCGGGCCTCACAACTCCTGGGCCAAGGTCGCTACGCCTTTTGCTCGAATATTCCTCGAGAGTCATATGGGCAATGTCGTCTGCCATTTCTAAATCTGGTTCCGATTGATCGATGGGTGGTTCAAAGAGAGCTCGTAAATATTCTCCGAAATCGTCCTCCAAATACGAAGGGTAGAACAAGACTCTTAATATAACACAAATTATAAACTAATCCTATACAAATACAAATAAACAGGTAAATAAAGATTAAATTAAAACTGATAATTTACAGAAAACAAATTCCAATTTATCAAATTGAATCAAACCGTTCCCCGGCAGCGGCGCCAAAAACTTGATGTCGTGTAAACGGGGCTTTAGTTTTAAAAATGGAAAATACCTAACTTACTACACACAACACAGGCAAAAATACCTGATCATATATAGTATAGCTCAGTAAGTCCGAGTCGAACACAGGGAACGGATGTCAATATTAAATAAATTGGAATTAATACAAATAATGAAAACAATGAATATTGGGGGGCGTTTTAGTTCCGATCGAACAATTGATAAACAATTATAAGAAATGATTTATTAAATAAAACTTAATTATAAAATAAAGAAATACCAAAATAATTACTTAAATAAAAGATTTAATTCAAATGATAAAATAAATGCATTTGCTTAGATTACTTTCCTTAAAATCTGGAAATCACTTTATTTAGAATGCTCACGTATGGATTTTATTGTGCTATAACAAATGTATCAATTTTCCTTACAAGATAAATTGAATTAACACAATTAAGAAAGACATGAAGTTGTTTTCAACCCGCTAACAGTTCAATTTAACGTTGCCCACCTAATTGTGTTTTATATTAATTCAACACCGTTTATGTGATTTATTCTCATAACTTGAATCAACAAAGTCTATAACTATTTCTAGTTATCTTGTTCATCAATAAATATTACCAATTATTATCCCTAACCCGTCAAACTCAATCTATTCAGTGATAATTCTCAATTAAAACCAACAATCATCAATAATCTTATGATCAAAAGGAACTCAATCTCAATTAATCATAAAACCACGTTAGGTAATTAGCAATATTTATTCAATAACCAAGGATCAACGAATAAACACATAAACTTGAATAAAATCCAATACGATTCGCATTTTTAATAATCAATCCATCATTTAAGTATTATCATCTAAGCAAACACACAAAATACTTAGCCAATCATGCTATTACAGATAATCAGATTCGAATAAATACTAGAAATCATAATCAAATGAAAGATAGAAACTAATTCGAACCGAGAAACCGAAAGAATGATTGAACAATCGAAAGGGCTTCAAATCTTCTTGCTTTCTACCTTCTTGTGCCTCCAAAACATCATCAAAAAGCCTCTGGAACAAGCTTTAGTCGATTTAGGGTTTATGGTGGAAGTTAGGGTTAAAATGAGGCAAAGTGAAAATTTAAGGATTCTGGCCGACCAATCCATACGCCGTATGGATGTCCATACGCCATATGGATTGCAAAACTAGCCCACGGCCAAAAAATGAAAGTTGTAGCCCTATTTATTAGCTAAATTCTCCAAGTTGAATCACCCCAATCGGAGTTCGTATGAAGAAGTTATGGCCAAAATACTAACGCATAGCCGAAAACTCAGCTTTTACACTTTTCTTCATTTTCAGCTCATCTTTCATTCTCTTTCTGATTCGAGCTTCATTTACACTTATTCCAATCCAATATTGCCTATCTTCACTCTCTTAGCTTCTTTTCCTCGATCCAATCTTCTCTTGTCCAATGTTTTATTCTTTTAGTAACTTTTCTTCCAAATAAGCTCGTTTTCCGTTCCTTTTTGATCCAAGCTTCAATAAATCTCCTAAATGCAAATATGAACGAAATAAGTATCTTATTCATACAAAATGCATTAGAAACCTATCAAACAAAGGGGTAATTAGTACTATAATTTAGTACATTTTGGCGTTTATCAATAGGCTTAGATTCAACACAAGTTCATAAGTTGAGTTAAATCGATCATGACAAGTGGTATCAGAGCCTGGAAGGGTTTGAATCTAGGAAAACATCAAGGCTGTTGAATTGATTTGAAGTTTTAGTAAAAGTAAGTAAGATGGCATCAGAAATCGTTGATGGAGTGCAAGTCACCAAGGTTCCCATGCTCAAATCCAATGAGTTTGACATGTGGAAGCTAAGAATTAAGTAATACATGATGCTTTATGATTATACTATGTGGGAGGTTATTGAGAAGGGTTAATGGTGCAGATCGGGTATGAACTTATCACTTTTTACCGAGTTAGGGTATGAACCCAATTTATTACACAGGTCGGTAACAAACTTTCAAATTATGTTTCGAGTTTAGGAACGAACTTTTTTTTTCACCTAAATCGAAAAGTTCGTTACCTAACTCGAAACATAATTTGAAAGTTCGTTACCTAACTCGAAACATAATTTGAAAGTTCAAATCCAACCTAATTTGAAAGTTCATTACCGACCTCGAAACATAATTTGAAATGAAAAAAAAAGTTTGTTACCTAACTCGAAACATAATTTGAAAGTTTGTTACCGACCTGTGTAATAAATTGGGTCCATACCCTAACTCGGCAAAAAGAAAAAAGTTTATTCCCCAACTCGAAACATAATTTGAAAGTTTGTTACCGACCTGTGTGATAAATTGGGTTCATACCCTAACTCGGCAAAAAGTGATAAGTTCATACCCGATCTGCGCCATTTACCCTATTGAGAATGGTTCTAAGTATATTTATGAAGCAGATGGTTCTAGGAAGAAGAGAACAACACCTACCATAGATGCTAAGAGTAAAGAGAGGGTTTCAGAGATGAAATTTTTAAGTACACTACTGTTGTCAATACCCAATGAATATCAGAAGAGGTTTGAGAAGTGTGCAGATGCAAAGAAGCTTTGAGAAGCAATTGAGAAGAGATTTGGTGGCAATGACGGTACCAAAAAGATTCAAAGATCCATGTTGAAGCAACAGTTTGAGAACTTCAACTTTAAAAACTCTGTGAAGTCTGAAACTTTGATTCAAACATATGATAGATTCACTAAGCTGGTGGGTGAATTGGAAAATCATAATGTTAAGATTGATAAAGATGATCTCCACAAAAAGTTCTTGAGATCACTTGGTGATGTTTGGACCATGTACACAGTTGCTCTAAGATAGGGTAAGGATTTAGATAAGAAGGAGATTGATGATCTATACAATGATCTTAAAGTGTTTGAAGTAGAGTTTGAAGGTAAAAAGCAACCTTCAAGTTATGGGAAGAATGCAGCTTTTCTGTCAATGGGGAATGCACACACATGTTTACCTTACGTATAGCACGATATGTAAAGTTTTAAATTACAAAAATAAATAAATAACGATAAACAAGATCGAACAAGAAGGATTTATTGCTTATGTAATTTCTAAAATACATAAATTTATTTTATAACGATAAATCAAAACACTAGATTATAAAAGAAAAAAAATTAGCAAAGTCTTTACAATTTTGTTGAGAAGCTACCTTTAGGCTATGAAAACTAATGACAATCATGAAAAGGAAAAGAAAACGCGTGATTTTTCTCTCCATATTAGATTAGGATTGTTAATGTTCAAATTCATATTGTCAACTTCACACTTGATTATGTCTATTTATAACATCTTATGTTTTAATTATTACTTTTGAATAAATTCACACTATATCACTATGATAATTCAATTCTTAGAGTTTATACTATATAACATCACAACATTTTATTTTATTTTATATAATAATAATAATGTAACGTACAAATAACTACGTACATATATCGGATAAATAATACAAATGGTACATAAAGTTGTATTATGATATGGAAGTACCATACTTTAAGAAAAGTCAAAATCATGACTCGGTTCTAACCAAATTAAAGCCTAGTTTTGTGACACACTTGTAGAGTTAAAGAGTCCATCACCCAAAGCTCAACTAGAACTAGAGGAATAAAAAAAATGCAAGACGTTGTTTAGCAACGGGGTACCTCGATCAGCTCGATTTTCGTTGTTTACACATTGCAGTCAGTAACCTACGCATTATAATATTGTATTGATCAAGTAGTTTATATATAACACATGAGGTTGTATCTACATTTTCATATATAAACGGGTCAAATTATATAATTGGTCAAATGGTTAACAGTCACCCAAAGTTTAAATTTTAAATTGAAAAAATACAAGTTCTTGTAGCCATCATAGTTTTTATATATTAATCGCTTATGAAACTAAAAAACTCACTGCACAATTGAGGATCACAATCATTGATACTTGCCGTTTACTGACTGAAACAAAGTGTCACTAAAGGCTTGAAAACAGTCATTAAAAGCATAAAAGACTACTACTGAAGAAAAAACAATCAGTAACGAAGCCATCACTAAAGGTCTAATATGACTGAAAATTTCAGTGAGTAAAACCTCAAAAGATTTACTGTCTGAAATGATTAGTGAGTAAAGGGGGTTCCAAATTAGCAACTAGAAATGCTTTACTAAAGGGGGTTCCAAATTAGCAACTAAAATGCTTTACTTAATATCATTTCAGTCATTATAGGGTCCATAAATTTTAAAGAGAACATGGTTTGCTGCATTGATTTCTATTGAAATTATTTATTCCAAATCAATCAAAATAATATTCCAAAACAATTATAAGTATCTCTCAATCGAAATATAAAGTACTCTTATTTCACAAAACAAAACAAATTCTCAATGTATACATCAAGAATTGTACAGACCATAACATTAACCAAAACAAATCTAAGAACAGGGGACTTGAAAAAAAGAGTTTACATATTAGGAAACTATAATATGAAGAACTACTAACTTTAATAACACAATCAGATGTCTCAATAATTGCATATTATTCCTTTAGAATGCAGATTCTCTCTAACAAGTAAAGAGGATAAAGTACTCTTGTCAACAATAGTTTATATATCTCTAATACATCACTGGCTCTTAGATAGCTCTGTGATCAATCATATATTAACTAATGCCACTCGGTTTATTATAATATGAATGCAAAATTCAGGTTAAGTACTCACCAGCATATTCGGGCGCAACATAACCAACAGTTCCACCTAATCGGGTCTCAACAGAGTACTTCCCATCAGGTGCATTTTTACCAAACCAAAATTAGCAACTTTGGCTCCCATTTCCACCAACTAGAATGTTAGATGGCTTTAAAATAATTGAATCTAATATACTGTAAGCATGAATTAAGGTATAGAAATGGGTATAAGAGATCATACTTGAAATCGGATATACTAATAGCTTGTTCGATCAGTAGTACCTGATCCTCAAGGTAGCATGTATATATCTCATGAATGTTTTCTGCTGTTCCAGAAAATATTTGTGCAAATAGCCAATGATTTCATTCCAAAGTTAAAAACCAATAAAGAAAGAAATGATTAAAAACAGGGGAAAACTTGATAGGTTTTAGGACCCAACAAGAACACGTATAACCCTAGTTATACCCCCACGACAATAAACGGATCAAAGTCACAATTAAGATAACGAGAATAGTAAATGAACACGTGAATATAACGTGGTTATATCCAATCTACTCGATTGGTTTAATCCACGGCCAAACTAAAGAGAAATCTTATTAATTTTCGTAGGGTTAGGGTTTTACACAATAAGGATTATAATATATATGAAGAATAAAACTTCGTACGAAAGTCATTGTCGCCGACTTAAACTCCTTGGCCGACTTAAACTTTGTTCTCACATTTACAAATGTCACGTGAGTCACAAGAGGTCTTCAAAAAACTATCCCACAATTAGTATTCTAATAATAATATTAATACCTATTACTTGGACCCCAAAATAAGGATATTATTTGTACGATATTCATTCTCAACAAAACTAGCATAGTTTACCATCAGCACCACATGCATCCAAGTCCAACAACCATGACATAAGTGAATGTATATCCCATGTTGACCTACAATGGACAACTTAGCAGTCAAGTAAGGATTTGGAAACAGGTTCTTATATTCGTAGAGCAAGTACAGTACCAAGTTATGATACAATTATCCTGATATCACCCAACCTCATATCTGCACCCTAATAGGAATACATCAGTCCTAATTTTCTTAGCAAGTGGCATAGAAGATGGACCTATCGCGTTTCTAGCATACGTACATGAAGTCGTTTGTATATATAGATGATACAAAATAAAACATTACATACATGTGGGCATGATATAGAAACCTTTGCAACACAAAGAAGTAGATATAGAAATTAATAAATAAGTATAAGCTGTAGAATTGTAACTCAAATAAAAGTTTACAAGATTTGAAGATATCACAACCACAAATGACTGCAAAGAATAAGGAAAAATAATGACATTGTGAATGATATTAAGCAATAAATTTGAAACTACTGTCAATTGGCCACATATAGATTAACACTTTGTCGGATTAATACTTCACACAGGCTTTAGACATGTAAAAAACTAACGAACTCTAAGAGGAAGACTCCATTATGTACGTATATGTCATCAAAAACAAGGTGGATCGCACTGTACTCTGCAATATCAGAGCATTTGATATGGGTCGTTTTGTAATAGTCAAGAATAGTTAGTTAATTACAACACGTGGCAATCTATTAGTGGTTAAAGCAATAGTTAAGTCATAGTTACTATGTGTCTATTAGTATATAAGGCACTACTGGAATCAAAAATGTATCTTTTACATTTTAATGAAATATACACTACGAGATATGCACTCTAGTAAATTTGGGATTCCATAAGCTGTTCTTGTGTGAATCAATTACTGATTTCCATTTGATTTAAGCTGTTCTTATCAGCATTTGATCAGAATTTTGAATCATTCATCATAGATCAACTTGTAAGCAACTAAAAACTTGCTTACCTGAATAAACACCTTCTTATCATAATTGAACTTGACAGAAACTAAAAACTCGCTCATAAGTTCAGCATATTTTTGAAAATTTAACTTTCAATTACCCCAATAATCTGTAGCTAGCTTTGACATGATACATGTAAAATAAGTTAGGATATATACAAAGAAAACGAGAGCTAACCTACCCGATTGCTCTCTTTTATCTAAGACCAGAAGCATCTCATTATTAGTGCCAATGTCTATGATTATGAGGAAGCGCTGTGGAAGTAAATCCAAGCTTTATGTACTTCATTAACTTAAATTTCACCGGAAAATACTATGATAATCTTCAGAATAGTTACAGTTGTAACTTGGAACAAGGATTACGCCTTCACTAAGCTAGCTTTTATTATCACCAAAAAACATATAAAAGATCAATACTCACATATAAAAGTAGTACTATTTATGCATGTCACAAGCAATAAAGTTAAGTTCCTTATAAGTAAAACAACGTAATTAACTCAAATATATTACAAAGATAACAATTAATGATCAGATTTGTGTGTTAATTGGTCAAATAGTTGGGCTTCTTTGAAAATGATATATGAATTAACGATGTCCAGAATATATAGTTAAACATAAATGCTTCAACTGGTCAATAACACATTTCACGGTTACCCTTTGATCAAATTTTATTATGGCATCAAACTTAAACAACGTTGCTATAAATTAGCAATGTTCATTTATTCGCGTACAGAAACAAAGTAGAAAAACAGACACACGAAATCAATACAAATCGAAAGAAAACGTCCATGTTGATTCTTGCCACTAATTACGAGCTGGCAGCGATATGGGCTTCGATAGCCTGAAAAACACTCTTGAGTCCTTCAACGATTCGGGTTATGAACTCTTCTGTTGGCTTTGCATCACCCTTACACTTAAAGTCGATTGAGTGCTTATACACCGATCCACCGTCACCAGAAGGTGAGACCTTAAACTGATGAGTGATAGACTCCAAAGAATCCCCTAAAATGTCACCTTCATAGACGGTGAAGCTGACAATAAAATTGACATTGTCAACTGTATTAAACTTTTCCTTTGATGATGTGAATGGTACAGCTGCATTTCACATTCAATCAAGAGTTAGAACTCTTTTATTTTGGAACACCACTTATAATCCTCAATATAATTATCGCTAATTTTGTGATGACATGCATGCTTGATAAACCATTAAGTTTCCTCTATGATATGATTAAAAAATAGGAATTGTTACTCAATTAAAAAATTTTAATGCACTTATTAAAGTTAACATTTTCTTTCTAATGGAAATTGTGTTTAGTGAACTCCAACTAACATTTGCATTTCAAATAGTTGATGGAACTCTTTTTAGAAAAATAATGAAACTCTGAGTATAATTATTTCTTTTATCGACAGTTTTATACACAGTCGTAAACAACACCTTAAAGAAGGTTTCTAATTGACATTTAAAAAGTACTCGTATAATTAAGGATCTATATATGTTCTTACCGTCACCATATGTGCTGGTCTGAATTGTTCCAGCGCCTATCTCCCCTTCGACTGAGATGGACTTGTAGTGTTCGGGGGCCGCCTTAGGAGCAAGTTCGTGAAATTTAGTGATGATCTTGAAAAGATCTTCAGCAGGTAATGCATGATTGAATTCAAAACTAGTAGAAACAACAGCCATGATGAAATATTATTTTGCTAAGAAAGTATTGTAATGAAGTAAGTAAGAATGTAGTTGTGATTAGATGAAGTTACAAAGATCGGTATTTATAGATGTTTTAGAGACAGGTCAAATGTGATTTTAACACCTGTTTATTAGAGAGACACTACAAAAAATTTCTCATTTTTCCACACTTTTAGAAAGTGTGTAAAACTTATAAGATTTTTCACACCTATATATGTAAAGAAAAGAAGCTCACACTTAAAAGTGTGGAGAAATTACAACTTTTCAACACTTAAAAGTGTGGAAAAAAATTGTAACACATGATTTTTCCACACTAGAGAAAGTGTGGATAAATTGGGTGTTACAAAATTTTTTTCACACTTTTAAGTGTTGAAAAGTCATCATTTCTCCACACTTTTAAGTGTTAACTTTTTTTCTCCACACTTATATATGTGAAGATTGTAGTGATTTTCGATGTAACAAAATTTTTCGCACTTATAAGTGTGAATAAATTTACATATTTTCCACATATTTTTAAAAAGTGTGGAAAAAAGAGTGTAGCTAAATGACATATTTGTTGTAGTGAGAGGACAAATTAAGAATCTTACCGAATATATTCTTACCTTGAATCAGTGTTGCTTTCTTGGTTCATCATATTCGCTACTACTATCACCTCGATCAATTACCCATATCCCTTATCTATAAGGTCCCGTGGCATTTCGCGGGTAGCTTACTAGTATATTCATGCATATATATATATGTAAGATTACTCTTACAACATGGATGTCAATATATATCAATTTTAAAGTGTTAGTTATTAGTTAAAATGGTTTATCTCTTTATTTTATTTATATTATATCAGAATATGTTAAATTTCGAGCAAACTCAATCGGTCCATGGCAGATCACCTCAACAAATTAAGTAAATTTAGCATCCAGGTCAAATGGTGAACTGATCAACTGGTTTATTATTACTAAATAATTTTTCAGGTAAATCATATTTCATTTTCACATTATGTTGAGGGCAACTGACTTGGCCATATTCAAGTGTAAAGAGGAAGATTTAACCAGTGACTCCGTTCTTATCTGTGTGAGAGAAAAAGAAAGAAAAAAAAAAGTTCTATAGATTATAGAGGCCCGCCAAAACTGACTTGTACTACTCCCTCCTTCCCTAATATATTGTCCGCCAAAACTGACTTGTACTACTCCCTCCTTCCCTAATATATTGTCGAGTATTTCTTTTTGGACTGTACCAAATTAATTGTCCACTTCCATAAACAGATAAGAATAATGAGGTAAAGTTCTTTTTTACCCCTAATGCATATGGGTAAGACAAAAAAGTTGGTAAAAAGTAGATGGTAAAACTGTCATTTTATCAAAAAGTAAGAGAGAGGGTTATGTATTCTTAAACTGCGTGTTTTTTGTCTGGGAACAATAAAATTGGGACGGAGGAAGTAAAATATTACCGAATATATTGTATTTGTTTTTTATAATACATACTAGGTTTGGGTCCCGATACACGCTTCTTAACTTAATACTCCGTAAATTATTTCAATGCACTATAAAGTGTTTGACAATTTCTTTCGATATTATTTAAAATTGATCGAGTAATATTAATCGATTAAGTAGATACAATAGTTATAAAGTAAAAATTGGTGACAACTCGTCATTTGTACAATTCGCGTCCTTAACTTAATTTACAAATTGAAATTTTGATACCTTAAATTAACAAATTTATAGCTGTATTTTAGATAAAAAATGTGTAAAAAGTATAATACCTTTTTTTACTTCTAAATTATTGTGATGCTACGTGCATATACTGAAGTTTTAACAATAATCCCTTTGCTCTAATTATAAATGATAAAATTTATATGTAATGATAAAATTTATATGTATACTTTATTTTTCTTTGATATGTTATGTAAATTACCTATATATGTAAACAATTGTGTTTTAACTTGTTTGTTATAATCTATTTATTGAGTAGGTGACCGAGTTATTTATTGAAATGGAAGAATATGAAACAATGAATCGAACTCAAACCCATAATTACTATATACAATAGGTTGGTATAAATTATTTACTATAAATTGCATACCCTTGTACATATTTTTAGATTCATCAGTGACTTATATATTCACAATCTTTATTTTGCATAAAAATTGGTACATTGTTTTTTTTTTTTTTTATTAAAAACAACCCCTTCAACTAGAAGCTCTTTCAACTAGATTTTTTAAAGAATCTTTATCCCTTAATTATAAAATTACAACACTACTCTTCTTATACTTATTAAAAATTTAGTTTTATTTTGGTCTTTTGTATCATTTTACATTTTTAAGTTCAACTCCAGCTAGTTTAATTGTCAAATACTCATTAAAAATTAAAAGCTTCAGCTCCAGCCCTGAATAAGAGCTGCAGTTTCAAATTCTAAATTTCAGCTTCATCTCAATCTCCAACTCCATCACGAAAAACATCTAATAATATGTAAATTTTCAGTTTGCTAAGATGTGTTAGTATGTCATTTCTGTTTACAATCATAAGTAAAATATTGAATAACATATATTAACGCTGGAAAATATATATCATATAATTACTAAGTTTGTTATAATGATTTAGCGTTTTACTATTCCCTTTGTTCTAAAATTTGCGCCCTTATTGTAGATTGTAGACACTTATTATAGGATAGAGAGACATATGTAATGTTAAGTTAAACGTATTTTTTTTTTTCTTTTCTGTGAATTCTAGTCAAAGTCTTAGGGTCATTGGGTAAATAATAACACGCAATTTGGTCTAAATAATCTGCGGAGTAACAAGACTATCGTTTATGATGATGATGCAATTTGATTGTACTATATTTGACTGCAAATAATAGAAGGTAGGTCCCAAAGAAAGCATAGTCGAAAAAATATGTTGGAAATATTTAAGTTCCAATTATAGTATACTCCCTCCGTCCCGATTCTATTGTCCAGTAATCTTTTTTAGGATGTCCCAATTTTATTGTCCACTTCCATAAATAGATAAGAATAATGAGATAAAGTTCATTTATGCCCCTAATTTATATACGTAAGACAAAAAAGTAGGTAAAAAGTAAAGGGTAAAACTGTCTTCTTATCAAAAAGTAAGAGAGAGAGTGATATTTTCTTAAACTGCGTGTTTTTTGTCTGGGGACAATAAAATTGAGACGGAGGGAGTATGTAATTGTATTATTATATATTATTAATACTTATAGTTTTCATATTGTTTATTTCATTGGATAATGTATGTACATTCAGGGGCGGTATCCGAACTTTTTTTGTAAGGGGGCGAATTTAAGGATGTTCGTTAAGTAAAATTTTGGGATCCGCTTTGAGATTTTTATTATTCAGGTAATACGTTAAACTAACCCACCCAAACTTATGTCTATCTGATTCGATTCTCAACACGAAAACCACACCGAAGGTTCATAAATTTAGCGATGTGAATAAACCTTGTGGCTTTATATTTTAGTATGCAAGCTCGTCTCTCTTAAAGTTTCGAACATCTCGATTTCATATATGCATGTGATCTATAATGCATTTATTTGTGCTTAAGGATATTTTTTTTATACTTATCGCCCAAAAACGTTAATCTTAATTTTACGACGTTACAAATATAGTATCTTTAAGGATGATGGATAATTAAAACGGAAAAAATACCTATGTATCTCCCCTAATAGACCAATTAAACTCCATCACTTTTGATAAGTGCCTTTGATTGAGCTAGAATGTTAGATTATATGAAAAGAAAATCAGTAGTAAGACCCAATAAAATTATTATAAGGTATAGAAATCAAGTGATAATTTTGAAATTTCATGTTATTAACTATCTATTATTTCGTATGAACAATTTAGCTATAAGGATGTTCGTAATAATTTTCATATTGATTCCATAAAGTTTTCACAACTAAAAAATATAAAAGAATTTCTTAATAATATATAACGGAAAGAGAACTTTACAAAAATTAAGTAATACGGAGTATGAGAAAGGAATTTGTTGACAGTGATAATGCATAGATAATGTAGAAGAGGATGTGCATAAAAATAGATGAAATCTTTAATTAGTTGTTGAAACCAATAACATTTAAAATATATGTACAGTGTGTTTTGCAAAAACAAGTTGGAACGGAGCTGGAGCTAGAGTTTGTGGTTGGGTTTGGGCTTCTATTCAAAAGCTACTTCAAAAAACTTCATGTTTAAGGATTTCTTGGGTCGTATTTGTCAAGAAGCCCCATTTTTGTTGTCTTGCCAAACAAGGTTTATGGGTTGGGACCTATTAAAATTAGAAGTCCAAGCCCTTAATAGTCCTCGGAAACCCCATGTCAAACACACCCGTAATGATAATACCAACCCACACATGAAAAAAATAAAAGTGATATTTATTTCTCTAAAAGAAAGAAATAGGTTGGTTTCACAAAAATTAAAATATATAACACTCAATTTTCAGAAAGGTAAAATGACATATTTGGTTTACATCATACTCCCTCCGTCCCAATTTAATTGTCCCCAGACAAGAAACACGCAGTTTAAGAAAACATCAACTTCTCTCTTACTTTTTGATAAGATGACAATTCTACCCCTTACTTTTTACCTACTTTTTTGTCTTACATATATAAAGTAGGGGTATAAAAGGATTTTAGCTCATCATTTTTATCCATTTTTGGAAGTGAACAATTAATTTGGGACAGCCCAAAAAGGAATAGTGGACTATTAATATGGGACGGAGGGAGTATTAATTTACAAACTTTTGATTTATAAAAGATGTTATACATACGAATGGAGAAAAAGACCTTTTAAGGGTGTGTTTGGTAAAAGTAGCTGGTAGCTGGAGCTGGAAGCTTATAGCTAGAACTAGTAGCTGGAGCTTATATTTAAAGCTAGAAGCTTGAGCTTATCTTTTTTGTAATGTTTGGATAAAACTAGCTGGAGCTTGAGCTTAAAATATGTAAATTGACATAAAAAGGCAAACAAATATATGATAGATAATTATATAAAGGGTATTTATGTAATTTTTCATTACATAAGCTCCTAGCTTAATTTAAAAGCTAGTTCTATTAGCTTCTTTTTTAAGAGCTTATTTTTTTTAATAAGCTCTTAATATTTTGTCTACCAAACAAAGCTTGAAGCTGGAAAAATAAGCTTAAGCTTCTATAAGCTCCCATAAGCTACTATAAGCTCAGTTGCCAAACATAGCCTAAGTAAAACTACAAAACATAGAATTTGAAAATGTAGGTTAAACAAACTCTACTAAAAGCTTTTTTGATGATATGTCAATATGATAATAGTAAAAATGTGTGCTAAAAACGAGAAATGTGAAAGAAGATGTGAGTGTCGAATCTGTAGACATGATAAATTTTGAGCAAGTTATATAAAAGAAAAAATTAAAAGGAAATTTTTTTTTAAAAAAATTGTTTTTAAAACATTAGTTTAATATTTTTGTATATGTGATGATGAGTCACAAATCTAGGCTATGATGTTTGCCTTATATATATTAAAAGATTATGAAGAAAAAAATGAAGAAAAATCATCACCTAAATAATTAAGAAAGATACCGAATGAAAAAGGAATTTTGAAAGTCAGGAGGAGAAATATCACAAAGAAAATAATAATGTACGAAAGTGACATAAGATGAGAAAATATACTAAAGACAAATTAAAAAGTTAAAAGGAAAGAAGGTGGAATTTTACCTGTGACCAATTGGTAATAGGCTAAGGGGACTAACCATTTATCTATGTAGACATTTAATTATTCAATTCAACTTGAAATATACTCCCTTTGTCCCATAATAAGTGTCTCACTTACTATTTTGGGACGTCTCAAAATAAGTGTCCAGATTCCCTTTCAGCCAATCAGAAAAGACTTTAGTGGGTAAAGATGAGATGTTATTGGTAGATAGTGACTTTCCTTAAACTGTGTGCATCTTTACATGAGACACTTATTTTTGAGACGGAGGGAGTATATATCAATTGTTACTAAAACCTTTGAGTGGGCTTTAGCTCACACTGCTCACAGCCTGCTACCGCTGCGTACATTTCAACTTGTATTCGAACTACTAACTTTTAATTTGGATTCTAGCTAGAGCTTCACGTAGGCTTGATGTCACTAAATTCTAGAAATTAAAATTAATTTATACTGCATGATACTGTATTAAACATTTAACTTTCTATTTTATGTTATTTGTAAGATCTAACTTTAAAACACAACATTTAAATATCTCTGTCTTCTATAATTTTGTTATTATAACTACTAGGTGAAGGACCCGCGACAACGCGAGTTTTGATATTTTTATTTGTAGTTTTTATTTTTTAAGGTTAAATGATGGTTTTAATTTTAATTTTATTTTTTATAATTATGATACAATAAGTATACTAATTTGGCATAACTTTTAATATCCAAGGATGTTAATCTAATATTGTATTATAAAATGAAATTAGAGTTTGTAAATTGACCAATTAAATATGAATATGATATAATTCTTATATTAAATAAAATATACGTAAGATGGAAGAGTCCATGTGAAATAAAAGATTGTAGAAAAATGTGTCATATATATCAAGACGAACAGAAAAAATGTATACAAACCGAACATTAGAAGCAAAATTTAACACAATCAGTGCAAAATTTAGACCATATGTAAGACAACAAAGAAGATGCCAATTGATCTCTATAACAACATTTTTGCACCTTCGCTTATATTAATGGATAGCAACATATTTGCTTATACTAAAGGTTTTGTTCTAGCCTTTCCCAGTAAATGAAACACAACATCCAAAATCAACTGAAAACATTTAATAAATACAAAAGATAAAAGTTGCAAATCTCATTATTGCAAAGTTAAAATGATAATGAATTTACATGAAACTGGATCAAAGAAAGTATGTACAACATGATTCCTTATTACATTGTATAAATATTACGACCAATATCATTTTGTATGTAGTCTGCTTGATTCCCCCATTTTACCCTACCCACTAAAATTACATGCCAAATAGTGTTATAAGTTAAGAATTTGAATATAAAAAAATCAAAAGTTATTGGTTTAATAATATCACCGCACTTATACAACAACATTACCACATTCCTTCCTTCGTGGAGAGCACTAACTTCTTGTGTAGTAAACTTGGCCATAGACACGGATTTTACCCTGTGAGTGAATCACAACCGTAGAAAACTGAAATGCATATTTTAAATTTGGCCATATAAAATTGAAGATGTCTTTATTAACACAACTAACAAAAACTTTCATCCTCTATACAATTGAAGAAATAGCACTGGTTAGGCATATTGCTATAATCATGAGTAAGAGGTTAGGCATACCTTATGCATAGCTATAATCATGAGTAAGAGGTTAGGCATACCTTATGCAGTGGTATAGATGCGTGACACCTCTTAAACTTTATAGATGCGTGACACCTCTTATGTCATGGCCAACCTCTTACTCATCTAAAACTGAAGAAATAGCAACAGTAATAATTTAAGAGGAATCATTGCATCCGCAGCAAATTTATGAGCATACCTTATGCATAGCTAATCTCCGTTCTTCAATTGAACATGATCTCATTTTTGGTGATCATTGAAGTCTTTCATGAAATAGTCCATGCCAATTTATGCACTTGGCGTGTTTCACGAAGTTCAAAAACCTTGGATTAACCAAATTGACCCTTTCTTATACAAATGGGCTAAAAATTGCCATATCGAGTTAACTACAACTAATATATACTTTGTTTAACCTGCCCATTTTGCCAACTCTATATTTCTACCCACCAGGAATATTGTTTCGCAGTTGCACATCAAAAACTAAAAAGGCCAAAATTAGAAATACCTTCCTCTCCTGTGCTGTATCAGGAAGTGCAACTTGCTCCAAACTTTGTTGCAATTCCAACCGATATTGTGCATTTCTAAACATATACCCAGTCATCAAAACACTATACATGAGCTGCGCAAGATTCTCAGCAACCTGATTGCGAACCACAAGATTAAAAAATAGAACAACATGTGTCAGATCTTAATAATTTAAAGGTTAAACTGTTAATCACGAAATCTGCAAAGAAAAAGGTTTACAACCTCATCTAAAGGCATCAATTGTATACTTACAGTAGTAACTGTTACGACAAAAAACTGAGGGGGTAGCGTTCCAATCATGTTTGTTACCGTTTGGCGCATGGCATCTACAACCTAACAGATACAATAGTAAGAGGTGGTTTATCTATATAACACGGATAGAAGAAACATAGAAAAAATACATTAGCTGCTAAAGAGCTCTTTTAACAAACAACTCCATAAATTCTGGCTGCACATTTTTCACATACTCCAGTAGATTATCACTCCTGCTTGTCTGCTACATTCATAAGTAGTCAAGGAAATATATAATTTACTCGAGTTTCGGCATGAAGAACATTTTGTCAAAAACGTAACTTTCTTAAGAATTCAAATAAGATATAATCATGGTACTGCTAATTCGACTCACACTGCAGGAAATAAGAATGAAACCCCATTCGATATATAATTATCCGTCACCATTGAATATTAAGGTCCATGTTTTCCAATCACAATTTATTCACTGTGGCTAACTTGGTGATGGAGAAAATAAGAAAAAGTCCATGATTATTTGCAGTTCCTGAATGGGTTAAATGTGGGCACTCTATTCCATAGTCACACAATTCGCTGAACCCGGAGCGAATTTCGAATTGGTTCGAGCGAACCCATTCGAGGTGCGATTCGCGAATTCAAGCCTAAAAATGGCAAACCGCATGGAGCGAATTCAGTGAATCCCACCAGCGTTGGTTCAACGAATTTTGAGTTCTGATTCGCGAATCCAAAGGTTTGGGTTCGTCGAATTTTTGAGTTCCGACTCGCGAATTTGGCTAAATATTAATAATGCCCAAGGTTTTGTAAACCCATAAGTGGTTTTCATGTATTCATTTTTTCAATTTAATAAAATAGTATCAACAAATAATTTTGAAGTATTGTATACATTTTGAAATTTGGAGTATTTATCATTCGAACCTATTATTGTATTTTAGTTTCGGGTACATCGTATCGGATCGTACCGAATCAAACCGAAATGAGCCTACCCCCTTTCGAACCGAATTTTAGGGACCTAGTGAATTGCGAATCCGTACCGCGAATTCGTACCGGATCGAATCGCGAATTGTGTGACTATGCTCTATTCTTCTATAGCACAGCTGCACAGTTAGTTAATCGAGATTTAAGATTGAAACTATCTGGTAAATGCATATCAATTCATCAAGTTGCAAGTTGTTAGCGAATTAAGTATTTAAGATAATAATTTTGATTATTACAACAAAATTACAGCACACTAACCCATCAAACATGTATAATTCGTTCACAATTGCAAGAGGCCAATATCACTATATTGTAAGCATTCAAAATGGATTTAAAAAAAGATGAATTAAAAAAAGAAATTGGAGAATAATTTGTACCAGTCGAACGGAAGAACTGATGGATCTTCAACCGTGTCTTGTATCATTAATTGTTTTGATTGACGAAGTATTGAGCTTAGCCATCGCTGCCGGTGTTTCTCTTTTCTATGGATTTATTTATTATTTATTTTAGGTTTTATAATAGGGTTCAAATAATACGGGCTTTTTTTGGTTTTTAATGATCCGGGGTTTATCAAAAAATATTAGGGTTCAACCTTCTTCTTGGTATTCTTTTTTAAATATATACTAAGTAAAAAACCCGCGACAACGCGGGCTTTGATATTTCTTTTTGTAAAGATTTTTTTAGCTATAAAGTAGTCCAAGGACTCACACAAATAAATACATGTCAATATAATGAAGTATAAATAATAAATTATTACATAGAGAGATGAATAAATGAAATGACAGAAGGTAGAGTTACCCTTCATTGCCTTGTAGGCTTATATATTCAATATGTACTTGAAAAGAACGATTTGAGTGTTAAGTAATCAAAAGAGTTGATAACTTCACAGTTAACAAAATTTATTTGTATGACTTCAGTAAGTTAAGATAATTACAATTGATGGCAACCCAAACAAACAACTATACAAATGAAAATATTTTTGACAAAACTACAAATAAAAATGCAAAAGACTTTACTAAAAAATACATAACATAATCAAGCATACCGAACATAAATATCATTGTAAGAGTTACATTGTTCTGTTAAATATTACTACGTAATATCATACTCTCTCAAATGCAGCCCATGGACCTTGGTTTGCGAAGTGTTGTTCTCATGCTTCATAGAGTAAGATAGTACATGTGCAAAAGTTTGTTGTAAATATATTAATTACCTAAAAAACTTGTGAATGCCAAACAACAAAGCTTATGCACTTGGTGCAAATTGCCAAATGTTGATGTTTATGTAGTCATACGCGCATGCATGACTTCGGAGAAATGCACCTCTCTTACGAAGCAGAAATACTTAAATATCACATGATCACACGTACAAAGCTAAATCGCTAAAAACAAAACATTAAAGCCATTATTTAACATATTAATATATTAATGCACAACATAAGACAAAAACATACATTTGTTTTCGATGACTTTTTCAGGAGCAATTTTTGATAACAAAGCATTCAAAATAAAAAAGAAAATCAAGCAACAATAAACATTTAAAATTTAACAAAAGAAAAATAAATAAAAAATAAAACAAACCAGATCTTGTTGGTGATTTTTTCTCAATGCAGTGGCTGAGACGTGTTTCCAGTAAAGATTTAAACTACTAAAAACAAAGAAAAAAAACAAAAACGTTAGACCATAATCAGATTTTAAGTCACGACGTTCGTATTCAACCATCACTGTCGGATTTTATGCCACCATCAACAGGTTTCACCACCACCATCGAATTTGACCAAGTCAGATTTTTAACAAACACCATCAACGCAAAGCAAATACAACTGAATCACGACGGTACACCAACAGGAATTCAACGGATCCTTTCAGATCTAACGGGTCGAAAATGGATATCACGGTGGCCACCGGGATATGATGGATTAAACAGGATATCGACGACGGAGCACATAAACCAACGGATCCATATTTCGATGATGGGGGTTTTCGATGATGATGACTTACGATGTGGTGGTGATGGTTATGAAACGAATGGCGGCGTAAGTGACGATTTTTGAAGCAAATGGGTGAGAGTGGTGGGTGGATTATGTGGTAACTGTTGTGTTGGGAGTGGAGGTGTATTGGAAAATTGAAGACATGGGTTTAGGGTTTTGGGAGCGGA
This sequence comes from Helichrysum umbraculigerum, assembly GCA_949592205.1. Classification (NCBI taxonomy): domain Eukaryota; kingdom Viridiplantae; phylum Streptophyta; class Magnoliopsida; order Asterales; family Asteraceae; genus Helichrysum; species Helichrysum umbraculigerum. The sequence continues at coordinate 139,302,722 of CATIUR010000004.1, read as the reverse complement.
TATTTATTTACATATTAAATCAATAAATTAATTGTCAATATCTATATCTATAACAAATATCTTTAGCCGATTTATATGCCTATTTAAAATTAGATTTTACGTATGTTTATTTTTTAATGATTTAAATATTATTATTATTATTATTATAAAATTATAAATATACATATTTAGGAATTTGGGGGCTAAGTGTAACAATAATGAAATTAATCTTAATCGTTGGATCAGGATGAAAAAAAACAATTAAGGGTTGTGATTGTCCCAAGCTATTTTGCTTTAACTATATTTTATTATTTATTATTATAGATTTATAGATATTAATATTAATATTAATATTAATATTAATATTAATATTAATTAAAAATTAAAGATTAAAGATTATATTCAATATTAAATTACTTTAAGTCCTCTAACATAGTAACACTTTATATAGTTAATTTTATCATCATGACTAACATGACTAACATATGAAAATGATATAAATACTGTCACGTACATTTCACTATTGTTTGTAGATTTTATTGTATACTACAATTGTGCGAATATTTTTAACTAATATATATAGCCATGGAATCGTAGAAAATAATATGGATATGCATATTTTTTGAAGGTAATTGAGTGGTCCTATTTAGACACCAAGCAAAAGAAGTAGAACATAATAAGAACAAAGAAGATTTTTAAATACTAAAGCTCCAATCTTATTAATAAAAAATATTAAAAGACGGATACACTAAACTTGTATCGGTTTGTAAACAACCTTGGAGCAAACATTACAACTCTCTAATCTTGTTAAAGAATTAACAAGACGGATACACTAGATTTGTATCGGGGTTGTGCACAACCTTAGAGAGCTAACAAAACTATTTTACGCGTATACATGGGGAACGATCTCAAATTATGAGATCGTGGTGTGCTTGAAAAAATTACTATCAAGAAAAACACACACACACACTAAAATGTCTATGGGTTTCTTTATTTATAGAAACCCACAAGACTTTACGGTTTGAAACACAAGATAATATTACAAAGTCAAACCTAATAATGTTCTCCATACTTCTAAGGACACAAATCTATTTATAAAATATAGAGTAGTCATTTACAAGTTTTTCTAATAAATGTATGGAAACAGATCTATCCAAGCATGGTCTGCTACATTAAATTATTTCTTGCTTTCCATGTGATCTGTCAGATCCACTAAGAAGTGGAAACCTTGTAAAAGTAACCAGCAGTGGAAACAACCTTGTAATTGGGAGAGCAATGGAAATCATGAACTAGCAGTGGAAACCACCAAAGAGACCTGTTTCTTTCAATAAAAGAGGTCTCTATGCTATTTTGAACTAGCAGTGGAAACCACCACCAACTAGCAGTACTAACCACCAAAGAGACCCGTTTGTTTCAATAAAGAGGTCTCTATTCTCCAACCAAAGAGACCTATTTTTCTATAATAAAGAGGTCTATATACTCAAATAAATCCAATCTGTATTTCCTAATCAGTTTACATTTACGCTTTGATACCAATTGAGTAGTCCCTTTTAGAACCCCAAGCATAAGAAATAGAACATAATATGAACAAAGAAGATTTTTAAATACCAAAGCTCCAATCTTATTAATAAAAAATATTAAAAGACGGATACACTAAACTTGTATCGGGGTTGTAAACAACCTTGGAGCAAACATTACAACTCTCTAATCTTGTTAAAGAATTAACAAGACATATACACTAGATTTGTATCGGGGTTGTGCACAACCTTAGAGAGCTAACAAAACTATTTTACGCGTATACATGGGGAACGATCTCAAATTATGAGATCGTGGTGCGCCTGAAAAAATTACTATCAAGAAACACACACACACACACACACTAAAATGTCTATGGGTTTCTTTATTTATAGAAACCCACAAGACTTACATTGGAAACACACTTTCTATCAAAGTCAAACCAAACACATGTAATCCATACTTCCAAGGACAAGGAAATCTATTTATAAATATAGATTTGTCCTTTACAAGATTTTCTAATAAATATATGGAAACAAATCTATCCAAGTGGTCTGAAACTTTAAAGCATGGTCTACCAGCTTTTCCTGATTTTAAGAAAATATGTCAGTTCAACTAAGCAGTGGAAACCTTGTAAATTGGCTTAGCAGTGGAAACAACCTTGTAATTGGGATTGCAGTGGAAATCATGAACTAGCAGTGGAAACCACCAAAGAGACCTGTTTCTTCCAATAAAAGAGGTCTCTATGCTATTTTGAACTAGCAGTGGAAACCACCACCAACTAGCAGTACTAACCACCAAAGAGACCTGTTTGTTTCAATAAAGAGGTCTATATTCTCCAACCAAAGAGACCTATTTTTCTATAATAAAGAGGTCTCTATACTCAAAGAAATCCAATCTGTATTTCCTAATCAGTTTACATTTTGTCTCATCAAATCTATATTGTGATATATAAATTTATGTCACATTATTTTCCCAACAATCTCCCCTTATTTGATGATGACAAAATACTTTTTGTAAACTGATTATAATCTCCCCTTATTTTCAAGTTTCTTTATTAACAACATAATTCTTTTCCTTCAAAGTTAACATGAACAGTTTGTACATGTTCAAGTTGTTAACTTAGAAGTTTTAATCTCCCCTTTAACATCATCAACCCATTGTTGAATAGTTCTCCCCCTATTTTTCCTCATCTTTCTTTCGTTCTTCCGCAAAAATAAAGAAGGTTTGTATGATTTGGTTTGAACAGATTTCTAGCCCATATCTTCAGCAACAGTTATAAATCAACAAGAAAAGTCTTCAACTAACGTGAACATAAGAATGCTAACCCCGTTACAGAATGTCAACCCACCATTCTGAACGTATAAATGTATGAACATACCGGTTGAACACTTTATCTTCAAGCTTCATAATTTTTGATGTAGACTTGAGCTAACATTTGGGTCTGATTAGGAAGTGATTTGACGTGCTCTAAGAAACTTGTTTTCTTCAATCTTCATTCATATGACATCTTTTGCCTGGAGCGGATCTTTGCAAATCTTGGTAGATTCGGCTTATGCTTTGATACCAATTGAGTGGTCCCGTTTAGACACCAAGCAAAAGAAGTAGTATAACACCCGACATTTCTACAAACATATTTATATTATATTTCTTTATAGGAAGCGCAAGTCCCAAAACATAATTAGCCGATATTTACTTAAACCAAACATTTACCAAAACAAACTGTTCTATCATTATATAATTACAAATCATATTAACTAAAACGGGTGTTATTTAAAACTTTCCAAAACCATATATTAACAAAAGATCAGAGTTGGCACGTGCAGTCAAACATCCCGTCATTTCATCTATAATCCGAACTATATCAAAAGCTAACCAAAATCTGCAAAAACATTTAACAACGAGGGATTAGCTCACGCTAAGTGAATGGAACCGTAACCAACGGTTCAACCCACAAGTAACAAGTTTTACAACTAATAAACTGCAACAAGTAAACACTTAAGCACGTATCGTCAAGAGGATCGGAGGTTCCTGGTATACCATCACAGAAACCTACCGATAGCTTGAGTACTACCTTCACTGACATGAGTACATCCTCAACTCTGTGCATCGGAAGACCTAGACAGTTACACAGTAGTACACAAGTCCAACCAACCAACCAACGTTGACCTCTGAATCAACACATAATCAACCAACCAAGCAACCAATAATCAACAACCAATAACAATCAGCAACTACTAATCAACTAACCAATATCACAATATAAACTAAACAACAATAACATAATATATCCAAAACTATCCTGGTTTACCCGTTGTAACCGAAACCGTTACAACTGGGTTAAACCGAGGATTACAGTAACCACTCACCGATATCTGAACCTCTGAACTCAGTTGTCTAATGTCACTGAGTTGCTGCCCGCTTATTGATAAGCATCAAATAGATAGTATATTATATAGTAATTTATCCCTATATATATATATATATATATATATATACATTTTAATGCATTTATATGATTTTAGATACTTATTTTATTAATATTTGCAGAAAGGTATTTTTATTAAAGATTGAAGAAAAAGGAACGAGAACAAGTCCAAAACTGAAGAAAATAAAGCACTTGAAGAAGTTCAAGCTTAAACCTTGAAGAAATAAAGAAGATAGCTTAAAAGTGGAGTGATAAACATCAAATAAGTGTCTTAAATGAAGCTTGGATGAAAGAAGCGGAAATTAGATCAAAAGCTAAAGAAAAGTGTAAATGCTGAGTTTTCTGACAGCCGTTAGTATTTTGGCCATAACTTCATCATACGGAGTCCAAATGAGTTGATTCAAGCTGCCAAATTTAGCTAACACATAGAGCTACAACATATCAAAAATTCAGCCCATTTGGATAAAAACTCAACCGCCGTTTGGGCTTTTCAACCGGCAGTTGGACCAAAATTTCTAGAATATTCAGCCAACGAGGAGTTGTACTTGGAAACAAAGTGCCCAACCGCCGGTTGGACCTTCTAACCGCCGGTTGGGACCGCCACAGCTCAATTATAAATAGAAAATACCTTCCAGCTTCGAAAAATATACCAATAACCTTAATAATTCGTAGGTTACGAATTATTAACCCCAAATTCGACTAGAAACACTTTCTAAGGGTTTTAGGAGCAATTTAGAGTCGCGGGTTCGCAAGGGTTTGTCTACGATCAAGCGTACGGAGCGTGGTTCACGGTTTTGGTTTGCGTATCTTATTCTTTATTTAATTTTGAATGTGTTTTATTATTGAATATTGATTATGATTATGTTTAACTTAATTATGAACTAATATTTATTGTATTCGCTTAGATTTATATTATTGTTGAAATTATATTATTGAATGTTTATTATACAAGAATTGTCTCTATTATGATATATTAATGAAAGTTCTTGACATAATTAGACTGATTTATACAAAACTAGGATGACCATAAACTGTTTTTATAAATTAAGTAATTGTGTTTATGTCTTGATCTTAACCTTATGCGATAGACTAAGAATATAGTTAATATAAAGTAATATTGTGATTCAAGCCTAATCATAGAAATTGTATTAATAAATTGATGAAAGATCTTATTAATTAGTAACACTTTGCGTAACCTTATGATTGTGTTGCTATGATGAAGATTTGACTTAACCCTAAGTGATCTTCTACATTAGTAATTCACCAATAATAATAATCAACAATAAATAATCTAAGTAAATACATATTTATCTCTAATTGTTTACTATCCTTAGTTTTGTTTTCTATTGAATTGGTTATCATTTAGTATTCTTAAATACGTTCATACGAAACTAAAACGTATCCCCCTTATCTGTATATTGTATATTTTAATTGAATTATAAATTCTATTTTATTTATAACCACCATTCCCAGTGTTCAACTCGGACTTACTTAAAAGCTATATTATACGAACGGGTTATTCTTGCCTGGCTTGTGTGATAGTTAATTTAGTATTTCTATTTATTTAAAACTTGTTATTTTGTACTCTATTCACACGGCATCAAGTTTTTGGCGCCGCTGCCGGGGAGTGGTTGCGTTTATTCAATTTGGAATTTATAGTTTTTCTTTTTCAACCGTTTTCTTGGTTCTGCCGGGGAAACAGTGTATTTCTAATTAGATTAATTATTTTTCCTGTATAATTTTGATTTCTAATACTTTGCAAAATCAATAAGAAATATCGGCTCACCCATTGAGAATACTGACAAAAACAAAGGTATAAAAAGAGTAAAAGCCCTACCTCATTGATTTATCATATAAGAGGTAAGGTGCTTCTCGAAAGAGATAGGTTTTTAATAAGCTTCGCGCTGACCTTTTCTCCGCTTTTGTGTACTATCAATGGAGCTACCGAGATCTGTTGGCTAGCTTTGTAGAAGAAATTCAACAAACTAACTTTAAAAAAAAATAAAATAAATAAAAATAAAAAATAAAATAAATAAAAATAAAAAATAAAATAAAATCATTTGTATAACAACTAACTTGCATTACTAATTAAACCATTTCTAAGGTTGGGATGGGTATTCTTTTTCAATAATTTAATTTTGAATATTATTAGATTATTGTGATTAGTCTATACCAACCTGATTCTAACATATCCGGATCTATCAATTTTTATTTAGTTTTTATTATCTTTTCTTTTCTACTCTTTTTATTTTTCTCTTAGTTTTAACAGGTATTTACCATGGGTTACATTCATGAGAATTTTCAAGATTCAATCAATAATCCTATATATCAAGTGACGATTGAGAATCAAGAGATTGATGAATATATCTCGACCATCAATTGTATTAGCTACACAATTCTTGGAACAAGTAAAAGAATGGAAGCAACCAAAACGAATGGCCATAGTGAAGGGAATTTGAAACGCCCCTATTTCAATAGATTTTTTTTTTTTTTTTTATAGAAAACTTGTATATTTCAAATTTATAAATTCATAATGCTTAGGAATATCATTCCATCACATTTGGTCCCATTTTATATTCTACAATCTATTCCATTGAAATCCACATTTGATTTTACATATTCAAATAAATACAACCATGACACATTATATCAAATCATAATCTTTTGGGCGATTTATACAATGGTATTACAAAACGACAATTCAATAGAATATGAAACTTGTATAATGACACAACAAGTTTCAATCCACACTTACTTCTTGTAATCACCTTTCATCCAATTGGTTCAATCGAACCAACACCTACAACATAAAACAACTGATACGAGTAAGCATAAAGCTTAGTGAGTATACAAGCAACTAAATAAATAATTCACAAACAAGATACAATTTATCAATAACTACTTATTTCTTTGAAATAGATACTATTGAACAACAATAAAGATTCGACAATATTTCGTATGGATCCATGATCCAATATATACAAGTAAGCATGGCACTAATCCCATATGGGTACCAAGCTTAATAGATACCGAGTAGTGCCAAGCACTTATTTCGTGATATTCAATTTCTACAATATTAAATCCATATATTCCAATTAATTCACATAGTCCTATCAATTCGCATAATCCTCCTAATTCACATAATTCTCCTAATTCACATTATCTTACGAGTACACATAATCCACATAATTCAATCATCCACATAATACTATACTATTTCCAATTAACTCAACTATTAACAACAATCCACAATTATAGTCAACAACCAATATTTCTCAAGATACGAAGCATGATACAATATAGAAGCACACATGAGATACAATTATAAGAAACAAACAATAAGAACAACTAGAAGAGACAAACAATATTTCAAAACGATTGTATGAACCTCTTGCTCGTAAGCAATCCGGAACATACAATGATTATTCAAGTAGTCCTCGTATCACTCACCTTTGCCTTTTAAGCAATTGCATGATATTACATCCAAATAGCTAAATCACCATTCTTGATCCCTTAGTATATAACCTATTGATACAATAACACATTTAATAACTAGCAATCATCATAACTAATACATCAACATTATCAATCCATAGCCCATCTTGGATTGATCATATTACATAAAATTCTTTATTTCATAATTCTCTTTATTTCATTATTTAAATATCCACCTTAGATGATTATTTCATATTTATCCATTTAATCATAATCAATCTCATAATCATAATTCATCCAATTACATAATTCTTTAAGTTAATACTTCAATTCTTGTAATTATACTTCAAAAACCTTTAATCATATTCCAACAACATGTATAATCACTAATTAAGGTGTATTTACACCAAATCATATCACTATGATCAAACTTTCTTGATTACAAATCATATAATTCAACTAATTCAACTAATTCATCAAAACCCACTTGATTACTAACCTTATATTTCAATAATCCATTATTTCATCAAAACCCCAAGAACACAATTCAAGATTCTTAATTTTTAATTCGTTCTAGTGTTAATTCAATCACTAATAAGCTTTACTAAGTCCAATTCAACATATTTCAAGCTTAATTTCGTATTAAAATCCATTAATACTTCATAAAATTCGAAATTCCCATGAACCCTAATTTTAAATTCGAATTTAGAAGAGAATCATGATTACCTTGTGTTCAAGATACTTAATCCTTGTTGAATTCGAGTCTCTTTGCTTTGATATCATGTTGTGAAAGTGAATTTGATTTAGGGTTAGGGTTCTAGCGATTTTTCTTCATTTGTGAAGCCTCTGGATTTGTTTTCTGGAATAATACATATGATACGTACATGTATAGATAATAACAGATATATTTGTATTAATTTTATTCCCGTGATTATCATTGTCTGGAACTTTAAAACCGACATACGTTTTCTATTATATCTTATTATTTAGTTAATATTAATTCAAAAGATGTATATTTCTGAATACACTAAAATAATACCTCAAATATTGGGGTGTTTAATATTACTTTATTCACAATATTACTTTTAGTTTTTTGGGATGTTACAAATCTCCCCCACTTATTTCATTCGTGTCCTCACGAATGTCACTTACTTAGATTCGTAGTGATACTTTCTCTACAGGTGCGGAAGCGTTTATTTCATAGATGATACTATACACCACTCATATATCCACGAAATCTCTTTTATTCCTATTTCATTTAGTTCCAGACAACTTAATACGTATATTACATAAATCATCTTTTATTATATACAGATACATTATACATATTTCTTAGATAGGTAAACATATATTTCTATCCAAATAGACACAAGATATGTATGCTTAATAATTCTCTTATATATATACGTTTTATTTCATTAATTTGCACATATCTAGGGTATATTTCAATTAAATCCATAAATTCTAAACACCTAACTTCGCTTTTAATTCTATTTCTCTTACTAGCACAAAGTACAATATGTAATAATATCAATTATTTCATCATAACTAATACATATAGCCTACGTCACCCCTTTGAGTAACTTATAATATAGATACATGTTTTGAATTCTTTCCACATTCACATTTCAATGAATGTGCATACTTCTATTCTTACCCACGCACATGTACTGTGCATATATCCTATTTCATACTGACCACTTTTCTGGGTCATTTGTTATTATTAGTTCTATAGATACTTTGAAACACGTAATCATTTGATATAAGTGAAATACATAACAATTTTATTTCTTTATAATCATCACATTAGTGGTTATAAAAACCACAATATATATTTCAACAATGAAGACTTTAATTCAAATCATAACTGGCCAGTAAGCTAGTACTCATATATTACCATAATTACATAATCATTTAGCATTAATTCACACTAAGATAGATACTAGACACAACCCAGGTTAGCACCAGCTACACTAACATGAGTACTAACAACAACATATTTCGTATTATCATACTAGCTACGTCAGCAAAGTATGATTATTAATATTATCATATTTCGTAATTAACTCTAATACAGGATCAGTACTACTCACAGCTAGCAATGATCAATCATAAATCCATAACAATATTTCTATATTATGTTATTTCGCAATCAAATTCTATTTCTGTTGACCTATTACATGTCACTTAATAAGATTCTCCCCCACTTAAGATTCATCATACTACTTTTAATAACAGAATTCATAATAAGATAATAGTTTAGGAGTGAACACTGTTTTATTTCGACTAACATCTATTTCTTTTATAATAGGTACCACATTATGACTATAGTCTAGTGGTTTACTATTTCTATATTCCATACTGAAATCACATCATATTGATACTATATTCATTTATAAGGCATGGGCTTACATATTTCTGTCTTTATCTGATACAATTCAATACTATCTTTCTAAAATTACATTAAATCTTTTTGATATTGAACAGCCTCAACAATTCCATGTGAATAGCATAATATAACTACGTTGGCCAGACGTCGTCAGATTATGTCATACACACTTCCTTCTTAGGCTATTTCACACCATCCAGTTTTAATGTAATTTCTATGTAAACACATAATTCAATGATTCATAACAAGCAAGATACTTGATAACATTTTGATCACATATATCAAACTTACTTCGATTAATAAATTTCACATAAACAAGAAATTTCACATATTCCAGTTAATATCATTTATTTCACCTTCCAACTTGTCTCTGATGAATTCATCTTCTGATTCATTCATCAGTCAATTAAACACATATATTTCTAATCACATAGCAACTAATCACATAATGATGTCATATATTAATCATATCGTTATTTCACATTGTTTATTTCACACTTATACATATAATCAGACTCAAATAACAATTGAGTTTAGGTAGAGATTAAACTCCCAAATAGACTCACAATCCATAAGATACCATTGTGCTTAGCACATATTTCGTATAATTAATATTTCGTAACAAAGATTCTCTACACAAAAACTCAAATTCACAATTCATAATAAAAGCATATCATGATACAAAATTCACAATATACAATGATACTAACAAATACATATTTATCAATTCACATATTCCAGATTCTTCCTAAGGAAGCAATCCATATTTCCTAATCATTGATTAAAGTTTTCAACTATTCCTTAAATACTTATACAATTATTTTCGTATTTCGTTTAATTCAATCAATACTCAAAATTCGCATAACATCGTAAAAACAGGCTCTAATGATACATTTATTCAACAGAATGATCCCTGAGGCTTAAAGAAACAAAAGCCCAATTTGAAACGTAAGTCAAAAATTCAAAATAAGGTCCGAAAAACAGTAAAATGCCATTTTCGGGCCCTAAATGACCCCGAAGTGCCGAAAACTGACAGGGCTCATGGCAAAGCGATGAGCTTTGATCGTTGGGCCGTTTCCGAGTGACCTTGTAAATTTCGGCTTAATTCGACACCAAAATTTTCCAACGGAAATTTCTACGTCAAATATTACGTCGAACATCGAAAAAAAACTTTTTCCACTTACTAACGCGATCCAGGAACGTGTTCAGGATCGCGTTCCATAGTTCTGTAACCAAATTAAACATCCAAACGCGATCCGGAGAACAAAGCGGGATCGCGTTTCCAAGAACAAAAATTCTGATAACGAAATACACATGAAAACGCGATCCGGAAAAAAATTTACTGGGATCGCGTTCCATAGACCAAAAATTCTGTAACCAAATTCAACATACTAACGCGATCCGGATCCCACACCTGGATCGCGTTCCTATGTATTTTCAGACCTGCAACTTTATTACAATTTTCTGAAATTCAAACACACATATCTCCCAAACCATAAAGAGTTAGAATCTGAAATTTCGCAGGCACCTTCATATAATCAAAATGCAACTTTCCATTTTTACACTTTTTCAAAATTCACATTTTACGAGAAAACGGACGTCTCACCAAATTATGGTCATTTTGGACTAATTTAGTGGACAACTCATATTCCAAACCACTTGGTTTCAGATTCTGGTCTTTTGCCAACATATTCCTATATCCATTTGTGACTTATGGGCATTATCATCACTCTCATACACCCATTCTATCATGTTTTGACTCCTTGACCCATTTAGGGGTCCATTTGGACACTTTCACAAAATCTAACCCAATTCAACTAATTGACTCTTGAATTTAATTCATTTCAACAATATATTACAATTCTTAATTCATGATCACTTATTTAGACCAAAATACAATATTTGACACATTGATCAAAATCCTTACTATAATTATGATCAATACTCACTTATTTCCACATCTAATACATTTATCACTATATAATATTTCTAATAACCAACTTGAAACCCTCATATTCCAGATTGACTTTTTCAAGTCAAAGATACATTTTTTTTTTTTTAACAACTAAGCTAATTACTATTTTAACCAATCATGAAATTCCAAATCCTATTACATAAGGATCTAGACCTCATTAAACCTTATATTATTAATTCTACACTTATTAACCATCAAATATTTCGTTACAAGTAATCATATCAATTCAATAAATTCTATTACTACTCACAATTAAGATAACAATTCAAGTAATTCATATTGGTTTAAGCTTAAGCAATCCTATTGTGGATTACCTAATTCTCTTAAACCATCGCTCTGATACCAACTTGAAACGCCCCTATTTCAATAGATTTTTTTTTTTTTTTTTATAGAAAACTTGTATATTTCAAATTTATAAATTCATAATGCTTAGGAATATCATTCCATCACATTTGGTCCCATTTTATATTCTACAATCTATTCCATTGAAATCCACATTTGATTTTACATATTCAAATAAATACAACCATGACACATTATATCAAATCATAATCTTTTGGGCGATTTATACAATGGTATTACAAAACGACAATTCAATAGAATATGAAACTTGTATAATGACACAACAAGTTTCAATCCACACTTACTTCTTGTAATCACCTTTCATCCAATTGGTTCAATCGAACCAACACCTACAACATAAAACAACTGATACGAGTAAGCATAAAGCTTAGTGAGTATACAAGCAACTAAATAAATAATTCACAAACAAGATACAATTTATCAATAACTACTTATTTCTTTGAAATAGATACTATTGAACAACAATAAAGATTCGACAATATTTCGTATGGATCCATGATCCAATAGATACAAGTAAGCATGGCACTAATCCCATATGGGTACCAAGCTTAATAGATACCGAGTAGTGCCAAGCACTTATTTCGTGATATTCAATTTCTACAATATTAAATCCATATATTCCAATTAATTCACATAGTCCTATCAATTCGCATAATCCTCCTAATTCACATAATTCTCCTAATTCACATTATCTTACGAGTACACATAATCCACATAATTCAATCATCCACATAATACTATACTATTTCCAATTAACTCAACTATTAACAACAATCCACAATTATAGTCAACAACCAATATTTCTCAAGATACGAAGCATGATACAATATAGAAGCACACATGAGATACAATTATAAGAAACAAACAATAAGAACAACTAGAAGAGACAAACAATATTTCAAAACGATTGTATGAACCTCTTGCTCGTAAGCAATCCGGAACATACAATGATTATTCAAGTAGTCCTCGTATCACTCACCTTTGCCTTTTAAGCAATTGCATGATATTACATCCAAATAGCTAAATCACCATTCTTGATCCCTTAGTATATAACCTATTGATACAATAACACATTTAATAACTAGCAATCATCATAACTAATACATCAACATTATCAATCCATAGCCCATCTTGGATTGATCATATTACATAAAATTCTTTATTTCATAATTCTCTTTATTTCATTATTTAAATATCCACCTTAGATGATTATTTCATATTTATCCATTTAATCATAATCAATCTCATAATCATAATTCATCCAATTACATAATTCTTTAAGTTAATACTTCAATTCTTGTAATTATACTTCAAAAACCTTTAATCATATTCCAACAACATGTATAATCACTAATTAAGGTGTATTTACACCAAATCATATCACTATGATCAAACTTTCTTGATTACAAATCATATAATTCAACTAATTCAACTAATTCATCAAAACCCACTTGATTACTAACCTTATATTTCAATAATCCATTATTTCATCAAAACCCCAAGAACACAATTCAAGATTCTTAATTTTTAATTCGTTCTAGTGTTAATTCAATCACTAATAAGCTTTACTAAGTCCAATTCAACATATTTCAAGCTTAATTTCGTATTAAAATCCATTAATACTTCATAAAATTCGAAATTCCCATGAACCCTAATTTTAAATTCGAATTTAGAAGAGAATCATGATTACCTTGTGTTCAAGATACTTAATCCTTGTTGAATTCGAGTCTCTTTGCTTTGATATCATGTTGTGAAAGTGAATTTGATTTAGGGTTAGGGTTCTAGCGATTTTTCTTCATTTGTGAAGCCTCTGGATTTGTTTTCTGGAATAATACATATGATACGTACATGTATAGATAATAACAGATATATTTGTATTAATTTTATTCCCGTGATTATCATTGTCTGGAACTTTAAAACCGACATACGTTTTCTATTATATCTTATTATTTAGTTAATATTAATTCAAAAGATGTATATTTCTGGATACACTAAAATAATACCTCAAATATTGGGGTGTTTAATATTACTTTATTCACAATATTACTTTTAGTTTTTTGGGATGTTACAAATCTCCCCCACTTATTTCATTCGTGTCCTCACGAATGTCACTTACTTAGATTCGTAGTGATACTTTCTCTACAGGTGCGGAAGCGTTTATTTCATAGATGATACTATACACCACTCATATATCCACGAAATCTCTTTTATTCCTATTTCATTTAGTTCCAGACAACTTAATACGTATATTACATAAATCATCTTTTATTATATACAGATACATTATACATATTTCTTAGATAGGTAAACATATATTTCTATCCAAATAGACACAAGATATGTATGCTTAATAATTCTCTTATATATATACGTTTTATTTCATTAATTTGCACATATCTAGGGTATATTTCAATTAAATCCATAAATCCTAAACACCTAACTTCGCTTTTAATTCTATTTCTCTTACTAGCACAAAGTACAATATGTAATAATATCAATTATTTCATCATAACTAATACATATAGCCTACGTCACCCCTTTGAGTAACTTATAATATAGATACATGTTTTGAATTCTTTCCACATTCACATTTCAATGAATGTGCATACTTCTATTCTTACCCACGCACATGTACTGTGCATATATCCTATTTCATACTGACCACTTTTCTGGGTCATTTGTTATTATTAGTTCTATAGATACTTTGAAACACGTAATCATTTGATATAAGTGAAATACATAACAATTTTATTTCTTTATAATCATCACATTAGTGGTTATAAAAACCACAATATATATTTCAACAATGAAGACTTTAATTCAAATCATAACTGGCCAGTAAGCTAGTACTCATATATTACCATAATTACATAATCATTTAGCATTAATTCACACTAAGATAGATACTAGACACAACCCAGGTTAGCACCAGCTACACTAACATGAGTACTAACAACAACATATTTCGTATTATCATACTAGCTACGTCAGCAAAGTATGATTATTAATATTATCATATTTCGTAATTAACTCTAATACAGGATCAGTACTACTCACAGCTAGCAATGATCAATCATAAATCCATAACAATATTTCTATATTATGTTATTTCGCAATCAAATTCTATTTCTGTTGACCTATTACATGTCACTTAATAAGATTCTCCCCCACTTAAGATTCATCATACTACTTTTAATAACAGAATTCATAATAAGATAATAGTTTAGGAGTGAACACTGTTTTATTTCGACTAACATCTATTTCTTTTATAATAGGTACCACATTATGACTATAGTCTAGTGGTTTACTATTTCTATATTCCATACTGAAATCACATCATATTGATACTATCAAGCAACATATGGATTAAAACACAGTCGACAGTAGAAATCCAAACGGTGGTTGAGTTGACACAACCAACAGTTAAAGTATCTATAAGCACAAGTTCATTGTTTTACCAATATGAAGATCCTTTTTGGCAATTCAAGCGAAAAGCAAGTTTCTCACATTTTTTGGAAAATCATGGAGCATCACGGTCTGGACAAATGCCTGCATTAAACGATAAGTATTTATTTTCTTTAACTTTATTAAATTAAAATTTTTGGATTATTTATAGATATTACCATCCATGCTTAGTTTTAAGTGTGGGAAAAGTCACTAGATTTTTAGGTAAGTAAGTTTGGAGTCAAGCTAGTGACTCGAACAAAAACAAGCGCTTCTCGGGAGGCAACCCGTGCTTGTATATTATATTGTAGAATTTTTAGGTAGATTTAGTTAAGTAGATTTTACTTTATTTTTAGTTTTATTTTTAGTTTTTATTTTTAGTTTTTTATTAAGGATAGATTTAAGAAACAATAATCATTATAAAACGTTGCTATGTAAATTAAAATTAAAAAGGGCTAATTAAATAAAATATGATAAAGGTCGTAATTTTCAAAAAAATCGCTTCTAGCAACCAACCGGCGACTGACATAGTTAACCGACGGTTGGACACTTTTTTGATTAAACACTAAAAGCAGCAGTTATAATTACCACACTTTTTCAAAAAAACCAAAGAACACCATACAATTATTCTTAAAGTAAATTGTTATGATAATAAATAATTGTAATATTTGTTAAGGTTTCATATTTTGGGAATATCTAATTACGAAATTGTCATATTTAGTTTCTTATAAATTTGTAATTTAGGGTTCACTATAGTAAAATAATTTCTCTTAAAATTGATTCTAATATTTTCAATTCTTGTTTAGAGATTCAGATTAGGTGATAAGTGTAAAACCTTGGGGTTTAACTTAAAACTTATTAAGGTCAATATGAATGGTTTATAATATATTTGATAACATAGTTTTCATAATAAGTTAAGATCTTCAATTTAGTTAACCCCAGTAGAAGATTTGATCTAAGTTTAAATTTTAAAATGAGAAATTGTAGCTACATTGTATCTACTTTTATCTAAGACTCCTGCCAGTAATTAAATTAGGAAACCAACGGTTGTAGGTACCTAACTAGCGGTTGAACACTTTTTGGCATTATTTGGAGATAATATGATGAACAGCAGTAGTTTCATAAGTTTTTATCACACAACTAGCCCATTAGAAATGACAAAAATTAGTAGCATATGGTTATATGTTTTTGGACTATCTTTAATTTGTATTTTTCATTTTAATTTTAGTTTTTATTTTTATTTTTATATATATCTTATTTGGTACGTTTAATTTATTTGCTTGTTTATTTTTAGAATATGGTTGCCACTTTTAAAAGTTGGCATATAGTATACAATTCAGTATAGTACAGCTGAACTATGCATTGAAATTGGAATTTTTGGAAATTTAATAAGTTTATCTTATTGATTACGAACTTTGTGGGTGTGTTCCCTGGAAACCCTCACGAGACTATAACTCGTCCACTCGGGATACCGAGGGGTTTAAAGGCTTATTGCATATGCTAAATGCAATCGTGATTAACTACGAAAGTGTGGATGTTGTATATTTTTGAATAAAGATCGCGGAAACCAATACGTTGAACTACAAATAGAAAAGATGAACCATTAAGCCGAATCAGATAACGATAATCGCTTCTAAGTCAGGGGAGTTTTTCTGTTCTACTTTTTCTTTCCCTTACTCACTTTTGTTTATCAATTTTTATACAATGAGGGCATTGTATAATTTAAGTGTGAGGATAGAGTTCGTAAGAAAAAGAATTTCTTTAATTAAACAATTAAGTTTGTCTTGTCTAATATTTTTGAAAATTAAAATTTTTTAAGTTAATAACTAAGTATTTATTAGTTGGGTTAATACACACGGAGGGGATTAAAGTATGTCAAAATGTTCGCCTAGGAGATTAAAGATCACGTTGTAAAATTTGCATGAATTAACTTTTAAAACTTGATCTTTGTTAAAAATAAGGCCAATAAGGACTCATCATTTTGAACAATTTAATAAACTTTAGTTATCTTTGTACATATTTTTTTAAACTTTAGTTATCCTTGTACACATTCTTATAAACTAGAGTTACCATTAAACACATTACGTATAGTTTAGGTTGATTTAAGTAAACAAATTTTGATCATTCCCTTAGGCGAACATTTTGGCATACTTTAATCCCCTCCGTGTGTATTAACCCAATAGAATACTTTTGTTAAAAGTTTTGTTTTGTATTTAAAGGTTTAGACTTTAATGTGGATTAACTGTTTTGTACATATAACATAAGCTACTTAATAATAAGTGATATATAGTTACATGATATGATGTACTAATAGGCAATCTATATAAAGATTTCTGAATTTTAATAAATTAATAAAATAACTTGTATATTATTTTATGATACATAATATGATGTATGACATAAAAAGTCTTAAATTTTAAATTTGTTATACGATACTTTTTTATATCTTTTTACTTATGTGAAAACATTTGGGGGTATATATTGATGGTTTCCTCTGTTATACGAAAGTATAGACCTGGTCTCTATTAATATATACTTAAAAATTAAGCAAACGCAAGTCAAAAGTACTTGAAAAGTCTTAAAAATAAAAGATACCTAATGAGGTCGCCAAAATGGTTTGACCAAGTCTGGTTTTGCTTAAACCTGAGTCAAGTTATGTCGCTCTGTTGCATGAAAATGCAGACCTGTCACCAATGTCTTGATTCTTAAAAATGTATTTCATATATTTAATGGGAATATAAAAGTAAATTGTATGATTAAATTTAAAAGTATATCATATATGGAAATCATAAGTAATATACATACTAACAATAAAAGTGTATTCAGAAATATAAATATAGATTGTTTAAAGTGAACAAATATATTAGTAATCATTCATGAGCTATATATTACACAAATAATAATAATTTTATTTATACATTATAGTTATCCATGTTAATTAAATTGTTTAAATTTTAATTTATGAAACAGATTTTTAGTATTGGTATTCTGATTCTTAAATATTAGTTTGATGCTTATTTTAAATTTTATTCAGTATTCTACTTGAGGACAAATAGAACTTAAGTGTGGGGATATTTGATAAGCATCAAAAAGATAGTATATTATATAGTAATTTATCTCTATATTTATATACATTTTAATTCATTTATATGATTTTAGATACTTATTTTATTAATATTTGCAGAAAGGTATTTTAATTAAAGATTGAAGAAAAAGGAACGAGAACAAGTCCAAAACTGAAGAAAATAAAGCACTTGAAGAAGTTCAAGCTTAAACCTTGAAGAAATAAAAAAGATAGCTTAAAAGTGGAGTGATAAACTTCAAATAAGTGTCTTAAATGAAGCTTGGATGAAAGAAGCGGAAATTAGATCAAAAGCTGAAGAAAAGTGTAAATGCTGAGTTTTCTGACAGCCGTTAGTATTTTGGCCATAACTTCTTCATACGGAGTCCAAATGAGTTGATTCAAGCGGCCAAATTTAGCTAACATATAGAGATACAACATATCAAAAATTTAGCCCATTTGGATAAAAACTCAACCGCCGGTTGGGCTTTTCAACCGGCGGTTGGACCAAAATTTCTAGAATATTCAGCCAACTAGGAGTTGTACTTGGAAACAAAGTGCCCAACCGTCGGTTGGACCTTCCAACCGCCGGTTGGGACCGCCACAGCTCATTTATAAATAGAAAACACCTTCCAGCTTCGAAAAATATACCAATAACCTTAATAATTCGTAGGTTACGAATTATTAAACCCAAATTCGACTAGAAACACTTTCTAAGGGTTTTAGGAGCAATTTAGAGTCGCGGGTTCGCAAGGGTTTGTCTACGATCAAGCGTACGAAGCGTGGTTCACGGTTTTGGTTTGCGTATCTTATTCTTTATTTAATTTTGAATGTGTTTTATTATTGAATATTGATTATGATTATGTTTAACTTAATTATGAACTAATATTTATTGTATTCACTTAGATTTATATTATTGTTGAAATTATATTATTGAATGTTTATTATACAAGAATTGTGTCTATTATGATATATTAATGAAAGTTCTTGACATAATTAGACTGATTTATACAAAACTAGGATGACCATAAACTGTTTTTATAAATTAGGTAATTGTGTTTATGTCTTGATCTTAACCTTATGCGATAGACTAAGAATATAGTTAATATAAAGTAATATTGTGATTCAAGCCTAACCATAGAAATTGTATCAATAAATTGATGAAAGATCTTATTAATTAGTAACACTTTGCGTAACCTTATGATTGTGTTGCTATGATGAAGATTTGACTTAACCCTAAGTGATCTTCTACATTAGTAATTCACCAATAATAATAATCAACAATAAATAATCTAAGTAAATACATATTTATCTCTAATTGTTTACTATCCTTAGTTAGTTGTTTTCTATTGAATTGGTTATCATTTAGTATTCTTAAATACGTTTATACGGAGCTAAAACGTATCCCCCTTATCTGTATATTGTATATTTTAATTGAATTATAAATTCTATTTTATTTATAACCACCATTCCCAGTGTTCAACTCGGACTTACTTAAAAGCTATATTATACGAACGGGTTATTCTTGCCTGGCTTGTGTGATAGTTAATTTAGTATTTCCATTTATTTAAAACTTGTTATTTTGTACTCTATTCACACGACATCACTTATCTGGAAATACAAACATCAATAAATCAGTAATAATTCAACATCGATATTCATTTCATATACATATAACATATCTCCAAATCATAGCTTCATCTACCATAATATTCAATATAACATTTTAAATATATGAAGGTATGAGTTAAAACGTAGTATTATAGTCCTATTTATAACATGAAATTAACTAGTTTAGTCACAAGTCTTGAACTTAGACTACAATTAGATGCCAACACATGTATGTAAATGTGTCATTTAAAGAGGATTACCTTGACATGCAATACATTTGACCTACTAGATGATATGAGTTAGTCAAGTTTGTACCATAGACTACAAGTAAATATCCTATTTAAATTTTACTGATACTATATTTCTATACTTGGTAATAATAGATGGTTACAAAATAACGTAAACAGTAGGATACATATGTGATCTTTTGCAAGTTTCAAATGGCAGTTAACTTATATACTTTAATCACTTGGCACATTATGTAAATTTAAGAATTATGTAATTATACCTAAGACACTTGCTAATTTGTTCCTTGGATATTCATATTATCCAAGCTTATATATCAAAGTTACAAATATTAATCATAATAGTGTACTAAAAACTCTTTTCATAAAACTAACTTATAATTCAATAACATTATTAATATCTTTGACATTTCAAAATATGTATCTAAAGCTAGTACCTCTTTGATAAATTTCAAATCACTTGTACTTCATGCATCTTGACTTGTACCCTTAGCTTTATCTACTTGTACTCTAACTTAACTTTAAAGAACACAAATAATATTATCTAATAGCTTCATGTAATCATTAATTTTTATCATGAATCAACAAAGAACGTCATAAAATCAATCTATATCATTATGTAACTCATATTTCACACTAATCTCATAAATTAGCTCATGAACCCTAATTAATCAATCACATAATCTTCAAGAATAAATTATGTAACTTAAGTTATAAACCTCAATAATCAATATATAACAATACTCAATCAATTTCCAACTTAATCTTTAACTCATATGATAACACCCATCTAATTTATACTTATATCAATAAAATCAAGTAATATGATATGAACAAGAAAATCCTTTACCAAATCAAGAAGATGGTGTTTATGATTAGAACAAGAATATGAAGTTAATCCATATCTCCAAATTAATTGATATACTTTCTTTTGATTTGTTTGATAATTTAATGAGAATATGCTTAGGAATGAAATAGAACAAAGGAAATGGGATAGGAAGTTAGGTGAATTTAGGAGGTGGAAATGAATTAGGTGTCATTTAAGGGGATGAGGTGTCGACCTCTCCATTTTTAATCCCACTATTAGCTTAAAACACAGTATAAGTTTAATACCCTTTTCTAACCTATTGTCTGGAACCTGAAAATACCCGCGAGTCAAAACATTTTATTTTACCGTCAGGTTCAATTATTTAAAACAAGTAATATTTTATTAATCACAATAAAACCTGTGACTCTTTTACTCATTTATTTTTCAAATAAACCAACTTAAAACTTAATAAAATACAATTTATTTTCGGGCCCAGAAACCGGGTGTTACAAATCTTCCTCCCTTAGAGGATTTCGTCCTCGAAATCCAAATACACCCAATAAAACCAATTATACACAAATCTCCTATTGTCATACAATTCTAATCACATTATAATATGATACAACAAAGAACACATAAAAATATACATGTCGCATCGTCGTCCAACCCAAGTATTTCTCCCACCGTCATCTGAAAAGCTCTAGCCGTCGCCGGTGGAATATTCTTCATTTTCTGCCCAACTGACGCCGTTGAACCCGAACCCGAGTTTCCAGCTAAACCCGAACTTTGCCTTACTTTTTCCGAACATTGCCCTTCCCGATGTCCTTCCTTCTAACAGTTCCAGCACACAAACTGAGGAAAAGTGCAGTCTCTGATACCATGCCCCAACGATCCACATTTAATACACCTTGATGTCTGAGAAGTACATGGACCCGAATGTCTCGACTTACAATTTGCACACCATGGATTATTACTCACTGAATTATCACTAAACTCAATCCTCCGGTTATGTCCCTTATTCCCAGAAGAACTACTTTTAGACTGATGCGAAGCCTTATCCTTAATCAACTTTTCTCCTGCCCATAGATCTCCATCCACCGACCTAGCTAAAGTAAAAGCCTCGGTCAAAGTATGGGCCAACCTCACTGAAGTCCGATAATTTGGGGGTAAAGTCTTAACAAAATGGGTAATCCTTGTCCTCTCTTCCGGAACCCATTGCTGAACAAATCGTAACTTTTCTGTGAATTGATTAATGAATTCATCCATAGTCATTTGTTCAGTGAACTGTAACTCCAGAAACTCCTGCCTAATTCTAATCATATCAAATTCTGAACAGAATTGCTTACAAATCTCATTATGAAACTCTGCCCAACTAATAGATGCTCGCTGCGCAGGTGTCAGATGTGCAGTTATCGAATCCCACCAGTTCATAGCCTGACCTTTCATCAATTGCACAGCATATCCAACTTTCAACTCCTCCTCACACTGACACACCTCAAACTTTCGTTCGGTATCCCTTAACCAATTCAAAGTCACCGTCGGATCATTACCTCCCTCAAATTCCTTCGGACCACTAGACTTAAACGTCTTAAAAGAACACAACTTTTTCTGCTGCTGTGGCGAAGGAAACTGATAAACTATATCTCTCTGCTGAGCTAACCTAGTTTGTTGCTCCAAGTACAGATGTTCTATCTTTCTAAGTCTTATCACATCATCTTCCAACTGCAACACATAATCATCTTGACTAGTTTCATCTTGATTAACATGTGAAGTACCACCTTGATTACCATTATGTGTTTCGGGAGGTGGAAGCTCAGTTCTAAAAACATTGTTGGGAGTCGGGTTCTCATTATCTGCCATTCCTGTACTCACAACAATAACTCGCAACTTGTTAATCGTTAGTATAACCTATACTAACCAATCAACCCCCCATTTAATAGCTAATCCCACTTACCGAAATATTTGACTAACACCGATTAGATTTGGGATTGAACATTTACCAATGCCCAATTCACCCAAACCTATGCTCTGATACCAACTTATAACACCCGACATTTCTACAAACATATTTATATTATATTTCTTTATAGGAAGCGCAAGTCCCAAAACATAATTAGCCGATATTTACTTAAACCAAACATTTACCAAAACAAACTGTTCTATCATTATATAATTACAAACCATATTAACTAAAACGGGTGTTATTTAAAACTTTCCAAAACCATATATTAACAAAAGATCAGAGTTGGCGCGTGCAGTCAAACATCCCGTCATTTCATCTATAATCCGAACTATATCAAAAGCTAACCAAAGTCTGCAAAAACATTTAACAACGAGGGATTAGCTCACGCTAAGTAAATGGAACCGTAACCAACGGTTCAACCCACAAGTAACAAGTTTTACAACTAATAAACTGCAACAAGTAAACACTTAAGCACGTATCGTCAAGAGGATCGGAGGTTCCTGGTATACCATCACAGAAACCTACCGATAGCTTGAGTACTACCTTCACTGACATGAGTACATCCTCAACTCTGTGTATCGGAAGACCCAGATAGTTACACAGTAGTACACAAGTCCAACCAACCAACGTTGACCTCTGAATCAACACATAGTCAACCAACTAAGCAACCAATAATCAACAACCAATAACAATCAGCAACTACTAATCAACTAACCAATATCACAATATAAACTAAACAACAATAACATAATATATCCAAAACTATCCTGGTTTACCCGTTGTAACCGAACCCGTTACAACTGGGTTAAACCGAGGATTACAGTAACCACTCACCGATATCTGAACCTCTGAACTTAGTTGTCTAATGTCACTGAGTTGCTGCCCGCTTATCTGGAAATATAAACATCAATAAATCAGTAATAATTCAACATCGATATTCATTTCATATACATATAACATATCTCCAAATCATAGCTTCATCTACCATAATATTCAATATAACATTTTAAATATATGAAGGTATGAGTTAAAACGTAGTATTATAGTCCTATTTATAACATGAAATTAAGTAGCTTAGTCACAAGTCTTGAACTTAGACTACAATTAGATGCCAACACATGTATGTAAATGTGTCATTTAAAGAGGATTACCTTGACATGCAATACATTTGACCTACTAGATGATATGAGTTAGTCAAGTTTGTACCATAGACTACAAGTAAATATCCTATTTAAATTTTACTGATACTATATTTCTATACTTGGTAATAATAGATGGTTACAAAATAGACAAAATTACACGGTTCGTCCCTGTGGTTTGCCCAAAATTACACTGGTCGTCCCTGTAACTTTTTTTTGGCATTGGTCGCCCCTTTCATTGCACGTTGTTTCACTCGCAGTCCCTCTTCCTAACGGGCGTTAGTTGAGTCCGTTAAATCATGACATGTGCAAAGTATTTGAGGGCATACTTGTCATTTCATTTAGATAAAAATACCACAGGACCACATTTGTGATTCCCATCTCTAATGACCCACACCATTTCCATCTCCAAAGACCCACACCACTTCCACTCCATGGCTCCATCTATCTGCCACAACCATTTAATCTTAAATAAATTTATTACATAAATTTAATTATAAATTTACCTTGATCATACTCCGGCTTGTCCAAGTCATTATCATAGCTATTCCGATCAACTGTTTTACACAACGCCGCAAGTACGGCCTAACAACGTTACCGGCAACGGTTATTCGGATAAGAAACGGCGATTTAGACGACTTTTTTCATTTCCAAATATATTCAGATTTAGAAATCGAAACTAGGTAGATTTCGGTACATATCCGACGGTATCCGGTTCAAGTTACGCAGAATCATCTGGCGGTGGAAACGCCACGACATCACTGTCGTGGTTCTCGATTATATACAACGGTCGTCGTCGGCGGAATCCGTCGTTTAACGCCGTTGAATCAACAATAACCGTTTCCGGACCGGATTTATCTAAAGTAACCGGTGTCGGACGTCCGGTACGGCGAAATTACTGCCGAGATCGAGGAATGTCACCGGTAAGAAACTCAGATGCTGTCGGAAAAGATATAAATGATTTATCTAAAGGTTACGAATCAACGGAGTCATGGAAAAACACGTCGCGGAGGATGCCGGCGAGACACGACGGAGGTCACGTGAGGAATTTATCAGGTATAACGTTTTGTTTGAGTCCGATGATGCTTTGTGCAAGTCCTAATCGGCAACGGAATCAACCGGATAGTGTAATTTCCGGTGAAATTAACTCTCCATGGCGATTAACTGTGGTGCGGTGATGGTCGTGTGAGCCGGATCTAGGTGGAGCGCAGCGGCGGCGGTGGAGTGGTAGTGGTGTGAGCCCATGGCTTGGAATTGGGTCTCAGTCAACTCTAAAGAAATGATGAATTAAATAAAACTATTAATCTGAATTAAATGGAAAAAGGGATGATAAATTACTAACATGCCCTCACATGCTTTGCACATGTCATGATTTAACGGACTCAACTAACGCCCGTTAGGAAGAGTGTGAAAACTTAAGATCGTTGAAGCTCGAGACTTTTTAGGTCTTTGATCTAGGATACAACGATAACAATGATAATGATTTGCAGCAGAATAATAATAAGAACAATGTTATCAACCAAATCCCTAATCTTATTAATTAATCAACAAGACGGATACCCTTTAGTATCGGGGTTACAAGAACCTTAGGGATAACAAAGAACTTTAGACGTCTACATCTTTTCTAGGTGCACACCTTTTACCTACACCCAATATCTCTTTATATACTAGAGATACTAGGTTTACAAGAAACCCTAATCGTAGGAGAATAATAATTAAACAAAATACACTTTTAGTCCCTCATCTTTAATTATTTTGTATCATCAAATTAAAATATCCTAACAATCTTCCCCTATTTGATAATGACAAAATAAACATCTTCTTGCGCAAACTTCCCCTTAGTTCTTGATTTCTTGTAAACATGTCATGCATAATAAGCTGCAAATCTTGACCTTCAAATCTTCTTCCCCTTTTTGTCATAATCCAATAGGGGTCTTCAAAAAGATAAGCAACTTCAAACATTTACAACCACTTGCTATATAATACACCACTAATCTAATTTTCTAATAACTCAAATTACCCTCCATGACGCGTAATAAGAATAATGAATTTGAGCAGTAGAAAATTACATTAGCAGTAGTAATATACAACTAGCAGTAGTAATAAATCCTTTTACCTCAAACAATACATGAACATCTTCTGATGGTTAAACACTTTGTCAATAATCTTCCCCTCAAATGAATGTTTTAACCATCCCTTGAATCTCGAATTCTATTGGCTCTATGTAATGATTATTGGTCGGTGAAGAAAATAGAGTATAACAAACTTAATAAAGAAGTTAAATCTTCCAAACTTGTACCTTATATCTTGTACTATCCACGACGTTGAAACTTATATTCCAGTGTATAAGTAGATCACAATCTCTTTGACAAAAATCCTTATTTTCCATAATAAGTCACCGAGCAACCCACTCTTCCAAGTGATAGCAAATGTGAGCATTGAGCATCATAAGTTTAATCTCACACGTTTGCTAGATTTGTCAAGTCTTCGTCGTCACCATACAAACCAAACAAGTTATCTTCAAAGCTTAACATCATCACTTTGAGATATGATAAGATACATAGCAGAAAAACTCAACTACAATATCAAATAAGCTACAATCAACCTTCTTCGTAATCACATCTTCATATAATCTTTATGAACAAGCCATTAAATCAATAAGAATAAATTGTTATGAAAACAATTCCAATCGAGATCCAAAACCATCAACTGTTTTGTTCTAACAGTTTTAACGTTTGCACGTCAACTAACAGTGGTAACTGCTAACTAGCAGTGGCACTATCCAAATAACTAACAGTGGCACTGTCTAGTATAACTAGCAGAGGCATGTTTGTACTAGCAGTGGCAAAAGCCATCTAACAGTGGCAATATTGTACAAACAGTGGTAAGAATGTTCTAGCAGCGGTAAACTTGTACTAGCAGTGGGAAGCTTCTACTAGCAGTGGTTAGCACATTTAACCAGCAGTGGCAGCAACTTCAGAATTATATATCTCTCTGATGACGTATCTGATCATGCTCAAATTTTTACACGAAGTCGATCAATGTTTCATTAACCACATATCCAAAAATCAAGTCGATCCAATGGTTAACGAATCTACAGTAATTTTCTGACTTCAGCTGCACGAAAGAAACCATAAACTTACTGCATTAACTTCGAATTTTAATATCTCTTTGTAGAAACATCCAATCACTATGAAATTTTTACAAGATGTAGATACATATGTCTTCTATAACATATCCAAAAATCATCAACTTTCGTTGGATAACGAAGACACAGTGACCATTTAACTTCTGCCGTTCTGAAAAACCCTAAACTTTCAGCAACCAATTTCGACAATGAATATCTCTCAATCAAAAGCTCAGATCAAAAATTCCTTCAGTACGAATGTGCGCCTATATGTTAAGAACCTACAGTTCAAATTTCACGACAATCTAACGGTTAACGAATGAGATCTGAATTTTTTACCATGGCTGTGCAGAAAGTGACGAATTACGAATTTTTCTTGCAATCTTCTAGGGTTTCTTCAATACGGCTTCTCTTGCTTGTAAAACTTGTAGATCCTAGATCACGAGCAACCTTGCTCTGATACCAATTGTGAAAACTTAAGATCGTTGAAGCTCGAGACTTTTTAGGTCTTTGATCTAGGATACAACGATAACAATGATAATGATTTGCAGCAGAATAATAATAAGAACAATGTTATCAACCAAATCCCTAATCTTATTAATTAATCAACAAGACGGATACCCTTTAGTATCGGGGTTACAAGAACCTTAGGGATAACAAAGAACTTTAGACGTCTACATCTTTTCTAGGTGCACACCTTTTACCTACACCCAATATCTCTTTATATACTAGAGATACTAGGTTTACAAGAAACACTAATCGTAGGAGAATAATAATTAAACAAAATACACTTTTAGTCCCTCATCTTTAATTATTTTGTATCATCAAATTAAAATATCCTAACAAAGAGGGACTGCGAGTGAAACAACGTGCAATGACAGGGACGACCAATGCCAAAAAAAAGTTGCAGGGACGACCAGTGTAATTTTGGGCAAACCACAGGGACGAACCGTGTAATTTTGTCTACAAAATAACGTAAACAGTAGGATACATATGTGATCTTTTGCAAGTTTCAAACTGCAGTTAACTTATGTACTTTAATCACTTGGCACATTATGTAAATTTAAGAATTATGTAATTATACCTAAGACACTTGCTAATTTGTTCCTTGGATATTCATATTATCCAAGCTTATATATCAAAGTTACAAATATTAATCATAATAGTGTACTAAAAACTCTTTTCATAAAACTAACTTATAATTTAATAACATTATTAATATCTTTGACATTTCAAAATATGTATCTAAAGCTAGTACCTCTTTGATAAATTTCAAATCACTTGTACTTCATGCATCTTGACTTGTACCCTTAGCTTTATCTACATGTACTCTAACTTAACTTTAAAGAACACAAAGAATATTATCTAATAGCTTCATGTAATCATTAATTTTTATCATGAATCAACAAAGAACATCGTAAAATCAATCTATATCATTATGTAACTCATATTTCACAATAATCTCATAAATTAGCTCATGAACCCTAATTAATCAATCACATAATCTTCAAGAATAAATTATGTAACTTAAGTTATAAACCTCAATAATCAATATATAACAATACTCAATCAATTTCCAACTTAATCTTTAACTCATATGATAACACCCATCTAATTTATACTTATATCAATAAAATCAAGTAATATGATATGAACAAGAAAATCCTTTACCAAATCAAGAAGATGGTGTTTATAATTAGAACAAGAATCTGAAGTTAATCCATATCTCCTAATTAATTGATATACTTTCTTTTGATTTGTTTGATAATTTAATGAGAATATGCTTAGGAATGAAATAGAACAAAGGAAATGGGATAGGAAGTTAGGTGAATTTAGGAGGTGGAAATGAATTAGGTGTCATTTAAGGGGATGAGGTGTCGACCTCTCCATTTTTAATCCCACTATTAGCTTAAAACACAGTATAAGTTTATTACCCTTTTCTAACCTATTGTCTGGAACCTGAAAATACCCGCGAGTCAAAACATTTTATTTTACCGTCAGGTTCAATTATTTAAAACAAGTAATATTTTATTAATCACAAAAAAACCTGTGACTCTTTTACTCGTTTATTTTTTCAAATAAACCAACTTAAAACTTAATAAAATACAATTTATTTTCGGGCCCAGAAACCGGGTGTTACAAGTAGAACATAATAAGAACAAAGAAGATTTTTAAATACCAAAGCTCCAATCTTATTAATAAAAAATATTAAAAGACGGATACACTAAACTTGTATCGGGGTTGTAAACAACCTTGGAGCTAAAATATTAACTCTCTAATCTTGTTAAAGAATTAACAAGACGGATACACTTAATTTGTTTCGGGATTGTGCACAACCTTAGAGAGCTAACAAAACTATTATACGCGTATACATGGGGAACGATCTCAAATTATGAGATCATGGTGTGCCTAAAAAAATACTATCAAGAAAAACACACACCCACTAAAATGTTTATGAGTTTCTTTATTTATAGAAACCCACAAGACTTACATTGGAAACACACTTTCAATCAAAGTCAAACCAAGCACATGTACTCCATACTTCCAAGGACAAGGAAATCTATTTATAAATATAGATTTGACCTTTACAAGATTTTCTAATAAATATATGGAAACAAATCTATCCAAGTGGTCTGAAACTTTAAAGCATGGTCTACCACAGTAAGCTTTTTCTGATTTTAAGGAAATATGTCAGTTCCACTAAGCAGTGGAAACTTTGTAAATTGGCTTAGCAGTGGAAACAACCTTGTAATTGGGAGAGCAGTGGAAATCATGAACTAGCAGTGGAAACCACCACCAAAGAGACCTGTTTGTTTCAATAAAGAGGTCTCTATTCTCCAACCAAAGAGACCTGTTTTTCTATAATAAAGAGGTCTCTATACTCAAAGAAATCCAATCCGTATTTCCTAATCAGTTTATATTTTGTCTCATCAAATCTATTGTGACATATAAATTTATGTCACATTATTTTCCCAACAATCTCCCCTTATTTGATGATAACAAAATACTTTTTGTAAACTGATTACAATCTCCCCTTATACAAGTTTCTTTAATAACTTCACAACTCTTCTCTTTAAAAGTTAAACATGAACAGTTTGTGCATGTTTAAGTTGTAAACTTTGAAGCTTTTATCTCCCCTTAAAAATCAGCTACTCAATGTTGAATAGTTCTCCCCCTATTTTGCATCATTCTTCTTTATTTCTTTCCGCAAAAATAAAGAAGGTTTGTATGATTTGGTTTGAACAGATTTCTAGCCAATATCTTCAACAACACATATAAATCAAAAAGAAAAATCTTCAACTTACATGAACATAAGAATGCTAACCCGTCATAGAATGTCAACCCACCATTCTAAACGTATAAATGTATGAACATATCGGTTGAACACTTTATCTTCAAGCTTCATAAATGTTGATTTAAACATGAGCTAACCTTTGGATCTGATAAGGAAGTGATTTGACGTGCTCTAAGAAACTTGTTTTCTTCAATCTTCATTCATATGACATCACTTCTTTTGGGTCTGAGTTCTTGTGAAACTTGTTTTCTTCAATCTTCATTCATATGACATCTTTTGCTCGGAGCGGATCTGTGCGAATCTGGGAAGATCCGGCTTATGCTCTGATACCAATTGAGTAGTCTCGTTTAGACACCAAGCAAAAGAAGTAGAACATAATAAGAACAAAGAAGATTTTTTAAAATACCAAAGCTCCAATCTTATTAATAAAAAATATTAAAAGACGGATACACTAAACTTGTATCGGGGTTGTAAACAACCTTGGAGCTAAAATTATAACTCTTTAATCTTGTCAAAGAGTTAACAAGACGGATACACTTAATTTGTATCGGGGTTGTGCACAACCTTAGAGAGCTAACAAAACTATTATACGCGTATACATGGGGAACGATCTCAAATTATGAGATCGGGTGTGCCTAAAGATACATCAAGTAAAACACACACACACTAAAATGTCTATGGGTTTCTTTATTTATAGAAACCCACAAGACTTACATTGGAAACACACTTTCTATCAAAGTCAAACCAAGCACATGTACTCCATACTTCTAAGGACAAGGAAATCTATTTATAAATATAGATTTGTCCTCTACAAGATTTTCTAATAAATATATGGAAACAAATCTATCCAAGCGGTCTAAAACTTTAAAGCATGGTCTACCACAGTAAGCTTTTCCTGATTTTAAGGAAATATGTCAGTTCCACTAAGCAGTGGAAACCTTGTAAATTGGCTTAGCAGTGGAAACAACCTTGTAATTGGGATAGCAGTGGAAATCATGAACTAGCTGTGGAAACCACCAAAGAGACATGTTTCTTCCAATAAAAGAGGTCTCTATGCTATTTTGAACTACCAGTGGAAACCACCACCAACTAGCAGTACTAACCACCAATGAGACCTGTTTGTTTCAATAAAGAGGTCTCTATTCTCCAACCAAAGAGACCTATTTTTCTATAATAAAGAGGTCTCTAACTCAAAGAAATCCAATATGTATTTCCTAATCAGTTTACATTTTGTCTCATCAAATCTATATTGTGACATATAAATTTATGTCACATTATTTTCCCAACAGTAATCATATACGATGAACGACAATAATATAGATACAAAAAATTATGATTAAATTAAAATATCAGATAATACAAAGACCACTAATGTTTCATCAATATTAATCTGTTATAAAGGTAACATTGATGTGGCTAGAATGTGATGCCATGAATAGTAAGGTTTTGGCAAAAGGGCACTTTTATTTAAATAATTATATTTTAATGTATTACTCTCTCCGTCCCAATTAATTTGTCCGCCTTTTCATTTAGTATGTCTCAAAATAATTGTCTTTTTCTAAAATCAACCAATCAAAATGTTAGAAATTGGTAATGATGAAATTATAATGTTGGTCGGTAATAATAAATGTACTTTTCTTGAACTGTGTATTTCTTGTCCG
The DNA here is from genome assembly GCA_949592205.1 of Helichrysum umbraculigerum. NCBI lineage: Eukaryota > Viridiplantae > Streptophyta > Magnoliopsida > Asterales > Asteraceae > Helichrysum > Helichrysum umbraculigerum. The sequence continues at coordinate 139,270,284 of CATIUR010000004.1, read as the reverse complement.
TTGACAATAATGTAAAGACGGGAAGCTAGAGTAGTATACTCCATTATATATTATGGTTTGTGACACTCTTAGAGTCCCTCTCTCAAAGGTCGACTGGAACAAGAGGAATAAGAGATTGAAAGACGTCGTTTAGTAATGACGTACCTCGGTTTTGTTTGTACGTATACATTGCAAAGCTATGATTGGTCAAATGGTTTAAACGTGACTCAAAGTTTAATGTTATATTGTGACACCCCCAAATTTAATGATTTGCGGAAGCTTGATTTGGGTGCCACTAATCAATATACAAAGCACAAAGATAATAATGAACGACCACTATATGCGTCGTTTTAAACTTGTATTAATAAAGTTAACGTTTACATCAAAAATAATATTGCACTAGCTCGGTTCCTGAAATTGAGAGATTACATGGCATAATTACTTTTACAAAATATAATAATGCAGTCCAATCTCTAATTGTATGTATGCTGACACGAGCTAGAAATCCCTGCTTGTGCAGTCAACCTACTGCTGGGTACCTGTGATATATACTAAAATGGGTCAGCGAAAACGCTGGTGAGCTCACAGGTTTGTATGTCAATGTATAATTGTCAGAACCGCAAGATTTATAATGAATTTAAAATGCACTTAAGCAAAATAAAAGTTATACTGTCCATGAGCACATAGTCTGAGCTTAACTGATTTGTCAGGCCCAATTAAGGAAACCTAACATGATTTGCCTCCTACGAGTGCCTAATCAACACTCGTCTTCCCAAATGCTAATACATCCGTTTGACCGATTAGTGCGTGCTAACCCGGATGAGGATTGTCAATCCCATATGATATCATATACTAACATTCACGCTATAAAATACTAGAGACTATGCTTATGGAGGACTTTAAAATGATTAGCTTGAAACTCATGTAGTATTTGAAGTTTGTCACTTGCGTTCTACTTGTAAAACAAAATGATGCAGTAATATCACACCCCTGGTAAAAGTAGTGAAAATGGGGCTATGAAACTCACCTGATTCCTGATGTGTTTAACTTAATAAACTTGAAGTAATTAGCAGTGTGTTGGTGTCCAAAGGCTTGAAACCTGAATGTGTCCACGACACTTGAATTGTTATTAATTGTATTGGTATCTCGAAAGACTACCATTTAAACTGTTTGTCTAACTTAATGTCCAAATTTCCCCGATTTGGTTGATTGTATTGTTACAAGTTACTACGACTTGTTTGATTGAATTGACACAAGTTACAACGACTTGTTTGAGTGTTGAAGTATGTTTTGAAAACGCGTACGGCCCGTTGGTGAATTGTTGAAATAAAAGTGTTGTTGTTATCGTCTTGTTTTTGAAGTGTTACTCTTGAAATATAAGTCCCATCATGTTCTAAAAGTCGTATGGAATAAGTATTTGAAGTTGAAAAATCTCGACACTTGGTGTAAAAATAGTTGGACAATCTGCTGTTTTATGCGTCACTATAGGCGTCACTAAGGTAGATCATGCGACACTAAGGAAGTGTCGTGTGAAGTGTCAGTTTTGAAAGTATAGCGTCACTGGTGTAGTGTCGCGTGAAGTAGTATGCGTCACTTCAGGAGTGACGCGGTCAGCATAACGGCGGCACTTATGGAGTGTCGTATAGAATAATGATTTCGGATATTTGGGCGTCACTTAAGGAGTGTCGTGTATCATAGCGACACTATCGAAGTGTCGCGTAAAATTGTATGGCGTCACTTATAGAGTGACGGGTATAGATCAACATGAAATTATATGCGACACTTATGAAGTGTCGGTATAGAAAATGGGGCGTCACTTATCTAGTGACGGTATGTTGTGTCAGATAAACGGATATGGCGGCACTTAACAAGTGTCGCTATAGAGTATAGGGCGTCACTTATCTAGTGACGGTCAAAGGTCAACAATTGAGCTTAGGCGACACTTAAGGAGTGTCGGTATCTGAGGTATAGCGGCACTTAAGGAGTGTCGCATGAAGTGTCGCTATACGCTGCTGGTGTCTATGCGACACTAGCCGCTGTTCGACGGATTTCGAGCCAAAAACGTGTTTTCGGGTTTCCGTTTGGTCTGATTCTTTTACCCAACCCTCATAGGGACATATTAAGCTTATCCAAACAATAATATATGAAAAGTAGTAAAAACGAGAGATGTCGGGTTTTGTCGGAAACTTACAAATCGTCGGATCAAGAATCCGAAAAGGTAGGATGATAGATCGAGATGAGGTGAGTGTTTTCTTCCAAACGAGTATGGCGATCCAAGGTCGTTTAGTATGTTTATTTTGCGTTTTTGATGAAATGGAAATGAAAGTGGTGGTAGTTGAGTTGAGAGAAAAAGAAGAAAAAGAGAGAGAAAGAAATGAGATAAATGAGAAAGAGAGGGTGGGAATGGGAGGTTAAGCCCCCATTTTCGCCCCGCGTTTCCGCTCCGTGCGGTGTTCGTTTGCTCCGTCGTTTACACGTTAAATATTTATTTTCTATGTTTTAATATACATTTTAAAATACGAATAATTATTCAGTATTTTTGTTGAAGTATTTTACTAGACATTTAATAATTACATTAAAAAGGTGATTTGTCACGTTTTGTTTGCGAAGTTACATTTGATTCGTGTTTATGTTAATCGTTTGATAAAACTTGGATACGAAATACTATTGACATAATATTTTAAGTGCGATGACTTTATTTAAAATCATTGTATTACTTAAATCGATTGTTCACCAACGTCCGTATTTATTGTATTGAAATTCATTCGGTTTGAGACTTGTACGATTTAAACAAATCGCATAATTGTAGATATATATTCAACAATATATATATAATAATTGATACATTAATTAGCCTAACACAGAACTAATTATATGTATTAAAACCTGATTAGGAGCTAAATTCTAGTCCTAAATTGACGGTTGTCACATTCTCCCCCTGTTAGGAGAATTTCGTCCCGAAATTTATGTTGAAGTCGTGTTTGATGTCGAATCAGTGAAGAGTTGAGGATATTTGAGTCGTATCTGGTCTTCCCGTTCCCAGGTAAATTCCGGACCGCGCCGCGAATTCCACCTAACCTTGACAATGGGAATACGACTTTGTTTAAGTTGTTTGACCTCACGGTCCATGATTTCTGCGGGTTCCTCAATAAAGTGAAGTTTCTCGTCAACTCGAATTTCATCGAGTGGAATGATAAGTGTCTCATCAGACAGGCACTTCTTCAGATTTGAAACATGAAATGTGGGATGCACGCTGCTGAGCTCAGATGGCAGCTGCAACCGATAAGCCACTGGACCAATCCTTTCGAGGATCTCGAATGGTCCAATGTATCTGGGATTCAACTTCCCTCGTTTGCCAAATCGGATGACGCCTTTCCAGGGCGATACTTTGAGTAGAACTCGATCCCCAACCTGGAACTCGAGTGGTTTGCGTCTCACGTCAGCATAACTTTTCTGACGATCACGCGCGGCTTTGAGCTTGTTCTGAATTTCAACGATTCTCTTGGTCGTCTCGTGAATGATTTCTGGACCTGTGAGTTGGCTATCCCCAACCTCGGTCCAACAGATAGGTGACCGGCACTTACGACCGTACAGTGCCTCGAAGGGAGCAGCCTTGATGCTGGTATGATAACTGTTGTTGTACGAGAACTCGCACAATGGTAGATGTTTTTCCCAGTTTACGCCGAAGTCTACTACGCAGGACCGTAGCATGTCTTCAAGTGTTTGAATGGTTCGTTCACTTTGGCCGTCTGTTTGAGGATGGTATGCGGTACTCATATCAAGTCGAGTACCCAGAGATTTTTGAAGTGATTGCCAAAATTGTGAAGTGAAACGACTATCTCTATCGGAGATAATTGAAATTGGAACACCGTGTTTGGTCACGATTTCCTTTAGATAAATGTTGGTGAGGCGTTCCATTTTGTCGGATTCCTTGATTGCCAGGAAGTGAGCAGATTTGGTGAGACGATCCACGATCACCCAAATGGTATCGCAACCGTTCGAGGATCTGGGTAGTTTGGTTATGAAGTCCATAGAAATTTGTTCCCATTTCCATTCAGGAAGACTGGGTTGTTGAAGTAAACCAGAAGGTTTTTGATATTCGATTTTGACTTTGGAGCAAGTAAGACACTTGCTGACATAGGTGGCGATTTCAGATTTCATGTTTGGCCACCAGTAAAAGTCCTTGATACCGTGGTACATTTTATCGGATCCCGGATGGATAGAGTATTTTGACTTGTGAGCTTCATCCATCACCAAGTCCCGTAGGTTCCCGAATTTAGGCAACCAGATTCGGTTTGAGAAATACCTAATCCCGTTAGGTCTGATTTCAAGCTGTTTATCCATGCCCCGCAAGGCTTCATCTTTGACATGTTCAGGTTTTAAGGCTTCGAGTTGAGCAGTGAGAATTTGAATGTTTAAATTGTTGTGAATGGTCATACTGAGGGCTCGAACCCGAAGTGGTTTCACTCGCTCTTTTCGACTGAGGGCGTCAGCAACAACATTTGCTTTGCCTGGATGATATTTGAGTTCACAGTCGTAATCGGTAAGCAACTCGACCCATCGACGTTGCCTCATGTTGAGATCCTTCTGATCGAATATGTGTTGAAGGCTTTTATGGTCGGTGAAAATTGTACATCTGGTACCGTAAAGGTAATGTCTCCAGATTTTGAGGGCAAAAACGACAGCTCCTAGCTCGAGGTCGTGGGTGGTGTAATTCTTTTCATGAATCTTGAGCTGTCGGGAAGCATAAGCTATGACTTTGTCTCGTTGCATGAGCACACAACCGAGACCTTGATGAGAAGCATCGCAGTATACCACGAAATCATCGGTGCCTTCGGGTAATGATAGGATAGGAGCACTGCAAAGCTTTTGCTTTAAGAGTTGAAATGCCGACTCTTGTTTCTCAGTCCAGTCAAACTTTTTGTCCTTCTGGGTTAGAGTCGTGAGTGGTATGGCTATCTTGGAGAAATTTTCAATGAATCTTCGATAGTACCCGGCAAGTCCCAAAAACTGCCGTACTTCGGTTGGAGTGGTTGGCGATTTCCAATCTTTGATAGCTTCGATTTTCGACGGGTCAACGTGAATCCCCTGACTGTCAATCACGTGACCAAGGAATTGAACGGTTTTGATCCAGAACTCACACTTAGAGAACTTGGCATAGAGCTCCTCGTGTTTAAGCAGTTCAAGGATGGTTTTGAGGTGTTGCGAGTGTTCTTCTTTGTTTCGTGAATATATAAGGATGTCGTCGATGAAGACAATGACAAATTTGTCAAGATAAGGCTTGCACACCCGATTCATAAGATCCATGAATACCGCCGGTGCGTTGGTTAGGCCGAATGGCATCACTTGGAATTCGTAATGCCCGTAACGGGTTCTGAAAGCGGTTTTTGGAATATCGGCATCACGAACACGCAATTGATGATAACCGGATCGGAGATCGATCTTTGAATAACAACTCGACCCTTGCAGTTGGTCGAACAAATCATCGATTCGAGGAAGTGGATACCGGTTCTTGACAGTTAACTTGTTCAACTCTCGATAGTCGATACACATTCGAAAGGAACCATCTTTCTTCTTAACGAATAGGACCGGAGCTCCCCAAGGTGAAGAACTCGGCCTGATAAACCCTCGTTCCAGAAGTTCCTGTAACTGGGTGGACAACTCCTGAAGTTCGGATGGGGCTAAACGGTATGGTGCTCGGGCCACAGGCGCAGCACCTGGTACAAGATCGATTGAGAACTCAACCTGTCTTGGTGGTGGTAGACCAGGTAGTTCTTCAGGAAAGACTTCTGGAAAGTCTCGAACAATTGGAACATCCTCAAGTCGCTTCTCTTCCGACTTTTTCTCCATGATGTGCGCGAGGATTGCAGGATAACCCTTTCTCAGAAATTTTCGGGTTTTTAAACAAGATATGAGGTTGAGCCTCGTCCCTCCGGTCTCCCCCTGTATGACTAGGGTTCTACCGACAGTGAGAGGTATGCGAACAATTTTGTCATAGCAGATGATTTCGGCGCGATGTTTGGATAACCAGTCCATGCCTACGATGACATCGAAACTTCCTATCTCAATAGGCATAAGATCTATGGGGAAGGTTTCGTCGGCTAGATTTAAAATGCATTTAGGTATCACACTATCTGTCTCTATCAACTTGCCATTTGCTAGCTCTACGGTGTACTTAACGTCTAAAGCAACAGGTGTAATGTCAAGTAGAGGGCAAAATTCATCGGAAATAAAACTCCTATCGGCACCAGTATCAAACAGAATGGAAGCAGTTAAATTGTTGAGGAGGAACATACCCGTGACCACGTTCGGGTCATGACGGGCGTCCCCTGAGTTGATCACGAAGGCGCTACTTTTGACGTTGTTGTTGTTGCGGGAGTTGTTGTTGTTGCCCTTGTTCTTCAACTTTGGGCAAGAATCCCTGAAGTGTCCTGGGTTTCCACATTCGTAACAGGACTTAGGTTGTCGGGTATTTCTGTCAGAGGGGTTGTTGTTGGATTTGGGGGCTCGGCAATCCTTAGTCAAATGCCCTTGCCTCCTGCAGTTGTTGCAAGGAGTACCGCACTGACCAAAATGATGATAGTTACACTTGGAACAATAAGGTCTGCCCCCGGTGTAGCTGTGGGTGGTTTCAGAGTTGGAGGTGTAGACTTGGATGGCGTTGTTTTTCTTGCTTGAGTTGTGGTGGTGTTCAGTGGATTTGCGTTTGTTGGAGGATGAGGTGTTGGAGGTCTCACGGCTGACAACTAGGGCCATGAGTTCGTGGGCCAATCGAATGGCACTCTCAGTAGTGGTTGGTTTGGATGAGGCGACGTTTCCCTGGATGTTCTCGGGGAGTCCACGAATGTATTTCTTAATGCCCTTACTTTCTGGTTCGACCAAACCCGGGCATAATAAGGCAAACTGCTGAAACTTGGTGGTATAATCAGCGACATCATTTCCCTGCACTTCCAGATGCCAGAATTCTTCTTCCAGCCTGTGCAATTCCTCTTCAGGACAGTATTTCTCTGTCAGTTTCTTTTTCAGTTCGGCCCAAGGAAGTCGGTTTGCAACCTCAAGGCCTACAGAGTTTGCGTGGGTTTTCCACCACGTGGATGCACCTTCCTGAAAGGTGTAAACAGCGAATTTGACCTTGTTGTTCTCAGTGCAGTCGCAGAGACTGAAAACAGATTCCATGCGCTCAATCCAACGGATCAAACCAATGGCACCTTCCGTGCCCTTGAAGTATAGTGGTTTACAGCTAAGGAAATCCTTATAGGAGCAGGGTTTGGGTGGTGGAGTATTGGTTGCGGTGTCCTCACTACCAGGTGGTGTTCGGGTAGCCAAGGCTTCAGTCACACTGCGGGCAATTATTCCCGCGATCTCAGCTTCGCTAAGGGTAATTTGACGACGTGGAGGCATGATGCTGAGTAAGAAAGAACAAGGAAATGAAATAAGATACTAGTCCGAGTATGATGAACTAGTGGTGTGTTTGTCATTCCGAGACAAAACGTTTGAAAGAAAGAGGCCTATTTTCATATAATATAATATAATATAGCCTAAAGTTGTAATGAGGTCTATTCATGTAAATATATGTATATCACATAATAACCTATTGAGTGTCTAGCACAGAAGTGTTTTTGAGTCCCGTTTCTCTCGAGGTCAGAGTCAACTAATGCATTCCTGTTCAACATAACTCTTTCAGATTTCACATCATCTTTCTTTAATTGTACATAGTTGATCAGGCTATGTTAAATTAAAGTCGTATGATGTAATCCCTGAACTAGTCATAACTAATAAGGAATACTGCCTAACGGTCATAGTCTAGGCCCACTAAATGCAACCTAGTTCACTATAACCTTAGGCTCTGATGCCAATCTGTGACACCCCCAAATTTAATGATTTGCGGAAGCTTGATTTGGGTGCCACTAATCAATATACAAAGCACAAAGATAATAATGAACGACCATTATATGCGTCGTTTTAAACTTGTATTAATAAAGTTAACGTTTACATCAAAAATAATATTGCACTAGCTCGGTTCCTGAAATTGAGAGATTACATGGCATAATTACTTTTACAAAATATAATAATGCAGTCCAATCTCTAATTGTATGTATGCTGACACGAGCTAGAAATCCCTGCTTGTGCAGTCAACCTACTGCTGGGTACCTGTGATATATACTAAAATGGGTCAGCGAAAACGCTGGTGAGCTCACAGGTTTGTATGTCAATGTATAATTGTCAGAACCGCAAGATTTATAATGAATTTAAAATGCACTTAAGCAAAATAAAAGTTATACTGTCCATGAGCACATAGTCTGAGCTTAACTGATTTGTCAGGCCCAATTAAGGAAACCTAACATGATTTGCCTCCTACGAGTGCCTAATCAACACTCGTCTTCCCAAATGCTAATACATCCGTTTGACCGATTAGTGCGTGCTAACCCGGATGAGGATTGTCAATCCCATATGATATCATATACTAACATTCACGCTATAAAATACTAGAGACTATGCTTATGGAGGACTTTAAAATGATTAGCTTGAAACTCATGTAGTATTTGAAGTTTGTCACTTGCGTTCTACTTGTAAAACAAAATGATGCAGTAATATCACACCCCTGGTAAAAGTAGTGAAAATGGGGCTATGAAACTCACCTGATTCCTGATGTGTTTAACTTAATAAACTTGAAGTAATTAGCAGTGTGTTGGTGTCCAAAGGCTTGAAACCTGAATGTGTCCACGACACTTGAATTGTTATTAATTGTATTGGTATCTCGAAAGACTACCATTTAAACTGTTTGTCTAACTTAATGTCCAAATTTCCCCGATTTGGTTGATTGTATTGTTACAAGTTACTACGACTTGTTTGATTGAATTGACACAAGTTACAACGACTTGTTTGAGTGTTGAAGTATGTTTTGAAAACGCGTACGGCCCGTTGGTGAATTGTTGAAATAAAAGTGTTGTTGTTATCGTCTTGTTTTTGAAGTGTTACTCTTGAAATATAAGTCCCATCATGTTCTAAAAGTCGTATGGAATAAGTATTTGAAGTTGAAAAATCTCGACACTTGGTGTAAAAATAGTTGGACAATCTGCTGTTTTATGCGTCACTATAGGCGTCACTAAGGTAGATCATGCGACACTAAGGAAGTGTCGTGTGAAGTGTCAGTTTTGAAAGTATAGCGTCACTGGTGTAGTGTCGCGTGAAGTAGTATGCGTCACTTCAGGAGTGACGCGGTCAGCATAACGGCGGCACTTATTGAGTGTCGTATAGAATAATGATTTCGGATATTTGGGCGTCACTTAAGGAGTGACGTGTATCATAGCGACACTATCGAAGTGTCGCGTAAAATTGTATGGCGTCACTTATAGAGTGACGGGTATAGATCAACATGAAATTATATGCGACACTTATGAAGTGTCGGTATAGAAAATGGGGCGTCACTTATCTAGTGACGGTATGTTGTGTCAGATAAACGGATATGGCGGCACTTAACAAGTGTCGCTATAGAGTATAGGGCGTCACTTATCTAGTGACGGTCAAAGGTCAACAATTGAGCTTAGGCGACACTTAAGGAGTGTCGGTATCTGAGGTATAGCGGCACTTAAGGAGTGTCGCATGAAGTGTCGCTATACGCTGCTGGTGTCTATGCGACACTAGCCGCTGTTCGACGGATTTCGAGCCAAAAACGTGTTTTCGGGTTTCCGTTTGGTCTGATTCTTTTACCCAACCCTCATAGGGACATATTAAGCTTATCCAAACAATAATATATGAAAAGTAGTAAAAACGAGAGATGTCGGGTTTTGTCGGAAACTTACAAATCGTCGGATCAAGAATCCGAAAAGGTAGGATGATAGATCGAGATGAGGTGAGTGTTTTCTTCCAAACGAGTATGGCGATCCAAGGTCGTTTAGTATGTTTATTTTGCGTTTTTGATGAAATGGAAATGAAAGTGGTGGTAGTTGAGTTGAGAGAAAAAGAAGAAAAAGAGAGATAAAGAAATGAGATAAATGAGAAAGAGAGGGTGGGAATGGGAGGTTAAGCCCCCATTTTCGCCCCGCGTTTCCGCTCCGTGCGGTGTTCGTTTGCTCCGTCGTTTACACGTTAAATATTTATTTTCTATGTTTTAATATACATTTTAAAATACGAATAATTATTCAGTATTTTTGTTGAAGTATTTTACTAGACATTTAATAATTACATTAAAAAGGTGATTTGTCACGTTTTGTTTGCGAAGTTACATTTGATTCGTGTTTATGTTAATCGTTTGATAAAACTTGGATACGAAATACTATTGACATAATATTTTAAGTGCGATGACTTTATTTAAAATCATTGTATTACTTAAATCGATTGTTCACCAACGTCCGTATTTATTGTATTGAAATTCATTCGGTTTGAGACTTGTACGATTTAAACAAATCGCATAATTGTAGATATATATTCAACAATATATATATAATAATTGATACATTAATTAGCCTAACACAGAACTAATTATATGTATTAAAACCTGATTAGGAGCTAAATTCTAGTCCTAAATTGACGGTTGTCACATATATAACAAAGGGTCATTGACCTTGCGGTATCGAGGTAACCGGTTGTGAGTTCAAGTCTAGGGGTGGACATATGTGAATATTCGTGGGAAAAAATGTATATTTTTGTGATGGGGTATGTGTGTTCATTTGTCTTTCTATTTTAAAAAAAAGTTTAATAGTATATATTTTAAAAAAATACAAGTTTATGTAATAATTTTTATATATTAATCGCTCAGAAACTAAAAAATTAATTAATGCTCAGATCTATGGTGTTAATCGGTCAAATGGTTGGCCTTCCTTGAAAGTGTTAAATTAATTGTTAAAAACAAATGATAAATAAATTTATTCAATTGGTCACTAACAATATTTCACGGCTACCCTTTCATCAAAGTTTATTATGACATAAAACTAAAACAACGTTGCTATAAATTAGCAATGTTCATTTATTCGCGTACAGAAACAAAGTAGAAAAACAGACACACGAAATCAATACAAATTGAAAGAAAACGTCCATGTTGATTCTTGCCACAATTTACGAGCTGGTACATAAAGTTATAAAAGGAAAAAATTACCAAAGTCTTTACAATTTTGTTGAGAAGCTTACCTTTAGGCTATGAAAAACTAAAAAAAATCGTGAAAAGGAAAAGAAAACGCGTGATTTTTCTCTCCATTTTAGATTAGGATTGTTAATGTTCAAATTAATATTGTCAACTTCACACTTGAATATGTCTATTTATAACATCTTATGTTTTAATTATTACTTAGAATAAATTCACACTATATCACTATGATGATTCAATTGTTATAGTTTATACTAGGGCAAATAGCCCAAAAAGGTAATGTAAAATTCAAAATTTTCCAATAAAGGGAATATCACTTTTTCCATCGTTCAAAAATGACCTTTAGTTTTAATTTGTGCCCAAAAAGGATTATTGTGTCAAAAAACTTAAATTAAGGGGAATATCAGCCGCTCAATTTTTTATTTTTTCAAAATTGACTCTTGAAACGACTTGCATAAGTTATTATGAGTTTAAGAGGTTGATGTCGTTGCATCATCAACACACAAGAAACCTTTAATTCCAAGAATTGCCATCTTTTGGATACGTATTTATCACTTCAAATTTGGAACCCTAGGTGGCTTGCTTATGATCCCCAAATGTTTCAAACTTTAATTGGTGTTATAAAGTGTTTATAAATGATGCACATCACCTTTAACCGACCTCAATTTTTAAAAAATACAAAATCGACCCGCTGATATTCCCCTTAATTTAACTTTTTTGACAAAATAATCCATTTTGGGCAAAAATTAAAACTAAGGGTCCTTTTTGAACGATGGAAAAAGTGATATTCCATTTATTGGGAAATTTTGAATCTTACGTTACCTTTTTGGGCTATTTGACCTTTATACTATATAACACTACAACATTTAATTTTATATAATAATGTAACGTACATATATCGGATAAAGAATACAAATGGTACATAAAGTTGTATTATGATATGGAAGTACCTTACTTTAAGAAAAGTCAAAATCATGACTCGATTCTAACCAAATTAAGGCCTGGTTTTGTGACACACTAGCTTAGAGAGTTAAAGAGTCCATCACTCAAAGCTCAATTGGAACAGGAGGAATAAGAAACTGCAAGACGTCGATTAGCAACGGGGTACCTCAGCTCGGTTTTCGTTGTTTACACATTGCAGTATTGCACGGCTACAACAGTAACCTACGCATTGTAATATTGTATTGATCATGTAGTTTATATATAACACATGAGGTTGTATCTACATTTTTATATATAAACGGGTCAAATTATATAATTGGTCAAATGGTTTAAAAGTCACCCTAAAGTTTAATGTTATATTAAAAAAAATTCAAGGTTCTTGTAAACGTCAAGATTTTTATATATTAATCGTTTATGAAACTAAAAAACTCACTACACAATGAGGATCACAATCATTGATATTATAAAATAAGTGCCGTTTACCGACCAAAACAAAGTGTCACTAAAGGCTTGAAAACAGTCAGTAAAAGCATGAAAGACTACTCCTGAAGAAAAACAATCAGTAACGAAGCCATCACTAAAGGTCTAATATGACTGAAAATTTCAGTGAGTAAAACCTCAAAAGATTTACTGTCAGAAATGATTAGTGAGTAAAGGGGGTTCCAAACTAGCAACTAGAAATGCTTTACTTACTATCATTTCAGTCATTATAGGGTCCATAAATTTTAAAGAGAACCTGGTTTGCTGCATTGATTTTTATTGAAATTATTTATTCCAAATCAATAAAAATAATATTCCAAAACAATTATAAGTATCTCTCAATCGAAATATAAACTACTCTTATTTCACAAAACAAAACAATTCTCAATGTACACATCTAGAATTGTACTCTTATGATCATAATATTCCTTTAAAATGCAGATTCTCTCTAACAAGTAAAGAGGATAAAGTACTCGTGTCAACAATAGTTTATATATCTCTAATACATCACTGGCTCTTACATAGCTCTGTGATCAATCATATATTAACTAATCCCACTCGGTTTATTATAATATGAATGCAAAATTCAGGTTGAGTACTCACCAGCATATTCGGTTGCAACATAACCAACAGTTCCACCTAATCGGGTCTCAACAGAGTACTTCCTATCAGGTGCATTTTTACCAAACCAAAATTAGCAACTTTGGCTTCCATATCCACCAACTAGAATGTTAGATGGCTTTAAAATAATTGAATCTAATATACTGTAAGCATGAATTATGGTATAGAAATGGGTATAAGAGATCATACTCGAAATCGGATATACTAATAGCTTGTTCGATCAGTAGTACCTGATCCTCAAGGTAACATGTATATATCTCATGAATGTTATCTGCTGTTCCAGAAAACATTGGTGCAAATAGCCAATGATTTCATTCCAAAGTTAAAAACCATTAAAGAAATGATTAAAAACAGGGGAAAACTAGCATAGTTTACCATCAGCATCACATGTATCCAAGTCCAACAACCATGACATAAGTGAATGTACATCCCATGTTGACCTACAATAGACAACTTAGCAGTCAAGTAAGGATTTGGAAACAGGTTCTTATATTCGTAGAGCAAGTATAGTACCAAGTTATAATACAATTACCCTGATATCCCCCAACCTCATATCTGTACCCTAATAGGAATACATCGGTCCTAATTTTATTAGCAAGTGGTGTAGAAGATGGACCTATCGTTTCTAGCATACGTACATGAAGTCGTTTGTATATATAGATGATCCAAAATAAAAACGTTACATACATGTGGGCATGATATAGAAACCTTTGCAACACAAACAAGTAGATATAGAAATTAATAAATAAGTATAAGCTGTAGAATTGTAACTCAATTAGAAGCTTACAAGATTTGAAGATATCACAACCACAAATGACCGCAAAGAATAAGGAAAAATAATGACATTGTTAATGATATTAAGCAATAAATTTGAAACTACTCTCAATTAGCCACATATAGATCAACACTTTGTCTGATTAATACCTCACAGCGCCCAGAAGTAGAAATATGTGGTCAACCTGTTTCCAAATCCTTACTTGACTCTAGTGCAGACAGAAGCGCTCTGATCTTGTCCCCTAAAACAAATTACACAGGCTTTAGACATGTAAAAAACTAACGAACTCTAAGAAGAAGACTCCATTATGTACGTATATGTCATCAAAAACAAGGTGGATCGCACTGTACTCTGCACCCAGAGCATTTGATCAGAATTTTGAATCATTCATCATAAATCAACTCGTAAGCAACTAAAAACTTGCTTACCTGAATTAACACCTTCTTATCAGAATTGAACTTGACAGAAAATATAAACTCACTCATAAGTTCAGCATATTCCTGGAAATTTAAAGTTCAATTACCCCAATAATCTATAGCTAGCTTTGACATGATACATGTAAAATAAGTTAGGATATATACAAAGAAAACAAGAGCTAACCTACCCGATTGCTCTCTTTTATCTAAGACAAGAAGCATCTCATTATTAGTGCCAATGTCTATGATTATGAGGAAGCACTGTGGAAGTAAATCCAAGCTTTATGTACTTCATTAACTTAAATTTCACCTGAAAATACTATGATAATCTTCCGAATACTTACAGTTGGAACTTGGAACAAGGATTACGCCTTCACTAAGCTAGCTCTTATTATCACCAAAAAACATAAAAAAGATCAATACTCACATATAAAAGTAGTACTATCTATGCATGTCACAAGCAATAAAGTTAAGTTCTTTATAAGTAAAACAACCTAATTAACTCAAATATATTACAAAGATGACAATTAATGATCAGCTTTGTGTGTTAATTGGTCAAATAGTTGGCCTTCTTTGAAAATGATATATGAATTAACGATGTAAAGTGTATTATGGAACACCAGATGTCCAGAACATATAGTTAAACATAAATGCTTCAACTGGTCAATAACACATTTCACGGTTACCCTTTGATCAAATTTTATTATGACATCAAACTTAGGGCGATGATATCTACAACACACAAGTTGATGCATACACCAAAACTATGCTATGATGTATTTGTACTGCGTGCTGTAATACTTGTACAGTGTGGGGTAAACATCAATTTTTGTGTTGTATATATCAACTCCCCAAACTTAAACAACGTTGCTAAAAATTAGCAATGTTCATTTATTCGCGTACAGAAACAAAGTAGAAAAACAGACACACGAAATCAATACAAATCGAAAGAAAACGTCCATGTTGATTCTTGCCACAAATTACGAGCTGGCAGTGATGTGGGATTCCATGGCCTTAAAAACACTCTTGAGTCCTTCAACGGTTCGGGTTATGAACTCGTCTGTTGGCTTTGCATCACCCTTACACTTAAAGTCGATTGAGTGCTTATACACCGATCCACCATCACCAGAAGGTGAGATCTTAAGCAGATGAGTGATAGACTCCAAAGAATCCCCTAAAATGTCACCTTCAAAGACGGTGAAGCTGACAATAAAATTGACCTTGTCAACTGTATTAAACTTTTCCTTTGATGATGTGAATGGTACAGCTGCATTTCACATTCAATCAAGAGTTAGAACTCTTTTATTTTGGAACATCACTTATAATCCTAAATATAATTATCGCTAATTTTGTGATGACATGCATGATAAACCATTAAGTTTCCTCTATATTATGATTAAAAAATAGGAATTGTTACTCGATTAAAAATTTTTGATGCACTTATTAAAGTTAACATTTTCTTTCTAATGGAAATTGTGTTTAGTGAACTCCGACTAACATTTGCATTTAAAATAGTTGATGGAACTCTTTTTAGAAAAATAATGAAACTCTGAGTATAATTATTTCTTTTATCGACAGTTTTATACACAGTCGTAAACAACACCTTAATTAAAGAAGGTTTCTATTTGACATCTAAAAAGTACTCGTATAATTAAGGATCTATATATGTTCTTACCGTCACCATATGTGCTGGTCAGAATTGTTCCAACGCCTATCTCCCCTTCGACCCCTTCGACTGAGATGGACTTGTAGTGTTCGGGGGCCGCCTTAGGAGCAAGTTCGTGAAATTTACTGATGATCTGGTAAACATCTTTAGCAGGTAATGCATGATTGATTTCAAAACTAGTAGAAACAACAGCCATGATGAAGTATTAGTTTGCTAAGAAAGTATTGTAATGAAGTAAGTTAAGAATGTTGTTGTGATTCGATGAAGTTACAAAGATTGGTATTAATAGAGGTTTTAGAGACGGGTCAAATGTGTTTTAACACTTGTTTATTAGAGAGAGGACAAAGAATTTATATGTATACTTTATTTTAACTCCGTGCTTATACCGAAGTTTTAACAATAATCCCTTTGCTCTAATTATAAATGATAAAATTTATATGTATACTTTATTTTTCTTTGATATGTTATGCAATTTCACTATATAAACAATTGTGTTGTCCCTTATGATCATTTATTTTGCATGTACCAAGGTACTTGTTTGTTTTAATCTATTTAAAATTGATCGAGTAATATTAATCGATTAAGTAGATACAATAGTTATAAAGTAAAAATTGGTGACAACTCGTCATTTGTACAATTTGCGTCCTTAACTTAATTTACAAATTGAAATTTCGATACCTTAAATTAACAAATTTATAGCTGTATTTTAGATTAAAAAAATGTGTAAAAAGTACAATACCTTTTTTTACTTCTAAATTATTGTGATGCTACGTGCATATACTGAAGTTTTAACAATAATCCCTTTGCTCTAATTATAAATGATAAAATTTATATGTAATGATAAAATTTATATGTATACTTTATTTTTCTTTGATATGTTATGCAATTTCACTATATAAACAATTGTGTTGTCCCTTATGATCATTTATTTTGCATGTACCAAGGTACTTGTTTGTTTTAATCTAACCGAGTTATTTATTGAAATGGAAGAATATGAAACAATGAATCGAACTCAAACCCATAATTACTATATACAATAGCTTGGTATAAATTATTTACTATAAATTGCATACCCTTGTACATATTTTTAGATTCATCGGTGACTTATATATTCACAATCTTTATTTTGCATAAAAATTGGTACATTGTTTTTTTTTTAATTAAAAACAACCCCTTCAACTAGAAGCTCTTAAAACTAGATTCTTTAAAAGAATCTCTATCCCTTAATTATAAAATTACAACACTACTCTTTTTATAATTATTAAAAAATTGGTTTTATTATATATGTTTTTTTGTATCATGTTACATTTTTAAGTTCCAGCTCCAACTAGTTTAATTTTCAAATACTCAAAGCTTCAAGCTCCAGCCCTGAATAAGAGATGCAGTTTTCAAATTTTAAATTTCAGCTTCATCTCAATCTCCAACTCCATCACGAAAAACATCTAATAATATGTAAATTTTCATTTTGCTAAGATGTGTTAGTATGTCATTTCTGTTTACAATCATAAGTAAAATAAATTAATAACATATATTAACGCTGGAAAATATATATCATATAATTACTAAATTTGTTATAATGATTTAGCGTTTTACTATTCCCTTTGTCCCTCCCTTATTGTAGACACTTATTATAGGACAGAGAGACATATGTAATGTTAAGTTAAACTTTTTTTTTTTTTTCCTTTTTTTTGTGAATTCTAGTCAAAGTCTTCGGGTCATTGGGTAAAAAATAACAAGCAAATTGGTCTAAATAATCTGCGGAGTAACAAGGACTATCGTTTATCTAGAAATGATGATGATGATGATGCAATTTGATTGTACTATATATTTGACTGCAAATAATAGAAGGTAGTTCCCGAAGAAAGCATAGTCGAAAAAATATGTTGGAATATTTAAGTTCCAATAATAATATATGTAATTGTATTATTATATATTATTAATACTTATAGTTTTCATATTGTTTATTTCATTGGATAATGTACGTACATTCAGGGGCGGTACCCGAACATTTTTTGTAAGGGGGCGAATTTTAGGATGTTCGTTAAGTAAAATTTTGGGTTCCACTTTGAGATCTTTATTATTCAGGTAATACGTTAAACTAACCCACCCAAACTTATGTCTATCTAATTCGATTCTCAACACGAAAACCACACCGAAGGTTCATAAATTTAGCGATGTGAACAAACCTTGTTGCTTATATTTTAAATTAATAATATAAAGCCACAAGGTTTACTACAATCATAAGTAAAATAAATTAATAATACATAGTATATATTAACGCTAGAAAATATATATCATATAATTACTAAATTAGTTATAATGATTTAGCGTTTTACTATTTCCTTTATCCTATAATTTGCGCCCTGATTGTAGACACTTATTATATAGTACAGAGAGACAATGATGTAATAGTTAAACATTTTTTTTTTCTTTTTTGTGAATTCTAGTAAAAAAATGCAATTTGGTCTAAATAATCTGCGGAGTAACGAGGACTATTTTTTATCTAGAAATGATGATGATGATGATGCAATTTGATTGTACTATATATTTGACTGCAAATAATAGAAGGCAAGTCCCAAAGGAAGCATAGTCGAAAAAAAATGTTGGAATATTTAAGTTCCAATAATAATATATGTAAAGTGAGGTTTAAATGAGAACGAAAATTTTTATAAGAATGATGGAACCAACTAAAACGTGATATGTATCACAAAACTCACTTTACCACCTATTTTTTAAACTTAAATATCTCTCAAACGGTATAACACCCCACATTTCAGGACCATTTTTTTTTATATAACACATCGGAAGCGTATGTCAAATCATTATATTATATATTAAACATATAAAGTTATACTGTTTCAAATCCCAGCAATTCAAATCGGGTGTTATATAATTTCAAAACACAACTTTAAGTTATCAAAGCAATATCAGAGTAACCGCCAGGTCAAACATTCCATGCCATCAAAGCTTCTTGCCCGTCCGTCATATCAAAACCATAACCTGCAAGAAGTGGGGTGGTGGGATTAGCATAAAGCTAAGTGAGTGAATAAATAACCAACAGCCCAACTTAGCATAACAACCCTGTTTACAGCAAATAACCGTAGACACGGAACAACTCTGTTTACAGCATAAAGCATCGTAAACAGTCAACTTTAAAGAGGATCGGTGGTCCTTGAGGTACTCTCATGCCGCGGTGGCCCCCAAGCAACGCTTATCAACCATCTGTATTGGCCTATACAGAGATACCGATAGCTTAATGCTATTCCCGTACGACTAAGGTTCATATTAACGATATGTACAAGGAACCCTACATCATTCAACAATAGCAACTAAGCCCAGCAAAAGTCTGACCTCTATACCACATAATGCCCAATGGCTATATATCAGATAATCACAAAATCAATGATCAACATATCAGACTAAACAGTCTACCAACAGTAATAGTATCATGGCAGACTAAACAATCTATCAACAGTAAAACTACGTTTACTCGTTGTAACCAAACCTGTTACAACTAAATCACACTGAGGATTACAGATCCACTCACCGATACCTCAGTCGTCCACTCAGAAGTCTAATATTACCGAGTCTTCTCCGTATCTGAGAATTCAATCAATAACGAGTCAATAACTCATTTCAATACAAATAATTCATGTTATAATTATATAACACATGTCAATTCACAATATCTAATAATAAACACTTATCGAGTTGTAAATGCAAGCATATTACCTTACAACTCAAGGTCATAATCAAGTTAACAATAATTACTAAGTTATAGTATCAATTATAACTATTCAATTAAATCATTTCTAACTTCCTTATCAAGTCTCATATTATTATTATATCACATACTTATATAAATGTATGATATTAGAATAATACACACATGAAAGTCTATCGATTTCATATTATCAAACTACAACTCATATCCATGGTATAATAGCACTCTTAACCAAATCAAACCAATCATATTTTATAATGATAAATAATTCATTTCATAAGTATTTAACTTATTATAAAGTCATAACATCAAACTATCAATGGTATCCAATCCAAATTAAATCAGAAAGTCTCGAAACAATGTTTAAAAACTGAAAAATGCCATTTTCGGCCCCTAGACGACCCCGAAAGGCCTAAAACCGTCTAAGCTCTTTAAATAGAGCTTTGATCATTGGGCCGTTTTTGAGTGATCATGCGAATCTCAACCTAATCCGAGTTAATGAAATTTATCACTTATTCGCTACCCTGAAATCACTTGCGCATTTTCAAAATTTGCAAACAAAAACACGCGTTTTAAATCCTTACCCGGCTCTCATCTCCTAGCCGATCGGCTAGCCATCTTTACCCGATCGGCTCTCATCCCCTAGCCGATTGGCTAACTTTACATACCCGATCGGCTCAACAGTTATAGCCGATCGGCTATACAGTAAAACCCAGAAACCTGCAACTTTTCTGCATGAACTTAACTCGAATTCAACCTCAAAAATACTACAATTCAGTTACCAAATGAGTATTACAAGCTTTCTAACATCACAATAACATCAAATATCATCAACTATCAAGTTATTTAACCTTAATCTTCATACAATCAATTACAACTATGATTTCTACCATAATCAAAACAAATCAAGATATCACTTACAATTTAAATAGCAAGATGATGATAATGATGATATGAATCTGATCAAAATCACAACTCAATATCAAACTCATAGTTTGATTTCAACTTAGTTTAGGTTTCTTAGGGTTTTAGGTTTTGAAGTTTCAATAACAAACTTTCCAAATTAGGAAAGTTAAGAAGAAAAGAAATAAGTCGGCATATCATTTTAACCGACTCCGTATCCACTTAATATTAGTCCCCTTTCAAACCTATTGTCTGGAATCTAAAAACCATTTTCGATTTCAACAATTTTATTTTACCATTAACTGTAAAAAGTTAAAATAAACAATAATTTACTAATCACAATAAGTCATTTGACTTTTTGACTAGTCATTTACATTAAACTTAGTAAATAAACAAATTAATTTCCTAACACATTAAACAAATAATGTACAGTCAGGAAATTACCATAATGCCACTAGGCCCTTAAGGTGGGTGTTACAAACGGTAAGTCGAAAAATCATAAAAAATGAACAATAAAAAACAGCATTTTTTTTCTCTTCGATTTATCATCTCACAAGGTATACTTCCGACGATTTTTTTTTTATGGATTTTACAAATTAGTATCACATTTGTTACTTGTTAGTATCACATGTGTTACTCGTTGGTTTCACATGTGTTACTAGCAATATTACATGTGTTACCTGCTGGTATCACATGTGTTACTCGTTTTCAAAACCCACCGAAAAACGAAAAAAAAAGTTCGTCGAAAGTATACCTTGTCATATCTCTAATCGAAAAGAATAAAATGCTGATTTTTATGGTGTAATTTTTTTGATTTTTCGACTTACCATTTGTGATATATTTAATTTTTAAAAACATGGGAAAAATGAGTTTTGTGACATGTAGCGCATTTCTATTCGTTCTTTCTTTCTCACTTAATGGTAGTGTTGTAACATCCTGTTTTCGGGCTAGAACTAAACGGTATTTTATTAAGATTTAAATGATTATTTAAAGTAATGGGAAATAATTTTAAATGGTTTACTTGAAAATAAATAGGTAAAAGAGTCACAGAAATTAATGTGACTAATAAAATAGTACTTGTATTGAATTGTTAAGATTGATGGTAAAATAAAATATTTTGTCTCGCGGGTATTTTCGGGTTCCAGACAATAGAGTTAGAAGGGGACAAAAATTACACTGTATTTAAATGGGGTCGGTTGGATCAAACTGACATATATTCATCTAACTTTCTTACTTTACCTAATTTCATTCCTTGTTTCATTTTGAGAGTTCATAAAACCAAAGCAAATAAATTGAAAACAAATTATAAAGAAAGAAAGAAGATAAATTGGTCTTGAGATTTATTCATCACTATCATCATCTCAATCTTTCTTCATTTCATTAAAAGGTAATTTTGACTCATTGAGTTGTTTTGATTTAGTTATATAAGCTATTGGGTTATAAATGAAATTGAAGTTGAATAATATATATATATATATATATATATATATATATATATATATATATTGATATTCTTTGTTCATTATATGATACTTGATGATAGAGTGATGTTCATATATACAAGATTAATTGAAGATTATTCAAGTTCTAAAGTTCAAGTAAAATAGTTAGATTTATGGAATTATACTTGTAATTGAAGTTTATATTTTTGCTATATGATGTTATATGTTGATGGTTGAGGTTATTCGTAGTTGATATTGAGTTATGAATCTGAAAATTTGAAATTTGGGTTGTACATTTCGAGCAGTAGCAGGTTCTAGGTACAGGGCTGAAAATCGTCGATGCAGATCGCGACGCGACCCTCTATATATCGCGACGCGATATACATGAATCGCGATGCGATCTCTTGTGATTGCGACGCGATTTATGTCTGTGCAGTTCAGTTTTGGCTATCTTACTTAACTTTGTGGACTGCTTATATGTTAGCACTTATATAGTATATGCAATAGCGATAACATGATATGTCGATAAGTTAGAGTTCATATCTTACTTAATTGTATGTGCTATAATAATTAAATGGGTTATTAGTAAACTTATGTAGATAACTTGCAATTTGGTTGTGATACTTCTAATTTTGATTATAACTTGTTATAGTGAATTGCTAAAAGACTTATCATGTAAAGTGACGATTTTGTTATAATGCAAGTATTGATAACGTTTACGTAGGATATTGGTTATAAGATGGAATGCTTAACTTGTTTGATATTATTTATATTTGATTTATATTATACCAATTTTGAGACAAGTAACTAACTTGTTGTTGTTATGTATTCTCAGATCAACCGAAGACTCATTGACATTAGACTACTGAGCAGAGATTGAAGTATTGGTGAGTGGGATTATAATCTTCGGTTCAATCCAGTTGTAATAGGTTTGGTTACAACGGGTGAACATACTTTGTTATGGGTTATTGACTGTTTAGCCTCCTGGATTATTGTTATTGCTGATTATTGACTGTTTAGTCTTCTGGGTTATTTTTATTGTTGATTGGTTGTTATATTCCATGATGGCATGACTATTATGCATTATGTGATACTTGGCCGCTGGGCATATCTGATTATTCAGAGGTCAACACTGGTTGGGCTTGTTTGCTATTGTTTGGCCGGCAGGGTTTTCGATACACATAGTTGAGAATGAACCTGGGTCAGTGAAGATAGCTTCAAACTATCGGTAAATCACTGTGATGACATGCCAGTGATTTAAGGTGTTCTTGGTGTGGCTACACAAGAACCGCCGGTCCTCTTTGAAGTTATGTGCTATGTGTTTATTGGTTGTAAGATTTGTTATTTCGGGATTGAACTGTCGGTTACAGTTCCATTCACTTAGCTGTGAGCTAACCCCTCAGTATTTAACATTTTACAGATTATGGTTAGATTGTGGATCGGGGTGGAGATTACTGGATGGAATGTTTGACTGCTACTGCGTATACTCCGATATTTTTTGAAAATTATTTGTTTTTGGGAAATTCATATAACACCCAACCGTTAGTACTTTGTTTTGTAATTATATATTTATAACTGTTATGTTTTGCGAACTGTAAAGATTTTGTAAATATGTCGGGACATACGCTTCCGGTATTTGTAAATATAATAAAATATGTTGTTAAAATATGGGGTGTTATAAGTGTACTAATTTGAACCTTAATCGATAGTATTAAATATTGTTAAAACTTATACTTTTCATATTTGTTTATTTCATTGGATAATGTACATTTCAACCTGTATTCGAACTGATAACTTATTAGCTAGAGCTTCACATAGGCTTGATGTCACTAAATTCTAGAAATTCAAATTATTTATACTGCATGATATTAAACATTTACCTTTCTATTTTATGTTGTTTGTAAGATCTAACTTTAAAAACTCAACATTTAAATATCTATGGTCTTCTAGAATTGTGTTATTATAACTATTATATTCAATATATTCAATATTAAATTATTTTAAATTTCTCTAACATAGTAACACTTTTATAGTTTTATATAGTTAACTTTATATCATTTCTAACATATGAAAATGATACAAATATTGTCACGTACATTTCACTATTATTTGTAGATTTTATTGTATAATACATTGTGCGAATATTTTTAACTAGTATATATAGCGATGGAATCGTAGAAAATAATATGGATATGCATTTTTTTTGAAGGTAATCACATACGATGAACTACAATCATATAGATACAAAAAACTATGTTTAAATTAAATTATCAGATAATACAAAGACCACTAATGTTTCATCAATATTAAACTCTAATAAAGGTAACATTGATGTGGCTAGAATGTGATGCCATGAATAGTAAGGTTTTGCCAAAAGGGAACTTTTATTTAAATAATTAGATTTTACTCCCTCCGTCCCAAATTGTTTGTTACCAAGTTGAAAACACATCTTAAGAAAATCACATTAAATGCATCTTTGACCTTAGTATAATGACAATTTTAACCCTCAATCATTAATTAAATTGTTTTCTTTGAAGTATGTGTAGTTTTAAAGTTAATGGTAATATGGGAAATTTAATCATTAATGCATATTTATTTTTAGAAGTGGGCAATAATTTTGAGACAAACATAAATAGTATAGTGGACAAACAATTTGGGACGGAGGGAGTAATGTATTACTTTCTCCGTCTCAATTAATTTGTCCGCCTTTTATTTAGTATGTTTCAAAATAATTATCTTTTTCTAAACTCAACCAATCAAAATGTTAGAGATTGGTAATGATGAAATTATAATGTTGGTCAGTAATAATAAATGTACTTTTCTTGAACCGTGTATTTCTTGTCCGTTGACAATAATGTAAGGACGGGAAGCTAGAGTAGTATACTCCATTATATATTATGGTTTGTGACACTCTTAGAGTCCCTCGCTCAAAGGTCGACTGGAACAAGATGTCGCATCCCCAAATTATGATGCGGAAGCGATTTGGGTCGGGGCGCTAATAATTACATATCACAGCAGATAAGATATAATGAACGACCACTATATGCGTCGTTTTGAACTTGCATTGATAAAACAAATGTTTACATCAAAAATATAGTTACATTCGCTCGGTTGAAATTGAGAGATTTAAGTACATAATTAATCTATACAAAATATAATAATGCAGCTAAATCTCTGATTGTTTGCATGCTGACTCGAGCTAATTTGCCTTGATTGAGCCGTCCAACCTACTGCTGGTTACCTGTGATACATGCAAAAATGGGTCAGCGAAACGCTGGTGAGCTCACAGGTTTGTATATCAACACATATTTGTATGAACCGCAAGATTTATAATTGAATTTATAAAGCAATTAAGCCAAATAAAAGTTATACAGTCATGAGCACATAGTCTGAGCTTAACTTGAGTTGTCAGGCCCACTTAAGGAAACCTAACTTGAAATGCCTCCTACGAGTGTCTAATCCACACTCGTCTTCCCAAATGCTAATACATCCGTTTGACCAGTTAGTGCGTGCTAACCCGGACGAGGATTGTCAATCCTATATGATATCATATACTAACATTCAGGCTACTACGTATTACCAGACTATGCTATGGAGGGCTTTAAATTGATTAGCTTGAAACTCATGTAGTATTTGATTTGATTTGTACTTGCGTTCAACTTGTAAAACAAAACGAGCAATAATATCACACCCCTGATTGAAAAACAGTAAAATAGGGGCCATGAGACTCACCTGAGCCTTGAGTGTTTATCGAAATAACTTGAATTGGTTAGCTGTGAATTGATGTCCGAAGACTTGTAACCTGAGGGCGTCCAATACGCGCGATGGTTATTAATTGAATAGGTATCTTAAAAGACTACCTTTGTAGTTGTTCGTTCAACTATAATGTCCAAAGTATCCCCATTTGGTTGATTGACTTGTCCAAATTATTACGATTTGGTTGTTTAACTTGAGTTTAGAAAGTGTGTACGGCCCGTTGGTTATTCTTTGTAATAATAATTTTCAACATTATTATTTTGGTTTTGAAGTGTTGTACTTAAAAAGTGCTTACAAACTTTTAGGTGACTGGGGTCCGGGGGCAGCGCCCCTGGTTAGCGGGGTTCCAGGGGTGGCAACCCCTGGCGGGGTCCAAGGGGCTGGCCCCTGGTTTGGTGAAAAACGCATCTGGACTTGAATTTGGGTGAAATCAAGTGATAAAATTTAGGTCTCGACACTTAGTAAAAATGAGTTGCAAACCTTCTGTTTTTAGCGTCACTTATAGCGACACTTAGGATTTAGGCGACACTTAGGAAGTGTCGCATGAAATGACGGATTCTGATCTAATGGCGTCACTTGTGTAAGTGACGCATAGAGGGCGACACTTAAGGAAGTGTCGGTTGTAAGTGTCGGTTGTAAGTGTCGGTATAAAGGTCATGAGTCACTAAGGTTAGTGACGGATGAGATCTGTTCTCGATTATAGGCGTCACTCAAACAAGTGACGCTATAAGTGTCAGTTTATAGTGACGGGTATTGAATTTGCGACACTTAGGCAAGTGTCGGGAAAAAGGGGTTTTATGCGGCACTTAGGCAAGTGACGCGAAATTAGGGCTTTTAGCGACACTCAATGCGTCACTTAAGTGACGCACGAAGTGACGCTATACTGCAGGCTTCGTTGCGACACTTAAAGCTGTTGACGGGTTTTTGAGCCAAAAACGAGTTTTCCGGCAATAGTTTGGTCCGATTCTTTTACCCAACCCATATAAGGACATTTTAAGTTTATATAAACAACTTTTATGTAAAAATAAACGAAATCGGAGAGTTTCGGGTTTTTGTCGGAAACTTACGCGGTGTCGAAATGAAATTCCGGAAAGATAGAAGTGTAGATCGTCGCTAGGTGGTTCCTTTTCTACAAAAATCTTGAAGATCCGAGTGTGTTTGGTGGTGTTATTTGGTGATTGTATGTGATGGTGGTATGTTGGTGGTAGAAATGAGAGAAAAGAGAAAGAAGGAGAGAGAAGGGAAAGATGAGAATGAGGAGGGGAGTGGGTTCCCCACCCATTTTGGGCAGATTTTGGTGGGGGCCCACCACAGTGTGGGTCTCCACTTTTTAATTCCGTGTTTGCGCTCCGTGCGATGTTCGTTTTCCCGATTGTTTATACGTTAATCCGTTGTTTTATACGTTTAATTATAGGTTTTAAAAATGCATTTTATTACTCGATATTTTTGCGAAGTATTTAACCAAGTACTTATTAATTGAGTTATAAAATATAACGTTAACTTGTTTTGTTTGTTTGCGCGTTTAATAATTTAATCGCGTAGGCTTTGTTTGTACGATACGGAGATGAATACGAAATATTATAAAATAATATTTTGGATATAATTGTGTCATTAAATAATATTGTATTACTTAATAAAATTGTCCACCAACGTCCGTATTTATTTGAACCGAATTACATTCGATTCGAAACTTGTACGATTTGATCAAACCGCGTAATTGTATATATTCAACAATATATATATTGATACATTAATTAGCCTAACACAGAACTAATTACATGTATTGAAATTTGATTAGGCACTAATTTCTAGTCCTAATTTGACGAGTGTCACACAAGAGGAATAAGAGATTGAAAGACGTCGTATAAACGTACCTCGGTTTTGTTTGTACGTACACATTGTACGGCTATGATTGGTCATATGGTTTAAACGTGACTCAACGTTTAATGGTATATAACAAAGGGCCATTGACCTTGCGGTATCGAGGTGACCTTCCAACAATGAGGTTGTGAGTTTAAGTCTAGGGGTGGACATATGTGAATATTCGTGTGAAAAAATGTATATTTTTGTGATGGGGTATGTGCGTTCATTTGTCTTTCTATTAAAAAAAAGTTTAATGTTATATATTTTTAAAAATTACAAGTTTATATAATCATTATAATTTTTATATATTAATCGCTTATGAAACTAAAAAATTAATTAATGATCAGATCTATGGTGTTAATCGGTCAAATGGTTGGCCTTCCTTGAAAGTGATAAATTAATTGTTAAAAACAAATGATAAATAAATTTATTCAATTGGTCACTAACAATATTTCACGGTTACCCTTTGATCAAATTTTATTATGACATCAAACTTATAAAACAACGTTGCTATAAATTAGCAATGTTCATTTATTCGAGTACAGAAAGTAGAAAAACAGACACACTAATTACGAGCTGGCATGATGTGGGCTTCAATAGCCTTAAAAACACTCTTGAGTCCTTCAACGGTTCGGGTTATGAACTCTTCTGTTGGCTTTGCATCACCCTTACACTTAAAGTCGATTGAGTGCTTATACACCGATCCACCGTCACCAGAAGGTGAGATCTTAAGCTGATGAGTGATAGACTCCAAAGAATCCCCTAAAATGTCACCTTCATAGACGGTGAAACTGACAATAAAATTGACCTTGCATGATAAACCATTAAGTTTCCTCTATGATATGATTAAAAAATAGGAATTGTTACTCAATTAAATTTTTTTTAGAAAAATAATGAAACTCTGAGTATAATTATTTCTATTATCGACAGTTTTATACACAGTCGTAAACAACACCTTAAAGAAGGTTTCTAATTGACATTTAAAAAGTACTCGTATAATTTAGGATCTATATATATGTTCTTACCGTCACCATATGTGCTGGTCTGAATTGTTCCAGCGCCTATCTCCCCTTCGACTGAGATGGACTTGTAGTGTTCGGGGGCCGCCTTAGGAGCAAGTTCGTGAAATTTAGTGATGATCTGGAAAAGATCTTCAGCAGGTAATGCATGATTGAATTCAAAACTAGTAGAAACAACAGCCATGATGAAATATTATTTTGCTAAGTATTGTAATGAAGTAAGTAAGAATGTTGTTGTGATTAGATAAAGTTACAAAGATTGGTATTTATAGAGGATTTAGAGACTTAGAAGGGAGCTGAACCGTTTATCTCTATGAAATTCTTTGGCAGATGGACTATAAAGTGGCCTCACTTCGCTCGCCTCCCTTCCGGTCGCCGCAGCTTCTGAATCCAATCTTGAACGTTCAGTTAGGCATTCACAAATTCACTTCTCTTTACGGAGAAGTCCATTCTCGTCATGGTCGATCCACGTGTAGAGAGTAGGCAAATTAAGAATCTTGCCGATTACTATGCTAACGAATACATGAATATAAAAACGAAAAAAAAATTTATTTCTATAAAATATGGAGGCCCACCACTACTGACTTGTACTAATTTTTGGAAATTGAGGTTACGGATTTGTTACTACTTTTTATCATTAAAAATTACGGAATATATAATACTCCCTCCGCAGTGACGGTAGCAGGCTGTGGGCAATGTGGGCCTTGGCCTACACAAAGGTTTCAGTAATAATCGATATATATGTTTCAGATTGAACATAATTGGTAATTGCCCACATAGATCAATGGTTAGTTCCCTTGGCCTTTGACCAATTGGTCACATGTTCGATTCCACCTTCCTGTCATTCAACTTTTTGATTTTTTTTCTTTAATATAATCTCTTATCTTATGTCACTTTCATACATTATTTTCTTCTTTGTGATATTTTTCCTTCTTATCTTCAAATTCCTTTTAATTTAGTATCTTTCTTCTCTTGTATTTTTTAGTTAGTTATAAGAAATTGTTACCATAAAAAAAACACTCATTGAATTTTTAATTTTTAGGTGATGGTTTTTCTTTCATTTTTTTCTTCATAATAGAAGTATAAGTATAAAAAATATCTTTCAGCACAAATAAATGCATATAGATCATAATGAAATCCAGAAGTTCGAAACTTTAAGACAGACGAACTTACATACTAAAATACAAAGCCACAAGGTTTGTTCACATTGCTAAATTTATGAACCTTGGGTATGATTTTCGTATTGAGAATCGAATTAGACTGACATAAGTTTGGGTGGGTTAGTTTAACGTATTACTTAGCTTAAACAATAAAAGTCTCAAAGCGGAACCCAAAACTTTAATTAACGAACATCCTAAAATTCGCCCCCTTACAAAAAAAGTTCTAAGTTCGTGAAATTTAGTGATGATCTGGAAAAGATCTTCAGCAGGTAATGCATGATTGAATTCAAAACTAGTAGAAACAACAGCCATGATGAAATATTATTTTGCTAAGTATTGTAATGAAGTAAGAAAGAATGTTGTTGTGATTAGATAAAGTTACAAAGATTGGTATTTATAGAGGATTTAGAGACTTAGAAGGGAGCTGAACCGTTTATCTCTATGAAATTCTTTGGCAGATGGATTATAAAGTGGCCTCACTTCGCTCGCCTCCCTTCCGGTCGCCGCAGCTTCTGAATCCAATCTTGAACGTTCAGTTAGGCATTCACAAATTCACTTCTCTTTACGGAGAAGTCCATTCTCGTCATGGTCGATCCACGTGTAGAGAGTAGGCAAATTAAGAATCTTGCCGATTACTATGCTAACGAATACATGAATATAAAAACGAAAAAAAAATTTATTTCTATAAAATATGGAGGCCCGCCACTACTGACTTGTACTAATTTTTGGAAATTGAGGTTACGGATTTGTTACTACTTTTTATCATTAAAAATTACGGAATATATAATACTCCCTCCGTCCCAATTTTATTGTCCCCAGACAAAAAACACGCAGTTTAAGAAAATATCACCATCTCTCTTACTTTTTGATAAGAAGACAGTTTTACCCTTTACTTTTTACCTACCTTTTTGTCTTACATATATAATGTAACACCTGGTCAAAAAGTCAACTTGCGCGTCTAATTTAAACTTTTTATAATTGTATTATTATATACAATTATAACTCAGCGAGCGAAAACTTTACATTTTATATAATGAATAGTGATTATGTAATAATCACAAATAAAACCATTTGAAGTCACATTAGATTTTAAATTGAATAAAACTATTTTTAATTTAATTAATTACTAATCGAAAGAACGGAAATATAAATCTAAAAATATTAAATTTATATATATTATTCGGGTACAAAATACGGGTATTTTACACTGCAAAATAGGAACGAAGTGGGGGAAAACTCCTCCCCACCCCTTTTGGATCAGCCACCCAACCCCCCAAACCCCTCCCTCATTCTTTCATTTCTTTCATTTCATTTCACACACCTCACCTAAATCTCTCTCTAAAAATTTTTACCCAATTTCGGATCTTCAAATCGACCCACGAAAATTTACATTTTCGGAATCACCAACAAGAGAGGAGCAACATTAACAAAGGCAACACCTTCGTTTTCTTCCTCGTTTGGCCTCGATTCGCACTTGTAAGAAATTCTCAAATTCTTAGATTTAATCATTTTGGAGTAATGTTTTAGTGTAAAAAATGTTTACATAAGTTGCTTATAACCTAAACAACCAAGAAACCACGATTTTTCAGCTTGAAAATGAGTTTGATTTGCGATTTTGGCCGGAAAAACGCGGAACCCGAAAGTTTCTGGGCTGCTGTTCTTGAGTGCGACACAAGCCTTGTGTCGCATACTGTGTCGCATGAATTACTCATGCGACACAACTCTTATGTCGTATCCTTGTGTCGCAGACTCCATGCGACACAACCCTTATGTCGCTATTGATTTAGCATCACACGCATTATGCGACACAACCACTGTGTCGCAGAGCTTCTGTGTCGCACTATGCGACACAACCCTTGTGTCGCATGAACCATTTTTGTGTCGCATGTTATGTCGCAGAAAACAGAAAATAGCCAAATTTTTCTAAGTATCGGAAGACGTTTCCAAGTGACAATTTAAATACGAAAACTCGAACCCAATAATAATATGAATTATTATTACGATTTCCCCAATCAAGAACCACACTTACAAACATACGAACTCTCTCGTGTTTAGGACACTAGGAGATCATATTTGGACACGACTCGTTACATTAGGACGCTAGCTCCTCAGGTGAGTTTCATAGCCCCACTCTTTCAACTGTTTTACTGTTTTTGGGGTGAAACACATGCACAACAACTGTTTTCGAATTATATTAATAATCTTTTATAATTCACAATCAATTATATTACTGTATGTAATACAAATGTGTAATACTTAGGAATTACACCCAACACGTCGTTTTGGAACAATATCAAGACCTAATCTAGATAGGTCACAATCGTACACTATCAGATTGTTGGAAAACAATTACCTAGACATAACTTGATATAGTTAGTACTATTCATTGGCCATATTGTCGCGGGACAATATTATCCAATACATTAGAACTAGTTAGTTCTACCTACACTAGATGATATAGATACAATTACAGGATTAGTTGCTCTTTTAGGAACTAATATTTTCAATACAATTCAGGAACCGCAATATACTTGCTAGGCTTTAGGCTAGAAGTATACGATAACATAATATGTTAGTATAGATTCTTCATACTAATACAATTCAACTAGGTAACGAGCATTCATACCTAGGACCAACGTACTACTTAATATCTAAATATTTGCTTATATTTATTTAGATAAAATCAATTATTTTCATGCGTGTCATGATTGTTACTTACGTTTGCTCATTCGACAAACATATATATATATATTTATATATATATATATATATATATATCTACATGTTTAGATATTATCATTAGCACTTGGTGCTAACTTCAATAGTATTTATGTATATTAGTATACATACAATCATACACACATTCAAGCCTGACGCGTCGTTGTACGGTCGGCTCTTATTTGCAATAGCTAGTATGTCGTTGTACTGCTAGCTCTACATTTCAACTATGCTCTCGAGCACTTCATAAACGAAGCCGCGGTATTGCAGCGGGCACAAAACGATACCACGCTTAAGTGGTTACAAAACGATGCCACGGTATTGCAGTGGGCACAACTTCAATCAAACAAGTCGTTGTAACTTGTATCAGTATTCAATCAAACAAGTCGTTGTAACTTGTATAACTTCAATCAAACAAGTCGTTGTAACTTGTATAACTTCAATCAAACAAGTCGTTGTAACTTGTATAAATTCAATCAAACAAGTCGTTGTAACTTGTATCAATTTAAGACAAACAAGTCTAAGTAACTTGTAACAGTGCAATCAACCAAAAATCGGGGTATTTTGGACATTAAGTTAGACTTTTACACATTGGTGTTATAAACTTCAACGTATTACATATCAAAAATCACTGGTTTTGGAAACAACTTTACAAAACATAAATTGTTTTATTACTTTATGCTTTCAACTAACCTTCCTATGAACTCACCAGCTTTATAGCTGACCTGTTTTAGCATGTGTTCTCAGGTTGCCCAGCAGGATTAGGATTGCTTCAAGGCTTAATTAGCCCGAGTCGCATATTTTCAAACCATTGGGACTGCTCTGCATCTACTTTAGCATTTTCAAATTTTGTACTTGGAAATCACTGTTAAACTTATAACGTTGTAAACGTTCTATTTTGGAAATGTATAATTATTTTCAAACGTCTCATTTAGAGTCGTTCATTATGTATCTTATGCTGTGATATTTGATTTAGTGACACCCGACCCGACAGCTTCCGCAAACCGAAATTTGAGGGTGTTACAGATTGGTATCAGAGCCTAAGGTTATAGTGAACTAGGTTGCATTTGGTGGGCCTAGACTATGACCGTTAGACAGTATTCCTTATTAGGTATAACTAGTTCAGGGATTACATCATACGAACTTAATTTAACATAGCGTAGCTAACTATGTACAATTAAGCAAAGATGATGTAAGATTTGAAAGGGGTTATACTGAGTTGGGAATGCACTAGTTGACTCTGATTGTTTTGTGCTAGATATCCTAGGCTATTATATGTACTATAGGTATATATTAATAGGCCTTACATGTATACTACTTCTACGTATCAAATATATACTGGGTATATACGACTCAATTCCGCTGTACTATCATTTACTCGTGAAGAGGCACATCGCCGTCTTCCTAACTATCGCGACTCGACACCTATATCACTAATTCTCGGGAAGGAGGTACAAACGTTATCAATGGGAATGGAAACCCGCACATGCTAAACCTTCATGAAACTTAAAACAAACTGACAACTTTTCAACTTTGAACATATGGATCACAATCGGATTAGTGTTGACTAAGTCCACAACAAAATTATCCCGAATCACAACTTGATCATGTAGATCAATCAATTCAATACTTTAGTGCCTTGGCACTCACACTTTAGCCTTTGTGCTACAACTGAGAAACTCAAACTTCAAACACATTTTGGCCTTGGGGCTACAAATCAAACAACACATGGCACGTGGTGCTACGATTTCATGGTATGTTAATACCACAATATGGACACGTTAATGCAAACCTCATAGTAGGTCAACACTACAAATTATAGCATGTTGATGCTACACTCATAGTACATGGGTACTACAATTTCAATGCCGCGGGCACTTCATTACAGCACGTGGTGCTGCGTTTCATGGTACTTTGGTACTACAATTACAAAACACTAGTATCTCAATTACTGTGCTGATAGCACTGCATTATAGCACTAGGTGCTACTTCAATTATACATGTAGACTTGTTATAGTTGCATGTACGACTTACATATATACATATACACTTACTTAACTGGGCACGAGGTGCCATACCTGACTTTTATTATGAACGTATACTGGTATAGTTACGTGTACACCATATATGTATATACGACCAATTAAGCATGTAATGCTTTAATCAATAAATACACAATGATGTCACCACACACATGGGTTGTGTTGGTGGACCCTGCTTCAACACCACCGAGGACACTGTAGTTGTCACATACACAGGCATGAATGGCCGTACGATATTCTAGTACTACGATATAGTCCATTGGACTACTCACAACAACATAATCTTGGATTGACTACATAGAAAACACAATTCGATCATGGTACGACCTCAACTAGAAACTACAACTCAACTGGTCACAACACTCGAAAAACATGAGATTCATGATAACTTAACTAAAGAAAACTAAACAACGGTTACTTAAACTGTTGTACCAACAATACAAAAGGGCAGTGATGCGCCTGCCACCTACAATATCAAAAAAAAAAAAACTTCAACGTCAAGGATCGTAGGATCCCTTGTATCATAAATTCCAACTCAAGTTAGCTACTTATGTCATTGTAATAATCATCATCTTTGATTAAAGATCTCACACTTTGTCATTTCATTCTTGTTCAAGAATCATGCCTCCTAAACGACCAACTTTCACTCGAGCTGAGCAAGATCAAATCATTAATCAAGCAGTGACTGCGACCCTAGCTGCTCAGAACCAAGTAAAGCCTTGCACTTTTAGGGATTTCCTGAGGTGCGAACCCCCAAACTTCGTCGGGACTGAAGGAGCTGTCGGATTAATTCGATGGTTCGAGAGAATGGAATCTATTTTCCACATGTGCAACTGCCCCGACGACTGCAAAGTCTTGTACGCCACATATACCCTCCAGGATGATGCCTCTACCTGGTGGAATTTTCACGCCCGAACTGTAGGAATCGACACTGCTCACGAACTTTCGTGGGAAGACCTGAAACAAATCATGAAGGACAAGTATTGCCCCGTCGAAGTACTTCACAAACTCGAGGACGAACTTTGGTTTCTCACCGTAAAAGACAACGACATCGAAACATATACCAATCG
This sequence comes from Helichrysum umbraculigerum, assembly GCA_949592205.1. Lineage (NCBI taxonomy): Eukaryota > Viridiplantae > Streptophyta > Magnoliopsida > Asterales > Asteraceae > Helichrysum > Helichrysum umbraculigerum. Next base: position 139,234,625 of record CATIUR010000004.1, on the reverse strand, counting down.
TTTCCAACAACTAGCATCCCTTTGTCCAAACATAGTAAACCCTGAAAACAAACGAATCGGGAGGTACATTGGTGGACTCCCGTTGCTAATTGAGGGAATGGTCACCGCCTCTAAACCCACTACTATTGAAGAGGCTATTCGCATGGCCCACAGACTCATGGCACAGGTGGTTCGACGCGGGCCACCTGCAACGGAAAACAATCAAGAAAAAGGGAATGGAAGTTCCAGCTCTAGCCAAAATCCAACGAATCAACCTGAACCCTTGAGGTCCTACGCTGCTGAACCCAACGACCGACAAGGCTATGCGGGTAACAAACCATTTTGTCACGGCTGCAAACGTCATCATGACGGAATTTGCGGATTACCCTGCGAAAGATGCCAACGATATGGACATGTAATCCGGGACTGCAGAGTTCCCGCCAATCCTGACTCTCGAAGGATATGCTTCAAATGTAAGGAACCTGGTCATTACAAGAAGGACTGCCCAAAAAGACGCAAAATTCACCTTATCGACTCCGAGTAAATCAAATAAATCTCCAACAATAATGTAAGTACAATCTCTCCTCGAAAACATGGCTCTTCAATTATAGGTCCGTTCAACACGTACTTATTATCCCCGATATCATTTTATTGACTTAATGTCGATTACATCATAGGGCTAGTGACCTAGACCCAAGTAAAACTTAAAAGTTTGCTTTCAGCAGACTAACCGACTGAACATTCACCAACTACTTAGTTCTGATAGGACTATTCACTAAACGGTCACTATGTGACAAATATCTAGTCCCGAATGGACTACGACGTAAACGGTTATCTAGCAATCACAAAATAATCATACACCCGACAAACAATATGGTCAGAATATGACTACAACGATAAACCGCGACTCAGTCAGGGATTGACTGCCATTCAACTCCATTATAAGGCATGATATGTCTGCAATCTTTTCGACAAATACCTCGTACGTGCATTGCTCCCCAGACCACGCGCGACCCCGACCTCATTTTAAATTTCGGGACGAAATTTTCTTAACAGGGGGAGAATGTAACACCTGGTCAAAAAGTCAACTTGCGCGTCTAATTTAAACTTTTTATAATTGTATTATTATATACAATTATAACTCAGCGAGCGAAAACTTTACATTTTATATAATGAATAGTGATTATGTAATAATCACAAATAAAACCATTTGAAGTCACATTAGATTTTAAATTGAATAAAACTATTTTTAATTTAATTAATTACTAATCGAAAGAACGGAAATATAAATCTAAAAATATTAAATTTATATATATTATTCGGGTACAAAATACGGGTATTTTACACTGCAAAATAGGAACGAAGTGGGGGAAAACTCCTCCCCACCCCTTTTGGATCAGCCACCCAACCCCCCAAACCCCTCCCTCATTCTTTCATTTCTTTCATTTCATTTCACACACCTCACCTAAATCTCTCTCTAAAATTTTTTACCCAATTTCGGATCTTCAAATCGACCCACGAAAATTTACATTTTCGGAATCACCAACAAGAGAGGAGCAACATTAACAAAGGCCACACCTTCGTTTTCTTCCTCGTTTGGCCTCGATTCGCAATTGTAAGAAATTCTCAAATTCTTAGATTTAATCATTTTGGAGTAATGTTTTAGTGTAAAAAATGTTTACATAAGTTGCTTATAACCTAAACAACCAAGAAACCACGATTTTTCAGCTTGAAAATGAGTTTGATTTGCGATTTTGGCCGGAAAAACGCGGAACCCGAAAGTTTCTGGGCTGCTGTTCTTGAGTGCGACACAAGCCTTGTGTCGCATACTGTGTCGCATGAATTACTCATGCGACACAACTCTTATGTCGTATCCTTGTGTCGCAGACTCCATGCGACACAACCCTTATGTCGCTATTGATTTAGCATCACACGCATTATGCGACACAACCACTGTGTCGCAGAGCTTCTGTGTCGCACTATGCGACACAACCCTTGTGTCGCATGAACCATTTTTGTGTCGCATGTTATGTCGCAGAAAACAGAAAATAGCCAAATTTTTCTAAGTATCGGAAGACGTTTCCAAGTGACAATTTAAATACGAAAACTCGAACCCAATAATAATATGAATTATTATTACGATTTCCCCAATCAAGAACCACACTTACAAACATACGAACTCTCTCGTGTTTAGGACACTAGGAGATCATATTTGGACACGACTCGTTACATTAGGACGCTAGCTCCTCAGGTGAGTTTCATAGCCCCACTCTTTCAACTGTTTTACTGTTTTTGGGGTGAAACACATGCACAACAACTGTTTTCGAATTATATTAATAATCTTTTATAATTCACAATCAATTATATTACTGTATGTAATACAAATGTGTAATACTTAGGAATTACACCCAACACGTCGTTTTGGAACAATATCAAGACCTAATCTAGATAGGTCACAATCGTACACTATCAGATTGTTGGAAAACAATTACCTAGACATAACTTGATATAGTTAGTACTATTCATTGGCCATATTGTCGCGGGACAATATTATCCAATACATTAGAACTAGTTAGTTCTACCTACACTAGATGATATAGATACAATTACAGGATTAGTTGCTCTTTTAGGAACTAATATTTTCAATACAATTCAGGAACCGCAATATACTAGCTAGGCTTTAGGCTAGAAGTATACGATAACATAATATGTTAGTATAGATTCTTCATACTAATACAATTCAACTAGGTAACGAGCATTCATACCTAGGACCAACGTACTACTTAATATCTAAATATTTGCTTATATTTATTTAGATAAAATCAATTATTTTCATGCGTGTCATGATTGTTACTTACGTTTGCTCATTCGACAAACATATATATATATTTATATATATATATATATATATATATATATATATCTACATGTTTAGATATTATCATTAGCACTTGGTGCTAACTTCAATAGTATTTATGTATATTAGTATACATACAATCATACACACATTCAAGCCTGACGCGTCGTTGTACGGTCGGCTCTTATTTGCAATAGCTAGTATGTCGTTGTACTGCTGGCTCTACATTTCAACTATGCTCTCGAGCACTTCATAAACGATGCCGCGGTATTGCAGCGGGCACAAAACGATACCACGGTAAAGTGGGTACAAAACGATGCCACGGTATTGCAGTGGGCACAACTTCAATCAAACAAGTCGTTGTAACTTGTATCAGTATTCAATCAAACAAGTCGTTGTAACTTGTATAACTTCAATCAAACAAGTCGTTGTAACTTGTATAACTTCAATCAAACAAGTCGTTGTAATTTGTATAAATTCAATCAAACAAGTCGTTGTAACTTGTATCAATTTAAGACAAACAAGTCTAAGTAACTTGTAACAGTGCAATCAACCAAAAATCGGGGTATTTTGGACATTAAGTTAGACTTTTACACATTGGTGTTATAAACTTCAACGTATTACATATCAAAAATCACTGGTTTTGGAAACAACTTTACAAAACATAAATTGTTTTATTACTTTATGCTTTCAACTAACCTTCCTATGAACTCACCAGCTTTATAGCTGACCTGTTTTAGCATGTGTTCTCAGGTTGCCCAGCAGGATTAGGATTGCTTCAAGGCTTAATTAGCCCGAGTCGCATATTTTCAAACCATTGGGACTGCTCTGCATCTACTTTAGCATTTTCAAATTTTGTACTTGGAAATCACTGTTAAACTTATAACGTTGTAAACGTTCTATTTTGGAAATGTATAATTATTTTCAAACGTCTCATTTAGAGTCGTTCATTATGTATCTTATGCTGTGATATTTGATTTAGTGACACCCGACCCGACAGCTTCCGCAAACCGAAATTTGAGGGTGTTACATATAAATTAGGGGCAAAAATGAACTTTATCTCATTATTCTTATCTATTTATGGAAGTTGACAATTAAATTGGGACATCCCAAAAAAGAATACTGGACAATAGAATCGGGACGGAGGGAGTCTTTGTTTTTAAAATAACATAAGAGTATTAGATTTGGGTCCCGATACACGCTTCTTAACTTAATAAATTATTTCAATGTACCATAAAGTGTTTGACAATCTCTTTCAATATTATTTAAAAATTGATCGAGTAAATATTAATCGATTAAGTAGATACAATAATTATAAAGTAAAAATTCGGTGACTATTCATCATTTGTGCAATTCGCGTCCCTAACTTAGAGTGATGTTCAAATGAGTACATGCAGCAACTTCTTGTGAGAATAAGGGAACCAATAAGAACGCACCACGTGTCACTAAACCCTCTTCCCCACGTTTTTAGAATTTAAATATCTTTCAAACGGTAAGTCGAAAAATCACAAAAATTACACCATAAAAATCAGCGTTTTATTCTCTTCGATTAGAGTTGTGACAAGGTATACTTTCGACGAAATTTTTTTTTCCTGTTTTTCAGTGTGTTTTCAAAACAACTAACACGTGTTACCAGCGAGTAACACATGTGTTACCAGCTAGTAACACATGTGATACCAGCGAGTTATACCAGCTAGTAACAGTGTGTTACTAATTTTGTACAATTTATAAAACCAAAAAAAAAAGTCGTCGAAAGTATACCTTGTGAGATGGAAAATCGGAAAGAAAAAATGTTGATTTTTATTGTGCAATTTTTATAACTTTTCGACTTACCGTTTGTGAGATATTTGATTTTAAAAAACGTGAGGAAATGAGTTTTATAACACGTTGCACATTCTTATTGGTTCCTCCATTATCACCAAATTTTCCATTCTCATTTGAACCTCACTCCCCAAACTTAATTTACAAATTAAAAATCCGATACCTTAAATTAACAAATTTATAGCTGTATACTTAGATAAAAATGTGTAAAAATTATAATACCTTGTTTTTCTAAATTATTGTTATGCTCCGTGCATATACTAAAGTTTTAACAATAATCCCTTTGAGGAAAGTTCCAAAAAGAATGGTAAAAAAATAGATAATGGAGGAACCAATAGGATTGCTCCATTTCAAATACCCATTTTCACCTTTTTTTTCAAAGCTAAATATCTCACAAACCGTTTGGCTATAAATTATAAAAATTACATAGTCGGAATCAACGTCTTTTTCTCTTTGATTCTAGATCCAACAAGCTATACTTTCGACGAAGTTTTTTTTCCCCTATTTTTATTGGGTTTTAAAGACTTGTAATGTGAAATCACATGTGATTTAACACTAAAAAATAATCACATCCGCTTATATCTCCAATTAAACTTTAAATTCAAATCATTGATGATTTAAAGAGATTAGTATATGAAAAACTAAGTTGTTATCACATTCGATTAAACATCAAAGTATCAATCACATGTGATTAAAGAATAATAAATTACGGATTTTGAAATCATTGACTAAAATAATACAATTAAATAAAAATCAAGTTGAAATCATACATGATTTCTCATATATTAGTAAATTTCTCATCAAATATCAAATTTTAAAAGAAAATCATATGTGATTATATACAAAATCATATGTGATTAAATAACAAATCACTTGTGATCAAATGTACAAATAACAATCACATGTGATTTTTGATGAAAACTAATGCAATTTTTAAAATTCTTTTTATAACTCTTATTGTGGATGAATATTAAGTGATAATCACGTGTTAAATAACATATAGCATGAATAAATAATCGTGAACAAATTTTAATTTTTTTTATGAACAAATTTTAATTTTTTTTTTATCATAATCACATTAGATTATATTGTAGAATCCGATAAAAAAATGAAGAAAAAAAAATTCGTCGAAGGTATAGCTTATGACATCTTTAATCGAAGAGAAAAATACGCTGGTTTTGAATATGTAATTTTTATAATTTATGGACCTACGGTTTGTGAGATAATTGACCATGGGGATAAAAAATAGAATTGGATTTTATAGAAAATGGAAGAATCCTATTGGTTCTTCCATTCTCTGTTTTTTTTGCATTCTTAAAATAACCCACCTCTAATCCCTTTGCTCTAATTATAAATGATAAAATTTATATGTATACTTTATTTTTATTTGATAAGTTATGTAAATTTACTATAACACCCTACTCGAAAATACAAGGATATTTTTTTTTTTTTTTTTTTTTTTTTTTTTATAAGGGAAGCGCAAGTTTAGATACAAGACATTGGATTGCATATTTACATTTCAAAATGGCAATCCAAATACATACAGTCTTTAAACTAGATTATCCTAGACATTACACAATAAGTTTAGTGTTATAGAAATCCAAAACATATGTCATAACATTAACATAGTTAACAAAACAGAGTGAGCCTGTCAAACATTCCATTCCTATAGTACTTCTTGCCCACCCACATACCAAAGTAAACCTGCAAGAAGTAATGAGGGGTTAGCACGAAGCTAAGTGAATAAATCTCAAACTATCACCCAACTTAGCTTAACAAATGAATACAGCAAAGCATAGCAACAGTTAATCATGAAGGATCGGTGGTCCTTGGAGTACCCTCATGCCGCGGTGGTTCCCCAAGTAACACTTAAAACCAACTGAAGGCCAAATCAGTGGCTAAACCGATAGCTTGGTACTATTACTACTTACAACATAATCTCAGTGAACAACACATGTACAAAGCACTTATGATGTCCACAGTAATAGTACTCAAACCCAACACACGTTGACCCCCGACATTCATATAGTCCACAACCATCATGGCAATCAAGGACACCAACAATTAAGTTAAATCTAACCATCATGGCAAACTATTAACTTAACAATGAAAACAGTAAATTCACATTTACCCGTTGTAACCATATTGTTACAACCAAATTAGACTGACAGTCCAAGATCCACTCACCCTTGTCGACTGTAGTCTCCACTCAAAGATCTTATCTTATTGAGTCTTCTGGTTATCTGAGAACACGATCAAAACCCGAGTTAGCCTCTAATGTTTAGAATTTATAATATAACATTCACATAATTAATGTCGTATAATGCTCATACTATACTTTCAATACTCGTTAAATAACATAAGCACACAAGTCACAAGTTGTCAAATTCGTCAAAGTAAAACTGACAAACGCGATCCGGGTAGGGTGTGCTGGATCGCGTTCCTTAACACCAAAATATTCTGTTGCCAAAATACACTTGCAAACGCGATCCGGGACAAGGAGCTGGATCGCGTTCCAAGGAACAAAATCCGTTTGACCCATTTTACACTATCTAACGCGATCCGTATGATAGGGACTGGATCGCGTTCATACGTACAAAATCATCTTGGGATCAAAAATACACATAGCAACGCGATCCGGGCAAGGGTTTCGGGATCGCGTTCCTATGTTTTGCAGCAATGGTTCAGACCTGCAACTAGTTTCAGCTCGAACCAAAATTGCAAATCATCAAGTTTCAGCTACAATACACGAATTTAACACTTAAGTGACCTATACTAACATGTATAAACATATTGCAACAACAACTAACATCATCAAACACTTCAATTCATACATGCATCAAATTTCAAGATATTTAAGATTTTAGCTCTTTTTCATATTTCAACAAATTGATTGCAACAATCTGAAATGCAACTATGTAATCAGTTTACCATAATCATATAACACATTTTAAACACGAATTTAACTCCATTCTATCATCAATTTACCAAACTTAATAATTCAAGCATTTACATGAAAATGGTGTAAATTCACTTACAATGGAGATGATAGCTAGATGAAGGAGATGAAGAACACAATGTAATCACAATCACAGCCTTAATTTGATGAAATCAGATTGAATCTTTGGTTTGAGAGTTTGAGAAATCAAGAAATGAAAGAATTGAGAAAGTGAGAGTTGGAGTTTGAGAGATCAAATGAAGTGGTGGCAAAAATTGAGTTTCCAGGTGTCGACACAAACATTATGACTCAGCCCCATTTTAGTTAAAATTATACCCGTCCTAATCTATTGTCTGGAACCTAAAAATACCCGTAATCCAAAATACTTTTATTTTACCGTCATCTTCGATAATTTAAAACATGTAATAATTCATTTATCACAATAAGCCAATTGACCAATTGACCCATTAATTTAACTATCGAAATACACCAAGTATTTAAAAATACAATTTAAATAACAATTAAATTAAGGAAAAATACCGTATTTCGACTAGGCCAATTTTGAGGATGTTACAAATCTTCCCTCCTTAAGAAGATTTCGTCCCCGAAATCTCGCCACGCTCAAAAAGATTGGGATAACGCGCCTTCATGCTAGACTCGGTCTCCCAAGATAAATTTGGACCCAAACTATGATTCCACTTAACCAATACCATAGGGATCTCCTTCTTTCGAAGTTTAGTCACCTTACGGTCAACAAGTTCTACGGGTTCTTCTACAAGTCTTTGACTTAGGTCAACACGCAAATCTTGCAATGGAAGAACTTGGGATTGGTCCTCCACATTGCATTTTCTTAAATAGCACACATTGAAAGTATCATGAATACCCGACAATTCAGGAGGAAGATCTAATGACACCGTTTGATCATTGACAACATGTCGAATTTTAAACGGCCCGATGTATCTAGGAGCTAGTTTACCACGTTTCCCAAACCTGATAACACCCTTCCAAGGTGAAACCTTCAAGTAAACCAACTCACCTTCTACAAACGAAACTGGTCGATAACGTGGGTCAGCATACAGTTTCTGCCTATCACGGGCAGCTTTCAATCTATCTCGGGCAATAGCTACCTTATCGGCTGTAATTTGGACTATGTCAGGACCCGCAAACTGCTTTTCACCCGCCTCTAACCAACAAGTGGGTGTTCTACACCTACGACCATACAACATTTCGTAGGGTGGCATGCCTATACTAGAATGGAAAGAATTATTATAGGCAAACTCAACTAATGGTAAATGGGAATCCCACGACCCACCAAATTCTAATACACATGCCCGCAACATGTCCTCCAAAGTTTGAATGGTACGTTCCGACTGACCATCCGTCTGAGGATGATAAGCCGTACTCAAGTTGACCCTAGAACCCAATTCGCGCTGTAAATTCTGCCAAAAACCCGATACAAATCGAGAATCTCTGTCTGAAACAATCGACAACGGAATACCATGCCTAATAACCACTTCATTAATGTACAATTGCGCCAATTTACTTAATGATGCCGTCTCACAAGTGGCAAGAAAATGAGCACTCTTGGTCAATCTATCCACAATTACCCAAATCATATCATTACCTTTAACAGTTCGAGGTAATTTGGTCACAAAATCCATGGTAATATGTTCCCATTTCCACTCGGGAATCTCGAGTTGCTTCAAAGCTCCATACGGTTTTTGATGCTCAGTCTTTACTTGAGAGCAAATGTGGCAAGATTCAACAATTCGAGCGACATCCAACTTCAAAGTAGGCCACCAATACAATGGTTTTAAATCCTGATACATTTTGGTGCTTCCTGGATGAATCGACAATCTGGATTTATGAGCCTCCAACAATATCACATCTCGAAGTCCACCAAACAATGGGACCCAAACACGAGACTGAAATGTCTTTAATCCACGAGAATCTTCTACCAATAAATCTTTCCTTTTAAGCATGATTTCTGATTTCAAGTTATGATCCAATAGAGCCTCCATCTGAGCCAATTTCAATTTATTAATCAAGTCTGAAGAGATTTCCAAACGCATTAAATAAACCCTTTCAGATTTACCCTTACGGCTGAGCGCATCCGCCACCACATTTGCCTTACCCGGATGGTATCGAATCTCGCAATCATAATCTTTAATCAACTCTAACCATCGTCTTTGCCTCATATTAAGTTCTTTCTGAGTAAACATATACTGAAGGCTCTTGTGGTCCGTACAAATAACGCATTTGGTTCCATACAAGTAATGTCTCCAAATCTTTAAGGCAAAAACCACAGCTGCAAGTTCCAAGTCATGGGTAGGATAGTTAATCTCATGAGGTTTCAACTGACGTGAAGCATAGGCAATAACACGGTCTCGTTGCATTAAAACACAACCTAAACCCGCATGTGAAGCATCACAATATACAATAAAATCCTCGGATCCGTCAGGTAAAGCTAAAACAGGAGCCTGACACAACAATTGTTTCAAAGTCTGAAAAGCCGATTCCTGTTGATCACCCCACAGAAATTTCACATCCTTACGAGTTAATTTAGTCAAAGAACCTGCAATCTTGGAGAAATCTTTAATAAATTTTCTGTAATAACCTGCCAAACCCAGAAAACTCTTGATCTCTGACGGAGATTTAGGCGATTGCCAATTCATGACAGCCTCAATTTTAGATGGATCCACTTTAACCCGATCTTCACAAATGATGTGCCCCAAAAACTGAACTTCACGAAGCCAAAATTCACATTTTGAAAACTTAGCATACAATTTCTCCTTTCTCAAGGTGTCAAGAACTAAACGCAAATGTACTTCGTGATCAGATTCAGATTTAGAATAGACTAAAATATCATCAATGAATACAATGACAAATTTATCGAGAAAAGGTCTACAAACCCTGTTCATCAAATCCATGAAAATTGCTGGAGCGTTAGTCAACCCAAAAGGCATAACAAGGAATTCATAATGACCATAGCGAGTGCGAAAAGCTGTTTTAGGGATATCCTCCCCACAAACCCGGACTTGGTGATAACCCGATCTCAAGTCTATCTTAGAGAAAAATGAAGATCCTTGCAATTGATCAAACAACTCATCTATTCGGGGCAAAGGATACTTATTCTTTACGGTCCTCTTATTCAATTCTCTATAATCAATACACATACGGAAAGTGCCATCTTTCTTTTTAACGAATAACACAGGAGCACCCCAAGGAGAAGAACTGGGTCTAACAAAACCCTTATCTAATAATTCCTGAATTTGATTCATCATTTCACGGATTTCGGAGGGAGCTAATCTATAAGGTGCCTTAGCTACCGGAGTAGAACCAGGAATTAACTCAATTTTGTATTCTACTTCTCTAACCGGAGGTAAACCAGGCAATTCATCAGGGAAAACATCCGAATACTCAGAAACAACTCGGACATTACTAATGGCTTTCTTTTCTAGCTTAGCATCGACAACATAGGCTAAATAAGAATCACACCCTTTAGCTAGAGATTTTCTAGCTTTCATCATAGAGATCAAAGGTATACTACCCCTCTCCCTTTCCCCCCGAGCCACGACATATGACTCGTCTGAAATTGGAATTTTTATTAGCTTCTTATGACAATCTATATTGGCTTTATTATGACTCAACCAATCCATGCCTAACACAACATCAAACCCATGAATAGGCATCAATAGAAAAGAAACAGGGAAACTATGACCCTCAATCGAAATACTAGCTCCAGTCACCGATGTGGTAACCGAAACTAATTTTCCATCCGCTACCTCAACTTCAATTGGTTGTGAAATACATGTAGGCGTCAATCTATGTCTATCACAGAATACCAAGGACATAAAGGAACAATTTGCCCCTGAATCAAATAAGGCGCATGCCGGTACTGAATTAATAAGAAAAGTACCAGTTATGACGTCCTCAGCTACCACAGCTTCATCCACGGTCATTCGAAAAGCCCGACCCATTGGAACTGGAGGATTCTTTCTTTTCTGGCCAGCAGATGATGATGACCCTCCGACCGTTCCCGATTTTTGCTTCCTATCCTCAGGACATGCACTCGAACGATGTCCTTCCTTTCGGCAATTCCAACACACTGGCTTAGGAAAAGGACAATCCTTGATGTCATGACCGAACTGACCACACTTAATACACCTAGCAGTCTGAGGTGTACAATGTCCCGTGTGCCTAGACTTGCAATTCTGGCACCAATTTGATCTATCCACTGAGCCACCAATCACATTCGGTTTTCGGTTATTATTATTACCTTGCCATTTATTCTTCCCCTGACCTGACGTAGATTCACCTTTGGGTTTCATTGGGGACTTGTCTTTAATCTCTAAACCATGAGCTCGAATATCACCGTCTACAGAACGAGCCAAATCAAAAGCTTGGTTAAGATCACCTGCAAGTCTCACAGTAGTCCGATAATTATGGGGTAACATTCCAACAAAATGATCAATCTTTGTCCTTTCATCCGGTACCCATTGATGTACAAATCTCAATTTATCGGTAAACTGGGAGATAAGGTCCTCCATGGTCATACTATCAGTCAATTGCATATCCAAGAATTCACGCCTAATGCGAGTCATGTCATACCCGGAGCAATATTTCTTACAAACCTCATTATGGAAATCAGACCATGTAATGGAAGCTTTTTGCTGAGGTGTTAAATGAGAGGTGATAGAATCCCACCATCCCATTGCCGGACCCTTTAAAAGTTGCACTGCATAAGTTACCTTGATCTCATCCTCACATCGACAAACCTCAAATTTCCTTTCGACATCTCTTAACCAATCCATGGTCACAGAAGGATTTGTACTCCCAAAGAAATCTGAAGGTCCACTAGATTTAAAGGTCTTGAATGAACATAATTTTTGTTGAGATGGAGGAGGAAATACCGGAAACTGAAATCCTGAAGGTCCTGAAGAAGAAAAAGGAGCTGATATCTGATGGGAAGTAGGCGGTGGCATAAAAAACTGTGATGTTACTAATGGAGGTGTAATCGTACTAACAACTGGAATCTGCCGGGAAGTTCTAGCTTGTTGCTCATATAACTCCTTATATTTGTTTAACTCATCCTCTAAATACAAGGTGTAATCATCACGGCTCAATTCATTTGCAGGGAGTGTAGTACTAGGCTGACCTTGACTTTGAAACTGAATTTCAGGAGGAGAGTCTCTCACTCCAGAAGCATTGATCGGGGTACTGGTCGGAGCGTTATTTTCTGCCATATCCTGTATCACAACACATCTCATAACCCGTTAATTGTTAGTACTTAGCAATACTAACCAAATCATATTCACTAGCTCGATCCCCTTCCCAGGAATGTTTGACTAACACAATTAGATTTGGGATTGAACAATTAACCCATGTTCAATTCACCCAAACCATTGCTCTGATACCAATTTATAACACCCTACTCGAAAATACAAGGATATTTTTTTTTTTTTTTTTTTTTTTTATAAGGGAAGCGCAAGTTTAGATACAAGACATTGGATTGCATATTTACATTTCAAAATGGCAATCCAAATACATACAGTCTTTAAACTAGATTATCCTAGACATTACACAATAAGTTTAGTGTTATAGAAATCCAAAACATATGTCATAACATTAACATAGTTAACAAAACAGAGTGAGCCTGTCAAACATTCCATTCCTATAGTACTTCTTGCCCACCCACATACCAAAGTAAACCTGCAAGAAGTAATGAGGGGTTAGCACGAAGCTAAGTGAATAAATCTCAAACTATCACCCAACTTAGCTTAACAAATGAATACAGCAAAGCATAGCAACAGTTAATCATGAAGGATCGGTGGTCCTTGGAGTACCCTCATGCCGCGGTGGTTCCCCAAGTAACACTTAAAACCAACTGAAGGCCAAATCAGTGGCTAAACCGATAGCTTGGTACTATTACTACTTACAACATAATCTCAGTGAACAACACATGTACAAAGCACTTATGATGTCCACAGTAATAGTACTCAAACCCAACACACGTTGACCCCCGACATTCATATAGTCCACAACCATCATGGCAATCAAGGACACCAACAATTAAGTTAAATCTAACCATCATGGCAAACTATTAACTTAACAATGAAAACAGTAAATTCACATTTACCCGTTGTAACCATATTGTTACAACCAAATTAGACTGACAGTCCAAGATCCACTCACCCTTGTCGACTGTAGTCTCCACTCAAAGATCTTATCTTATTGAGTCTTCTGGTTATCTGAGAACACGATCAAAACCCGAGTTAGCCTCTAATGTTTAGAATTTATAATATAACATTCACATAATTAATGTCGTATAATGCTCATACTATACTTTCAATACTCGTTAAATAACATAAGCACACAAGTCACAAGTTGTCAAATTCGTCAAAGTAAAACTGACAAACGCGATCCGGGTAGGGTGTGCTGGATCGCGTTCCTTAACACCAAAATATTCTGTTGCCAAAATACACTTGCAAACGCGATCCGGGACAAGGAGCTGGATCGCGTTCCAAGGAACAAAATCCGTTTGACCCATTTTACACTATCTAACGCGATCCGTATGATAGGGACTGGATCGCGTTCATACGTACAAAATCATCTTGGGATCAAAAATACACATAGCAACGCGATCCGGGCAAGGGTTTCGGGATCGCGTTCCTATGTTTTGCAGCAATGGTTCAGACCTGCAACTAGTTTCAGCTCGAACCAAAATTGCAAATCATCAAGTTTCAGCTACAATACACGAATTTAACACTTAAGTGACCTATACTAACATGTATAAACATATTGCAACAACAACTAACATCATCAAACACTTCAATTCATACATGCATCAAATTTCAAGATATTTAAGATTTTAGCTCTTTTTCATATTTCAACAAATTGATTGCAACAATCTGAAATGCAACTATGTAATCAGTTTACCATAATCATATAACACATTTTAAACACGAATTTAACTCCATTCTATCATCAATTTACCAAACTTAATAATTCAAGCATTTACATGAAAATGGTGTAAATTCACTTACAATGGAGATGATAGCTAGATGAAGGAGATGAAGAACACAATGTAATCACAATCACAGCCTTAATTTGATGAAATCAGATTGAATCTTTGGTTTGAGAGTTTGAGAAATCAAGAAATGAAAGAATTGAGAAAGTGAGAGTTGGAGTTTGAGAGATCAAATGAAGTGGTGGCAAAAATTGAGTTTCCAGGTGTCGACACAAATATTATGACTCAGCCCCATTTTAGTTAAAATTATACCCGTCCTAATCTATTGTCTGGAACCTAAAAATACCCGTAATCCAAAATACTTTTATTTTACCGTCATCTTCGATAATTTAAAACATGTAATAATTCATTTATCACAATAAGCCAATTGACCAATTGACCCATTAATTTAACTATCGAAATACACCAAGTATTTAAAAATACAATTTAAATAACAATTAAATTAAGGAAAAATACCGTATTTCGACTAGGCCAATTTTGAGGATGTTACATTTACTACTCCCTCCGTTCCAATTTTATTGCCCTCTTTTGACTTTTGGAGTCTTTCTTTGATAACTTTAACCTTGAATATTTTTGTTTGTGTTATACTCCCTCCGTCCCTAATCTATTGTCCAGTATTCCTTTTTGGGCTGTACCAAATTAATTGTCCACTTCCATAAATAGATAAGAATAATGAGATAAAGTTCTTTTTTACCCCTAGTGTATATATGTAAGACAAAAAAGTAAGTAAAAAGTGAAGGGTAAAACTGTCATCTTACAAAAAAGTAAGAGAGATGATTATGTTTTCTTAAACTGCGTGTTTTTTTATCTGGTGACGATAAAATTGGGACGGAGGGAGTATAATACTTGATGCAAAATATATAAATGGATTCGGTTTTGAATGCATTTTCATTGGTATAATTTGCATCAAGTATTATATAACACAAACAAAAATATTCAAGGTCAAAAGTTGTCAAAGAAAGACTCCAAAAATCAATAGTGGATAATAAAACTGGGACGGAGGAAGTATATAAACAATTGTGTTGTCCCTGATCATTTTTTTTTTCATGTACCAAGGTACTTATTTGAAACGCCCTGAAAACTTGAACATTTTTTTCATTATCATGTCCCAATCATCAACCATAACTTGCTGAAATAATATTATTACATAACTCGAAGAATTTTTGTCTCAAAACTCAAAAACTGAAATTTCACATGCTCGCGCGATCCAGATTTTTAACCTGGGATCGCGTAACCAAGACCAAAATCCACTGATCACAATTTACACTGACTTACGCGATCCAGGAAATATTTCTGGGATCGCGTAGCTAAGCACAAAATCGAAACTCAGCAAAACTCAACTTTTTAACCAAATTCAAACGTGCATAACTTTTTACTCGTTAGGAGTTAGGACCTGAAATTTTGCACACACCTCCACTATGATATAATAAAACTTTTCCTTTTTACACTTTCTCAAAATACGCGTTATTTCTAAATTTGGACCGTAATCCCATTTTAACCACTTTTTGGCACTTTTACTTGACATGTCAAAATACAAACTACACATAATCTGACTTTCAAACTTTGGCAAACTCTTTAACTATCAAAATGGGACTTAACTCAACTTACATAACTTTCATACTTTGCCTAAAACCCATTTTGACACTTTGACCCATTTAGTGCCCATTTGGACAACCTTTGACCCGTTTCTCATTTCAAACATACTTTGACCATTATTCTTACATCTTTCACATACAATTGACCATTTAAAAGTAGTTGACTACATGTCACTACTCATTTCAACCAATGACCTCTTTTCACAACTTAACCTCATTTCACCTTTAAAATTTCTTGACTCTCTCATACATATACATTAACAATGTTCTTGACCCTTTCTCCTTTGACTTTTGAAAGTCAAAGATACATATCATGACCATTCACAACTTTACATTTTAAAACATTTTTTTGGGCGATTTACACAATGGCTAATCATAACGATTATTCAAGGAAAAGGAGCTTATTTAACCGTAAAGCAAGCTCCATTCCACGTTAATCTCTTGCATCATTCTTCTATCCACTTTAGCCATTTGGTTCAAACAATTCCATCACCTACAACATGAAACATCTAGCGGGGTAAGTATAAAGCTTAGTGAGTAAATAAGCAATTAAATGAATAATTGCATAACTATTGAACAATTCACTTTAACAACAATAATTCTTTACTTTACCATGTAACCATTTCACAATCAAGAAACCATTCTCAAACCTTTCCAATTAGCACCTTACCTCTCGTGATAAGGATACTAATTATATTCTGCACGTGTTAAGGATCCTCAACCATCTAACATGCTAATTCATAAGAATTGACATCAAACTAAGCTAATGACATAGTCATTACTTAGATACCGCGAAGCCAATGATAAATCATTCCTTGGCTCCACAACTACCCACGTGTATAACACGTATTCTTCACATATCACGTGTAATGCACGTACTCTTCATATGTCCCTGAAAAACTCAATTCCACATCACCAAATTCTTTCGACTCTTACCAGTTAACATATATTTATATCACTTACCATGGCAACAACTTACATCATAAACATTATTTCACATGGTTATATGAACCTATTGCTTAAAGCCATCCAGAACACACAACCATTATTCATTTAACCCCCGTATAACTCACCTTAGCTTTTTAGGAAATTAGACGATCTAACACTTGCTTTGGGGCTTCCGTCTCATTTGATCACCTATCATATAACATAATCACATAACATACACTTAGCATCAACTGGTGATCAAATTTCACTAATCATCATTACTAACTCTTAATTCTCACAAGTTGATCTTTAAATCAACTTAACATAACTTTACTTTACTTTACATGAACATATGAGTTATTATCCACATTAACTCACTTATAACCATTTCACATAATCAATTGAACTAGTTATGCCTTTAAAGTTAACTAATTCGATTCATATTATTTACATCCTTCCAATTTATGATCAATATGATCACAACTATACTTTAATCACATTCATCATCACTAACCAACCTTATTAGATCATTAACAAGGTTAATTTAACATCAATTATCAATAATCCACCAAAACCCCATATTAGGTTTAGTGACTTCTTATTTAATTGCATAGCCTTTACATGTATTAGTGATAATATCAATATTTCTAAGCTTTACTAACACTAATTTACATTACTTCCACTTTACTACTCATCATCTTCACCATGATCACCATGAGCATCATAAACACTACAAAAACACTTAAATCAAATTATGGTTCTTCATTTCTATCTTGATATTAAGTTAAGAATCATAATCAATGAACTTAACTAACATCAATTTAACATATACAAGCCCTAATTTCGTATTTGAACATATGACCTTCTTAAAACTCATGAAAACCCATTTCTAGGTTTAAAGAAATTGAAGAACATCACTTACTTGAGGTTAGGGAGAATCAAAGAATAATTAAGAACTTGTTTCTAGCTTCAATTTGATAAGTTTCTTCTTGATTTCTTCTTCCTGTTCTTTCTTTCTTTCTATTTCAATTCTTTGGTTCTGTATGTACATATGAATTAATATGGATATTGATAAGCATCAAATAGATAGTATATTTTATATTTATTTATCCCTATATTTATATACATTTTAGTGCATTTATATGATTTTAGATACTTATTTTGTTAATATTTGCAGAGATGTATTATGATTAAAGATTAAAGAAAAAAGGAAAGAAAACAAGACCAAAACTGAAGAAAATGAAGCATCAATGAAAAGGAGATTTAAAACCTTAAAGAAATGAAGACTAAAATGATAATAATGAAGAATTGGGCCAAGAAAACAAGTTGAATCCGTAAAAGAAGAAAGAAAGTCCACATTGAAGCCCGAGCCCGTAGTTGGAAGATTCTGAAAAATCAGTCCAACCGGCGGTTGGACTATCCAACCGGCGGTTGGCATTAGGGTTTTAAGGTGGTGGATAGACGCGGAGTTGGAGTGGGATTCAAGTTACTCCAACCGTCGGTTGGAAGTCCCAACCGGCGGTTGGAAGGTCGGCCAGAAAAAGTATAAATAGAGGCTTAGGTTTAGGTTTTTTATATACGATTCAAGAATACTAAAACCGAAAGTTAGGGTTTTAGGTCGACTTTAGGTGCGATTTTGGAGGCTAAGGAGCTAGGGTTTGAAGGTTTTTAACCCTAGGAAAAGCTAGTTCGTCAATTGGTTCGATTTCTTTATCCTTGTAACTTTAATAACCTTATTAAGTTATTTATGATATTGTTTATTTGATTTAATTGTGAATTAGGTTTTCATTATAACTGTTTGAATGAATATTTGTTAAGTTTATTATATGAATTATATGTTTATGTTGGAACTATATTATTGAATGTTTATTATACAAGAATTGTCTTTATTATGATGTATTGATGATTGTTCTTGACATAGTTAGACTGATTTATATTAAACGAGGATGACCATATTAAGTTTATATAAATTAAGTGATTGTGTTTATTTCTTGATCTTAACCTTATGCGATAGACGAAGAATAAGTCATTAATATAAAGTAATACTGTGATTCAAGCCTAACCTTAGAAATTGTATTAATAAACTGATGATAGATCTTATTAATTAGTGATACTTTGCATAACCTTATGATTGTATTGCTATGATGAAGATTAGCTTAACCTTAAGTAATTTTCTAAATTAGTAATTCACCAGTAATAATAGCCAACAAAGCAAATAGACATAAGTACATATAATAAGTTTAATAAATAATAGTTTGAATAATTATAATCTTCTATCCATCTGAGTATACTTAAGTTGTTCTTAAAACTTATCTATTAGAATCTGTATCAAAATATAAATATAAATATGTTCGTTCGGAACTAAAACGTCCCCCTTATCTTGTAAATTATTGTAAATTGGATCCTTTATTCATTTGTATTATAATTGTAATTAGAAATAAATAGATAATTAGTTATGAATAAGAATCACGTTTCTTGTGTTCCTTGTGATCGAATTTGGACTTACTTATTAATCTATATTACATGAACGGGTCAATCTTGCCTGAATTGTGTGATAGTATTATTTAGTATTTCCTTAATTTAAACTTGTGATTATAATTGCCTATACTTTCCGCACATCAAGTTTTTGGCACCGCTGCCGGGGAACACTTAACTGGTTGAACTCTTGTTTTACCGGGGGAGCGGTGTATTTTAATTAAACTAATTATTTTACTTGTATACTTTTTATTTCTGATACTTTGCAAAATCAATAAGAAATATCGGCTCACCCATTGAGAATACTGACAAAAACAAAGGTATAAGGAGAGTAAAGCCCTACCTCATTGATTTATCATATAAGAGGTAATGTGCTTCTCGAAAGAAATAGGTTTTTAATAAGCTTCGCGCTGACCTGTTTCTCCACTTTTGTGTATTATCAATGGAGCTACCGAGATCTATTGACTAGCTTTGTAAAAGAAATTTAACAAAACCCACTGTAATTTTAAACTGTTGTATAGATAATTAACTTGCATAATTAACAAATAGGAAATTTGGGTTGGGGTATTCTTCTTCGATTATTTAATTTTGAATGTGTTTTATTATTAATTATCGGGATTCATAAACACCAACTTGAATATTTCTAACATATTATTAAGGGCTTAGTGCAGGGGAATGCACTCAACTATGGCACGAAGTCTATTGTATGTACCCATTTTTAATTAGCTCTATTGTGTGTACCAAACCCGGATAATAGTCTATTTCATGTACCTGACCTGTTAATGACCGGTTAACCTTTTAGACATGCCACGTAAGGAGTACACGTGTAAAGAAATTTAATAAGAAAAAAAAAACAATATCATTCACCTGCATCCGAATGATACACCGCCCACCTCCACTAAAATTACCATCACCACTAAAATTACCATCACCTCCTACAGCTCCAACCAAAATGACCTGTAAAATCACCCTTCCCTAATCTTCTTTTTCACCCATCATCGGCCACCGATGCCGGAGTGAACCCAAACTTCGACAACCTTAAAGTGGGTAAGGCTACATAAATTAGAATCGTTAACTTACCTCCTTTTATTCTTCGGTTATAGATGTAGGGTTCCGATTTTGTTCATTTGTGATTCAAGTGGTTAGAAGAGTAATTGTAGTTCAATTGGAGTCAGAATGGTTAGTGTGGTTGGTATGGTGGTGACGGGATTTTCAGTTTTTGGTGACGGAATTGACGGAGTAGTGATGGTGGTCGTCGTGGTAAACGGTGATGGGCCGACGGTGGAGTTCGTCGGAGAAGGGGGCGGTGGAGTTCCGTCAAATATGTTGGGTGTGGGAATGTTGTGAAGAAGACGGTGTGTGGATGACCTGGACTTTGGTTAAGTGTTTGTATACACCTCATTAAAATTTACCGATGTGTTACTCCACGTATGCATTATGTATCAATTTGGTCAACGAATTAACCGTCAAAGATTTCAAACGGTGGTAAAGTGCATGAAATAGACTATTATTCGGGTTTGGTACACACAATAGAGCTAATTAAAAATGGGTACACACAATAGACTTCGTGTCATAGTTGGGTGCATTCCCCTGCACTAAGCCCTATTATTAACATTTACTTTTGAATTTAAAGTACTACTAAATTCCGTTTTTGTTGCAGATGGATGTATGACCCGGACACTTCATCCGGATCCACTTAGTCCATTTGACGAACCGGAACGAGAATTTCATTCTAGAAGACGATTATCATACGCACCACCTAATTCGCCAGAACACGGAATTTCATCTGAGGAAGACGACTTAATATTTCATAACAGTTTAGTCAAAACGGCTAAAAGAGGGTATTACTCCAATTCAGAGTTAGATAAAGTACCTTCTCGACAACATACAGTATATCCAAGTGATTCTGAACCAGAACAAAGAAACATGGCAGACATAGCTAACATGACGCTTGAGGATTACACGATTCAAACTCGTGGAGATCCGAGACCGGGAGTGGTTAGGCCTGCCATAGCTAGAGAAGTAGAGTTTGAACTAAAAGGACAATTTATGAAAGAATTAAGAGAAAATCCTTTCAGGGGAGAAGATAAAGAAGATGCAAATGAGCATGTTGAGAAAATTTTAGAGATTGCAGATATGTTTAATATTCCTAATGTTACAAGAGATCAGGTTATGTTACGAGTATTTCCTTTAACATTAAAGGATGGAGCTAAGAGATGGATCAATAATGAACCAGCCGGATCTATTACTACTTGGGAAGATCTTCATACAAAATTTCTGAAAATGTATTGTACACCTTCCAAGACGTCGAAGATGATTGATGAGATTAGGAACTTTAAACAGAAACCCGATGAATCTCTATATCAAGCTTGGGAAAGATATAAGGAGATGTTACATAAATGTCCACAACATGATTTGAATGTTCAACAAGAAATAACGGTATTCTATAAAGGAGTTGATCGAGCAACACGTCAACAGTTAGATGCACAAGGCCCAGTACCTAAGAAAACTCCAACAGTAGCAAAAGCCGGAATTGAAGAATTAGCTAAGCATTCTCAGTTATGGGATGATGTTTCATCTGGAAGAAAAAGGATATCTGAAGACAGTGATGGTCTCGCAGCTATCACTGCAAAATTGGAAAGTATGGAAAGAGATGTTAAGAAAGTGAATGAACAAGTTCATGCAATCAGGATTGGTTGTGAAATATGTGGAGGAAATCATCTAAAGACAGAATGTCCTAATAATGATAGTGAAATGAATACTGAAGAAGTTATGTATGGGGATTTTCAGGGAAATCCAAACTATCGTCAAGTTTCTAATTTTAGAAAAGTTAATCAACTAGGACAACAGTATCAACAAGGAGCACCAGGTTTCTATGTCAAAACGGGACAAAATCCGTCCTATTCTGACATGATCAATTCATTAGAAAGTATTTTGGAAAAAATGGTTGGAGCAAGTAATAAAAGAATGGATGATCATGATGCAAGGATGCGTAATAATGAAGCATCAATCAAACAAATTGAAGGATCGGTTCATCAGATTGCTAAAACATTACAGGAGAGATTTCCAGGAACATTGCCAGGATTTACTGAAACAAATCCAAAGGAGCAAGCTAAAGCAGTAATTACCAGAAGTGGTAAGAATGTTGACTCTCCTGTTATAACTAATAAAATTGTTGAATCTGAGC
This sequence comes from Helichrysum umbraculigerum, assembly GCA_949592205.1. Taxonomy (NCBI): domain Eukaryota; kingdom Viridiplantae; phylum Streptophyta; class Magnoliopsida; order Asterales; family Asteraceae; genus Helichrysum; species Helichrysum umbraculigerum. The sequence continues at coordinate 139,211,816 of CATIUR010000004.1, read as the reverse complement.
AGGTTGAAAAAGAAACAATTGATGAAGACATACAACCAAACAAGAAGAGCATTGGAGAAAATAAGGTTAAAGAAGTCATCAAAGACTATACACCCCCACCTCCATATCCAGCTGCTCTGAGGAAGGACAAAGAAGATGAACAATACCACAAATTTTTGGAAAATCTGAAACAACTTCATATTAATATTCCTTTTGTTGAAGCTATAGCTCAAATGCCAAAATATGCAAAATATCTTAAGGAGCTGCTGACTAACAAAAGTAAACTGGATAATGTGACAAAGGTGACCATGAATGCGAGATGTTCAGCAATAATGCAGAATAAGCTACCTCCAAAAGTCAAAGATCCAGGGAGTACTACTATACCTTGCAAAATTGGTGAAATTACTATTGAAAACGCATTAGCAGATTTAGGTGCTAGTATTTCATTAATGCCATATACTCTTTATATGCGATTAGGATTAGGAGAACCAAAACCTATTCGTATGTGTATTGAATTAGCTGACCGATCTGTGCAATACCCTAAGGGAATAGTTGAAAATGTTTTAATTAAAGTTGATAAATTTGTTTTTCCATGTGATTTTGTAATCTTAGATATGGTAGAAGACCCTAAAGTCCCTATTATATTAGGAAGACCATTTTTAGCAACTACACATGCATTAATAGATATTTTTAATAGAAAAATTACCATGAGATTAGGAGATGATAAAATTGTTTTTGATGTTAGTAGTTCCATGAAATTTCCTGATTATGTGGATGATACTTGTTATTATTTAAATTCATATGAATATATGGATAACCCTTCTTTTCAAGATTTTTTAGGAAAAGATCAAGCAGATACAGAAATTCTTAACGGATGGACTGAAGAGTTTGACACTGAAAAGGATTTAGCAGAATTTGATAAGTTATTAGAGGAAGATGAAGATTTGGAAGAAGCAACCGTAGTTATTCAACAACATCCTGAAGTGGAAGCAATACAGCCAGTTACTAAAATTATTAACCAAGAATTGATACCATATTCTGTCAACAATATTCCCTGTTTTAAGGAAGAGATATTTGAGATCAAGACATCTATTGAAGAACCACCACAGTTGGAACTTAAAGAGCTACCATCGCATTTGGAATATGCTTATTTACAAGGCACATCAGACTTGCCAGTTATAATATCTTCAAAACTATCAAAAGAAGAGAAAGAACGATTAGTGCAGGTTCTTAAACAGCATAAACAAGCAATAGCATGGAAAATCACGGATATTAAGGGAATCAGTCCTACATACTGCACTCATAAAATCTTGATGGAAAAGATTTTAAGCCAGTCGTACAACCATTGAGAAGATTGAATCCGAATGTTAAAGACGTTGTCAGGAAAGAAATCATTAAATTGCTGGATTCAGGATTGATTTATCCTATTTCAGATAGTCCATGGGTAAGTCCAGTACATGTTGTACCAAAGAAAGGCGGAATAACGGTTATACCAAATGAAAAGAATGATTTGATACCAACAAGGACGGTAACGGGATGGAGAGTTTGTATTGATTATAGGAAATTAAATGATGCTACTAGGAAAGATCATTTTCCATTACCATTTATTGATCAAATGATAGAAAGGCTAGCAGGAAAAGAGTTCTATTGTTTTCTGGATGGATTTTCAGGATATTTTCAAATACCAATTGCGGCCGAAGATCAAGATAAAACAACATTTACTTGTCCGTTTGGTACTTTTGCTTATAGAAGGATGCCGTTTGGTTTGTGTAATGCACCAGCTACATTTCAGCGTTGCATGATCGCAATATTTCATGATATGGTAGAAGATTTCATGAAAGTATTTATGGACGATTTCTTTGTATTTGGTGATTCATTTAATTCTTGTTTGAAGTATTTACAGAAGATGTTGCAGAGATGTGAAGGGGCAAATTTAGTTCTTAACTGGGAAAAATGTCACTTTATGGTTAGAGAAGGAATTGTTTTAGGACATAAAATTTCTAAAATAGGAATTGAGGTAGATCAAGCGAAGATTGAAGCCATTTCAAAATTACCTTATCCTACAAATGTAAAAGGAATAAGGAGTTTTCTGGGACATGCTGGATTTTACAGAAGATTTATACCAGACTTTTCAAAAATAGCAAGACCGCTGAATCATTTGTTGGAAAAAGATGCAAAATTCGAATTTACAGACAAATGCAAACAATCGTTTGATACATTAAATGAAAAGTTAGTATCTGCTCCAGTTATGACAGGTCCAAACTGGAATCTACCTTTTGAATTAATGTGTGATGCTAGCGATTATGCGGTTGGAGCTGTTTTAGGGCAGAAAATTGATAAGAAGTTTAAGCCAATCTATTATGCTAGTAAGACATTAACAGATGCTCAGGAAAATTACACAACTACGGAAAAGGAACTTCTGGCAGTGGTTATTGCTTTCGATAAATTTCGTTCATATCTTGTCTTAACTAAAACTGTGGTTTATACTGACCATTCTGCTTTGAAGTATTTGTTTAATAAGCAGGATGCGCGTCCTCGTTTATTGCGATGGATTCTTTTATTGCAGGAATTTGATATTGAAATCAAGGATAAGAAAGGAGCTGAAAATGTCGCAGCTGATCATTTGTCAAGGTTGGAAAATCCAGAGTTGGAAGCATTGGATGAAGAGGAAATTCAACATTCATTTCCGGACGAGAAACTTATGACAGTACAAGAAATAACAGAGATACCTTGGTTTGCGAATTATGCAAATTATTTGGTTACTAAAATTCTACCGAGGATGGATTACCAAAAGAGGAAGAAATTCTTTTCCGATTTAAAGTATTATTTTTGAGAAGATCCATTTCTTTTCAGATACTGTGCAGATGGCATAATTAGAAGATGTGTACATGGTAAAGAAGCTCAACAAATTATAAAGCATTGTCATGAAGGACCAGTAGGAGGTCATAATGGACCAAGTTACACTTCAAAGAAAATATTTATTGGCCGACGATTTTTAAAGATACATATGCATTCGTTAGGAATTGTGATTCTTGCCAAAGAGCTGGGAACATTTCTAAACGTGATGAAATGCCGCAGACTAGTATACAGGTTTGTGAAATTTTTGATGTCTGGGGTATTGATTTTATGGGACCATTTCCTATGAGTCACGGTAATAGGTACATATTAGTTGCTGTGGATTATGTTTCTAAATGGGCTGAGGCAAAAGCATTACCTACAAATGATGCTAGAGTTGTGGTGAAATTTCTTAAACAATTATTCTCCAGATTTGGAACTCCCAAGGCATTGATTAGTGATCGAGGTACTCATTTTTGTAATACTCAATTAGCGAAGGTATTAAAAAGGTATGGAGTTAGTCATCGATTTGCTACACCTTATCATCCTCAGACTAGTGGATAAGTTGAAAATACCAATCGTGCATTAAAACGTATTTTGGAACGTTCTGTTGGTTCCAACAGAAAAGATTGGTCGGAAAAGTTAGATGATGCACTTTGGGCATATAGGACAGCATTTAAAACACCTACAGGTTGTACTCCGTATAGATTAATTTATGGAAAAGCTTGTCATTTACCAGTGGAAATAGAACACAAAGCATATTGGGCACTTCGAGAATGCAACATGGATACCGATGAAGTTGGTAAGCATCGCTTTTTACAGTTACATGAGTTAGATGAGCTTCGTTGGAATGCTTATGAGAATTCAAGGTTTTATAAAGAAAGGACGAAGAAATGGCACGATGCAAGACTTCGAGGAGATAAAGAGTTTGTTGCTGGAGAACGTGTGCTTTTATATAATTCACGTATTCGGTTATTTCTGGGTAAAATGAAATCCAGATGGAGTGGACCGTTTGTTATTCACCAATTTCATACAAATGGAAGTGTGGATTTAGTCGCCTTCGATGGAGCTATTTTTACAGTGAATGGACATCGATTAAAGAAATATTATGAAGATACCGTTAGTGAACATACTTCAGTTGTCACTCTGGAAGAATAATTTACCAGATAATGTTGAACTTTCCGACATTTAAACAAAAGTGCTTCTTGGGAGACAACCCATGTCTAATTTTTTATATGTTATGTTTTTCTTTTATGTTTTTATTTTCAGGAATGAACTTTGTGGGTATGTTCACTGGAAACCCTCACGAGACTATAACTCGTCCACTCGGGATACCAAGGGGTTTAAAGGCTTATTGCATATGCTAAATGCAATCGTGATTAACTACGAAAGTGTGGATGTTGTATATTATTTTTCAAGAGATGAAGGAACCAACCAAGCAGATTTTTCTTAGCCGATGATGAAATTTGTAATTTCAGTCAGGGGAGTTTTTCTGTTCTATTTTTCTTTCCCTTACTCACTTTTGTTTATCAATTTTTATACAATGAGGGCATTGTATAATTTAAGTGTGAGGATTGGGTTCGTAAGAAAAAGAATTTCTTTAATTAATCATTTAAGTTTCTATTGTTCTTAAATTTTATTAAAAATTTAAAATTTTTAAGTTAATAACTAAGTATTTATTAGTTAGAATACTTTTGTTAAAAGTTTTGTTTTGTATTTAAAAGTTTAGACTTTAATATGGATTAACTGTTTTGTATATATAATGTAAACTACTTAAATAAGGAGTGATATATAGTTATGTGATATGATGTACTAATAGGCAATCTATATGAAGATTTCTGAATTTTAATAAATTAATAAAATAACTTGTTTATTATTTTATGATACATAATATGATGTATGACATAAAAGTCTTAATTTTTAAATTTATTATGCAATAATTTTATATCTTTTTACTTATGTGAATACATTTGGGGGTATATATTGATGGTTTCCTCTGTTATACGAAAGTATAGACATGGTCTCTATTAATATATACTTAAAAATTAAGCAAACGCAAGTCAAAAGTACTTGAAAAGTCTTAAAAATAAAAAATACCTAATGAGGTCGCCAAAATGGTTTGACCGAGTCTGGTTTTGCTTAAACCTTAATCAAGTTATGTCGCTCTGTTGCATGAAAATGCAGACCTGTCACCAATGTCTTGATTCTTAAAAATATATTTCATATATTTATTGGGAATATAAAAGAAAATTGTATAATTAAATTTAAAGGTATATCATATGTGGAAATCATAAGTAATATACATACTAACAATAAAAGTGTATTCAGAAATATAAATATAGATTGTTTAAAGTAGACAAAAATATTAGTAATCATTCATGAGCTATATATTACACAAATAATAATAAATTTTATTTATACATTATAGTTATCCATGTTAATTAAATTGTTTAAATTTTAATTTAAGAAACAGATTTTTAGTATTGGTATTCTGATTCTTAAATATTAGTTTGATGCTTATTTTTAAATTTTATTCAGTATTCTACTTGAGGACAAGCATAACTTAAGTGTGGGGATATTTGATAAGCATCAAATAGATAGTATATTTTATATTAATTTATCCCTATATTTATATACATTTTAGTGCATTTATATGATTTTAGATACTTATTTTGTTAATATTTGCAGAGATGTATTATGATTAAAGATTAAAGAAAAAGGAAAGAAAACAAGACCAAAACTGAAGAAAATGAAGCATCTGAAGAAAAGGAGATTTAAAACCTTAAAGAAATGAAGACTAAAATGATAATAATGAAGAATTGGGCCAAGAAAACAAGTTGAATCCGTAAAAGAAGAAAGAAAGTCCACATTGAAGCCCGAGCCCGTAGTTGGAAAATTCTGGAAAATCAGTTCAACTGGTGGTTGGACTATCCAACCGGTGGTTGGCATTAGGGTTTTAAGGCGGTGGATAGACGCGGAGTTGGAGTGGGATTCAAGTTACTCCAACCGGCGGTTGGAAGTCCCAACCGTCGGTTGGAAGTCCCAACCGTCGGTTGGAAGGTCGGCCAGAAAAAGTATAAATAGAGGCTTAGGTTTAGGTTTTTTATATACGATTCAAGAGTACTAAAACCAAAAGTTAGGGTTTTAGGTCGACTTTAGGTGCGATTTTGGAGGCAACCCTAGGAAAGCTAGTTCATCAATTGGTTTGATTTCTTTATCCTTGTAACTTTAATAACCTTATTGAGTTATTTATGATATTGTTTATTTGATTTAATTGTGAATTAGGTTTTCATTATAACTGTTTGAATGAATATTTGTTAAGTTTATTATATGAATTATATGTTTATCTTGGAACTATATTATTGAATGTTTATTATACAATAATTGTCTTTATTATGATGTATTGAAGATTGTTCTTGACATAGTTAGACTGATTTATATTAAACGAGGATGACCATATTAAGTTTATATAAACTAAGTGATTGTGTTTATGTCTTGATCTTAACCTTATGCGATAGACGAAGAATAAGTCATTAATATAAAGTAATACTGTGATTCAAGCCTAACCTTAGAAATTGTATTAATAAACTGATGATAGATCTTATTAATTAGTGATACTTTGCATAAGCTTATGATTGTATTGCTATGATGAAGATTAGCTTAACCTTAAGTAATTTTCTACATTAGTAATTCACTAGTAATAATAGCCAACAAAGCAAATAGACATAAGTACATATAATAAGTTTAATAAATAATAGTTTGAATAATTATAATCTTCTATCCATCTGAGTATACTTAAGTTGTTCCTAAAACTTATCTATTAGAATCTGTATCAAAATATAAATATAAATATGTTCTTTCGGAACTAAAACGTCCCCCTTATCTTGTAAATTATTGTAAATTGGATCCTTTATTCATTTGTATTATAATTGTAATTAGAAATAAATAGATAATTAGTTATGAATAAGAATCACGTTTCTTGTGTTCCTTGTGTTCGAATTTGGACTTACTTATTAAGCTATATTACATGAACGGGTCAATCTTGCCTGAATTGTGTGATAGTATTATTTAGTATTTCCTTAATTTAAACTTGTGATTATAATTGCCTATACTTTCCGCACATCAGATATGTATGGCTTTAAAACACATAACCGACTCTGTTAAGTGTATTAAAATACACCCCGTACTTATCATTGTATGGAACTTAAAAACCATTCACAGTTATTACTATTTTATTTTACCTAAAATAATAATAACTTGAAAGAATTACTTTTACCTTTACCATTATAATACTTTTAGATTTTTAGGGTGTTACAACTCTCCCCCATTTGTCTCGTTCGTGTCCTCACGAATATCTCTGGTACTTGTTTAATCTTAACCATTTCTCTACTTAAGCGGAAGCGTTCACTGATCTTAACATATCTCATTACTTTCTTGTTCCAGACATAAACATAAACCATTCTAGCTTAAACTTCTTACATTCATCTCAACTACATACATATCTCTTTAACACATTAATTTATCACATTAGCCTTAATAGCTTTTCAGCTATATACGTTTCACATAACTCTTACAACATGAACATCTATTCAACTTTCTTAACTTTATGCATTTAAAGAAATGCACTTACTTCTTAGTAACTTATATCACATAACATTTGATCAACTTGTATGCGTAACTTGTGACACACGAGTTAATTAACTTTAAACATAACCATTTCAACCGAAGCACATAAACTGTGCATACTGTTTCATTACTTGTACACATTACTTTTAACACACGGGTTAAACAACTCATACATATAATCTTACTAACATAATCATATAAATGTTCTTACTTTTACATTCACTTGTACACATGCAGCTTGCCTTTATCCTTATCACGTAAACACATAACCTTTACCTTTAACTTTATCACATAAGCACATAATCTTTACATCTTACTTCTCATTAGCACAGAGTGCAATATTCAGCACAAGTGCAACATTAACATTTGTTCCTCTATTCGGAATTAACTTTCTGTTTAGTAAATGATACTCATAACACTCGCTATGCCATTCTGACAACTTATACATTTCTTATCCCTTCACATTAACAGACCACATATAAAGGTCATTTATACTTAACCACCTAACAATCTTAATACACATAATCACTTAAAACAACTTTTACAATCTGAAACCAGCAATATGCTAGAATCTTTAATTTATAACTATTACTTCTACTTTAATCATTAACCATGAAAGTAACATTGAAAGTTACCTCTCGCATACCAACAATAAACTTTCAATCTCATTCATAACTAGCAGAAGAGCTAGTACTTACATAACAACCTTAACTAGCACGACACTAGACTTCTTTATCCTTGCAACTAGTTAATCACAGATTTACAAACTGTATTTATAACACAATCTTGGTTATGTGAAATCATTTACACCTGTGTAACTTCAAAATCACATAACCTTTATTCATTCGGTTTCGCTTACATAGTGAATTTTCTTTATCTTTAACACAGAATGTGTTACTTTCTGTTTCATATCACATTTTAATTCTTACTAGCTGCAGCTTTATTACTTTATATTGCCATTATAGTATAACATACAAGTACTTTACACTTATATTTCTTTCACTGGCAATATAATTAACATTCTTACATTCTCAATTGCTTACATTCTTAAAACTTTCTTTCTTTATTGACACATCTTACAACTTATCTCTTTTAAACTAGGCTATTAGGGGTCTTCAGAACCCTTATTCAGCCTTTTATAATCGTAATTTATAATCATTTACTCACATTAGGTTATATCATAATCAATTACTTTTCTGTCATCATCTCATATTTCATGAAACGATATATTTTCATGTCTCAATTTACGATTTTCCTCCCCCACTTAGGTTCATTCTACCACTTTCTTACCATAAAACCACATTAAAACAACAGTTTAGCGGTTTAATGCTATTTCACATTAACTGACATCTATCTTTCTTTCAATTTAATTGTCAGATTTCTGATCAATAGTTGAACTTATCAATTACTGTGCCCACAATTGTCTAACAATAGATATATCTGTTCACATAACGACAGTAAGTTTTATCATAACATTTTAACTATCAATTTCTCACGGTCTTACCCACTTACTGTCTCTCTTTCCACCCCCAATCAAGGCTAACCATCACTAGTTTCCTTATATACTTAACAACCATGAATCACCCGTGCGTCTTAATATAATAAAACCACGTTGGCCAGGCGTCGTTTTATTACATCAGTTTCACACTTCCATTCATTATTGTCAATTATATACCGGTCCAAGTGTGATCATACTTGATTTCATACAATCTGTACAAACATAACACTTAAATCTGCGCATTAGGGAATCATAAAGACTCCAACTGAACACATAACTATCATCATCATAATTTAATGTATCTACTCACATTAAATTCTTAACATAATAACTAACATAAGTCAGTATTTCTGATCATCTGTAAGTCTGAACACATAACAATACTATCATATTTCAATTTATCTAACTCAGTTTCTTGCCAATATAAATTATCACTTACTTGAACATCTGAACATATAGCTAACATAAGTTAGCAAATCTGTACTTCTGAACTTTCAGCTAACATAGGTTAGCTTATCTGAACATCTGAACTTCTGCACATAACTGAACATGTAAACACATTCCATAACATCTTAACAACATATATGTGTTTAAGCATTTACTTGCTATCACATTTACTTTATGCCACTGTGAGTATGAAACCACTCACATACTTTACTTTTCATAAGCAATAAATTCTACATAACAACTTACACTTTTTCAGTTAAACATACACATTTTTGTTCACATAATAACTTGTCACTTAATGATAACAGAGTATACTAATCCTGTCATCATTTCACATTAATAGTCTTAGCATTTATCTACTACCTTTACATGTATCCTTTTTTTTTTTTTTCGTTTACAGTTAAACAGGAAGATGTACCTCTTCCCCAGGCAGCTGAAAACCATACCTTAACTTGCTTATTTCATAAGCATATTCTTTTCATTTACTCACTTTACCCCGTTCATAACATAACCTCCATCGGGAGTCATTTCATTTCTGACCACATATCACATAACATTAGCAAGGAATTTTAATCACACCTTGAAATTTCTTTACTACATTCTCATTTCTAAGTCTATAACTTCTTTCAACATTTACATTATTGTTCTGTACCTTTTCTTAACATTTACAAGTGTTTTTAAGTTTAATCAAACTATTCAAAACACTTAAAATATCATTAAACATCTCAGCTACTATTTTAACAAGTAGCAATTATTTATCTGACTCATAACAGTGCATTGTATCATTTCAACTTACTTTAACATACTAATGCACATAGTTATCATAACAACTTAAACAATTCTTACTGGGGAATCATATCAGTACTTTAACTAGAATCTTACTTCTGCATCATAACCATCATAGCACATAAAACATATCACGTTGGTTTAAGTTTGGGAAATCCTATCGTGGATTACCTAATTCCCTTAAACCATAGCTCTGATACCAACTTGAAACGCTCTGAAAACTTGAACATTTTTTTTTATTATTATCATGTCCCAATCATCAACCATAACTTGCTGAAATAATATTATTACATAACTAGAAGAATTTTGGTCTCAAAACTCAAAAACTGAAATTTCACATGCTTACGCGATTCAAATTTTTAACCTGGGATCGTGTAACCAAGACCAAAATCCACTGATCACAATTTACACTGACTTACGCGATCCAGGAAATATTTCTGGGATCGCGTAGATAAGCACAAAATCAAAACTCAGCAAAACTCAACTTTTTGACCAAATTCAAACGTGCATAACTTTTTACTCGTTAGGAGTTAGGACCTGAAATTTTGCACACACCTCCACTATGATATAATAAAACATTTCCTTTTTATACTTTCTCAAAATACGCGTTATTTCTAAATTTGGACCGTAATCCCATTTTAACCACTTTTCGGCACTTTTACTTGACATGTCAAAATACAAACTACACATAATCTGACTTTCAAACTTTGGCAAACTCTTTAACTATCAAAATGGGACTTAACTAAACTTACATAACTTTCATACCTTACTTAGAACCCATTTTGACACTTTGACCCATTTAGTGCCCATTTGGACAACCTTTGACCCGTTTCTCATTTCAAACATACTTTGACCATTATTCTTACATCTTTCACATACAATTGACCATTTAAAAGTAGTTGACTACATGTCACTACTCATTTCAACCAATGACCTCTTTTCACCACTTAACCTCATTTCACTTTTAAAATTTCTTGACTCTCTCATACATATACATTAACAATGTTCTTGACCCTTTCTCCTTTGACTTTTGAAAGTCAAAGATACATATCATGACCATTCACAACTTTACATTTTAAAACATTTCTTTGGGCGATTTACACAATGGCTAATCATAACGATCATTCAAGGAAAAGGAGCTTATCTAACAGTAAAGCAAGCTCCATTCCACGTTAATCTCTTGCGTCATTCTTCTATCCACTTTAGCCATTTGGTTCAAACAATTCCATTACCTACAACATGAAACATCTATCGGGGTAAGCATAAAGCTTAGTGAGTAAATAAGCAATTAAATGAATAATTGCATAACTATTGAACAATTCACTTTAACAACAATAATTCTTTACTTTACCATGTAACCATTTCACAATCAAGAAACCATTCTCAAACCTTTCCAATTAGCACCTTACCTCTCGTGATAAGGATACTAATTATATTCTGCACGTGTTAAGGATCCTCAACCATCTAACATGCCAATTCATAAGAATTGACATCAAACTAAGCTAATGACATAGTCATTACTTAGATACCGCGAAGCCAATGATAAATCATTCCTTGGCTCCACAACTACCCACATGTATAACACGTATTCTTCACATATCACGTGTAATGCACGTACTCTTCACATGTCCCTGAAAAACTCAATTCCACATCACCAAATTCTTTCAACTCTTACCAGTTAACATATATTTATATCACTTACCATGGCAACAACTTACATCATAAACATTATTTCACATGGTTATATGAACCTATTGCTTAAAGCCATCCGGAACACACAACCATTATTCATTTAACCCCTGTATAACTCACCTTAGCTTTTTAGGCAATTAGACGATCTAACACTTGCTTTGGGGCTTCCGTCTCATTTGATCACCTATCATATAACATAATCACATAACATACACTTAGCATCAACTGGTGATCAAATTTCACTAATCATCATTACTAACTCTTAATTCTCACAAGTTGATCTTTAAATCAACTTAACATAACTTTACTTTACTTTACATGAACATATGAGTTATTATCCACATTAACTCACTTTCTAACCATTTCACATCATCAATTGAACTAGTTATGCCTTTAAAGTTAACTAATTCGATTCATATCATTTACATCTTTTCAATTTATGATCAATATGATCACAACTATACTTTAATCACATTCATCATCACTAACCAACCTTCTTAGATCATTAACAAGGTTAATTTAACATCAATTATCAATAATCCACCAAAACCCCATATTAGGTTTAGTGAATTCTTATTTAATTGCATAGCCTTTACATGTATTAGTGATAATATCAATATTTCTAAGCTTTACTAACACTAATTTACATTACTTTCACTTTACTACTCATCATCTTCACCATGATCACCATGAGCATCATAAACACTACAAAAACACTTAAATCAAATTAGGGTTCTTCATTTCTATCTTGATATTAAGTTAAGAATCATAATCAATGAACTTAACTAACATCAATTTAACATATACAAGCCCTAATTTCGTATTTGAACATATGACCTTCTTAAAACTCATGAAAACCCATTTCTAGGTTTAAAGAAATTGAAGAACATCACTTACTTGAGGTTAGGGAGAATCAAAGAATAATTAAGAACTTGTTTCTAGCTTCAATTTGATAAGTTTCTTCTTGATTTCTTCTTCCTGTTCTTTCTTTCTTTCTATTTCAATTCTTTGGTTCTGTACGTACATATGAATTAATATGGATATGTATGGCTTTAAAACACATAACCGACTCTGTTAAGTGTATTAAAATACACCCCGTACTTATCATTGTCTGGAACTTAAAAACCATTCACAGTTATTACTATTTTATTTTACCTAAAATAATAATAACTTGAAAGAATTACTTTTACCTTTACCATTATAATACTTTTAGATTTTTGGGGTGTTACATTAATTGTTTTAATCCATTTATTGACTATTTGACTGAGTTATTTATTGAAATGGAAGAATCTGAAACAATGAATCAAACTCAAACCGATAATTACTATATATAATAGCTTGGAAAAAAATATATACTATAAATTGCATACTCTTATACATATTTTTAGATTTGAAAGTGCCTTATATCTTCACAATCTTTATTTGGCATAAAAAATGATACAATGTTTTTTCTGAAAAATAATCTCTTCAACTAAAAGCTTTTAAAATTAGATTCTTTAAAGAATCTCTATCCCTTAATTATAAAATCACTAAACTACTCTTCTTATAGTTATTAAAAATTTGGTTTTATTTTGATCTTTTATGTCATTTTACATTTTTTAAATTCTAGCTTCAACTAGTTTAATTGTCAAATACTCGTTAAAAATAAAAGATTCAGCTCTAGCCTTAAATAAGAGCTTTAATTTCAAGTTCTAAATTTCATTTTTATCTCAATCTCGAACTCCGTCACGAAAAACATCTAATAATATAAAAATTTTGATTTGCTAAGATGTGTTAGTATGTCAAGTCTGTTTACAATCATAAGTATAATAAATTAATGATATATAATTGCTGAAAAATATCACATAATTTCTAAATTTGTTATAATGATTTAGCATTTCACTATTCCCTCCATAAAATTTATGTCCTGATTGTAAACACTTATTATAGGACAGAGAGATGATGATATAATATGAAGTTAAAAGTATTCTTTTTTCAATTCTAAGTCAAAGTCTTAGGGTCATTGGGGCAAAAAATGCAATTTGGTCTTAATAATAGTAACGAGGAGGAGGAGGAGGAGGATGATGATGATGATGATGATGATGATGATGATGATGATGATGATGATGATGATGATGATGATGATGATGATGATGATGATGATGATTGTAGTATATATTTGACTGCAAATAATAGAAGGGGAAGTCCCAATAATAAGTTATGATGATAGTTGCTCTCGTAAAGATATTCTTTGGAATGATTGGGTTCGAAATCCTTCGGAATTATTGTCTGTTGCTATGTAATCTCTTTTACTTGTTTATTTTGTGTTGAATTCTTGAGCTCTTTCTTGGAGCTCTTGGCTCATCTTTTTTATTCATTGCCTGTTTTGGGTTTCTAGTTTCTAATATATTTCGTTGCTTTTTTTTTTTAAAGAAAAAAGAAAGGGAAGTCCCAAAGAAAGGATAGTCCAATACAATGTTAGAATATTATGACACCCGACAAATTAGGGCAATTAATTGTACCTAATCATATTGTAACTGCATGTAATTAGTTTAGTATTAGGCTAATTATGTGTATCATCATGTATATTTGTATATATATACACACGTATGCGATTAAGTTGCATCGTACAATTTCATATCGGATGGAATCCGACACCTCAAATACGGACGTTGGTGAACACAATTATTAAATAATATGAATTTATTTAATAAACTCATTATTTACTCAAGTGACGTCTATCATATACACGCAAGATTTCCTTTTCACCAGTCGGATAGTCATCATCAGCTTCAACCATAAATGCTTCACCTGTTGCAGAATCTACACCCCAACTTTTCATATCTCACAAAATATTCTGAGGCATAGTCTTTATCGGTATCTGCTGGACACATTTTACAGCTGGATATACCTTTTGTCTAAGTCTCTTTCCAATACGCTGATTTCTTTCCTTTAACTTCTTAGTCTTTCCTCTTCTTGGCTTTATCTTGTCAAATTTCATAGTTCTACCATCAGTCTTGATAATTTTTTCAACATACTTAGCATAATCATCATTACTGGGATTAACCATATCCAATCTAGCCAAATCTCTAACTTCATATCTTGGTAAGGAACTAAATACAGCTAACTTCTTTTCAAAGTATTGTACTCCATCATACCGTTTAATGGCAAAAAGTTTCAAATCAGAGTCATAATACCAACCAATGATACCAGTCTTGAGCTCACGTTTCCCAGTGATATCAACTTCCTTCATCACACGTGACTTTTTTTCTTTCTTCTTCTTTAGCATCTCTTAAATATACCAAGGATTTCTAACTAGATGCTTAAACCTCTCATCAATATCATCAGTATTATCATCCTCTAAATCTGTAGATTCATTTTCAAAAGCCTCTAAATCAATAACTGATTCACCATCATCATTTCTGAAAATGTACTCAGTCTTTGCTGGACTCACAACGTGTTCATCAATATGAATATTAGGATCAACAACGTCATGTATCTCAGGCTCTTGAATTGAAGTCCAATCCTCAGGAGGCACAAATACTCCTTCTTCAAGATCAAAATCGATTTCTTCATCAATTTCATCCAGAAAATCATCATCAGAATCTGATAGATCTAGCATTTCCTTTCCTAGAGAAAAACACAAATACAAATATATTAATAATTCAAATTCTTCATTGATTTCCCTGAACCAATCTAAGAATTCCTTTATTAATCCTTTTGTATTATTAATCCATAATATAAACGCATTCTATATAACTTTTAAATCTATTATTGATTACCGTGAATCAAACTAAGATTTCTAAAGTCTTATCTCAAATACTTAGTAAATATTAATTAAATTTAAACTCTAATGTCTTGTGAACAATCACCAAACATTCATGTTTACCATTAATTAACTTATATAATTTCTAAAACTTAATTGAACTGTTATATTATCCAAAAACTTAACTTTCAATTATATCTTTAAATTATATATCATTTACCTAGTTATCACAATTTTAACTTGTCAGTTATACAAACTCTCAAGCCTAAAATGCATATGTTATATAAATATATTGACCGCCGATATTAATCGGAACACGCCGCTCGACTACTCAATGAGTCGAAAGTCTTTCGATCACTATTTTATCTTAACATATATATAAAATTACAACATAAATTATTTAAACATATTTAACTTGTATTTCAAAAATCTCAAGTCAAATATATTACAAATAATATTAAGTTTACAATTGTTTAGTACAAAATATTATAAATATTACAATACTATGCTAATACTAAGCTATCTTACCAGCTTCAGTATCAACCGGTACTGTCTTATCTGCACTTGTACCTTCACCCGAACCACTTGCTCCAGCACCACCAGACTCCCCCTGAAGTGTAGTTTGCTCACCAATCTTTGAAGGACCGGTCTGCTCACCACCTTTTGGTGCATTGGGATCATCGTCTTTGTCAGAATCTCTTCTCTTTTTCAGCTCATCTTGCTTGCAAGAATCTAAATATACCAATATCTCCCCCTGAGCGCACTATCCTGAATTCACTCTCAACACTAATCGTTCCAAGGAATCAAGCTTCAGTCGCTGGATATTGAAGTCATCAAGCAATGTGTTATGAGTCTGCAGCAGTGTCTTGTAAGATTCACTCTGTTTAAGCACTTGTTGTCCAAGAGTAAGATTGTTTACTACCAACTCTGGAATCCTCGAAATAACCTTCTCTAACTCCTTAACTCTCGACTCTAAGGATGTAATCCTTTCAGCATCAGTCATAGGAGTAACTGAGATGGTTGTCGATCCAGGTGGTGTAAGTGAAGCAACATGAGAATCAAACGTAAGCGGTGGAGGTGGCTGAGATAAAGCTGTGGTAAGAAGACCAGCTGCAAATGTAGTAGTCGGAACCTGCTCCGAACGTACTACATCAGCAATCTCCTATAAACATTAGACAAAAATTAAATAAGTAATTGATACAAATTTCTCTGTCTCAATCTCTAATTAATTTTGTAATACTTGTAGTACTAAACTTATATCACTTACCTCAGTAGGTACATAAATCGGTTCAGACTCTACCGATATCACCTTCTCTACCTTCTCAATATCTTGAGCAACTGTCACAGAATTAAATGTCTCAGTTTAACTCCTGATAAATAAACATATTAAGATTATCTAACTTGAATAAAAATTTACCATCTCTTATGGTCAAGGTCCTGGAATGCTTTCGGCGTTGAGAAACAAGAGGAGTATATGATGTGTGCTAAAGTATAGACAATTATAATAACAAGTTTAATTAAGGAAATACTAAATAATATTATCACACAATTCAGGCAAGATTGACCCGTTCATGTAATATAGCTTAATAAGTAAGTCCAAATTCGAACAAAAGGAACACAAGAAACGTTATTTTTATTTATAACTAATTATCTATTTATTTTATTTACAAATATTCACAACTATAATACAATTAAATACAAGGATCCAATTTACAATAATCTACAAGATAAGGGGGACGTTTTAGTTCCGAACGAACATATTTATATTTATATTTTTGATACAGATTCTAATAGATAAGTTATAGGAAACAACTTAAGAATACTCAATTGGATAGAAGATTATAACTATTTAAACAATTATTTATTAAACGTATTATATCAACTTATGTCTATTTGCTTTGTTGGCTATTATTATTGGTGAATTACTAATGTAGAAAATCACAAAGATTAAGATAATTTTCATATAGCAACACTCCCAAAGATTAAGTAAAGTATTACTATTTATTAAGATCTATCAGCAGTTTATTAATACAATTCCAAGATTAGGTTGAATTACAATGTTACTTAACATTAATAATTGACAATCATTAATTAATTTATAAAACTCACAAGATTAGCAAAGCTATCTACATAAATCAATTAACTGTTATCAATATTAATATAACACAGACAATTCTTGTATAATAAGCATTCAATAATATAGTTCCAACATAAACATATAATTCATATAATAAATCAAATAAACAAACATTTAAACATTCATAATGAAAACCTAATAAGTAATTAATTCAAATAAACAATATCCAAAATAACCCAAAAGATTAATAAAGTTACAAGGATAAAGAAACCGAACCAATTAGCTAACCAGCTTTTCCTAGGGTTAAAAACCTTCAAACCCTAGCTCCTTTGCCTCCAAAATCGCACCTTAAAGTCGTCCTAAAACCCTAACTTTCGGTTTTAGTATTCTTGAATTGTATATGGTTTAAGCTAATTTGAGCCTCTATTTATAGTTTTACTGGCCGACCTTCCAACCGCCGGTTGGGTTCTCCAACCGCCTGTTGGAGTTCTTTGAATCAGGGTCCAACTCCACGTTTTTTGCACCGCCTTAAACCCTAAAGCTCAACCGCCGGTTGGTTAATCCAACCGCCGGTTGAATGTTAATTCCAGAATATTCCATTTTCGGGCTTGGGCTTAATTCTTGGACTCTCGATCTTCATAACCGGACTTCTTTGTTTTCTTGGCCCAATTCTTCATTTTAACTCTTTTAGTCTTCATTTCTTCAAGGTCTTTAATCTTTATTTCTTTAAGTGCTTTAATTCTTCAGTTCTAGTCTTGTTCTTGTTCCTTTTTCTTCATTCTTCAATTAAAATACATTTCTGCAATTATTAACAAAATAAGTATCTAAAATCATATAAATGTAATAAAATGTATATAAATATAAGGATAAATAGTATAAAATATAGTATCTATTTGATGCTTATCAAATATCCCCACACTTAAGTTCTGCTTGTCCTCAAGTAGAATACTTAATAAAATTTAAAAAATAAGCATCAAACTAATATTTAAGAATCAGAATACCAATATTAAAAATCTAATTCATAAGTTAAAAATTTAAACAATTTAATTAACATAAATAACTATAATGTATAAATAAAATTATTATTATTTGTGCAATATATAACTTATGAATGATTACTAATATATTTGTCCACTTTAAACAATCTATACTCATATTTCTGAATGTCCTTTTATTGTTAGTATGTATATTACTTATGATTTCCATATATGATATACCTTTAAATTTAATTATACAATTTACTTATATATTCCAATTAAATATATGAAATACATTTTTAAGAATCAAGACATTGGTGACAGGTCTGCATTTTCATGCAACAGAGCGACATAACTAGATCCAGGTTTAAGCAAAACCAGACTTGGTTAAACCATTTTGGCGACCTCATTAGGTATCTTTTATTTTTAAGACTTTTCAAGTACTTTTGAATTGCGTTTGCTTAATTTTTAAATATATATTAATAGAGACCAGGTCTATACTTTCGTATAACAGAGGAAACCATCAATATATATCCCCAAATGTACTCACATAATTAAAAAGATATAAAATTATTGCATAATAAATTTAAAAATTAAGACTTTTATGTCATACATCATATTATGTATCATAAAATAATAAACAAGTTATATTATTAATTTTTTTAAAATTCAGAAATCTTCATATAGATTGCCTATTAGTACATCATATCATATAATTATATATTACTTCCTTATTAAGTAGCTTACGTTATATATACAAAACAGTTAATCCACATTAAAGTCTAAACTTTTAAATACAAAACAAAACTTTTAACAAAAGTATTCTAACTAATAAATACTTAGTTATTCACTTAAAATTTTAAATTTTTGATAAAATTTAAGAACAATAGAAACTTAAATATTTAATTAAAGAAATTCTTTTTCTTACGAACCCTATCCCCACACTTAAATTATACAATGCCCTTATTGTATAAAAATGATAAACAAAAAGCGAGTAAGGGAAAGAAAAATAGAACAGAAAAACTCCCCTGACTGAAATTATAAATTTCATCATCGGCTAAGAAAAATCTTCTTGGTTGATTCCTTCATTTCTTGAAAAATAATATACAACATCCACACTTTCATAGTTAATCACGATTGCATTTAGCATATGCAATAAGCCTTTAAACCCCTCGGTATCCCAAGTGGACGAGTTATAGTCTCGTGAGGGTTTCCAGTGAACACACCCACAAAGTTCAACCTGAAAATAAAAAGAAAAACATATAAACATAAACACGGGTTGTCTCCCGAGAAACACTTTTGTTTAAGTGTCGGTAAGTTCAACTTAATCATATCTCGTATTCTTCTAGAGATATATCTGAAATATGTTCAATAACATTATCTTCATAGTATTTCTTCAAACGATGCCCATTGACTTTAAAAATACCCCCATTAAGCGATATCAAATCTATACTCCCATTTGTATGAACTTGGTGAATAACATATGGTCCGCTCCATCTTGATTTCAATTTACCCGGAAATAATCTAATACGTGAATTATATAAAAGCACCCGTTCTCCAGCAATAAATTCTTTATATCCCCGAAGTCTCGCATCATGCCATTTCTTCGTTCTTTCTTTATAAAATCTTGAATTCTCATAAGCATTCCAACGAAGCTCATCTAACGCATGTATCTTTAAAAAGCGATGTTTACCAACTTTATCGGTATCCATGTTGCATTCTCGAAGTGCCCAATATGCTTTGTGTTCTATTTCCACAGGTAAATGACAAGCTTTTCCATAAACTAGTCTATATGGAGTACAACCTGTAGGTGTTTTAAATGCTGTCCTATACGCCCAAAGTGCATCATTTAACTTTTCCGACCATTCTTTTCTGTTAGAACCAACAGAACGTTCCAAAATACATTTTAACGCACGATTGGTATTTTCAACTTGTCCACTTGTTTGTGGATGATAAGGCGTAGCAATTCGATGAGTAACTCCATATCTTTTCAATATTTTCTCCAATTGAGTGTTACAAAAATGAGTACCCCGATCACTAATCAATGCCTTAGGAGTTCCAAATCTCGAAAATAACTGTTTAAGAAATTTTACCACAACTCTTGCATCATTCGTAGGTAATGCCTTTGCCTCTGCCCACTTGGAAACATAATCCACAGCTACTAATATATACTTATTACCGTGACTCATAGGAAATGGTCCCATGAAATCAATACCCCAAACATCTAATATTTCACAAACCTGTATACCAGTTTGTGGCATCTCATCTTTTTTAGAAATATTACCAGCTCTTTGGCATGAATCACAATTCTTAACGTAAGCATATGTATCTTTAAAAATTGTCGGCCAATAGAATCCTGCATCAAATATTTTCTTCGCAGTGTAACTTGGTCCATTATGACCGCCTACTGGTCCTTCATGACAATGCTTTATAATCTGTTGAGCTTCTTCACCATGTACACAACGTCTGATTATGCCATCTGCGCAGTATCTGAAAAGAAATGGATCTTCCCAAAAATAATACTTTAAATCAGAAAAGAATTTCTTCTTTTTCTGGTAATCCATCTTTGGTAAAATTTTAGTAACCAAATAATTTGCATAATTCGCAAACCAAGGTATATCCATTACTTCTTGTATAGTCATTAATTTCTCATCCGGAAATGTATCTTTAATATCTTCTTCATCCAATACTTCTAATCCCGGATTTTCCAACCTTGACAAATGATCAGCTGCGACATTTTCAGCTCCTTTCTTGTCTTTAATTTCAATATCGAATTCCTGCAATAAAAGAATCCATCGCAATAAACGAGGGCGCGCATCCTGCTTATTAAACAAATACTTCAAAGCAGAATGGTCAGTATAAACCACAGTTTTAGTTAAAACAAGATAAGAACGAAATTTATCGAAAGCAAAAACTACTGCCAAAAGTTCCTTTTCCGTAGTTGTGTAATTTTCCTGAGCATCTGTTAATGTTTTACTGGCATAATAAATTGGCTTAAACTTCTTATCAACTTTTTGTCCTAGAACAGCTCCAACTGCATAGTCACTAGCATCACACATCAATTCAAAAGGTAAACTCCAATCTGGACTCGTCATTACTGGAGCATATACCAACTTTTCTTTCAATGCATCAAACGACTGTTTGCATTCATCTGTAAACTCAAATTTTGCATCCTTCTCTAGTAAATGATTAAGCGGTTTTGCAATTTTTGAAAAATCTTTTATAAATCTCCTATAAAATCCAGCATGTCCTAGAAAACTTCTTATTCCTTTTACATGTGTAGGGTAAGGTAGTTTTGAAATAGCTTCAATCTTCGCTTGATCTACCTCAATTCCTATTTTGGATAATTTATGACCTAAAACAATTCATTCTCTAACCATAAAATGACATTTTTCCTGGTTAAGAACTAGATTTGCTCCTTCACATCTTTGCAACATCTTATGTAAATTTTCTAAACAAGCATCAAACGAATCTCCAAATACCGAAAAATCATCCATAAATACTTCCATGAAGTCTTCTACCATATCATGAAATATTGCGATCATGCAACGCTGAAATGTAGCTGGTGCATTACACAAACCAAACGGCATTCTTCTATAAGCGAAAGTACCAAACGGACAGGTAAATGTTGTTTTATCTTGATCTTCAGCTGCTATCGGTATTTGAAAATATCCTGAAAATCCATCCAGAAAACAATAGAATTCCTTTCCTGATAACCTTTCTATCATCTGATCAATAAATGGTAATGGAAAATGATCTTTCCTGGTAGCATCATTTAATTTCCTATAATCAATATAAACTCTCCATCCCGTTACTGTCCTTGTTGGTATCAATTCATTCTTTTCATTAGGTACCACCGTTATTCCACCTTTCTTTGGTACGACATGTATTGGACTTACCCATGGACTATCTGAAATAGGATAGATTAACCCTGAATCCAACAATTTAATGATTTCTTTCCTAACTACATCTTTAACATTCGGATTCAATCTTCTTAAAGGTTGTACGACTGGCTTAAAATCTTTTTCCATCAATATCCGTTATTTTCCATGCTATTGCTTGTTTATGCTGTTTAAGAACCTGAACTAATCGTTCTTTCTCTGATTTTGACAATTTTGAAGATATTATAACCGGCAAGTCTGATGTTCCTTGTAAATAAGCATATTCCAAATGTGCTGGTAGCTCTTTAAGTTCCAACTGTGGTGGTTCTTCAATAGATGTCTTGATCTCAAATATCTCTTCTTTAAAACAAGGAATATTGTTCACAGAATATGGTATCAATTCCTGGTTAATAATTTTAGCAATTGGCTGTGTTTCTTCCTCTTCAGGATGTTGTTGAATAACCACGGTTGCTTTTTCCAAATCTTCATCTTCCTCTAATAACTTATCAAATTCTGCTAAATCCTTTGCAGTGTCAAACTCTTCAATCCATCCATTAAGAATTCCTATATCTGTTTGATCTTTTCCTATAAAATCTTGAAAAGAAGAGTTATCCATATATTCATATGAATTTAAATAATAACAAGTATCATCCACATAATCAGGAAATTTCATGGAATTATTAACATCAAAAACAATTTTATCATTCCCTAATCTCATGGTAATTTTTCTATTAAAAACATCTATTAGGGCATGTGTAGTTGCTAAAAATGGTCTTCCTAATATAATAGGGACTTTAGGGTCTTCTACCATATCTAAAATTACAAAATCACATGGAAAAACAAATTTATCAACTTTAATCAAAACATTTTCAACTATTCCTCTAGGATATTGCACAGATCGGTCAGCTAATTCAATACACATACGAATAGGTTTTGGTTCTCCTAATCCTAAACTCATATAAAGAGTATATGGCATTAATGAAATACTAGCACCTAAATCTGCTAATGCATTTTCAATAGAAATTTCACCAATTTTGCAAGGTATAGTAATACTCCCTGGGTCTTTGACTTTTGGAGGTAGCTTATTCTGCATTATTGCTGAACATCTCGCATTCATGGTCACCTTTGTCACATTATCCAGTTTACTTTTGTTAGTCAGCAGCTCCTTAAGATATTTTGCATACTTCGGCATTTGAGCTATAGCTTCAACAAAAGGAATGTTAATATGAAGTTGTTTTAGATTTTCCAGAAATTTGTGGTATTGTTCATCTTCTTTGTCCTTCCTCAGATCAGCTGGATATGGAGGTGGGGGTGTATAGTCTTTGATGACTTCTTTAACTTTATTTTCTCCAATATCCTTTTTGTTTGTTCGTATGTCTTCATCAATTGTTTCTTTTTCAACCTGTTCAGACTCAACAATTTTATTAGTAACAGGAGAGTCAACATTCTTACCACTTCTGGTAATTACTGCTTTAGCTTGCTCCTTTGGATTTGTTTCAGTAAATCCTGGCAATGTTTCTGGAAATCTCTCCTGTAGTGCTTTAGCAATCTGATGAACTGATCCTTCAATTTGTTTGATCGATGCTTCATTATTACGCATTCATGTATTAGTTTCCTCTTCTCTTTTATTACTTGCCTCAGCCATTTTTCCCGATGCATTTTCTATCACCATCATTCTGTCATTATAGGAAGTATTTTGTCCTGTTTTGACATAATAACCTGGTGCTCCTTGTTGATACTGTTGTCCTGGTTGACTAGTTCTTCTAAAATTAGAAACTTGACGATAATTTGGATTTCCTTGAAAATCCCCATACATAACTTCTTCAGTGATTATTTCACTATCATTATTAGGACATTCTGTCTTTAGATGATTTCCTCCACATATTTCACAACCAATCCTGATTGCATGAACTTGTTCATTTACTTTCTTAATATCTCTTCCCATACTTTCCAATTTTGCAGTGATAGCTGCGAGACCATCACTATCTTCAGATATTCTTTTTCTACCAGATGAACCATCATCCCATAATTGAGAATGTTTTGCTAATTCTTCAATTCCGGCTTTTGCTACTGCTGGAGTTTTCTTAGGTACTAGGCCTTGTGCATCTAACTGTTGACGTGTTGCTCGATCAACTCCCTTATAAAATACTGTGATTTCTTGTTGGACATTTAAATCATGCTGTGGACATTTATGTAACATCTCCTTATATCTCTCTCAAGCTTGATATAGAGATTCATCGGGTTTCTGCTTAAAATTCCTAATCTCGTCGATCATTTTTGACGTTTTGGAAGGTGTACAATACATTTTTAGAAATTTTCTACGAAGATCTTCTCAAGTAGTAATAGATCCGGCTGGTTCATTATTAATCCATCTCTTAGCTCCATCCTTTAATGTTAAAGGAAATACCCGTAACATAACCTGATATCTTGTAACATTAGGAATATTAAACATATCTGCAATTTCTAAAATTTTCTCAACATGTTCGTTTGCATCTTCTTTATCTTCTCCTCTGAAAGGATTTTCTCTCAATTCCTTCAGAAATTGTCCCTTTAATTCAAATTCTACTTCTCTAGCTATAGCAGGCCTAACCACTCCCGGTCTTGGATCTCCACGAGTTTGAATCGTGTAATCCTCAAGCGTCATGTTAGCTATGTCTGCCATATCTCTTTGTTTTGGTTCAGAATCTCTTGGAAATACTGTATGTTGTCTCGAATGTACTTTGTCTAAATCTGAATCGGAGTAATACCCTCTTTTAGCCATTTTGACTAAACTGTTATGAAATATCAAGTCGTCTTCGTCAGATGAAATTCCTTGTTCTGGCGAATTAGGTGGCGCATATGACAATCGTCTTCTAGAATGAAATTCTCGTTCTGGTTCGTCAAATGGACTAAGTGGATCCGGATGAAGTGTGCGGGTCATACATCCATCTGCAAAGAAAAACAGAATTTTAGTAGTACTTTAAATTCAAAAGTAGATGTTAGTAGTTTGTTAGTAATATTCAAGTTGGTAAATATGAATCCCGATAATTTAATAATAAAACACATTCAAAATTAAATATTCGAAAAATTATACCTAAACCAACTCTCCTATTTGTTAGTAATCTAATTTAGTTAATTATACAACAATTAAGGTTAAGATTAATTTATTAGATTTCCAATACAAAGTTCATCAATAGATCTCGGTAGCTCCATTGATAGTACACAAAAGCGGAGAAACATGTCAGCGCGAAGCTGATTAAAAACCTATTTCTTTCGAGAAGCACCTTATCTCTTATATGATAAATCAATGAGGTAGGGCTGAACTCTCCTTATACCTTTGTTTTTTCAGTATTCTCAATGGGTGAGCCGATATTTCTTATCGATTTTTCAATGTATCGAAAATAGAAATTATACAAATAAAATAATTAGTTAAAAATAAAATACACCGCTCCCCGGGTAAAACAAAAGTTCAACCGGTTAAGTGTTCCCCGGCAGCGGCGCCAAAAACTTGATGTGTGCTAAAGTATAGACAATTATAATAACAAGTTTGATTAAGGAAATACTAAATAATACTATCACACAATTCAGGCAAGATTGACCCGTTCATGTAATATAGCTTAATAAGTAAGTCCAAATTCGAACACAAGGAACACAAGAAACGTTATTTTTATTTATAACTAATTATCTATTTATTTTATTTACAAATATTCACAACTATAATACAATTAAATACAAGGATCCAATTTACAATAATCTACAAGATAAGGGGGACGATTTAGTTCCGAACGAACATATTTATATTTATATTTTTGATACAGATTCTAATAGATAAGTTATAGGAAACAACTTAAGAATACTCAATTGGATAGAAGATTATAACTATTTAAACAATTATTTATTAAACGTATTATATCAACTTATGTCTATTTGCTTTGTTGGCTATTATTATTGGTGAATTACTAATGTAGAAAATCACAAAGATTAAGATAATTTTCATATAGCAACACTCCCAAAGATTAAGTAAAGTATTACTATTGATTAAGATCTATCAGCAGTTTATTAATACAATTATAAGATTAGGTTGAATTACAATGTTACTTAACATTAATAATTGACAATCATTAATTAATTTATAAAACTCACAAGATTAGTAAAGCTATCTATATAAATCAATTAACTGTTATCAATATTAATATAACACAGACAATTCTTGTATAATAAGCATTCAATAATATAGTTCCAACATAAACATATAATTCATATAATAAATCTAATAAACATACATTTAAACATTCATAATGAAAACCTAATAAGTAATTAATTCAAATAAACAATATCCAAAATAACCCAAAAATTTAATAAAGTTACAAGGATAAAGAAACCGAACCAATTAGCAAACCAGCTTTTCCTAGGGTTAAAAACCTTCAAACCCTAGCTCCTTTGCCTCCAAAATCGCACCTTAAAGTCGTCCTAAAATCCTAACTTTCGGTTTTAGTATTCTTGAATCGTATATGGTTTAAGCTAATTTGAGCCTCTATTTATAGTTTTACTGGCCGACCTTCCAACCGCCGGTTGGAGTTCTTTGAATCAGGGTCCAACTCCACGTTTTTTGCACCGCCTTAAACCCTAAAGCTCAACTGCCGGTTGGTTAATCCAACCGCCGGTTGAATGTTAATTCCAGAATATTCCATTTTTGGGCTTGGGCTTAATTCTTGGACTCTCAATCTTCATAACCGGACTTCTTTGTTTTCTTGGCCCAATTCTTCGTTTTAACTCTTTTAGTCTTCATTTCTTCAAGGTCTTTAATCTTTATTTCTTTAAGTGCTTTAATTCTTCAGTTCTGGTCTTGTTCTTGTTCCTTTTTCTTCATTCTTCAATTAAAATACATTTATGCAATTATTAACAAAATAAGTATCTAAAATCATATAAATGTAATAAAATGTATATAAATATAAGGATAAATAGTATAAAATATAGTATCTATTTGATGCTTATCAGCATCCTCTTCATCAGAACCCTCATCACCCAAAACAAAATCAGGATCAATGTCCTTTGCCTTCCACTTCTCCTTCAGAGCTGGATCCGGTATCATCTGAGATCGATATCGAATGTAACCAGCATCTGGAGGTGGAGAAGGAGTATCATCATCATCATCTGAAGCCATCTCACCATCACGACCTCCAGATGGTCCAACATCAGAATCCTAAATTTTGAATATATTAAACATTTATGATTAGCATAAAGCTCTATCATACAAGTTCTATATATTTAAGATTAATCAGACATAATACCTTAACAGGTAAAACTTCTGATCTATCTTGTTGTCCCTGCTCACCCTCAGGTCTTGCAACCTCTGGGTCTGCAGTCTCAGCGTCCTGTATATAATGATATTTATATTTTATAATCAGATATGTTACCTAATTAACTAAACATCTATATCATTGGGATTATATAATAATATTATACTATAATATTTAATAAATACATCAAACATCTAAGTATCTATATCATTAGATAATTGAAATAATACCTGTGCAGGTGCCACAAACTGGTCTATCTCCCTCAGATCGGGATCTTGTGCATCGTCATGCTGACCTAGCACCTCTTGCACTATCTGTGCAGCAACCTCAGTATCAACCTGTTTGTAACACCCTCAAATTTTGGTTTGCGGAAGCTGTCGGGTCGGGTGTCACTAAATCAAATATCACAGCATAAGATACATAATGAACGACTCTAAATGAGACGTTTGAAAATAATTATACATTTCCAAAATAGAACGTTTACAACGTTATAAGTTTAACAGTGATTTCCAAGTACAAAATTTGAAAATGCTAAAGTAGATGCAGAGCAGTCCCAATGGTTTGAAAATATGCGACTCGGGCTAATTAAGCCTTGAAGCAATCCTAATCCTGCTGGGCAACCTGAGAACACATGCTAAAACAGGTCAGCTATAAAGCTGGTGAGTTCATAGGAAGGTTAGTTGAAAGCATAAAGTAATAAAACAATTTATGTTTTGTAAAGTTGTTTCCAAAGTCAGTGATTTTTGATATGTAATACGTTGAAGTTTATAACACCAATGTGTAAAAGTCTAACTTAATGTCCAAAATACCCCGATTTTGGTTGATTGCACTGTTACAAGTTCTTAGACTTGTTTGTCTTAAATTGATACAAGTTACAACGACTTGTTTGATTAAATTTATACAAGTTACAACGACTTGTTTGATTGAAGTTATACAAGTTACAACGACTTGTTTGATTGAATTTATACAAGTTACAACGACTTGTTTGATTGAAGTTATACAAGTTACAACGACTTGTTTGATTGAATTTATACAAGTTACAACGACTTGTTTGATTGAAGTTGTGCCCACTGCAATACCGTGGCATCGTTTTGTACCCACTTTACCGTGGTATCGTTTTGTGCCCGCTGCAATACCGCGGCATCGTTTATGAAGTGCTCGAGAGCATAGTTGAAATGTAGAGCCAGCAGTACAACGACATACTAGCTATTGCAAATAAGAGCCGACCGTACAACGACGCGTCAGGCTTGAATGTGTGTATGATTGTATGTATACTAATATACATAAATACTATTGAAGTTAGCACCAAGTGCTAATGATAATATCTAAACATGTAGATATATATATATATATATATATAAATATATATATATATGTTTGTCGAATGAGCAAACGTAAGTAACAATCATGACACGCATGAAAATAATTGATTTTTATCTAAATACGTATAAGCAAATATTTAGATATTAAGTAGTACGTTGGTCCTAGGTATGAATGCTCATTACCTAGTTGAATTGTATTAGTATGAAGAATCTATACTAACATATTATGTTATCGTATACTTCTAGCCTAAAGCCTAGCAAGTATATTGAGGTTCCTGAATTGTATTGAAAATATTAGTTCCTAAAAGAGCAACTAATCCTGTAATTGTATCTATATCATCTAGTGTAGGTAGAACTAACTAGTTCTAATGTATTGGATAATATTGTCCCGCGACAATATGGCCAATGAATAGTACTAACTATATCAAGTTATGTCTAGGTAATTGTTTTCCAACAATCTGATAGTGTACGATTGTGACCTATCTAGATTAGGTCTTGATATTGTTCCAAAACGACGTGTTGGGTGTAATTCCTAAGTATTACACATTTGTATTACATACAGTAATATAATTGATTGTGAATTATAAAAGATTATTAATATAATTCGAAAACAGTTGTTGTGCATGTGTTTCACCCCAAAAACAGTAAAACAGTTGAAAGAGTGGGGCTATGAAACTCACCTGTGAGTTGTTAGCGATACGATGATACGCGCGACGTCCGAATGGTAACCTTCTAGTGTCCTAAACACGTGAGGTTATATAAGTATGAGACAAATCAGTTTGTCTAAGCGAGTTGTTCATGTATGCATTTGTTGTTGAAGTCTGGGAATGGTGTACGGGGGTCCGGGGGCAGCGCCCCTGGTTAGCGGGGTCCAAGGGGCGGCAGCCCCTGGCGGGGTCCAAGGGGCAGAGCCCCTGGCTGGGGTCGAGCTGCCAGGTCAGCTTGGAAAATTTTTATTTCTACTATATTGCTTTAAGGAAAAACGCATCTGGACTTGAAATTGGGTGAAATCAAGTGATAAAATTTAGGGTCTCGACACTTAGTGGAAATGTGAGTTTTTAAACTTTCTGTTTTCTGCGACATAACATGCGACACAAAAACGTGTCATGCGACACAAGGGTTGTGTCGCATGGAGTGCGACATAAGAGCTCTGCGACACAGTGGTTGTGTCGCAAAAGCTTGCGATGCTAAATCAATAGCGACATAAGGGTTGTGTCGTATGGAAATACGACACAAGGTGCGACATAGAGTACGACACAAGCGTTGTGTCGCATGGGTAGTTTATGCGACATAAGATACGACACAAATGGAATTATGCGACACAACATGCGACACAAGCGTTGTGTCGCATGGATAAACACCAGCCCAGAAACTCGCGGCTGTCGCGTTTTTCTGATCAAAATCGCAAATCTAACGTATTTTCAAGCGGTAAAATCATGTTTTCTTTGTTGTTTAGGTTATAACTAAGTTGTGTAAGCATTATTACACCCAAACATTACACCAAAATGATTAGATCTAAAGATTTAGAAATTTCTTACAATTGCGAATCGAGGCCAAACGAGGAAGAAAACGAAGGTGTGGCCTTTGTTAATGTTGCTCCTCTCTTGTTGGTGATTCCGAAAATGTAAATTTTGTGTGTCGATTTGTAGTTCCGAAAATTTGTGGTAATTGGGTGGAGAGTGTTTGTGTGTGAAAAGAAAATGAGATAGAAAGAAATGAAATGAAATGGGAGGGGTTTGGGGGGTTGGGTGGCTGATCCAAAGGGGTGGGGAGGAGTTTTCCCCCACTCCGTTCCTATTTTGCAGTGTAAAATACCCGTATTTTGTACCCGAATAATATATATAAATTTAATATTTTTAGATTTATATTTCCGTTCTTTCGATTAGTAATTAATTAAATTAAAAATAGTTTTATTCAATTTAAAATCTAATGTGACTTCAAATGGTTTTATTTGTGATTATTACATAATCATTATTCATTATATAAAATGTAAAGTTTTCGCTCGCTGAGTTATAATTGTATATAATAATACAATTATAAAAAGTTTAAATTAGACGCGCAAGTTGACTTTTTGACCAGGTGTTACACTGTTGACCTGGTTGATCAGCCTGTATCAAAACATCCTCAATAAGTGCCTGTGGCTCAGGTTGTTGAATCACAGCGGCAGCTGGCTTAGGTACAGCAGCATTAACAGCAGCACCAACATCATTCCAACCATGATTTGGCGGCGTTACATAAGCGGAATCAACAATATAGCCAAAGAGATCACGAATCTCCGGCTTAACATATTCTTCCCGTCTAATCGTATGCTGAAACATAGCGTTGTATCCTCTGAGCGCAATAGTATCAACATGTAAGTGCGGCTCAGGAACAACCAACCCAGGAAGATGATGACGAATAATCATCATGCAGAATCTCGGGTAGATCAAGAAACGAGATCTAACATTGCCCAAAATTTGCTTCACCAGCTCCCCAAAAAGAAAATCACAAAAACTGTATGGTTTATTGTAAACTAGTGACGGTACCGCCGATACAAGAGCAGGGCTTAACTCATCAAAACCGCCCTTCTTCGGTCCAAAAATTGTGACTATAACGTGCCACAAGAATCTCCATTGTCCAATAACGAGGGCCTTGAGGAATTGACGTCCTCTTCTCTCACCAGTATATCCAATATGACCTAACGCACCCTCGATAAAATCACTGGAGTACTCAGTCGGACCATCTTCTTGGTCTACAGTACCCAGATGCAAAATCTGACGAAGGTCAGAAGCAGAAAATACTATCGGTTGCTGATTCACCGATGTACGTATAACCGGTGGGTTAACCGATTCGTCATACTGAATATCTGTCTAGAAATCATTTAGTATCATCTGAGAGATCGGTGGAGACTCTGTAAGCGCATATCGAATGCGTGAACGTGCAAAGAATGTCAGCACTTGAGCTACTTTGCTAGCTCCACGTGCCGAAAGATCTAGATCAACAAGAATATTGTGACCTTTATCGAACGGTATCGCCATATCTGTAAAAGAACACAAATGACAAAAACAGTTAGTGCACGTTAACAACAAATAAATACGAAACTATAATGTATTATGAATCAAGATTCATCAAACATCGTAGTTCTAAACTATATATAACTTGTTACAAAATTGTCGCAAGTCTTATATAAAACATTTATATTTAACTTATAAACAAAATGTCGTAAGTCTATTATATATATATATATACATATATATATATATATATATATATATATATATACATATATATATATATATATGTGTGTATATATGTATATATATGTACATATATATATATATATGTATATATATATATATATATATATATATATATATATATATATATATATATATATATATATATATAACTTATAATTAAATAATCTTAAGTCGTATAAAAAGTATATGTTATTACGTGTTAATATAATTCTCACGTCGAAACATATATGATCTTTTGAAGTCGAAAGTTAAATAACATTACAACTTATTACATCAAAAGTTTAAGTTACGTATATATATATATATATATATATATATACATACATATATATATATATATATATGTGTGTGTATATATGTATATATATATATATATATATATATGTATGTATATATATATATATATATATATACATATATATACATACATATATATATATATATATATATATACATATATACACACACATATATATATATATATATATGTATGTATATATATATATATATATATATATATATATATATATATATATATATATATATATATATATATAACTTATAATTAAATAATCTTAAGTCGTATAAAAAGTATATGTTATTACGTGTTAATATAATTCTCACGTCGAAACATATATGATCTTTTGAAGTCGAAAGTTAAATAACATTACAACTTATTACATCAAAAGTTTAAGTTACGAATTTTAGAAAAAAAAATTTTCAACTCGCAAAAATTGAAGTCAACTAGCAACTGAATTCGCATCCAAGTCGATTCGCTAATCAAGTCAATCCGCTAATCAACTCGCAAGTTGATCCGCAGACATACTCTATCCGCAAACGCTCAAACTCAACTCGCTGCGAGTTTAATCTGGAACTCAACTCGCTGCTCGAACTGACGCTGCAAGTTTAATCAAAAACTCGATGATTTTGTTGATTTTAACACGATCAATCGATGTAACTTTGTTCATTAAGGTTCGATTAACATTAACCCTTAATATTCTTGTTAAATAATGATGCGTGTGAAAGCGCGTCTTGTTTTATAATTTATAAATGGAAATACCGAATAAATACTTTTCACACAACCAGGCAAGAATACCCGATCGGAATAGTATAGCTATGGTAAGTCCAGGTCGATCTCAGGAACACAGGAATGGTGGTTTATTAATTAAAATAGAAAATACTAATTATCCTAGAAAACAGTAAACAAAGGGGGACGTTTTAGTTCCGTGCGAACATAAGATTTGTAAATAATAATTAAAACTAAATAAAAGGAAAATTAAAATAATAAAATAATAAATAGAGAACAATAGGAAGGAATAAGTAATTGTGTAAATAACTCCACTTAGATTCATATATTCCAATTCATTGCACGTTAATTATTTGATTTTGATTTCTTTTATATCAACTTAAACACTAATCAAAGAATATAAGTTGAATGTAAATTAGCCAACTGTTCGGGTCCAACTAATTTCTACAATCTAAGGGTCCACATTAAACATCGATCCAATGTCACAAGATTATTAGTCTATTGTGTGATTTACCCTAGATTGTGCATTAAACATTCACAACTCATTATAATTAACTCTAGTGGTATGACTCAACAATACCCAATAATTACTTATTGTCTTGTTCATTTTAAACTATATAATTATTACTTTCTCAACCTATCAGACTCAACATATTTAGCAATAGTCAAAACCCTAAGATATTAACCATCAATAATTAATAACATCAATAGAAATCAATCTCATTAACATCATTAATTACGTTGAGCAGTAATAATTACTAATTACCAATAAACAAGGATCCACGAGCAATATAATAGTTTTCAATCAAATAACTTAATAAACGTGCAATATAATCGGTCAATAATCATTATCTAAGTTTCATCAATTACACAATCACATAAAATATTCAAATCATCATAAGATATGTAAAACTCAAATTAATCAATACTAAAGTCATCAATAATATTGAAATAATGAAAGTAATAACAAACTACAAGATGAATCACGAAGAACTAGAACGAATATGCTTCAATCTTGATTCCTCGTGCCTACAAAGTAACCCCAAAATTCGTATTATACAAACCCTAAACGAATTCTATATTAAAAAGAAATAAAAGAAAAAAGTCCCCAAATCGTATGCAGCAGCAGCCGCCTTTATATTTGCTGGAACACAATCCATACGCCGTATGGATTCCATACGCCGTATGAATGTGAATTGGCGTATCCTCCAAGCCTTCACCAGCCGCCTCACACGTTTTCCACTTTAATCACACGCGTCTTTCCATATTTTCTTTGGGCTTTTGAGTTTGACTTGCAATGGGCCCCGCGATTTACTTTTTGCCTGCGCCATCACGTGATCTGCCAAAACTAACAAGAATCATCATAATTCATCATTCATTTATTATATTAATTATTATTATTATTATTATTATTTGTATAACTACTTTTTTATTATTATTATTTGTATAACTACACTTTTAACCACTTTGTCCCAATTATATTTAGGTACAATTAACTTTTATACAAAAATTACTTTATTTACTCTATTTTTATTCATTTTCTAATTTAGACTCTAATTCTACCTATTTTTTAAATATGAACGAAATACATATATTTTATCAAGTAATTGCAATAAAAGTATACAAAAACTAGGGAATATTAGTATATAAATATAGTACTATTTGATGTTATCAAATATCCCCACACTTAAGTTGTGCTTGTCCTCAAGTAGAATACATTTTCATCATCTAAAACTGATAAGCATCAAACTAATATTTAAGAATCAAAATACTCAAATTAAAAATCTGTTTCATAAATTTAAAACTTTAAACAATTTAATTAACATGGATAACTATAATGTTCAAATAAAAATTATTATTATTAGTGTAACATATAGTTCATGAATGATTACTAATATATTTGTCCACTTTAAACAATCTATACTCATATCTCTGAATACACCTTTATTGTTAGTATATATATTACTTATGATTTCCACATATGATATACTCTCAAACTTAATCATGCAATTTACTTCTATATTCAAAATAAATATATGAAATCCATTTTTAAAAATCAAGACATTGGTGACAGGTCTGCATTTTCATGCAACAGAGCGACATTACTTGATTCAGGTAAAGCAATTTTTAAATCAAACCAGCGGTGACAGGTCTATACCTTAGTATAACAAAGCGACATAGTTTGATTATTTTTAATTTTAATTTGAAAGATTTTTCTTTCTTTTGCTTTATTTAAGAATACTAATTAGAGACCAGGTCTGTACTTACGTACAACAGAGGAAACAATTAGTAAACCCCCAAATGTCTTCATATAAGTATAAAGATATATAAAATTATCGCATGATAAATCTAAGAATTAAGACTTTTAGGTCATACATCATATTATGTATCATAAAATAATATACAAGTTATTTTATTAATTTCTTAAAATTCAGAAATCTTCATATAGATTGCCTATTAGTACATCATATCATGTAACTATATATTACTTACTATTATGTTTCTTACGTCATATGTACAAAACACATTAAAGTCTAAACTTTTAAATAAAAAACAAAACTTTTAACAAAGAGTATTCTAACTAATAAATACCTAGTTTTTAACTCAAAAATTTTAAATTTGATCAAAATTTAACAAAATTATAATATAAGGACAAGTAAACATAGTTAAATGGAAAATTTCTTTTCTACCGATCCCATCCCCACACTTAAATTATACAATGTCCTCATTGTATATAAACAAGTAAAAATAAAAGTGAGAAAAGGAAGAAAAGAAATTAGAACGAAAAACTCCCTGGAATATGGCGCGATTATCTTGATCTGGTTTTGCGTAATGGGTCATCTTCCGATTTTTATTCCAAAATATACAACAACATACACTTTCGTAGTTAATCACGATTGCATTTAGCAT
This sequence comes from Helichrysum umbraculigerum, assembly GCA_949592205.1. Classification (NCBI taxonomy): domain Eukaryota; kingdom Viridiplantae; phylum Streptophyta; class Magnoliopsida; order Asterales; family Asteraceae; genus Helichrysum; species Helichrysum umbraculigerum. The sequence goes on along the minus strand of CATIUR010000004.1, from coordinate 139,175,496 downwards.
ATGCAATAAGCCTTTAAACCCCTCGGTATCCTGTTGGGACATGTATTTGTGACAACAGATCTAGTTTGTAATAGTACTAGTGATTATTGTAATCAAGTGTTTACAATTGATTTTGAATTGTAATAATTGATATGATATTAGTTTGTTGTTAATATTCGTTAAATATATTAGTAAGATAAAGTGTTAGACGAATATCGAGAATGAAAATGCAAACTAAAAGTCTGTCAGCGAGATGAGATCTCAAGTCGCGGGATTGAGTTCTGCGAGTCGAGATCTGGGCTCGCAGAGGTGGCAACGAACCGAGACCTGCATGGGCTTGGTTTTGGGCGGCGAAGCCAGTGACTCGCATAGCCCATCGGGCTGCGAATCGAGTCGGCAGAAATCGTATATATACAAAATTAGGTTTAAACCATCAAAAACTTTTGCCATTCGTATTTTCCAGAGCATATTATCGATTTCTAAGCATTCTAAGGTTAGGTATTGATCGATTAACATTAATTAATCGATACAAAACCTTATTGAGTAATCAATTCGCTATTATCTTGCGAAACAATTCGTTCACAATCCGTGAACCAAATATTGAGGAATTCCGCGCCTTAATACCTAAAGATAACCTCGTTATCGATCCATAACACACGGGACTTACAATTGGTATCGGAGCTTTCAGGCTAAATACGATTAAGTTTGAGGTTTTCGGATAATAACGGTTGATTTAGGGTTGTTGGTACGTGCAATAGTGCGTAAAAATGATCAAAATCAGTCTATGGAAGTGTTTAGGTTCGAATTCGACCGAAATCTTAGGGTTTAGTCGATCAAAAACCTAAAATTTTCATATTTGGGGTTTTCAGCCGTTTCTGCGAACCGAGTTCAATCTCACGAACCGAGTTCAATCTCACGAACCGAGTTCAATCCTACGAACTGAGTTCAATCCTACGAACTAAGTTCTATCCTGCGAACCGAGTTCCATCCTGCGAATTAAGTTTCATCCTGCGAACTGAGTTCTTGTTTTGCGAGTTGAGTTTCTGCGAACTGAACTTTCTGATTTTTGTGTGATTGTTAAATTTTGAAACAATAAGATGTCTGATCTTAGTAAAATGATCGAGATGGAACACGAGGTGGGAAAATCAAACGTTCCACCTAAGTTGTTGAAGATCGAAGATTACTATAACTGGAAGGACATATTTGAATCTTACTGTAGATTCCATGATCTGTCAATCTGGATGTGTATCAAGAATGGATACACGGCACCTACTCAAACTGTTCAAAATGCTATTGTGGTCCTTACTTATCTGAACATGAGTGACCAACAGAAGGAAGAATACAAGTCTGAAAATCGAGCTCATTCTTGTATTAAGATGTGTCTTCCAAAGGAAATCGCTCATCAGCTGAAGTCTTTTCATACTGCAAGAACGCTCTGAGAAGCTCTTGAGAAAAGAGGTGAGGGAAGTCCACAAGTGAGAGCTGGCAAGAAGAATCTTCTCAAGAAGCAATTTACTATATTTAAAGCTTTAAAGGGATAAGATCTTGATGGTTATGTTACTCATTTCTACCATTTGCTAAGTGAGCTAGAATACCATGAAATCACAGTAGAAGAAGTTGATAAAACCGACAAATTTATTGAGGGTTTGCCTTCTAATTGGGAAATGTATGGTGTTATGATCAAAGATAATGAAACAAAAAAGTCAAGAGATACCGATTCTGATCAGGTTCAGAACCCTGGGTTATATCATGGAAAAACAAATCTTTCAACTTCATCTTCTAGTTCGACCACTGCATTGTTAGTTGGTGATACTGGTGAGAATGGTGAAATGATATCTGAGGATCTGTGATTTAGTTCCTCCTCTAGTGATGAAACAAAAGGAAAGGGTACTGAGAAGTCACCTCAAGAGCATCAGAAGATGCCTATGAGTGTGAAATCTGCAGAACAGCAACTTTCTGTTCTTGCCTCCTTTGTTGCTTCATATGAGAATTACATTCAGAGTAAAATCAATGATCCGACTCTTTTTGATGAAGATTATGATCAAATTGACTCTGATTATCTTGAAGAAATAGATCTCCAGGATCAACTGGCTATGTTATCAAGGAGAGTGAAAATTTTCTTGAAGAAGAATGGTAGAAAGGTTGTGGGCAATAGATCAGGGTTTGATAAAACCAAGATCAAATGTTTCAACTGTCACGGTATTGGACACTTTGCTAGTGAGTGCCAAAGACCTAAAGTAGAAGCTGGTAGTGGAAAACAAGGTTCGGGAAGTAATCTTGCTTCCAAAGCTTTGGTGGTTAAGCAGTTAGATGGGTCTTATGATTGGAAAGCTTAGTCAGAAGAAGAAGCTTTGATGGCTGAGATTGAAGATCAAGAGACAACTGCTGGATCAATGTCCTACATGCCCACTGATGTAGAACAAGGAGTAGAGGTGCCTGAGTCTGAAGTGAAGACAAGTGATGAGGATGTGCTGTAAATGGATTCAAATGCTGAGATGAGTCCAGAAGATTTTATGGCACACATGGCTGAAGTACAAACTGACAAGAAAAGGGTATGTTTGGATATTCTTACGCTTGCTGATGTTTGTTATTTAGTTACTGATTTGCAATCTCAATTAAGTGTTTTATCTGTTTCAAATCAAAATTTGCTATCCCAAGTTAGTGCTTTAACTGATTCTAATAGGTCTATGATATCTGAATTTGAACAAGCTAAATGTGATGTCCTAAGGTTAAGTACAAATAAGGTAGATCTTAAGAATAAGATTAAGTCTGATGTTTCTGATAAGATCGCACTTAGAGATACCATTAAAGAAAAGGCTGTAATCATAGATGGACTCTATATAAATATCAACGACTTAAATCAAACAATAGCTAATAAGGATAGAGAGTTAGCTGAGCTTAAACAGAAGTTAGTAGAGCAAGATCGTAAGATTGAAAACTACAGAACTTTAGAAATGGACAAAATGTTAGAAGCTCAACGTAGTGTAAAGGACAAGACTGGGATAGGATATAATGATGTGCCTCATCCTTTTAATGCCAATTACACTAGTAACTCTATAGATTCTGAAATGACAGATGCTAATCCTGAGATTTTAGTAACTAATGACCCTGAAAAGTTAGAGGCACAGAAGGATGTTATTAAGAACCTATCACCAGATAATAGTAAGGTTTCTCATTTCACCAAAATACAGTTTGTGTCGGGTGGAGTGATTAATGATACTAAGACTGATGATAAGATTGATAAGGAACAAAGAACTAAACCTTTAGTGCCTAACACTCCGGATGAGAAAGCAAAAGTTAGTAAATCACGAAAACAGATGTCTTGCTTCAAATGTCACCAAAAGGGACATGTAGCTTCGTGTTGTCCGAACAAGAAGCCGGAAGCATCACATAAGTTAGTGATTGATGAGAAGACACCGACTGACTCTAGTATGTCTGTAGATAGGTTAGATACCAAACCTAAGTTAGGTAATAAACCTGTTAACATTCTTAAAAGAGAAGGTAAACATAGTGTCTCCCCACTTAAGCCTAAACGGCCATATACTCTAAGTGATAATACTCTCAATAAACCTAGGGATATGACACCGTCGAGGTTTAGAAATCAAGGTAGAAGCCATAGTCATTTTGAGAATGGTTCTACTTCGCGATCACATGGGCTTAATTATAGTTATCATAATAGAGCTCATAATTCAGTGCCTAGGAGGTTTTCCTCAAATTCACCTCTTAAGGTCGATCGTCCACAAGCTCAAGCATCTTCAAAAGTAACCAAAGCTTCTGATGGGAAGGATGGTTATTTTAAAGAGCTTAAGTTTGTTGATGATAAGGGACAAACCAAGACCGTAATGGCTTGGGTCCCTCTTGACAACTGATCGTGTTTTGTGTTATGTGCAGGAGCATGCTGTGAACAAGGATAGCTGGTGGTATGTAGACAGTGAATGCTCAAGACACATGACAGGAGAATGAAGTCTATTGACAGGCTTCAAGGAAGGTCTCAAGCAAAAAGTCAATTTTGCAGGAGATAAAGGAGGAGTGATTATGGGAAAAGAAAAAGTTTCAAATGGAACTTTGACTCTTGAGGATGTGAATTATGTTGAAGAACTAACTCACAACCTAGTGAGTGTTTCCCAAGTCTGTGATAAAGGTCATCCAGTTTACTTTAATGAAAAGGAGGCCTTAGTCCTGAAGCCTGGTTTCATAATTCCCGAGAAATGGATACTGATGAGGGCACCAAGGAAGAAGGATATCTATGCAATCAATATGGGTGTTCCTAACTCTTCAATGGTGTCTACATGTTTATTATCCAAGGCTTCAGAAGCAGATGCATTATTGTGGCATAGGAGAATGGCACACCTTAACTGGAGAAAAATGAACCACATAACCAGAAATGAGTTGGTTCTAGGTGTACCACAAAAAAGTTTTGAGTCTGAAGATAAGTGTGTTCCTTGCATGAAAGGAAAGCAGCACAAGAAACCACACAGATCTAAGACTGAAAACTCTATCTCCTCACCATTTGAGTTGCTACACATGGACCTCTTCGGCCCTATAAGCAAGAGAAGTCTAGGTGGCAAATGGTACCGTTTGGTTGTCACACATGACTATTCTAGATTCTCGTAGGTATTCTTTTTGGGATCTAAGGATGAAACTCTAGGAATTCTAATTGAATTCTTTGATCTGGTAGAGAATGTCTATAAAAAGAGAGTGAAGCGTATTCGTAGTGACAACGGAACAGAATTCAAAAATTCAACGTTGAATATCTATTGCTTAAGCAAAGGGATACAACATCAATTCAGTGCACCTTATGAACCTCAACAGAATGGTGTAGCTGAAAGGAAAAATAGAACGCTGATTGAAGCTGCAAGAACAATGCTTGCTGATTTAAAGCTTCCGGTCATCTTTTGGGCAGAAGCAGTGAATACAGCATGTCATGTTCTAAATAGAGTTCTTACGGTTAAAAAGCAGAACAAGACTTGTTATGAGCTTTTGAACAATAAGAAACCTAACTTAAAAGGGTTTGAACCCTTTGGAGTTTCATGTACAATATTAAAGACCGGACATCAAGCTAAATTTGCCAAATAAAAGAGTCTTTAATAAAGTCACAGGACGTTTGGAAGTAGTTTATAACATTGAAGTTACGAGCTACACACCGGATGTGCATAAGGGAGTTGATTGGCAATTTGATTATTCTGAACTTTTTGCATCATTTAAAGTTCCTATTAGTGACTATGTCAGTGATTCAGAGATAGCTGAACATTTAATGTCCGAAGATGTGGATACTGGCCATACTTCAACATCGAGTGTTCCGAATTCTGGAATCCAGACAAATGTTGATCCAAATCAACCATCTACTAGTGGATCTCAAAAATCCAAAGTAGATACTCCTCTAAATGAAGAAGAGCTAACTGAAAAATTAGTGGATAAAATCCTCACTCCACTGAGAGAGTTAAGAATATCTATGGGTATTGGTAACTCACAGTTATCTAAAGAGGGTGTACCAGATTTGGAAGATATTCCTGAAGAACATAGTGTTCTTGAGGAAATCGGTACTAACTTAGGAGATGAGATTCCAGTTGAGCTTGTTGCTTCAACTAGAACGAGTAAGAATCATCCCGTTGGAAACATCATCGGTGATATTAATACTCCGGTTCAAACAAGGCCTCAATCAAAAGCTAGTACGTCTGAAAATTTAGAATACCAAAGCTTGTATACTGCATTGAAAGAGACAGGGATTCCTAATCAATGTCTACATTCATGCTTTATCTCACAAGTTGAGCCGAAAAATGTTCAAATGGCTTTAAAGGAAAGCTCGTGGGTAGAAGCAATGCAAGAAGAACTATCTCAGTTCTCTAAATTACAAGTCTGGGAGTTAGTTGACCTACCAAAGGGAGAATATCCAATTGGAACTAGATGGGTATTTAAGTGCAAAAGAGATGATAAGGGAATCGTTACTCGCAATAAAGCTCGTCTAGTGGTTCAAGGTTTTAATCAACAAGAGGGTATAGATTACAATGAAGTGTTTGCACCAGTTGCTAGGCTAGAAGCAATTAGAGTGTTCTTAGCATTCGCATCATATTATTGTATAAAGGTTTATCAGTTGGATGTTAAGAGTGCCTTCTTGTATGGCAAAGTGGAAGAATTGGTGTATGTTTCACAACCGCCAGGGTTTGCTGATCCTGAGTATCCAGATAGAGTATATCATTTGAATAAGGCTCTATATGGATTACATCAAGCTCCAAGGATGTGGTATGGAACACTATCAACGTATCTACTTGAGAATGGATTTATAAGAGGATCAATTGATAGTACACTGTTTGTAAAATGGAAGAAGAAAGACTTTCTTCTCGTGCAAGTTTATGTTGATGACATTATTTTTGGATCGTCTGATGAAAAGATGTGTCAAGAATTTGAACAAGTCATGAGAAAAAGGTTTGAAATGTCTGCAATGGGAGAGTTGAATTTCTTCTTAGGATTACAAGTTGATCAAAAGAAGGATGGATTCTTTATTCATCAATCTAAATATACATATGAGCTATTAGAACGCTTTAAGATGGATGAAAGTAAAGTCTACAATACTCCAATTCCAGTCAATCATGGACTAGGTCCAGATACATCGAGTGATGGCGATGTGGATCCAACTCTTTATAGAGCCATGATCGGATCACTAATGTATCTAACAGCCTCTAGGCCTGACATAATGTTTGCTGTTTATTTATGCGCAAGATATCAGGCTAATCCGAAAGAGTCACATAGGCGAGCTGTTAAACGAATCTTTCGTTACCTCAAAGGGAAACCTAAGTTGGGTCTTTGGTATCCGACTGATGGAGACTTAGATCTCGTAGCTTATACTGATTCGGATTACGGAGGATGCAATCAGAATAGGAAATCTACAATCGGAGGATGTCAATTCCTAGGAGGTAGATTAGTATCCTGGCAGTGCAAGAAGCAAACCTCGGTAACCATTTCTACATGTGAAGCTGAGTATGTTGCAGCTGGCAGCTGTTGCTCTCAAGTGCTTTGGATTCAACAGCAACTGCGGGATTAAGGGTTAAATATAACCAATACTCCTATGATGATTGATAATGAATCAACTATGTCGATCACCAATAATCCGGTAAAGCACAGTAAAACTAAGCATATTGATATTCGACATCATTTTATTAGAGATTGTGCTGAAAAGAAAATGATAAGGTTAGTTAAGGTTCCGACTGCGGATAACTTAGCAGACCTCTACACAAAGGCGTTCGATAGAGCAAGATTTGAGACGTTGGTTCAACTGAATGGAATGAGAAATCCAGAGTGATTAGTCTTCCAAGAGTATTTTTGTAATAGTTAGTATTTTTATGTGTTATTAAAAAAAAAAAAAAAGGCGTATGGCATTCATTTGCTTGTTACCTAAGGGGAATCGCCTCCATTGAAGAATATAAATATAATATTCTTTAAAATATTTAAGTTTTTATCTGCAAAAACTAAGGGAAATGATAGTACATTAGGAGAATAAGCTTAATAATAATAAGCTTAAGTCCTAAGGATGATATGTTAGTAGGTTTAAATAAAGTTACTTTAGAACTACAGCGGTTCTATCAGGTATGTGTTTATATTTATTTGATTATACACCTATATCCACAAGTTATAATTTGTCTATTTTATTTAAAAGATTAGATGGCTTCATCAAATGATGTACTGGTAGGCAAATTATACGACATTTTCTAAGCCTTAAGAAGTTAATTAATTACTTGTTTATTATCTTGTGTTACTACTCTATGATGTATGCCATTAGTCTTAATTGTTGATTAATGGTATTGCCATACACTGTTATCATGCATTTGTTATTCAAATTGACAAATAGTAGCAATATGGGTATTAACTTAATTACCGGTAACTTTGTTGTACTGAGTACAGATCTGAAGCCTTTAATTAAATTAATATTCTCAAATATATTTTGAATTATGCTAGAAGGGATCCTCTGTTGTACTGAGTACAGACTTGGATAACATAGCATATTCAAGGTATGTCTGATATTTGTCTAACCTTAAAATTCAAGTGTATGTTATATGTTTTGAAAAGATACATCATTTAGTAACCGCTACCTTGAAATTAAATGATGCAGTGTTATGAGTTTTACTTGAAATTCTTCAGTATGTCATATAATAGGAAGCACTTGATAATATTCATACTAACAATAAAGTGTTTGCTTAGAAAGTCGAGTATAATTTGTTTATGTGGATCATAATACTGGTAATCGTCTTGAACTGTCTATAATTAAAAATATTCACTTTAAGTGAGTAATGCATTTATTAATTATGCTATGTGGATAAAGGTACCTAAGATATAGTTTTATAAATATAAATGTATAAATGATAAACTTGGTTGTACTTTTATGGTAATTTATTTGAATTTCATGAGTATGTATACTAACAATCTACTTAGACTTTTTAATAAATTTTTAATAGCTTGTTCTTTCTAATATGATCCCTAGGCAGTTAAATTCTTATTCAGTTGAGTTATGTATTTTATTTTATTGAAGTGATTAATAAAATGGTACTTGATACCACTGTTAGTTTTTATGTTTCGTATTTTATTTTATTTTTATTTTTAAATATTACCCTTTGGAATTAAATTATGCCGAATAAGTGTTTCTATTTATTGTTGAACAATCGTTGCAATTACAAGTGAAAAATAATTTTATTTTAGACTTGTAAAAATAAATGAGTTTTAATGTATACTTAGTTTTTATTTCGCATTTTAAATTAAGATTGCAAGTTTGACCAGTCAAACCTGCGAAGTGAACTAAACTAGGCGAGTTGAGTATAGGGTATAAAAGGGGACACCTCAATGAATCAAACTCACAATCTCCACATACTCTACGAACCGAACTCACTGACCTCTGCGACTCGATTTTAGGCAAAACGAACCGAACTCAATTTTCGGTTGATTTTCGATTTTTTTGAACGAGGAAGGAATTTTCGATCCGTGGAACTTATTCATCTTTTTATTACGCATCTTTTGACATAAGTTTCATGCGATTTCACCGTGTACTTAGTGAGAAATCGATCGGTTTGTGTTTTCGAATGTTTAGGTTTAGTTTTTCACGGATTTGATACAAATTAGTGATTTATAAAATCTAAAACATGTTAATTATAATTATTCGATGCTAATAGAACATGTTTTAAGGGCTTAATTGCTTCAAAACACGTCTAAATCGATGATTTAAGTGTTGATCTCGTTAAACCGTTCATCCTACGAACCGAGATCTAATCTCGATTCGTAGCCCGCTCCAGCGAACCGAGTCGAGTGACTTAGTTTGATTTCAGTTTAACGAACCGAACCGACTTTTTGGTTGACTTTAGTTGACTGAAACGAAACGAACTCGATTCGTTTGACTTCAGTTGACCGAACCGAGTCGAATTACTTTATTGACTATCGTTGACCGAAGCGAAACGAACTCATTTCGTTTGACTTCGTTTGACCTGAGCGACTCGAATTCAACTCGTAGCGTTTCTGCGATGCGATTTGAATGATTTATTTAATTTTATTTATATATTTTTTTAATTGACTTAGTTTGACTTTGAAAACTGAATTAACGTTGTTGACTTCAGTTGACTTTGTAAAATTAAGTAAATTTTATAATTTGTATATAATAACTTGTTTTCGATTTGAGAATCATTTGATTACAAATAATTAACAAGATATTCGTTTTTACACTTTTAGACTTACGAACAGGTGTTTATAAGTTAAAAAATGTGTTAACATTTAACAATTTCAGTTATTTCATATCGAAAGTCTTTCGACTCATAATGTAGTCGAGCAACGTGTCCCGATATTTGTCGGCGGTATGATAACTTAAATTGTGATTTAACTAACAAACTTTATATAATTTATAGAATATAATTGAAAAGTTAATAATTTTTAATTGTTCAATTAAGTTTCAGTGAATTAAGTTATTAGTTAATAGTAGACTTAGTCGTTTGATGATCATTTGATCATGATACGTAAAAGTTTAAATTAAAAAATTAATGTTTGTTTAGTTAATCTTTTTGCTATTTGTGTAATTTTGTATTACAGATATGGCGAACAGATCTTTCGAGAAGGGTCACAACATACTAGTGATCCTAGATCTGAACGAGCGCGGTGCTGAGCGCTTTGAGCAGATTCTGACTTATCTAGCACGATCGAGAATTCGATTAGCTATTACCGAGTCACCGCCACTGAACAGTGATCTTCTTACACAGTTTTGGAGAAACATTGTGTATGATGCTGCTGCGAATCCTCCAACGATTCGTACAACGGTGAATCAGCATCCTATCTCTTTTACTGCTGCTGACCTTCGACAGCTTTTACGTTTAGGAACAGTCGAACAAGACGCGGGTATTCATCCTTATTCTGCTGATTTTATTGAGGGTGCTTTGGGTCGTACCGGATATTCTGGACCCAGGAGAGGACGCCAGTTTGTCAAGGCGTTTGTTCTAGGCCAGTGGAGGTTCCTGTTCACGATTATTGTTTCTATTTTTGGGAACAAGAAGTCAGGATTAGATGAGCTCAGCCCAGAGCTTATGTCTGCTGTACTGTCACTGGTTTATAATAAACCATACAGTTTCTCTTCTTACATTTTCAATTCTTTTATCAGACAGATTACAGGAGCTGTGCGAACGCAGTTTATTCTTTATCCCTGATTCTGCATGCTTCTGATTCGCAATCAAGTTCCGAATCTCCCGGTTTATGAAGCCGATTTTCATGTGGAGACGATAGGATTGAGAGGTTACAACGCTTGTTTTCTCTTAACCAAGCGTAAAGATGACATCAAACCGGAGGCTGCTGATCTTTTTGGGCATCTTCTTGATGCTGATTATGTTGCTCCGCCGAATAATGGTTGGATGGATGCAGGAGCTCAACCTCAAGCTCAAGCTCAACAACAACAGCAAGCTCAACAACAACCTCCAGCTCCAGTTCCAGAAGCAGCTAAGCAACAAGAGCTCATTGAAGATGTTATACATCAGGCTGCACAACAAGGGGAGCAGATTATACCTGAGCTAGCTGCTGAGGTTTTACATGAGGTCTTAGTACAGAACGATGACGCTCATGACCCAGTTTTGGTTGCAATTGAACAATTTAAAGTAATATTTGTTATATACTATAATTCAATTGTTAATTTACTATCTTTCTTATCATTATATGTGCTTACTCATGAATAGGATACTGAAGTTGTTGACCTAGAGGTTAATTAACCTGAGGGTTCACAAGGTCAGAGGGGTGCTGGTCCATCTGTTCCTTTTAGGAAAGATGGTGATACAACATCTGATTTAGATTATGAGGAAACCACAGATGATGATGCGCCGAAGGTTTTAGAACCGACTGAGCGAGGAAAGCGAAAGCTTGTAGATGAGGATGATGATGAAGAGGTTCAACCTCTTAGAACTACACGTCGTAAGCGTGTTAGGACATCTACACCTGAGCTTTCGATTGGAAACATGCCAGGTTAGTTATTTTATTACTAATAGTAGGTTGTAAATTGTGACATAGAGACTGAGATAGATTTTGTCTATAACAATTGCTAGGGAACGACAGCCTGCTAGGTCAAAACCTACGATGCAACGACCGAATGCTCGTATATCTGAAACCTCAGAGCAGGTTAGAGATATGAGTATTGTTATTGCAGTAGAACTTAATTAGAGATTGAGACAGTTAATTCTGTTACTATTACTAATTTAAGTTGTATATAGGTGTCTGGTATGACTGGTCGGTTTACGACAAACAATGCAGCTCGTATTGCAGCTGGTATGTTGAGTGATGCGTTTGATAAGATGGTCCATCAAGTGGGACAATCTGCTTCTGCTCAAACTGCACAACATACGCCACCGCCAGTGAAAGCTTCTGAACGAATTTCTAGCTTGGAATCTCGAGTTCAAACTCTTGAATCTCATAATGTTATCCTTGCTAAGGAGTTTACCGAACAAGGTCTGGCTTATACTGCTCTGCTAAAGGCACACACGATGTTGCTTCGAAATGCTGAGGATAACCGGAGAAAGCTTGATCGACTTGAGCGTTTAGTGTTGGAGTTGACGAAGGACAAGCCATCTCAGGGGGAGATTCTGGCATATCATGAGGCCTGCAGAGAAGATGAGCTAAGGAAGAAGCAGAGACGAGATGAAGATGATGATCCCAGTACACAGAAAGAGAGTGAGCCGACTGGTCCTTCTAACACTGGTGAGCGAGCTACTACTCAGGGGGAGTCTGCGTCTGCTGGTGATGGTGTTGGTACAAGTGCTACTGGTACAAGTGAAGCTGGTAAGATAGCTTAGACTTATGTAGACATTTGTACTTAGAATTTAGCTGAATTATGATTGTACATGATAATTGTAACTGAATAATTGTAACTTAATATTTTGGTAATATATTCGGCTTGAGATGATTATTACAAGTTAAATATATTAGAAATTATTTAAGTTAGTTAATCTTGAAAAGTAAATAAATTAGTGATCGAAAGTCTTCCGACTCATTGAGTAGTCGTGCGGTGTGTTCTGATTTATATCAGCGGTCAAAATTTATTTTAACTTAGACATTTTAGACTTGAGAGTTTTTATAATTAACAAGTTAAATATGTAATATTTTTGCTAGACAAATGATATATAATTTAAACAGTTAGATTGATATTTCAATTAAATCTTAGAAATTATATAAGATAATTAATAGTAAATTTAAATGCTTGGTGATTATTCAAAATGCATTAGAATTTAAATTTAATTAATATTTGTTAAGTATCTTAATAAGACTTAAGAATTTTTGGTTGATTCAGGGTAATCAATAAAATTTTATAAGTTATATAATATGGTTATATCACACAATTGAGATAAATAAAGAGATTCTTAGATTGATTCAGAGAAATCAATGAAAGAATTTATATTATTAATTTGATTTGTGTAGGTATGGAAATGCTAGAATTGAGTGACTCTGGAAGTGATCTTCTTGATGAAATCGATGAAGAAATTGATTTTGATCTTGAAGAAGCAGAATTTTTACTACCTGAAGATTGGACTGCTATACCTGAGAATGTGCAAGACATTGGTGTAGATCCAGATGCAAATATTGATGAACACCATGTGAGCCCATCTAGGACAGAAGTTATTATTGAAAATGATCAAGGTCCAACAGTTGTCGATGTAGATGAAGAAATCGATGACTCAACCGATTCTGAAGATGATGAAACTTTGATTCCTACCAAGAATCCAGCTGTTTTCCTTAGGAAACTTCCAAAACAGAAGAAGAAGGTTGGAGTTTCTGAAGTTGATATAATTGGGAAACGGGAACCTAAAAGAGGGATTGTTGGATGGTACTTTGACTTTGAACTAAAGCTTTTCGCTATCAAAAGATTTGACGGAGTTCAATATTTTGAGAAAAAGTTTGCAGTATTTAGTTCTTTACCAAGATTTGAAATTATGGATTTGGCTAGATTAGAGTTGAATAACCCGAGTGATGATGATTATGCTAATTATGTTGAAAGAATTATCAGAACTGAGGTTAGAACAAAGAAGTTTGATAAGATTAAGCCAAGGAAAGGAAAGACAATCAAATTGAAGGAACGAAGTCAAAGGACTGGAAGGAAAAGGAGAAAGAAGGTTTATCCAGCTATCAGGTGTGTTCAGCAGATTCCACTGAAGACAATGCCACAAGATATTCTGGGTAATATGAAGAGATGGCACGTGGATTCAGAGAATGGAGAAGCTGTCATAGTTGAAGCTGATGATGAGGTTGAAGGTGGTGAAAGAGAAATCTTTAGAGTTTATGACCATCGACACCTAATGAATATGTCGAAGAAAGATTTGATAAAGTTGAATGAAAATAGAATCTTGACGACAGAAGCATGGGGTGATTTAGCACGTGATTATCAAATGATGGTTAAGACTTGTATCAAATTGAAGATATATGCTCGAAGTAAGATTTACAAGTGAAGATCAAAGACAACTTGAAGACATAGTAGCATAGACGCTAGAGCTATTGTCAAGGGGGAGTCTGTTGGGACATGTATTTGTGACAATAGATCTAGCTTGTAATAGTACTAGTGATTATTGTAATCAAGTGTGTACAATTGATTTTGAATTGTAATAATTGATATGATATTAGTTTGTTGTTAATATTCGTTAAATATATTAGTAAGATAAAGTGTTAGACGAATATCGAGAATGAAAATGCAAACTAAAAGTCTGTCTGCGAGATGAGATCTCAAGTCGCAGGATTGAGTTCTGCGAGTCGAGATCTGGGCTCGCAGAGGTGGCAACGAACCGAGACCAGCATGGGCTTGGTTTTGGGCTGCGAAGTCAGTCGACTCGCAGAGCCCATCGGGCTGCGAATCGAGTCGGCAGAAATCGTATATATATAAAATTAGGTTTAAACCATCAAAAACTTTTGCCATTCATATTTTCCAGAGCATATTATCGATTTCTACGCATTCTAAGGTTAGGTATTGATCGATTAACATTAATTAATCGATACAAAACCTTATTGAGTAATCAATTCGCTATTATCTTGCGAAACAATTCGTTCACAATCCGTGAACCAAGTATTGAGGAATTCCATGCCTTAATACCTAAAGATAACCTCGTAATCGATCCATAACACATGGGACTTACATATCCCAAGTTCTTTTATTTTCCAAAAATTCCAATTTCAGGTAAATTGGTTGCCAACTTCAAAAGGTAGCAAAGAACATTAAACGTATAAAAATAAAATACCAAAAACGGAAAATAAAAATTATACACAATGTACAAGCACGGGTTGCCTCCCGAGAAGCGCTTGTTTTTGTTCGAGTCACTAGCTTGACTCCAACCTTACTTATTTAAAAATCCCTTGACTTTCACCACACTTAATTGTAAGCATGGATGGTAATATCGATAAATATTCATTAAATGTAAATTTATTATAATGAAAGAATAGAAATACTTATCGTGCGTGGCAGGTATATGTCCTTTATGAGATACTCCATGAACTTTCAAAAATTGAGAGAAACTTTCTTTCCGATCGAATTGCCAAAAAGGATCTTCATACTGGTAAAACAAGGAACTTGTGCTTATAGATACTTCAACCGTTGGTTGCGTTGACTCAACCACTAATTGAATTTCAACTGGTTCGGTTGCTATCTCATTACCGCAAGTTTTGTTTTCGATTTCTTCTCCAATCCTTACCATTGTTTGATCATCATTTTCCTGGTTATTCACCTCCGGATGTGATGACGGAGTTTCACTAATAGCTGGATCCGTAAATGCTATTAATTCTTCTTCTGTCATAACCCCATCTTGGTTTCTCAATTCAAGGATTTCCTCCTCATTACAATCAAGTAACGAGAGTATTTCCTCATCAGAATCATAGTGATCAAATCTTGGCAAAGGCAACCAATCTACCTCCATATCTTCTTCCTGTTCAATTTCATTAAAAATTTCGTTACAAAATAAGGAATCAGATGATTGAGAATACTTATCTGTTTGAACCATCTCCTCAAGTTGTTGAATGGAATCTCCTTGACTATGATCAAGAGTCTCAGTTTTTTCCACTTTCTCGCTTGAAGTCTCCATAGATTGCGTAGCTTTCACAATCACTAGACGAGATAAACTTTTAACAGTACCTTTCTTAAGCATTGGAAAAATTGATCCTTCATTGTAATTTCTATTCAAAGCAGCTGGATAAGGAGGCGGAGGTGTGCACTTTTTAATAATTTCTTTCGATAAGGCTTTCGGGTAAGAAGGTGAAGGCGTATAATTTTTGAAATTTGGTTTTGCCTTATAACCTCCATCTTTTGGTTTGTCAAAATTTTGCACCCTATCGCTTTCCATATCCTTCACAATTAGATCTTTATTCCAAAATGCTATCATCTCATCTAAAGATCGCTTCAAATCCTCTTTAGTCATCATGGAAATGTTTCTCGAGTTTTGAAAATTCTCAGGGACATTATTCATGTTCTGATACATACCTGTCAAAATAAAAGAAAAAGAAAAAGAGTAGCAAAGAAAATAAAATAAAATAAAAACTAACTAAAATTTCCGATTTAAATAATAAACAACACCGTTCCCCAGTAGAACAAAAATCCAACCGGTTAAGTGTTCCCCGGCAGCGGCGCCAAAAACTTGATGCGTGTGAAAGCGCGTCTTGTTTTATAATTTATAAATGGAAATACCGAATAAATACTTTTCACACAACCAGATAAGAATACCCGATCGGAATAGTATAGCTATGGTAAGTCCATGTCAATCTCAGGAACACAGGAATGGTGGTTTATTAATTAAAATAGAAAATACTAATTATCCTAGAAAACAGTAAACAAAGGGGGACGTTTTAGTTCCGTGCGAACATAAGATTTGTAAATAATAATTAAAACTAAATAAAAGGAAAATTAAAATAATAAAATAATAAATAGAGAACAATAGGAAGGAATAAGTAATTGTGTAAATAACTCCACTTAGATTCATATATTCCAATTCATTGCACGTTAATTATTTGATTTTGATTTCTTTTATATCAACTTAAACACTAATCAAAGAATATAAGTTGAATGTAAATTAGCCAACTGTTCGGGTCCAACTAATTTCTACAATCTAAGGGTCCACATTAAACATCGATCCAATGTCACAAGATTATTAGTCTATTGTGTGCTTTACCCTAGATTGTGTATTAAACATTCACAACTCATTATAATTAACTCTAGTGGTATGACTCAACAATACCCAATAATTACTTATTGTCTTGTTCATTTTAAACTATATAATTATTACATTCTCAACCTATCAGACTCAACATATTTAGTAATAGTCAAAACCCTAAGATATTAACCATCAATAATTAATAACATCAATAGAAATCAATCTCATTAACATCATTAATCACGTTGAGCAGTAATAATTACTAATTACCAATAAACAAGGATCCACGAGCAATATAATAGTTTTCAATCAAATAACTTAATAAACGTGCAATATAATCGGTCAATAATCATTATCTAAGTTTCATCAATTACACAATCACATAAAATATTCAAATCATCATAAGATATGTAAAACTCAAATTAATCAATACTAAAGTCATCAATAATATTGAAATAATGAAAGTAATAACAAACTACAAGATGAATCACAAAGAACTAGAACGAATATGCTTCAATCTTGATTCCTCGTGCCTCCAAAGTAACCCCAAAATTCGTATTATACAAACCCTAAACGAATTCTATATTAAAAAGTAATAAAAGAAAAAAGTCCCCAAATCGTATGCAGCAGCCGCCTTTATATTTGCTGGAACACAATCCATACGCCGTATGGATTCCATACGCCGTATGGATGTGAATTGGCGTATCCTCCAAGACTTCACCAGCCGCCTCACACGTTTTCCACTTTAATCACACGCGTCTTTCCATATTTTCTTTGGGCTTTTGAGTTTGACTTGCAATGGGCCCCGCGATTTACTTTTTGCCTGCGCCATCACGTGATCTGCCAAAACTAACAAGAATCATCATAATTCATCATTCATTTATTATATTAATTATTATTATTATTATTATTATTATTATTATAACTACTTTATTACTTTATGATACTAATGTTACTAAACGTTAGTTTTATTTATAATCATTATATTAATTAACTAACTTTATTATTATGTTAATATTATATTATTTACTTCAAATAACTATTTGGTCCAACTCGAAAACTCTAATAAATCTTCAATCTAACTATTTTTGCTCAACTCATTTAACTTTTCGAACTCAAATATTTACAAACTTTATTTATTTTTATCACACTTTTAACCACTTTGTCCCAATTATATTTAGGTACAATTAACTTTTATACAAAAATTACTTTATTTACTCTATTTTTATTCATTTTCTAATTTAAACTCTAATTCTACCTATTTTGTAAATATGAACGAAATACATATATTTTATCAAGTAATTGCAATAAAAGTATACAAAAACTAGGGAATATTAGTATGTAAATATATTACTATTTGATGTTATCAAATAACACCCTTAATCTACATAAATCGTTCAAAATTCAAACCGAAACCCTAAGTTTATAAAAGCTTCAATTTCGAGCGAATTAAACGGTGAAATCCGTTGGTTTATACCTTGAAATGATCGCAATGTAAAGATGTATAATAGCTACGGATCAGAAACTCGTTCCTCTATCACGTAAAATCGAAATCAAACGAAAATAAAATTTTGTCTCTTTTCGCCAATGGTCGATTCGCACAGTTGAAGTGAACTCGCGAAATCAAATGGATTCGGTGGTTCAGACATGTCGATCCGCAACCCTTTTATACTTTAGACTCGATTCGCGAAGTTTGAAGTCGATCCGCAGGTTTGACTGGTCAAACTCGCAGAATTAAATAAAAACGCGAATTAAATGCTAAGTATAAATTAAAAACCCATTATGTGTACAAGTCTAAAATAAAATTACTTTTAACTTGTATTTGTTACGATTGTTCAACTCAAAATAGAAAATATTAAGTATAATTTAATTCCAATGGGTAAAAACTTAATAAACACAAAAACTTTATGCAAACATAAAGCTAAAAATAAAATAAAGTAATAACATAATCATAAATGAACAGTGGTATCAAGTACCATTTTATTGATCACATAAACAAAATAAAATACATAAATAAACCGAATAAGAATTTATCTGATTAGGGATCATATTAGAAAGAACAAGCTATTTTAGAATTATTAAAAAGTATAAGCAGATTGTTAGTATTCATACCTCATGAAATTCAAATAAATTACAGTAAAATCACAACTTATTTTATCATTAATCCACTTATATTTATAAAATTATATCTTAGATACCTTTATCCACATAGCATAATTGAAAAACGCATTATTCACTGAAAGTGAAAATATTTTAATATAGACAGTTCAAGACGATTTCCGGTATTATGGTCCACATAAACAAATTATACTCGCATTTCTAAGCAACACCTTTATTGTTAGTGTTAAATCCTTAACAATCGATTCTGTAAAGCTTTGACAATGTATTAAACAACTGCGGAATAATTGTTTAATATTAAGTAAAGAACAAGAATATGCAATAACTTGAATAACACGTAATTAACTTTAAAGCTTCAATCTTATTAATCAACAAGACGAATACACAGATTTATTAGGGTTACAGAAAACCTTGAAGCTACTTTGTTAGTCCCTGTTTAACCTAATAAACAAACTATAATAATAAGCTTTGAATTTATTATTAAGTAGTTGCGGAATCACACTCAATAATATTAAGAAGATCAAGAATATTAACTTTTAGAACACACTTAATATCGAAAGTTTCACAAGCTCTGATACCACTTTGTTAAATCCATAACAATCGATTCTGTAAAGCTTTGATAATGTATTAAACAACTGCGGAATAATTGTTTAATATTAAGTAAATAACAAGAATATGCAATAACTTGAATAACACGTAATTAACTTTAAAGCTTCAATCTTATTAATCAACAAGACGAATACACAGATGTATTAGGGTTACAGAAAACCTTGAAGCTGCGCTAAATAACCTTCTACATTCTAAGAATCTCTATTTATATGTATAGAGTCATGTACAAGTCATCCTACAAATATGGAAAGTAAATCAATTCCATATATAACTCAAACTCTTATAACCGCCATAATAATATAAACAGTCATAACGACATGTTTACACTAACAGTAATAACCATAAACCTCTAGACAGTTATAACTTTGATATTTACAAAGACAGTCATAACAATACAATAAGTAATAACTACTTGACTTGAATATAACTAACAGCAACAAAATCTTCAAGCAGTCATAACGACTTGTCTTCATTCTTCAACCAGCAACAACCGCATCACTAACAGTCATAACTTCATTTGTTCTGGCAGTCATAATGACTTGTACAAACAGTCATAATCTGACTTGGTAATTTCAACCCAAATAGATCAGACTCTACAGTTAGAATGAATATTATCAAGTGGTCTCTAATATATGATATACTGAAGAATTCTAGTAAAACACATGACACTGATCTTTAAGACAAGGTAGTGATTACATAATGTAACATACACTTAAAATTATGAGTTTAGACAAATGTCAAACATACCTTGAAGATACTAGTGGTCGCAGATCTGTACATAGTACAACAAAGAAACCCTTAGTATAAACAAAATATACTTGAGAATACTATCTTAACTAATGGCTCCAGGTCTGTACATAGTACAACAAAGTTACCCTTAGTTAAGATAATACCCATATTATAACTATTTGTCCTTTTTATAGCTTTATAGTTACAGTGTATGTAATTACTATCATTCAACAATTTAAGACTTATGTCATACACCATATAATTGATACACTAAATAATAATCAAATATATTATGCTTCTTAACACTTAGAAATGATTGTATAAGTTGCCTACCAGTATATCATATGATGAATCTGTCTAGACATTTAAAACAAGCAAATTATAACTTGTGGAAAGAGGTCTATAATCAAATAAATATAGATACATACCTGATAAAACAGTTGCAGTTTTAATGTAGCTTTAGTTGAATCTACTAACACATCATACTTAGGACTTAAGCTTATTATTGTGAAGCTTATTCTCCTAATGTACTATCATTTCCCATAGTTTTTGCACATAAAAACTTAAACAATTTTAAAGAATATTATTTTTATATTCTTTAATGAAGGCGATTCCCCTTAGGTAACAAGCAAATGAATGTCACACGCCCCCACATTTTTTTTAAATACATAATAATACTAACAATTACAAATACCCTTGGAAGACTAATCACTCTGGATTTCTCATTCCGTTCAGTTGAACCAACGTCTCAAATCGAGCTCTGTCGGAAGCCTTTGTGTAGAGGTCTGCTAAGTTATCCGCAGTCGGAATCTTAACTAACCTTATCATTTTCTTCTCAGCACAGTCTCTAATAAAATGATGTCGAATATCAATATGTTTAGTTTTACTGTGCATCACCGGATTGTTGGTTATCGACATTTTTGATTCGTTATCAATCATCATAGGAGTAGTGGTTACATTCAACCCATAATCCCGCAGTTGCTACTGTATCCAAAGAATTTGTGAACAATAGCTGCCAGCTGCAACATACTCAGCTTCACATGTAGAAATGGCTACCGAGCTTTGCTTCTTGCACTGCCAAGATACTAGTATACCTCCTAAGAATTGACATCCTCCGGTTGCAGACTTCCTATTCTGATTGCATCCTCCATAATCCGAATCAGTATATGATACGAGATCTAAGTCTCCATCAGTCGGATACCAAAGTCCTAGCTTAGGTTTCCCTTTGAGGTAACGAAAAATTCGTTTAACAGCTTGCATATGTGACTCTTCCGGATTAGCCTGATATCTTGCGCATATACAAACAACAAACATTATGTCAGGCCTAGAGGCAGTTAGTTACATTAGTGATCCGATCATGGCTCTATAAAGAGTTGGATCCACATTGCTATCACTCGATGTATCTGGACCTAGTCCATGATTGACTAGAATTGGAGTATTGTAGATCTTACTTTCATACATCTTAAAGCATTCTAACAGTTCAGCTGTATATTTAGATTGATGAATAAAGAATCCATCCTTCTTTTGATCAACTTGTAACCCTATAAAGAAATTCAACTCTCCCATTGCAGACATTTCAAACCTTTTTCTCATGACTTTCTCAAATTCTTGACACATCTTTTCATCAGAAGATCCAAAGATAATGTCATCAACATATACTTGCACGAGAAGAAAGTCTTTCTTCTTCCACTTTACAAAAAGCGTACTATCAATCGATCCTCTTGTAAATCCATTCTCAAGTAGATACATTGATAGTGTTCCATACCATGCCCTAGGTGCTTGATGTAATCCATATAGAGCCTTATTCAAATGATATACTCTATCTGGATACTCAGGATCAGCAAACCCTGGCGGTTGTGAAACATACACCAATTCTTCCACTTTACCATACAAAAAGGCACTCTTAACATCCAACTGATAAACTTTTATCTCCTTGAATGATGCAAATGCTAAGAATACTCTAATTGCTTCAAGCCTAGCAACTGGTGCAAACACTTCATTGTAATCTATACCCTCTTCTTGGTTAAAACCTTGAACCACTAGACGAGCTTTATTGTGAATTACGATTCCCCGATCGTCTTTCTTACACTTAAATACCCATCTAGTTCCAATTGGATATTCTCCCTTTGGTAGGTCAACCAACTCCCATACTTGTAACTTAGAGAACTGTGAAAGTTCTTCTTGCATTGCTTCAACCCATGAACTTTCCTTTAGAGCCATTTGCACATTTTTCGGCTCAACTTGTGAGATAAAGCATGAATATAGACATTGATTAGTAATCGCTGTCTCTTTCAATGCAGTATACAAGCTTTGGTATTCTAGGTTTTCAGATGTACTAGTTCTGGATTGATGCCTAGTTTGAACCGGAGTATTAATATCACCGATGATGTTTTCAACGGGATGATTCTTACTCGTTCTAGTTGTAGTAACTGGTTCAACAGGTGTATCATCTCCTAAATTAGTACCAATCTCTTCCAATGAAGGTACATCTTCCGTACGAGCAGAAGATATCCTTAAATGTTTCAAAGGAGTAAGTATATCATCAAACTTTGTAGGAAGATCATCAGGATCTTCTGTTTCTTGAGACTTATCCTCTGAAGGTTGTTGTGACTCACTTGTAGAAGCTTTATCTGGGTTAACATTCGTCTTAATTCCAGAATTTTGAACACTCGATGTTGAAGCAGGGCCATTATTTTCATCTTCAAACAATACATGTTCAGGTATCTCTGAATTACTGACATAGTCACTAATAGGAACTTTAAATGATGAAAAAAGATCAGAATAATCAAATTGCCAATCTAAGCCCTAATGAACATCTGGTGTGTAGCTCGTAACTTCAATGTTATAAACTATCTCCAAACGTCCTGTGACCTTATTAAAGAGACTTTTATTTGGTGAATTGGGCATATAACCTAGGAAAAATCCTTCGTCTGCCTTCTCTCCAAATTTAACTTGATATCCGGTCTTTAATATTGTGCATGAAACTCCACAGGGTTCAAACCCTTTTAACTTAGGTTTCTTATTGTTCAAAAGCTCATAACAAGTCTTGTTCTGCTTTTTAACCGTAAGAACTCTATTTAGAACATGACATGCTGTATTCACTGCTTCTACCCAAAAGATGACTGGAAGCTTTGAATCAACAAGCATTGTTCTTGCAGCTTCAATCAACATTCTATTTTTCCTTTCAGCTACACCATTATGTTGAGGTTCATAAGGTGCACTAAATTGATGTTGTATCCCTTTGCTTAAGCAATAGATATTCAACGTTGAATTCTTGAACTCTGTTCCATTATCACTACGAATACGCTTAACTCTCATTTTATAGACATTCTCTATTAGATCAAAGAACTCCATTAAGATTCCAGGAGTTTCATCTTTAGATCCCAAAAAGAATACCCATGAGAATCTAGAGTCGTCATCTGTGACAACTAAACAATACCATTTGCCACCTAGACTTCTCTTGTGACAACCGTCACCAAACCGTTATCGTAGTTCAAATCGTAAAAACACATTTTTGTGAAAAGACTCATATTAGGGAGTTATTTTTCGTTTTTAAAAAACGAATCCAACGCAAAAAGAATCATCACAATCCGACGTGTAACGAAGAAGATATGAAGCAAAATGTAAACGTATAATAAAATAATTCGAAGTTAATTGCGAGGCTGCACCATTCGGTCCATAACTCTCTCATCCGGCCTCGGATTGAGTTGATTTAAAATCCTAGATGACCAGAACACATAGGGTTATAACATATCCAAAATTTATATCTTTTGAATAAATTTAAGCCCAACATCCGTCTGGACAAAGCCAACCTCTGGTTGGAATACGTCTCAAGCCCAAGCACAAGCCCAAAATCGTATAAATGCTACCCTAAAACAAACCCTAAACGTTTTTATTTCTTCCAGCCATATTCATCATCATTATCAATCACTTTTGTCATCATTATAGTCTATTCTCAATGGTTTTAACCCCTTGATTCATCATATCAACCGAAAGATTGTAAACCCGATGATCTCATATTCTGTCTCAAAATTCCAGTCACGAACAGAGGCTGATTTGACCCATTTACGTTCCTTTTCAGGCTTCGTCCAAAACTAGAAAGTTGTAGATCTCGATGTTTTAGATAAACTCTTAAGGTTTCGGCCTCTGAAACGCATTATATCATTTTATAAAAATTATTTCGTAAACTGTTGCTGTGGGTGATGAATTTTCAGAAACTTTGGTAGTTTTTCGATCCTATAACTCTTGTATACGTTTGATCTACTACTAAAAATGAATTCCAAGGTATATAATCTCATTATTTATAGATTCTAAAGAGGGTTTCCGTGCGGTTATTCGAAAGTTGATATTATTCTTATCCGATTTCCTTCGTTAACATTCGATTTCGAGTGATTCGTTATTATTGTTTTTATTCGGTTCAATTCCATTGTGTTCCGGGTAAATGAAATGGTTAGGATATTGATAAGATCAGTTCATATGATGGTAGAATTAAGAGTTTTGATTTTGGTTGCGGTTTGGATTGATTATATGAATGTTTAGGGTTGATTACTCAAAACCCTAATCTGTCCAGATTTGTGTTTCGATTTGGGAAGCTTGTAACTTGGTCATTTCATGGTCATTTTCGATGAAACGGGAGTCTAAACTTAAGTATTTTGAGTCTATTTTCAAATGGAATTGGTTTCATGGTTAAATGTGGAGTATAAGTCAGTCAAAATGATTTTATAAAATTGTGTGTCAATTCTGAGTTCTTCGGTTCCAGATTTCGGTTAGATTGTCGATTTTTGAAACGTACCTTAAACTAAGGATTAGGTCTTGAAATTTTTACTGAAGTGTCTTTAAGGTGTTAAATATTTTCTGTAAAAATATAATAACCAATTGAAGTTTCTAAGAATTTTAAATAAATTATAACTCTTGTGAAGTCAGAAAGTGTCATCGGTTTAGAGCAGTTCACTTTGGTGAATTTTTAAAAATAGTGAATTAAAGTAATTGAATCTGGGAAAATTACTGGATCTTCTAAACACATTAAAATGTCATTGGTGAAAATTGTAGAGTCAAATGATTTCAATAAGTAATATTTAAAAATTTGTAAAATGGAACCAAACTTCTGGTCAGAATCTGAATTTTTCATTTTAGATTAGTTCTTGTAATTATACACTAGTAGAATTGTGAGGAAACGTAATAGAAGTGGGTTGGGCATGGAATACAATGGAATGACCTAGTTATGTCTAGGTTGTAACCCATATGAATATGTGATTATTGTAGATTGGCGAGTTATTGGGTGGAATCATTTAAGGGCGATACTTACTTTGGTATTTAAGGTGAGTTTTGCGGCCCCATTTTCTTTACTTATTTTCCGTTGGGGGAAAAGAATGCTCAAACTGATTTCGAACTGTTTTCTTATGCTGTGTAAACTATCTGATTTTCTGATTTGGACATTATGATTGAATAAGTGACATGCTGATTGTTGTGGACTGATTGCTGATTGTTCGGATGAGTCTTGTGTCTTTAGGACCATGACAACACTCCATATTACTTGCTTTTCGGATGAGTCTTGTGTCTTGGGGACCATGACAACACCCCATATTTCTTACTAATACGGATATGATTATTGATAGTACTATCGGACGACGGTCCCACTCTTGTGATAGATACGTTATCCTTGAGTGAATATTATCCAGGAACGGAACGGATTGCTTATGGTGGATGAATTGGTTATCTTATGTGCTTATTTCATATCATATGTCCTACTTACTTATTATTACAGCAAACTATATTTCTCGTGTGTCTTATTTTACCTGCAAACTCACCAACCATTGTGTTGACATTTTCGAGCATTTCTTTTCAGGGAAAACAAGTGGCACTAAGATCGAGGACAAGAAAACTTAGTGGACCTGTTAGGTTGCATTAAGTAGTGCTGCAGGACTTGTGATACGTTTGTTGCTGACTTTTTGATTTAATTACGGGCATGTTTCCTTAACATTTGTTGAATACATTTATTGTTTATGACACATTGTTTATGACAAGAACCGTCATTCGTGTTAATGACGTCACAATGCATTGATACTTTATATTTCATTTAGAGTTCGATATATTGATGTGTTGTGATCCTATCATGGTTACATTCCGTTGTTTCCGCTTTAGACGGGGTGTGACAGATTGGTATCAGAGCCATTGGTTATAGAGAATTAGGTGGATTGACCTAGACTATAACCTAGGACCCTTCATATAGATGCTATGCTAGGAACTATGTGTGCATTAAACGACGTGAACTCATTCACACTTTGGTTCTCGAGCAAGACATGCTCCGTTGGTGGTTCCACACGTGCCCGTGTACCCGTTAGGGTTATGTAGGCTTAACGGCGTAGGATCATTAATGTCATCTAATGGTACTATATTGATCATGGTATCATTTCCTTATAATTTCGTGCCACTTTTAGATTTGAATACGTAGGAACAAGGTTGAACATTGTGATATGGGATTTGGTAATAAGTACATATATGGAAGGATACCTTAACAATTATGGCGGCCGACATAATTGCGAAGGTATCACGACATATATGTGTTTATATGACCATATTCAAGTTGTCCAATGTGTGGCCTTCAAGTTGCGTGACGATGTAAAAATCTTGACTCTACCTGCTTGGTAATTATGATCTTTGGTTGTTGGTTGGTGCATACATTTGACACTATCCAAACTGATCATTTATTCTAAACTCATACGTACTCGAAATCGTAGTAAACATGCCGCCAAGACGTTCTACTCAAAATGCTAAACGTGAAACGTGCCGGGAGTGAAATAAGATAATTATAAAAGTGTAAATCGTGTACTAAGTAAACATCAAAGAAGACATGGAAACCGTATCGTGAGACTAATAGACGTGGATAATAACTCGCTAATGAATAACCGTGCAAAAACTCTATTAAAATCATTACTCATTTGAACCAAAATAATTGGCTTACTATCCCTCTAATTCTTTGGACATAATTGCATCTTGATTTTTTTCCCCTTGTAAACTTCTAATTTCAACAAAGTATCATGCAATAGTCTTTGCCTTTCTAGTCAGTGAAGCATTCGCTTACTTGACCACTTTTACCCCCCTCGCAACGAAATTTTCGAATCCCTTTTTGCAAAGATAGCCCAAGATCTTGGTATCTTTTGGAAATGCACTCGATTTTTCGTATTGTTTGGCAACTTCACCTCTATATGATAAAGGCTCCAATGCCTCGTGCTGCAACTGAATAAGGCCATTCTTAACATGTACCCAAATCTCAGTTTTATAAACTATTTGACTACGACTTCCTTAAGAATTTAAGTCAATCTAAAACATACCTACACCATATTCTCTGCAAATATAACGATTGTAAATCAAATCGATCAAACTTTTTCCTAAAGGGTCCTATTATGAACCCCACTAGTTGATGTATTGGTAAATCCAAAAACTTGGTAATAATTATCAAATTCTACCAACCTCTATTATCTATACTACTTAATAAAAAGGGGGTTTGAAGAAGAATGATAAGTCTACCTATTAGATGGACCTCTCAACTAAAATATCTAACCATCCGCGATCAATTTGATTGTTAAATGATGCCTCAAAATTCTCTTACTAAATTCTTTGGTACCCAAAATAATTTATATCATTTTGAAACTCTCTATGTCTTGGAACACGTAGTCGCGTAAAATAAACCGTTGAAATAAATTTTATTACCATCCAAAATTTAAAATAAATCAAACTATATAATATAATAACCTCCGTTGCTTTTAATGTTTTTCAACTAAAAATTTAGTGATTTAAACTTTGTAATGTATTTCACTTCTACATGACATATCACCGTATAAGCTCTTAAAGGAAAATTCACTTATAATGTTCGTATAAAATTGGAAAAATTCATGGTTATAACTATTCTACGATAGGCTCAAATAACGAGACAGATGTTGAATTTGAGATTGACATACTTCCAACTTAAATGATAAAACCACTTCCTTGCATCATGAAATATCACGAACTTAAACAAGGATAACTTTTGGTTAACCCCAAGTCAAAAAAAAAAAATAAATAAATAAAAAAAATGCAAAATCAGAGAGCTTTCATAATCAACGAAAACATAATGAACTCACCGATGAGTTGGACAAAGGAAAATCAAGAGGAAATCGTGTGGTTAACACGTTAATATGAATTTACACTAAAGCACAATTACAAAGTGAAACTCAAGACATATGTGAGACAAATCGATCGATGGGGAATCAATAGGATATTTCACATAAGGCATTGGCCTTAAATGCAAATATGGAATACATAATATCTCCAATTAATGTTCTTTCATTCGCTGCATCGTTACACTGTATTTGGAGGATATATTATTAACGTTATCAAATCGATCCATAGAAGAAGACTACTCCAAACAAAGAGCCAATTCTGCCTTCAAACGGAGCCGAGTTCTAACTATTTTTGACATCAAAACATCACCAAATCTTGGGCTAACCAATACATTTCTTTCACCAATTGTTAGGACTATTTCCAAAAAACACACCGCAGGAGCAAAAACGGTATACGCTTGGTAGAAAACTTGCTAGGAATAATATAAAAAGACACGAAGGAACCAGTAGACACGACGAAACATGTGGTTCGGCACTAACCTGCCAACACCCACCTCAAAGATTCTTCCCTATCTGTACTCCCTCTTAAATAATTTAAACAATTTTTGAACTCTAAAGCATCACTTATTAAGATGATCTTTGTATACTACTTCACACCGTAAACTAAACAGTATTGATGACCACCAACAACAACTATTATCATTCATTCATACTATAGTCAGCTATCAATTTCGATCATTATCACATTCTCCGTATTTGCTTACCTTTGCATAGCGCGAGTATGTAACTAGCTCTTAAGCAAATGAATTCCGATGCGAGAGAACGTACACTATGAGATTAACCCTAATCCAAGCCACTCAGATTTTAGGATAAAATCTAAGTTCACGGTAAGTAAACTCTTATAAACCTCACAAAGAGATATCCTTATACATATAAACTCTTCTTCCTTTGGTAATATTATGGACTGATTTTCTTTGGCGACACAACCCTTGTAAAATTATTATATTTTTGCTCTCATCTACGAATGTATCATCAACAACTAAAACACAATAGATTTAACAATCAACAAACTCACTTATATTCGTAACGGACTAGAATTTAACATACAATACACTTAGGACAAATTGAGAACATTATAGAAGTTTAAATCATTGAGACTCATTTTCGCATAATTTAAATTTCATTACGTCAAGTTGAACCTAACGGTGATTGTTCCGTGTTAAATGAAAATTTTCAGTGTAGGAACTTCATACAAACTCTATAGAATCAACAAACCGTACACTAGTATAAAGAACAAATATTTTTCACTTATTTGGTCAAGACCATTCCTTAATAATTGTCTATTCTTCCACACCTATATTTCAGCTACAAGTCAAGTATGCGTGAGCCGCAAGTATATGGCTTGCTACACAACACAAATAAACTTTGATAAATCAAAGTCTAGTACAAAACAATGAGAATTAACAACACGACGGGTACGGGATGCACATATTACATATTACCATCACTATTTCTAACACCCTACTACTTTTGGTATGAACCCCTTACAATTCCTAAATAACAAAACAATTTTTCATCTTTAAACTTGTATGTGAAACAAATATAAATTCTCAAAGTGAGCGAAGAACCGATAAACTTAAACTCGGAGATATTCGGATCGTCAACAAATTTTTCCTTGAGACTTTCCGGAAAATCTAGTCGAAATACCTACCCTTCGACATATATGAAATTATTTTCTGGTGAGAACCATTAGTTGTTAAAATTTCCCTAACGTGCGGAATGTAGAATTGATGTCCTATCTCTAGAAACGCCGACTTGTTAAATCAACTTCAAGGTTCGCATAGGTGTACAGAAAAATCGAACATCAAACAAACTATAAATTCAGTTGAGGTATCACAAAGAAGTTATACCAAAGACGACGTTTGGGACTCGATATTGTTATGCCTCTCGGTCCAAAAGTTGTGTCTATGGTATCCATGGGAGTTGGAATTAAGGAAGAGTCTTTTAGATGTTGAGAAAACACTTGCAAACACCAACTTCTATTACTTTCTTAACGAACCGAACGAATTCGTATTATAGGTTTAGCAAATAGGTTTGTTAACTTATCAATCGAAGGGATGGATAGAGCAAACTGAGTTCGCGATACATAATCAAGTGATGAGTCTCTTATGGTGTCACACAAAATGAAACATAGTAATGTGTAGTGGAATAAAAATCGTGATGGAACTTAAAACAACACTTTGTCATATAACCGGTAAGGATACGATATAACGTTAGGCGAGAATTCGAAATCACTTGGGAAAGAGAGGATCATTAGAAACTAAGAACCCATGTCTAATCCATAATAACATTTTTAGTAATAATAACAACAGAATTTCGGGACGAAATTCCCTAAACGGGGGGATACTGTGACAACCGTCACCAAACCGTTATCGTAGTTCAAATCGTAAAAACACATTTTTATGAAAAGACTCATATTAGGGAGTTATTTACATCAAAGTCTTCGTTTTTGAAAAACAAATCCAACGCAAAAAAAATCATCGCAATCCGACGTGTAACGAAGAAGATATGAAGCAAAACGTAAACGTATAATAAAATAATTCAAAGTTAATTGCGAGGCTGCACCGTCCGGGCCATAACTCTCTCATCCGGCCTCAGATTGAGTTGATTCAAAAGCCCAGATGACCAGAACACATAGGGCTATAACATATCCAAAATTCAGATCTTTTGAATAAATTTAAGCCCAACATCCGTCTGGACAAAGCCAACCTCTGGTTGGAATACGTCTCAAGCCCAAGCCCAAGCCCAAAATCGTATAAATGCTACCCTAAAACAAACCCTAAACGTTTTTATTTCTTCCAGCCATATTCATCATCATTATCAATCACTTTTGTCATCATTATAGTCTATTCTCAATGGTTTTAACCTCTTGATTCATCATATCAACCGAAAGATTGTAAACCCGATGATCTCATATTCTGTCTCTCAAAATTTCAGTCACGAACAGAGGCTGATTTGACCCATTTACGTTCCTTTTCAGGCTTCGTCCAAAACTAGAAAGTTGTAGATCTCAATGTTTTAGATACACTCTATAGGTTTCGGCCTCTGAAACGCATTATATCATTTTATAAAAATTATTTCGTAAACTGTTGCTGTGGGTGACGAATTTTCAGAAACTTTGGTAGTTTTTCGATCCTATAACTCTTGTATACGTTTGATCTACTACTAAAAATGAATTCCAAGGTATATAATCTCATTATTTATAGATTCTAAAGAGGGTTTCCGTGCGGTTATTCGAAAGTTGATATTATTCTTATCCGATTTCCTTCGTTAACATTCGATTTCGAGTGATTCGTTATTATTGTTTTTATTCGGTTCAATTCCATTGTGTTCCGGGTAAATGAAATGGTTAGGATATTGATAAGATCAGTTCATATGATGGTAGAATTAAGAGTTTTGATTTTGGTTGCGGTTTGGATTGATTATATGAATGTTTAGGGTTGATTACTCAAAACCCTAATCTGTCCAGATTTGTGTTTCGATTTGGGAAGCTTGTAACTTGGTCATTTCATGGTCATTTTCGATGAAACGGGAGTCTAAACTTAAGTATTTTGAGTCTATTTTCAAATGGAATTGGTTTCATGGTTAAATGTGGAGTATAAGTCAGTCAAAATGATTTTATAAAATTGTGTGTCAATTCTGAGTTCTTCGGTTCCAGATTTCGGTTAGATTGTCGATTTTTGAAACGTACCTTAAACTAAGGATTAGGTCTTGAAATTTTTACTGAAGTGTCTTTAAGGTGTTAAATATTTTCTGTAAAAATATAATAACCAATTGAAGTTTCTAAGAATTTTAAATAAATTATAACTCTTGTGAAGTCAGAAAGTGTCATCGGTTTAGAGCAGTTCACTTTGGTGAATTTTTAAAAATAGTGAATTAAAGTAATTGAATCTGGGAAAATTACTGGATCTTCTAAACACATTAAAATGTCATTGGTGAAAATTGTAGAGTCAAATGATTTCAATAAGTAATATTTAAAAATTTGTAAAATGGAACCAAACTTCTGGTCAGAATCTGAATTTTTCATTTTAGATTAGTTCTTGTAATTATACACTAGTAGAATTGTGAGGAAACGTAATAGAAGTGGGTTGGGCATGGAATACAATGGAATGACCTAGTTATGTCTAGGTTGTAACCCATATGAATATGTGATTATTGTAGATTGGCGAGTTATTGGGTGGAATCATTTAAGGGCGATACTTACTTTGGTATTTAAGGTGAGTTTTGCGGCCCCATTTTCTTTACTTATTTTCCGTTGGGGGAAAAGAATGCTCAAACTGATTTCGAACTGTTTTCTTATGCTGTGTAAACTATCTGATTTTCTGATTTGGACATTATGATTGAATAAGTGACATGCTGATTGTTGTGGACTGATTGCTGATTGTTCGGATGAGTCTTGTGTCTTTAGGACCATGACAACACTCCATATTACTTGCTTTTTGGATGAGTCTTGTGTCTTGGGGACCATGACAACACCCCATATTTCTTACTAATACGGATATGATTATTGATAGTACTATCGGACGACGGTCCCACTCTTGTGATAGATACGTTATCCTTGAGTGAATACTATCCAGGAACAGAACGGATTGCTTATGGTGGATGAATTGGTTATCTTATGTGCTTATTTCATATCATATGTCCTACTTACTTATTATTACAGCAAACTATATTTCTCTTGTGTCTTATTTTACCTGCAAACTCACCAACCATTGTGTTGACATTTTCGAGCATTTCTTTTCAGGGAAAACTAGTGGCACTAAGATCGAGGACAAGAAAACTTAGTGGACCTGTTAGGTTGCATTAAGTAGTGCTGCAGGACTTGTGATACGTTTGTTGCTGACATTTTGATTTAATTACGGGCATGTTGCCTTAACATTTGTTGAATACATTTATTGTTTATGACACATTGTTTCTTTGTTGGTGTGTATGCTATGACACTAACCGTCATTCGTGTTAATGACATCACAACGCATTGATACTTTATATTTCATTTAGAGTTCGATATATTGATGTGTTGTGATCCTATCATGGTTGCATTTCGTTGTTTCCGTTTTAAACGGGGTGTGACATCTCTTGCTTATAGTTCCAAAGAGATCCACATGTAGCAATTCAAATGGTGAGGAGATTGAGTTTTTAGTCTTAGATCTGTGTGGTTTCTTATGCTGCTTTCTTTTCATGAAAGGAACACACTTATCTTCAGACTCGAAACACTTTTGTGGTACACCCAAAACTAATCCATTCTTAGTTATATAGTTCATCTTTCTAAAGTTCAGGTGTGCCATTCTCCTATGCCATAATAAAGCGTTTGCTTCAGAAGCCTTGGATAATAAACATGTAGACACCATTGAGGAGCTAGGAACACCCATGTTGATAGCATAGATGTCCTTCTTCCTTGATGCCCTCATCAATATCCATTCTTCAGGAATTGTGAGGCCTGGCTTCAGAACTAAAGCCTCCTTTTCATTAAAATAAACTGGATGACCTTTATCACAGACTTGGGAAACACTCACTAGGTTGTGAGTTAGTTCTTCAACATAGTTCACATCCTCAAGAGTCAAAGTTCCATTTGAAACTTTTCCTTTTCCCGTAATTACTCCTCCTTTATCTCCTGCAAAGTTAACCTTTTGCTTGAGACCTTCTTTGAAGACCTTCGGTAGACCTCGTTCTCCTGTCATGTGTCTTGAGCATCCATTGTCTACATACCACCAGCTGTCCTTGTTCATAGTCTGCTCCCTTTTCTTGTCAGTTTGTACTTCAGCCATGCGTGCCACAAAGTCTTCTGGACTCATATCAGCAGTTGAATCCATGTACAGCACGTCATCATCACTTGCTTTCTCTTGACACTCCAGCACCTTCACCTCAACATCAGTCGGCATATAGCTTGTGGACTCAACAGCTATCTCTTGATCGTCAATCTTAGCCATGAGAGCTTCCTCAGACTGAGCTTGCCAATCATAAGATCCATCTAACTGTTTCACAACTAAGGCTTTGGAAGCTAGAGTACTTCTCGAGCCTTGTTTGTCCTTGCCAGTTTCAACCTTAGGTCTTTGACACTCAAGAGAAAAATGTCCATTACCTTGACAGTTAAAACACTTGATCTTGGTCTTATCAAACCCTGATCGATTTCCCACTACTTTTCTACCAGTTCTCTTTAAGAAATTTTTAACTCTCCTAGATAACATTGCAAGTTGATCCTGGAGATCTATTTCCTCAAGATAGTCAGGGTCTATCTGATCATAGTCTTCATCAAACATAATCGGATTATTGATTTTACCCTGAATGTAGTTCTCACAGGAAGCAACAAAGGATGCAAGAACAGATAATTGTTGCTCAGCAGATTTCACACTCATCTGCATCTTTTGATGCCCTTGAGCTGACTTCTCAGCAGTTGTACCTTTAGTTTCATTACCAGATGAGGTAAGTAGGCACAAATCATCTGTTATCATTTCACCATTTTCATCAGTATTACCAACTAACAGTGCAGTGGTCGAACTAGATGAAGTAGTTGAGAGATTTGATTTCCCATGATATAGCCCAGGATTCTGAACCAGATCAGAATCTGTTTCTCTCGATTTCTTAGTGAAATCATAACCTTTTAGCTTGTCAATGACCTGCTCTAAGGTCATGGTTGCATACCTTTCATCATTGTCTTTGAGCATCACACCATACATTTCCCACTTAGACGGTAAACCCTGTTAGGATATTTTAATTTGATGATACAAAATAATTAAAGATGAGGGACTAAAATTGTAAATTGTTTAATTATTATTCTCCTACGATTAGGGTTTCTTGTAAACCTAGTATCTCTAGTATATAAAGAGATATTGGGTGTAGGTAAAAGGTGTGCACCAGAAAAATGTAGACGTCTAGGGTTTTGGTTTAGCCTCAAGATCAAGGTTTCTTGATCCTGTTATAGTTGTATAACCGTGTTATTCTTATCAAATAATATTGGGGCTTATTGTGATAACATTGTTCTTATTGTTATTCCGCTGCATATTTTATCATTGTTATCATTCGTTGTTTGTTAATCCTAGATCAAGACCTAAAAAGTTTGAGCTTAAACGATCGTACGTTTTATCAGTTGGTATCAGAGCAAGGTGGCTCGTGATCTAGGATCTAAGAAGTTTTACGAACTTGAAGATAAATTCTAATTATTTATTAGTTCGTACAGCATGCTTGTCGAAGTTTAATCTGGTTAATCGATTCTAATTATTTTGGGATCACGTTTTGTTGGGAATTATTGGTATATAGCTGTCACCACCAAACCTTCATATCCTACACCACATCATTATCTACTCCATTAAAAAAAAAAAATTTAAATCGATTGATTTGGCTTTCACTTTTGTCGATATACTCTTTAATTATTGTGAGTGGGATGCATAATAGATGACAACTATTTGTTTTTAATCAATTATGAAGTTGTTTATTGATTGCATGTGGATTGTGGAACCGACATACTGCTTTTCTTCATTCACGATTGAGTTATTAAAGCCATGCAGTTTGAAATCAATATTGAAGGTTTACAAAATTTAAGCCAGTTAGGGATATTGGAAGTTCAAAGCAGGGTGCAGCTGATCAAACGAAGGCAGACTAGGGTTTTTCTTCAAACCCTACTTCGATAAAGAACGAGATACAGCAGCTGATATTGTTTTTGAGGTTTGTGACACGTGGCTGCTAAGGTGTTCTGATTTTTAGGATGTGCCGTATTGGGTATTCTTGATGTATTAATCGACATACTAGCCTACTTTGGAAATCATTCTTGCCGACCAACTTCTGTTTTCTGATTTAATATTTAACCGATTTGTGTTATTTATTAAATTGGCTCAACAGTTGAAGTTTGATTACGAAGTTGACTTGTATTTATTGATTGCTTTAATTCTTGCCTACAACGTTAAGTGGTGTTCGAGCAGAGAATCCAACTGAAAGCTGTATGTTTTGTTCTTGCACATGTAGCAGCAAGGTTTAATATGTTTTCAATAATAGAAAGAGATGCAGAAAGAGGTGTAGGTGACCTGCTTACAGGGGTCAGAAGAACATGATGTGAGAATTAAAGTCAACAAGATGATTTGCAAGCAATTCATGCATGGTAGAAAACAGTGGAGCTTAAACGCAGCTATTATTATCCTAACAGAAAATTGAAGCAACATGATTTGGATAGATGCTCGTGATATAATTGTTTTTAATATCAGACTCATCACCATGTATCAACTGTTTGTAAATGCATTGAAGACTACCACTGTTAGTGATTTTTGGATTAAAGATTACCACTGTTTTTGGACTTGAAGGAGATTATATAAACAGTGGAAAGTGGTGGGTTGAGAAAGTTGTGGAAAATACGATTACCACTGTTTGGGTAATTTGTTGGTTAGGATATTACCACTGTTAGAGAAAAGTGAGGATACACTGTTTGTGCAATTGGGAAAAGGTTAAAACTGTTAGAGTAAATAGTTACAACTGTTAGTGGAAAGAAGGTTAAAACTGTTAAGTTCAAAAACAGTTACGACTGATAGTGATGGATCTCAAATTGAATTGTTTTTATAACAATTTATTTGTATTGATTGATGGCTCGTTTTCGAAGAAGATGTGATTACGAAGAAGATTGATTATAACTTATTTGATATTGTAGTTGAATTTGACAGGTTTGTATCTTATCATATATTAAAGTGGGATGATACACTTTGAAGATAACTTGTTTGGTTTGTATGGTGACGACGAAGACTTGACAAATCTAGCAAACGTGTGAGATTAAACTTATGATGCTCAATGCTCACATTTGCTATCACTTGGAAGAGTTTGGGTTGCTCGGTGACTTATTATGAAGAATAAGGATTTTTGTCAAAGAGATCTTAAGGGAAGATTGTGATCTACTTATACATGGAATATAAGTTCGACGTCGTGGATAGTACAAGATATAAGGTACAAGTTTGGAAGATTTAACTTCTTTATTAAGTTTGTTATATTCTATTTTCTTCACCGACCAGTAATCATTACTTAGAGCCTACAAAGTTTCGAGATTCAAGAGATGGTTAACATATTGATTTGAGGGGAAGCTTATTGACAAAGTTTAACCATCAGAAGATGTTCATGCATTGTTGGAGGAAAAAGGTTTTATTACTACTGCTAGTTATATATTACTACTGCTTGTATAATTTTTAATTGTCCAAATTCATTATTATGAGGATGCGTCATGGAGGGTAATTTGAGACATTTGAAGGTTGTATTAGTGGTGTATTATATAGCATGTGGTTGTAAAGGTTCAAGTTGCTTTTCTTCATGAAGACCCCTATTGGATTATGACAAAAAGGGGAAGAAGATTGTTAGGAAGATTTGCAGCTTATTATGCATGACATGGTTACAAGAAATCAAGAACTAAGGGGAAGTTTGCGCGAGAAGATGTTTATTTTGTCATCATCAAATAGGGGAAGATTGTTAGGATATTTTAATTTGATGATACAAAATAATTAAAGATGAGGGACTAAAATTGTAAATTGTTTAATTATTATTCTCCTACGATTAGGGTTTCTTGTAAACCTAGTATCTCTAGTATATAAAGAGATATTGGGTGTAGGTAAAAGGGGTGCACCAGAAAAATGTAGACGTCTAGGGTTTTGGTTTAGCCTCAAGATCAAGGTTTCTTGATCCTGTTATAGTTGTATAACCGTGTTATTCTGATCAAATAATATTGGGGCTTATTGTGATAACATTGTTCTTATTGTTATTCCCCTGCATATTTTATCATTGTTATCATTCGTTGTTTGTTAATCCTAGATCAAGACCTAAAAAGTTTGAGCTTAAACGATCGTACGTTTTATCAGTTGGTATCAGAGCAAGGTGGCTCGTGATCTAGGATCTAAGAAGTTTTACGAACTTGAAGATAAAGTCTAATTATTTATTAGTTCGTACAGCATGCTTGTCGAAGTTTAATCTGGTTAATCGATTCTAATTATTTTGGGATCACGTTTTGTTGGGAATTATTGGTATATAGCTGTCACCACCAAACCTTCATATCCTACACCACATCATTATCT
This sequence comes from Helichrysum umbraculigerum, assembly GCA_949592205.1. Taxonomy (NCBI): domain Eukaryota; kingdom Viridiplantae; phylum Streptophyta; class Magnoliopsida; order Asterales; family Asteraceae; genus Helichrysum; species Helichrysum umbraculigerum. Next base: position 139,137,252 of record CATIUR010000004.1, on the reverse strand, counting down.
ACTCCATTAAAAAAAAAAAAAATTAAATCGATTGATTTGGCTTTCACTTTTGTCGATATACTCTTTAATTATTGTGAGTGGGATGCATAATAGATGACAACTATTTGTTTTTAATCAATTATGAAGTTGTTTATTGATTGCATGTGGATTGTGGAACCGACATACTGCTTTTCTTCATTCACGATTGAGTTATTAAAGCCATGCAGTGTGAAATCAATATTGAAGGTTTACAAAATTTAAGCCAATTAGGGATATTGGAAGTTCAAAGCAGGGTGCAGCTGATCAAACGAAGGCAGACTAGGGTTTTTCTTCAAACCCTACTTCGATAAAGAACGAGATACAGCAGCTGATATTGTTTTTGAGGTTTGTGACACGTGGCTGCTAAGGTGTTCTGATTTTTAGGATGTGCCGTATTGGGTATTCTTGATGTATTAATCGACATACTAGCCTACTTTGGAAATCATTCTTGCCGACCAACTTCTGTTTTCTGATTTAATATTTAACCGATTTGTGTTATTTATTAAATTGGCTCAACAGTTGAAGTTTGATTACGAAGTTGACTTGTATTTATTGATTGCTTTAATTCTTGCCTACAACGTTAAGTGGTGTTCGAGCAGAGAATCCAACTGAAAGCTGTATGTTTTGTTCTTGCACATGTAGCAGCAAGGTTTCAATATGTTTTCAATAATAGAAAGAGATGCAGAAAGAGGTGCAGGTGACCTGCTTACAGGGGTCAGAAGAACATGATGTGAGAATTAAAGTCAACAAGATGATTTGCAAGCAATTCATGCATGGTAGAAAACAGTGGAGCTTAAACGCAGCTATTATTATCCTAACAGAAAATTGAAGCAACATGATTTGGATAGATGCTCGTGATATAATTGTTTTTAATATCAGACTCATCACCATGTATCAACTGTTTGTAAATGCATTGAAGACTACCACTGTTAGTGATTTTTGGATTAAAGATTACCACTGTTTTTGGACTTGAAGGAGATTATATAAACAGTGGAAAGTGGTGGGTTGAGAAAGTTGTGGAAAATACGATTACCACTGTTTGGGTAATTTGTTGGTTAGGATATTACCACTGTTAGAGAAAAGTGAGGATACACTGTTTGTGCAATTGGGAAAAGGTTAAAACAGTTAGAGTAAATAGTTACAACTGTTAGTGGAAAGAAGGTTAAAACTGTTAAGTTCAAAAACAATTACGACTGATAGTGATGGATCTCAAATTGAATTGTTTTTATAACAATTTATTTGTATTGATTGATGGCTCGTTTTCGAAGAAGATGTGATTACGAAGAAGATTGATTATAACTTATTTGATATTGTAGTTGAATTTGATAGGTTTGTATCTTATCATATATTAAAGTGGGATGATACACTTTGAAGATAACTTGTTTGGTTTGTATGGTGACGACGAAGACTTGACAAATCTAGCAAACGTGTGAGATTAAACTTATGATGCTCAATGCTCACATTTGCTATCACTTGAAAGAGTTTGGGTTGCTCGGTGACTTATTATGAAGAATAAGGATTTTTGTCAAAGAGATCTTAAGGGAAGATTGTGATCTACTTATACATGGAATATAAGTTCGACGTCGTGGATAGTACAAGATATAAGGTACAATTTTGGAAGATTTAACTTCTTTATTAAGTTTGTTATATTCTATTTTCTTCACCGACCAGTAATCATTACTTAGAGCCTACAAAGTTTCGAGATTCAAGAGATGGTTAACATATTGATTTGAGGGGAAGCTTATTGACAAAGTTTAACCATCAGAAGATGTTCATGCATTGTTGGAGGAAAAAGGTTTTATTACTACTGCTAGTTATATATTACTACTGCTTGTATAATTTTTAATTGTCCAAATTCATTATTATGAGGATGCGTCATGGAGGGTAATTTGAGACATTTGAAGGTTGTATTAGTGGTGTATTATATAGCATGTGGTTGTAAAGGTTCAAGTTGCTTTTCTTCATGAAGACCCCTATTGGATTATGACAAAAAGGGGAAGAAGATTGTTAGGAAGATTTGCAGCTTATTATGCATGACATGGTTACAAGAAATCAAGAACTAAGGGGAAGTTTGCGCGAGAAGATGTTTATTTTGTCATCATCAAATAGGGGAAGATTGTTAGGATATTTTAATTTGATGATACAAAATAATTAAAGATGAGGGACTAAAATTGTAAATTGTTTAATTATTATTCTCCTACGATTAGGGTTTCTTGTAAACCTAGTATCTCTAGTATATAAAGAGATATTGGGTGTAGGTAAAAGGTGTGCACCAGAAAAATGTAGACGTCTAGGGTTTTGGTTTAGCCTCAAGATCAAGGTTTCTTGATCCTGTTATAGTTGTATAACCGTGTTATTCTGATCAAATAATATTGGGGCTTATTGTGATAACATTGTTCTTATTGTTATTCCCCTGCATATTTTATCATTGTTATCATTCGTTGTTTGTTAATCCTAGATCAAGACCTAAAAAGTTTGAGCTTAAACGATCGTACGTTTTATCAGTTGGTATCAGAGCAAGGTGGCTCGTGATCTAGGATCTAAGAAGTTTTACGAACTTGAAGATAAAGTCTAATTATTTATTAGTTCGTACAGCATGCTTGTCGAAGTTTAATCTGGTTAATCGATTCTAATTATTTTGGGATCACGTTTTGTTGGGAATTATTGGTATATAGCTGTCACCACCAAACCTTCATATCCTACACCACATCATTATCTACTCCATTAAAAAAAAAAAAAAAATTAAATCGATTGATTTGGCTTTCACTTTTGTCGATATACTCTTTAATTATTGTGAGTGGGATGCATAATAGATGACAACTATTTGTTTTTAATCAATTATGAAGTTGTTTATTGATTGCATGTGGATTGTGGAACCGACATACTGCTTTTCTTCATTCACGATTGAGTTATTAAAGCCATGCAGTGTGAAATCAATATTGAAGGTTTACAAAATTTAAGCCAATTAGGGATATTGGAAGTTCAAAGCAGGGTGCAGCTGATCAAACGAAGGCAGACTAGGGTTTTTCTTCAAACCCTACTTCGATAAAGAACGAGATACAGCAGCTGATATTGTTTTTGAGGTTTGTGACACGTGGCTGCTAAGGTGTTCTGATTTTTAGGATGTGCCGTATTGGGTATTCTTGATGTATTAATCGACATACTAGCCTACTTTGGAAATCATTCTTGCCGACCAACTTCTGTTTTCTGATTTAATATTTAACCGATTTGTGTTATTTATTAAATTGGCTCAACAGTTGAAGTTTGATTACGAAGTTGACTTGTATTTATTGATTGCTTTAATTCTTGCCTACAACGTTAAGTGGTGTTCGAGCAGAGAATCCAACTGAAAGCTGTATGTTTTGTTCTTGCACATGTAGCAGCAAGGTTTCAATATGTTTTCAATAATAGAAAGAGATGCAGAAAGAGGTGCAGGTGACCTGCTTACAGGGGTCAGAAGAACATGATGTGAGAATTAAAGTCAACAAGATAAATTTGCAAGCAATTCATGCATGGTAGAAAACAGTAGAGCTTAAACGCAGCTATTATTATCCTAACAGAAAATTGAAGCAACATGATTTGGATAGATGCTCGTGATATAATTGTTTTTAATATCAGACTCATCACCATGTATCAACTGTTTGTAAATGCATTGAAGACTACCACTGTTAGTGATTTTTGGATTAAAGATTACCACTGTTTTTGGACTTGAAGGAGATTATATAAACAGTGGAAAGTGGTGGGTTGAGAAAGTTGTGGAAAATACGATTACCACTGTTTGGGTAATTTGTTGGTTAGGATATTACCACTGTTAGAGAAAAGTGAGGATACACTGTTTGTGCAATTGGGAAAAGGTTAAAACTGTTAGAGTAAATAGTTACAACTGTTAGTGGAAAGAAGGTTAAAACTGTTAAGTTCAAAAACAGTTACGACTGATAGTGATGGATCTCAAATTGAATTGTTTTTATAACAATTTATTTGTATTGATTGATGGCTCGTTTTCGAAGAAGATGTGATTACGAAGAAGATTGATTATAACTTATTTGATATTGTAGTTGAATTTGACAGGTTTGTATCTTATCATATATTAAAGTGGGATGATACACTTTGAAGATAACTTGTTTGGTTTGTATGGTGACGACGAAGACTTGACAAATCTAGCAAACGTGTGAGATTAAACTTATGATGCTCAATGCTCACATTTGCTATCACTTGGAAGAGTTTGGGTTGCTCGGTGACTTATTATGAAGAATAAGGATTTTTGTCAAAGAGATCTTAAGGGAAGATTGTGATCTACTTATACATGGAATATAAGTTCGACGTCGTGGATAGTACAAGATATAAGGTACAAGTTTGGAAGATTTAACTTCTTTATTAAGTTTGTTATATTCTATTTTCTTCACCGACCAGTAATCATTACTTAGAGCCTACAAAGTTTCGAGATTCAAGAGATGGTTAACATATTGATTTGAGGGGAAGCTTATTGACAAAGTTTAACCATCAGAAGATGTTCATGCATTGTTGGAGGAAAAAGGTTTTATTACTACTGCTAGTTATATATTACTACTGCTTGTATAATTTTTAATTGTCCAAATTCATTATTATGAGGATGCGTCATGGAGGGTAATTTGAGACATTTGAAGGTTGTATTAGTGGTGTATTATATAGCATGTGGTTGTAAAGGTTCAAGTTGCTTTTCTTCATGAAGACCCCTATTGGATTATGACAAAAAGGGGAAGAAGATTGTTAGGAAGATTTGCAGCTTATTATGCATGACATGGTTACAAGAAATCAAGAACTAAGGGGAAGTTTGCGCGAGAAGATGTTTATTTTGTCATCATCAAATAGGGGAAGATTGTTAGGATATTTTAATTTGATGATACAAAATAATTAAAGATGAGGGACTAAAATTGTAAATTGTTTAATTATTATTCTCCTACGATTAGGGTTTCTTGTAAACCTAGTATCTCTAGTATATAAAGAGATATTGGGTGTAGGTAAAAGGTGTGCACCAGAAAAATGTAGACGTCTAGGGTTTTGGTTTAGCCTCAAGATCAAGGTTTCTTGATCCTGTTATAGTTGTATAACCGTGTTATTCTGATCAAATAATATTGGGGCTTATTGTGATAACATTGTTCTTATTGTTATTCCCCTGCATATTTTATCATTGTTATCATTCGTTGTTTGTTAATCCTAGATCAAGACCTAAAAAGTTTGAGCTTAAACGATCGTACGTTTTATCAGTTGGTATCAGAGCAAGGTGGCTCGTGATCTAGGATCTAAGAAGTTTTACGAACTTGAAGATAAAGTCTAATTATTTATTAGTTCGTACAGCATGCTTGTCGAAGTTTAATCTGGTTAATCGATTCTAATTATTTTGGGATCACGTTTTGTTGGGAATTATTGGTATATAGCTGTCACCATCAAACCTTCATATCCTACACCACATCATTATCTACTCCATTAAAAAAAAAAAAAAAATTAAATCGATTGATTTGGCTTTCACTTTTGTCGATATACTCTTTAATTATTGTGAGTGGGATGCATAATAGATGACAACTATTTGTTTTTAATCAATTATGAAGTTGTTTATTGATTGCATGTGGATTGTGGAACCGACATACTGCTTTTCTTCATTCACGATTGAGTTATTAAAGCCATGCAGTGTGAAATCAATATTGAAGGTTTACAAAATTTAAGCCAATTAGGGATATTGGAAGTTCAAAGCAGGGTGCAGCTGATCAAACGAAGGCAGACTAGGGTTTTTCTTCAAACCCTACTTCGATAAAGAACGAGATACAGCAGCTGATATTGTTTTTGAGGTTTGTGACACGTGGCTGCTAAGGTGTTCTGATTTTTAGGATGTGCCGTATTGGGTATTCTTGATGTATTAATCGACATACTAGCCTACTTTGGAAATCATTCTTGCCGACCAACTTCTGTTTTCTGATTTAATATTTAACCGATTTGTGTTATTTATTAAATTGGCTCAACAGTTGAAGTTTGATTACGAAGTTGACTTGTATTTATTGATTGCTTTAATTCTTGCCTACAACGTTAAGTGGTGTTCGAGCAGAGAATCCAACTGAAAGCTGTATGTTTTGTTCTTGCACATGTAGCAGCAAGGTTTCAATATGTTTTCAATAATAGAAAGAGATGCAGAAAGAGGTGCAGGTGACCTGCTTACAGGGGTCAGAAGAACATGATGTGAGAATTAAAGTCAACAAGATGATTTGCAAGCAATTCATGCATGGTAGAAAACAGTGGAGCTTAAACGCAGCTATTATTATCCTAACAGAAAATTGAAGCAACATGATTTGGATAGATGCTCGTGATATAATTGTTTTTAATATCAGACTCATCACCATGTATCAACTGTTTGTAAATGCATTGAAGACTACCACTGTTAGTGATTTTTGGATTAAAGATTACCACTGTTTTTGGACTTGAAGGAGATTATATAAACAGTGGAAAGTGGTGGGTTGAGAAAGTTGTGGAAAATACGATTACCACTGTTTGGGTAATTTGTTGGTTAGGATATTACCACTGTTAGAGAAAAGTGAGGATACACTGTTTGTGCAATTGGGAAAAGGTTAAAACTGTTAGAGTAAATAGTTACAACTGTTAGTGGAAAGAAGGTTAAAACTGTTAAGTTCAAAAACAGTTACGACTGATAGTGATGGATCTCAAATTGAATTGTTTTTATAACAATTTATTTGTATTGATTGATGGCTCGTTTTCGAAGAAGATGTGATTACGAAGAAGATTGATTATAACTTATTTGATATTGTAGTTGAATTTGACAGGTTTGTATCTTATCATATATTAAAGTGGGATGATACACTTTGAAGATAACTTGTTTGGTTTGTATGGTGACGACGAAGACTTGACAAATCTAGCAAACGTGTGAGATTAAACTTATGATGCTCAATGCTCACATTTGCTATCACTTGGAAGAGTTTGGGTTGCTCGGTGACTTATTATGAAGAATAAGGATTTTTGTCAAAGAGATCTTAAGGGAAGATTGTGATCTACTTATACATGGAATATAAGTTCGACGTCGTGGATAGTACAAGATATAAGGTACAAGTTTGGAAGATTTAACTTCTTTATTAAGTTTGTTATATTCTATTTTCTTCACCGACCAGTAATCATTACTTAGAGCCTACAAAGTTTCGAGATTCAAGAGATGGTTAACATATTGATTTGAGGGGAAGCTTATTGACAAAGTTTAACCATCAGAAGATGTTCATGCATTGTTGGAGGAAAAAGGTTTTATTACTACTGCTAGTTATATATTACTACTGCTTGTATAATTTTTAATTGTCCAAATTCATTATTATGAGGATGCGTCATGGAGGGTAATTTGAGACATTTGAAGGTTGTATTAGTGGTGTATTATATAGCATGTGGTTGTAAAGGTTCAAGTTGCTTTTCTTCATGAAGACCCCTATTGGATTATGACAAAAAGGGGAAGAAGATTGTTAGGAAGATTTGCAGCTTATTATGCATGACATGGTTACAAGAAATCAAGAACTAAGGGGAAGTTTGCGCGAGAAGATGTTTATTTTGTCATCATCAAATAGGGGAAGATTGTTAGGATATTTTAATTTGATGATACAAAATAATTAAAGATGAGGGACTAAAATTGTAAATTGTTTTATTATTATTCTCCTACGATTAGGGTTTCTTGTAAACCTAGTATCTCTAGTATATAAAGAGATATTGGGTGTAGGTAAAAGGTGTGCACCAGAAAAATGTAGACGTCTAGGGTTTTGGTTTAGCCTCAAGATCAAGGTTTCTTGATCCTGTTATAGTTGTATAACCGTGTTATTCTGATCAAATAATATTGGGGCTTATTGTGATAACATTGTTCTTATTGTTATTCCCCTGCATATTTTATCATTGTTATCATTCGTTGTTTGTTAATCCTAGATCAAGACCTAAAAAGTTTGAGCTTAAACGATCGTACGTTTTATCAGTTGGTATCAGAGCAAGGTGGCTCGTGATCTAGGATCTAAGAAGTTTTACGAACTTGAAGATAAAGTCTAATTATTTATTAGTTCGTACAGCATGCTTGTCGAAGTTTAATCTGGTTAATCGATTCTAATTATTTTGGGATCACGTTTTGTTGGGAATTATTGGTATATAGCTGTCACCATCAAACCTTCATATCCTACACCACATCATTATCTACTCCATTAAAAAAAAAAAAAAAATTAAATCGATTGATTTGGCTTTCACTTTTGTCGATATACTCTTTAATTATTGTGAGTGGGATGCATAATAGATGACAACTATTTGTTTTTAATCAATTATGAAGTTGTTTATTGATTGCATGTGGATTGTGGAACCGACATACTGCTTTTCTTCATTCACGATTGAGTTATTAAAGCCATGCAGTGTGAAATCAATATTGAAGGTTTACAAAATTTAAGCCAATTAGGGATATTGGAAGTTCAAAGCAGGGTGCAGCTGATCAAACGAAGGCAGACTAGGGTTTTTCTTCAAACCCTACTTCGATAAAGAACGAGATACAGCAGCTGATATTGTTTTTGAGGTTTGTGACACGTGGCTGCTAAGGTGTTCTGATTTTTAGGATGTGCCGTATTGGGTATTCTTGATGTATTAATCGACATACTAGCCTACTTTGGAAATCATTCTTGCCGACCAACTTCTGTTTTCTGATTTAATATTTAACCGATTTGTGTTATTTATTAAATTGGCTCAACAGTTGAAGTTTGATTACGAAGTTGACTTGTATTTATTGATTGCTTTAATTCTTGCCTACAACGTTAAGTGGTGTTCGAGCAGAGAATCCAACTGAAAGCTGTATGTTTTGTTCTTGCACATGTAGCAGCAAGGTTTCAATATGTTTTCAATAATAGAAAGAGATGCAGAAAGAGGTGCAGGTGACCTGCTTACAGGGGTCAGAAGAACATGATGTGAGAATTAAAGTCAACAAGATGATTTGCAAGCAATTCATGCATGGTAGAAAACAGTGGAGCTTAAACGCAGCTATTATTATCCTAACAGAAAATTGAAGCAACATGATTTGGATAGATGCTCGTGATATAATTGTTTTTAATATCAGACTCATCACCATGTATCAACTGTTTGTAAATGCATTGAAGACTACCACTGTTAGTGATTTTTGGATTAAAGATTACCACTGTTTTTGGACTTGAAGGAGATTATATAAACAGTGGAAAGTGGTGGGTTGAGAAAGTTGTGGAAAATACGATTACCACTGTTTGGGTAATTTGTTGGTTAGGATATTACCACTGTTAGAGAAAAGTGAGGATACACTGTTTGTGCAATTGGGAAAAGGTTAAAACTGTTAGAGTAAATAGTTACAACTGTTAGTGGAAAGAAGGTTAAAACTGTTAAGTTCAAAAACAGTTACGACTGATAGTGATGGATCTCAAATTGAATTGTTTTTATAACAATTTATTTGTATTGATTGATGGCTCGTTTTCGAAGAAGATGTGATTACGAAGAAGATTGATTATAACTTATTTGATATTGTAGTTGAATTTGACAGGTTTGTATCTTATCATATATTAAAGTGGGATGATACACTTTGAAGATAACTTGTTTGGTTTGTATGGTGACGACGAAGACTTGACAAATCTAGCAAACGTGTGAGATTAAACTTATGATGCTCAATGCTCACATTTGCTATCACTTGGAAGAGTTTGGGTTGCTCGGTGACTTATTATGAAGAATAAGGATTTTTGTCAAAGAGATCTTAAGGGAAGATTGTGATCTACTTATACATGGAATATAAGTTCGACGTCGTGGATAGTACAAGATATAAGGTACAAGTTTGGAAGATTTAACTTCTTTATTAAGTTTGTTATATTCTATTTTCTTCACCGACCAGTAATCATTACTTAGAGCCTACAAAGTTTCGAGATTCAAGAGATGGTTAACATATTGATTTGAGGGGAAGCTTATTGACAAAGTTTAACCATCAGAAGATGTTCATGCATTGTTGGAGGAAAAAGGTTTTATTACTACTGCTAGTTATATATTACTACTGCTTGTATAATTTTTAATTGTCCAAATTCATTATTATGAGGATGCGTCATGGAGGGTAATTTGAGACATTTGAAGGTTGTATTAGTGGTGTATTATATAGCATGTGGTTGTAAAGGTTCAAGTTGCTTTTCTTCATGAAGACCCCTATTGGATTATGACAAAAAGGGGAAGAAGATTGTTAGGAAGATTTGCAGCTTATTATGCATGACATGGTTACAAGAAATCAAGAACTAAGGGGAAGTTTGCGCGAGAAGATGTTTATTTTGTCATCATCAAATAGGGGAAGATTGTTAGGATATTTTAATTTGATGATACAAAATAATTAAAGATGAGGGACTAAAATTGTAAATTGTTTAATTATTATTCTCCTACGATTAGGGTTTCTTGTAAACCTAGTATCTCTAGTATATAAAGAGATATTGGGTGTAGGTAAAAGGTGTGCACCAGAAAAATGTAGACGTCTAGGGTTTTGGTTTAGCCTCAAGATCAAGGTTTCTTGATCCTGTTATAGTTGTATAACCGTGTTATTCTGATCAAATAATATTGGGGCTTATTGTGATAACATTGTTCTTATTGTTATTCCCCTGCATATTTTATCATTGTTATCATTCGTTGTTTGTTAATCCTAGATCAAGACCTAAAAAGTTTGAGCTTAAACGATCGTACGTTTTATCAGTTGGTATCAGAGCAAGGTGGCTCGTGATCTAGGATCTAAGAAGTTTTACGAACTTGAAGATAAAGTCTAATTATTTATTAGTTCGTACAGCATGCTTGTCGAAGTTTAATCTGGTTAATCGATTCTAATTATTTTGGGATCACGTTTTGTTGGGAATTATTGGTATATAGCTGTCACCACCAAACCTTCATATCCTACACCACATCATTATCTACTCCATTAAAAAAAAAAAAAATTAAATCGATTGATTTGGCTTTCACTTTTGTCGATATACTCTTTAATTATTGTGAGTGGGATGCATAATAGATGACAACTATTTGTTTTTAATCAATTATGAAGTTGTTTATTGATTGCATGTGGATTGTGGAACCGACATACTGCTTTTCTTCATTCACGATTGAGTTATTAAAGCCATGCAGTGTGAAATCAATATTGAAGGTTTACAAAATTTAAGCCAATTAGGGATATTGGAAGTTCAAAGCAGGGTGCAGCTGATCAAACGAAGGCAGACTAGGGTTTTTCTTCAAACCCTACTTCGATAAAGAACGAGATACAGCAGCTGATATTGTTTTTGAGGTTTGTGACACGTGGCTGCTAAGGTGTTCTGATTTTTAGGATGTGCCGTATTGGGTATTCTTGATGTATTAATCGACATACTAGCCTACTTTGGAAATCATTCTTGCCGACCAACTTCTGTTTTCTGATTTAATATTTAACCGATTTGTGTTATTTATTAAATTGGCTCAACAGTTGAAGTTTGATTACGAAGTTGACTTGTATTTATTGATTGCTTTAATTCTTGCCTACAACGTTAAGTGGTGTTCGAGCAGAGAATCCAACTGAAAGCTGTATGTTTTGTTCTTGCACATGTAGCAGCAAGGTTTCAATATGTTTTCAATAATAGAAAGAGATGCAGAAAGAGGTGCAGGTGACCTGCTTACAGGGGTCAGAAGAACATGATGTGAGAATTAAAGTCAACAAGATGATTTGCAAGCAATTCATGCATGGTAGAAAACAGTGGAGCTTAAACGCAGCTATTATTATCCTAACAGAAAATTGAAGCAACATGATTTGGATAGATGCTCGTGATATAATTGTTTTTAATATCAGACTCATCACCATGTATCAACTGTTTGTAAATGCATTGAAGACTACCACTGTTAGTGATTTTTGGATTAAAGATTACCACTGTTTTTGGACTTGAAGGAGATTATATAAACAGTGGAAAGTGGTGGGTTGAGAAAGTTGTGGAAAATACGATTACCACTGTTTGGGTAATTTGTTGGTTAGGATATTACCACTGTTAGAGAAAAGTGAGGATACACTGTTTGTGCAATTGGGAAAAGGTTAAAACTGTTAGAGTAAATAGTTACAACTGTTAGTGGAAAGAAGGTTAAAACTGTTAAGTTCAAAAACAGTTACGACTGATAGTGATGGATCTCAAATTGAATTGTTTTTATAACAATTTATTTGTATTGATTGATGGCTCGTTTTCGAAGAAGATGTGATTACGAAGAAGATTGATTATAACTTATTTGATATTGTAGTTGAATTTGACAGGTTTGTATCTTATCATATATTAAAGTGGGATGATACACTTTGAAGATAACTTGTTTGGTTTGTATGGTGACGACGAAGACTTGACAAATCTAGCAAACGTGTGAGATTAAACTTATGATGCTCAATGCTCACATTTGCTATCACTTGGAAGAGTTTGGGTTGCTCGGTGACTTATTATGAAGAATAAGGATTTTTGTCAAAGAGATCTTAAGGGAAGATTGTGATCTACTTATACATGGAATATAAGTTCGACGTCGTGGATAGTACAAGATATAAGGTACAAGTTTGGAAGATTTAACTTCTTTATTAAGTTTGTTATATTCTATTTTCTTCACCGACCAGTAATCATTACTTAGAGCCTACAAAGTTTCGAGATTCAAGAGATGGTTAACATATTGATTTGAGGGGAAGCTTATTGACAAAGTTTAACCATCAGAAGATGTTCATGCATTGTTGGAGGAAAAAGGTTTTATTACTACTGCTAGTTATATATTACTACTGCTTGTATAATTTTTAATTGTCCAAATTCATTATTATGAGGATGCGTCATGGAGGGTAATTTGAGACATTTGAAGGTTGTATTAGTGGTGTATTATATAGCATGTGGTTGTAAAGGTTCAAGTTGCTTTTCTTCATGAAGACCCCTATTGGATTATGACAAAAAGGGGAAGAAGATTGTTAGGAAGATTTGCAGCTTATTATGCATGACATGGTTACAAGAAATCAAGAACTAAGGGGAAGTTTGCGCGAGAAGATGTTTATTTTGTCATCATCAAATAGGGGAAGATTGTTAGGATATTTTAATTTGATGATACAAAATAATTAAAGATGAGGGACTAAAATTGTAAATTGTTTAATTATTATTCTCCTACGATTAGGGTTTCTTGTAAACCTAGTATCTCTAGTATATAAAGAGATATTGGGTGTAGGTAAAAGGTGTGCACCAGAAAAATGTAGACGTCTAGGGTTTTGGTTTAGCCTCAAGATCAAGGTTTCTTGATCCTGTTATAGTTGTATAACCGTGTTATTCTGATCAAATAATATTGGGGCTTATTGTGATAACATTGTTCTTATTGTTATTCCCCTGCATATTTTATCATTGTTATCATTCGTTGTTTGTTAATCCTAGATTAAGACCTAAAAAGTTTGAGCTTAAACGATCGTACGTTTTATCAGTTGGTATCAGAGCAAAGTGGCTCGTGATCTAGGATCTAAGAAGTTTTACGAACTTGAAGATAAAGTCTAATTATTTATTAGTTCGCACAGCATGCTTGTCGAAGTTTAATCTGGTTAATCGATTCTAATTATTTTGGGATCACGTTTTGTTGGGAATTATTGGTATATAGCTGTCACCACCAAACCTTCATATCCTACACCACATCATTATCTACTCCATTAAAAAAAAAAAAAAATTAAATCGATTGATTTGGCTTTCACTTTTGTCGATATACTCTTTAATTATTGTGAGTGGGATGCATAATAGATGACAACTATTTGTTTTTAATCAATTATGAAGTTGTTTATTGATTGCATGTGGATTGTGGAACCGACATACTGCTTTTCTTCATTCACGATTGAGTTATTAAAGCCATGCAGTGTGAAATCAATATTGAAGGTTTACAAAATTTAAGCCAATTAGGGATATTGGAAGTTCAAAGCAGGGTGCAGCTGATCAAACGAAGGCAGACTAGGGTTTTTCTTCAAACCCTACTTCGATAAAGAACGAGATACAGCAGCTGATATTGTTTTTGAGGTTTGTGACACGTGGCTGCTAAGGTGTTCTGATTTTTAGGATGTGCCGTATTGGGTATTCTTGATGTATTAATCGACATACTAGCCTACTTTGGAAATCATTCTTGCCGACCAACTTCTGTTTTCTGATTTAATATTTAACCGATTTGTGTTATTTATTAAATTGGCTCAACAGTTGAAGTTTGATTACGAAGTTGACTTGTATTTATTGATTGCTTTAATTCTTGCCTACAACGTTAAGTGGTGTTCGAGCAGAGAATCCAACTGAAAGCTGTATGTTTTGTTCTTGCACATGTAGCAGCAAGGTTTCAATATGTTTTCAATAATAGAAAGAGATGCAGAAAGAGGTGCAGGTGACCTGCTTACAGGGGTCAGAAGAACATGATGTGAGAATTAAAGTCAACAAGATGATTTGCAAGCAATTCATGCATGGTAGAAAACAGTGGAGCTTAAATGCAGCTATTATTATCCTAACAGAAAATTGAAGCAACATGATTTGGATAGATGCTCGTGATATAATTGTTTTTAATATCAGACTCATCACCATGTATCAACTGTTTGTAAATGCATTGAAGACTACCACTGTTAGTGATTTTTGGATTAAAGATTACCACTGTTTTTGGACTTGAAGGAGATTATATAAACAGTGGAAAGTGGTGGGTTGAGAAAGTTGTGGAAAATACGATTACCACTGTTTGGGTAATTTGTTGGTTAGGATATTACCACTGTTAGAGAAAAGTGAGGATACACTGTTTGTGCAATTGGGAAAAGGTTAAAACTGTTAGAGTAAATAGTTACAACTGTTAGTGGAAAGAAGGTTAAAACTGTTAAGTTCAAAAACAGTTACGACTGATAGTGATGGATCTCAAATTGAATTGTTTTTATAACAATTTATTTGTATTGATTGATGGCTCGTTTTCGAAGAAGATGTGATTACGAAGAAGATTGATTATAACTTATTTGATATTGTAGTTGAATTTGACAGGTTTGTATCTTATCATATATTAAAGTGGGATGATACACTTTGAAGATAACTTGTTTGGTTTGTATGGTGACGACGAAGACTTGACAAATCTAGCAAACGTGTGAGATTAAACTTATGATGCTCAATGCTCACATTTGCTATCACTTGGAAGAGTTTGGGTTGCTCGGTGACTTATTATGAAGAATAAGGATTTTTGTCAAAGAGATCTTAAGGGAAGATTGTGATCTACTTATACATGGAATATAAGTTCGACGTCGTGGATAGTACAAGATATAAGGTACAAGTTTGGAAGATTTAACTTCTTTATTAAGTTTGTTATATTCTATTTTCTTCACCGACCAGTAATCATTACTTAGAGCCTACAAAGTTTCGAGATTCAAGAGATGGTTAACATATTGATTTGAGGGGAAGCTTATTGACAAAGTTTAACCATCAGAAGATGTTCATGCATTGTTGGAGGAAAAAGGTTTTATTACTACTGCTAGTTATATATTACTACTGCTTGTATAATTTTTAATTGTCCAAACTCATTATTATGAGGATGCGTCATGGAGGGTAATTTGAGACATTTGAAGGTTGTATTAGTGGTGTATTATATAGCATGTGGTTGTAAAGGTTCAAGTTGCTTTTCTTCATGAAGACCCCTATTGGATTATGACAAAAAGGGGAAGAAGATTGTTAGGAAGATTTGCAGCTTATTATGCATGACATGGTTACAAGAAATCAAGAACTAAGGGGAAGTTTGCGCGAGAAGATGTTTATTTTGTCATCATCAAATAGGGGAAGATTGTTAGGATATTTTAATTTGATGATACAAAATAATTAAAGATGAGGGACTAAAATTGTAAATTGTTTAATTATTATTCTCCTACGATTAGGGTTTCTTGTAAACCTAGTATCTCTAGTATATAAAGAGATATTGGGTGTAGGTAAAAGGTGTGCACCAGAAAAATGTAGACGTCTAGGGTTTTGGTTTAGCCTCAAGATCAAGGTTTCTTGATCCTGTTATAGTTGTATAACCGTGTTATTCTGATCAAATAATATTGGGGCTTATTGTGATAACATTGTTCTTATTGTTATTCCCCTGCATATTTTATCATTGTTATCATTCGTTGTTTGTTAATCCTAGATCAAGACCTAAAAAGTTTGAGCTTAAACGATCGTACGTTTTATCAGTTGGTATCAGAGCAAGGTGGCTCGTGATCTAGGATCTAAGAAGTTTTACGAACTTGAAGATAAAGTCTAATTATTTATTAGTTCGTACAGCATGCTTGTCGAAGTTTAATCTGGTTAATCGATTCTAATTATTTTGGGATCACGTTTTGTTGGGAATTATTGGTATATAGCTGTCACCACCAAACCTTCATATCCTACACCACATCATTATCTACTCCATTAAAAAAAAAAAAAATTAAATCGATTGATTTGGCTTTCACTTTTGTCGATATACTCTTTAATTATTGTGAGTGGGATGCATAATAGATGACAACTATTTGTTTTTAATCAATTATGAAGTTGTTTATTGATTGCATGTGGATTGTGGAACCGACATACTGCTTTTCTTCATTCACGATTGAGTTATTAAAGCCATGCAGTGTGAAATCAATATTGAAGGTTTACAAAATTTAAGCCAATTAGGGATATTGGAAGTTCAAAGCAGGGTGCAGCTGATCAAACGAAGGCAGACTAGGGTTTTTCTTCAAACCCTACTTCGATAAAGAACGAGATACAGCAGCTGATATTGTTTTTGAGGTTTGTGACACGTGGCTGCTAAGGTGTTCTGATTTTTAGGATGTGCCGTATTGGGTATTCTTGATGTATTAATCGACATACTAGCCTACTTTGGAAATCATTCTTGCCGACCAACTTCTGTTTTCTGATTTAATATTTAACCGATTTGTGTTATTTATTAAATTGGCTCAACAGTTGAAGTTTGATTACGAAGTTGACTTGTATTTATTGATTGCTTTAATTCTTGCCTACAACGTTAAGTGGTGTTCGAGCAGAGAATCCAACTGAAAGCTGTATGTTTTGTTCTTGCACATGTAGCAGCAAGGTTTCAATATGTTTTCAATAATAGAAAGAGATGCAGAAAGAGGTGCAGGTGACCTGCTTACAGGGGTCAGAAGAACATGATGTGAGAATTAAAGTCAACAAGATGATTTGCAAGCAATTCATGCATGGTAGAAAACAGTGGAGCTTAAACGCAGCTATTATTATCCTAACAGAAAATTGAAGCAACATGATTTGGATAGATGCTCGTGATATAATTGTTTTTAATATCAGACTCATCACCATGTATCAACTGTTTGTAAATGCATTGAAGACTACCACTGTTAGTGATTTTTGGATTAAAGATTACCACTGTTTTTGGACTTGAAGGAGATTATATAAACAGTGGAAAGTGGTGGGTTGAGAAAGTTGTGGAAAATACGATTACCACTGTTTGGGTAATTTGTTGGTTAGGATATTACCACTGTTAGAGAAAAGTGAGGATACACTGTTTGTGCAATTGGGAAAAGGTTAAAACTGTTAGAGTAAATAGTTACAACTGTTAGTGGAAAGAAGGTTAAAACTGTTAAGTTCAAAAACAGTTACGACTGATAGTGATGGATCTCAAATTGAATTGTTTTTATAACAATTTATTTGTATTGATTGATGGCTCGTTTTCGAAGAAGATGTGATTACGAAGAAGATTGATTATAACTTATTTGATATTGTAGTTGAATTTGACAGGTTTGTATCTTATCATATATTAAAGTGGGATGATACACTTTGAAGATAACTTGTTTGGTTTGTATGGTGACGACGAAGACTTGACAAATCTAGCAAACGTGTGAGATTAAACTTATGATGCTCAATGCTCACATTTGCTATCACTTGGAAGAGTTTGGGTTGCTCGGTGACTTATTATGAAGAATAAGGATTTTTGTCAAAGAGATCTTAAGGGAAGATTGTGATCTACTTATACATGGAATATAAGTTCGACGTCGTGGATAGTACAAGATATAAGGTACAAGTTTGGAAGATTTAACTTCTTTATTAAGTTTGTTATATTCTATTTTCTTCACCGACCAGTAATCATTACTTAGAGCCTACAAAGTTTCGAGATTCAAGAGATGGTTAACATATTGATTTGAGGGGAAGCTTATTGACAAAGTTTAACCATCAGAAGATGTTCATGCATTGTTGGAGGAAAAAGGTTTTATTACTACTGCTAGTTATATATTACTACTGCTTGTATAATTTTTAATTGTCCAAATTCATTATTATGAGGATGGGTCATGGAGGGTAATTTGAGACATTTGAAGGTTGTATTAGTGGTGTATTATATAGCATGTGGTTGTAAAGGTTCAAGTTGCTTTTCTTCATGAAGACCCCTATTGGATTATGACAAAAAGGGGAAGAAGATTGTTAGGAAGATTTGCAGCTTATTATGCATGACATGGTTACAAGAAATCAAGAACTAAGGGGAAGTTTGCGCGAGAAGATGTTTATTTTGTCATCATCAAATAGGGGAAGATTGTTAGGATATTTTAATTTGATGATACAAAATAATTAAAGATGAGGGACTAAAATTGTAAATTGTTTAATTATTATTCTCCTACGATTAGGGTTTCTTGTAAACCTAGTATCTCTAGTATATAAAGAGATATTGGGTGTAGGTAAAAGGTGTGCACCAGAAAAATGTAGACGTCTAGGGTTTTGGTTTAGCCTCAAGATCAAGGTTTCTTGATCCTGTTATAGTTGTATAACCGTGTTATTCTGATCAAATAATATTGGGGCTTATTGTGATAACATTGTTCTTATTGTTATTCCCCTGCATATTTTATCATTGTTATCATTCGTTGTTTGTTAATCCTAGATCAAGACCTAAAAAGTTTGAGCTTAAACGATCGTACGTTTTATCAGTTGGTATCAGAGCAAGGTGGCTCGTGATCTAGGATCTAAGAAGTTTTACGAACTTGAAGATAAAGTCTAATTATTTATTAGTTCGTACAGCATGCTTGTCGAAGTTTAATCTGGTTAATCGATTCTAATTATTTTGGGATCACGTTTTGTTGGGAATTATTGGTATATAGCTGTCACCACCAAACCTTCATATCCTACACCACATCATTATCTACTCCATTAAAAAAAAAAAAAATTAAATCGATTGATTTGGCTTTCACTTTTGTCGATATACTCTTTAATTATTGTGAGTGGGATGCATAATAGATGACAACTATTTGTTTTTAATCAATTATGAAGTTGTTTATTGATTGCATGTGGATTGTGGAACCGACATACTGCTTTTCTTCATTCACGATTGAGTTATTAAAGCCATGCAGTGTGAAATCAATATTGAAGGTTTACAAAATTTAAGCCAATTAGGGATATTGGAAGTTCAAAGCAGGGTGCAGCTGATCAAACGAAGGCAGACTAGGGTTTTTCTTCAAACCCTACTTCGATAAAGAACGAGATACAGCAGCTGATATTGTTTTTGAGGTTTGTGACACGTGGCTGCTAAGGTGTTCTGATTTTTAGGATGTGCCGTATTGGGTATTCTTGATGTATTAATCGACATACTAGCCTACTTTGGAAATCATTCTTGCCGACCAACTTCTGTTTTCTGATTTAATATTTAACCGATTTGTGTTATTTATTAAATTGGCTCAACAGTTGAAGTTTGATTACGAAGTTGACTTGTATTTATTGATTGCTTTAATTCTTGCCTACAACGTTAAGTGGTGTTCGAGCAGAGAATCCAACTGAAAGCTGTATGTTTTGTTCTTGCACATGTAGCAGCAAGGTTTCAATATGTTTTCAATAATAGAAAGAGATGCAGAAAGAGGTGCAGGTGACCTGCTTACAGGGGTCAGAAGAACATGATGTGAGAATTAAAGTCAACAAGATGATTTGCAAGCAATTCATGCATGGTAGAAAATAGTGGAGCTTAAACGCAGCTATTATTATCCTAACAGAAAATTGAAGCAACATGATTTGGATAGATGCTCGTGATATAATTGTTTTTAATATCAGACTCATCACCATGTATCAACTGTTTGTAAATGCATTGAAGACTACCACTGTTAGTGATTTTTGGATTAAAGATTACCACTGTTTTTGGACTTGAAGGAGATTATATAAACAGTGGAAAGTGGTGGGTTGAGAAAGTTGTGGAAAATACGATTACCACTGTTTGGGTAATTTGTTGGTTAGGATATTACCACTGTTAGAGAAAAGTGAGGATACACTGTTTGTGCAATTGGGAAAAGGTTAAAACTGTTAGAGTAAATAGTTACAACTGTTAGTGGAAAGAAGGTTAAAACTGTTAAGTTCAAAAACAGTTACGACTGATAGTGATGGATCTCAAATTGAATTGTTTTTATAACAATTTATTTGTATTGATTGATGGCTCGTTTTCGAAGAAGATGTGATTACGAAGAAGATTGATTATAACTTATTTGATATTGTAGTTGAATTTTACAGGTTTGTATCTTATCATATATTAAAGTGGGATGATACACTTTGAAGATAACTTGTTTGGTTTGTATGGTGACGACGAAGACTTGACAAATCTAGCAAACGTGTGAGATTAACCTTATGATGCTCAATGCTCACATTTGCTATCACTTGGAAGAGTTTGGGTTGCTCGGTGACTTATTATGAAGAATAAGGATTTTTGTCAAAGAGATCTTAAGGGAAGATTGTGATCTACTTATACATGGAATATAAGTTCGACGTCGTGGATAGTACAAGATATAAGGTACAAGTTTGGAAGATTTAACTTCTTTATTAAGTTTGTTATATTCTATTTTCTTCACCGACCAGTAATCATTACTTAGAGCCTACAAAGTTTCGAGATTCAAGAGATGGTTAACATATTGATTTGAGGGGAAGCTTATTGACAAAGTTTAACCATCAGAAGATGTTCATGCATTGTTGGAGGAAAAAGGTTTTATTACTACTGCTAGTTATATATTACTACTGCTTGTATAATTTTTAATTGTCCAAATTCATTATTATGAGGATGGGTCATGGAGGGTAATTTGAGACATTTGAAGGTTGTATTAGTGGTGTATTATATAGCATGTGGTTGTAAAGGTTCAAGTTGCTTTTCTTCATGAAGACCCCTATTGGATTATGACAAAAAGGGGAAGAAGATTGTTAGGAAGATTTGCAGCTTATTATGCATGACATGGTTACAAGAAATCAAGAACTAAGGGGAAGTTTGCGCGAGAAGATGTTTATTTTGTCATCATCAAATAGGGGAAGATTGTTAGGATATTTTAATTTGATGATACAAAATAATTAAAGATGAGGGACTAAAATTGTAAATTGTTTAATTATTATTCTCCTACGATTAGGGTTTCTTGTAAACCTAGTATCTCTAGTATATAAAGAGATATTGGGTGTAGGTAAAAGGTGTGCACCAGAAAAATGTAGACGTCTAGGGTTTTGGTTTAGCCTCAAGATCAAGG
Source organism: Helichrysum umbraculigerum (assembly GCA_949592205.1). Lineage (NCBI taxonomy): Eukaryota > Viridiplantae > Streptophyta > Magnoliopsida > Asterales > Asteraceae > Helichrysum > Helichrysum umbraculigerum. Next base: position 139,115,753 of record CATIUR010000004.1, on the reverse strand, counting down.
TTTCTTGATCCTGTTATAGTTGTATAACCGTGTTATTCTGATCAAATAATATTGGGGCTTATTGTGATAACATTGTTCTTATTGTTATTCCCCTGCATATTTTATCATTGTTATCATTCGTTGTTTGTTAATCCTAGATCAAGACCTAAAAAGTTTGAGCTTAAACGATCGTACGTTTTATCAGTTGGTATCAGAGCAAGGTGGCTCGTGATCTAGGATCTAAGAAGTTTTACGAACTTGAAGATAAAGTCTAATTATTTATTAGTTCGTACAGCATGCTTGTCGAAGTTTAATCTGGTTAATCGATTCTAATTATTTTGGGATCACGTTTTGTTGGGAATTATTGGTATATAGCTGTCACCACCAAACCTTCATATCCTACACCACATCATTATCTACTCCATTAAAAAAAAAAAAAAAATTAAATCGATTGATTTGGCTTTCACTTTTGTCGATATACTCTTTAATTATTGTGAGTGGGATGCATAATAGATGACAACTATTTGTTTTTAATCAATTATGAAGTTGTTTATTGATTGCATGTGGATTGTGGAACCGACATACTGCTTTTCTTCATTCACGATTGAGTTATTAAAGCCATGCAGTGTGAAATCAATATTGAAGGTTTACAAAATTTAAGCCAATTAGGGATATTGGAAGTTCAAAGCAGGGTGCAGCTGATCAAACGAAGGCAGACTAGGGTTTTTCTTCAAACCCTACTTCGATAAAGAACGAGATACAGCAGCTGATATTGTTTTTGAGGTTTGTGACACGTGGCTGCTAAGGTGTTCTGATTTTTAGGATGTGCCGTATTGGGTATTCTTGATGTATTAATCGACATACTAGCCTACTTTGGAAATCATTCTTGCCGACCAACTTCTGTTTTCTGATTTAATATTTAACCGATTTGTGTTATTTATTAAATTGGCTCAACAGTTGAAGTTTGATTACGAAGTTGACTTGTATTTATTGATTGCTTTAATTCTTGCCTACAACGTTAAGTGGTGTTCGAGCAGAGAATCCAACTGAAAGCTGTATGTTTTGTTCTTGCACATGTAGCAGCAAGGTTTCAATATGTTTTCAATAATAGAAAGAGATGCAGAAAGAGGTGCAGGTGACCTGCTTACAGGGGTCAGAAGAACATGATGTGAGAATTAAAGTCAACAAGATGATTTGCAAGCAATTCATGCATGGTAGAAAACAGTGGAGCTTAAACGCAGCTATTATTATCCTAACAGAAAATTGAAGCAACATGATTTGGATAGATGCTCGTGATATAATTGTTTTTAATATCAGACTCATCACCATGTATCAACTGTTTGTAAATGCATTGAAGACTACCACTGTTAGTGATTTTTGGATTAAAGATTACCACTGTTTTTGGACTTGAAGGAGATTATATAAACAGTGGAAAGTGGTGGGTTGAGAAAGTTGTGGAAAATACGATTACCACTGTTTGGGTAATTTGTTGGTTAGGATATTACCACTGTTAGAGAAAAGTGAGGATACACTGTTTGTGCAATTGGGAAAAGGTTAAAACTGTTAGAGTAAATAGTTACAACTGTTAGTGGAAAGAAGGTTAAAACTGTTAAGTTCAAAAACAGTTACGACTGATAGTGATGGATCTCAAATTGAATTGTTTTTATAACAATTTATTTGTATTGATTGATGGCTCGTTTTCGAAGAAGATGTGATTACGAAGAAGATTGATTATAACTTATTTGATATTGTAGTTGAATTTGACAGGTTTGTATCTTATCATATATTAAAGTGGGATGATACACTTTGAAGATAACTTGTTTGGTTTGTATGGTGACGACGAAGACTTGACAAATCTAGCAAACGTGTGAGATTAAACTTATGATGCTCAATGCTCACATTTGCTATCACTTGGAAGAGTTTGGGTTGCTCGGTGACTTATTATGAAGAATAAGGATTTTTGTCAAAGAGATCTTAAGGGAAGATTGTGATCTACTTATACATGGAATATAAGTTCGACGTCGTGGATAGTACAAGATATAAGGTACAAGTTTGGAAGATTTAACTTCTTTATTAAGTTTGTTATATTCTATTTTCTTCACCGACCAGTAATCATTACTTAGAGCCTACAAAGTTTCGAGATTCAAGAGATGGTTAACATATTGATTTGAGGGGAAGCTTATTGACAAAGTTTAACCATCAGAAGATGTTCATGCATTGTTGGAGGAAAAAGGTTTTATTACTACTGCTAGTTATATATTACTACTGCTTGTATAATTTTTAATTGTCCAAATTCATTATTATGAGGATGCGTCATGGAGGGTAATTTGAGACATTTGAAGGTTGTATTAGTGGTGTATTATATAGCATGTGGTTGTAAAGGTTCAAGTTGCTTTTCTTCATGAAGACCCCTATTGGATTATGACAAAAAGGGGAAGAAGATTGTTAGGAAGATTTGCAGCTTATTATGCATGACATGGTTACAAGAAATCAAGAACTAAGGGGAAGTTTGCGCGAGAAGATGTTTATTTTGTCATCATCAAATAGGGGAAGATTGTTAGGATATTTTAATTTGATGATACAAAATAATTAAAGATGAGGGACTAAAATTGTAAATTGTTTAATTATTATTCTCCTACGATTAGGGTTTCTTGTAAACCTAGTATCTCTAGTATATAAAGAGATATTGGGTGTAGGTAAAAGGTGTGCACCAGAAAAATGTAGACGTCTAGGGTTTTGGTTTAGCCTCAAGATCAAGGTTTCTTGATCCTGTTATAGTTGTATAACCGTGTTATTCTGATCAAATAATATTGGGGCTTATTGTGATAACATTGTTCTTATTGTTATTTGTCGCACCCCCAAATTATGATGCGGAAGCGGGTCGGTTCGGGGCGCGACTAATCAATACACAAAGCACCAGATTACATAATGAACGACCACTACATGCGTCGTTTGATAAAATACATGGATATTATAAAAGTTTTACACTGTTATAATATAGTTTACAAAAGCTCCTGAGTTCAAATGATAGAGATTCTATGGCATAACTAAATTATACAAAATATAGTAATGCATGACAATCTCTTGATGTCTGAATATGACTCGAGCTAATGGGCATCTTGAGTGGCAGACCTACTGCTGCTGAGCACCTGTGATACATGCTAAAATGGGTCAGCGAAAACGCTGGTGAGCTCACAGGTTTGTATGTCAACACATATTTGTATGAACCGCAAGATTTAATGATAATTGAATTTAAAATGCAATTAAGCAAAATAAAAGTTATACAGCCATGAGCACATAGTTTGAGCTTAACACGAGATGTCAGGTCCACATTTAAGGTATCCTGATCGAGTTGCCTCCTACGAGTGTCTAATCATCACTCGTCTTCCCAAATATTAATACATCCGTTTGACAGGTTAGTGCGTGCTAACCCGGATGAGGCTGGTCAGACCTATATGATATCATATACTAATATTCACGCTACTAGGTATTACCAAACTATGCTGATGGAGGGCTTTAAAATGATTAGAGAAAATAACTCATGTAGTATTTGATTTAATGATACTTGCGTTCATATTGTAAAACAAAACATGCAATGGATCACACCCCTGAGAAAATATATTTAAAAAGGGGCTATGAGACTCACCTGAGCCTAATGAATTGTTAGCAAACAATTAGGATGATTCACAATGATTTGATGTTGTTACAACGACTGAACCTGCAGGGCGTCTTAGACGCGCAAGGTTTTGATAAATGATTAGATTCTTGAAACCTGTCGGGCGTATTAAACGCGCAAGGTTTAATTGATTAGATGACTCTACGGACCATCTATGCTAGTTATCCCATTAACTAGTTATGACCAAGTACTTTGGTTAATGATTATGTTTGAGTTTGTGAAAATGTTTACGGCCCATTGGTGATTGATTGAAATAATAATTCTTCAATTATTATTACTACTTTAATTTGTTGTGAACTTATAAAAGCATATTTGAAGTGTTTAAATGTTGTATCGTATAAGTATGAAATATGTCGCGATGTCAGACACTTAGTGTAAACCTTTAGTTTTAAGTTTATGGAAAAACGTGGGTCCGAAAACTAAAATATGCCATTTTCGACCCCTAGATGACTCCGGATGGCCTAAAACTGGCTAGGCTAAGGTACTTAGCCTTGACCATTCGGTTGTTTTTAAATGACCATGCGAATTTGAACCCAATCCGTTACAATAAATTTTTCATCGAGAAGCTACCCTGTTTCAACTTGTTAAATCGTCGACATTTTCGAAAATTTACTTGTTCTGTTTTAGCTAAAATTTGCAGGGCTAGTTTATTGATCCGTTGGATCATGAAATATAACGGGGGAATCCGCCGTATTCATTTGAATACGCCGTATTGGTGGCTTTTGTGGGGAATACGCCGTATTCCCTTAAATACGACCGTATTCATGAAAAATAGAGGGAATACGCCGTATTCCCTTGAATACGCCGTATTCCTTTGAATACGCCGTATTCCCTTGAATACGCCGTATTCCGAGGAGGCGCAGGTAGATCATGGTTTTCTGGGCGGGAATACGCCGTATTCCCTTGAATACGCCGTATTCATATTTTCTGGGTGGGAATACGCCGTATTCCCTTGAATACGCCGTATTCCGAGGTCCGATTCAAGTCTGTAGTTTCAAAATCATACCCAAACCAAATCTAATCCGCAATTTAACTAGCAATCATCAATCCTAACGTTACTATATGATAATCTAAGCTATATAAACATGTAAAATTTACAAAAACGTAAACGAAATCTTACAATCAAAATGGAACCAAAAATGGAGGTGATGATGAACGATGAAGATGATGAATATGATGATGATCCCAGCGACGATGATGATGATGATCTTGTGTTGTTGTTAGTTATTGTTGTTGTTGTTGTTAAAATGAAAGAACCGAGAGAGATTGAGAGAGTGAGATAGATAGAAAATGAAATGAAAACATAAGGGTGCGTTTGATTTAGTTCATCCGGCTCCAATAATTGGAGTCGGTTGGGCTCCTATTTGTGGTACAAAATACCCGTGTTTTTGTACCCGATCGAAAAATAATAAAATGTTTTAATTCGATAAATTTCTAAAATTGATTTCGTACATATTTTAATCGAAGTATTTTAATAAAAATACTTTTAATGAGATATAAAAATATATCATTGTTTTATGTTTTAGAGACGGACACGATTCGAGTGGTCTCGTTGCGTTTGAGCAAAAGGTTATAAAACGAAATATGTTTCATTTTATCTAATGTAAATAATAATTACTATCTCCAATAATAATACATTATTTATAAAGGTTGTCGCGAATGATTTGATTTTGTACGATACGAAATACTTGATATATATTATCAAAATAATATATAATTCATAATGAGTTATTAAATAATAATTCTTATATTATTTAATATTGTTTTTCACCAATGCCATATATATATGAATCGGAAATTCGGCCGATTTTGATAATTGCACGATTAAATATAATCGCGTATTGATATATATTCAACAATATATATTTTTGATACATACAATTAGCATATTACATAGCACTAACTACATGTATTACATAATGATTAGGAACTAAAAACTAGTCCTAATTTGACGGGTGTCACATTCTCCCCTTGTTAAGAGAATTTCGTCCCGAAATTTAGCTCGAAGTTGATGCGTGAGTGGAGTCTGAAAATAGATGTGGATATTTGAGTCGCATCTGATCTTCCCGTTCCCAGGTGAATTCCGGACCACGCCGCGAATTCCACCGAACCTTGACGATGGGGATACGACTTTGCTTAAGCTGTTTGACCTCACGGTCCATGATCTCCACTGGTGTTTCGACAAAATGAAGTTTGTCGTCGATTTGAATTTCCTCGAGCGGGATAATGAGTGTCTCGTCGGACAAGCATTTCTTCAGGTTAGAAATGTGAAATGTGGGATGTACGCTACTGAGCTCTGGAGGTAGCTGCAATCGATATGCGACTGGACCAATCCTTTCAAGGATCTCAAAAGGTCCGATGTATCTAGGGTTTAATTTCCCACGTTTGCCGAAACGGATGACACCTTTCCAAGGTGATACTTTGAGCAATACTCGATCCCCAACTTGGAATTCGAGATGCTTGCGTCTCACGTCAGCATAACTCTTCTGACGATCACGTGCGGCCTTCAGCCGTTGTTGGATACCAACGATCTTCTCGGTGGTTTCATGAATAATTTCAGGACCAGTGAGTTGACTGTCTCCAACTTCGGTCCAACAGATAGGCGATCGGCACTTACGACCGTACAGTGCCTCGAACGGTGTAACTCCAATGCTGGTATGATAGCTGTTGTTGTACGAGAATTCACACAATGGCAAGTGATGTTCCCAATTTGCACCGAAATCAATTACGCAGGCGCGTAACATATCTTCCAGTGTTTGAATAGTCCTTTCACTTTGGCCATCGGTTTGTGGATGATAGGCTGTACTCATATCTAAACGAGTACCCAAAGACTTTTGCAATGATTGCCAAAAGTTAGATGTGAATCGGCTGTCTCTATCAGAGATAATTGAGATTGGAACGCCGTGCCTTGTTACGATCTCCTTCAAATAGATTCGCGTGAGACGTTCCATTTTGTCGGTTTCCTTCATGGCAAGGAAGTGAGCAGATTTGGTTAGACGATCAACTATTACCCATATAGTATCGCAACCACTTGATGTTTTCGGGAGTTTAGTGATGAAATCCATAGAAATTTGCTCCCATTTCCATTCTGGAATATCCGGTTGCTGTAGCAAACCGGTGGGCTTTTGATATTCAGCTTTAACTTTTGAACATGTGAGGCACTTGCTGACATACGTGGCAATCTCTGCTTTCATGTTTGGCCACCAGTATGATCCCTTGATGCCATGATACATCTTGTCAGATCCAGGATGTATAGAATATTTGGACTTGTGAGCTTCATCCATCACAAAGTCTCGAAGATTCCCAAACTTGGGTAACCAGATTCGGTTTGCGAAGTATTTGACCCCATTGGGTTTGGTTTCAAATTGATTCTCCATATTTCGCAAGGCCTCTTCCTTGAGGTTTTCAGGTTTCAATGCTTCGAGTTGAGCGGTGAGAATTTGAATGATTAGATCATTATGGATGGTTATGCTAAGGGCTCGGACTCGAAGTGGTTTTGTGTGCTCTTTGCGACTTAGGGCATCGGCAACCACATTTGCTTTGCCCGGATGGTACTTGATCTCGCAGTCATAGTCGGTGAGTAACTCGACCCAGCGACGTTGCCTCATATTGAGATCCTTCTGATCAAATATATGCTGGAGGCTTTTGTGATCGGTGAATATGGTACACTTTGTGCCATACAGATAGTGTCTCCAGATCTTGAGTGCGAACACTACGGCTCCTAATTCGAGATCATGAGTTGTATAGTTCTTCTCATGAACTTTGAGTTGTCGGGAGGCGTAGGCAATAACCTTGTCTCGTTGCATCAACACGCAACCAAGACCTTGGTGTGAGGCATCGCAATATACCACGAAGTCTTCATTGCCTTCGGGTAATGATAGAATTGGTGCACTGCAAAGCTTTTGCTTCAATAGTTGAAATGCTGACTCTTGTTTATCAGTCCAATCGAACTTCTTTTCCTTCTGAGTCAGTATTGTGAGAGGTTGAGCTATTTTGGAGAAATTCTCAATGAAACGCCGATAATAACCTGCCAGTCCTAAGAATTGGCGTACTTCGGTCGGCGTTGTCGGTGCTTGCCAGCACTTGATAGCCTCAATCTTTGATGGATCTACGTGAATTCCTTGACTATCAATCACATGACCAAGGAATTGAACGGTTTGCATCCAGAACTCACACTTGGAGAATTTAGCATATAACTCTTCGTGTCTAAGAAGTTCTAAAATGACTTTGAGATGCTGTGCGTGCTCTTGCTCATTGCGCGAGTAAATAAGAATATCATCGATGAAGACAATGACAAACTTGTCAAGATATGGTTTGCACACTCGGTTCATAAGATCCATGAATACTGCCGGTGCGTTAGTTAAACCAAAGGGCATCACTTGGAACTCATAATGTCCATAGCGAGTTCGGAAAGCAGTCTTTGGGATATCAATGTCATGAACTCGTAACTGATGATAACCTGATCTTAGATCTATCTTCGAATAGATACTTGACCCCTGAAGTTGGTCGAATAGGTCATCAATTCGAGGTAGTGGATAACGATTCTTGATGGTCAATTTGTTCAACTCTCTGTAGTCGATACACATCCTGAATGAACCGTCCTTCTTTTTCACAAACAGGACCGGAGCTCCCCATGGTGAAGAACTCGGTCTAATGAATCCCTTTTCCAGGAGTTCCTGCAACTGAGTAGACAACTCCTGAAGTTCTGAAGGGGCTAAACGATATGGTGCTCGTGCAACAGGTGCTGCCCCGGGCACGAGATCGATCGAGAACTCAACTTGTCTCGGTGGTGGAAGGCCAGGTAAGTCTTCGGGAAAGACTTCTGGATAATCTCTAACAATGGGCACATCCTCAAGTCGTTTCTCTTCCGACTTTTTCTCCAAGACATGTGCGAGAATCGCCTGGTACCCTTTCCTAAGGTACCTGCGAGTTTTCATGCAGGACATGATATTCAGTCTCGTCCTACCGGTCTCCCCTTGTATGATTAGAGTACTACCGGTGACAAGAGGTATGCGGACGATTTTGTCATAGCAGACAATTTCAGCTCGGTGCTTGGATAACCAATCCATTCCAATAATGACGTCGAAACTTCCAATTTCAACGGGTATTAGGTCAATAGAGAAGATTTCATCAGATAGATTTAAAGTGCAATTTGGTATTACACTGTCAGCCTCAATTAACTTGCCATTAGCTAATTCTACAATGTACTTAGCATCTAAGGCAATAGGGGCAATGTTAAGCAATTGACTAAACTCATCAGACATGAAGCTCCTATCAGCACCAGAATCAAATAGAACAGAAGCAGTAAGATTGTTGAGAAGAAACGTACCCGAGACCACATTTGGGTCTTGACGGGCCTCTCCTGAGTTCAGAACGAAAGCTCTTCCCTTCGCAGTGTTGTTACCCTTGTTCTTCAGCTTTGGGCACTCATTCCTAAAGTGTCCAGTATCTCCACACTCATAGCAGGATTTTGGTTGGCTGGTGGTGGTGTTGGTGTTGACGGTAGTAGACCTACAGTCTTTGGTCAAATGTCCATACCTTTGACATTTTCCACAAGGTGTGCTGCAAGGACCATCATGATGACGGTGGCACTTTGAACAGTAGGGCTTATTTCCAGTGTAGCCCTTGTTGGAACCAGAACCAGTGTTGGTGGTCTTATCAGACTCAGACCTCTTTGATGATGATTGGTTTTGAGTGGTGTTCCCAGACCACTTTCTCTTGTTGTTATTACCAGATGATGGAGCAGATGTCTCACGACTGACAACCATAGCCATGAGTTCATGGGCAATTCCGATAGCTCTATCAAGGGTGGTTGGTTGAGCTGAGGCGACATTCCCCTGGATATTCTCCGGAAGTCCTCGAATATACTTCATGATACTTTTTCTTTCCGTATCAACCAAACCTGGGCACAACAGAGCGAACTGCTGGAACTTGGTGGTGTACCCAGCAATATCGTTCCCTTGTACCTCCAGATGCCAGAACTCCACTTCCAGCCGGTGAAGTTCTTCCTCGCGACAGTACTTCTCCCTTAGCTTTTTCTTCAATTCAGGCCAAGGAAGTCGGTTTGCGATCTCGACGCCAATAGAGTTTGCGTGGTTGTTCCACCACGTTAGTGCACCTTCTTGAAAGGTGTATGCAGCAAACTTGACCTTACTATCTTCAGCACAGTTGCAGAGACTGAAGACGGATTCCATTCTTTCAATCCATCGGATTAAGCCAATAGCACCTTCCGTGCCCTTAAAGTAGAGTGGCTTGCAGCTGAGAAAGTCCTTGTAGGAACAAGGTTTGATAACAGGAGTACGAGAGGTATTGACAGTCTCTGCATTCCTTAGAGCTTCTTGAGCAGCCATGGCTTCGGCTACAGCTCGGGTAACCGCAGCATTGAGTTCAGCTTGACTGAAACCAGTCTTCTTTGGCGGCATGATTCTGACAAAAGCAAAGAGAGTGGATGAGTTGTTTGCACCAAAACATGATACATCACATATGCATATATATATTTATGGGGTAATATACAATTACACAAGTGATAATCACATTTGACAAACAACAGAGTTGCATACTAGATGCGAGTTTGCGAGTAGGTGGGATATGGTTTTACGTATGGAGCCTATAGTCCTTCAAACAATAAGTTCCATTTGTGATTCTAAGAAAATAGAATGATGGAGGAAATACAAAATGATATATTCCTCGCGAATATGTGATTGTACAGCGGAATGTGTTGTGAGATGTTATGTGCGTATAAAAAGGATAGACGATAGTAATTCATACTCATCGTCTTTGGTAGTGAAGATGTTAACGAGTGTATTATCGTGTGTGATCTATATATATATTCGATATATATAATAGCTTAGAAGATAATACGTGAGTGGCCTTAATCATATATCTTCAATATATAATAGCCTATAAGGTAGCACATAAATGAGGCCTATGTATGTATATACGCCTATATCACATAATAGCCTAATGTGTGTCTAACACTAATCAAGTATTAGTCACGGTTTCTCTCGTGGTCAGAGTCAACTATCGCATTCCTATTCAACATAACCCCTTTCAGCTTTCACATCGTATTCATTTAATTGTACATAGTTAGCTAAGCTATGTTAAATTAAACTCATATGGTGCAATCACTGAACCAGTTATATCTAATAAGGAATACTGCCTAACGGTCATAGTCTAGGCCCACTAAATGCAACCTAGTTCACTATAACCTTAGGCTCTGATACCAATCTGTCGCACCCCCAAATTATGATGCGGAAGCGGGTCGGTTCGGGGCGCGACTAATCAATACACAAAGCACCAGATTACATAATGAACGACCACTACATGCGTCGTTTGATAAAATACATGGATATTATAAAAGTTTTACACTGTTATAATATAGTTTACAAAAGCTCCTGAGTTCAAATGATAGAGATTCTATGGCATAACTAAATTATACAAAATATAGTAATGCATGACAATCTCTTGATGTCTGAATATGACTCGAGCTAATGGGCATCTTGAGTGGCAGACCTACTGCTGCTGAGCACCTGTGATACATGCTAAAATGGGTCAGCGAAAACGCTGGTGAGCTCACAGGTTTGTATGTCAACACATATTTGTATGAACCGCAAGATTTAATGATAATTGAATTTAAAATGCAATTAAGCAAAATAAAAGTTATACAGCCATGAGCACATAGTTTGAGCTTAACACGAGATGTCAGGTCCACATTTAAGGTATCCTGATCGAGTTGCCTCCTACGAGTGTCTAATCATCACTCGTCTTCCCAAATATTAATACATCCGTTTGACAGGTTAGTGCGTGCTAACCCGGATGAGGCTGGTCAGACCTATATGATATCATATACTAATATTCACGCTACTAGGTATTACCAAACTATGCTGATGGAGGGCTTTAAAATGATTAGAGAAAATAACTCATGTAGTATTTGATTTAATGATACTTGCGTTCATATTGTAAAACAAAACATGCAATGGATCACACCCCTGAGAAAATATATTTAAAAAGGGGCTATGAGACTCACCTGAGCCTAATGAATTGTTAGCAAACAATTAGGATGATTCACAATGATTTGATGTTGTTACAACGACTGAACCTGCAGGGCGTCTTAGACGCGCAAGGTTTTGATAAATGATTAGATTCTTGAAACCTGTCGGGCGTATTAAACGCGCAAGGTTTAATTGATTAGATGACTCTACGGACCATCTATGCTAGTTATCCCATTAACTAGTTATGACCAAGTACTTTGGTTAATGATTATGTTTGAGTTTGTGAAAATGTTTACGGCCCATTGGTGATTGATTGAAATAATAATTCTTCAATTATTATTACTACTTTCATTTGTTGTGAACTTATAAAAGCATATTTGAAGTGTTTAAATGTTGTATCGTATAAGTATGAAATATGTCGCGATGTCAGACACTTAGTGTAAACCTTTAGTTTTAAGTTTATGGAAAAACGTGGGTCCGAAAACTAAAATATGCCATTTTCGACCCCTAGATGACTCCGGATGGCCTAAAACTGGCTAGGCTAAGGTACTTAGCCTTGACCATTCGGTTGTTTTTAAATGACCATGCGAATTTGAACCCAATCCGTTACAATAAATTTTTCATCGAGAAGCTACCCTGTTTCAACTTGTTAAATCGTCGACATTTTCGAAAATTTACTTGTTCTGTTTTAGCTAAAATTTGCAGGGCTAGTTTATTGATCCGTTGGATCATGAAATATAACGGGGGAATCCGCCGTATTCATTTGAATACGCCGTATTGGTGGCTTTTGTGGGGAATACGCCGTATTCCCTTAAATACGACCGTATTCATGAAAAATAGAGGGAATACGCCGTATTCCCTTGAATACGCCGTATTCCTTTGAATACGCCGTATTCCCTTGAATACGCCGTATTCCGAGGAGGCGCAGGTAGATCATGGTTTTCTGGGCGGGAATACGCCGTATTCCCTTGAATACGCCGTATTCATATTTTCTGGGTGGGAATACGCCGTATTCCCTTGAATACGCCGTATTCCGAGGTCCGATTCAAGTCTGTAGTTTCAAAATCATACCCAAACCAAATCTAATCCGCAATTTAACTAGCAATCATCAATCCTAACGTTACTATATGATAATCTAAGCTATATAAACATGTAAAATTTACAAAAACGTAAACGAAATCTTACAATCAAAATGGAACCAAAAATGGAGGTGATGATGAACGATGAAGATGATGAATATGATGATGATCCCAGCGACGATGATGATGATGATCTTGTGTTGTTGTTAGTTATTGTTGTTGTTGTTGTTAAAATGAAAGAACCGAGAGAGATTGAGAGAGTGAGATAGATAGAAAATGAAATGAAAACATAAGGGTGCGTTTGATTTAGTTCATCCGGCTCCAATAATTGGAGTCGGTTGGGCTCCTATTTGTGGTACAAAATACCCGTGTTTTTATACCCGATCGAAAAATAATAAAATGTTTTAATTCGATAAATTTCTAAAATTGATTTCGTACATATTTTAATCGAAGTATTTTAATAAAAATACTTTTAATGAGATATAAAAATATATCATTGTTTTATGTTTTAGAGACGGACACGATTCGAGTGGTCTCGTTGCGTTTGAGCAAAAGGTTATAAAACGAAATATGTTTCATTTTATCTAATGTAAATAATAATTACTATCTCCAATAATAATACATTATTTATAAAGGTTGTCGCGAATGATTTGATTTTGTACGATACGAAATACTTGATATATATTATCAAAATAATATATAATTCATAATGAGTTATTAAATAATAATTCTTATATTATTTAATATTGTTTTTCACCAATGCCATATATATATGAATCGGAAATTCGGCCGATTTTGATAATTGCACGATTAAATATAATCGCGTATTGATATATATTCAACAATATATATTTTTGATACATACAATTAGCATATTACATAGCACTAACTACATGTATTACATAATGTTTAGGAACTAAAAACTAGTCCTAATTTGACGGGTGTCACATTATTCCCCTGCATATTTTATCATTGTTATCATTCGTTGTTTGTTAATCCTAGATCAAGACCTAAAAAGTTTGAGCTTAAACGATCGTACGTTTTATCAGTTGGTATCAGAGCAAGGTGGCTCGTGATCTAGGATCTAAGAAGTTTTACGAACTTGAAGATAAAGTCTAATTATTTATTAGTTCGTACAGCATGCTTGTCGAAGTTTAATCTGGTTAATCGATTCTAATTATTTTGGGATCACGTTTTGTTGGGAATTATTGGTATATAGCTGTCACCACCAAACCTTCATATCCTACACCACATCATTATCTACTCCATTAAAAAAAAAAAAAAATTAAATCGATTGATTTGGCTTTCACTTTTGTCGATATACTCTTTAATTATTGTGAGTGGGATGCATAATAGATGACAACTATTTGTTTTTAATCAATTATGAAGTTGTTTATTGATTGCATGTGGATTGTGGAACCGACATACTGCTTTTCTTCATTCACGATTGAGTTATTAAAGCCATGCAGTGTGAAATCAATATTGAAGGTTTACAAAATTTAAGCCAATTAGGGATATTGGAAGTTCAAAGCAGGGTGCAGCTGATCAAACGAAGGCAGACTAGGGTTTTTCTTCAAACCCTACTTCGATAAAGAACGAGATACAGCAGCTGATATTGTTTTTGAGGTTTGTGACACGTGGCTGCTAAGGTGTTCTGATTTTTAGGATGTGCCGTATTGGGTATTCTTGATGTATTAATCGACATACTAGCCTACTTTGGAAATCATTCTTGCCGACCAACTTCTGTTTTCTGATTTAATATTTAACCGATTTGTGTTATTTATTAAATTGGCTCAACAGTTGAAGTTTGATTACGAAGTTGACTTGTATTTATTGATTGCTTTAATTCTTGCCTACAACGTTAAGTGGTGTTCGAGCAGAGAATCCAACTGAAAGCTGTATGTTTTGTTCTTGCACATGTAGCAGCAAGGTTTCAATATGTTTTCAATAATAGAAAGAGATGCAGAAAGAGGTGCAGGTGACCTGCTTACAGGGGTCAGAAGAACATGATGTGAGAATTAAAGTCAACAAGATGATTTGCAAGCAATTCATGCATGGTAGAAAACAGTGGAGCTTAAACGCAGCTATTATTATCCTAACAGAAAATTGAAGCAACATGATTTGGATAGATGGTCGTGATATAATTGTTTTTAATATCAGACTCATCACCATGTATCAACTGTTTGTAAATGCATTGAAGACTACCACTGTTAGTGATTTTTGGATTAAAGATTACCACTGTTTTTGGACTTGAAGGAGATTATATAAACAGTGGAAAGTGGTGGGTTGAGAAAGTTGGGGAAAATACGATTACCACTGTTTGGGTAATTTGTTGGTTAGGATATTACCACTGTTAAAGAAAAGTGAGGATACACTGTTTGTGCAATTGGGAAAAGGTTAAAACTGTTAGAGTAAATAGTTACAACTGTTAGTGGAAAGAAGGTTAAAACTGTTAAGTTCAAAAACAGTTACGACTGATAGTGATGGATCTCAAATTGAATTGTTTTTATAACAATTTATTTGTATTGATTGATGGCTCGTTTTCGAAGAAGATGTGATTACGAAGAAGATTGATTATAACTTATTTGATATTGTAGTTGAATTTGACAGGTTTGTATCTTATCATATATTAAAGTGGGATGATACACTTTGAAGATAACTTGTTTGGTTTGTATGGTGACGACGAAGACTTGACAAATCTAGCAAACGTGTGAGATTAAACTTATGATGCTCAATGCTCACATTTGCTATCACTTGGAAGAGTTTGGGTTGCTCGGTGACTTATTATGAAGAATAAGGATTTTTGTCAAAGAGATCTTAAGGGAAGATTGTGATCTACTTATACATGGAATATAAGTTCGACGTCGTGGATAGTACAAGATATAAGGTACAAGTTTGGAAGATTTAACTTCTTTATTAAGTTTGTTATATTCTATTTTCTTCACCGACCAGTAATCATTACTTAGAGCCTACAAAGTTTCGAGATTCAAGAGATGGTTAACATATTGATTTGAGGGGAAGCTTATTGACAAAGTTTAACCATCAGAAGATGTTCATGCATTGTTGGAGGAAAAAGGTTTTATTACTACTGCTTGTATAATTTTTAATTGTCCAAATTCATTATTATGAGGATGCGTCATGGAGGGTAATTTGAGACATTTGAAGGTTGTATTAGTGGTGTATTATATAGCATGTGGTTGTAAAGGTTCAAGTTGCTTTTCTTCATGAAGACCCCTATTGGATTATGACAAAAAGGGGAAGAAGATTGTTAGGAAGATTTGCAGCTTATTATGCATGACATGGTTACAAGAAATCAAGAACTAAGGGGAAGTTTGCGCGAGAAGATGTTTATTTTGTCATCATCAAATAGGGGAAGATTGTTAGGATATTTTAATTTGATGATACAAAATAATTAAAGATGAGGGACTAAAATTGTAAATTGTTTAATTATTATTCTCCTACGATTAGGGTTTCTTGTAAACCTAGTATCTCTAGTATATAAAGAGATATTGGGTGTAGGTAAAAGGTGTGCACCAGAAAAATGTAGACGTCTAGGGTTTTGGTTTAGCCTCAAGATCAAGGTTTCTTGATCCTGTTATAGTTGTATAACCGTGTTATTCTGATCAAATAATATTGGGGCTTATTGTGATAACATTGTTCTTATTGTTATTCCGCTGCATATTTTATCATTGTTATCATTCGTTGTTTGTTAATCCTAGATCAAGACCTAAAAAGTTTGAGCTTAAACGATCGTACGTTTTATCAGTTGGTATCAGAGCAAGGTGGCTCGTGATCTAGGATCTAAGAAGTTTTACGAACTTGAAGATAAAGTCTAATTATTTATTAGTTCGTACAGCATGCTTGTCGAAGTTTAATCTGGTTAATCGATTCTAATTATTTTGGGATCACGTTTTGTTGGGAATTATTGGTATATAGCTGTCACCACCAAACCTTCATATCCTACACCACATCATTATCTACTCCATTAAAAAAAAAAAAAAAATTAAATCGATTGATTTGGCTTTCACTTTTGTCGATATACTCTTTAATTATTGTGAGTGGGATGCATAATAGATGACAACTATTTGTTTTTAATCAATTATGAAGTTGTTTATTGATTGCATGTGGATTGTGGAACCGACATACTGCTTTTCTTCATTCACGATTGAGTTATTAAAGCCATGCAGTGTGAAATCAATATTGAAGGTTTACAAAATTTAAGCCAATTAGGGATATTGGAAGTTCAAAGCAGGGTGCAGCTGATCAAACGAAGGCAGACTAGGGTTTTTCTTCAAACCCTACTTCGATAAAGAACGAGATACAGCAGCTGATATTGTTTTTGAGGTTTGTGACACGTGGCTGCTAAGGTGTTCTGATTTTTAGGATGTGCCGTATTGGGTATTCTTGATGTATTAATCGACATACTAGCCTACTTTGGAAATCATTCTTGCCAACCAACTTCTGTTTTCTGATTTAATATTTAACCGATTTGTGTTATTTATTAAATTGGCTCAACAGTTGAAGTTTGATTACGAAGTTGACTTGTATTTATTGATTGCTTTAATTCTTGCCTACAACGTTAAGTGGTGTTCGAGCAGAGAATCCAACTGAAAGCTGTATGTTTTGTTCTTGCACATGTAGCAGCAAGGTTTCAATATGTTTTCAATAATAGAAAGAGATGCAGAAAGAGGTGCAGGTGACCTGCTTACAGGGGTCAGAAGAACATGATGTGAGAATTAAAGTCAACAAGATGATTTGCAAGCAATTCATGCATGGTAGAAAACAGTGGAGCTTAAACGCAGCTATTATTATCCTAACAGAAAATTGAAGCAACATGATTTGGATAGATGGTCGTGATATAATTGTTTTTAATATCAGACTCATCACCATGTATCAACTGTTTGTAAATGCATTGAAGACTACCACTGTTAGTGATTTTTGGATTAAAGATTACCACTGTTTTTGGACTTGAAGGAGATTATATAAACAGTGGAAAGTGGTGGGTTGAGAAAGTTGTGGAAAATACGATTACCACTGTTTGGGTAATTTGTTGGTTAGGATATTACCACTGTTAGAGAAAAGTGAGGATACACTGTTTGTGCAATTGGGAAAAGGTTAAAACTGTTAGAGTAAATAGTTACAACTGTTAGTGGAAAGAAGGTTAAAACTGTTAAGTTCAAAAACAGTTACGACTGATAGTGATGGATCTCAAATTGAATTGTTTTTATAACAATTTATTTGTATTGATTGATGGCTCGTTTTCGAAGAAGATGTGATTACGAAGAAGATTGATTATAACTTATTTGATATTGTAGTTGAATTTGACAGGTTTGTATCTTATCATATATTAAAGTGGGATGATACACTTTGAAGATAACTTGTTTGGTTTGTATGGTGACGACGAAGACTTGACAAATCTAGCAAACGTGTGAGATTAAACTTATGATGCTCAATGCTCACATTTGCTATCACTTGGAAGAGTTTGGGTTGCTCGGTGACTTATTATGAAGAATAAGGATTTTTGTCAAAGAGATCTTAAGGGAAGATTGTGATCTACTTATACATGGAATATAAGTTCGACGTCGTGGATAGTACAAGATATAAGGTACAAGTTTGGAAGATTTAACTTCTTTATTAAGTTTGTAATATTCTATTTTCTTCACCGACCAGTAATCATTACTTAGAGCCTACAAAGTTTCGAGATTCAAGAGATGGTTAACATATTGATTTGAGGGGAAGCTTATTGACAAAGTTTAACCATCAGAAGATGTTCATGCATTCTTGGAGGAAAAAGGTTTTATTACTACTGCTTGTATAATTTTTAATTGTCCAAATTCATTATTATGAGGATGCGTCATGGAGGGTAATTTGAGACATTTGAAGGTTGTATTAGTGGTGTATTATATAGCATGTGGTTGTAAAGGTTCAAGTTGCTTTTCTTCATGAAGACCCCTATTGGATTATGACAAAAAGGGGAAGAAGATTGTTAGGAAGATTTGCAGCTTATTATGCATGACATGGTTACAAGAAATCAAGAACTAAGGGGAAGTTTGCGCGAGAAGATGTTTATTTTGTCATCATCAAATAGGGGAAGATTGTTAGGATATTTTAATTTGATGATACAAAATAATTAAAGATGAGGGACTAAAATTGTAAATTTTTTAATTATTATTCTCCTACGATTAGGGTTTCTTGTAAACCTAGTATCTCTAGTATATAAAGAGATATTGGGTGTAGGTAAAAGGTGTGCACCAGAAAAATGTAGACGTCTAGGGTTTTGGTTTAGCCTCAAGATCAAGGTTTCTTGATCCTGTTATAGTTGTATAACCGTGTTATTCTGATCAAATAATATTGGGGCTTATTGTGATAACATTGTTCTTATTGTTATTCCGCTGCATATTTTATCATTGTTATCATTCGTTGTTTGTTAATCCTAGATCAAGACCTAAAAAGTTTGAGCTTAAACGATCGTACGTTTTATCAGTTGGTATCAGAGCAAGGTGGCTCGTGATCTAGGATCTAAGAAGTTTTACGAACTTGAAGATAAAGTCTAATTATTTATTAGTTCGTACAGCATGCTTGTCGAAGTTTAATCTGGTTAATCGATTCTAATTATTTTGGGATCACGTTTTGTTGGGAATTATTGGTATATAGCTGTCACCACCAAACCTTCATATCCTACACCACATCATTATCTACTCCATTAAAAAAAAAAAAAAAATTAAATCGATTGATTTGGCTTTCACTTTTGTCGATATACTCTTTAATTATTGTGAGTGGGATGCATAATAGATGACAACTATTTGTTTTTAATCAATTATGAAGTTGTTTATTGATTGCATGTGGATTGTGGAACCGACATACTGCTTTTCTTCATTCACGATTGAGTTATTAAAGCCATGCAGTGTGAAATCAATATTGAAGGTTTACAAAATTTAAGCCAATTAGGGATATTGGAAGTTCAAAGCAGGGTGCAGCTGATCAAACGAAGGCAGACTAGGGTTTTTCTTCAAACCCTACTTCGATAAAGAACGAGATACAGCAGCTGATATTGTTTTTGAGGTTTGTGACACGTGGCTGCTAAGGTGTTCTGATTTTTAGGATGTGCCGTATTGGGTATTCTTGATGTATTAATCGACATACTAGCCTACTTTGGAAATCATTCTTGCCGACCAACTTCTGTTTTCTGATTTAATATTTAACCGATTTGTGTTATTTATTAAATTGGCTCAACAGTTGAAGTTTGATTACGAAGTTGACTTGTATTTATTGATTGCTTTAATTCTTGCCTACAACGTTAAGTGGTGTTCGAGCAGAGAATCCAACTGAAAGCTGTATGTTTTGTTCTTGCACATGTAGCAGCAAGGTTTCAATATGTTTTCAATAATAGAAAGAGATGCAGAAAGAGGTGCAGGTGACCTGCTTACAGGGGTCAGAAGAACATGATGTGAGAATTAAAGTCAACAAGATGATTTGCAAGCAATTCATGCATGGTAGAAAACAGTGGAGCTTAAACGCGGCTATTATTATCCTAACAGAAAATTGAAGCAACATGATTTGGATAGATGGTCGTGATATAATTGTTTTTAATATCAGACTCATCACCATGTATCAACTGTTTGTAAATGCATTGAAGACTACCACTGTTAGTGATTTTTGGATTAAAGATTACCACTGTTTTTGGACTTGAAGGAGATTATATAAACAGTGGAAAGTGGTGGGTTGAGAAAGTTGTGGAAAATACGATTACCACTGTTTGGGTAATTTGTTGGTTAGGATATTACCACTGTTAGAGAAAAGTGAGGATACACTGTTTGTGCAATTGGGAAAAGGTTAAAACTGTTAGAGTAAATAGTTACAACTGTTAGTGGAAAGAAGGTTAAAACTGTTAAGTTCAAAAACAGTTACGACTGATAGTGATGGATCTCAAATTGAATTGTTTTTATAACAATTTATTTGTATTGATTGATGGCTCGTTTTCGAAGAAGATGTGATTACGAAGAAGATTGATTATAACTTATTTGATATTGTAGTTGAATTTGACAGGTTTGTATCTTATCATATATTAAAGTGGGATGATACACTTTGAAGATAACTTGTTTGGTTTGTATGGTGACGACGAAGACTTGACAAATCTAGCAAACGTGTGAGATTAAACTTATGATGCTCAATGCTCACATTTGCTATCACTTGGAAGAGTTTGGGTTGCTCGGTGACTTATTATGAAGAATAAGGATTTTTGTCAAAGAGATCTTAAGGGAAGATTGTGATCTACTTATACATGGAATATAAGTTCGACGTCGTGGATAGTACAAGATATAAGGTACAAGTTTGGAAGATTTAACTTCTTTATTAAGTTTGTTATATTCTATTTTCTTCACCGACCAGTAATCATTACTTAGAGCCTACAAAGTTTCGAGATTCAAGAGATGGTTAACATATTGATTTGAGGGGAAGCTTATTGACAAAGTTTAACCATCAGAAGATGTTCATGCATTGTTGGAGGAAAAAGGTTTTATTACTACTGCTTGTATAATTTTTAATTGTCCAAATTCATTATTATGAGGATGCGTCATGGAGGGTAATTTGAGACATTTGAAGGTTGTATTAGTGGTGTATTATATAGCATGTGGTTGTAAAGGTTCAAGTTGCTTTTCTTCATGAAGACCCCTATTGGATTATGACAAAAAGGGGAAGAAGATTGTTAGGAAGATTTGCAGCTTATTATGCATGACATGGTTACAAGAAATCAAGAACTAAGGGGAAGTTTGCGCGAGAAGATGTTTATTTTGTCATCATCAAATAGGGGAAGATTGTTAGGATATTTTAATTTGATGATACAAAATAATTAAAGATGAGGGACTAAAATTGTAAATTGTTTAATTATTATTCTCCTACGATTAGGGTTTCTTGTAAACCTAGTATCTCTAGTATATAAAGAGATATTGGGTGTAGGTAAAAGGTGTGCACCAGAAAAATGTAGACGTCTAGGGTTTTGGTTTAGCCTCAAGATCAAGGTTTCTTGATCCTGTTATAGTTGTATAACCGTGTTATTCTGATCAAATAATATTGGGGCTTATTGTGATAACATTGTTCTTATTGTTATTCCGCTGCATATTTTATCATTGTTATCATTCGTTGTTTGTTAATCCTAGATCAAGACCTAAAAAGTTTGAGCTTAAACGATCGTACGTTTTATCAGTTGGTATCAGAGCAAGGTGGCTCGTGATCTAGGATCTAAGAAGTTTTACGAACTTGAAGATAAAGTCTAATTATTTATTAGTTCGTACAGCATGCTTGTCGAAGTTTAATCTGGTTAATCGATTCTAATTATTTTGGGATCACGTTTTGTTGGGAATTATTGGTATATAGCTGTCACCACCAAACCTTCATATCCTACACCACATCATTATCTACTCCATTAAAAAAAAAAAAAAAATTAAATCGATTGATTTGGCTTTCACTTTTGTCGATATACTCTTTAATTATTGTGAGTGGGATGCATAATAGATGACAACTATTTGTTTTTAATCAATTATGAAGTTGTTTATTGATTGCATGTGGATTGTGGAACCGACATACTGCTTTTCTTCATTCACGATTGAGTTATTAAAGCCATGCAGTGTGAAATCAATATTGAAGGTTTACAAAATTTAAGCCAATTAGGGATATTGGAAGTTCAAAGCAGGGTGCAGCTGATCAAACGAAGGCAGACTAGGGTTTTTCTTCAAACCCTACTTCGATAAAGAACGAGATACAGCAGCTGATATTGTTTTTGAGGTTTGTGACACGTGGCTGCTAAGGTGTTCTGATTTTTAGGATGTGCCGTATTGGGTATTCTTGATGTATTAATCGACATACTAGCCTACTTTGGAAATCATTCTTGCCGACCAACTTCTGTTTTCTGATTTAATATTTAACCGATTTGTGTTATTTATTAAATTGGCTCAACAGTTGAAGTTTGATTACGAAGTTGACTTGTATTTATTGATTGCTTTAATTCTTGCCTACAACGTTAAGTGGTGTTCGAGCAGAGAATCCAACTGAAAGCTGTATGTTTTGTTCTTGCACATGTAGCAGCAAGGTTTCAATATGTTTTCAATAATAGAAAGAGATGCAGAAAGAGGTGCAGGTGACCTGCTTACAGGGGTCAGAAGAACATGATGTGAGAATTAAAGTCAACAAGATGATTTGCAAGCAATTCATGCATGGTAGAAAACAGTGGAGCTTAAACGCAGCTATTATTATCCTAACAGAAAATTGAAGCAACATGATTTGGATAGATGGTCGTGATATAATTGTTTTTAATATCAGACTCATCACCATGTATCAACTGTTTGTAAATGCATTGAAGACTACCAGTGTTAGTGATTTTTGGATTAAAGATTACCACTGTTTTTGGACTTGAAGGAGATTATATAAACAGTGGAAAGTGGTGGGTTGAGAAAGTTGTGGAAAATACGATTACCACTGTTTGGGTAATTTGTTGGTTAGGATATTACCACTGTTAGAGAAAAGTGAGGATACACTGTTTGTGCAATTGGGAAAAGGTTAAAACTGTTAGAGTAAATAGTTACAACTGTTAGTGGAAAGAAGGTTAAAACTGTTAAGTTCAAAAACAGTTACGACTGATAGTGATGGATCTCAAATTGAATTGTTTTTATAACAATTTATTTGTATTGATTGATGGCTCGTTTTCGAAGAAGATGTGATTACGAAGAAGATTGATTATAACTTATTTGATATTGTAGTTGAATTTGACAGGTTTGTATCTTATCATATATTAAAGTGGGATGATACACTTTGAAGATAACTTGTTTGGTTTGTATGGTGACGACGAAGACTTGACAAATCTAGCAAACGTGTGAGATTAAACTTATGATGCTCAATGCTCACATTTGCTATCACTTGGAAGAGTTTGGGTTGCTCGGTGACTTATTATGAAGAATAAGGATTTTTGTCAAAGAGATCTTAAGGGAAGATTGTGATCTACTTATACATGGAATATAAGTTCGACGTCGTGGATAGTACAAGATATAAGGTACAAGTTTGGAAGATTTAACTTCTTTATTAAGTTTGTTATATTCTATTTTCTTCACCGACCAGTAATCATTACTTAGAGCCTACAAAGTTTCGAGATTCAAGAGATGGTTAACATATTGATTTGAGGGGAAGCTTATTGACAAAGTTTAACCATCAGAAGATGTTCATGCATTCTTGGAGGAAAAAGGTTTTATTACTACTGCTTGTATAATTTTTAATTGTCCAAATTCATTATTATGAGGATGCGTCATGGAGGGTAATTTGAGACATTTGAAGGTTGTATTAGTGGTGTATTATATAGCATGTGGTTGTAAAGGTTCAAGTTGCTTTTCTTCATGAAGACCCCTATTGGATTATGACAAAAAGGGGAAGAAGATTGTTAGGAAGATTTGCAGCTTATTATGCATGACATGGTTACAAGAAATCAAGAACTAAGGGGAAGTTTGCGCGAGAAGATGTTTATTTTGTCATCATCAAATAGGGGAAGATTGTTAGGATATTTTAATTTGATGATACAAAATAATTAAAGATGAGGGACTAAAATTGTAAATTGTTTAATTATTATTCTCCTACGATTAGGGTTTCTTGTAAACTCAGTATCTCTAGTATATAAAGAGATATTGGGTGCAGGTAAAAGGTGTGCACCAGAAAAATGTAGACGTCTAGGGTTTTGATTTAGCCTCAAGATCAAGGTTTCTTGATCCTGTTATAGTTGTATAACCGTGTTATTCTGATCAAATAATATTGGGGCTTATTGTGATAACATTGTTCTTATTGTTATTCCGCTGCATATTTTATCATTGTTATCATTCGTTGTTTGTTAATCCTAGATCAAGACCTAAAAAGTCTAGAGCTTCAACGATCTTACGTTTTAACAAACCCTCTATAAACTTATCGGTTTTTTCAGTCTCAGTAGTGACAATCTCATGGTTGTCAAGCTCACTTAACAAGTGGTAGAATCTAGTGATATAAGCATCAAGATCTTCTCCCTTCAAAGCTTTAATAACAGTAAACTGCTTCTTGAGGAGATTCCTCTTGCTTGCCTTGACTTGAGGACTTCGCTCACATCTTTTATCGAGCGCTTCCCAGAGCGTTCTAGTAGTTTGAAAAGATTTAAGTTGATGGTTTATTTCCTTAGGTAAACTCATCTTGATTGCAGAATGGGATTTATTCTCCAATTTATAGTCCTCCGTTTGTTGATCACTCATCCGGTTATAAGCAAGAGTAAAAATTGCATTATTAACCGTTTGAGTAGGTGCCATGTATCTATTCTTGATACACATCCAGATTGACAGATCATGAAATCTACAGTAAGATTCAAATCTATCCTTCCAGTTATAGTAGTCTTCATGTAACACCCTCAAATTTCGGTTTGCGGAAGCGATCGGGTCGGGTGTTACCAAATTAAATATCACAGCATAAGATACATAATGAACGACTCTAAATGAGACGTTTGAAAATAATTATACATTTCCCAAAATAGAACGTTTACAACGTTATGAGTTTGACAGTAAATTCCAAATACATAATTTGAAAATACAAAAGTAAATGCAGAGTTGTCCCAAATGTTTGAAATCATGCGACTCGAGCTAGCATAATCTTGTAGCAATCCTAATCCTGCTGGGCACCTGAGAACACATGCTAAAACAGGTCAGCTATAAAGCTGGTGAGTTCATAGGATTGTTAGTTGAAAACATAAAGTGTGAATCCTGTAAGTTTAGAAAGATAGTCCAGAATCCACGATTCTGCTTTGTATTAATTTGAAGTTGTAATCACAATGTGTATACGCTAGTCGAGGTATCTAATACCTAAATAATAGTGGTATGTACTTAAGTACATAATAATTGAGGCTTTCCGAGCCTGAATACCTTTCTAGTATTATATAGATTTAACTGAGTGAGGCAATATATGCCTAAGTTTGAAATCAAGTAATGTATGACCACGTCATATGATGTTTGAGTAATAATTGGTAGCGTGTTGCATCCAGCAACGTAATCGTAGTCCCACGGACTATTGTTGAGTGTTTATGTTATGTTCGTTACCCGGCTAGCATAAGCTAACCCGAACATGTTTGTAAGTTATGTGTGTTCGTTTACCCGGCTAGCATAGCTAACCCGAACATGATCGAGCTAACGGCCTCGCGTGAAAACTCACCGACCCGTTAACTAATGTGTGTGGATCACGAGCATAAGCCCGCCCATCCATAGAGTGTATCGCTTTACCGCGAATACGTCCTTGTGCCCACTGCAATACCGTGGCATCGTTTTGTGCCCACTTTACCGTGGCATCGTTGTGTGTCCCTTCTGGAACATCGTCCGCATTGCCCGCAAGCAACGTATGTAATTGAGCCGGCTGTACAACGACAAGCCCGACTGGTGAAATGTAAAGCTAGCTGTACTACGACAGACCTAGCTAAGTAAATGAGAGCCAGCCGTACTACTACGCGCCTGACTTGAGTAGTTGTGTTTGTATGTATGTATGTATGTATGCCAATGTGCATATGTAAATTGTAAGAAGCACCAAGTGCTTGATATAGTGTATGAGTATATATATATATATATATATATATATATATATATATATATATATATATATATATATATACCTATATAAGTCAAATCTACAAACACAAGTAATAGTGTATCATGCCATGCATGAAGTAATATATTGTATCTAAATATGTATGTACAATACTTAGATATAAATTATAACACATTGAACCTAGGTATGAACAGTTATCACCTAGTTAGTTTACATTAGTATAAAGATCCTATACTAACGTTTGTCACTACTGAGTACTCCTGGTCTCAGCCTAGCAAGTATATTTGAAGTCCTTGGTTGTTGTTTAAGTGGGTACTATTCCAGTTTAGAAGTTCTGGACGGTATGAGCAGTCGTAGTCCCGAAAGGGAAACTAGTCCTGTAAAAGTCTAGTCGTTGTCCAGTGTAGGTAGAACTAACCAGTTCTAGTATATGTGATAGTATTGTCCCGTGACAATATGGTCAATGGATAGTGATAAATTAATCAGGTTATGTAGTGGTAATTGTTTTCCAACAATCTACAGTGTACGGTTGTAACCTATCTAGGTTAAGTATTGATACTATCTCAAACAGTATGGTGGGTGTAATTCCTAAGTATTACACATTCGTATTACATACAGTAACATAAATGATTGTGAATTATAAAAGTTTTTTATATAATTCGAAAACAGTTATTGAGCATGTGTTTCACCCTGAAATTAGTAAAACAGTTGAAAGAGTGGGGCTATGAAACTCACCTGAGGAGCTAGCGTCCTAATGTAGCGTGTCGTACCGATAGAAATCTCCTAGTGTCCTAAACACGAGAGATTTTGTATGTTTGTAAGTGTGGTTCGTCATTGATGATTCGTAATAATAATTCACGTTATTATTAGGTTTGAGTTTTCGTGTACTTTATAAAGTATATTTGTTTTGAATATAAGTTGCATCATATTTAATTTGACCTTTGAAAACGTTTCCCGACACTTAGAAAAATGTGGCTGTTTCCAGTTTTTAGCGACACTAACATGCGTCACTTGCTGACTTGTAGCGACACTTAGGAAGTGTCGCATAAGATCGTGTGTTCTGTTTGGTATGCGTCACTAGTATAGTGTCGGGTATAATATCATGCGTCACTTAAGAAGTGACGGGTTCCGTATAACGGTGACACTTAGGAAGTGTCGTATAAAATAGTGTCGGTGTAGTATATGCGTCACTGTTGAAGTGACGGTATAAGGTTCGAGTGACGCCATTTGTTTCTGCTGAAAGTTGTGGTTTCTACTGAAGGTAGCGACACTTGAGGAGTGTCGCAGGTTTCTGCTGATAGTTATAAGATTGCGTCACTATAGAAGTGACGGTATAATTGTTTTAGCGGCACTCAGGTAGTGTCGCTATAGGGGCGACTCTTTGACATAGCGACACTAAGGAAGTGTCGCTACACTGTTTTTGGGCTGTGGGCGACACTTCCGTCTGTTCGACGGGTTTTCACCCAAAACCACGGATCGAAGTCAAAAACTCCAAAATCAACAACAACAAACTTATATAATGATGATATATGATGAAACTAGTGATATAAACACGAATCTAGTAAGGAATCGAAGGTTTTCTTACCAAATGAAATGTGGATCCGAAAATGGTGAAAATGATGATGAAATCGGATGATGGTGATGATGAAGATGATGATGTTGCTGCTGATGATGACGATGGTGATGGTGGTGACGTGCGGCGGTGGTGGTCCGACGGTGGTGTGATGATCCGAGAGAGAGAGAGGAGTAAGGGTGTGTTTGGTGATGAAAATGAAAAGAGAAAGAAATGGGGAAGAGGGGAGGCCGGCTCACCTTTTTGGTGGGTTGGTTTTCCCCAATTTGCGGTATAAAATACCCGTGTTTTCGTACCCGTTCGTAAAATAATTAATGTTTTTAATTTCGTAATATTTATTCGTATAATTAATAATGGTTTCGAGTTGGAACATTTTATAAAAATAAAATGTTCAAGTTTAAGTCGTACGAGTCGTTTTAGTTTTTATATATATCATTTTTAAAGGATACGAACGTATTTAAGTTTTATCTGGTTAAAATATGTTTTAAACAAAACGATTTATATTCTGAAATAGTTTAATACTTCCCGTGTAAATAACGTTTATTAAAAATAATAACACATTATTTAAAGTAATACGTTCTAAATACGATTGTTTAAAGTTTAAATTGGACGCGAAATTTGACTTTTTGACCGGGTGTTACACTTCAATCTTCAACAATTTAGGTAGAACATTAGATTTTCCAACCTCATGTTCCATCTCGATCATTCTACCTAGATCAGACATCGTAAATTCAAAAGTCAAACTGTCTTCGCGAATTCAGAAAAACTCGATTCGCAGGAACTCAATTCAACTCGCAATCTCAGCTCGATTCGCAAAACTTAGTTTGCCAATCTCAGTTCGGATCGCGAAAGATGTCGATTCGCAAGTGATCTCGGTTCGCTAGAGATCTTGATTCGCAGCTAATTTCGACTCGCTGATAAATGCCAAAATGTACTATATTGTAGTACTAATTACCCCTTTGTTCAGTAGGTTTCTAATGCATTTTGTATGAATAAGATACTTATTTCGTTCATATTTGCATTTAGGAATTTAATTGGAGCTTGAATCGAAAAGAAGCAGAAAACAGCCAATAAATAAGTTAAACGATGCGTTTTTGAAGAAACGTGCGAAGCCGAAGGATTAAAAGAAGAAAAGTTGAAAAACGGGATGGAAATCACATCCATACGCCGTATGGATCATCCATATGCCGTATGGATGTAGCGGTGGAGGCCCAGTGAACGCGGTGCTGGGCCGGGCTTTTACTTAATCCATACGCCGTATGGAAATTCCATATGCCGTATGGATGATTTTTTCAGAATACTATAAAATGCGATTTTAAACCCTAAAATGAAGAGATTGGCTAGGGTTTGTTCCAGACGACTGGTTTCGACTCCAGAGGCATATATTCGACTAATATGAGCATTTTGTAGGCATTAGAGGCTAAGGTTGAAACTAATTCGCTTTATCTTTTAATGATTTTGTCGTTCGGTTTGTATTTACACTTGTTTATCTTGATTTAATCATGTTTTTGAGATTGAACAATTCTGTTTTTACTATACTGATGATGAATTGAACTATTGAGTAGTTGTGTAGTAATAAAACTCGGATTATGATTGTTGAATGATTATAATTGTACGTTTATGAAGCTGTTGATTGAAGATGATTATGTTATCCGTTGAACCTTAGTTATTGGTGATTATTTAGTTATTTCTTAACGTGATTAGTAATGTCATTGAGATTGAGTTCCTTTGATGTTATTGATTATTGATGATTATGAATCTAGGTTTATAGTCATTGCTGAACATATTGAGTTTGACATGTTAAGAGTATAATGATTGAATAATCTAAGATGAATAAGCTAATAAGTGATTATTAGTTGGTATTGTTGATTCATACTGCTAGGATTAATCATAATCTATCGTGAATACTTAATGCATAATCTAGGGTAAAGCACACAATAGAAAAGTACAATTCTTGTGACATCGGATCGATGTTTAATGTGGAACCTTAGGTTATAGAAATTAGTTGGACCCGGACAGTTGGCTAATTTACTTTCAATTTGGATTCTTTGATTAGTATTTAAATTGATATAAAAGAAATCACAATCAACAATGAATGTGCAATAAATCAGAATGCATGAATCTGAGTGGAGTTATCTACATAATTACTTGTTCCTTCCTATTGTTTCCCGTTTGTTGTTTTCTATTCAGTTTAGTTATTTTATTTGTTTAATTCAACTTAATGTTCGCACGGAACTAAAACGTACCCCCTATGTTACTGCTTTATTAGTTTCGTTAATAATTCCAATTTAACTGAATAACATTGTTCTTGTGTTCTTGTGTTCCTGTGATCGACCTGGACTTACCATAGCTATACTATTCCGATCGGGTATTCTTGCCTAGTTGTGTGATAGTAGTGATTGGTATATCCTGTACTTTATAAATAATAAAACTAGACGCTTTCACACGCATCACTCGCGAAACTCAGTTCGAATCGCACGTTCAACTCGATTCACAGACTACGCTGAAACCCTAATCTCAACTCGCGGAACGGCTGAAAAACCCGAAAACGAAAGTTTTAGGTATTTTTACGTTAAAATCAGTAGATTTCGACTGTAAACATACCCAAAAACGTCCAGAGAATGATTTTGATTATTTTTACACACTTATGCACGTCAAAACAGCCCTAAATCACGCGATATAAACCCGAAAACCTCAAACTTACTCGTATTTAGCCCGAAAGCTCTGATACCAGATGTAAGTCCCTAGTTCTAGGATCGATAACTTCGTTATCTGTAATATTAAGGTGCAGAATCCCTCAATACGTGTTATATGTTACTATAACGAATAAGTTCGCATTTATACGATTATCAACTAATATGCTTTGCTTTAATCTTCAATAATCAAAGCCTAGCCGTTAGTTGTTTGGTTTTCTCTGGAAACTGAAATCGCAGGGGTTAAAAATCGAATGACAAAAGTTGTTGTCTGTTCTGTTTTTCACGAATTCAAAACATATATATATCTCATCTCAACTCGCAGCCAATGGGCCTGCGAGTTGACTCGACTCGACTCGTTAACAAGCCCAAGCCCATTTCAGCTCGGCTCGCTGCTATACTTCCGAGTTCAGTTCTCAACTCGCAAGACCAAGTCTTGCGACTTGAGTTCTCGACTCGCCAAGCCTATGACTTCATTTCGTATTTGATATTCGTCTAACACTTTAACAAACTAAAATATTTAACGAATATTAATATCAAAACTAATATCATTTATTTAAAAATCTAAACCAATATACAAACACTATAATAATTACACCAGTCCTATTTCAAGCTAGATCTGTTGTCACAATCTATGTCTCAACACATTATAACCTTGCGCGTTTAGGACGCCAGCAGGTTACAGTCTTTGGACGACATCATTGCTTGTAGCAACACGTACACATCAGACTCAGGTAAGTCTCATAGCCCCGCTTTTTACTGTTTTTACCTCGAGGTAAGGATACATGCTCAGCTTTTATTTACATGTGAACACAAGTACAAAACTCGATATACTGATTGCATGAGTTGTTTTACTAATCATGAAAGCCCTCCACATCATAGTTCGTTAGTATTGTTTTAGCGTGAATGTTAGTGTATGGTACTATATGGGATTGACAATCCCCGTCCGGGTTGGAAGCCCCAACCGGTCAAACGAACGCATTATCATTTGTTCATACGAGTGTTGATTAGGCACTCGCAGGGAGGCACCCTCGATCAGGCACTTGATTATGATCCCGACACCTCAGTTAAGTTTGAACTATGAGCTCATGGCAGTAGTATACACATTATTATTTTGCTTAGTTGCAAACATTATTACATCTTGTGGTTCATACATATACTTTATCATCAAACCTATGAGCTCACCAGCTTTATAGCTGACCCTTTTAGCATGTATTCTCAGGTTCTCGGCAGTAGTAGGTCTGATCATACAGGATTCAGTAGCTCGAGTCGCATACAAATACAAACATCAAGAGATTTTTCTGCATTTCTATATTTTTTTATAAACTAGAAACGTACTAGAATATCTCAGGTTAAGAATGCGAACTTGTAACTGAAACACCCCGAAATTTAGAACCCTTTTTTTTTTTTACACTCTCTTTAATGTCCCATGACTACCCCATTTGTATAATTTAACTTTAATAACTTCCCCTAGTTGAAACAAGCTTTTTAAGACACAAAATTTCATTTTTCACTGACAAACGCGATCCGGGAAAGTGGTCGGGATCGCGTTCATGTGTTAAAAATATTCTGTGACGATTTTTGCCTTGCGAACGCGATCCGGCTCAAGTTGTCAGGATCGCGTTCCTTAGTGTATTTCAGAAATCAGCCAAAATTCAACTTTTTAAACCAACTTCAAACACGCATAACTTTTTACTCGTTATGAGTTAGGACTTGAAATTTTGCACACATATTCACTATAACCATATAAACATTTCCTCAATTCTACTTTTTCAATTTTTATATTTTAACAATATTTGACCCGTAAACGAGTTTTCGGCAATTTTAAACCAAAAATACTAACATGTCAAATTCCAAACTAATGCAAATTTGACTTCCAACTTTTCACCACATATTTAACCATAACATTAGAACTTAAGAGCACCAAAACATTTGACTTTCAACAAACTTGACCCATTTTGACACTTAAGCTTCAAATGACCCATTGGGGCACCAATTTGACCCGTTTCCAACTTTGACTATCCAATAACACTCATTCACACTCAGTTGACTTTATAAAGTCAAAACATCCACTTTTCATTCATTTTGTCATAAAACTCTAACATTTCAAGTCTCACAATTTGACATTGACCAAAACATTAACTTTCATCAAACTTTCTACATAACATAAGTGAACATTCTAACCTTCTCAAAACATTGTCTAAAACCATAAACTTTACAAACGGGGGTGTTATTGTATCGTAAGCATGATCAAAAAGGGATTAAACTCATTACTAACCAAGCAATGAGCTCCACCACTAGCTTTCCACAATCTTCTTTCCCGTTTCTTCCTTTACCTTACTTGAACTTCCTGTAACATGTTAAACACAACGAATAAGCATAAATGCTTAGTAAGTAAATGGATTCTAACAATTAAAATCTGCAACAAGTTAAGGATCCATAACATCTAACATGCCAAATTCCGAAGAATTGACATCAAACTAAGCTAATGACAAAGTCATTACTTAGATACCACCAAGCGAATGATAAATCACTCCTTGGTTCCACATGTCCATATACTTACCTTTTCACTTGCACAAACAAATACTTGAACTCTTGCACACTTGATCACCTATTCACATAATCACAAAAACACTTATCATTTACATATTTAATTAATCTATTCTTACTTCTCACATATAAATTAGAAGTTAAATCCCATAACCTCCAATTATCTAACATAAGTTCCATACACTTTTGCTACATAATCACAATTAAATGAGTAATTGACACTAGCTCTTACTATAATCATCATACTTTATTTAAAACATAACACATAATCAATCAATTACTCAAATAACATGTGATTATAACTTCTCTAACCCAATTAACATGATATAATCTTTCTTTCTAGCTTAATTACATGTATGGAACCTTAATTAACTTAATTACTTACTTACCCATTCAATTCACCAACTTAGGGTTTATGTAGTCTAAACCCTAACTTAAATTAAACAAGCTAGAGAAGTTTACATACCTTACTATTGATGAATTCAAGTTTAGAAATCTTCAATTATCAAAACCCTAGCTTGATTTCACTTCTCTTCTTCCCTCTCTCTCTAGATCGTATCTCTCTCTCTCTCTAAAAGTTCTGGTCGTGTTTTTCTGTATATGGAAGGAAATAGAAGTGCAGGGATTTTATTTACACAATTTCTCATTTAACCCCTCCACTTTCACTAATGTTACAGTTTCTACCCTCTAACTCAAGTTCTTTACATAGCTAGTCTACTAACTAGTTTCTAACACATAAAACTTACATAACATATTAATATATTATACACATATAAGTAATTAACTAAACACATATAATATAATTTAAACTTACAAAATTTGGGGCGTTACAGTAACTTTTGTAACAGTTTGTAAACTTTTATTACAATCAATATATGTTGTAAAACGACACATATAGTGGTCGTTCATTATGACTTTGTGCAATGACTACCGGGTTAGTCGCGCCCCGACCCGACTTTCGCTGAATAGTTGTTTGTCCCTAACCTTGGATCTATACGAACCGAGTCAATCAATTGATGGCGGAAACAACAATTGACTAATCACACAATCACACGAATAATCAATACTCAATGAATATCAAACGAAACGTATTATATTGATTATATTCGACTAGCTTTACAGAGATTTCGACAAATGGCGTTTAGGGTTTCGTCAACCCTAAACAGAAAACGTAAATACGAATTTATACAAACTCTTGCAGCTGCGACGTCGCACACGACGTCGCAGGCCCAAGCCCATGCGACGTTGACTACGTCGCAGACCCAAAACCTGACGTCGCACCTGCGACGTTACAGACAACGTCGCAGGAGTCAGGAAACTCAATCTAATTACAAAATACGAGCTAGACCAACTGACAGACACACAAATTGCATCAACAAACTCCCCCGTGTCTTCAGCTTGGTCTTCAAAAAGTTTCATCATCTAAACCCAGCCCGCAGGAAATTGTCCGTCAGCATGAATTCCATGAGTTACACAAACAGTAACAACTTTATAAAATTGTTCGGCCAAACGTTTGTTAAACTCATTCTTCTGACCAACACGAATCCGATCATCATAGAGTTTTCTTAAATCTTTTTCATGAAAGTTAATCAAACTCATCGGATCATACAATCTAAATGTTGATTGTCTCAAATTCCAAATACCTCCAACTTCTGGCCACGGTTCTGAATCTGGTTCAAAAGTAATAACCGCTTCACCAGTTTGTGAATCGAGTTCCCATTTTACAAGTCTTCGTAGAAAATAATAAGGAACTGGTTCCAGAGGTATCTCAGTCAAACAGTTAGCTGGTGGATAGTGAACTTTAACCATAGGCTTCCTGGTAACTGGATCAATTTTCTTTTTTGTGACACCCCCAAATTTAATGATTTGCGGAAGCTTGATTTGGGTGTCACTAATCAATATACAAAGCACAATAGATATAATGAACGACCACTATATGCGTCGTTTTGAACTTGTATAGATAAAGTAAATGTTTACATCAAAATATAGTTACATTAGCTCGATTCCTGAAATTGAGAGATTACATAGCATAATTACTTTTACAAAATATAATAATGCAGTCCAATCTCTAGTTGTATGTATGCTGACTCGAGCTAATAATTCCTGCTTGTGCAGCCAAACTACTGCTGGGTACCTGTGATAAATACTAAAATGGGTCAGCGAAAACGCTGGTGAGCTCACAGGTTTGTATGCCAATGTATAGTTGTAAGAACCGCAAGATTTATATTGAATTTAAAATGCAATTAAGCAAAATAAAAGTCATACTGTCCATGAGCACATAGTCTGAGCTTAACTTGATTTGTCAGGCCCACTTAAGGAAACCTAACTTGAAATGCCTCCTACGAGTGCCTAATCAACACTCGTCTTCCCAAATGCTAATACATCCGTTTGACCGGTTAGTGCGTGCTAACCCGGATGAGGATTGTCAATCCCATATGATATCATATACTAACATTCACGCTATAAAATACTAGAGACTATGCTTATGGAGGACTTTAAATTGATTAGCTTGAAACTCATGTAGTATTTGAAGTTTGGCACTTGCGTTCTACTTGTAAAACAAAATCGAGTAGTAATATCACACCCCTAGTTGTAAAGCAGTGAAAATGGGGCTATGAAACTCACCTGAGTCTTGGAGTGTTTAAGTTAATAACTTGACGTAATTAGCTGTGAGTTGATGTCCAAAGACTTGAAACCTGAATGTGTCCACGACACTTGATTGTTATTAATCGTACCGGTATCTCGAAAGACTACCTTTGTAGTTGTTATACAACTATATATATATATGTCCAATTTACTACGATTTGGTTGATTGAATTGATACAAGTTACAACGACTTGTTTGATTTAATTGATACAAGTTACAACGACTTGTTTGAGTGAATTTATACAAGTTACAACGACTTGTTTGATTCTGAAGTATGTTTTGAAAACGTGTACGGCCCGTTGGTGATTTAGTTGAAATAATAAAAATTCTAAAATGTTGACTTTGCTACAGTACTGCTACAGTACTGCTACAGTAAATTTGACTTTTTTGAACAGTGACTTTGACTTCAAAATTCTGGTTTTTCTGTGTTTTGCGACACAACATGCGACACAAAGATTTGACATGCGACACAATGGTTGTGTCGCAGACGTCATGCGACACAAGGATACGACACAGGGACTGTGTCGCATCGAATACGAAATGCTAATTTAATAGCGACATAGTGGTTGTGTCGTATAGAAGTACGACATAGTTTGCGACATAGAGTGCGACACAATATTGTGTCGCATGAGTTACGACACAACATGCGACACAAGGCTTGTGTCGCATGGATGAACACCAGCCCAGAAAGTCCGGCTGTTCGCGATTTTTCCGGCCAAAACTCAATTTAAACTCGTTTTTAAGCTATAAAACTGTGTTCTAATCTTTGTAATGGACATATATAAGTTGTGTAAACATCAAAACATCAAAATATTACATAAAACTAAACAAATCTAAGTTTTTAGAAATTTCCTTACAAATGCAAATCGAAGAAGATGGAGGCCGAAAACGATGGTAGAGCTTTTGTTAATCTTGTTCCTCACTTGATGGTGGTTCCGAAAATGTAAGTTTTGTTGTCGGATTTGATGATTCCGAAATTTTGTATGAATTTGGTGAGAGTGTTTTTGGTGTGTGTGTGTTTTTGGAGAATGAAAATGAAAGAAAGAATGAAGGAGAGGTGGGGTGTAGGCGAAAGCCTCACCTCGCAGTCTCCGTCCCGTGCTCCGCGTGGTGTTCGTTTTCTCAGTCATTTAACGTTAAATATTTATTTTATTCGTTTAAATTTTCCATTTTAAATTATAAATTATTATAAAATATTTTATTGTAAAATTTTACCAGTTATCTATTTATGATATTTAAAAGGGAAATTCGTTTTATTTGTTTGCGCGTTTGTATTTTTAATCTCGTATACATTAATTGTGTAATAAAACTTGGATACGAAATATTACAATAAATGAGATTCTGAATAAAATTGAGTTATTAGATAATATTTGTATTTCTTAATAAAATTATTCACCAACGTCCGTATTTATTGTATCGAAATTCATTCGATTTGAAACTCGTACGATTTAAATAAACCGCATAATTATGTAGATATATATTCAACAATATATATGATAATTGATACATTAATTAGCCTAACACATAACTAATTACATGTATTAAAACTTGATTAGGCACTAAATTCTAGTCCTAAATTGACGGTTGTCACATTCTCCCCCTGTTAGAAGAATTTCGTCCCGAAATTTATGTTGAAGTCGTGTTTGACGTTGAATCAGTGAAGAGTTGAGGATACTTGAGTCGCATTTGGTCTTCCCGTTCCCAAGTGAATTCCGGACCGCGCCGCGAATTCCACCTAACTTTGACGATAGGAATACGACTTTGTTTAAGTTGTTTGACCTCACGGTCCATGATTTCAGCGGGTTCCTCAACAAAGTGAAGTTTTTCGTCAACTCGAATTTCATCGAGTGGAATGATAAGTGTCTCATCAGACCGACACTTCTTCAGATTTGAAACATGAAATGTGGGATGCACGCTGCTGAGTTCGGATGGCAGCTGTAATCGATATGCCACTGGACCAATCTTTTCGAGGATCTCGAATGGTCCAATGTATCTGGGATTTAACTTCCCTCGTTTGCCAAATCGGATTACGCCTTTCCAAGGCGATACTTTGAGTAGAACTCGATCCCCAACCTGGAACTCGAGTGGCTTGCGTCTCACATCAGCATAACTTTTCTGACGATCACGCGCGGCTTTGAGTTTGTTTTGAATTTCTACGATTCTCTCGGTCGTCTCGTGAATGATTTCTGGACCCGTGAGTTGGCTGTCCCCAACTTCGGTCCAACACATAGGTGACAGGCACTTACGACCGTACAGTGCCTCGAAGGGTGCAGCTTTGATGCTGGTATGATAACTGTTGTTGTACGAGAACTCGCACAATGGTAGATGTTTTTCCCAGTTTACACCGAAGTCTACTACGCAGGCCCGTAGCATGTCTTCAAGTGTTTGAATGGTTCGTTCACTTTGACCGTCGGTTTGAGGATGGTATGCGGTACTCATATCCAGTCGAGTACCCAGGGATTTTTGAAGTGATTGCCAAAATTGTGAAGTGAAACGACTATCCCTATCGGAGATAATTGAGATTGGAACACCGTGTTTGGTCACGATTTCCTTCAGATAAATGTTGGTGAGGCGTTCCATTTTGTCAGATTCCTTGATTGCCAGGAAGTGAGCAGATTTTGTGAGACGATCCACGATCACCCAAATGGAATCGCAACCGTTCGAGGATTTGGGTAGCTTGGTTATGAAGTCCATGGCAATTTGTTCCCATTTCCATTCAGGAAGACTGGGTTGTTGGAGTAAACCAGAAGGTTTTTGATATTCGATTTTGACTTTGGAGCAAGTAAGGCACTTGCTGACATAGGTGGCGATTTCAGATTTCATGTTCGGCCACCAGTAGAAGTCCTTGATACCGTGGTACATTTTATCGGACCCCGGGTGGATAGAATATTTAGACTTGTGAGCTTCATCCATCACCAAGTCTCGTAGGTTCCCATATTTAGGCAACCATATTCGGTTTGAGAAATACCTAATCCCGTTAGGTTTGATTTCGAATTGTTTATCCATGCCCCGCAAGGCTTCATCTTTGACATTTTCGGGTTTTAAGGCTTCGAGTTGAGCAGTGAGAATTTGAATGTTTAAATTGTTGTGAATGGTCATACTGAGGGCTCGAACCCGAAGTGGTTTCACTCGCTCTTTTCGACTGAGGGCGTCAGCAACAGCATTTGCTTTGCCTGGATGATATTTGAGTTCGCAGTCGTAATCGGTAAGCAACTCGACCCATCGACGTTGCCTCATGTTGAGATCCTTCTGATCGAATATGTGTTGAAGGCTTTTATGGTCGGTAAAGATTGTACATCTGGTACCATAAAGGTAATGTCGAGGGCAAAAACGACAGCTCCTAGCTCGAGGTCGTGGGTGGTGTAATTCTTTTCATGAATCTTGAGCTGTCGGGAAGCATAAGCTATGACTTTGTCTCGTTGCATGAGCACGCAACCGAGACCTTGATGAGAAGCATCGCAGTATACCACGAAGTCATCAGTGCCTTCGGGTAATGATAGGATAGGAGCACTGCAAAGCTTTTGTTTTAAGAGTTGGAATGCCGATTCTTGTTTATCAGTCCAGGCAAACTTTTTGTCTTTCTGGGTCAGCGTCGTGAGTGGTATGGCTATCTTGGAGAAATTTTCAATGAATCGTCGATAATATCCGGCCAGTCCTAAAAACTGCCGTACTTCGGTCGGAGTGGTTGGCGATTGCCAGTCTTTGATAGCCTCGATCTTTGACGGGTCAACGTGAATCCCCTGACTGTCAATCACGTGACCAAGGAATTGAACGGTTTTGATCCAGAACTCACACTTAGAGAACTTGGCATAGAGCTCCTCGTGTTTAAGTAGTTCAAGGATGGTTCTGAGGTGTTGCGCATGTTCTTCTTTGCTTCGTGAATATATGAGGATGTCATCGATGAAGACAATGACAAACTTATCAAGGTAAGGTTTACACACCCGATTCATGAGGTCCATGAATACAGCCGGTGCGTTGGTTAGGCCGAATGGCATCACTTGAAATTCGTAATGCCCGTAACGGGTTCTGAAAGCGGTTTTTGGAATATCGGCATCGCGAACACGCAATTGATGATAACCGGATCGAAGATCAATCTTCGAATAACAACTAGACCCTTGAAGTTGGTCGAACAAATCATCGATTCGAGGAAGTGGATACCGGTTCTTGACAGTTAACTTGTTCAACTCTCGATAGTCGATACACATTCGAAAAGAACCATCTTTCTTCTTAACAAATAGGACCGGAGCTCCCCAAGGTGAAGAACTCGGCCTGATAAACCCTCGTTCCAGGAGTTCCTGTAACTGGGTGGACAGTTCCTGAAGTTCGGATGGAGCTAAACGGTATGGTGCTCGGGCCACAGGCGCAGCACCTGGTACAAGATCGATTGAGAACTCAACCTGTCTTAGTGGTGGTAGACCAGGCAGTTCCTCAGGAAAGACTTCTGGAAAGTCTCGAACAATTGGAACATCCTCAAGTCGTTTCTCCTCCGACTTTTTCTCCATGATGTGCGCGAGGATTGATGGATAACCCTTTCTCAGAAATTTCCGGGTTTTAAGACAAGATATGATGTTAAGCCTCGTCCCTCCGGTCTCCCCCTGTATGACTAGGGTTCTACCGACAGTGAGAGGTATGCGAACAATTTTGTCATAGCAGATGATTTCGGCACGATGTTTGGATAACCAGTCCATGCCTACGATGACATCGAAACTTCCTATCTCAATAGGCATAAGATCTATGGAGAAGATTTCGTCGGCTAGATTTAAAGTGCAATTAGGCATCACACTATTGGTTTCTATCAATTTGCCATTTGCTAGCTCTACGGTGTACTTAACGTCTAAAGCAACAGGTGTAATGTCAAGTAGAGGGCAAAATTCATCGGAAATAAAACTTCTATCGGCACCAGTATCAAACAGTATGGAAGCAGTTAAATTGTTGAGGAGGAACATACCCGTGACCACATTCGGGTCCTGACGGGCGTCCCCTGAGTTGATCACAAAGGCGCTACTTTTGACGTTGTTGTTGTTGCGGTGGTTGTTGTTGTTATTGCCCTTATTCTTCAATTTTGGGCAAGAATCCCTGAAGTGTCCTGGGTTTCCACATTCATAGCAGGACTTAGGTTGTCGGGTATTTTTGTCAGAGGGGTTGTTGTTGGATTTGGGGGCTCGGCAATCATTAGTCGAATGCCCGTACCTCCTGCAGTTGTTGCAAGGAGTACTGCACTGACCAAAGTGGTGATAGTTATACTTGGGACAATAAGGTCTATCCCCGGTGTAGCTGCGGTTGGATTCAGAGTTGGTGGTGTAGACTTGGAGGGCGTTGTTTTTCTTGTTTGAGTTGTGGTGGTGTTCAGTGGATTTGCGTTTGTTGTTGTTAGAGGATGAGGTGTTGGAGGTCTCACGGCTGACAACTAGAGCCATGAGTTCGTGGGCCAATCGAATGGCGCTCTCAGTGGTGGTTGGTTTGGATGAGGCGACGTTTCCCTGAATGTTCTCGGGGAGTCCACGAATGTATTTCTTAATGCCCTTACTTTCTGGTTCGACCAAACTCGGGCACAATAAAGCAAACTGCTGAAATTTGGTGGTATATTCAGCAACATCATTTCCCTGCACCGCCAGGTGCCAGAATTCTTCCTCCAGCCTGTGCAATTCTTCTTCAGGACAGTATTTTTCTGTCAGTTTCTTCTTCAGTTCGGCCCAAGGAAGTCGATTTGCAACCTCAAGGCCTACAGAGTTTGCGTGGGTTTTCCACCACGTGAGTGCACCTTCCTGAAAGGTGTAAGCAGCGAATTTGACCTTGTTGTTCTCAGTGCAATCGCAGAGACTGAAAACAGATTCCATGCGCTCAATCCAACGAATTAAGCCAATGGCACCTTCCGTGCCCTTGAAGTATAGCGGTTTACAGCTAAGAAAGTCCTTATAGGAGCAGGGTTTGGGTGGTGGAGTATTGGTTGCTGTGTCCTCGCTACCGGGTGGTGTTCGGGTAGCCAAGGCTTAGGTCACACTGCGGGGAATGATTCCCGCGATCTCAGCTTCGCTAAGGGTAATTTGACGACGAGGAGGCATGATGCTGAGTAAGAAAGAACAAGGAAATTGAAATAAGATACTAGTCCGAGTATGATGAACTAGTGGTGTGTTTGTCAATTCGAGACAAAGCGTTAGAGAGAAAGAGGCCTATATTCATATAATATAATATAGCCTAAAGTTGTAATGAGGTCTATTCATGTAAATATATGTATATCACATAATAACCTATTGAGTGTCTAGCACAGACGTGTTTTGAGTCCCATTTCTCTCGAGGTCAGAGTCAACTAATGCATTCCTGTTCAACATAACTCTTTCAGATTTCACATCATCTTTCTCTAATTGTACATAGTTGATCAGGCTATGTTAAATTAAAGTCGTATGATGTAATCCCTGAACTAGTCATAACTAATAAGGAATACTGCCTAACGGTCATAGTCTAGGCCCACTAAATGCAACCTAGTTCACTATAACCTTAGGCTCTGATACCAATCTGTGACACCCCCAAATTTAATGATTTGCGGAAGCTTGATTTGGGTGTCACTAATCAATATACAAAGCACAATAGATATAATGAACGACCACTATATGCGTCGTTTTGAACTTGTATAGATAAAGTAAATGTTTACATCAAAATATAGTTACATTAGCTCGATTCCTGAAATTGAGAGATTACATAGCATAATTACTTTTACAAAATATAATAATGCAGTCCAATCTCTAGTTGTATGTATGCTGACTCGAGCTAATAATTCCTGCTTGTGCAGCCAAACTACTGCTGGGTACCTGTGATAAATACTAAAATGGGTCAGCGAAAACGCTGGTGAGCTCACAGGTTTGTATGCCAATGTATAGTTGTAAGAACCGCAAGATTTATATTGAATTTAAAATGCAATTAAGCAAAATAAAAGTCATACTGTCCATGAGCACATAGTCTGAGCTTAACTTGATTTGTCAGGCCCACTTAAGGAAACCTAACTTGAAATGCCTCCTACGAGTGCCTAATCAACACTCGTCTTCCCAAATGCTAATACATCCGTTTGACCGGTTAGTGCGTGCTAACCCGGATGAGGATTGTCAATCCCATATGATATCATATACTAACATTCACGCTATAAAATACTAGAGACTATGCTTATGGAGGACTTTAAATTGATTAGCTTGAAACTCATGTAGTATTTGAAGTTTGGCACTTGCGTTCTACTTGTAAAACAAAATCGAGTAGTAATATCACACCCCTAGTTGTAAAGCAGTGAAAATGGGGCTATGAAACTCACCTGAGTCTTGGAGTGTTTAAGTTAATAACTTGAAGTAATTAGCTGTGAGTTGATGTCCAAAGACTTGAAACCTGAATGTGTCCACGACACTTGATTGTTATTAATCGTACCGGTATCTCGAAAGACTACCTTTGTAGTTGTTATACAACTATATATATATATGTCCAATTTACTACGATTTGGTTGATTGAATTGATACAAGTTACAACGACTTGTTTGATTTAATTGATACAAGTTACAACGACTTGTTTGAGTGAATTTATACAAGTTACAACGACTTGTTTGATTCTGAAGTATGTTTTGAAAACGTGTACGGCCCGTTGGTGATTTAGTTGAAATAATAAAAATTCTAAAATGTTGACTTTGCTACAGTACTGCTACAGTACTGCTACAGTAAATTTGACTTTTTTGAACAGTGACTTTGACTTCAAAATTCTGGTTTTTCTGTGTTTTGCGACACAACATGCGACACAAAGATTTGACATGCGACACAATGGTTGTGTCGCAGACGTCATGCGACACAAGGATACGACACAGGGACTGTGTCGCATCGAATACGAAATGCTAATTTAATAGCGACATAGTGGTTGTGTCGTATAGAAGTACGACATAGTTTGCGACATAGAGTGCGACACAATATTGTGTCGCATGAGTTACGACACAACATGCGACACAAGGCTTGTGTCGCATGGATGAACACCAGCCCAGAAAGTCCGGCTGTTCGCGATTTTTCCGGCCAAAACTCAATTTAAACTCGTTTTTAAGCTATAAAACTGTGTTCTAATCTTTGTAATGGACATATATAAGTTGTGTAAACATCAAAACATCAAAATATTACATAAAACTAAACAAATCTAAGTTTTTAGAAATTTCCTTACAAATGCAAATCGAAGAAGATGGAGGCCGAAAACGATGGTAGAGCTTTTGTTAATCTTGTTCCTCACTTGATGGTGGTTCCAAAATGTAAGTTTTGTTGTCGGATTTGATGATTCCGAAATTTTGTATGAATTTGGTGAGAGTGTTTTTGGTGTGTGTGTGTTTTTGGAGAATGAAAATGAAAGAAAGAATGAAGGAGAGGTGGGGTGTAGGCGAAAGCCTCACCTCGCAGTCTCCGTCCCGTGCTCCGCGTGGTGTTCGTTTTCTCAGTCATTTAACGTTAAATATTTATTTTATTCGTTTAAATTTTCCATTTTAAATTATAAATTATTATAAAATATTTTATTGTAAAATTTTACCAGTTATCTATTTATGATATTTAAAAGGGAAATTCGTTTTATTTGTTTGCGCGTTTGTATTTTTAATCTCGTATACATTAATTGTGTAATAAAACTTGGATACGAAATATTACAATAAATG
Organism: Helichrysum umbraculigerum; assembly: GCA_949592205.1. Lineage (NCBI taxonomy): Eukaryota > Viridiplantae > Streptophyta > Magnoliopsida > Asterales > Asteraceae > Helichrysum > Helichrysum umbraculigerum. The sequence continues at coordinate 139,071,329 of CATIUR010000004.1, read as the reverse complement.
AGATTCTGAATAAAATTGAGTTATTAGATAATATTTGTATTTCTTAATAAAATTATTCACCAACGTCCGTATTTATTGTATCGAAATTCATTCGATTTGAAACTCGTACGATTTAAATAAACCGCATAATTATGTAGATATATATTCAACAATATATATGATAATTGATACATTAATTAGCCTAACACATAACTAATTACATGTATTAAAACTTGATTAGGCACTAAATTCTAGTCCTAAATTGACGGTTGTCACATTTTTGAACGTATACCGAGTACCCAGCGTCGGTTTCAACTTAGAATATTTCTTTGATAACACTTCTCGACGTAAATTCCTCTGAATAAACTCGGCATAATCATTCTCGAACGGATTAATCAATTTAAGCTGAGCTAATCGATTAATCTCTCCTTTTGGCAACGTGCTTAATCGATCAAAACGCATTTTGAAGTACTGAACTCCATCCTCTCTCTTAATCATAAACAGATTTCTCTAACACTTCCAGCTTTTAATAACTTCGGTATAATTTCGACTAACCCGGTAAACTTGACATTTAACTGGAATAGGAACAGGATTACGTCCCTTAGGCCACCATTGCTTGTTTCTTTCTTTCTTTGCTTCAGCAGTGTATTTCCTTAGAATATCCATAGATTCTTGAGTTGCTGAGTCTGGTGCCTATGTCTCTTGAGCTGGAGTTGCAGTAGAACTTGATTCTCCATGTTGAGCTTTAGCAGGCCTCTCATCTTCACTTGAATCAGATTCTATAATCGGTGCACCATCGTAAGCTTCCCCAGATTGTGCATCATCATACGTTTCGTCTGAATTCAACTGTTCCTCTTCAATCGAAACATCATCATTCATCTCAAAAACATTATCCGTTTCTTCCTCAGAGCCAACTCCACTAGCCATTCTCTGAATAAACGATAAGTCAGCGAATGAATAGTCAACAGCCAGCGGTCTCGGTTGCCCTGGAATATCATCAACACAAAAGTAATCCAAAACGCAGCTTGCTCAGCAATCTTTTCATCTTGAGCTTTCATCCTTTGTTGCATCCTCAAGATATCATCCATCATCTTTTGCATGAACGCTGGAGTCGGTTGAATCGCAAAATCATCTTGTGGCAACGGGTTGACTGGAGCTCTTGCTGACGAAGAACGACGAACACGACGACTAGGTCGATAAGTTACATCAGCAGAATCATCGTCACCTCGAGTACGTTTCCCAGTATCCCTAGGAGGAACATACTTACGTCCTGCCCTGATCCGACGCTGAATTCTCAAATATCGGAATGAATCGGTACGCCGGATATTTTCCATCTCTGAGGGGTGCGGAACTGTACCATCCGAATGCTCAGGCGTCGGACCACCATCCTGAGGACCTACATTTGCTGTAGCATCAGAATCAGAACCCTCAACAGTGTCATGAGATGCTGAATTGTCCGAGTCAACATGCCCGAATTGCTCAATGTTTTCCAAAAGAGCATCCACATGCTCCCCCGCAGCTTGAACAGGAATGTTCACAAGCGGTTGCTGCGGTTGCTGTGGTGCCGGAATGTCCATATACTGAGGTTCCAGGGGCGGTACGTAATTCTCATCAACAATATGACCAAACAAGGCGACATCTGGCGGCGCCTGAACCCCTCTTTCATAACCTGCACAAATGGTAAAGATCCGATTCATCATTGGTGAGATCTTTAGTCGCTGATCAACATCACCCTGTGCCTGAAGATCTGGATGATGGCGATTGATGTGCAACTAAATAAACCTCGGATATAATACCCATTTCTGATCCCCAGCGTTTGCATTGTTGACCATAGCCTTGAATATAGATCCCGAGAAGTTGAACGGCTTGTTGTACACTAATGCTAACATAGCAGAAGCCAGACTTCTGCTCATCCCATCCGTTCCAGCTTTCCTATTTCCCAAACAAACAATAATCACGTGCATCAAATATCTCCAAACACGTGTGAGATTTGCTTTCCGATACTGATCAGTGGGAATCCCGGGATATCCAATCCTTTGCATAGCCCCCGTAACGAAAATAGGATCAAAACTGACTGGCATATTCGGTTGATCGTTCAGCTGTAAAAGTTCCCGAATACTCTGTTCTGTAATAGTGATTTCCGTACCGAGAACTGTAGAGACCAGTCGTCGAACGTTGTTATCAGTAACAACATTTGCGTTTCTCCAGAAAGGGTTGATCATATTTCCAAAAACCACAGTGTTATCGGAAATGGCGTGGAATACCCTTGAACGTCTCAAAAATGCGATCATTGGACGATACGGTGCAGCCTTATCTGAAGTACCATCAAGATAAGCAGCAGTATTGTGACGTGCTTCGAAAACAAGAGCCATATCTGCAAAAAGAAAGGAACATTTTGCAACTCGAAACAGATTAGCAAAAGTGTTACAAACTTCCTGGAAGTAGCGAAGTAGGTACTGACGTCGCATAACACATAGCGACGTTGAGGTGTACGGCGCCAAAAAATCAGAATAAATTGCAAAGCGACGTAACACTTGACGTCGCAGAAAATTCGAGCGACGTCAAGAGGGACGTCGCATTTTGCAATTTATTGTGAATTTAATCACATTAATAAAAATAGCGACGTAGTGAGGGACGTCGCGTAGGACGTCGCGGTAAAAGGCGACGTAGGGAAGGGCGAAGTAGACAATTAATAAAAATTAAGCAAAGCGACGTAGGCCGCGACATCGCAGCGTACGTCGCACCGACGAACAGTCGTCCCCAACCCAGAAAACCTAACCCTCGATTTTAGGGGTTTTCAAAATCAAACGCACGAAAAGGTGCGGCTTACGATGGTGATCACAAAAATATAATTTATAACACGTAATTCATACAATACACCATCGAATTTATCCCAAAACCCAAAACCCTTTAAACCGTAATACATAAATAGCAATTATCGCATAATTACACGGTGAAAAGAGGTGAGATTGGTACCTAAGTGTGCGGAATAACGAGTAGATCAAAACTACGTGAATGAATCGGAATGAAAACAGCTACAAATCACAAAGATGCTCGAAAAAGTGCTACGTCGCAAATCGCCAGAGGGTACGTCGCAGGCTACGTCGCAGGTGAATAGTGAATAGTGTGACGTGTTACGTCGCGGTTGAGACTATATATAGTCTAACCCTATGTGCGACGTAGACTGGGACGTCGCAAGCGACGGCGAGAGGGACGTCGCATAGAGCAGTTAGGATGTGATTTGAGTCGATTTTGAATTTTTCAAAAACCATTTACTCGTTATTTTAGCAAATAATATCCAAATGACTCGTGACTTGGAAAAATAACTTAGAATAAAAATAAAGCATAAAATGAAATAACTAAACTAAAAAAAATCTTTTTGGTATTTTCTTTAATATCACAAAAAGTAAAAATATAACAGAATAAAATTACTAACACTCTATTTTTGGTGACGGAGTTGTTTTATCTGATTAGGGATCATATTGGAATAACATGCAATTATTAGGAATAGTAAGTGTTATTTCGATCATCAGTATATTTGTCCACTTTAAATTTACATGGCACATTTAAAACACCTTTTATAAAAATTATTTCAAGACGATTATTGGTATTGTTTATCCACCTAAACATATTACATCCGTGTCTTTGGTCAAACCTTTTTATTGTTCATATGAATATTTCACCATGGTCCCCACCATTGACATACACCTTTAACCCAGACAAGAACATAGTTTCCAAATTTAGAAGGAATACTAGAGAATCAATTTTAAGAGTCAAGCCAGCGGTGACAGGTCTGTACTGACGTACAGCAGAGCAACATACACTTGACTCAGGTTTAAGCAAAACCGATCGCAGTCAAACCAGAATTGATTTATTCAATTGGCGACCTTGATCAGTACCTTAAATTTAAGACTTTGCAAGTTCATTGACTCACGTTTGCTTAGTTTTGAGAATATGCTGAATTGAGACCAGGTCTGTACTTACGTACAACAGAGGTAACAACCAACATACTCCCCCAAAAGATCTCAGATAATCAATCCAAAATTAGAAGTATGTCAAGCTACGCTAAGGAATTAAGACATAGAGTCATACATCACATGGTGTTTACCACAGGTTCATAGACATGTATTAGATTTACTTCTTAACATCCCTACTGACACATCCAAGATAAACCTTAAAATTCCATTTTGTGCATGTCACCCGATGTACTATCATATCCCAAGTTGTTTACAGACACAACTTCAACGTCTATTTTATAAATGTTGCAACCTTGCGTTTTCTTTAATACTAAAGAGTATAAAGAGTGGCTGTTGCGAATTTTTTTTTTTTTTTTTGTTTTTAATAATAAATGAATTTAAAATTTAAACTTAAAAATCCAAGTCACAAATCATTTCTTTGACTGAAAGAACCTTAAACCTATCAGATTGACCAGTTCAATAAAACGTGATCGCAAAAAGGCTTTTGTGAAAAGGTCCTCACACTGCTTAAGGGGTTTCTATATGTACGACATCTATAAGGTGTTTCTCAAAGCAATCCCGTATAAAGTGGAACCTAAGTTCGATATGTTTGGTCTTAGAGTGCTGTACGGGATTGTGTGTGATAGATATAGCAGCTGTATTATCAATGTAAATAGGAGTCATAGAGAGATTGAACCCGTAATCGCGTAGTTGGTGCTGAATCCAAAGAACTTGAGAACAGCAACTTGCAGCAGCAACATACTCGGCTTCAGCTGTAGAAATGGCAACCGCAGTCTGCTTTTTGCACTGCCAAGAAACTAAGCGTGATCTAAGGAACTGACATCTTCCAGTGGTTGACTTCATATCTACCTTGCAGCCACCGAGATCCCAATCCGAATAGGCAGTTAACTCGAAGTTTTTCTCGTTTGAATACCATAGACCTAGAGATGGCCTAAAAGCGAGATATCCAAAAATGCGTTTTACTGCCTTCATATGAGACACCTTCGGATTTGCTTGAAATCGAGAGCAGAGTGAAACGGCAAACACTATATCTGGTCTTGAGGCAGTCAGATACATGAGAGAGCCTATCATTGAGTGATAGTCTTTCTCCTTGCAATCTTCGTCATCCTCATTAGGTCCAAGATTGTGTTTCACTTCAATTGGAGTGCCGTAGTGTTTACAATCGAGCAATTCATACCGCTTCAACATGTCAGTGACATATTTTGACTGGTGTATATAAATTCCATTGTCAGATTGCTCGACCTGTAGACCAAGAAAGAACGTGAGTTCCCCCATAGCACTCATTTCAAACTCAGATTTCATCAGTCTTTCAAAATCCTTGCACAACTGATCATTCGTTGATCCGAATATTATGTCGTCCACATAAACCTGCACAAGTAATAAATCCGCTCCTTCCCTTTTGATGAAAAGTGTGCTATCAATCTGTCCTCTATCAAAACCATTTTTCAGCAAGTACTTGGCAAGTCTCTCATACCAAAGTCGAGGAGATTGATGAAGACCATACAAAGCTTTCTTCAGCTTACAAACATGATTAGGATGCTTTGGATCTTCAAAACCAGGAGGCTGACACACATAAATCACTGCGTCGACATCTCCATATAGAAAAGCACACTTTACGTCAAGTTGATACACGCGGAATCCTTTAAAAGAAGCATAGGCTAGAAAAATTCTAATAGATTCCAAACGGGCGACTGGAGCGAAAACTTCATCATAGTCAATACCCTCTAGTTGACTATATCCTTGAACTACCAGACGGGCTTTATTTCGAATAACCGCCCCACGATTATCCATTTTGTTACGGTAAACCCAACGAGTACCCGTCAAGTGAGCACCCTTGGGTAGAGGAACAATTTCCCAAACATTCATCTTGTTTATTTGCAGTAGTTCCTTCTGCATAGCCTCGACCCAAGATGGATCTTTTAAGGCTTGTTCAACCTTTTTAAGTTCAATTTGAGACAAATGACATGAATCGATATGAGCTATAAGTCCCAAAAGTTGCTGAGCTGAAGTCTGCTTTGCTTGTTGTCGTGTTTGAACAGATGCATGAGGATCACCAATGATATTATCAATGGGGTGATCCTTATGTATGCGAGTTTCTGGTATGGCAGTTGGCACAACGTCCACACCCAGATTGTTCAAATCTCCCTCAGTTTCGGGAGTAGCAGCAGACTCAGGAAAGGCTAACTCTTCTTCTTCCCCTTCATCTTCAGGAGTATATAAGTGAGAGTAGGCCTATGTTTCTTCCACTTCATCTTCTTCTTGAGGTTCCTCTAAAGGAGGCATGTTTGGATCATATGGAAGCTCCTTTGTGTAGTTATAAACTGTTTTAGAAGGAACAGCCGAAGATGGTGGAGTAGGAGATGGTGTAGGTGTAGGTGTAGATGGTGGTGATTTGGTTGTTGTTTGTGGTTGTGTGGGTGTTGTTTGTGAAGGTGTAGGATTAGTTGGTGGAGCTGCGGGTGTTGCATTGGGAGATGGGTCGGATGGTTTATTATTAACAGGTGTATCTTGAGTAAGATCAAGTCCATGAAGTATAGAAACCAATTCTTCCGTATCATCCTCTTCCGGAATATTGAAAGAGTTGAAGAGGTTTCCATAGTTGAAAAACCAATCCGGACCCGTTCCTTGAGGAGGTTCCGTATACCTTAAACATTTCACCTCAATCTGATTCGTTGATTTGTTGAAGACTCTTTTGTTCGGAGAGTTAACTGAATATCCAAGAAAAATCCCTTCAACAGCTTTATCACCAAACTTAGAGACCTTATCTTTTGTAATCATGATCATGCATGGACACCCAAATGGTTCTAGAAACTGCAGATTTGGCTTACGGTTATTGAAAAGTTCATAACACGTTTTGTTCTTTTTCTTAACCGTGAGCACTCTGTTGAGAACATAACAGGCAGTATTAACTGCCTCAGCCCAGAAGATAATTGGTAACTTGGAGTCAGCTAACATAGTCCGAGCTGTCTCGATGATTGTTCTGTTCTTTCTTTCTGCGACTCCATTCTGTTGTGGAGTCCTCGGAGCACTGAATTGATGCTCAATGCCTCTTGTAGCACAAAACAATTCGAGAGTTGAGTTCTTGAATTCAGTTCCATTGTCGCTTCGTATCCTTTTCACCTTTAAGTTGCACAGATTTGCCAACTTGTCCAACAAATACACCAGAATATCAGGAGTCTCCCCCTTTGAGGTCAAAAAGTAAACCCACGAAAACCTTGAGTAGTCATCAGTAACTACCAAGCAGTAAGACCGACCACCAATGCTCTTTGTAGAGACTGGACCAAAAAGATCCATATGCAGTAGTTCCAATGGTGCAGTAATGGAATTCACCTGCTTAGACTTATGGGACTTCTTACGTAGCTTTCCTTTTTGGCAAGAGATACAGTCATCCTTTAAAGCAAATGACTGTTTTGGAACTCCTAGCACTAGGTCATTTTTAGTCAAGAAATTCATTTTTCGGAAATGAATGTGTCCCATTCGTCTGTGCCAAAGCAGTGAATCCTTTTAAGAAGCCTTAGACAAGAGACACGTATACTCGTTCGAGGTCTCAACAGTTCTCATGTTCAGAATGTATGTGTCATTCTTTCTTGGTGCTCTCAGTAACACCCATTCTTCCGTAATGACATACCCAGGCTTCAGTATCACGCACTCTGTCTTTGTGAACGCAGTGGTATAATCCTTATCACAGACCTGTGAAACACTTAGCAAGTTGTGCGTAAGCTGTTCCACGTAGTTCACATTTTCAAAACTAACATTGCCGTTAGTTAGCGTTCCTCTTCCAGAAATGGTTCCTCCAGTATCTCCAGCAAAGGCAACATATCCTCCTGCGTATGGTTTAATATCCACAAGAAGAGATACATCGCCTGTCATATGTCGCGAGCAGCCGCTATCCAAATACCATTCAGTATCTTTAACACGTTCTGACTACTGCAACACACAAACGAAAGGAGATTAGTGAGAAACGGTGACCCAAGCCTTTACAGACTTAGGTCGACCGTGGTCATCAACAATAAGCACGTCAGATAGGATTTTATCTTTAAACAAATTAGAAGTTTTATCTGATGTGTTATTGTTGACTACTGAAGATTCAACATCCGACTCTTTTCGTTTCCAAACTTTAGAAGGTTTGGAATTGGTATTAGAAGTAATGTTGGGCTTTTGAATTGGCAAAGATTTTTGCTCAACATTACTTGGCTTCAAAACAGGCTTGGGAGAGTTTGAGTAACGCCTAGGTGGAGATTTTGAATAAGAATTTCTATAAACAGATGTCCTAGGCATCTCTCTCCCATAGCGCTGATTTGACAGCTTTGGACATTCACGAATTAAATGTCCTTGTTTCTTGCAGTAGAAACAAGAACGAGTCTCAACAAACGGTTGAGGCTGAGGAATTACCACAGGAGCTGGAGAAACATTTCTAGAACATGAACATTGCGTACACGTCTTAGAAAGTGTTTGTTTTGGTTGAGAGGTTGAAGTTGAAGGTTTATCATACGAAACTCTTTCATTTACTATTTTGTGTTGCAAAATCTTTACAGGTGACTGTAAAGTTTGTTGTTTCGAATTTAAAACCTTGGCTTTTCCCTTATTTGGTTGAACCTTAATTTCAGGTTCAACTTTTGAAATCACTTTTTCAGGTTTAACTTCAACTTTCTTAACTTCAGGATACTCCTGATCCGTAATATCCTCAATCTCAACGATCTCCTCAAAACAGATTGGAGATTCATTCATTGGCTTAACAATGTCCTCAACACTAACAGGAGATTCATTCACTGACTTAACAAACGTTGGCAAGGGGTACTCTGGCCGCTTGGTTTTCTCCTTTGCCGGTTTGTTGTGTTTGGTCTCTTTAGCATCTTTAGATTTTATACCGTAAAGCTTTGACCAATCAACTGGAATCTCTTCAAAGCCTTCCTTAACAGGCAGGGGACAGTGAGTAGTAGGAGGAGGGACTGAGTGGTATCCCAATCCCTCATTCTTTTTCCCACTAGTTCCATGCTTGCTAAGAATTTCATTAAAGACAACCGTTGAGGAATTTGAACCTAAGATTTTACTCTTATAATTCTCATACTCATTTTTTAAATTTGTAAGTTCTTTCTTTAGCAGTTCAATTTCAACAAGATAGCTTTTAATGGCATCTTCTTGACTAAAAACCTTAGATTTATATTTCTGAGTATCTAACCGATGAGCCTCAAGATGTTTTTCATAAAGTTTCTCATTAGCTTTTAAAAAATTATTTGACTCGGTTAGTTTTTCATTCTTTTTCCTCAACTCTACGGTGTCTTTCTGATATGCCTTTAGAGATTCAGTTAACTTAATGCATGAGATACAATTTAACGGTTCATCAGGTACCTCATTCACAATGTGAGCCATCAAACATTGTTGATATTGCTGGGAGACAGCCGTCCAATCCTGACTTGTGGGCTCGAAAACAATCAGGGCATTATCAGCAGGCCCTTTCTTGGTAACTTCCATTTCTTTGGTCTTTGGAGGAGTAGAAGGTGTTGTGAATCCCGATGCTGGCATTTTGGGTTTCTCGCATTCCCTGGCGAAATGACCCAAGTTTTGACAATTGTAACACCGGACCTTACTCTTGTTAAACCCGAAGCCAGTCTTCCCTTCACCTTCCAAGCTTTTACGCCCTGTCCTCTGCAAAAACTTTTGAATTCTTCGGGTGATCATTGCCACATTCCAAGTTAGATCCATTTGCTCCAGATCATCTTCATCAAGCTGAGCATAGTCTTCCTTAGTCAACTCCAAAGTAAGATTCGGTTGAGTAACCAAATCCTTGTATGAGCTTAAGAAAGCTGTGTAAATGGCAGCTTGCTCCTGAATAGCAGGTGAGACTTGAACCTGTTGTTGATTTGAAGAAGGTCCAGACATGAAAACGGAATGAATCCCATCGTAAGAAGAAGAAGAGGTTGATGAAGCATTTGTATTTGTTACGAAGGCCACTCCAGATCCATAAGCCTTTCCAGAGTTGAGTTGAACACCATACACACTAGGATTCTGAACAGCAGCACCAGACCTTGTTTCTTTCTTCTTAATCTCCATCGCGTGAGCTTGAAGATCCCCTATCAAAGTATCCAAAGACATGTTTGCAAGTTCTTCATTTTCTTTTAAAAATTGAACTTTAACATCCCAAGAACTCGGCAACACATCCAGTAGCTTCTTATTGACTTCAATTGGAGGAAAAGTATAACCCCCTTCAAACAACTCACCAACTAACCGTGAGTACCTAGTGAATAAAGAAGTTGTGGCTTCATCAGGAAGGATGTCAAAGATATCGTACTGTTTCTTAACTAGTTCGAGCTTGGCTTCCTTATACTTATCATTTCCTCCACAACGAGTTTCAATTGCCTTCCATAAATCAAATGCTGTTTCATGAGTTCTGAAAAGCCATAGAACATCTTTGGTTAAACACATTTTAATCATCGAAAATGACTTTCTCTCAGTATCAAAATCTTTCTTCTCCTCGGGAGTCATAGCTTTATAAGTCTTGACAGGACGAATATTACGGTATTCCCCTTCAGCTAATGGAGGTACGTAACGCTCACGTAATGGTCCCCATAATTCTGGACAGTGAAAGTCAATGTATTGTTCAACACGGTCTCTCCAGTATACATAATCCATATCAGCTGTAAATAGTGGAGGTTTATTGCTTGAACCAATATCATTACTTTGCTTTATCATTTCCCTAAGTCCTCTAATATCTTCCTTATCGGCAGCCATTAATTATACTTGAACTAAAACAGATAATCTGAAACTAGCGACGTTGAGTGAGACGTCGCAGAAAATTTATGCGACGGCAAGAGTAACGTCGCAAAAGCCAATGATTCAATTAAGAATCAAAATAAGCGACGTTGAGATTTACGTCGCAGACGACGTCGCAGAAGACGTCGCAAAACCGAAGTACGTCGCAGAAAGACGTCGCAGAACCACTTAAGGTCAAAATAACGACGTCGTTAACTACGTCGCACTTTACGTCGCAAAGACTACTTAAAGTCAAAATCAATAACGTCGCAAGCGACATCGCAAGTGACGTCGCAAGTGAAGTCGCAGGTAACGTCGCAAAACGTGCTGCAGCGGCCAAAAACCCTAGAAAACGAAAATTTTTAACCCTAATCAAAAACCACGAACAAAGATCGACGAAAACCTTCAATATTCCCAGTAATCTTGATCGAAAACCTGTAAAAACACAAAAACAAGCGTAATAATAACAAGATAATATGAGTATCACGTCCTTTAATCCTGAACTCGATCCGTTACGCCGAAAACGAGCACTCTCTGCTCTGATACCAGTTGTTTGTCCCTAACCTTGGATCTATACGAACCGAGTCAATCAATTGATGGCGGAAACAACAATTGACTAATCACACAATCACACGAATAATCAATACTCAATGAATATCAAACGAAACGTATTATATTGATTATATTCGACTAGCTTTACAGAGATTTCGACAAATGGCGTTTAGGGTTTCGTCAACCCTAAACAGAAAACGTAAATACGAATTTATACAAACTCTGGCAGCTGCGATGTCGCACACGACGTCGCAGGCCCAAGCCCATGCGACGTTGACTACGTCGCAGACCCAAAACCTGGCGTCGCACCTGCGACGTTACAGACAACGTCGCAGGAGTCAGGAAAATCAATCTAATTACAAAATACGAGCTAGACCAACTGACAGACACACAAATTGCATCAACAATAGTAAATTTGAGGGTTCGATCAACCTTAATTCCTTGATTCCTTGACTTTGGGTGCGATCATCACCGCCTCAACTTTGGTAGGATCAACCTTAAGTCCTTGACTATTTACAACATGACCCAGAAAATGAACTTCACGAAGCCAAAATTCACATTTCGAGAACTTGGCATAAAGCTTTTCACTACGTAACATTTGCAAAACTTGCCTCAATTGAAGTTCATGTTCACCAGCAGACTTAGAATAAACAAGAATATCGTCAATAAACACAATTACAGATCTATCGAGCATTGGACGACATACCCGATTCATAAGATCCATAAAAGCGGCTGGTGCATTAGTCAGACCAAATGGCATCACCACAAACTCATAATGACCGTATCTGGTTCTAAAAGCTGTTTTGGACACATCCTCTTCTCGAACCTTGAGTTGGTGATACCCAGAACGTAAGTCAATCTTAGAAAAATAGCTGGCACCTTGCAACTGGTCAAACAAATCATCAATCCTAGGTAAGGGATACCTATTCTTGATGGTGACCTTATTCAATTCCCGATAATCTATACACATACGCATTGTACCATCCTTTTTCTTAACAAATAATATTGGAGCACCCCAAGGAGAACTACTCGGACGGATAAACCCCTTATCTAACAATTCTTGTAACTGTTTCATCAATTCTTGCATTTCTGAAGGGGCAAGTCTATACGGAGTTTTAGCAATGGGAGTAGCTCCAGGGATAAGATCTATACGAAATTCGACTTGCCTCTCGGGTGGAATACCCGGTAGCTCGTCAGGAAAAACATCGGGAAACTCCTTTACAACAGGAATCTCCACGAGTTTTGGAACACTTTTCTGAAGATCTATCACGTGGGCCAAAAAGGCTTGACAACCACGTGACAACTGACGTTTGGCACGAGCAAAGGTACATATGGATAAGGAAGGCTTTTTCTTTTCCCCATAAATATCAATCACTCCCCCACTTGGAGTATTGATACGGATAATCTTTTTCTCACACTGAATCATAGCATTATGCCTACCTAGCCAATCCATACCCACTACTACATCAAACTCACCCATTGGCATTGGAATGAGATTAATACTAAAAGATTCATTACTAATCTGTAGTTGACACCCACAGAACACATTAGCAACATAAACTATTCTATCATCTGCAACCTCAACGTCCAGTGGAGTGTCTAACTCACTAAGGGGAATAGAGAATTTCTGACTAAACTTTTCTGACACGAAGGATCGCGAAGCTCCCGAATCAAATAACACATGTGCAAGCATTAAATTTACAAGAAAGGTACCTGTCAGAACATCAGGAGCTCACTGAGCTTCCTCAGCAGTGATTTGGAAGGAACGGCCTCTGGACCTTGGAATTTCTGTAGTTTTCTTTTCTGTACTCTTCTTTGGAGCTGGAATAACCGGCATGTTCCCAAGATTCGGACACTCAGACTTTATGTGCCCTGGTTGATAACAACCATAACAAACTCTGATTGGATTTGGACAATCACGGCCAAAGTGACCTTCTTGTCCACATTGGTAACAAGCATTGGTGCCAAACTTACATTCTCCAAAGTGTTTTCGACGACACTTTTTACATTCGGGTGGCACCGGTCTATCTTCTTTCTTTGTACTCCCACTCGGTTTAAACTTCTTCGATGGAGTATAGGTTTGTTCAGTCTTTCTCCTTGCAGGCACTCCAACTGGCTCGTCTTTCTTCAATTCTAATTCCTGAAACCGAGTTTCATCTATCATCTCTTCAAGTGTCTGACATCTCTTCGGAAGCACATACTTTCTGATTTCTTTCTTCAAGACCTTATGAAAATGATTCATAAGCATCCTTGGATTATCCATATATTCTGGACAAAAACGAGCTCTATCCAGAAAATTGCCCACCAACTCATTCACCGATTCGTTTGTTTGCTCCATAGCAAGAAACTCTTGGCGAATTCTATTCAAATCTGCATCTTAAGAATACGTGCTTTCAAACATTACTTTAAACTCTTCCCAAGTTAACTTGCTAATAGCTTCATCACCTTTTGTTCTACACTGTACATTCCACCACCACTTAGCACGATTCTTCAAAAGATTAGCTGCATACCTTACTTTAAACTTGTTGGGACAATCCACAGTGGCGAATGCCCCTTCTACTTCTGAAATCCAACGGTAACATTTGATTGGATCCAGATCACCGTCATACTCTGGTGGGTTGCAAGCTGAGAAGTCTCTATAACTGATCTTTTTCTGCTCCTCCTGAATAGTGGGTTGAGGAATTACCTCTGGTCTGGGCATAACTACTTCTCCTCGCCCTTTCTGCATTTCTTCACTCACAATCTTTCTTACAGTGTCTGTAATCGTCGTCACTAGAAACGGAAGAGATGCTTCTTGAGCTTGACTAATTTCTTTAGAAACAAGGGATTTTATACCTTCCCAAGACAATTCAGTGTTAGGGATAGGAGACCTTGGTCTTTCACTACTGCCTCCTGCCTCATCATCTTGGGCTCTGTTACCCGGGTTAAATCCAAGAGTAAGATCTATTTCTCGCTCATCCATCTTTACTGAAAGTAGACATGGAAAACTTAACTCGACTTACTTAACAATTACAAGTCTACTTTATCTGTACTTCTAACACATAATACTAACAATAGCTAATAACTTATCCTCTAATGTTTCGTGGTTTCCATGGATACCCATATGGTAATATGATAATCATTGCGTTGGCAGGCGCACTAATTACCGTATTAGAATATAACATATCCAAATCCACACGACACACTTTGATTCAAAATCATTAGCACACATAATCTTGTACACATAACAAATTCTAAATCATGCTCAATACAATAATTTAAACGGTCTAAGATCCCTTTTTTTTTTTTTACACTCTCTTTAATGTCCCATGACTACCCCATTTGTATAATTTAACTTTAATAACTTCCCCTAGTTGAAACAAGCTTTTTAAGACACAAATTTCATTTTTCACTAACAAACGCGATCCGGGAAAGTGGTCGGGATCGCGTTCATGTGTTAAAAACATTCTGTGACGATTTTTTCCTTGCGAACGCGATCCGGCTCAAGTTGTCAGGATCGCGTTCCTTAGTGTATTTCAGAAATCAGCCAAAATTCAACTTTTTAAACCAACTTCAAACACGCATAACTTTTTACTCGTTATGAGTTAGGACTTGAAATTTTGCACACACATTCACTATAACCATATAAACATTTCCTCAATTCTACTTTTTCAATTTTTATACTTTAACAAGATTTGACCCGTAAACGAGTTTTCGGCTATTTTAAACCAAAAATACTAACATGTCAAATTCCAAACTAATGCAAATTTGACTTCCAACTTTTCACCACATATTTAACCATAACATTAGAACTTATGAGCACCAAAACATTTGACTTTCAACAAACTTGACCCATTTTGACACTTAAGCTTCAAATGAATTTGGGCACCAATTTGACCCGTTTCCAACTTTGACTATCCAATAACACTCATTCACACTCAGTTGACTTTATAAAGTCAAAACATCCACTTTTCATTCATTTTGTCATAAAACTCTAACATTTCAAGTCTCACAATTTGACATTGACCAAAACATTAACTTTCATCAAACTTTCTACATAACATAAGTGAACATTCTAACCTTCTCAAAACATTGTCTAAAACCATAAACTTTACAAACGGGGGTGTTATTTTATCGTAAGCATGATCAAAAAGGGATTAAACTCATTACTAACCAAGCAATGAGCTCCACCACTAGCTTTCCACAATCTTCTTTCCCGTTTCTTCCTTTACCTTACTTGAACTTCCTGTAACATGTTAAACACAACGAATAAGCATAAATGCTTAGTAAGTAAATGGATTCTAACAATTAAAATCTGCAACAAGTTAAGGATCCATAACATCTAACATGCCAAATTCCGAAGAATTGACATCAAACTAAGCTAATGACAAAGTCATTACTTAGATACCACCAATCGAATGATAAATCACTCCTTGGTTCCACATGTCCATATACTTACCTTTTCACTTGCACAAACAAATACTTGAACTCTTGCACACTTGATCACCTATTCACATAATCACATAAACACTTATCATTTACATATTTAATTAACCTATTCTTACTTCTCACATGTAAATTAGAAGTTAAATCCCATAACCTCCAATTATCTAACATAAGTTCCATACACTTTTGCTACATAATCACAATTAAATGAGTAATTGACACTAGCTCTTACTATAATCATCATACTTTATTTAAAACATAACACATAATCAATCAATTACTCAAATAACATGTGATTATAACTTCTCTAACCCAATTAACATGATATAATCTTTCTTTCCAGCTTAATTACATGTATGGAACCTTAATTAACTTAATTACTTACTGATGTATCGCAAAAAGTCACGTTTTTACATGCATTAATTGCCCCATATTTAGCTCTTTTCTAACAAATACATCTTAAAATCATAATTATTCATTAACTTTTGTTAGAAAGGTGTAAACTTGTCGGTCTTTTGAAAATCAAGCAAAAAGGGCAGAAAACTGACCTAAATAGGCACTATTCTGAGCCTAACCCTAATTCTACTGTAAACTTCATACCAGAGCCTCATAATAGTCTTATTTTGTAGCTATGAAGATTACGAGAACGTGGATATAAGGATTGCTCAGAACGGATCAAGGACGAGAAAGTTATGCAAGTTACAGCGCAGCCGAAAGCTACAAAACGTATTCTGAACACGCCCGGGCCCCACACATCCAATTTCTACCAAATTGGCATCATTAGAAGCGTAACGGAATTACGAAGCCGTAGGTGAAAGAATCAAGTCAATCGGACGCGAAACGAAGAAGATACGGCCTTCCGAAGATGCGAGAAAAGTCGGAAAAATCACACGGCCTAGCACACGGCCACCACCAAGCCGTGTACGGCCTTGATGTGACCGTGTACGGCCTATACATAGCCGTGTACAGCCTGTATAGGGCCGTGTACGGCCTACTTTGGTCTCACACGGCCTCTTCCTTGCTTCTTTGGCTTGTACGTGTGCTTGTGGACTTGTACTCTTGGATCCAAGGCTTGCCTATAAATAGAGACCTCATTCACCTCATTTCACACACCATTCTTCATAGAATTCTCTCACTTTCTCTCTCACACACATTCTCTCTCTAGCACTACTCTTAGGAGTTAGAGGAGAATTAGATTAGGTTAGCTTCTCTCTCTAGTTTCTCTCTCTAGAGAACTAGAGAGATGTAGGCACGGTTCAAGTGGGGAAGATAGCTGTAGCTTGGGAATTTTATTGTATTGAAGTTTTCAAGATTCTAGCTTGTACTACTCAGTGTTACGCTGCTTAAATACTGGTTATTACTTATTCCTTTACTTACGGTTATTATGTTTTGTTTGCATGATATCTTTGTTTGTGTTGCGAATATTGCCATGCTATTTACGTAGTTTAATACTGTGATTGTTGAAATGTAGATATTAGGATTATGGATGATATTTAATTCAGTGGGATAAACATTATGAAATAACGGAAGTAACGTTATACGGCTTTCATTTGTATAGCGCCGGAATCATCACGAATGTGTGTAGTACGGAACGTGGAAGCTATGAAAGTCGTGGGCACAATCCGTTATGGAATAATGTCCCCAGTATTATGATTGGTGATTGTTTTGTTGTGTATCTGGTTGAGTTTTACATGAATTTAGACTTAATAAAGTGTCCACCCTTTCCAGTCTTTCACGTGACTGTTGCCTTAGGATAGGATCTGATCAACCCTAATACTACGTAGATATAGTTATCTCATATTACAGTATGAAGCTATGAATATTCCGTAAAACGGCACAGTACTTCGTATAACGTTTAAACACGTGGGAAAAGCTAAGGAACTGCAGTAGGATTATTTCATCGTGGAATACCTAGAAGTCACCCTTTTAGAATATGGGTCTAGGAACAATAAAGCTGTGGAAATGCTCGCTGCACCGTACACCGTTAGTACACCAAGGTTCAAATACAGCTGTGGAAATGCTCGCTGCACCGTACACCGTTAGTACACCAAGGTTAACATACAGCTGTGGAACTACTTTAACGTACAGTACACCGTTAGTATGCCTTGAGTCTGGAACACTGTGGATATGCCAAATGCACTGTACACCGTGAGTATACCTTGAGTCTGGAACACTGTGGATATGCCAAATGCACTGTACACCGTGAGTATTCCTAGGGATGAACGCCTGATAGCAAAGGAGGGTCTAATTCATGACGGAGATAATTATGCTTAAACCAGTAATAAATGAGTTTTGAAAAGAAAGCAAGTATTCGGCTGTAATACAAGATGCTTAAACCGCTTAACTCAACATAACCGACAGCTCAACATATACAACATACAATTAGTACTTACCTAGATAAACTCAGATAGATTTAGGTGTTAAGAAAGGTCAGATAGAAAATTGCAGTTTGTTACCTTATGCCTACACCCAGGATATATCATCCGTAGAGGTCGCTTAGTCTTACAAGGCAGGTGAGGGGGGTTTGAACAACCTGTTTCTGATCAGCATCAGGATAACCTAGGACTCAGTGACATATGCTTTTAGGCTTTTAGACTAAAACGTAGGGTCCTAGTGTTTACACCGACTGTCCGTCTGATGATTTGCCCAAGGTAGTCTCCAATCATCTGTCTAATGAATATCATCCAGAAACCCTAATTATCGAAGTTTCAGCAATCACGCTCTACCTGTTGCCTACTCTATGTTTAATTTACTTGTTTTATTTAGTAGTAGCTTAGATAACCAACCAAAACCTACCTACTTTTATAAACCCATCCTATCAGAAAGCTCATTTACGGTAAGTCCCTTTTGGTTCCATTCGCTCCGATTTTAAGAACGACACTCGAGTTATACTTACTGCTTACTCCCCAAAAGTAGGTAGTACTTATAGTTTGAGCCCCAGCTCATATAAATTTAAAACCTAACACGTTCACACGTTGTTGCGTCGTTGCCTGCAGGACTGCCGTGCCAGCCCCCTTGGAAAAAGACCGCGGCTGTGTCAGCACTCTGACGGCGCAACAGGTTTTTGGCGCCGCTGCCGGGGATCGGTTGAGCGTAGTGAACTTTAAGATTACCGTAGATAGTTGACTTTTAGGAGACCCTTCCTTAAGATTTTCATTACTTTAGGAAGTTATTTGCTTTAGTAGTTAATTAAAATAAAAAAATACAAAAAAAATTAGAAAACCCTAGAAAACCCTAATTCTCCTTCCAATCTTATTTCTCCCATGGATGAGATAACGATCATGGACGATGCGGAATTCTTTGTGTCTTCCCACAAAGAGGTCTGTGTTAACCAGGAAGTTGAGATTGACGAATATTCATCCTTAGACCTAGGTTTTGATATATCTCAGCAGAAGATTCCACCTTCTGTCACTATTGAATTAAGTGGTCAACCCACACTTGACCCTGAGATTTTATCAATCTTATCTAGATATCCACATTACCTTAGACCTGCCACCCTACCAGAAGACGTTCCTTTCGGTATTGAAGTTTTCTTCTATCCACCAATGCCTTGGATGGATTTAAATGAGCGACTTCATTGCTTAGATGAATACTTCAGGTATGATCTTCCAGATATATTGCGAGCCTACCCCACTACTCTTTTCCAAAGTGTAGAAGTGGATGAGCGTCTCCAATATCCGGAGGATCCTGAACTAGAAACACCAACCTTGCCCAACACTGAACCAAGTAACAACCCACCAGAATCAAGTAATGAACATCACTTAGAAAACTTTCACAAGCCCAGTAGGAGAATAGATATCTGTGCTAATTTTCTTAGAAACCTTAAGATATCAGATTTCCCTTTTTCAACTGAGCAGAGGAAGACCTTTGTAGTGATTGATAGGATAATAACATGTCTACGTGCTAATTACAATAAAAAAGACGAGTTATCACTGAAATCAGAGTTAGACCTACTAATGGATCTAATAGCTAGCACCGAGTATCCATCTGTTTCCCAGATTAAGATTAATCGTTATGTTGCTGCCCTGATTGACGAGCTCGAATTTTGGATTGAAAGAGCCCCTATCACTTATACTTTGATTCCATGCGTTAAACTGTTCTTTGTTGATCCTGCCACTTATCTGATTAATGAACTGAGATCAATTTTTCCTAATTCTACTGAGGAAGCCATGGATTCTGCTTTCTTTCAAAAGAGAAAAGAAATCCATGTTAAACTTACTCAGTTGTTACTAACATCTAAATTCCCTTTTACTTAGCAACAAAGGATTTACATCAGAAAGATTTCACAAGTAGTTCACTCTACTTCTGGAAACCCTGATTTAGAAGAAGAAAAGGAATTTCAGCATGTTATCGGAGAATTGCTCTTTGATCTATGTTTTATAGACACAGGATTCAGGGATGGTATTTCGAATCCGAGAAAGGTAAGACGAGCATTTAACCAATTCATTGATGCGTTACTAGCATTAGGTCAAGAAGAAAAAGAATTCTTACGAGAATTTGAGCGTTATTATATAAATCCCGCTGACCTAATTCATAGTATCATTAAAGCGCTTCAAGGTACGTTCGTTCTTCGCCACACTTTCTCGCATGTTTCAGGCTTATCTGAAAGTGCCGTCACAAGCACTGACAGATAAATGGTGATGGTCTGAGGTAAATAGGTTTGAATATTTCGTTAATTAGGACAAAAATAATTTTAATTAAATTTTCTTTTAATTTACTTTTATAAAAACAAAGAAAAACGTTCTTTAGAGTTTAAACGCGTAAGTTTTTAAACGAATTTTCGCGAACGGTCCAAACGTTTCAGAAATTTGACAAAGTTTTAATTTAAATTTTGGAAAATTTTATTTGGATTGGTTTTGAATTTTAAAGAACACAAAAAGATTTAATAAACGTATTTAAAAACGAAAATGTTTTCGCACGCGAATTAATGTTACGTTTTTAATATACGAATTTAAATACGAAAGTTTCGTGCGTATTTTGGTTGATTTTCATAAAAAAATATTTTAAACTTTAAAAACCCAAGTATACGTTTCGTTTCATTCGCATTTAAGTTGAAATTGCATTTTAAAAATGCAATTTAAAAATGCATAAAGCAAAGGAAGCTTCCACCACTTTTTACAAAAAATAAAAAGCAACTTCTTCTTCCTCTTTTCTTCTCCAAAACCGTCACCCACCTTCACCATCTCCATTTCTCCATTTTTTCATCATTTTTCTTCAAATCAAGCTTCAAATCTTCCATATCTTCATCTCTTTTGCATCTAGAACATCTTTACATCAAGGTTGAGGTATGATTCTAACCTAAAATCATCATTTTGAATATTTTTATAAAGTTAGGGTTTATGCTTAGATCTTGAGTATTGATCATCAAGTTCCATGCTTTTTGCTTGCAAAGTGCTATATGCTTGATTGTTAACATGTTTGCGGAAGTAATTTGAGGTTTCCATGGCTAGATTTGATGTTTTGATTTTGAATGTTGACTTTTTGTTAGGGTTTTAGCTATTTTGACTTTCTTGAATGATTATTTGCTTATGATTGACTTTTCGGTGATTAATTTGCGCTTAAAATGATTAGTTTACATGAGTAATTGATTATTAAGGATTAGAGGATTAATTTAATTGCATGCTTATGAATTAAAGAAAGGCTTTTTATACAAAACTATTTAAAAACCATTTCTTTAATTAAAATCATTATCTTTTAAAATGGTATTTATTTTAAACTTTGTATAATTTGCTTCATGAAAATGCAATTAAATATATTTGGAGTAGCACTACTTTAATTAATAAAGTTAGTGAGATTTCGAATTAATTATCCTCTAATTAAAGTCTTATGCTTAAACAAAATGATGGATGGTAAATAAAATCGCTTTGCTTGCTTATTTTAATCATAGTAAGGTAATTATATGATTTATGATCATGATGCTTGCTTGATTATTCGATTACTTAGCATGTTTAGAAATATTCATCTTTAAGTAATCTTAGAAAAATAGGAAAGATGCGGTTTTGTTTATTTGGATAAATTGTGGATTGATGATTGCGGTTTTTAGGGTATTCATAAAAATAATAATGGGATAATTGCAAAATCTAAAGCCTACATTTCGAATTTTTTCTGAAAATTTGGAATAAATATTATATTGTCCAATTATTGTTATATGATTTGTTTCCTTGTTTTTCTTAAACAGATGGACCCGATTCCACCTACTCTAGCTTATTTGGCCAAAACTACACAAGAAAAGACTTTGATTCGGAAATGGCTAAAGAGGACATTTGGAAGTAATAGGTACATAGTTTGGGAAGACATGGGGAAACTTGGAATCGAGGACAGGTTGAGGAATTTGATAGGATATGAGGTTCAGGAACATAAGTTCGACTCTTGGATTCAGCTTTTTAGCATTCGTGAGCCCATATACCCCGAGGCTGTCACTGAGTTTCTGATGACATTTGAGCTTAACCCAGAGTTAGGAATTGAAGATGACAAGAAGATAGCATTCAGATACCGAGGGAAGAGCCAGAGTGTTTCCATTTCAGGCTTAGCTAGACATTTGGGATTGTATTAAGCGGATCAGATTAGCTCAGATTGGTTCTTACATAGTCATCAGACGATTCCTCATCATCCCGAGAGGAGCCATAGAGTCATTTGGAGTGAGCTGACGGGAACACGTTATACTTGTGGTGCCAAGTCCTCAGCTTTGATTCTACCTCAGCTACGTCTCCTACACAAGCTGATTGTTACATCTATTATGGGAAAGAAGGAGACCGGGCCAATAAATGGGGATGAGCTATATATCATTGATGCTATCATGAGCCGCCAGAATATTAATGTGGCCTGCATTATTGCTGAGAGGATGGCGAAGGAGAAGAACTTGGACCTGACGAAGCATGTGTTTATGGGAGCTTTCATCACCAGATTGTTGAGAGGGTTGCGACTCTTGAAAAAGAGTCATGAGGCCGAGTATAGGGTGTCTTCCACTTCATTACCATGTGACTTGGACTACTGCAAGCAGATCCATTTGATCACTGAGGGTTCTGAGAGACAGTGTTACTGGAAGGACACTGATGAGCTTATCCCTGGATGTTTCATGACCAAGAAGAAGGTCAGAGAGGAGGATATTGAGACTCCGGTTGTTGATAGAGTAGATAGAGTACCGACTGTGCCTAGGAGTACCAGGACACCAGTCAGGGATGCTGGGGTTGGGACATCAGGTCCCCGAGCTCAGATACGACATACAGATCCAGTCACTCCCTTGACCCAGTACTTCATATTACACGCGTTGGCTGCCAACAACGCGCATCAGGCACTTATAGCTAGGGCTTTAGGTATTCCAGCTCCCGAGCCGCTCCTGTACGAGTGTGTGCCACTACCACCAGCTCCACCATCCACTACCATTCCACCATCTACTACCATTCCACCACCTACTACCATACCACCATACACTACCCACATACCACCTACCACTACCATTCCACCCACACAGTCAGTCGAGCATTGTTTATCGGTTGATGCTGCATTCCCACATCCTACAATGTCAGCCCGTAGAGCCCGTTCTTCTCAGCAGTCCGCAGGAGGAGAGGCTGTTGGTTCCTACCGACCAGATGTTGTTCATTTGGGCACTGATCCATTCACCTTATCAGAGTTTCTGGGATTGTTGGCATTAGACCCTATACCTTCTGATCAGCTTCCTACAGAGGAGATACTTAGGCACATCTACAGATCCAAGATGGAGCGAGAGGGGATGACTTTTGAGGATTTCAGACAGTTGGCATTAGATGATCCGATGAAGTTACCTGCTTGCTCCCTTAGAGATGTATTGATGCAGTATAGGCAGGTGAGGTCAGAGGAGCAGAGAGTCTCCAGTGGTCAGCAGTCAGTTGCCGGACCTTCCTCAGTTCCTCCACCGGTCCAGCCTTCTGTTCAGGACTCTGACCAGGGTTCTCCAGCACCCTAGATCTGTGCACCCATATCTACATACTTACTATTTCCTCTATTCCATACTTTTGACTTATTGCGTGGTTGTGGAACTTTACTTTGTTATATTTTTGGAACATGAACTATCAGACACAGTCTGTTTAGTTTCTTTATCTTTTAGTATTTAAGTTATCAGTTATTTAGTTTACTTATTATGTTTTTATTTCTGTTTTTCTTCTTAGTTAGAATAAGTGAATTGTGTTTGTGCAAATGAGAATTGAGGAAAGGAGATGCCGATCATTCACGAAGAAACCGCTTTTTGCATGGATTCAACCAAGGAATTTCAATCACCTGCAGACCGCCGCTTCTTTCTTAAAACCATCTCTACGTCTCTATCGTAGGGAAGTTCCTTTCTTTTTGTCATGATTTTCACCATTACCACATATCCAAATATGCCTAAATTCTAAGTGTGGGATTCCATCCCACCAAATTTTTCAAAACACTTAAAATTGTTCCACTATTTCAAAACCTAAGTGTGGGATTTTTCCCGAAGAAAATCCTACGTCTTAGCAAAGAACATTGAGGACAATGTTGTTTTAAGTGTGGGATACACGGTATATATATACCGCAAGTTTATATTTGCCTGTCCAAAGTAATACCTCCATTTTCATTCAAGCTTTTTCAAAAAATTTTCGCAAAACCAACCCAAAAGGTTGAGATTTTCAATCACCAAAACATTCGAAAACCCAACCTCGACGATGTTCGACATCCATTCGGTTGATTTCGAATATTTTCAAAAGATTTTAGTCTTAGAATATTCTTTTAAAAGAGATAAACCTTCTGTCAAAATAAATAAATTGCTTTGGAAAGTAAGATAAGGCAAAGATAAGAACGTATCTTAAACTGAAAATTGAGAAATCCTCTAGGCATCGCATGACTTGGTGCATATAACCCTTTGATTGTGAGGTACTTGAGCCTTTAATAAGCATTCACTTTTAATGCTTCACTTTCATTTCTGAGTGTGCGCCGATGCATGTGTCTTTGAATTAGAACTTGCTCCTGAATGCGTTTCGAGACCATACCAATGAGTGCCGTACGCGGTATAGGTGCAATTAGAGGATCTTGGCATTTATTAGGATTAACTCATTTCTTTCATATCTTTTCAAGCCAACCCTTCCAACTTTCTTTCTAAGATTGTTGATGATCCAATTAGAAAACCCTTTCCGCCTTAGCCATTTCATTTCTCTAAACCCTAAAACACTTCCCCACAACACAAACACTTTCCCACCAAACACCATTCCAGCTCGTGAAACTTCATAGATCATAAGTGAGGGCTTCTTGAAATATCTTTCTATTGGTGTCTCATCTTCAAACATCTCTCCGTACCTATCAAGAGTTTAAAGAAAGAAATCCAAAATGAAGATACGATACAAAAGCGAAGTATTACTCATCACGAAGATATTTTCCGCCAAAGACAGTACGAAAAATTGGTACTTGTCAAAAGAGAAGTCAAAGATGTCTCACTATATGAAGGATCTCCAAGGTCATAAAAATAAGAAAAAAGAAAAAGAAAAAAGAAAAAAAAAAAAAAAAAAAGAAAAGAAAAGCAGACCTTGGAGAACTCCTAGAAGAAGAAGACTACTCTCCAAAGAAGAAAAATCAATCAGAACTCAAAAGAAACATCAAGAGAAGAGATTATTCATCTAGGAGATGAGTCTACTCTATAAGTTATCTCAAGTGAAACTTGCTTTGATCTTTGAAAGCTCCGAGTCTGAAGTTCAAAAACCCTAAAACCATTGACCAAACTACCCCTATCCTTACCCACTTTACCCTTACTCACACAACCCACTAAAATGCCTTGGGATAATTAGCACCGTTCTCAAAGGAGTGGTGGAGATTCGATTCTCGACCAAGCCTATGACGATAAGCACTGCATGAAAGGAAATGAGCGATTTCGTTTCTATAGATTATAGGTAACCCGATACACTTTGAGTGAATTGAGTGACCCACTTGTGAGAATCGCCCAGTCATGTACATCTACGTCTCGAGAGTTGCAAAGCATGCCAAAAAGGGTTGATCAATTTTATGTTTAAGTATAGTTAATTTTTGTTGATGCTTACTTTCCGAAAAGATTTATCTACTTTGAAGAAAGTGACTTTCTGCAAAAGATACTCTAAGCATCCAAAATAATTTTTCAAAAACTATTTTCCAAATGAGGTTTGCTTGAGGACAAGCAAAAGCTTAAGTGTGGGATATTTGATGTATCGCAAAAAGTCACGTTTTTACATGCATTAATTGCCCCATATTTAGCTCTTTTCTAACAAATACATCTTAAAATCATAATTATTCATTAACTTTTGTTAGAAAGGTGTAAACTTGTCGGTCTTTTGAAAATCAAGCAAAAAGGGCAGAAAACTGACCTAAATAGGCACTATTCTGAGCCTAACCCTAATTCTACTGTAAACTTCATACCAGAGCCTCATAATAGTCTTATTTTGTAGCTATGAAGATTACGAGAACGTGGATATAAGGATTGCTCAGAACGGATCAAGGACGAGAAAGTTATGCAAGTTACAGCGCAGCCGAAAGCTACAAAACGTATTCTGAACACGCCCGGGCCCCACACATCCAATTTCTACCAAATTGGCATCATTAGAAGCGTAACGGAATTACGAAGCCGTAGGCAAAAGAATCAAGTCAATCGGACGCGAAACGAAGAAGATACGGCCTTCCGAAGATGCGAGAAAAGTCGGAAAAATCACACGGCCTAGCACACGGCCACCACCAAGCCGTGTACGGCCTTGATGTGACCGTGTACGGCCTATACATAGCCGTGTACGGCCTGTATAGGGCCGTGTACGGCCTACTTTGGTCTCACACGGCCTCTTCCTTGCTTCTTTGGCTTGTACGTGTGCTTGTGGACTTGTACTCTTGGATCCAAGGCTTGCCTATAAATAGAGACCTCATTCACCTCATTTCACACACCATTCTTCATAGAATTCTCTCACTTTCTCTCTCACACACATTCTCTCTCTAGCACTACTCTTAGGAGTTAGAGGAGAATTAGATTAGGTTAGCTTCTCTCTCTAGTTTCTCTCTCTAGAGAACTAGAGAGATGTAGGCACGGTTCGAGTGGGGAAGATAGCTGTAGCTTGGGAATTTTATTGTATTGAAGTTTTCAAGATTCTAGCTTGTACTACTCAGTGTTACGCTGCTTAAATACTGGTTATTACTTATTCCTTTACTTACGGTTATTATGTTTTGTTTGCATGATATCTTTGTTTGTGTTGCGAATATTGCCATGCTATTTACGTAGTTTAATACTGTGATTGTTGAAATGTAGATATTAGGATTATGGATGATATTTAATTCAGTGGGATAAACATTATGAAATAACGGAAGTAACGTTATACGGCTTTCATTTGTATAGCGCCGGAATCATCACGAATGTGTGTAGTACGGAACGTGGAAGCTATGAAAGTCGTGGGCACAATCCGTTATGGAATAATGTCCCCAGTATTATGATTGGTGATTGTTTTGTTGTGTATCTGGTTGAGTTTTACATGAATTTAGACTTAATAAAGTGTCCACCCTTTCCAGTCTTTCACGTGACTGTTGCCTTAGGATAGGATCTGATCAACCCTAATACTACGTAGATATAGTTATCTCATATTACAGTATGAAGCTATGAATATTCCGTAAAACGGCACAGTACTTCGTATAACGTTTAAACACGTGGGAAAAGCTAAGGAACTGCAGTAGGATTATTTCATCGTGGAATACCTAGAAGTCACCCTTTTAGAATATGGGTCTAGGAACAATAAAGCTGTGGAAATGCTCGCTGCACCGTACACCGTTAGTACACCAAGGTTCAAATACAGCTGTGGAAATGCTCGCTGCACCGTACACCGTTAGTACACCAAGGTTAACATACAGCTGTGGAACTACTTTAACGTACAGTACACCGTTAGTATGCCTTGAGTCTGGAACACTGTGGATATGCCAAATGCACTGTACACCGTGAGTATACCTTGAGTCTGGAACACTGTGGATATGCCAAATGCACTGTACACCGTGAGTATTCCTAGGGATGAACGCCTGATAGCAAAGGAGGGTCTAATTCATGACGGAGATAATTATGCTTAAACCAGTAATAAATGAGTTTTGAAAAGAAAGCAAGTATTCGGCTGTAATACAAGATGCTTAAACCGCTTAACTCAACATAACCGACAGCTCAACATATACAACATACAATTAGTACTTACCTAGATAAACTCAGATAGATTTAGGTGTTAAGAAAGGTCAGATAGAAAATTGCAGTTTGTTACCTTATGCCTACACCCAGGATATATCATCCGTAGAGGTCGCTTAGTCTTACAAGGCAGGTGAGGGGGGTTTGAACAACCTGTTTCTGATCAGCATCAGGATAACCTAGGACTCAGTGACATATGCTTTTAGGCTTTTAGACTAAAACGTAGGGTCCTAGTGTTTACACCGACTGTCCGTCTGATGATTTGCCCAAGGTAGTCTCCAATCATCTGTCTAATGAATATCATCCAGAAACCCTAATTATCGAAGTTTCAGCAATCACGCTCTACCTGTTGCCTACTCTCTGTTTAATTTACTTGTTTTATTTAGTAGTAGCTTAGATAACCAACCAAAACCTACCTACTTTTATAAACCCATCCTATCAGAAAGCTCATTTACGGTAAGTCCCTTTTGGTTCCATTCGCTCCGATTTTAAGAACGACACTCGAGTTATACTTACTGCTTACTCCCCAAAAGTAGGTAGTACTTATAGTTTGAGCCCCAGCTCATATAAATTTAAAACCTAACACGTTCACACGTTGTTGCGTCTTTGCCTGCAGGACCGCCGTGCCAGCCCCCCTTGGAAAACGACCGCGGCTGTGTCAGCACTCTGACGGCGCAACACTTACTTACCCATTCAATTCACCAACTTAGGGTTTATGTAGTCTAAACCCTAACTTAAATTAAACAAGCTAGAGAAGTTTACATACCTTACTATTGATGAATTCAAGTTTAGAAATCTTCAATTATCAAAACCCTAGCTTGATTTCACCTCTCTTCTTCCCTCTCTCTCTAGATCGTATCTCTCTCTCTCTCTCTCTAAAAGTTCTGGTCGTGTTTTTCTGTATATGGAAGGAAATAGAAGTGCAGGGATTTTATTTACACAATTTCTCATTTAACCCCTCCACTTTCACTAATGTTATAGTTTCTACCCTCTAACTCAAGTTCTTTACATAGCTAGTCTACTAACTAGTTTCTAACACATAAAACTTACATAACATATTAATATATTATACACATATAAGTAATTAACTAAACGCATATAATATAATTTAAACTTACAAAATTTGGGGCGTTACAGTAACTTTTGTAACAGTTTGTAAACTTTTATTACAATCAATATATGTTGTAAAACGACACATATAGTGGTCGTTCATTATGACTTTGTGCAATGACTACCGGGTTAGTCGCGCCCCGACCCGACTTTCGCTGAATAGTAAATTTGAGGGTGCGACATATTGGTATCATAGCCTATGGTTATAGTGAACTAGGTTGCATTGGTGGGCCTAGACTATGACCGTTAGGTTAGTATTCCTTGTTAGTTATGGCTAGTTCAGAAATTGCATCATTTGAATTTAATTTAATATAGCTTGATCAACTATGTACAATTAAAGGAAAATGATGAAAGGTCTGAAATGGTTATGATAGAACGGGAATACACTAGTTGACTCTGACTACGAGAGAAACGGGACTCAAGCATGTTTGTGCTAGACACACTAGGCTATTATATGTTATATATGAATAGGCCTTACTCACTAAACGTTCTTGCCATAGAAATGGCAGACTCATCATCTAGACAAACTATACATACTTCACTATACTTCTCTTGCTCTCGTCGCAGCCATTCTGAACCGCTCGTTGCTCGACGAACTGGCAGCTCATGCCGAGCTAGCCCCTATCACCATCCTGCCACCACGGGTAACTCCTCTGTTATAGCTCGTCATTGGGCACTTGCCCACCAATGGAGCTGGTTACCTACGGCTATGGCCATATAGAGGATGGAAGAAGACATAGAAATTTCGGCTGATGTCGGAGAATATTCAGCCATGGATCTCTCCCCGTACACCCAAGAACACATACACCTTACTGTACCAGTGTTAGCTGCTCGAGTACACCGTCATGAATGCAGACTACACGACATGGAAATAGAACAACTCGAAACCCGTTCAAGCTGGATGAACATGGCTCAAGGTCGTATTGCACAAATGTACCAAGACCAGGAGGACGTTACTGGAACAATGGATATTGTTCACAATCAAGTAATCGACAACAGAAATGAGATCTCAACCTTACAAACCCGACTAGAACAGTGTGAGACACGCTTGTGGGAAACTGGGGATTATACACGCTCGCTGGAGCAACGCTTGGCAATGGCTGAAAAACTAACAGAATAGTTGGCAGACTTACTGAAACTATGGAACGAGTCGTCACACTACTTCCACCATCAAATCCACGCCAAGATTAGCGTAGTATCTGTGGTCTAATCTATTAGCTAAACTCTTGTAATTCATCCGGATGTAACAATTCCCGGCATCTTTTGTAAACTTCGAAGTTTGTAATTTTTTGAAACTCGTATCTTTAATGACTATTAACCTTGTTATCTCATATTGTTGATCGATTGTCACTTTGTGCTGTTGTATATTACTCCCTTATATATACAATCGTGATAATCATAACTCTTGTATAAAAACTCACATTACCTTTTCTTTCCTATTATTCAAGAATCATGCCGCCGAAAAGACAAATTTACAGTCAAGCTGAGATTGCACGACTAGCTCGTTGCTCCGGGTGTAGCTGACGCTTTAGCTGCCAAACGAAATAGTGGTTCATATCCAAATGCAGGCAGCGAGGACACAACTAACAACACACCTCCAGCCAAGCCCTGTACCTACAAAGACTTTCTCAATAGCAAACCCTTGAACTTTAAGGGCACCGAAGGAGCAATAGGATTATTACGATGGATTTAAAAATATGGAGTCAGTCTTCAGAATCTGCAACTGCACGGAAGACTACAAAGTCTAGTATTCCACCTATACTTTCATGGAAGGTGCTCTGACCTGGTGGAACACCCACGCTCAAACCGTGGGGATTGATACTGCTTATCAACTCCCATGGGAGGACCTCAAAAAGATGTTGAAAGATGAGTACTGTCCACTGGAAGAACTACAACAGCTCGAGGTTGAGTTCTGGAACCTCACAATTAAGGGCAATGACATTGCCGGTTATACCACCAGATTTCATCAACTGGCACTTTTGTGCCCAACCATGGACGATCCGGAGTACAAACGGAATGAACAATACATCTGGGGACTTCTCTCACGGATTAAGGGTATGGTTACTACGTCAAACCCTGCAACCATTCAAAGTGATGTCCGTATGGCACACAATCTGATGGCACAGGAGGTTCGCCAAGGGACAACTGCTGGAAAGAATACCGGAAACCATTCAGGGGATAACAAGAGAAAGTGGACTGGAAACCCCAACAACCAAAACCAACAACCAGCCAAGAGGCCTGAGACAGTTAAGGCCTACACCTCGGGATCCGAAACCAAAAAGGGTTACACTGGAAACAAACCCTTCTGCTCTACATGCCGCCACCATGGTGGTTACCGCGGTATACCCTACAATAAGTGCAACCGCTATTTACATCTGGCCAAAGACTACAGGGCCACCAACACCAACACCAACTCCAATCAACCAAAGGCATGCTTTGAATGTGGCAACACTGGGCATTTCAGAAACGATTACCCGAAACTGAAGAATAAGGGCAACAACAACAACAACAAATAATGAGGTAGAGCCTTTGTACTCAACTCTGGGGAAGCCCGTCAAGACCCGAATGTGATCACGGGTACGTTCCTCCTCAACAACTTAACTGCTTCCGTTTTGTTTGATACTGGTGCTGATAGGAGTTTCATATCTGACGAGTTTAGTCCTTTACTCAACATTACTCCTATTGCCTTAGATACTGTATACACCGTAGAGCTAGCAAATGGAAAATTAATCGAGACTGACAGTGTGATTCCCAATTGCACTTTAAACTCAGCCAGCGAGCTCTTTCCCATAAACCTTATACCTGTCAAAATCGGAAGCTTCGACATTATTGTTGGCATGGACTAGTTTTCCAAACACCGTGCCGAAATCATATGCTTCGAGAAAATTGTTCGTATTCCTCTCGCCACCGGTAGTACCTTAATCATACAAGGGGAGACCGGTGGGACGAGATTGAATATCATCTCATGTATAAAAACTTGAAAAAACCTAATAAAGGGGTATCAGGCAATCCTCGCACACAATATGGAGAAAAAGTCGGAGGAGAAACGACTTGAGGATGTGCCTATTGTTCGAGACTTTCCAGAAGTCTTTCCTGAAAACTTTCCTGGCCTTCCGCCACCTAGATAAGTCGAGTTCTCAATCAATCTTGTGCCCGGCGCAGCATCCGTGGCATGAGCACCATATCGTTTAGCCCCTTCTGAACTTCAGGAGTTGTCTACTCAGTTACAGGAACTCCTGGACAAGGGATTCATCCGACCAAGTTCCTCGCCTTGGGGAGCTCCGGTCTTGTTCGTGAAAAAGAAAGACGATTCTTTCAGAATGTGCATCGACTACAGAGAGCTGAACAAGCTAACTGTAAAGAACCGTTATCCACTTCCCCGCATTGATGACCTGTTTGACCAACTTCAGGGGTTGAGTTTTTATTCAAAGATCGATCTACGGTCAGGTTATCATCAACTCCGAGTTCGTGACGATGATATTCCGAAAACAGCTTTCCGAACTCGCTATGGGCATTACGAATTCCAAGTGATGCCATTCGGTTTAACCAACGCACCGGCTATATTCATGGACCTGATGAACCGAGTGTGCAAACCGTATCTCGACAAGTTCATCATTGTATTCATTGATGATATCTTGATCTACTCGCTCAATGAACAAGAACACGCGCAACATCTAAAAACCATCCTGGAACTACTCGGACACGAGGAGTGATATGCCAAATTCTCTAAGTGTGAGTTCTGGATGCAAACTGTTCAATTCCATGGACACGTCATTGACAGTCAAGGAATTCATGTCGATCCATCAAAAATTGAGGCTATCAAGTGCTGACAAGCACCTACCACACCAACCAAAGTACGCCAATTCTTAGGACTTGCTGGGTACTATCGGCAATTCATTGAAAACTTCTCGAAAATAGCCCAACCTCTCACCACACTGACTCAGAAAGAAAAGAAATTCGACTGGACAGATAAATAAGAATCAGCCTTCCAACTACTTAAACAGAAACTTTGCAGTGCTCCAATCCTATCCCTACCCGAAGGCAATGATGACTTCGTGGTATACTGCGATGCTTCACACCAGGGTCTCGGTTGCGTGTTGATGCAACGAGACAAGGTCATTGCCTATGCCTCTCGACAACTCAAAGTCCACGAAAAGAATTACACACTTCATGACCTCGAATTGGGAGCTGTCGTTTTCGCACTCAAAATCTGGAGACACTGTCTGTACGGCACAAAATGTACAATCTTCACGGATTATAAAAGTCTCCAACACATATTCGATCAGAAAGATCTAAGCATGAGGCAACGTCGATCGATCGATTTGCTTACCGATTACGACTGTGAGATCCGCTATCATCCGGGTAAGGCTAACGTTGTTGCCGATGCCCTCAGTCGAAAAGAACGCATGAAACCTCTTAGAGTTCGAGCACTCGGTATGACCATTCACAACAGCCTCACTACTCAAATTCTTACCGCTCAACTCGAAGCCCTCAAACCTGAAAATGTGAAAAACGAGGCCTTGCATGGCATGGATAAACAGTTTGAAATGAAACCTGACGGGGCCAAATACTTCTCAAACCGAATCTGGTTACCAAATTTTGGGAACTTACGAGACTTGGTAATGGATGAAGCTCACAAGTATAAATACTCTATACATCCTGGAGCCGACAAAATGTATCACGACATCAAAGAGTTGTATCGGTGGCCCAACATGAAAGCCGACATCGATACTTATGTTAGCAAATGCCTTAACTGTTCTAAAGTTAATGTCGAATATCAGAAACCTTCCGGCTTGCTACAACAACCGGAAATCCCTCAATGGAAATGGGAGCAGATCACTATAGATTTCGTCACTAAATTGCCAAAAACACCGAGCAGTTGCGATACCATTTGGGTGATCGTTGATCATCTCACCAAATCTGCTCATTTCCTCACTATCAAAGGAACCGACAAGATGGAACGCCTCACCCGAATTTATCTAAAAGAAATTGTATCCAGACACGGCGTTCTTATCTCGATTATTTCTAATAGAGATAGTCGCTTTACTTCACGCTTTTGGCAATCATTACAGAAATCATCGGGTACTCTTATGGATATGAGTACCGCATACCACCCACAAACAGACGGCCAAAGCGAACAATCCATTCAAACACTGAAGGATATGCTACGAGCTTGCGTAGTTGACTTCGGTAAAAACTGGGAAAACCATCTACCATTGTGCGAGTTCTCGTACAACAACAGCTACCACACCAGCATCAAAGTTGCACCATTCGAGGCACTGTATGGTCGTAAGTGCCGATCACCCATTTGTTGGACCGAAGTGGGAGACAG
Organism: Helichrysum umbraculigerum; assembly: GCA_949592205.1. NCBI lineage: Eukaryota > Viridiplantae > Streptophyta > Magnoliopsida > Asterales > Asteraceae > Helichrysum > Helichrysum umbraculigerum. The sequence continues at coordinate 139,037,050 of CATIUR010000004.1, read as the reverse complement.
CCAACTCACTGGTCCAGAAATCATTCATGAAACAACATAGAAAATCATTGGTATCCAAAACCGGCTGAAAGCCGCGCGTGATCGTCAGAAAAGTTATGCTGACGTGAGAAGCAAACATCTCGAGTTCCAGATTGGGGACCGAGTACTCCTCAAAGTATCACCTTGGAAAGGAGTCATCCGTTTTGGTAAACGCGGGAAATTGAACCCCAGGTACATTGGACCTTTCAAAATTCTAGAAAGAATTGGTCCAGTGGCATATCAATTGCAGCTACCACCCGAGCTTAGTAGCGTGCATCCCACATTTCACATTTCTAACCTCAAAAAATACCCGTCAGATGAGACACTCATAATACCACTCGACGAAATCCACATTGATGATAAACTTCATTTCGTCGAGGAACCAGTGGAAGTCATGGACCTCGAGGTCAAATAGCTTAAACAGTATCGCATTCCCATCGTTAAAGTCCAGTGGCATTCGAGGCGTGGCCCTGAATTCACTTGGGAACGGGAAGACCAGATGCGACAGAAATATGCACACTTGTTCACAGATCTCACTCAAACCATGACTTCGAGCTAAATTTCGGGACGAAATTCTCTTAACAAGGGGAGAATGTGACACCCGACAAATGAGGGCAATTAATTGTACCTAATCATATTGTAACTGCTTGTGATTAGTTTAGTATTTGGCTAATTATGTGTATCATCATGTATATTTGTATATATATACACACGTACGTGATTAAGTTAAATCGTGCAATTTCATATAGGATGGAATCCGACACCTCAAATACGGACATTGGTGAACACAATTATTAACTAATATGAATTTATATAATAAACTCATTATTTACTTAATATTATTTCGATAATATAAAAAACACATTTCGTATCGTATAAAACGGGCCGTACGCGACAAAAGTGCGCGAAACGAGCCCGACAAACGAAATAAACCCAAGTTATATTTTTATAACTCAAAACAAAGTATTTTGATATAATACTTCCATTAAAAATATTGAGATTCAAATCGAAATCGAAAACGTAATAAAATAACGACACGCGACTAAACAAACGTTTAAACGATCGGGTAAACGAACACCGCACGGAGCGCGAAAGTTGACCAAGCATGGAAATGCCATGCCTCCACCTCCTTTCTCCATTACTTGTGACATACATCAAACCAACCCACCCACACCTCCTTTCTCATCCCATACTCAAACCACCTCTCTCTATACCTCCAAAATCCCTCTCTCTCAATATCCAGCCCAAGAACATCCCTCCCTCCACCATAAACGACCATCATCCACCACAAATTTTTGAAGGAAAAAGCAAGGAGAAGAAGAAAGGAAGCAAAACCAAGCACACCCCATCTTGATTCGGCTTTAGATCAACCTCCATTCCCCTTGTAAGCCACCATCTTTCACTATATTTACTTGGGTTACTTTCTTTTACATGTATACTTGTCCACTTAACAAGATTATGTCCAAACAAAGTGATAAAAGTCATTTTCCAAGCTCATATATATACACTGTTATCTGTCCAGGAAAAACTGACTCATTCTCTAAGCCACATCTCGAGTTCTAAGTCACTAAAATACATGAGGATTGAGCCAAAATCTTCATAAACATGTTGTCTACAAAAAGTTCTTATATGGCCTCGTTTGAAAACACGTCGATTTGCCCAGAAAATTCGATTTATGAACATAGGTCTGTTTCGGTTGAAATTTGACCTCAAGTGCTCCTCGATTTTATTTAGCTAACTAAATGGTCTCCAAAAATTCCGAGAAAATTCTGTAAAATACTTAAGATGTTGACTTTAGCATGAGCTCATACTTTCCAATCTTCGTCACGGATGTGATTCCTTTGTTTTCAATGACTAAGTTGAGCTCTCCATGCTTCAAACTTCTACTTTCCTTTAGCCCCTGCAATACAGTGCAAATGTGAGTACCACATCCTATATCTAAAACCCACGAATTAGAAGTTGTAGTATTATTTACTCTTTTCGAACTTTCCGTCTTCAAGGTCCTTCAGGTACTTTGGGCAACTACATTTCCAGTGCCCCTTTGTGTTACAGTAAAAGCACATTGCTTCCTTTGGGTCACTAACAGGTGCAATCTCAGAATCGGTATTTCTCTTAGACCCACGACTGGACTTTCCATTCGCAGTCTTTCCTTTCTAATTGGAATTTGACATTTTCCTTTTCTTTGCATTTTGACCAATTGTCAACACAGGAGCTGCTGAGCTAGAGGACACATCATCTTTTTTAATTCCTTGCTCAGCGGTTTGCAGTAAATTGTGGAGTTCCATTATTGAGCATTCTCTCTCATTCATATTCATCTTATATAAGATCACAAACTGATTGTAGATAGCTGGCAGACTGGACAGAATTATGGCAATGAAAAATTCTGTATCAAACATCATATTCAATGATTCCAACCTATCAAAGTTCCCTTTCATCTCCAAGACGAAAGCACAGATAGAAGCTCCGGGTTTAGGTTTGCAAGCCATGAGGGACTTAATCACATCAAGGCGTTCTTTGCTTTCCTTGGCCCTGAAACATTTCCTTTAGCTGTTGGTTCATTTCATAAGCCCAAGTGTTCTCTAAAGTCTTTTGTAGTTCTGGGCTCATGGAAGATGCCATGATGCATGATACTTTATTCGCATCATCAAAATGTTTGCGGTGTGCTTCAATCTCTTCTTGGGTTGAATCCTCATCAATTATGGGAATCTGCTCATCGAGAACATACTCCTTGTTCTCGTACCTTAGAGTGAATCTAAGGTTTCGCATCCAATCCATATAGTTTGGACCGGTAAGTCTTTCCCTTCCAAGAAATGAGAGTAGTGAGAAGTTTGAGTTGTTTGTTGAATTGGGAACGAGAGGATTAATAGCATTTTCAGCAGACATCTATAAGATAAATAGTTTTAGTTAGTTTAAATAGTCCTTAATTAATTACCCAATTTTAAAATTAAGCCTAGGATCCATATTTTAGATTCATTTTATGAAGAGAGTTTCCGTAATCATATCACGAATTTATTTTGGGTAGACAATACTTTTGTCAATTTCATTCTCTATGAAATTCCTAGGTCTTTTGAGATTCATTGATTAGTATCAATGGCATGTTAATCTCGGTTATGCTCGTCTACCATTCATGACAGGGATACCGAGGATCATGAACAAGATGGTGAATGTGACACCCGGTCAAAAAGTCAAATTTCCGCGCCAAATTTAAACTTTAAATATTCGTACTTGGTACGCAGTGAAGTCAAAGTATTCAAAAATTATATATATAAATATATATATATATAATAATCAATTGGTCCAAATCACGTGCAATTAAAACCTGAAAGTGCGCAGAAATACAAAAATAGAAGTTGGTGCAAAACATTTCTAAATAAGTTATTATTGTTAAAAATAATATTTATTTACTTGGGTAAAAATTTGAACATATTTCGTCTCAAATAAATTGTGTTTTATTTAGTTGAGACAACGCAGAATCAAGTATAAAACTTTAATCTCAATAAAGTATTTTTATGAAATACTTCAATTCGAAAACATTTCGAAACATATAAATGAAATTATAAAGTCAAAATATTAAATTTATTTTACGATCGGGTACAAAAACACGGGCATTTTGTACTGTGAGCTGGGAAAACAGCAGTCCCCAAATTGGGGATCTGGGTTTGGTAAAACCGATCCACCCACCTCATCCCTCTTCATTCTTCATTTTTCATCTTTTTCATCTAACTCTCTCTCTTTCTCTCTCGGTTTTGGTATCAAACAACAACAACTAACAATAACAATAACAATAACAACAACATTATAACATCATCATCATCATCATCATCATCATCATCATCATCATCGATTATCATCTTCATCATCATCAAGTTCATCATCATCTTCATTATTGTGTTCATCGCCATCATCACTCGATCTCCACTTTTGGTAAGAAATCACTCCGTTTTTCTTTGTTATTTCGTGTTTACATCATCTATATTATCATATACTAGCTTTGTAAGAGCGGATCTAGCCTGAAAATAGGTTAGATCTTGGTTTTGGGTGAAAAATCATCGGACAGACGGGAGTGTCGCATAGGGACCAAAAACAGTGATGCGACACTAGCCTAGTGACGCATCGGGTAGAAGTCGTAAGTGCCGCAAGGAAGTGTCGCATTTAGTGACGAATTCTTAGCGACACTAGCCTAAGTGTCGCCTATAGACCTCCGAGACACTTCACGCGACACTCACTGAAGTGTCGCCTAACTCCAAATAAAGACACCACCTGACACTTGTCTAGTGTCGCACCCCAGTGATGCCTCATATGCGACACTTGTTCAAGAGTCGCTAATAATGCAGATTTTCAAAAATACTTTTTATCTAAGTATTCAAACTTTACGCCACAAATATCTTTAAACGATACGATTCTCAAACATACGAAGTATATTTATACGAGTTATATTTATACGAAATAAGTAAAAATTATATTTTGGGATATAATTTCGAATTACGGCAAATGGTCCGAACACACTTTACAAACTTCAAACTTGAACACGTATCGAACGCTTCGAGTACAATCTAACCGAATAAACAACAACATGGATAGTTTATTTAAACGTCCACTTACTTATACGAAATCTCATGTGTTTAGGACACTAGGAGATTATCATCGGTACAACTCACCACCTTAGGATCGCTCGTTCCCTAGGTGAGTTCATAGCCCCACTCTTTCAACTGTTTTACTGTTTTCGGGGTGAGACACATGCTCAATTACTGTTTTCGAATTATAATAATAAACTTTTATAATTCACACTTAACTATATTACTGTTATGTAATACAAAATGTGTAATGCTTAGGAATTACACCCATCATATTGTCGTTGAACAATATCACTACTTAACCTCGACAGGTTATCATAGTACACTACTATATTGTTGAAAAACAATTACCATAACATAACTTGATCAAACTATCATTACACTTTGGCCATATTGTCGCGGGACAATATCATCGAATACGTTAGAACTGGTTGGTTCAACCAACACTGGACAACCTCTAGATTCATTACAGGATTAGTTTTCCTTTTAGGAACTAAGACTGCCTATACACTCCATGATTATTAGAAGGGAATTGTACTTAAGTAAACATTAACCATGGACCTCAATATACTTGCTAGGCTGAGGCTAGGAGTATACGATAGTAAACTACGTTAGTATGGGCTCTTTATACTAATACAGAACAACTAGGTGATGAGTTATTCATACCTAGGCTTATTGTGCCAGACCTAATATTTAAGTATTGTATGTACATGCTTAGATACACTAAATCACCTTCATGTGTTACATGATACCCTGTTAGATGTGGTTGTTGATTTGACCTATACATATATATATATATATATATATATATATATACATATATATATATATATATATACATATATATATATATATATATATATATATATACTCGTACTCTTTCTCGAGCACTTGGTGCTACCTATAACTTACTTATGTATATTGATATACATACACTTATACAAACACGATTACTTTAGTCAGGCATGTCATAGTACTGCTGGCTCTCATCCTTACCAGTCGGGCATGTCGTAGTACTGCCGGCTCTCAATTATTCAAGTCGGACATGTTGTAGTACTGTCGGCTCAATTACAAACATTGCTTGCGAGCAAAGCTGTTCGATGCCACGGTAAAGTGGGCACAAAACGATGCCACGGTAAAGTGGGCACAAAACGAGATCACGGTAAAGTGATTTAAAACGATATCATGGTAAAGCGATACAAAGCATATACATACGAGTTGATACTCGCACTCATTAACGGATCGTCGAGCTGACACTCGAGATCGTTAACTCAGTATTTGGCTAAATACTCGATCATAGTTCTGCGGGATTACACATTCATGTTGCTGGAGGCAACACACTATGCCAGGGGGCATACCAGTTATTACTTGTTATCATATGACGTGGTCATACAGTTACTCCATTCATACTCAGGCAAGTATTGCCTCACAATGGTAGTTTTTCTCATACATGATAGGTATCTAGGCATGGAATGCCTCTTTCTTTATGTACTTAGGTACACACCACCATTACTTAGGTATGAGATACCTCGTTAGATGTATGCACATTGGTGTTACAACCTTAATACAATACATATCAAAATCGTAGATTTTGAACTACTTTTCAAAACATACAAGGTTTATGCTTTATGTTTTCAACTAACAATCCTATGAACTCACCAGCTTTATAGCTGACTCGTTTTAGCATGTGTTCTCGGGTGCCAAGCAGGATTAGGATTGCTACAAAATATGCTAGCTCGAGTCGCATGTTTTCAAACATCTGGATTTCTCTGCATAACTTTTGTATTACAAGTTATGTATTGAAATTATTTTTGCGAACTCGCAACTTGTATATGTTTTACTTTTGGAAATGTACAACTATTTTCAAACGTCTCATTTAGAGGTCGTTTGCTATGTATCTTATGCTGTGATATTTGATTTGGTAACACCCCGACCCGACCGCTTCCGCAACCCAAAATTTGGGGGTGTTACAGTGAATTAACCATGCAAACCCCGCGTGATCTCCGGCTCGAGTATGCTCGAGAATCGTGATTCTCACATCACCTCTTACTTATGTCCTCATATTAATGTGCCGGTAAACCACACACACTCCATTAACAGTCTATACGAGAGATGTGCGGTTTTCATAGGTTAGCATAATATTCACATTTCCTATAGCTAATTAAAATTGTGGTTTTGTTTTAGTACTTTTAAGTCTATACTTTTAGTCTTGACATCATCCTATCAAAAGTCCTCAGTAGCTCCATTGAACGTACAAAGAAGCGAAGAAGCAGGTCAGCGCGAAGCATATTAAAAACATGTTCTTTAGGGAAGCAAAGCGACCCGCCTTATACATCTCTTATAGTTTGTTCACTATGGGAGAGCCGATTTATCAATTGACTGACGATGTATTTAGACTTTAATTATACATATATATAATTCATATTATACATATAAGGTTCTTCCTTAAACTCTTGAGGTTTAGGATTCTATTTTAAACATTTTAAAATAGAGGGGTCTATTTTAAACAATTCAAAATATTAATATCTAATTGTAAATTCATATTACCTATCTAGATTATTCCCTTTCCAATCTATTCTTTACCTACATACTATTGCAGATAATTGAATGCTACTATTTACTAAGCTAAGGCTCTGATACTGATACCACTGATGGGTTTTCTATTCCCTAATTCCCTAACTTGATCAACATACGCAGCGGAAATTAAATAAGTTAATCTAGGGCAAAAGGAAACTAAAACCCTAAAGGATCTTAACTTAATAAATAAAGCAATAACAAAAAAGATAAAGAGAAAAACACTAATCTTAGAGAAAATCGAATTTCTCCCACGCAAACCACCTAGCGGAACTTCGTTTCTTGGAGACAAGTACCCAAACCAGAATACCTCTAATGGTTCACACCCTAAAACCCTAGAGAAAGAAGAAAATTCGTATTTGACCTCGAATTTCGGATTGATTGAAAGCTTAGGCTATGCCCCTATTTATATAGGAAGAGGAAAACCCCGGGTTTGCAGATTTCGACTTCCAACCGCCGGTTGGACCATCCAGCCGGCGGTTGGGCTTGCTTTCTGCCCAAGAACCCGACCGTGACCCGCGTGCTCCATCGCCTTAGAAACCCTAATTCCAGCCGCTAGCTGGACCTTCCAACTGGCGGTTGGAATGGCTTTCCAGAATATTCCAATCGTAGAACCAGTTACTAATTAATTTATTTATAATAAATTAATACCTAATTATTAAATAATATTAATTCTTACTAATATTATATCTCTTTCATTTCTCTTAACTGTTCATAGAGGGCGACCCAAAAAGGACTCTACTTTTAATGATATTCTTACCAATTAGTTATGAACTTGGACATTATATCCAACAAAGGAGGTGGATGTGTTAGTTAAAGAAGCTTGGAGGAAACCGGTGACTTCTTATCGGCCAGATTGTGTGTTTCGGGATAGACTGAAAAATGTTAAAAGTGAGTTGAAGGTGTGGAGTAAGGAGAAATTTGGAAAGTTAGATAAGGGGATTGAAGAAAATAGGAAAGTGGTATCGAATTGGGAAAAATAGCGGAAGGAAGAACGTTGTCAAATAGCGAAACAGAATCGTGGACGGAGGCCCGAAAAGGATGGATAGAAAAAGAGAAATTAAAAGGTGTTATTATGAAACAGAGAGCTAGAGCGAGATGGGCTGCAGAAGGGGATGAGAATTCAAAGTTGTTTCACTCGATTGTTTGGAGAAGGATTAGAAAAGGAGCTCTGATGGGAGGTGGTGTGCGGAGCCGAGAGCTATAAAGGAGACGGTTAGAGATTATTTCTTGAAGATGTTTTCGGAGGATGTTAACAACAGGCCCATTTTCCAAATCGATCTTTTTAAAAGGATTTCGGTTGAGGATAATCGAATGCTTGAGTCACCATTTATCGAAGAGGAGGTGTAGAGTGCAGTCAAACAGTGTGGGAGCTCTAAAGCTCTGGTCCCGATGGGTTTAACTTTAAATTTATTAAGAGATTTTGGGAAGTTCTAAAGGGTGATGTTATGCGGGCAATGGAGTTGTTTTGGTCAAATATAAGTATTAGTAGAGGATGTAATGCATCTTTTGTGTCTTTAGTCCCAAAGGTTAGTACCCTGTAAACCTAGGGGACTTTCGGCCCATAAACTTAATTGGACGTTTTTACAAGATTGTGGCAAAGGTGTTAGCAGAGAGAGTTTAGAGAGTGATTGGAAAGGTGATTGGGGAGGAGCAGAGTGCCTTTATAGCAGGAAGGTCAATTTTGGATGGAGTGTTGGTTGCAAATGAGGTCGTTGATTTTATAAAAAGGAAGAGGAAGAAAGGCTTAGTGTTTAAGGTAGACTTTGAAAAAGCTTATGATTGTATTAATTGGGAGTATTTGTTTTCGGTCATGGATCAGATGGGGTTCGGAAATAAGTAGATAGGTTGGATTAGGGCATGCATTTCATCGGCCACCACGTCAATTTTGGTTAATGGGTCACCAACGAGGGAGATTAACTTGTCTCGGGGCATTCGGCAAGGTGATCCGCTATCTCCGTTTCTTTTCTTAATTGTGGCACTGGGTTTAAATGTGGCAATGAAAGAGGCTAGTGGTATTAGCGTGTTTGAAGGAATGAAAGTGGGGGAAGGAGGTGTAATTCTCTCTCATTTACAATTCGCAGATGATACGATATTTTTTGGGGAATGGAATGAGGATAATGTAGTTAGTTTGATGTCCTTGTTAAAATGTTTCCAGATGGCATCGGGTTTGAAAGTGAATTTTGGGAAAAGTAGAATTATGGGTATTGGGGTGGACGGGGATGAGATTAATCAATGGGCCGATGTGATTGGATGTGGGGTTGAGTCGCTTCCGTTTAAGTATCTTGGTCTCCCGGTTGGATGTTCTATGAATGGGTCGACTACTTGGAAATCGGTGATTGATAAGTTCCATAGTAGATTTACCTATTGGAAATCAAGAATGATTTCTTTTGGTGGTCGGTTAACCTTGGTCAAATCGGTACTTGGAAGTCTTCCATTGGATTTCTTCTTCCTTTATTGGGCTCCGATATGTGTTCTCATTCTCTTGAAAATGTTCATAGAATTTTTTTTTATTTTTTTTGGGGGGGGGGGGGGGGGGGGGGGGGGGGGGGTTGGGTCATAATATGTCTTGGATCAATTGGAATTGTGTACTTTCTAGTTTCGGGATGGGTGGGTTAAACATTGGAAGCCTTAAAGCTTCCAACAGGAGTTTGCTTGGGAAGTGGTGGTGGCGATTCAAAACGGAGGGGAAAGCGTTGTGGGTGCAGGTTATTACCTCTATTTATGGGAGGGATGGAGGTTTAGGGGGAAATGATAGAAGTGTGGTTGGGAAAGGTAAGGTGTGGGGTAATATTATTATGACTGGTAAAACAATTGATGGGGAGGGAGTAAATTTCTCAAATTCTTTTGGGAAGAAAGTATAAAATGGAATTGATACTTTGTTTTGGAAGGATAGATGGGTGGATGGGGGAGGAGGTGATATCCTTAGTGAAAAATGTAAACGTTTATTTCAATTAGAGAAAAATAAAGAGGTAAAAGTGGGGGAAAGAGGGGTTTGGGTAGGTGACAATTGGTGTTGGAGATGGGATTGGGTGAGGGGCTTAAGAGGAAGGGTGCTTGAGGAGTTTGAAATTCTTTGTAGAGTAGTGGGTAATGGTGTTGTATAGATGGAAGGGGAGGATGAGTGGAAATGGATGTTGGGTAGAGAGGATAGGTTTGTTGTTGGGTAGAGAAGGCGAAAGGAGACGGTTTGGTGTAGAGTGGTCCCTAAAAAGATGTGCATTTTCATTGGAGGCTTAGAAATGGGAGGATTATAGTGAGGGAGGTGATTGATGATATGGGAATAGACATTCATAATGTTTTGTGTCCGCGGTGTGGTGAAAGGGTGGAGTCTATAGATCATTGCTTCATCACTTGCATATTTTCAATGGAGCTATGGTCTATAGTGTTCAATTGGTGGGGTGTGGATGGGGTAAATATTAGTTCCATAGAAGAATTAATTTCTCATGAGGAATTGGGTTCATTCTCCAAACATAAAAAGCAAGCTTGGACGATGTGTGTGTGGTCTTCTTTATATTTGTTTTGGACTCGTAGGAATGCTAAGGTATTTAAATTAAATTCTGAGATAATTCCAGACTTGTTTTCAGAGGTTCAGATTCGAGCATTTGGGTGGTATTCGGCCAGAGAAAATAATGCGAAGTTATCTTGGGGCGAGTGAAGAAATCCTAGTCCTGGTCAATTTTAATTTGTTTAAGGTTTATTGGTTGAAGCTAGGTTTTTCTGTTTGTACTTGCTGGTGGTTCCTTCATGATTGCTTAGATTTTGCTTGCAGCTATGTTTGTTTTTAGTGCAGGTGAAATGGAATTCTGTTTAAAGGAGCTGGAGTTGGTTGGGTCTGAGTGTCAAGCTGAGTGGATTTTGCATGGATGTTCAAGTGGAGTTTTATGTATTTTGTTGATTGATTTTTCACGTGGGGTCGATGGATCAAATTGGATCCAACATAGTTCATTTTTTAAATTTGGTTGGGTCTTGCAGTTTGTTTTAGGTAGGCTGGTCATGGTGATGTTATAATTCTTCTGTAGTGCTTTTATTGCAGCCTCCTTTTACGTCTTGTAAACTTGAGGTTTGCTTTTTGGTTGCTCTTGGATGTATTTGTACTTTTGGTTTTTTATAAAGACTGTCATTTCCAAAAAATTGTTAAAAACAAATGATGAATAAATTTATTCGATTGGTCACTAACACATTTCACAGCTTCCCTTTGATCAAATTGCATTATGACATCAAACTTAAACAACGTTGCTATATATTAGCAATGTTCATTTATTCGCGTACAGAAACAGTAGAAAAACAGACACATGAAATCATTTCAAATAGAATAAAACATTCATATTGATTCTTGCCACAAATTACGAGTTGGCAGCGATGTAGGCTTCGATAGCCTTAAAAACACTCTTGATTCCTTCAGTAGTTCGGGTTATGAACTCTTCTGTTGGCTTTACATCACCCTTACACTTAAAGTCGATTGATTGCTTATACACCGATCCACCATCATCAGAAGGTGAGACCTTAAGATGATGAGTGATAGACTCCAAAGAGTCCCCTAAGATGTCACCTTCAAAGATGGTGAAGCTGACACCAAAATTGGCCAAGTCAACTGTATCAAACTTTTGCTTTGATGATGTAAATGGTACAGCTGCATTTCACATTCAATCAGGAGTTAAAATTCATTTATTTAGAACATCACTTATAGTAATTATTGCCGATTTTATGATGACAAGCATAATAAACCATTAAGTTTACTCTATGATATGACTAAAAAATAGGAGTTGTTGATTAAATATGTTTGATGCACTGTCGTAAAACAACACCTTAAAGAAGGTTTCTACTTGTCATTTAAAAAGTACTCGTATAATTAAGGATCTATATATATTCTTACCGTCACCATATGCGGTGGTCTGAATTGTTCCAACGCCTATCTCCCCTTCGACGGAGATGGACTTGTAGAACTCGGGAGCCGCCTTAGGAGCAAGTTCGTGAAATTTAGTGATGATCTGGAAAAGATCTTTAGCAGGTAATGGATGACCGATTTCAAAACTAGTAGAAACAACAGCCATTAGTTTGCTAAGAAAGTATATATTGTAATTAAGAAAGTAAGAATGTTGATGTTGTTGTGATTAAATGAAGTTACAGACGTTGGTATTTGTAGAGGTTTTGAAGACGGGCCACATGTGCTTTTAACCAAGGTTTGTCAAGATCACGATCTTGATCGCACGATCCTACCAAGCCAAAACGTGCAGGATCGGAGTAGGATCGCTCAGGGGGTAAAATCGTAGTATGATCGTAGGATCGCACGTAAGATCGGTGAACGATCCGATCCTACAAATGGGCTAACTTTTTTTTTTTTTTTTTTTACAATTTGGCTAAATATTTATATTGAGCATAACTCTAGTCCAAAGCACCGTCTCTACTACAAAATTATAGCACAACTTTGTTTCCCAAATTCGATCTATCAGTTTCCCTATTTAACAAATTATTAATTTCCACTTGTAGGCTCATATGCTCTTAAACTTATTATGACTAGTGATGCAATTGTGCTATAGTGTATTGCTACTATCTTTTGTTTTAGTATGTTTATCATCCCACTCAAATATGTTGACAAATTGCATCATTTTGTAGTCTAAAAGTATGAATGTTGCATTAATTTATCTAATTGTTAGTTTTCTACATTAATTTTGACATCTTTAAATATATAATGATATTTTGGTAGGATCTTATGATCCCGATCCTATTTTACGATCCCGATCTTGCAAAGGCGAAAACAATCCTACGTATGATCCTGATCATGACAACCTTACTTTTAACACTTGTTTATTTGAGAGAGGACAGAATCTTACCGATTACCATGCTAATCAACAAATGAAGAATACAAAAATGAAAAAAAATAATAAAAAAAAATGGTACTTCTATAAAATAATCGAGGCCCGCCACTACCGACTTGCACTAATTTCCGAAAATTGAGGTTACGGATTTGTTACTTTTAATTATTAAATATATTATTGAATATATTTTATTTGCTTTTATAATAATACATACTAGATAAAATACCCGCGACAACCCGGGCAACTAAAATGAAATTGTAATAGATGCACAGTTTTAGAATCACAATACACTCAGAATTCCTTCAATGTTGTACATGATCTAAACAGAACCTTACAAATTCATATTTAACCGCATTTTGTCATAATTCCTACCAAAACCAAGTCATGAAAACCACAATTTTCATTTGTTGATCCACATTTGTATGATATGTAATTGGTTATTTGAATAGGTAATGGATAAAATTACGTACTTCTATAACCAGTTGGCATGTGGAGATGATTGCCTCCAGAGTGTTACATATGCATCCGTGCAACCTTCTTTTCAATACTTAGCACGTCACTATAACGCTTTTGCTAGATTAGGTTGCAGAACATGAAGGTCACAAAAACGTGCATATCACATTAAACTGCCACTCTAATAAACATCCAATATGAAACAAATTATGGACATAAAATAAAAGGAAAAATAATAACTCAGTTACAATCGTGAAAGATAATGTTATTATAAGTTTTTAACTTTAAAAGAGTAATCACTTAGAGGCCTTAAATATGGAGATCATACAGAACCCAAAATGAAAGTTAGAATCTTAGTAACTCAAGTACTTTATAAAGCTACACGGGCTTTAAAAAATATATACGTATACAATGTATGATATAAAATATGTAAAGCATTTGTCAAATTGAAATAGCAAATTTAAAGTCGTAATCCATAAATCAATACCCTACTAACCTAAATGTGATTGATTCAAACAACCTAATCGTTTCTTTTTCTTAATAAGTGGCCACACGTTACATATATCTGAGCTACACATTCAACTTTTATCGATAAATATATCAAAATTGTACATTGAGCAAAAAGGAGAAATAAATCTAACATGTTTGCCATTGATTAAGTGAACGCGAGATGATACTTACATGATTTGATTTGATACCATCATCAATACCCACTTCACAGGAAAGCAGGATTCTTCCCTTGAACTACAGGGTTGCCAATTGTCAGTATATAATTCCAAAGAATATTATAATTAGAACAAATAGTAAGAATCAAATTTCAACTTTAGTAATGATAATATTCTCAATAAATATTTCAAACAAATAGCAAAACTAATGGCATTATTAACCTGATACCTTGAGATGCTTGTTTCATTATGATAACATTAACCAACGTACCAAACATAACATCTACTAAAACTATAATGCTCTCATTTATGCAACTAAAAACCTGCAAAACAAATTTATTCACTTAACTAATGCTTTCTATATAATTTTACAAAAAAAAAAAATTTTACAATGCAAGGAATCCGACATCCTTTACACCTATTACATACACCACCTTTCATATAGAATAACCATTCACTCTATTTGCCAAAGACCTTTTCCCTCAATAAAATTGACTTTAATAATCTTTGTTCTCTGCGCTTAGTGTAAATTTAAATCTCCTTATGTACAATGCTTCCAAATATATCATTGACAACGATAGGAAGCTATACAACAAAATTAGAGGAAAAATCAAATGAAAAAATATTTAAAACTATATATTCAAGAATATAGATACAACTAAAAAATACAGAGAACTTACATAACCATCAAATGTACCATAAGTTACTTCAAGAAGAAACTCAAAACCCATGAACAGATTACATCATCACACTCGAAAGAAGAAAACGGGAAGCTTCGATTAGATTCTGGCGATGTGTCTTTTGTTACCCTATTTAATGGATAAAATCAATGTCAATTGTTATAATCATTCATGACAATCATCCTAGAAGCTAAAGGGATCATCAAAATTGCCGGGGGCTCGAGATTGGAACCTAGAGAATTAATAGAATTAGGATTATCTTTAATTAAGTAAACTCATATATTAATTATTAATATAATATTAATAACATAATAAAATAATAATATTTAAAATGGAGATACGGTAAGCAAGGCAAAAATGTCGATACTTTTTGAGAATCTTTTGGCAAAAAATTTTCCTAGTTAATATATGTTGGAAATAATTTCAATTGTTAAATATTAATTATTATGCCAAACGTTTTCATCTTAAATTTTAATTATATATAATATAATATATAAAATATTTTATTTAATTAAAAAATTTAACAAATAATTAAGAGGGGTGAAAAATGTAATTATCAAGATTAAATCTACTTCGTTGGATCAAATTGGGAAAACCTAATTAAGGGCCGGGATTACTCCATGGTATTTTGCTTTAAGTATAGTTTATAGATACAATATACATACCAAGTTTAGGACCCGATACAAGCTTCTTAACTTAATAGATTATTTCAATGCACCATAAAGTGTTTGACAATCTCTTTCAATGTTTTATAAAATAAAATTGATCGAATAATATTAATCAATTAAGTATATATACTACTTACAAAGAAAAATTCTATGGCAACTCGTCATTTATGCAATTCACGTCCCTAACTTGATTACAAATTGAAAATTCGATACCTTAAATTAACAAATTTATAGTTGTATACTTTATATAAAAATGTGCAAAAAGTATAGTACTTTTTTATCTATTTTTTTCAAATTATTGTTATACTCTGTGCATATAGTGAAGTTTTAACAATAATCCTTTGCTCTAAGGTGGAGGATCATAGGAGAAGAGGTTATTTGAGGGAAATTGTGAGAAGAAAAATTCTAGCCATTGGATCACCCTTTCATTTTGATCAATAGTTATAAGGGGTGACATTTTTGTAAATAGTTGGTAAAATTGAAGGTTAAAGTTAAGAAAAAAAAAACATAACAACAAATTTCACTCCACACCACTTCCACTATTTTACTTTCTACAATTTAGCTCATCCACTTTCTTTTCTTTCTCCTCCTACCTTCTTCTTCCCTCACCCCACCTACCACCACCCCACCACCTTTTGCTGCCACCTGACCACCGCCAATCGCCGCTGACTGCTGCCAAATAAAACAATACGTACCTAAAATATATGCAAAATGCAGTAGAAAAAAAATAATATGTGATATGCAGCACAAAACAAACAACACGTACCGAAAATATATGCACGTACAAAAGGCGGTGAAAAAAACTTATATTTTATTGAAAATGCAGTAGAAAAAGTGATGCTATATATAAAAAAAATTATGAAAAAAATGTTTTTTGAAAAAAAAATTTGAAAAAATTTTTTTTTTTGAAAAAAATTTTCCGGCAGCCGGAATCCAGCGGCAAATGGCGGTGGCCAGCGACAGTTGGTGACGACCGGCGGGGGCTGGCAGCAGCCAGGTGGCAACAGGTGGTGGGGGTGGTGGTAGGTGGGGTTGGGGAAGAAGAAGGTAGGAGGAAGAAGAAAAGAAAGTGGAAGAGTTAAAATGTAAAAATCTAAATAGTGGAAGGGGTGTGGGATGAATTTTTTTTGTTATGGTTTTTTTTTTTTTTTAACTCTTAACCCTATTTCTCAAACTAATTACAAAAATATCATCCCTTATAACCATTGATTCAAACCACATAGTATAATGACTATAATTAATCTTTTTCTCCTTCTCCTCAAACACCTCATTCCCCTTGTAATCCTCCATCCTTTATCATCATGTCTAACATATGAAAGTGATTTTAATATTGTCACGTACGTTTTTCACTATTATTTGTAGATTTTATTTTATACTATATCGTGCGAATATTTTTAACTACTATATATAGCGATGGAATCATAGAAATTAATATGGATATGCATATATTTTTTTGAAGGTACTCACATACGATGAACGACAATCATATAGATATAACTAGAAAATCTATGGCCGTGCAAATGCACGGCCCACGTAATGATATACTACCTTCTTTCCGTTTTTATTGTTTTGTTTTAACTTTTGAAGTTTTTCTTTTCTAACTTTGACCTTAAATATTTTTGTTTGTATAAATTATACCTGATGAAAATACATTTAAAACTCAATCTATTCATATATTTTGCATCACTTTATATAGTACAACAAAAATATTTAAGATCAAAGTTGAAAAAAAAAAGACTTAAAAAGTCAAAGCATGACAATAAAAATGGGACGGAAGGAGTAAAACTTTCGAACATTATTAATCTTTATATAACTTTTAATTATTATTTAAAATTATAATATGATACTTGCGATTATCATATGTAAAACATAATTACTTTAGTTTTTTTATTGTTCATGCATGTACGATTTGAGTGGTACCTTTATCAATAGTTAGAATTAAAAATTTATGCCTCTTCAGAAAGATATATGTAAAACAAAATACTCTTTTATGAAAGAGCTTTCGACATATCATCTTATGATCAATCAATGAATATGTTATGTATTCAAGTATCATTTGAGAAAATAAGTAAATAATATGTTTAATTATACATATAATGTGCAACGTGTTGTGTGTTTAACATTTGAAGAAACAAGATACCTTTTATAACTAACATTTTATTATGTATTTGTAGTATATATGTTTTGTTAGCAAAGATAATTAATAAGAATGATCTCATAAAAAGTGTGTGATAGATAATAAGTTAGCAAAAAATAATAATACCATTAATAATGATAATAATAAGAATAATCTATCTATCTTCTATCTTATCTACTAAAGGGGAGTTTTGCTGACATCATAAAGCTGACTTGACACATTATGAGGTAGGTTTTCATGCTGATGTGTCAAGCTGAGATTAAAAGGGTGATGTCATCAATATGTAATAATTGTGAGTTAAAAATGATGACGTGGCACATTTAGGTGCAAGGAATTTTGTGGTGATTTTGAATTTTTATATATAAATCAAAAAATTAATGTTTTTACTTTTGTGTAATTTCCTAAGCATACCCTAATTTAATTTCTCTGCACGCTCTTATTTTTTCCAATACATCCAAGAATTCAAATCAACTTGGTTTGCACGCCAGCGTGACCTGTTATTGCAACCTCTCTGGCATTTGAATTCAAAAATATACAAATGAGTATTTCAATTTGCTATCAGTGATTTTTCAATTTGCTATCAGTGTTTTATGTTCCATCTATTAGGTTCGTGCTTTCCTCACTCATTCTTCTTCTTCATCCACTTTTATTCTTCTTCTTCATCTTTCTCAATTTCATCCACTTTTTAATTCTTCCAATGCTATAAATTTTTCGTGACTAATTAATATAACCTTTTAAATTCGGTCACTTGATTCGGTCAGATATTGCAAAAAGCCTTTTTAATTATCATTCCTACAATCCAACCCATTTTTTCGGAACCCTAAAACTTCTCTTCTAGGCTTTAATATGTTTATCTGATTTTGTTTCGGTGTTTGTGTAGTTAAAGGATGAACTCTTAAAGAAGTGTATGATGTTTCTCTGCGATGAAAGAAAACTACTATTTATAAGGTATGTAATATCCTTTATTCTATTCTAATAATTTTGATTTAATAAGGTCATTATTTGATTTTAGCTTTGGTTGTTATTTGTTGGTAGTTGTTCTAATATATGATTTTGATAGATTAGATTTCATGTCTTCTTTTATATGAGTGTGGTACTAATATGTCATATATGCACACTAAGTGTTTGTTGAAATGTCTGACCTAGCTTTAAAGTTGAATTTTGTGTCATTGCAAATAAAATTATTTCTAAGTGTTTGTTGAATTGTCTGGTTTTGATAAAAACTATTCATGTTTTTCAGATATTACATGTCTTGGCATTTTTTCTGTGTCTCGGAGGAGATGCAATGTTAGTAAAAGTGGTGATGCAAGGACACAAATGAAAAAGTTGAGAATTGTAAACCAAAGGTCAATGAATTGCAAATATATTTTTTTTTATGTTGTGTTTTCTATTTGATTATCTTTTTATACTTGCGTTTGTGTGCTTTATTTATGTTTTATTCGACTTGGTGCGTGTAAACAGAAATCTAAGATTACATGGCAGTCCAAGCACAATAACCTTTTGCTCACAAGAGGCATGGTTTGTTCTGCTTTTTCTGACCTGTTGTATTGTATGAAACATGAACCCAACCAAATGATGCTCTTTCTGGCCTTTTGTATGAAATATCTCATTTATTCTAACTTTTGCAGGATGACTATATAATCGGAACAAAGTTAGTATTGTTTCAAATTTGAATCCATGGACTTATGGACAGGTACCTATATGCCTCCTATATGAACCCAACCAAATGATGCTCTTTCTGGCCTTTTGTATGAAATATCTCATTTATTCTAACTTTTGCTGGATGACTATATAATCGGAACAAAGTTAGTATTGTTTCAAATTTGAATCCATGGACTTATGGACAGGTACCTATATGCCTCCTATATTTCTCCATTTGGATAAGCCCATTGCAAATTGGAGTGAGGTGAGGTTGGTGGAATGATTTGTTGGCATATGAATATCAACTAGCAGTGAGCAAGATGGCTCTCATGCACCCTCAAGGGCTGCACCATCTCAAACAAGAAACAATGGATATGGCTGCTGCTGGAGCAAGTCAAGCGATATATGATGCTGGTTTCCAGAATGTTGATGCTGCCAAACAACTCATGTATTACCAGTGGAATTATGTGGTGTTAACCTTTTCTAAATGTTGACCCGTGATGGGGACAAAATGAGTTAGGAGGTATCGAACATTGTGATTGGTAAAAAGACTGTTTTACTATTGAATACTAAGCGGTTTCCTTTTGTATGCTTAATAGAGATCATGTGATGGAAGCAAAAAAAAAATGTTTAAGGATACAACAGAAGTAAAATGGCAGCATCCATTATCGGGCATCTAAGACAAAGAAAGGTATGAACTTTTATTTAATGTTTTTCTTGCTTATATCAAAGAGTAAATGTCTGCAGCTAGCTCTAAGAGTTATTCAGAATTTCTATCTGATAGGTTATGTAACGTAATAATTTTTTGTTTTTAATTATTTATGTTTGGGTATTTTTGGATCTATGCCTTTGTTCCTTCTTATTTTGCTTGAATTCTACAATTAATTATATATTTTTAAATTTGTAACATCAATATGATATTACCCTTGGGTTTAAAACAATACTGATTCTGAATGGACCTGTTTCAATATGAGCTTTAGCTTTAGAATATGTATTATGCTGTATAATCCAAGTTCTGGTCGACCTGATCCGAACTAAAATCTGCCTTTTGCCATCATCAAAAAGAGAGGAAGAGGAATACGGTGATGATCATTTGTTAAGGTTTTATTAGCCTCTTATTATTTTTCGTTGATTCATGTATGCATTTGTGTGAGGATTCGATGTATATTGTTTCTTTTTATTCTGTTTTGATGCATCATCAAAGAGATGAAGAGGAGTATGGTGATGATCATTTGTTAAGGTTCTTTTTAGCCTCTTTTTTTCACTGATTCATGTATGCATTTGTGTGAGGATTTGATGTATATTGTTTCTTTTTATTCTGTTTTGATGCATCATCAAAGAGATGAAGAGGAGTATGGTGATGATCATTTGTTAAGGTTCTTTTTAGCCTCTTTTTTTCACTGATTCATGTATGCCATTGTGTGTGAGGATTTGATGTATTTAATTTTTTTATTATGTTTTAATGTTGGTATGGTGTCTTATGCAGGTTATGTGTTGTTGTGCCATGTTATTACTGTAAGTTCTGATTGTCGGTTGAGTTACAGGTATGGCTTTTGATCTTGAGGTATTATTTGATGCTTTAGATGTTTCCATTTTGTTTATTTTTGTATGATATTTGATTTGAAGTCTCTTTTATTAGAGTTACAGATATGGAGTTAGAAGTACAGTCTCATCAAATGTTGGCTTTCATATTTTGATCTAAAGTCTCTTTAGGTGAGTTGATCTAGAAAATCCTCACTTGAGTCTTACAAAATATATATATTTTTGATTTGGAACTTGCAATGTGATGGGTCAAAACTTACATAGCATGACCATCAAATGGTCTCTACTCCACTTAAGAGATGTTACATTCATAGCGTGGACAATTCGTTGGGCAATAATTATAGTCATATCAACATTGTTATCTATTTATTTATTTTTCTGTTTATATAACTTGATATTTTTATTATTGAATTCGGGTGGTTTCTGGCACTTTTTTCCATTCAACTGCTTTTAGTAGTGATTGCAGTATGTATATTGGAGGTGGTAAAATGGGCAAGCATGTTATTGGATGTGGTAAAATGGGCAGGTTGTACAGGATGTGTAATGGGTAAATACATGATCGAGTTCAATCGAGCTATTTCGTCTATTTTTAATTTTTAATAATTTGGTAAACAGTTAATGAATAGCAGTTAAGTCTCAAGTATCTTGGTTAAGGCTAAAGTCTAATCATTTCTCATTCAATATTATATCTGCGTTGTTGCAATGCTTGGTTCATTTTAACTATATTTTTATCTGGTCTTCTTTCATATAAGCCTTGACATTTGTTTATCTTTTCAGTTGTGATAGTTTTCACCGCAGTTTCTCATGTCGGTCCGCCGGCTAATTGGGTGAAAATAAACATGCAAGGAATTGTAAGTTCTGTTCATCCATAGTATTTATAGTATGCAATTTCAGTTTAATCCGTAGATGGTAAACTGATTATATATGTAGATTTTTCTGTTGCATCTCTAAAATAATTGTTGGTTGTTCAGTCTTTCTTCTATTATGTCTCTAAAAGAATTGTTGCCTGTTGAGGTTGTTCAGGCTTGGATCACCTGTATATGAGAGGTAGGCCTCTTGCCTTCTTGCTCACAAAATAATACGAGTATTGTTTAGTCAAGTCGCTTTTAGTTGCCCTATGATTGAAAAATTACTTATAATATATAGTTATTCTCTTATTGTGTCATGGCTAATGGATATGATTTTAAAGAATAAAGTTGAGGTTGTAGTTCCTTTGAAGGTTTACCACGTTGTTGTACTCATGAGCAATTTTAATATATATGCAGCTTTTTATCTAGAAAAGAAAAGGTTTGGCTCTAAAGAGTCTTACTACAATTTGAAGAAATAAAGGTTACAAGATTGAATGGAAACTGTCAAATGCATTGGATCAAAGTTTTGAAGATACATGTGTTTATCAAATAATGATGGCAGTGGCACATTTTGTAGGAATTTTTTGGATTGTTATCATAGTCATATTATTGGTATAGTTTAAGTTTATAGTCTCCAACAATATTTCTTCTTATAATGTGCTTTACAAAAAATCGGGTTACTAAATGGGTTCGATGGAATTATATAAAAACCTAATACAATTGCCTTTCTGAACTTGATGCTTATTAAGTAATTTAACTTATTTGCCGATTTTTTTTAATAGTCACTAAATTTAATAGTAGAAAAGTTAATACATATGAATTATATCTTAAATTATTTTACTAAAAAATCATAGTAGGTAATCGTTGGAAAACTATATCAGTTAATCGTAAAATGTAGATCATTCAACAAACCCGTGTTTTCACGGGTCTTAAAACTAGTAGTTTTATAAATGATGGATAAATTATGATGTGTTAAACTACAAATTATTAATTGTATAGATATAAAAGTAATAAGGCATATATTGATCTTAGATTATATAATAATAGTAAAGTAATGATATTAAGATAACAATGAGCACATAAGAATAGGGTAGTGATAGATACAACAAATAAAGTTGATTCAAACAACATATGTACAATAATTACAGCACAGAATACAAGTATCACATAGCGCAGTTTTATTGTATGAAGTAATTTATGTGTTGTATATATCAACTCCTTAAGAATATTACTCCATTAAGTACAAAGATAATTAAAAAGTATTATATGATAACCAATCAAATGAAGACAAGTGTCATTCTAAGAAAGAAACTAGCTTTCCTTATATATATACTAGTAAGCTTTCGGCTTTACATACGCACAACCCACGAGCAACGTCAATTATTTTTTGTTAAGATTCATGAGTTACAGATTACATATATGTTAATATAACTTTATTACGCAAGATTGGGTTTATTAGATTCAGTGAAAATCATTGAACGTATAAAAATTCAAATGATAACAATGACTATCATGTTATAAAGAAGCGGTCATTTAGAAGAAATTTTAGCTATTAGGTCATCCCGTTAGTAGTTTTTCGGATCTTTATTTTCATCACCAATGATGTTGTTACAATTAGTATAAAAATATTTAAAGTAGGTTAAATATAGTTTGCTGAAAAATCGCGAAATTATAGGATTAGAAAGTGAAAGTGTTTCATAATTGTTAATGTGTCGATTATGTAAACATGATGATAATAAAAAATTTAGGAGGTAGATGACAAATTTGAATGACGTTAAACAACATTTGCTAAAATAAAAAGAAAAAATATAGAAAAAAAAGTGTTTGATAAGAAGTATAATATATGATGGCTAATTCTCATTACAGAATACATGAATATGACACAATTTAAAGCATGTTAAATAAAAGTTTACTAAAAATTTCAAAGATGTAAGATGAGAAAGCGTAAGTGTTTATGATGAGGCAATTATGTAGATGTGTCGTAATGTAATAATTATGATGTTAAATTATTTATATATTTATTTTTCGATTATTATTTAGTTATATACAATTAAAGATAAAAGATATGATTAGTAGTTTGTTTTATAAGAAGTGTGATTTTAATAATTAAAAAAAATTGCAAAAGAAGGTTAGATGATGTGTCACACTCTTAGTGTATATGGCTTTCTTTATATATAATTATATATAAAAGAAAAGATAAAGAAAATAAAAAATTATGATTAAATTAAAATATTAGATAATACAAAGACCACTAATGCTTCATCAATATTAAACTATAAGAAAATGATTGATAAGACTAAACTAGTAGGACTAAATATATGCTTAAAAATGTAATTGTTAGATATGAAAATTTGATTGGGTGACATTAAGAGAGAGAAAAAATTAACCAATCAAAAAATTAGGTTAAGTTTTAAGCCTACATCATTAGTCCTGTTTAACATTACTTTAAACTTTAATAAAGGTAACATCGACGTGGCTAGAATGTGATGACATGAATAGTAAGGTTATTGCAAAAGGGAGCTTTTATTTTAATAATTATATTTTAATTAATGTATTGCTCCATCAATCCTAATTTATTTGTTCACTTTTCCATTTTAGTATTTTCCAAAATAATTGTCTTATTCTAAAAACAACCAATCAAAATGCTAGAAATTGATAAAGATGAAATTATAATGGTGGTCAACACTAATAAATGTATTTTTCTTAAACTATATGTTTTTTATCTGATGACAACAATCTAGGGACGGGAAGCTAGAGTAGTATACTACATTATTATGGTTTGTCACACTCTTAGAGTCCCTCACTCAAAGGTCGATTGGAACAAGAGGAATATGAGATTGAAAGACGTCGTTTAGTAATGGCGTGTCTCGGTTTTGTTTGTACGTACACATTGCACGGCTACAACAGTAACTAGACATTGTACTTATCGATCACCAATTTATTTAGTTTGTAACACATATGAGGTAATTTCTACATTCTCAGATAAAAACAAGTCTATAATTGGTCACATGGTTTAAACGTGACTCAAAGTTTAATGTTATATACTCCCTCCGTCCCATTTCTTTAGTCCAATATTTCCATTTTGGACTGTACCAAATTAATTGTCCACTTACATAAATAGAAAGTTTAAGGAAATAAAGTTCTTTTTTACCCCTAGTGTATATATATAAGACAAAAAAATAGGTAAAAAGTAGAGGGTAAAATTGTCATTTTATCAAAAAGTAAGAGAGATATATTTATATTTTCTTAAACTGCGTGTCTTTTTGTCTGGGGACAATAAAATTGGGACGGAGGGAGTAGTAAAGGACTAAATGGCCATTGGCTTTACGGTGTTGAGGTGACCCTCCAGCCATGAGGTTGTGAGTTCGAGTCTAGGGTGAAGATATATATATGTGAATATTTGTGGAAAAAAATTTTGTGATAAGTATGCGAGTTCATTTGCCTTTCTAAAAAGAAAATTTAATGTCATATATATTAAAATTCGAAAATACAGGTTTATGTAATCATCATATTTTTTATATATTAATCGCTTATGAAACTAAAATATCAAGACTTAATTTATTTTAGTTAATGATCATATCTGTGGTGTTAATTGGTCAAATGGTTGGGCTTCCTTGAAAGTGATAAATTAATTGTTAAAAACAAACGATAAATAAAATTAAACAATTGGTAGCTAACAATATTTCACAGCCACCCTTTCATCAAATTTTATATGACATCGAACTTAAACAACGTTGCTATAAATTAGCAATGCTCATTTATACGAGTGGAGAACAAAGTAGAAAAAGAAACACACGAAATCAATACAAATCGAAAGAAAACGTCCATGTCGATTCTTACCACAAATTACGAGCTGGCAGTGATGTGGGCTTCAATAGCCTTAAAAACACTCTTGATTCCTTCAGTGGTTCGGGTTACGAACTCTTCTGCTGGCTTTGCATCACCCTTACACTTATAGTCGATTGAGTGCTTATACACCGATCCACCATCACCAGAAGGTGAGACCTTAAGATGATGAGTGATAGACTCCAAAGAATCCCCTAAGATGTCACCTTCAAAGATGGTGAAGCTGACACTAAAATTGGCCAAGTCAACTGTATCAAACTTTTCCTTTGATGATGTGAATGGTACAGCTGCATTTTATATTTACTCAGGAGTTAGAACTCTTTTATTTAGAACAATCACTTATAAACCATTTTGAGGAGAAGAGGAGAGAAGATAATTGACAAATCAACACGCGACACCTGTACAATCCTACCACCACGTTTAGAGGCATAATTGTAATTTTACTAAAAAAAGTTCCAGCTGCCCTTCTCCCTTCTCTGCCCAGATCTTGCTGCAAATCGATTACAGATCAAAAACTTTCCACATTTTTCACAAACAAAATCAAATATTCTCTCTCCGACAATCACCTCTCCGTCAACAAACAATTTCACCCGCAGCAAAATCGATCAAAAATACGAAATCGAGCATAACGATGTCGGATTAAACACGCACGTTAACAACTTCAATTGAAGATAATTGTACACGACTATACCTCAAACGATTGAACGAACGCTAACTATACAACTGCAAACCGAAGGTAAGTTATTTCGATTTTAAAATTGAATCCATATGTATATATGTAGATCTATATGTAAGCGGTGGAACCGCCGGAATTGTCTGGTAAGAACGCTTACGAACTCCTAGGACTTACTGAATCATGTTCCTTTGCAGAAATTAAAGCTTTGTTTCGGAAATTAGCAAAGGAAACTCATCCTGATCTTTCTCAATCGCCTCAAGGATTATCAAATTCTCATCGATTTGTTCAAATTCCCGCAGCCTATCAGGTGATGGAAACGATTTTAGTTTAATTATGCGTTATTATTGCTTGTCAATAATGTGTAATTAGATTAAACTGTTATGTGCTTCTTGTTCTATTTATGTTTAGTTATTGAAATAGTTATTTGATATCTTAGTTCTGAAAATTTTATTACAATGAATTGTAGTATAAATATATGGTGCTAGTGCATTACTTGCCGATAATGTTAGCTAGTCGAAAAACAATGGTGTTGATTTCTAATGATGAACAGTTACCTTACGGGAAGTTAGTTAAAGAAATTAGGACAAATCTGTATAGAACAGATAAAATATAAGTGATGAGGTGTGTGTGTGCGCGTATATACATGTGATTATGTATCTATTTAATTTGTGAAATCTCATATTCAGATATGTAAGAAGTGTAATTGATTATAAATATAATGCAGTTAAAGATTTCTAACATGCAATATATGTGAATTATGTGTGTTATATGTGCAATGTAAAATGAAGTAGAATTAAGATTCGGTGGAGTTGAAACCTAGTAGCGTAAGAATGTACTCTTCTTGACTCTTGACATGTATTGAATGGTATTGAGTAATTTGATCATGTGATGTAGCAAAGTAAATGCTATGATGCAGTGTAAATTGATGTACATCGGTACATATTAGTTATAACATGAATGAATGTGTAAAATGCAGTAGAGTTAAGATGTAGGCTTAGGAAAATATTGTTGCATCGGTAACTCTCCTTAAACCCTAACATTCGCATACACAATTAATAATCGCATACACAATTAATAATCGCATATGATATTAAATATTTATTCAGGAACAGTTGATTACTTGGAGTCTAATACAACTAGTAGAGTTCGAAGCTTCACGAAGGAACTGATCAACAGAATTCACCGTATCTTCCAACACACCACCAGAAGATGACCTAACCGGAACCGAATCGAAATCCGAAGAAGAATTTGTACTCAAATTAGGTGATGAATTGTTGCATTCACGTTTAATTTGTACCTATTATTTTGTTTATATATTCACTGCATTTTATGTTTTTTCACTGCATTTTACGATTTTTCACTGCATTTTATGTTTTTTAACCGAATCAAAAACAAGTATTTCAGACATTTTTAATCAACACATTGTAACGACAAAGGTACATTACATAAAAAACATTTGATAAATATTAGTTATTTTTAACAAAAATACAGCATTTCGTTACTAAAAAAACTAAATAATTCCAAATTAATGAAAGCATTGAAACTTGCATGCAGTTGTACTGGGAGGGACAAAAGGAATTTCAGACATTTCAACAGCAGGCTGATGGATATATTTGTTCAGTTATTCCAGAAAGCCCTTACCATCAAGTTTTCATGACCCCAGGCTTCTTTCTTTGTGATTTTATCTTATGCACCAATACTTGTAAATATTGGGTCAAAGACTTTTTGGCCCAAAGTGTATACATTGACCCAAGTACATATACTCATAATTGGAGGAAATCTGTGCAGGAGGTTTAATTCACTTTAGAGATGGTGCAAATTTTAATTCACCAGAAGATGACCTAACCGGAACCGAATCGAAATCCGAAGAAGAATGTGTTGAAATGTCTGAAATACTTGTTTTTGGCCATGTGTATGTCTTACCTATTATTGTTGTGAAATGTGTTGATTAAAAATTAAAGAATCGCCTTAGGATTCTCATCTCCAATTGTAAAAATACCATCTAGAAAGTGTTCACCCCAATTTCTTAAAAAAAAAGCTACGTAGAACTTGCTACATTTTAGGACGAATTTGTAGGTGAACTATGCTAGAAGATGTATATATGTGATATGGAGATAACAACACAGGTTGTAAACAAAATCTATCAATGTCGGCGTCTTACATAGATGGCGTCTTACCTATTATTTTGTTTATATATTCACTGCATTTTATGTTTTTTCACTGCATTTTATGTTTTTTCACTGCATTTTACGTTTTTTCAACATTTTTAATAACTTTAATTTGTTTACTGCATTTTATATATTT
This sequence comes from Helichrysum umbraculigerum, assembly GCA_949592205.1. Taxonomy (NCBI): domain Eukaryota; kingdom Viridiplantae; phylum Streptophyta; class Magnoliopsida; order Asterales; family Asteraceae; genus Helichrysum; species Helichrysum umbraculigerum. Next base: position 139,008,605 of record CATIUR010000004.1, on the reverse strand, counting down.
TCACTGCATTTTACGATTTTTCACTGCATTTTATGTTTTTCACTGCATTTTACGTTTTTTCAACATTTTTATTCACTTTACTTTGTTTGCTGCATTTTATGTTTTTTCACTGCATTTTAAACGTTTTTTGGCTGCATTTTATTTTTTACGAGATCTTTGCATAATATCAGGTTTTTTGAATGCAGTGAATAATGTTGTGTTTTACTAAAATGCAATGAATAATTTTTGTTGTATACGAAATAATGTTGTGTTGGAGAAATTTTCACTGCATTTTAATTTTTGGCACTGAATTTTGCATAACAGTATCGAAAATTGCAAAATAGTCCTTGTTAGCCTGACATGCGGGGACCATGGGTGACACATCACACATGTCAATATTTGATTCGTTAAAAACATGCTCTCCCTGCCCCTTAAAACCCCTATGCTCCTCTGAACCCCACCAGTAATATGCATCAAAAACATCAATACAATAGTTTATATTTAAAAATGCAGTAAATTTTATAAAAATGCAGTAACTTTTATACAAATGCAGTAACATTTTTTTATGCAGCAACATTTCTGGTATTCATTTTAAATAAAGTTAGAAAACGCACTTTATAAAAAGGCAGTAACTTCTATAAAAATGCAGTGATTTTTAGGAAAATGCACCAACATTTCGAATATTCATTTTAAAAGAAATTAACAAAGGTATTAAAAAAAGAAAGTAATAAAACTACAAAAGCTTAAAAACCTAGTACATATTATCACAGTTGTATAACATTCACAAAATATAGAACAACTAGTTACTAGCAACATCTAAAACTACACCCCCCGATACCAAAATAACATAATTGTTAAAAATATAACAAACACAAAAGATAAATACTAATCAACTCCGAATAACATGCATGCTGTTCAAACTAGGTTGGGTCAGTTTTGTAGTAACACATTTTGTGTTTCACTTTAGTTCACTAAATAACTAAAACATTGAACAAGAAGAGACACTAGGCTCACTTTCCATCTAGCAAAAAAGAACGGGCATCTTCTTCTCAACCAGTAAGGATGCCAAGCCACCTCCAACACCATAGTTAGAAGCAGGAGATTGATAACTGCTTCGTGTCATCTGCATTTATGATATTCTGGAAAAAAAAACACATGCAGTAACCAATGATTGCAGTCAAATTTTATAGCTGTAAAATGCAGTGTTGTTAGAAAGGCGTTGTTAATATGCAGCCGTTGGTAAGATGCAGTGAATTCGGGCGTAGATTAACACAAACAAAATGCAGCAAATAGAATTAACGTACAATGGAGTACAAGGTGCAATACTTTTTATGCATTTAAAAAGGAACTGCATTCAAAGTGCATTACAAAATGAAATGAACATACCTAAAATGTGTACAAAAATGCAGCAAAAACAACTAACATAGAATGGATTAGAAAATGCAGTACGTTTCGGATAATGTTCTAAGGGGAAGGTCTCAAATGAGGGAAATGAATGTCATGCCTGATTTGCTGCATTTAAGACTTGGGGATTAAATGCGGTGGCATTAAAAATGTAGTTTCATTAAAAAATGCAGTGTCATAAAAAATGCAGTTTCTTTAAAAATGTAGTCTCATCAAAAATGCATTTAGGGCTTATAACTGCATACTCAATCAGTCAATTGATTAATTAAAAACCCTAACATACTAGCGAACAAGTGATTAATAATATATTTTCAAAGGATCAACAAAATCATCATAAAGTTAAAAATGTGTACTTAAAATCTTGCACAAAAGGATAACTTTGCATTATCTGATGGATAATTTCAAAAAAGAGAACCGTAACAACGGAAGAATCATTCACAAACAGAAGACTTCATGTATGATTTCCAAGTATAAGCTGCAATAAATTTATATCCTAATACTAATTTTATATAAAAAGCAGCAAACATATATAGATATGTTTATAAGACAACCAGTGAACCAGACAAACTTAATTGCATACCTGCACTTTAAGCAAGATATAACATGAAATGAAAAAGAAAAAAAAACTTACTTTCAGCAGCAGAGGTTTTAAGAAGCTCAAGAGCAGAAAGACTAGCCGAATTCGAAACCGATATCGGATCAAAATCCGATCACACCTCACATCTGAGATTTACACATCCTCGTGATCCTGGATCACAACTCAATGTCCGCACAGTAACCGAATTAAAGTTCACACGATTCCGTGAACTACCGATAAACGTCAAAGCATAAGAAGATGATGATGATGATGGTGTTGAATTAGTACGAACATTAAAATTGTATTAAAACCTCATATATCATTTTCGCACCTAAATGGATAGTTGATAACTATTTCGCACATAATGATAAAAATTTCAAAAAAGAACCCTAATAGAAATGACGTTGCACTATAGAAACTTATAAGTAAATAATCAGTAGAATACATAACAGATAGAAGGTAATTAAGAAGTGTGATGAGATGAGAGTACCTGCTATTAATCGTGGCGAACGCAGACGCGAGCCACCACCACCACCGGTTCGAGCTTATTAACCCAGACTAGACTGGTTTCTGTGTTATCGACTCAAGATTCGGTTTACGTGAATTGATTTACGAACTAGCAGTGGTTTATATCGGCGAATTTGAATGTTTGACAAGATTTAGGGCTTGAATTAAGAATTCTATATGAATTAAGAGAGTTTGGGAATGGTAGTCTATGTTTTGGATGGTGAGAGAGTGTATAATTGAATCTGAACAAAAAGTAAGACCTGACCGGGATGGATATTACGTGTCAAATGACCAAATTACCATTGGTTCAGTAATACGACATAACACTTTAGTACCTGCACTGCTCTGTAAATACCAAACACCCCCGCGTTAGATGTGGCCAGATCGTGACCATTAAAAAAGTAAGGGATTGCTAGGATTAAAACTTCTCCTCCTTCTCCTCATATTTGCCCTTCTCCTATGATCCCCAATCTTAGTTTCCTATTAAAAAATAGGAATTGTTTATCGATAAAAAAAAGTTGATACAATCATTAGAGTCAAAATTTTCTTTCTAATCTAGATGGAAAATGATTGGTGTACCGAAACTTATAAGACTAAATATAGATCTAACGATGTGATTGGTTGGTTTGAAAAATTGATTGATGAGATTATAATAGAGAAAAAAATCAACCAATCAGAAAATTATGGCCTACTGTTATGTCTATGTAATTAGGCTTATTTGGCATTACTCGATTGAAATTGTGTTTAGTGAACTCTAACTAACATTTGCATGTAATATAGTTAATGAAACTCTTTTAGAATAATAATGGAACTCTTAGTATAATTATTTTTCTTATCGAGAGTTCTTAGACTGTTTTAAACAACAGCTTAAAGAAGGTTTCTACTTAGCATTTAAAAAGTAGTCGTATATTTAAGTATCTATAAATTCTTACCGTCACCATATATATTCGGTGGTCTGAATTGTTCCAACGCCTATCTCCCCTTCGTGGGAGATGGACTTGTAGAACTCGGGAGCCGCCTTAGGAGCAAGTTCGTGAAATTTAGTGATGATCTGGAAAAGATCTTCAGCAGGCAAAGAATGAGCGATTTCAAAACTAGTAGAAACAACAGCCATGATGGAATATTAGTTTGCTAAGAAAGTATTGTAATGAAGTAAGTAAGAATGTTGTTGTGATTAGATGGATCGGAGTTGCAAACGTTGGTATTTATAGAGGTTTGAAGACGGGCCACATGTGTTTTAACACTTGTTTATTTGAGAGAGGACAAAGAATCTTGCCGATTCCTATGCTAGCGAACACATGAAGAATATTAAACGAGAAAAAAAAAATATAAATGTTTGTTATTGTTAGTACAAGTTTTGGAGGCCCGCCACTACTGACCTGTACAAAGTTCTGAAAAATGAGGTTACGGATTTGTTATTTTTATATTAAATATTAATTAAATATTACGAAATATATAATATTTCTTATGATATACTCCTATGTCCGCATACACGCTTCTTAACTAAATGAAGTATTATTTTTTATTATTATTATTTTTTTTGTTTTTAATGCAATATTACTCCAAATATTGTTTGGCAACCCCTTTCGAATGAAGATTCAGGATTATAAGATATGGAGATTTTAACTTTGAGAAAATCACATCGCTTATATATTCACGATCTTTATTTGACATAACAGATGGTATAACGTTTATTTGAAAAATAATTTCTTCGACTAAGAGCTCCTAAAACAAGATTTTTTAAAGAATCTATACCCCCCCTTATTATAAATAAAATTAATACACTACTCTTCTTCCAATAATTAAAAGTTTGGAATTGTAAAATGTATTGTTATTTTGTGTCAACTGGTGCCAAAGACACACATGATCAGAGTGTTCCCGCTGATTTACACCTTTTGCCGGATATCGTTATTAAATTTGTTATATTGATCTAACGTTTCAGTATTCCCTCCATGTCAAAGTTAACGTCATTATTGTAGACACTCATTATAGGAAGGAGAAACCATGATATTATATGAAGTTAAAAGTCTTAGGGGTCACGAGGGAAAATATGCAATTTGGTCTAAATAATCTGCGGAGTAACAAAGATTATGGTTTATCTAGAAATGATGATGATGTTGATGATGCAATTTGATTGTACTACATACTTGCTTATTTTATATGTAATCGTATTATTTATTACTCCCCCTTTATGAAAATTGTACGAATGAAAATACATTTAAAATTCAATCTATTCATATGATTTACATCAAATATTATATAACACAAACAGAAATATTTAAATTTAAATTTGAAAAAGAAAAACTTAAAAAGCTAGTCAAAACATGACACTTAATTTGAGGCGGAAGGAGTATTATATATTGTTAATACTTATAGTTTTCGAATTGATTATTTCATTGGTCAATATTTATGGCTTTATCTATTCATACCCCCTAAAATACTCAACATACCACTTTTTTTTTTTTTTTTTTTTTTGTTTTATAAAAAAGTACAAAATGTAAGAAAAAGTGATGGAATAAAGTACAAAATGTAAAAATAGGTGGTATAAATAGTAGCAACCATATTTATTTCAACTTGTATTCGAGCTAGTAACTATTGTACTTGGATTCTGGCTATAACTTCACGTAGGCTTGATGTCACTAAATTCTAGAACATTTTAAATTGTTTTAATGTGTGTAAGTGTATATCTATATGCTACATGACATGCTGATAAACATTTAACTTTCTATTTTATGTTATTTGTAAGATCTAACTTTAAAGATCAACATTTAAATATCTATATCTTCTGGATTTGTGTTATTTAAAGTTTATAATTATTATATCTAATCATAAATTACTTTAATTTTTCTGTAGTAACACTTTAAATAGTTCACTTTATATCATCATGCCTAACATATAAATGATATAAATTAAAATATTGTCATCATGTTTCACTATTATTTGTAGACTTTAATTTATATATATATACTAGATTGTGCGAGTTTTTTAACTAGTATATATATAGCGATTGAATCATAGAATAGAATATAATATGGATATGCATATTGGATAATATGAAGGTGCTCACATACAAGCTCGACACAATGCACTTCAGATTACGAGTTGAATCTTTTATTAAAAGATCAGAGTATAAATTTAAATTTATATGAATTATAGAAAGAATTGACCAATTGGTCTCTCCATGTTGCTGTCAAGCTGCTGTAAGTGAACAGGAGAGAATGAGGGGCTGCTTTGGGTTGATGACTTGGGTCACTCAAGAACATGGGCTGAATGTTTGGACCACTTTCTGGTGGGTCAGATTTTAACCAAATGAATCTAATTGATGTAATTAGTTCTACTATGACTGATGTTTTGATAATAAAGTTGACAAACTTTGGAGGATTGGACGAATAGCACACTTTGGACTGTAGGTATATTGACAAGATAGAAAGAATAGTTCGACAGCGCAATTAGGTAAGTTTCATGATACTTTTAAACTGATATACGTATACATGTTATAGCTATATGATTCATATACATGCATGCTATTATTATAGTGCTAGATAAGAATTTTATTCACACGATATTGAATCTTATGTGAATTGTTTTGTGATGAATCCATGGATATGTTGGAATACCGCACCGAGATTATTATGGGTACAAGTGTTTACACACTAAAAAAAAAGGGTAATTGGAGGGTACCCCTGACCCCGGAACTCTTTGAGTTCCGCAACGTCCCACCCGCAAGAGACGATCTGCCCGGCTAAACACCTACCCACAGTTAGCCCACAAATTCCGGGGGCTGGTGAGGCTCGAACCCGGGTGTGCCCTGTGGGTTTGCAGTGGCGGTACCACTCAGGCAAAGCCTGATTGGTGTGTAATATACCACATATGTCAGACCAGAGTTTACATATCGTTGAAGTGCTAATACACTTTATATACGACATAACATGACAGAGTTCAACACGAACGCAGAGTTGATAGAGAATGATATATGTTAGAGATATGCGTTTGATGAATTAATTGTTAGAAACAAAATGATAAAATACATTATTCAATTGGTCGCTAACACATCTCAGTACGGCTACCCTTTTGATCAAATTTTATTATGACATCAAACTTAAACAACGTTGCTAAAGAGCAATGTTCATTTATTCGGGTAAAGAAACACAATAAAAAACAAACAAGTGAAATCATTACAAATCGAAAGAAAACATGCATTCATATTGAAAAATTACGAGTTGGCAGTGACGTAGGCATCGATTGCCTTAAAAACTTGCTTGATTCCTTCAGTGGTTCGGGTTATGAGCTCTTCTGTTGGCTTTACGTCGCCCTTACTCTTAAAGTCGATTGTGTGCTTATACACAGATCCACCGTCACTAGAAGGCGAGACCTTAATATGATGAGTGATAGACTCCAAATCATCCCCTAAGATGTCACCTTCAAAGACGGTGAAGCTGACACTAAAATTGGCCAAGTCAACTGTATCAAACTTTTGCTTTGATGATGTGAACGGTACAGCTGCATTTCACATTCAATCAGGAGTTAGAACTCTTTTATTTAGAACAATCACTTATATATAGTCCTAAATATAGTTATTGCAAATTTTGTGATGACATGCATAATGGACCCATAAAATTCTCTCTAAATTATGATTAAAATAAGGAACTGTTACTCAAGAAGAAAATTTTGATGCACTCATTAAAGTTAAAATTTTCTTTCTAATTGAAATTGTGTTTAGTGAACTCTGACTGACATTTACAATCAATCAAGTTAATGAAATTACTCGTATAATTAAGGATCGATATATTCTTACCGTCACCATATACAATGGTCTGAATTGTTCAAACGCCTATCTCCCCTTTGTGGGAGATGGACTAGTAGAACTCAGGAGCCGCCTTAGGAGCAAGTTCGTGAAATTTAGTGTTGAGTTGGAAAAGATCTGCAGCAGGTAATGCATGAGCGACTTCGAAACTAGTAGAAACAACAGCCATGATGGAATCTTAGTTTGCTATGAAAGGATGTTGATGTTGTTGTGATTAGATGAGGTTACAAAGTTGGTATTTATAAAGGTTTTGAAGGTGGTGTAAATGTGCTTCAACACTTGTTTATTTGAGAGAGGACAAAGAATCTTGCCGATTACTATGCTAACGAACACATGAGGAATCTTAAATGGGGAAAAAATAAAAAATTGGATAATTCTATAAAATATTAAGGCCCGCCACTATTGACTTGTACTAATTTCCGGTAATTGAGGTTACGCATTTGTTACTTATAATTATTGAATATTACGGAATATATTGTATTTTTTTATTAGATCGAGTGGGGTGCTGACGTCAACAATTGACATTCATGCATCAGAGCGTATGATTATTGCTGAACAATAGGATGTCATCCTACTTCGTCATGGGTCGCCTAGTTCCATATGCATGCATTCTTATTTGTGCGCTAATTCCCTGAAAAACATAGTAAAAAGGTCAACAAAATTGTTGAGTGAATTCACAGGTTTTATGTTTAAGAATTTAGTTTGACAATCCAAAGTTGTTTGTAAAGAGTTATTGCCATAACAGTTAAATAGCGTTTTGCGGAATGTTGTCAAAATAAGTTAAGTTGGGATGTTGCCCAAAATATAGTTTAGTTGGATCACTATCCAAAAGTTTAGTTGAGTTAGGATGTTACCCAAAGTATAATCAAATTGTTTGTAGGAAAGTCCGTATCCTAAGAGCTTGTAGGAAAGCAGTATCCTATAAAGTGTTGTAGGAAAGTAGTATCCTATCAATAAAAGTTGTAGGAAAGAAGTATCCTATAATCTGTAGGAAAGTAAGTATCCTGTTCAAAGGCATTTGTAGGTAAGTACGTATCCTATTCAAAGTAGTTGTAAAAAAGTAAGTATTCTAAAATAGTGTTTGTAACGAAATATGTATTCCTGATCCAAGTCAGTAGGATCCAGGAATAGTAGGGAGAGTAAGTGTCCCTCGATCCAAGTCAGTAGGATCGAATACCCAAGTCAGTAGAGTCCAAAAATGTAAGGAGAGTCAGTATCCCTTGATCCAAGTCAGTAGGTTCTAATCCAAGTCAGTAGGATCGAATACCCAAGTCAGTAGGGCAAAACCAAATCATTTATCCCAAGTCTGTAGGGAAGAAAACAAGTTTTCAAAAGTAGTTGCTCAAGTCGTAGAGCCAACCAATTGTTTCAAAAATAGTTATGAAAATGTTGTTTCATAATAATTTGTATAAAAGCCTAAAAGTATTTTATAATTAGTTTGCAATCATAGTTTGAAACTATTCGTAGCCATAGTTTAAAGATACTCTATCTATCGAGTAAAACAAGGATACAATGGAATAATCAATAGTATAAAGCATAAAAGCATTTATAAATCATAGCATGTCATGGCAAATAGTAAAACAGTAGCTATGTTTTCCACACCTAAGTTGAAAACAGTAAACAGTAAAAGTAGGGGGGTTGTGACCTCACCTCGTGAGCTCGGTTTGTGACTGCTAGCAAAGCCTACGCCCAAGGTAAGTCTCTAACGTCCTAAACGTATGAGATTAGTATATAAGTAGTTAGCTCAATGTCAAAACATGTTATTCGTTCACTCGATTGAAAGATCATTATTGTTTAAAAAGTTTGTACGATACGTTGGTGATGGTTTCGCAATAATAATTTGTAATAATATTAGTATCATGTTCATTTCGCAAAAATCTCAATTCGCAGGGTAAGTTCATCTCGCAAACCACTCAGCTCGCAAGCCAATTCACTTTGCAAGTCAATTCGCAAGAAAGAGGTTCAACTCGCAACATAAGGTCAACTCGCAAGATTTCAGCCCGCATCACGGTGTACGAATTTGAAATTGGGTTCGGCTCACAGAATCGGCTGTAAGGGTTTTGTTTGAGTCTCGATACATGTGAATTGTTAACCGTAAATGTGATAACACTCGTTTTTATTCACGTTTCATGTTAAAATACCTAAAACATTTGTTTCGAGCCAAAATATCTCTTTTTACATTTTGTTTCACGTTTTTCGTACCGAGGCTCGCTTCGGTTGACTTGGTCAAACATGTTCGATTTGACCCGAAACTTTTAGGAACACCTTAAATATGTTTATGGAGCTCGGTAAAATTTTCTTTGCGTTTTATAATTTACTCGAAAGTGTCGTTATTTAAAATTTGCCAAAACAGCCCCCGAAACTGTTTTACAAGGTTTTTCACATACTTTCGAGCTCGTTTTCGTGGGTCAAAATTTATCGAACGAATCCAAATTTTTACACAATAATCCTACATATGTTGGCTACTTTCTATATTTTTTTTCATGAATTTTAGAAGTCTACAACTCCCTAATTAAACTCGTGATCAAGAGTGTTTCAGAAACTCGTTTTTCAGGAACTTACTCTTCAAATCAGTCCATAACGCAAAATCCATGTATTTCTAGCAAAAGTATTCAACATTAAAGTTGTTCCTAACTGAAATACGAAGATTTTCACGCTGGTTTCATGCATTAATTCATCTCACACAATTAGTTGTGATTTTTCTTCCGAAAGGACAAAATCTGTCCAGGAAATCGGTTTTACTAAATTTAAGTTTTCATAGTTTTTGTTAAATTTTTTTGTGTATGATCTTTTATGAAGTGAACATATAACATGTTATAACAAGTATTTAGTGGAATATAAGTGAAAGAAAAGTGAAGGAAAATGATTCTCACAATGCTTGAAAAGATGAAGAACGAAAGAGATGATGAAGAGTATGCTTGCTTGTTCTTGCTCCTTCCCTTTGCTAGATCTTGAAGATGAGTTGTGGTGGTTTACGGTGGTGTATGGTGCTCTTTTTCTGCTGAAAATTTCGTGCAAGAGAGGGAGGGGTGAGGTAGAGAGAGTAGAGAGAAAATGATTGGGAGTGAGGGGTGTTTGGTGTTGGTGTTTAGATGGTGTATGAAGGAAGCAATAAATCAACAAGTATGAGGGTGTTGAAGTATGGCCCTTTTGGCCAGATTTTTAAAGTCAAACCAAGCATGGTGATGACCCAAATTTGTCCTTTAAATAATTATATAGATATTTTGGGTATTAACCCGTTAATTGTGTTAAGTGTTTAATGTATTTAATTATATCGAAACTTGCGGGGTGTCACAGTTTGTGTCCATGATCATGGGCTAAACTCTTTGTGTTTATCTAGACTAATAATTCTATTTGTTGGACATACTTTATTGATTGGTTTTTATTCGTATGATAAATTAATGCTTAATCATTGAACGATTTGTATTACAGTTTATTTAATTTAATCATTTGATATTTTGTTTGTTTCAATGAGTGAAACTCTTGCATTTAACATTATATTTACTTGATTATTAATTTTGTGCTTTTGATTGGAGAATATAAAAGAACTGAATTAGATTAAATGAATTGAAATATAAGTGGATCACATAAGGGAGATCTTGTGTGATTATCGGTTTTTATGAGAGTAATATCATGCGATTGAGTCATCAGTTCAGCTGAATTAACTAGTTACAAAGGGTGTGTTTGTTTCGCAGAATGTTTTGAATGAAATTGGAATCTGTCAAATGAATTGGAATTTGAAGGAATTGAAATTTACAAATATTGTCTTGTGTTTGGTTGATATAATTTTATGAAAGGAATTGGAATGTAAATAATAGCAAATGTCGAAATCACTCTTTTTGTATTTACTTTCTATTTACTTATATTGTATTTATTCTTATAAAAAAGTAGATGACAAACACTTTGTTAAATCTTTTTAGACCTAATAATATTTAGAAAAACATGCTAATATCATCTCATCACATTATTGTACCATTTGTAGAACTTGTAGTAATCCTCAATAATCTACTACCAGTCATGAACAAGTAACCACCACTTACCAAATCGGAGAAGATGGAATATCACAAATTCGCTTAAAATCCCATATCAAAGAACAAAAAGAAAAGAAAAAAAAATGAAGAACAAGAAATTCGTCAGAGATTTGACGGAATGGATTAGCAGCGGCGGAGGTGAGGGAGAGGGTTGGTTGCCAGAGGTGACGGAGTTGGATGGTGGAGGAGTTAAGAGAGTAAGCTGGCCGGAGGTGTTGGAGTTGGCTGGTGACAGAGTTGGCCGGCGATGATAGTAGGGAGGAAGAAGGAGACATGAGTAGAAGTGAAATGTTGTCTACTCAAAATATTGTGTAAAGGATTGATTTTGCATTTTTTTGAGGGTTTTTTTGGTAAATTGTATACATTCCTATTTTTTTTTTAAAGGCAGTATTGAGCTCAGCGGCATTGCCTCTTCATATACCCATCACCAATTCCAGGGGAAACCCGAAAATTTCGAGAGAAAACCCCTGTCTCTATCCCGGAGAGCATTTTGCTCACATCCGGGTTCGAACCCATGACCTTGAAGGCAGTATTGATTTCTAAACTTTCCTTGCATTATTGGAAGGAATGTTAAGTTCCTACAAGTGGTGAAGAAATTCAAACAATTCTAATTCCTTTGATTTGCTTAACCATACACCTTAACATGGGAATCCAAATTCCAATTGCTATTAATTCCAAGGAATTCTCAGAAACAAACAGGGCCTAAGGTATCAAGAAGACTTACACTTTGTAATCTTATTTAAGTATTTGCATTGTGAGAACAAGTAATCAACTAGTTAAGTCACATATGTTAATTATAAAATGCCTCTCATTTCATGTATCAATATTATATGATTAAATCGAAAGCGTAGACATTTAAAACGCATATTCTATTACTACACAAGATGTATTGTACAAAAACAGTTTATATTCTTCAGTCACACTAGATTAAAAGTGTTTAACACTACACATTTCGAGGCATTATATAAAACCATAACCAGTTTAGTACAAAATGATCAGAGTAGCAATCTCTTCAAACATTCCCCGCATACTTCTTTAGCTTCTTGCCACCCACAAAACATCAAAATCAGCAAGAAGTAGCAACGAGGGATTAGCACTAAGCTAAGTGAGTAAATTCATCACACAACATCTAACTTAGCATAATCACCTAATTACACCAAACTACCGCAAATACAACAATCAACAACAACTTAATGAGGATCGGTGGTTCTGGAGATTACCATAATACCCGGGAGGCTCCCCAGGAACACTTATCCAAACATATCCGTATGGCCATAACGGACGAGACCGATAGCTAGTGGTTACTATATTCAGATACAGATTCTATACACACAACCAATGAAGTACGACTCTGTATCATTCACACAACAACCAACTAGCCCAACCAACAGTTCATCAACTTGTTGACCTCATTAACAACTGATGCCCGAAGGCCACACATAGCACGTAGATTTATAATCAACAAGGTATATTAAATAATCAACAACAACAACATATCTACGTTTATTCGTTGTAATCAAATGATTACAACTAAATCAAATGATGAGTTCTGAATCCACTCACCGATAACTCTGAAGTATCCACACTCAGCTTCTAATCACTGAGTCTTTGGTTTATCTGAAACACCATGAAACACACAAGTTAGAAACTTGTCTCAATTGATATGGATCATTTAATCAATTACTTTACAAAATTACTTGAATTCAGATAAGCCATGGATATATTCACTCATATTATAAGTAAAACATAAGAGTCCAGGCCTAAAATCAGTTTAAAAATGAAATTGCTGAAAAACAGATAGGACACGCCGTGTCCTATAGGACGCGCCGCGTCCTCTTCTTGGCTGGGGTTCTGATCAAAATGTATCATCAGGAAGTGTCGCGTGGTATTAGTACACGCCGCGTCCTAGATAAAACAGAAAGTACGCGCCGCGTACTAATAGTACACGCCGCGTCTGGGCAAAACGCAGCAGACCTGCAGATGATCTAAAACCCTGCACGAACCATTTTCTCCAAATCTCAAACTTGCAATTACCAACTCAACCAAATGACAATCTTAACATCAAAGACCTACCATATTGTAAGTAGCAACATCAACTAACATCAATTAACATCATTTTCAAGCTCAAATCCATACAATCCTAATTTCACCATTGATAACCTAGTTCATGGTTTCAAGTGGGGGATTTCAAGAATAATCAATCTATCATCACATTCAACTATAACCATACAGATTTCTAACTTCAATATCATCAACTAATCATGTATTCATTAAACCAACCTTAATTGTACTACTTATTACCAATTCAACTCAAATACAAGTATACATAGTATATGATAGTACTTACAATCAACAAAGGAGCAAGATGATGATAATGAAGAAACTAGCTCAACAAAATCCAATCTCAATTCTTGATTCACTAATCTTGTTTGTAATTACAAGTTCTTAAAATCTTTGGGTTTTATTCTTGAATAATAGCAAGGTACCAATGAAATGAAATTGGAAAAAGTCTGGAAAGGAAAAGAAAAAGGAGGTCGGCTCTTTTAAACCGACTTCGATATTTGGGTATTATTATACCCGTCCTAAATCTATTGCCTGTCACTTAAATACTAACTGCGAGGAAATTTATTTTATTGTACCGTCATCTATAACAATTTAAACCAAGCAACATTGTATTAATCACAATAAGTCCTAAGACCTATTCAACTAAGTTTCACAATTAAACAGTTATATCAAATAAAATTTTAAAACAATTAAATATTCAATTTGAATAAAAAATCACCAGACCGGTTCGGAGGGTGTTACAAATTATCAATCTAGTTCTTAATTAAAATGTCCAACACTAGAGTTAAAATGTCTAGATGAACATGTTTCTTTAAATTGAGATAAATCTATCCTTTACTTGCTTATTCTATTTTTAGTCTTTACTTTTAAACTACAACCATTCGATTATTTGTCGTTATCAAACATAAACCTCCAATTTTTACTTGCTTTTTATTTAGTTAATTATAAACTGAAAACAACTTAAAAATACGTGAACTGTTATGTGGATGATAACCTGAAAACTTATCTTTGCTATACTACTACTCAATTAGGTACCATACTTAGATACTTTTCTTATTTAATTTTATTACTCGATTTTGCACATCAAGTTTTTGACACCTATACCAGGGACAATTCACTACTACACAATCCACTATAGCCCTCCCCTAATAAACCACGGAAATGCTGAAAATCACGTAAAACCCGTGATCCCTTTGCAAAACCTCGCGCGTTTTCACTTTTCTTTCCATTGTCCACGGTGCAAAGAATTAGTGGGACACGGATCTATTCCCAAAGCCGTGGTCCACTTCTTGGTAAACACAAACCACGGTCACATTTAACGATGGGTGGTCTATGTTTTTTACATGGACCACGGTTCCTTCTAAGAAACCGTAGTTAATTTCATCGGACTACGGTTTTTTTTAACAAACCGTGGTTCTTTCGAAAATATGATATGTAAAAACAAATAAATTAATGTCCAATTGTATTGTAAATTCATTACCATCTGGGCCATGGGTTTTAGGCCAAGATGTAAGTTGTTTAGATCGATCAGCATGTATTGAATTAATTTTGGACCAACATAAAAAATACATGAGAGAGTTTTATTAATTATGTCACATAGTGTGAATTCATTCCTTTATTAATTTCCATAGCAAGCTTTACGGAAGACACATCATTGAAAGCAACTAGAATTATTACACGAGAATCCAGCAATGTCAAGTAATTTTTCTCCCCGTTTATTTACGATTATGTCCTTCGCCTTCTTAATCTGTTTGTGATTTTACATTCCACTTCGCTTTGTCCAATATTGATCCAGAAGCTCCTTCCAAGAAAAAAGTGATCAAGATCGATGGTTCACACTTCCGATTCCCTCAACCTTACTCTGGATCAAAGAAAAGAAGGGTTGACGAAGTATATGACCTTGATAATCCCGCTGCTAATCTTCTTACGGTAATACTTTCTAATTTTAATGCCTACTAAATAACAACCTAACACGGATTCTTCGCACAGGCCGTTAATATGATGTTGGAGACATACATCAAAAAAGTTGAAACAATCGATGATATGAGAAAACTGGCCATAGGTAGAATCGTTGCCCACGAAAAAGATTATGGCCAGAGATGCCACCATTGCTGAATTTTAAAACAAGGATCCTAATGGCCAGAGAAGCTGCTGAGAATGGCTTTGATATCTCTATTTGGGATATTCAAACCTGGATAGACAAGCTAGTTGACATAAAGGGAGATAAGGAAGACGCAACTATGGGGGGTGGTACGGCTGATCGTGATAATTCATCGGGCGAGGAAGGCATATGACCAGCCAGAGCCCAGCTTTAATTTTGTTATTATTTTCTAAGGATTGTGCTATATCAAACAATTATAAGTAATACTCCTTATAATGTACTCCGTAACATATTATAATCTGTGATTATAAGATATTATTAATTAAGACGGTTGTAAGATTCTATAAATTACAATCGATAATTATTTCAATTTTAAGCCACCCAATTCATGCACGAAACTTTCAAACACAATTAGAAAATCATATTATTAGTGTGTTTATATGTACTCGGAATTTGTAACAAAATCTAATGTCGTAACACTAATTTGACTTAACGTGAAATATATATATTGATAAGATCTTTAACTCAAGTATTAATTATACATACATCAGTGCATGTTAATAAGAAGGGTATAAACAGCTAGTGAGTAATTGAATGCCAATTAACTCCGCTCAACTTGATCATATATATATATTTTTTTGGCGAAAAACAAGATAATATATTGATTAAGAGATTAAGAAAATCCCAATAATGATACAATTGAGTTACATCTCGTGAACACTTGAAACCTAAATCTTGACAGTGAACTATAAACCAAATAAACCTTGAAGACTTGAACTTCAACCTCTTAAACTTGAATTTTAACTTGAACTTGAAATTGGAACTCTTGAACTTCAACTTGAATATGAAACCCTTAACTTGAACCTCAAACCTTGAGCCTTGAACCATCAACTCGATCAAGGAAGCCATGAGTATTTAATCTGGGACTATTAGCCTCCCTACATTAGGACCGAACAAAGGGCCTCTTTGTTGGATTGGGTGTGTAATCGTCGCATCCAAACAAAGGGCTGTTAGTATCCTACTCCGTCCCCTAGAAAAATTGTCTACGGATGACGGAGTATTTAAACAGAGAAATCACGGCCGGAAAGGAGACCCTAATTAATATGAACATGAAATAGATATTGTAAGACCCTACTTTTCATACAAACATATTTTACATTTTAAACTCCTCGGAAGCGGTCCCAATAAAAACTTTCCTGATTTACTTGTACCAAAATGTACAATCTTTCAAAACTTCTCAATTATAAAGATACATTATTTCAAAAACTTCTAAACAACATCGGGTGTTATATTAAACTTCCAAAAACAAATCTTTTATTTCCAAACAATCAGAGTATCCACGATAGTAGTCAAACATCCCATCCAGAATCCAAAACATAATCTGCAAAATGTTCAACAACGAGGGGTTAGCTTATTGCTAAGTGAGTCAAATCATAATCAACAATTCAAACCAGAAATAACAAACCAATTACAACAACTAAACACATAATCAAACCAACTTAATCAAACCAAACTCATGTGCTTGGTATACCATCACAAGAACACCAACCAAACAGTTTACCGCATAAAGCATCGTAAACAACAATCACACAAACTATGATTACCGCCTAAAGCATTGCAATCATTAACACTTATCGTCAAAGAGGACCGGCGGCTCCTGTATGCTATTACCAGGAAGCCTACAACCACTGCAGGCCAATACGATGATCTACCGACTACTTGGTGTTATTGTCTGTAACACCCGCCAAATTAGGACTAGAAATTAGTGCCTAATCATATGTTAATACATGTAATTAGTTCTGTGTTAGGCTAATTAATGTATCGAATTATATATATTGATGAATATATACGAAAATGCGATTTGACTAAATCGTACGCAATTTAAATCGAATGTATTTCGATTCAATTTAATACGGACGTTGGTGACCAATTTTATTAAATAACGTTTTTATATCAACAATATTATTATGATAATATTTCGTATTTATTCGGACCATACAAACAATACTTATACGATTTAAAAATATTAAAACGCGCAAACTAAATAAACAAACTTACTTTTTATAACTCAAATATAAATTGATTTGCAAAATATTTAAATAAAATATCGCGTAATAATTTGTATTTTAAAACTTACCATCTAATATAAAAAATAATTGATAAACGTTAAAAGTCGGAGAAAACGAACACCACACGGACCGCGACTACGGAGACTGAAAAGTGGGAGGTTAACCTCAACCTCCCACCTTCCTTTTTCATTTTATCACTTTCTCATCTCTCTCTCCTACTCTTTTCTCTCTTTTATCCAAAATCACCACCATCATAAATCGACAAATAACATAATCAAACGCACTCGGATCATCAATATTTTTAGAGATTCACGACCACCTCGCGACGATCTACATTTCTATCTTTCCGGATTTCCATTTCGGCAATTTGTAAGATTCCGACAAAATCCCGAAATCTCTCGATTCTTAGTATTTTTCATTTGTAGTTGTTTTTATAACTTGTATATGTCCATTACAATGTATAGAACACGAATTTATAGCTTGAAAACGAGTTTAAAGCGGATTTTTGGCCGGAAAAACCTTGACAGCCGGACTTTCTGGGCTGATGTTCTTCCATGCGACACAAGCATTGTGTCGCATGTTGTGTCGTATTTTGGCCCTTGTGTCGTATAAAAGCCTCGGTGTCGCACCTTGTGTCGTACCAAATAATTAGTGTCGCAAGTCTTGCGACACAACCACTATGTCGCATACACCATACGACACAATCACTATGTCGCTGTTGAATCAGCATCTCGCATCTATGCGACACAACCCTTGTGTCGTATAGACATTGTGTCGCACTCCTATGCGACACAACCCTTGTGTCGCATAACATCTTTAGTGTCGCATATTGTGTCGCAAAACACAGAAAACTCAGATTTTTACTAAGTGTCGAGACCTATAATTTTAACACCTGATTTTACCCAAATTCGGATCCAGATGCGTTTTTCGTCAAAGCAATATAGTAGAAATAAAAATTTTCCAAGCTGACCTGGCAGCTCGACCCCAGCCAGGGGCTCTGCCCCTTGGACCCCGCCAGGGGCTGCCGCCCCTTGGACCCCGCTACCAGGGGCGCTGCCCCCGGACCCCCGTACTTAGATTCCGTAACGGCTTCTAAAACATAATCAAAATACATTTTTCAAAGTAAAACGCCACGAAATCACAATAATAATAGTTGAGATCATTATTACAAATCCGTCACCAACGGGCCGTACATGTTTTCAAACACTTAACAAATCAACCAAATCGTAGTAATTTGGACATATATATAGTTGTGTAACAACTACAAGGGTGATCTTTTGAGATACCCAATCATGATTATAACCATCGCGTGTCGTGGACACCCTCAGGTTACAAGTCTTTGGACTTCATACTCGGCTAATCAACTTACGTTTGTTTAAACGCTTTCAGACTCAGGTGAGTCTCATAGCCCCTCTTTTTACTGTTTTACTCAGGGGTGTGATATACTACTCAACTTTTAACATGTGAACGCAAGTACCAACTTTTCATATACTACATGAGTTTTTCGAAACTAATCATTTTAAAGTCCTCCGTCAGCATAGTTGTTAATACGTTGTAGCGTGAATATTAGTATATGGTACCATATAGGATTGACCCACCTCATCCGGGTTAGCAAGCACTAACCGGGCAAACGGATGTACTAATATTTGGGAAGACGAATGTGGATTAGGCATTCGTGGAGGCACCTCGCCCGGAATTCTCTATAGGGGACCCGGCCCTCGAGTTAAGCTCAACTATGTGCTCATGGCTGTATACACGATGACTATCATTTAATTGCTGGATGCAATTCATTATTTAAATATTGCGGTTCATACTATATTAACTGATTTCAAACCTGTGAGCTCACCAGCTTTTTAGCTGACCTTTTAGCATATATCGCAGGTACCAAGCAGTAGGATGTTTCTGCTTCAGGACATTAGCTCGAGTCAGCATACAGACGATTGAGATTTTCTTGCATTAGTATATTTTGTACAAGTACTTATGTACTGAAATCTCCTTTTATTTAAACTCGAGCTATGTAAAGCTTTAAATGTTGTAAACATTTCTATTATCAATATATTTTGTTAAAAACGACGCATATAGAGTCGTTTACTATATATCTTGTGCTTTGTTATTGATTAGTAACACCCAAATCAAGCTTCCGCAAATCATCCAATTTGGGGGTGTTACAGATTGGTATCAGAGCCTAAGGTTATAGTGAACTAGGTTGCATTTAGTGGACCTAGACTATGACCATTAGGCAGTATTCCTTATTAGGTATAACTGGTTCAGTGATTACATCATACGAGTTTAATTTAACATATCCTGATCAACTATGTACAATTAAGCAAAGATGATGTAAGATCTGAAGGTAGTTATGGCTGAACAGGGTACACTAGAAGACTCTGACCTCGAGAGAACCGAGACTTAAACATGTTTGTGCTAGTCACTCAATAGGCTATATTATATAGGAACTATATGAATATAGCCCTCACTCTTACTAACGCTTTGTCTCAGAAATGGCAAACACACCATCAAATTCAACTCGCTCTCAATCCGGGTCGCAGAACCCAAGGGTAGCTAGGAGGAACGCCAGGTTGCCTCGAGCTGGCCCGTACCCCACTCACTTCACCTTGCCGGCCTTAGCCGCTAGGGTGAACCAACACGAGCAGCGACTTCGCACCATGGATGTCGTGCTGCAGGAAACGAACGAAAACTGGAGACTTACATCCCTTGAACGCATCGAACAAGTCTCCGACGACCTTGAAACCACAAACAACAACATGGATGTCCTTCGTAACCAAGTAATAGAAATAAGCGTGGAAAATGCCCTTCTGCGACAGAGGATGGAAGAATGTGAACAGTGCTCACATGAAGCAGAAGAGTATGCCCGTGGACTAACACAACGACTAGCCCTAGCAGAAGATAACGCCCGACAAGCTAGCAGACTTGCAAACACTGTGGACCGCCTTGTCACGATGATGGAACAAATTAATCTACGTTAAGACTAGTGTAGTCTTTGCCCTGTAATCTATCTTGTAATCTAGTAACTATCTAAGCGCTACTCTATAATTCGGTCGGATAAAACAATTCCCGACGCCTTTTGTAATACATCCATAGTATGTAACCTTTGAACTCATGTTAGCTATCAAATATCCCTTGATGATTCGACTCATATTAATTGTCATTTTTCCATGTTGATGTCATGTATTACTGCTTTTATACATGTACATCTATAACAAATACAACTTCCCTACGAAATCTCACGTATCTTCATTTCTTTTATTGAAGAATCATGCCGCCAAAGTCAAGACCATACACTGATGCTCAGCTTACATCCCTTATAACCCAGGCTGTTACTGAAGCCTTGGCTCGGAATACTCCTCAAAATTCCACCAGAAACAGCGATGCCGCTGAAACCACTACTGCTAAACCTTGTTCTTACAAGGACTTTCAAAGCTGCAAACCCTCCAGCTTCAAAGGTTCTGAAGGAGCCATCGGACTTATCAGATGGTTCGAGAAAATGGAAACTGTTTTCCGTGTCAGCAAATGCGCGGAGAACGACAAAGTAAACTTCGCCACCTGCTCTCTCGAAGATGATGCCCACTCTTGGTGGAACTCATATACCCAATCCGTGGGTGCTGACATTGCCTACCAACTAACTTGGGAGGACTTGAAAGCAAAACTCACTGCCAAATACTGCTCAATCGCCAAACTCCAAAAAGCTAGACGAGGAGTTCTGGAACCTAAAGGTTCAGGGTGGTGATATCGATGGATATACCACCAGATTCCAACAACTCGCTTCCCTCCGGCCAGCCATGGTAAGCACTGAACCTGATAAAATCAGGAAGTACATTCTTGGTCTTCCTGAGCATGTTCGGGGGCATGTCGCCTCTTCCAACCAAACCACCATTGACGGTGCAATCCTATTGGCCCAAGACTTGATGTCCATGAGCCAAGATTCTGAACCACCCACTTCATCCTCTCACAACAACAAGCGAAAGTGGTCCGACTACCACAATAACCACTCCAGCCAACAAAACAAGAAACCCGACACCATCAAAGCCTACAACACCACCACCGACATCACACGGGGCTACACAGGGAACAAACCCTATTGTTCCAAGTGCAGCCGTCACCATGAAGGTTCCTGTGGTCCCTTTTGCAACAACTGCAAGAGGTACGGCCACCTCACCAAAGATTGCAATTCTCCTGCCAACAACAATTCCAACAACAACACCAGACCACCCAAAGTCTGCTTTGAGTGTGGGAAACCCGGGCATTTCAGGGACACATGCCCAAAGCTGAAGAATAACAACAATAACAACAACAACAACAACAACAACAACAACCGCAACAGCAACAACAACAACACCCGAAGCAGAGCCTTTGTCATCAAATCCGGGGACGCCCGCCAAGACCCGAATGTGGTCTCGGGTATGTTCCTCCTCAATAACTTACATGCTTCTGTTCTATTTGATACTGGTGCTGATAGAAGCTTTATCTCCGATGACTTTTGCCCACTACTTGACATCACTCCTGTTGCCTTAGATGTTAAGTACACTGTAGAGCTAGCAAATGGGGAACTTATAGAAACCGATAGTGTGATACCTAATTGCACTTTAAACCTAGCTGATGAAACCTTTTCAATCGATCTTGTACCCGTTGAAATCGGAAGTTTCGACGTTATCATTGGAATGGACTGGTTGTCCAAACACCGAGCCGAAATCATTTGTTACGATAAGATCGTCCGCATTCCACTCGCTGCCGGTGGAACCTTGATCATACAGGGGGAGACCGGCGGGACGGGACTCAATATCATCTCTTGCTTAAAAACCCGAAAATTTCTGAGAAAGGGTTACCCTGCAATACTCGCACACATCACAGAGAAGAAGTCGGAGGAGAAGCGACTTGAAGATGTGCCAATTGTTAGAGACTTTCCCGAAGTCTTTCCGGAAGAACTACCTGGTTTACCTCCACCTAGACAGGTTGAGTTCTCAATTGATCTCGTGCCGGGTGCCGCACCGGTGGCCCGCGCACCGTACCGTTTAGCCCCATCCGAACTTCAGGAGTTGTCTGCCCAGTTACAGGAACTTCTGGATAGAGGATTCATTAGACCGAGTTCTTCGCCTTGGGGAGCTCCGGTCTTATTTGTTAAAAAGAAGGACGGTTCATTCAGAATGTGCATCGACTATCGAGAGTTGAACAAATTGACCGTCAAGAACCGTTATCCACTTCCTCGCATTGACGATTTATTCGACCAACTTCAGGGTTCAAGTTTCTACTCAAAAATCGACCTGCGATCAGGCTATCACCAGTTATGTAACACCCCCAAATTTAACAGTTTGCGGAAGCGATGTTTTGGGTGTTACTAATCAATAATCACAAGCACAAAGGATACAGTGAACGACTCTAAATGAGACGTTCGAAAAGTTATTACATTAATACATAAGTAGTTTCAAAATACAAGCTCGAGTTTCGAGTAAAATCCTAGAGATTTTAATACATAACAGTAAGTACAAAAGTAATGTATGTAAATCTCCAAGCTTGTAAATGCATGCGACTCGAGCTAAGAAAGCTTATCCTGCTGGGCATCCCTACTGATGCTGTGTACCTGAGAAGCATTACTAAAACGGTCAACCAAAAAGGTTGGTGAATCTCACAGGTTTGTAAGTAAGTAAACAGTTTGAACACACAAGTAGTATTTGTAAATCATAGCCAGCCAATAAGTAACGATCACAGGTTATGCTCATCGATTACTTAAGTTTTAATAAGTGGGTGGTTGCAGGTTATGCTAACCGTTTGATACAATTGCCATGAGCCACCATAGTTGAAGCTTAACGTACAGTAAATATAGGTACCCCCTCATGAATGTAATCCAAAACATTCATACGGAACGAGTAAGAAATGCCCGTTTCTACAGGAACGGTTCGTGGTAGTGCGTGCTACCCCGGGCGGGGATTGTCAGTCCCATATGGATCCATATACTAAAACTCGCGCTTATCACATAACTAACAACTATGATTAAGGAGGATTTCATTGGATTAGTCGTAAACTCATGCAGTTGGCGTATCCGTAATCTCGTACAGTAAGTAAATCATGGCAGCAAGTAAGTTTTGTGTGTTCATGTAAAACAGTAATGCATCTCACCCCTGAGTATAAAACAGTAAAGTAGGGGCTGTAAGACTCACCTGAGTCTGGCAGACAATGTAGTAAGTAAGCAAGTAGTATCCCGAACTAGCAACCCTTAGCGTCCTAATACGCATAAGGTTTAGTAAGTAAATGGAATACTTGTAAAGTATCCATGCTAGTTGTTCCCAAACTAGTTAATGTCCATTAGTTTGTTTGTACGTTTGTATTCGTTTGTAAATCGTAGTTTGTATAAAAGTTGTACGGTCCGTTTGTTATCAGTGTATAATAATAATTCCATCCATTATTATTATGTATTCATAGTAGTTGTACAGTTGTAAAGTATATTCGTATAATCGTTTGTTTGTATCACAACATGTATCGTGTGCGTAAGTTCCAATGGGCTTAAACCCCAAAGGGTACGAGCGAAACCTCGTAAGTATTCGTGTGTATGATCGCATCAGTTAACGTGTAATCCAGCACGTAACTAGTGATGGAACTTGTAAGTTCGTATCGGATGTAATCCCGTGTAATGTACAAGTGTAAGTTCGTTGGAGTGTAATCTCCTAAGTATTTCGAGTGTAAACCCGTGTGTGTGTGTGAGTGAAATCTCACGTTAGTTTAGTATAGTCTTGTACGTATTCAAGTGTTGTTGTATACTCTCGAAAGTATAGTATTTTCATGTATAAGTAGCATCGTATTTGATTTAGTAGTTGAAAAGTGATTCCAACACTTAGAATATATTTTGTTTTCTGATCTGGGCTATCTGCGACACAAGCCCGTATGCGACATAAGGTCTGTGTCGTATGGATTGATTTCGGTTTGGTGTTTATGCGACACAATAGTTGTGTCGCATACAAGGGTACGACACAACGATACGACATAGTCGTTGTGTCGCAATCAAGCGATAGGTAAACTTTGTGTCGTAGATGATACGACATATAGTGCAACATAAGCGTTGTGTCGCATACATTGCGACCTATCGTGCGACATAACATGCGACATAGTGTTGTGTCGCATGAAATTTTGGTCCGATGCGACACAAGAGGTCTGTTCGGAATTTAAGTTTCCGAAAATGTAATTTCCGGTTTCCGTTGGGTCTAGAACTTTTATACTAGTTTTAATATGTTATAATGAGTTCATAGTAACTATTGGTGGTCGTTTTTAAGGTTTGTGGAGTCGTTTTCTTTAAAATGACCAAAACCGACATTTCCGTTAACGTGTTCAAAAACGAGTTTTAATTACATATTTGGACATTACTAAGCTAGGGGAACTATAATCTAGCAAAATAAAAGTAATCGGAAAAGTTTCGGGTCGCCGGAAAACTTACAAAGTTGTCGAATCGAGAAACCGAAAAGATGAAGTTGTAGCCCTCGTTCTCGTGATCACTTTTCTCCAAACGGGTATAGACCTCCAAGGTGTTTTAATGGTGTTTTTAGGGTGTTTTATGGGTGGTTTTAGAGAGAGAGAGGGAGAAACCGATAGAGAGAGAGAGAGGAGAGGGAGTGATTGAGTGAAGAGTGTGTTTGTGTGTGGGAGTGATCAAAAGAGTGAGGGGGTTTTGTCCCCCATGATGGCCGGCCATGGTGGGGTCACAAGGGTGTGGCCTCACCAAGTTTTGTTTCCTTGCGTACGCGTTCCGTGTGGTGTTCGTTTCCCCGGCCGTTTAAACGTAAAAATCATTTTATACACGATTAAATATACATTTAAAATACGAATATTATTCGGTAATTTAGTTGGAGCATTTTAATAAAATACTTTGTTTTGAAGTTAAAAAATGTAACTTTGTTTTGTTTTGTCGGTTGGTCGAGTTTTTGGAGAGTTCGGTGACGTTTTAATTAAAACGTACGTTTTCCGTTATATTATAAACATAATATAAAGTACTAGTCAAAGTAATTAAATAATTTAACATTATTTAATAGTTGTTTTACCAATGTCCGCAAGTTTGTACAATTGTAGTTTCATACGATATGTACGAATCGTATACGCGTATATATACATATATTCCATCCATATATATATATTAAGTAAATAACGTATATAATCCTATTTCATATTATATACAAGTAATACACACGTAATTAGGAAAAATTTAAATTGGCCCTAAATTTGGGGTTGTTACATTCTCCCCTTGTTATGAAAATTTCATCCCGAAATTTGTTCGAAGTAGTAATCGGTAGTTCGATACTAGTCAGGTAGCTACAATGTGTACTAGTAGCCTACGGTAGTAGGGTAGGTCCTACGGTGTTTGAAATCAAGTAATCGTCAGGTGATAACGTACCCTAAATTTTGTTGTCTGGAGGTAGTGGGCATTGGGCCTTGAGATGGCCAGCACTCCCGCAGTTGAAGCACAGCTTTGTCTTAGGGGAGTTAGTACTCTTAGGGTAGGACTTGCATCGACCGATGGGTATGGTACACCGTCCTTCATGATGCCGAGTGCATTGAGAACAGAAAGGTTTCTTTCCCAAGTAGTTTCCGGTGAATTTGGAGGGAGTAATCTTCACCCTTTTTGCTGGAGGTGACGTACAGTCAGTGTCGGTATCCTCTTCAGTAGGAGTACCATGTGAAGTTGATTGTGAAGTGGGGTTTTCTAAAGCTATCAAACGTAGCTTGTACTCACGCATGCGTATGTCATTTTGGAAAGCAATTTGTCGTAGGTCATCAATGTCTTCCCGGGCTTCAGTCAGTTGTTTTCGCAGCGAATCAACAATTTGGTTGAGGTGGCTGACTGATTCAGCAGTCAAGGTTACATCAACTGGTGCTTTTGAAGTGGTTAGAGCAACAGGAGAAGCAGGTACTGTTGCTGATTCAACAGAAGGTTCGGTATCACGCTCGAGTTCAAGGAGGTAAGGGAACATTATTGGTTCCTCACTGAGCAGTTCATCATCCAAGGTAGGGTTGTTGACGGAGTGAGTTGTCATTTCCTACGGAATAATTTTCTATTTAAGAATTGTTACAGGTAAATGAAGTTCTATTGGATGACTTGTTTAAAATAACGAATAATATACGAGTTCCCGGTCTCAACCAGTGTGAGATATTTGGGAAAAGTGTTTGTTATTGGTAGTCCAAGAGTAATACAAGTTTTTATGGTCGGGATTCGTATAGTCGGTCGTTTCCTAATCCTATTGGGTACTTAGGATCAAAGAAAACACACAGAATAAGAGACAATTACACATAAATCGTTAAGCGAGAGATTTATGGAAAACAGTTTCGAGAAATCAAAGAATGAGCGTACCCGGGTTAAGCAAATCACAAAGTCTCGGATTTGGGTCATCCTCCCTGGCATTAATTACATAAGCTCTACTCTTCGTGTGGTTAGTTCGGAGTCTCAGTTTTGGGCAATCCTTCCTGAAATGCCCGGTACCATTGCACTCATAGCAGGTCTTGGGTGCAGGAGTATCAGTACTAGTGGGATTGGTTCGACAGTCTTGGGCCAGGT
This sequence comes from Helichrysum umbraculigerum, assembly GCA_949592205.1. NCBI lineage: Eukaryota > Viridiplantae > Streptophyta > Magnoliopsida > Asterales > Asteraceae > Helichrysum > Helichrysum umbraculigerum. Next base: position 138,981,522 of record CATIUR010000004.1, on the reverse strand, counting down.
GCCCGAATTTCTTGCATTTGGTGCAGGGACAGGAGCCATTATGATGGCGACTACATTTGGAGCAGTAAGGTTTGCTCCCCTTGTAAGCCTTTGAGTCATTGGCATTGACAATTGCAAGCTTCTTGTCAGGAATCGGGTTGGATGGGTGGGGACTTACTTCCCATTTACGTTTGTTATTCGCAGACGGGGTTGAAGTTGAGCCACGGCAGACAGAATTGGCCGTTAACTCATGAGCCATACGAATGGCGCTCTGAATAGTTCCCGGTTTGGATGAAGTTACCAGATCTTGAAGTCGTTCGGGAAGTCCATCAACGTACTTTTCGATCCTTTTGTATTCGGGATCAACCATGGATGGGCACAAAAGTGCCAGCTGGTGAAATCGGTTGGTGTAACCGGTGATGTCATCACCCTGCATCTTGTGATTCCAGAATTCTATCTCTAGTTGTTTCAATTCGTCTCTTGGGCAGTACTCGCCCCTCAGCATATTCTTCAGTTCATCCCACTGTAGTTTGTAAGCATCGGCAACGCTCACAGTTTGTGCATAGGTGTTCCACCAGGTAAGAGCGGTGTCAGAAAAGGTGCTGGCGGCGAACTTAACTTTATCCTCTTCCATGCTGTTGCAGATGAGGAATACTGATTCGATTTTCTCGGTCCAACGAATCAGACCGATCGCTCCTTCAGTACCTGCAAAGCTCAAGGGTTTGCAGTTTTGGAAGTCCTTGTAGGTGCAGGTTTTGGGTGGAGGTGTATTGTTAGCCGTATCTTCGCTACCAGGATTGGTTGCTCGGACAGCTAGAGCTTGGGCCACACTACGGGCAATAATACCCGCGACTTCGGCTTCAGTAAGTGTGATTTGTCGTCGAGGAGGCATGTTCCTTGAAACAACACATAAAGAACATGTGAAGGTTTGAACAAGAATTATGATTGTGATGATTTTAGTAAGTTTAGAGAAATTACGCCAAAGTTTGAAGGTTGTTTAAAGTTGTGTACTATAAATAAGTTTATACGGTTTTTGAAGTTTTTGAAAATTTTATAAAAACATTTTTGTGAGGAATTTTGTAACATGTTTGATAAAAATTACATTTGTTATAAAATTTTGCTAGTAAAAGTCGGTTGTATAATTTGAAGTCTGACGAAAATTGAGTTGAAAATGGTTATATTAGGTTACACCTAACGGTACAGTAGTGTACATTGTAGAATGTTATAAACGTAGAATTAGGTAGGAATAGCAAATGAAAACAAGGTCTCGATCTTCATATCGAAGGATGTTCGAGTAACTATGGTTGTCGGTTGTAATGGTGTGGAGATCTTCGGACGTATCTCGGTATTCGTGAATTCATAAAGGTTAAATAAGGACAGAATGACGAGAATCAAGTTGTCGTTTGTTCGATGAATTTTTAAGGAATATTAATTTCGTAGTAGTCGAGAGAGAGTATCGTATAGGGGAAAGAAGCCTATGTATATATATATATATCACATAACCGCCTAGTTCGTGTCTAGCACAATCACGTAAAAGTCCCGGTTCTCTCGAGGTCAGATTCAGCTAATGCATTCCGGTTCAACATAACCCCTTTCAGAACTCACATCATCTTCATTTAATTGTACATAGTTGATCAGGCTATGTTAAATTAAACTTGTATGCTGTAATTCCTGAACCAGTTATACCTAATGAGGAATACTGCCTAACGGTCATAGTCTAGGCCCACTAAATGCAACCTAGTTCACTATAACCTTAGGCTCTGATACCAATCTGTAACACCCCCAAATTTAACAGTTTGCGGAAGTGATGTTTTGGGTGTTACTAATCAATAATCACAAGCACAAAGGATACAGTGAACGACTCTAAATGAGACGTTCGAAAAGTTATTACATTAATACATAAGTAGTTTCAAAATACAAGCTCGAGTTCAAGTAAAATCCTAGAGATTTTAATACATAACAGTAAGTACAAAAGTAATGTATGTAAATCTACAAGCTTGTAAATGCATGCGACTCGAGCTAAGAAAGCTTATCCTGCTGGGCATCCCTACTGATGCTGTGTACCTGAGAAGCATTACTAAAACGGTCAACCAAAAAGGTTGGTGAATCTCACAGGTTTGTAAGTAAGTAAACAGTTTGAACACACAAGTAGTATTTGTAAATCATAGCCAGCCAATAAGTAACGATCACAGGTTATGCTCATCGATTACTTAAGTTTTAATAAGTGGGTGGTTGCAGGTTATGCTAACCGTTTGATACAATTGCCATGAGCCACCATAGTTGAAGCTTAACGTACAGTAAATATAGGTACCCCCTCATGAATGTAATCCAAAACATTCATACGGAACGAGTAAGAAACGCCCGTTTCTACAGGAACGGTTCGTGGTAGTGCGTGCTACCCCTGGCGGGGATTGTCAGTCCCATATGGATCCATATACTAAAACTCGCGCTTATCACATAACTAACAACTATGATTAAGGAGGATTTTATTGGATTAGTCGTAAACTCATGCAGTTGGCGTATCCGTAATCTCGTACAGTAAGTAAATCATGGCAGCAAGTAAGTTTTGTGTGTTCATGTAAAACAGTAATGCATCTCACCCCTGAGTATAAAACAGTAAAGTAGGGGCTGTAAGACTCACCTGAGTCTGGCAGACAATGTAGTAAGTAAGCAAGTAGTATCCCGAACTAGCAACCCTTAGCGTCCTAATACGCATAAGGTTTAGTAAGTAAATGGAATACTTGTAAAGTATCCATGCTAGTTGTTCCCAAACTAGTTAATGTCCATTAGTTTGTTTGTACGTTAGTATTCGTTTGTAAATCGTAGTTTGTATAAAAGTTGTACGGTCCGTTTGTTATCAGTGTATAATAATAATTCCATCCATTATTATTATGTATTCATAGTAGTTGTACAGTTGTAAAGTATATTCGTATAATCGTTTGTTTGTATCACAACATGTATCGTGTGCGTAAGTTCCAATGGGCTTAAACCCCAAAGGGTACGAGCGAAACCTCGTAAGTATTCGTGTGTATGATCGCATCAGTTAACGTGTAATCCAGCACGTAACTAGTGATGGAACTTGTAAGTTCGTATCGGATGTAATCCCGTGTAATGTACAAGTGTAAGTTCGTTGGAGTGTAATCTCCTAAGTATTTCGAGTGTAAACCCGTGTGTGTGTGTGAGTGAAATCTCACGTTAGTTTAGTATAGTCTTGTACATATTCAAGTGTTGTTGTATACTCTCGAAAGTATAGTATTTTCATGTATAAGTAGCATCGTATTTGATTTAGTAGTTGAAAAGTGATTCCAACACTTAGAATATATTTTGTTTTCTGATCTGGGCTATCTGCGACACAAGGCTTGTGTCGCAGACCGTATGCGACATAAGGTCTGTGTCGTATGGATTGATTTCGGTTTGGTGTTTATGCGACACAATAGTTGTGTCGCATACAAGGGTACGACACAACGATACGACGTAGTCGTTGTGTCGCAATCAAGCGATAGGTAAACTTTGTGTCGTAGATGATACGACATATAGTGCGACATAAGCGTTGTGTCGCATACATTGCGACCTATCGTGCGACATAACATGCGACATAGTGTTGTGTCGCATGAAATTTTGGTCCGATGCGACACAAGAGGTCTGTTCGGAATTTAAGTTTCCGAAAACGTAATTTCCGGTTTCCGTTGGGTCTAGAACTTTTATACTAATTTTAATATGTTATAATGAGTTCATAGTAACTATTGGTGGTCGTTTTTAAGGTTTGTGGAGTCGTTTTCTTTAAAATGACCAAAACCGACATTTCCGTTAACGTGTTCAAAAACGAGTTTTAATTACATATTTGGACATTACTAAGCTAGGGGAGCTATAATCTAGCAAAATAAAAGTAATCGGAAAAGTTTCGGGTCGCCGGAAAACTTACAAAGTTGTCGAATCGAGAAACCGAAAAGATGAAGTTGTAGCCCTCGTTCTCGTGATCACTTTTCTCCAAACGGGTATAGACCTCCAAGGTGTTTTAATGGTGTTTTTAGGGTGTTTTATGGGTGGTTTTAGAGAGAGAGAGGGAGAAACCGATAGAGAGAGAGAGGAGAGGGAGTGATTGAGTGAAGAGTGTGTTTGTGTGTAGGAGTGATCAAAAGAGTGAGGGGGTTTTGTCCCCCATGATGGCCGGCCATGGTGGGGTCACAAGGGTGTGGCCTCACCAAGTTTTGTTTCCTTGCGTACGTGTTCCGTGTGGTGTTCGTTTCCCCGGTCGTTTAAACGTAAAAATCATTTTATACACGATTAAATATACATTTAAAATACGAATATTATTCGGTAATTTAGTTGGAGCATTATAATAAAATACTTTGTTTTGAAGTTATAAAATGTAACTTTGTTTTGTTTTGTCGGTTGGTCGAGTTTTCGGAGAGTTCGGTGACGTTTTAATTAAAACGTACGTTTTCCGTTATATTATAAACATAATATAAAGTACTAGTCAAAGTAATTAAATAATTTAACATTATTTAATAGTTGTTTTACCAATGTCCGCAAGTTTGTACAATTGTAGTTTCATACGATATGTACGAATCGTATACGCGTATATATACATATATTCCATCCATATATATATATATATATATATATATATATATATATATATATATATATATATATATATATATATATTAAGTAAATAACGTATATAATCCTATTTCATATTATATACAAGTAATACACACGTAATTAGGAAAAATTTAAATTGGCCCTAAATTTGGGGTTGTTACAAGTTACGAGTTCGCGACACCGATATTCCAAAAACTGCTTTCAGAACTCGTTACGGGCACTACGAATTCCAAGTGATGCCCTTCGGTCTAACAAACGCACCGGCTGTATTCATGGACCTCATGAACCGGGTGTGCAAACATTACCTCGATAAGTTTGTCATTGTCTTTATCGATGACATACTCATTTACTCGCGCAACGAGCAAGAACACGCACAACATCTCAAAACAATTCTAGAACTACTTAGACACGAGGAGCTTTATGTCAAATTCTCTAAGTGTGAGTTCTGGATTCAAACCGTTCAATTCCTTGGTCACGTGATCGACAGTCAGGGAATCCACGTTGACCCATCAAAAATCGAGGCTATCAAAGACTGGCAAGCACCCACCTCTGCAACTGAAGTACGACAATTCTTGGGTCTTGCCGGGTACTATCGGCGATTTATCGAAAACTTCTCCAAAATAGCTCAACCACTCACGGTACTGACTCAGAAGGACAAAATGTTCGATTGGACCGATAAACAAGAGTCAGCATTCCAACTTCTAAAACAAAAGCTTTGCAGTGCTCCAATTCTATCCTTACCCGTAGGCACCGATGACTTCGTGGTATACTGTGATGCTTCTCACCAAGGCCTCGGTTGCGTATTGATGCAACGAGATAAAGTTATTGCCTATGCCTCACGACAGCTGAAAATTCACGAAAAGAACTACACCACTCATGATCTCGAACTTGGAGCTGTCGTTTTTGCTCTCAAAATCTGGAGACATTATCTCTACGGCACTAAGTGCACCATATTTACCGATCATAAAAGTCTCCAACATATATTCGATCAGAAGGATCTCAATATGAGGCAACGTCGATGGGTCGAGTTGCTTACCGATTACGATTGCGAGATCAAGTACCATCCAGGGAAGGCGAATGTTGTAGCCGACGCCCTCAGTCGAAAGGAACGACAAAAACCACTTCGAGTCCGAGCCCTCAGTATGACCATTCACAACGACCTTACCGTTCAAATTCATACCGCTCAGATCGAAGCCCTGAAACCTGAAAACATCAAAAATGAAGCCTTGCGGGGTATTGACAAACAATTCGAAATCAAATCTAACGGGATTAGGTATTTCTCAAACCGAATCTGGTTGCCTAATTTCGGGAACCTAAGAGACTTGGTGATGGATGAAGCTCACAAGTCCAAATATTCTATCCATCCAGGATGCGATAAGATGTACCACGGCATCAAGGAATTTTATTGGTGGCCAAACATGAAAGCCAAAATCGCCACTTATGTCAGCAAGTGTCTTACTTGCTCGAAAGTCAAAACCGAACATCAAAAACCTTCTGGTTTACTCCAACAACCTGAAATCCCTGAATGGAAATGGGAACAAATTGCCATGGACTTCATAACCAAACTACCCAAGTCGTCGAACGGTTGCGATACCATTTGGGTGATCGTTGACCGCCTCACTAAATCTGCTCATTTCCTGGCAATCAAAGAAAACGATAAAATGGAACGCCTTGCACAAATCTACATCAAGGAAATCGTTTCTCATCACGGCGTTCCAATCTCGATCATCTCTGATAGGGATGCCCGTTTCACCTCTCACTTTTGGCAGTCACTTCAAAAAGCAATGGGTACCCGTCTCGATATGAGTACCGCGTACCATCCTCAAACCGATGGCCAAAGTGAACGAACCATCCAAACCCTGGAAGATATGCTACGCGCCTGCGTAGTTGATTTCAGTACAAACTGGGAAAGACGTCTACCATTGTGCGAATTCTCGTACAATAACAGCTATCACGCCAGCATTAAGGCTGCACCTTTTGAGGCACTGTACGGTCGTAAGTGCCGATCACCGATTTGTTGGACTGAAGTGGGAGATAGTCAACTCACTGGTCCTGAACTCATTCACGCCACCACCGAGAAAATTGTGGAAATCCAAAATCGACTCAAAGCCGCACGTGATCGTCAGAAAAGTTATGCTGACGTGAGACGCAAACCACTCGAGTTCCAAGTTGGGGATCGAGTACTCTTAAAAGTATCGCCTTGGAAAGGCGTCATCCATTTTGGCAAACGCGGGAAGTTGAATCCCAGGTACATCGGGCCTTTTGAGATCCTCGAACGGATTGGCCCCGTAGCTTATCGATTGCAGCTGCCATCCGAACTCAGCAGCGTGCACCCCACTTTTCATATTTCAAATTTGAAGAAGTGTCTGTCTGATGAGACACTTATTATCCCACTAGATGAAATTCGTGTTGACGATAAACTTCACTTCGTTGAGGAACCCGCTGAAATCATGGACCGTGAGGTCAAACAACTAAAACAAAGTAGTATTCCCATCGTCAAGGTCAGATGGAATTCGCGGCGTGGTCCAGAATTCACCTGGGAACGGGAAGACCAAATGCGACTCAAATATCCTCAACTATTCACTGATTCTACATCAAACACGACTTCGAACTGAATTTCGGGACGAAATTCTTCTAACGGGGGGAGAATGTAACACCCGCCAAATTAGGACTAGAAATTAGTGCCTAATCATATGTTAATACATGTAATTAGTTCTGTGTTAGGCTAATTAATGTATCGAATTATATATATTGATGAATATATACGAAAATGCGATTTGACTAAATCGTACGCAATTTAAATCGAATGTATTTCGATTCAATTTAATACGGACGTTGGTGACCAATTTTATTAAATAACGTTTTTATATCAACAATATTATTATGATAATATTTCGTATTTATTCGGACCATACAAACAATACTTATACGATTTAAAAATATTAAAACGCGCAAACTAAATAAACAAACTTACTTTTTATAACTCAAATATAAATTGATTTGCAAAATATTTAAATAAAATATCGCGTAATAATTTGTATTTTAAAACTTACCATCTAATAAGAAAAATAATTGATAAACGTTAAAAGTCGGAGAAAACGAACACCACACGGACCGCGACTACGGAGACTGAAAAGTGGGAGGTTAACCTCAACCTCCCACCTTCCTTTTTCATTTTATCACTTTCTCATCTCTCTCTCCTACTCTTTTCTCTCTTTTATCCAAAATCACCACCATCATAAATCGACAAATAACATAATCAAACGCACTCGGATCATCAATATTTTTAGAGATTCACGACCACCTCGCGACGATCTACATTTCTATCTTTCCGGATTTCCATTTCGGCAATTTGTAAGTTTCCGACAAAATCCCGAAATCTCTCGATTCTTAGTATTTTTCATTTGTAGTTGTTTTTATAACTTGTATATGTCCATTACAATGTATAGAACACGAATTTATAGCTTGAAAACGAGTTTAAAGCGGATTTTTGGCCGGAAAAACCTTGACAGCCGGACTTTCTGGGCTAATGTTCTTCCATGCGACACAAGCATTGTGTCGCCTGTTGTGTCGTATTTTGGCCCTTGTGTCGTATAAAAGCCTCGGTGTCGCACCTTGTGTCGTACCAAATAATTAGTGTCGCAAGTCTTGCGACACAACCACTATGTCGCATACACCATACGACACAATCACTATGTCGCTGTTGAATCAGCATCTCGCATCTATGCGACACAACCCTTGTGTCGTATAGACATTGTATCGCACTCCTATGCGACACAACCCTTGTGTCGCATAACATCTTTAGTGTCGCATATTGTGTCGCAAAACACAGAAAACTCAGATTTTTACTAAGTGTCGAGACCTATAATTTTAACACCTGATTTTACCCAAATTCGGATCCAGATGCGTTTTTCGTCAAAGCAATATAGTAGAAATAAAAATTTTCCAAGCTGACCTGGCAGCTCGACCCCAGCCAGGGGCTCTGCCCCTTGGACCCCGCCAGGGGCTGCCGCCCCTTGGACCCCGCTACCAGGGGCGCTGCCCCCGGACCCCCGTACTTAGATTCCGTAACGGCTTCTAAAACATAATCAAAACACATTTTTCAAAGTAAAACGCCTCGAAATCACAATAATAATAGTTGAGATCATTATTACAAATCTGTCACCAACGGGCCGTACATGTTTTCAAACACTTAACAAATCAACCAAATCGTAGTAATTTGGACATATATATAGTTGTGTAACAACTACAAGGGTGATCTTTTGAGATACCCAATCATGATTATAACCATCGCGTGTCGTGGACACCCTCAGGTTACAAGTCTTTGGACTTCATACTCGGCTAATCAACTTACGTTTGTTTAAACGCTTTCAGACTCAGGTGAGTCTCATAGCCCCTCTTTTTACTGTTTTACTCAGGGGTGTGATATACTGCTCAACTTTTAACATGTGAACGCAAGTACCAACTTTTCATATACTACATGAGTTTTTCGAAACTAATCATTTTAAAGTCCTCCGTCAGCATAGTTGTTAATACGTTGTAGCGTGAATATTAGTATATGGTACCATATAGGATTGACCCACCTCATCCGGGTTAGCAAGCACTAACCGGGCAAACGGATGTACTAATATTTGGGAAGACGAATGTGGATTAGGCATTCGTGGAGGCACCTCGCCCGGAATTCTCTATAGGGGACCCGGCCCTCGAGTTAAGCTCAACTATGTGCTCATGGCTGTATACACGATGACTATCATTTAATTGCTGGATGCAATTCATTATTAAATTGCTGGATGCAATTCATTATTTAAATCTTGCGGTTCATACTATATTAACTGATTTCAAACCTATGAGCTCACCAGCTTTTTAGCTGACCTTTTAGCATATATCGCAGGTACCAAGCAGTAGGATGTTTCTGCTTCAGGACTTTAGCTCGAGTCAGCATACAGACGATTGAGATTTTCTTGCATTAGTATATTTTGTACAAGTACTTATGTACTGAAATCTCCTTTTATTTAAACTCGAGCTATGTAAAGCTTTAAATGTTGTAAACATTTCTATTATCAATATATTTTGTTAAAAACGACGCATATAGAGTCGTTTACTATATATCTTGTGCTTTGTTATTGATTAGTAACACCCAAATCAAGCTTCCGCAAATCATCCAATTTGGGGGTGTTACATTGTCCCTAACAACACAAACTACGATGAGCAACCCTCATACTAAGACCCTGTGCTGCCAAAACAATAACCAACCCAAGCCCAGCCCAATGCTGACCTCTGAATCAACCAAACAACTAGGCAACCAACAACCAAACAACCAACTACCATCAACCAATGGCAACCAATCAACAAATCAACAACAACAATTATACAACAATTATAATCAACTTTGACAACTTACCAATTTACAATTTCAACTTTACTATCAAATATCCAACTGAAACCATAATCCTAACATTAACCCATCATCCCACCTATATCATAATCTTCCCGAAACCATTTCCATTATTATGACTTATTAACCCAACCCAATCATTATGTCAACTTTCAATAACCCAATCCCATCATAACTTATATTAATCCAATAATCATGCAGTCAACAACTAACAACAACTTAATCAATCCACAACCAATAACAACTAACAACAAACAATAATCAATAACCACAACTGTCACCCGTTGTAACTGAACCTGTTACAACTGGGTTGAATTGAGGATCATAATCCCACTCACCAACTGTCGTCCAACTTCAAACTCAGTGGTCCAATATTACTGAGTTGCTGTCCGCTTATCTGAGAACATGAATAACACTAAGTCAGTAATAATTCAACAACTATATCCATATCATATCCGTACAACTTTAAATCTCAATACCAGGTTGCACTCAAATACAATCTCATTATATTTCATCAATCATACCATATTAGAACTAATAACAATAAGTTAGTACTCATTATTCATAATTACTATTCACTATTCGTATTTACTATTCACTATTCGTATTTACTATTCACTATTTGTATTTACTATTTACTATTCGTATTTACTATTTATTACTTTCTATTTATCTTCTTGAAGAATCATCTAACAACCTGAGTTATAAACACCAAGTAATCATCATATAATATCACATATTAACTTCCATTTTTACACATATCTTCAATTACATACATATCTATATATTTATTACATAACCCAACCAATTCAATATATTCAAAATACTTGAAAAACATCATATACTTTAACTTCTTAATATCCTATAATCATCCAATCTTCAATTTAAACACCAAATTCTCTAACTACAATTGCTAATCAAATCAAATTCAATTTTCATACCAAACCATAAAACCCACTTCAATCCAATCAATTTCATGATTTCTATATTTAAAGCTCAAAACTCTATTCAAATTCAATTATAAATACCTATTGATCTCAAACATATCAATTACAATTAATTCATCAATTTTCAACAATATGAGTTATAAAACATATGGATACTTACACTCAAAGTGAAACAACTAGATGAAGGAGATGATGATGAACTCAATTCTTAGCAAGAATCCCAACTTCCACTCAAAATATGATGCTTAAATTATGCAAGTATGTATGTATGTTCTTGTATATAGTTTCAAAATGAAACTTACGGGTGTGAAGTGAAACAAAGGGAAAAGAAGTACTCAGACACCCAATCAATCATTTAGGCAATCAATCATTACGGATATAATTTTATCCCCCTTCTAAATCTATTGCCTGGAACCCGAAAATACCCGCGAGTCAAAATACTTTTATTTTACTTTCAACTTTAGTTATTTAAAACAAATACAATTTTATCAGTCACAATAAAACATGAGGTTCTTTTACTTGTTTATTTTCAAATAAACCGTTCCAAAAACTTAATAAAATACTATTAAATTCTAGGCCCAAAAACAGGATGTTACAGATATGATGCTGCCACTGCTTCGTATCGTAATTGTAAAAGTAATATAAGTAGTTAAGTGTACGTTTGTATGTTTGTTCGAAGCACCGAATTAAAAAACACATAGCCCTGTGTCTTCCAAAAGGAAAAAAGATCTTCTTAATCCGAAAGAGAGTACTATTGATATTTCCACCCATAAAATTTGGATATATAAATCCACCACAAATATGCATAAACAGGTTGTACAATACAACATTTTTATGCATATTTGTAGTGGATTTATCAATTCTAAGGCTGCATTTATCAATTTGGATATATAACACGTTCGGTTTGCCACACGACGAATCTGTAGACCACGGTTCACTATAGAGAACCGTGGTTGACACATATTAGAAATTAAAAGTCTTTGCCTCTTTGGTGTGGATGCTCTTAACATATGGCAGTTATGGTATGTAATTGTTTTTTGGAAAAGGCAGACTAAAAATTAATTACCATTTAAAATACAACGGAAACACACAGTACAATGATATACAATCGAACCAAAAAAGCATCAAACATATTTTTCACGAGCAAAGTGAAATGTGCTAGCATCATTGAATTAAAGTCCGTTGAAGATATACTCCGTATCTTACTATTTGTATGAGAAAAATGCGCATTGATAGCTTCAAGGGCGGATGTAGAGGGGGGGCGTGCACCTGGATAGCTTTCAATCTCCCCATAGTAAATCGCTCTGGATCCATCTCCGCATTTCTTTTTCTTCCTTTGATGTATCATATCTGCAAAGGACTTCTGGTTCACAATCTTTACCAATGAGGTTTTTAAACATAAACCAAGAAGTTATGAAACATCTTCGGAAGGATTTAAACAGGGAAATCGTGGTTGATAAGAGAGTGTTGATACTTTTATGTCTAAATGACAAAAATAGAACTGCATTATATTTTTCCATTTTTGATAATGGGGACAGAACATAACTAGTATTTGGGATCTCAGTATTTGCCTATTTGGACATTGAATTTGAATGCAAAAGTGACCTTATGTGCATGTGTATATTTATAGCAAATTAATTAGTAGTATGTTATCATTGGGATGATAAATAAATTTTTTAATATAATTTTTATTTTGGAAATGAAATACTATCATACTAAGGGAGTTGATAAATAATTAAATACAACACACAAATTAATTCCTACACCAAAGTTGTGCTATTATATACTTGTACCGTTTGCTTTAACTGTTGTACACTTTAATCAATTTGGGTCGGATCTATAGTAGTATAGGACCAAGTTATATACACGGTTCTCATGCTCATCATTTACTGCACACTACCAATTAAATTACAAATCTAAAACTGGTCAAATGTATCAACCACGGTTCTCTTTGGCAAACCGTGCTAAACGGATCCAAAATAATATTTTGATATAAAAATAACGATTGTTCAAAAGAGTTGATTCGAACACATGACCATCTTCTGAAAATTGTGTGGATAACCAACCAACTTTGTTGAACAACAGGTGAACCTTTTTGTGAAACATATTAATTGATTTATTTATTTACTCTACTACATTTACCAAAGTAAATGTGAATAGGTTATGAATAGTGTTTTTAATATTATTGTTTATTTTGTTTTACCAAGCAAAGATTTTCACCTTTTTAGTTTGTATTTTTCCTTTATAAAGTAAATGCTTATTTTGTTATACTGCTAATCAAAGCTTTTTTTATTTTGTATATTTTTTATTATAAAGTAAATACATAATCAAATATTAAGAATAGTGTGTTTAATATTATTTTTTATTTTGTTTTGCCAATCCAAGATTTTCAAATTTTTATTTTGTAGTTTTTTTCTTTATAAAGTAAATACATACCAAAAATTTCAACTTTTTATTTCTTACCTTTTATTGCTTATATATATATATATATATATATATATATATATATATATATATATATATATATATATATATATATATATAAGTGAATTTCATTGTTTTACATCATATTAATCTAAAGATATAAAATGATAAGTAAATATATTAAAATTGTATTTTTCTATACCCGCCGCAGCGCGGGTAAGAAAAACTCGTTCATATACAAACACAAAAAAGACCACGTTTCTAGAAAACACTATTTTTGGAAGAAAAAAAAAACATTAATAATATTAGATTTGGTTAGGTATTGTTAGGTGTTGGAATTGAATTCATTCATGATTCATTAATGTTACGTATCCTTATTATATTATAAATATACGTTCACACATAAGCTCTCTTTTTCGTACTATACAAACCCTATTTAATACGGAGTAAGTAACATTGTAACAATATGATCATCAAGTTTCCCACTATGATCTTCCATTTCCATTTTCACAACGTCTTTTTTCACAAGATAAGTTACAATATACTAATATTCTCTTTCACGACTGCAATTTCCCTGTTTAAATATTCTGGTGACCGTAGCCGCGAGGCCTGTTTACAGTCACCTTTTGCGGTCACGTCGACGATGTATCCGCGCGTGAACAAATGTTGCATTCCTTACTATTGGTTGAACATCTATCCGCGCGTGAAAAAGATAGATCTCGTCCAAAACAGTTTCGGTACGGGATTTCTGTAGAAACTGTAACGAGATTTATTGTTCTTACAAGGTTTTGTTATGTCTCAACTCTGTATTAATTTGGGACTCAAACATCGCCTTCTGCTTTGTAATAACTTGAAGATGAGAATGATACTGGAACCAGTGAAGATGAAAAGGATGAACTATCATTATATATATAGTTGTTTGGTATTGAAATTATATTCATTCGTTAAATGGTATGTATTTGCTGCATCGAGTAATTAATTAGTAACAACATTTTAGTAACATTCATTATTCTGTTGTACTGTACAACATTTTAAAGCGTGATTATTAGTGGTGTACATGCAAATCACCACCCATTATAAATACTTACACATAAGCTCCATTTTATTTGATCCAAACCCCTTTTCCCCTTGCTCCAAGAGCCGAAACAGTAACAAGATGATCAACAAGTTCCCCAATATGATCATCAAAGTCCATTGTATTAAATCATCACTTCAATTTATTGTCAATTTATACACCAAAGATAATCCTGTGTATAGTAGTTTGTTTTTTAAATGCATTAATATTGTAAATTTATCTGTATAGATGCATGTAAGGTCTTCTGTTTTCTTAAACTGGATATCAATGTTTCTTGCCAACAATAATAATTGTGCTATGAGGATTTGTACTTTCATCGTTAACACTTGTACTGTTTGATGCAAACATTTAAAGTTTTAAACTACTGCAATCACCAACACATATTTTCCTATTCACACTCAAATAAACTATTCGAACTCAATGATAATACTCGTATTATATACTAAATTTTCACATATTATGAGCTTTTTTTATTTTCTCTTTTTATTCTTTAATTTTTCCCTTCAAAATAAACAAACAAGTAAAAGAAATATTTCATGTTCTTTCCATCCAAATAATAATTGTGCTATCAATTTATTTCTTTAATCCCCTTGCTAATACTAATAGTAACCATGGTTGTTTTATATTAGTGAACCGTGGTTGTTTTTTACTTTAAAATTAAAAGGATTCGTTTCTCGAAGCGACTAAAAAGAATCTTCAGCTTTATTTGACTAAAACAGTTTAATGACTCTGTGTACACACATTCCGATACTATTAATGCTTGCGCAGTTGCTGCCTTGCAGGCATCGGAGTTTTGAATCTTACACTTCTTTAAAAGGGACCACAAGTTAGTTTGAAATGAACCGTGGTTGATTATGAAAGTTACACTTCTTTAAAATATTAATATACAAAAATTGCCCATCAACAAATACAATAACATTTGCCACCCATTTGTAGATCAGTGATTTTACATTCCTACGAATCATTTCTATATATATTTTTTTTTCCATTAACATTTGCTATTAAATTATCAACATCATATCTACTACAAACAATTAATAACGTTAATTTTTATTAACAATTTCATATCTAATTAGATTTTTACTTCTTTTTGTGTTGATCATTTTAATAATAATAATAATTTAATAAAGAGTGTTTTTGCCTTTTGTCATAATACTCCGTATTTAAATAGTATGAATTTTCATATATGTAATATTCAATAGGTTGTAATTTGTAACATACTAAATAATAATATATCTTGCATAGCTATCATTTTATCATATATTTATGTATCTTTATAAATATATAATGTAGAATAAATTTTGATACTCTTTATATAATATAGAATATATAGAAAGAAAAGTAACTAAACAAAAAAGAAACCACCACAATAAAATATAATACTGTAATCAACATCATATCCACTACAAAAAGATCATTCTTAAATACCTTTATCCACATAGATATGGTGACTCCCTTCTCTTTAGGCTGTTTGCTACTCGTAAATTTGTTATACTCACAACAAATTTACGAGTAGCAAACAACCTATGGAGAAGGGAAAAACCAAACCTACAATGATAATGACACAGCGAAATGATCATTAAGAATGGAACATCAAAAGACTTATATAAACCAATACACATTTTCTATGATTTCCGATGTGGGAGATATAGTGATATAGTACAAGCTTGGAAATATCAATACCCATTAGATATGTCTCAAAAGTCAAAACAGTTTATTGCAGAAGAATCTTCAGCTTTATTTGACTAAATTAGTTTAATGACTCTGTGGACACACATTCCGATACTATTAATGCTTGCACAGTTGTTGCCTTGCAGGCATTGGAGTATTTCGACTATCAAGTAACAGTATTTCGACTATCATTTAATAATACTGGTATTCTCTTCCAGAACCGTGGTCTACGTGTGTTTGTTTTTGAAATGGACATCCTTCAAATATAATAGTGGAATGGTTTTTGTAAATAATTGTTTTGATTGTGAATAGATTATAGTTATGTTGAAGGGTTATAGAATAGATTATATGGATAAGGGAATTATATGTTTTATAAGTAGTTATAGAATAGATTGGAGTAGATTATAATAGAAATAGATTATATGTAATCCTTCATCTCCGCCGAAAAATAAATTAAAGAGGTCACATAATGTGATATGAATAAAATTATAAAAATTAATTATCATTATCATCCCAGCCAAATAATAACAACATACTCCGTATTAAATACAAAACTTAATTATCATATTCGTTTAATTTTCGCCCTAACTCTAGTTTTCAACATGTAGCCTTAATAAGTACGCTTTTCAAGCAATATCCCGAGGTGACGAATTGAAGAAAACGGAAAGAATCCACCCTCACACTTTTAGCGTAAAAAAAAAGGGAATCAAGATCAACCATCAAATTAATGCTGAAAAAGGCTATTTAAACAAAGAAATTGCGGTTGGCAAGGAGTATCACCGGATGAATGGGAGAGAATATAATTATAAATTATAATTATAATGATCATATTAATTATAATGATCACATTATAAGGGAACTTTTTTTTGGGATAAAGGGGACGGAACCCCGGAAAAATTGTTATAAAAAGAGAACTTGAATCTATCCTTACACTTGGCGTAAGAATAAAAAGAACTCAACTTATCAAAGAAATTGTGGTCGGCACTTGGCAGGGAGTACCGGAGTATCACCGGAAGAATGGGAGGGAATATAATTATAATTTATAATTATAACGATCATATTATAAGGGAACTTTTTTTTGGATAAAGGGGACGGAACCACGGAAAAATTATTACTCAAAATAAGGGAACTTGATGATCAAATTTAGGGTTCAAAAGTATTTATTTATTTAGTTGGGTTTTGAAATTTTGATTAAAGAAGCCGTAAGGGCTCTCTATTTATAAGGCCATTTTTATTGAATAAATTAATTCAAAAACAAAATCGTTAAATAAAATAAGTTATCTACTTCCTTACAACACTGTCCAGAACATCGTTTCCCACACCCTGTGAGAGTTTGGTGAATGGTAAACAGAC
Source organism: Helichrysum umbraculigerum (assembly GCA_949592205.1). Taxonomy (NCBI): domain Eukaryota; kingdom Viridiplantae; phylum Streptophyta; class Magnoliopsida; order Asterales; family Asteraceae; genus Helichrysum; species Helichrysum umbraculigerum. The sequence goes on along the minus strand of CATIUR010000004.1, from coordinate 138,964,073 downwards.
CACGGTTCCTTCAAAATGAACCGTAGGCAAACCTTTTGTCTAATTGAGATATACTCTGAATTCTGCAAGTTTGGTAACCAAACAAACCACGGTTCCTTCAAAATCAACCGTAGGCAAACCTTTTGTCTAATTGAGATACACTCTGAATTCTGAAAGGTTGATGGTAAACTCACTAAATTGATACTTGATTGATAGAATACAAAAATAATGTTCAGGTGTTATTTACTTATACAATACAATCCTGTAATGCACATTCAGGGTGGATCAATCAAAATTGGTGGTGGAAATAATGAAATATCATCTCATAAGATAAAACAATAAAATAATCTATAAAACATAAAATATCATCTTTATATTATAACCTCAAAATTTTTAAGTATAGATGAAGGGTTATTAAGTGAATTAAACGTTATAAAATTTTAATCATTATTAGGTGTGATGATAAATCCACCAAGAATTTTGATAATCCACAAAAACTGCGCATATCTGGGTTGTACAGTACAAGTTTTAATTGCATATATTGGTGGATCTATCGAAAAGTTGGGTGGAAATATCACCACCACAATTAATACAATTATATGTGGGGAAGCGTTATAAAATATTTAATCATATTAAATTAACATTTAGCCAAGATCTATAATTTTCTTGATAATACTTGTATAGAATTTAATTACCTTCTTCAACATCTTAACCTCATTTTTTTTTTTTTACTAACTTGCCAAGATCTATATTTAATCATCTATAATTCTTACTAACAAAAGGTAACAACAATCAATAAATCCAAAATTATACTATTCACATTCTTCAACATCTTAACCTCATATCTCTATAATTTAAGTATAGAGACCATATAGGCATAAATACCATTACAAAAAAACCAAAAACAAGGTAGAATAGATTCTAAGCCCACAAAACCAAGATCCACACAACATCTGTATTAGATAACAATGAAAGCGTACTACTCCACAACATCTTAATATATACTATAAAGTTTGCATAAACGTTTGCATGCATCATTTGTCGCTCTTCTTTAGGGAATACGTACATCTCTTCATCGGTTTGCAGTCTACTGGAAACACATTACGTATGCTATATGGGAATAAATCCCATATAGAAACTGTTATCGCCTTAACAGCCATCATCATGTACACATCCCTTATTCAGTCGTGGGACTGAATAAAACCGGACCCCGGATATTAAACAGGGAAATCGCGGTTGTGAGGGAGATTTAAACAGAGAAATCGCGGTGGCGACAGAGTGTTATTACAAATTGTGTTGTGAATGTGATCACTACGAAAAGGGAATTTGATTATCATATTTAGGGTTTAGATGAAAAGAGTTGAGAGAATGTGTATGTATTTATAATATACGGAGTAATATAACGACGATATATTAATTAATTATATTAACTACTTTAATTAATGAATTGAAAATTGAATAACCTAACACCGACCTACACCACGGTTCTTTATTATAACCGTGGTTGTATATATGCAAACCACGGTTCGGAATTTATGAGCCGTGGAAACTACATAAAGTTGATTGATTGATCGGTTGATTGACGTAGTTCAGACTTCAGAAGTACTCCACTACTCTGTAGAGCTAAACATTGGGACTAAACATTTCAATAAAAGTAATTTATTACGACTAGTATTACTCCGTAGTATATTAATCGATGTGGAGATGATATATCTATACAGTCATTATACACAACAATTTTTTTTATTCACACAACAAAATCATGTATGATAATGAGTAAAAAGTGGTGTATGAATCAAAAAATTTGTGATATGTATCACTATCCTATTAAAAACCAATACAACTAAATGCAAATAATGCCAGCAGCGCACTACTAACAAAATTTTTATAATAAATAATAAATGGGTGTGCAAATGCAAAATAGGCAAGTACTCAAGTAGTAGGCCAGGTCCTTTGAGTCTTTGACCATATATTAGGTTGACAAGTAACTGGTAATTAATGCCTTAATGGAAATATTCAGTTTTTTTTACCAAAAAAATAAAAAAACAATTCCAAGTTAATTCTTTAAAAGCTAAAGAATCACGGTTCATAATTCAGAACCGTGGTCCATAAGTTAAATACTCGTATGTGCTTCAAGTTTCAACTTTCATTCTTTCAACCATATTTTAATGTTTTAACTTTATTTATTTATTTAAAGTCGATCATGCTACTAAAAGAATACGTATTTAGTAAATTACCATTTTGCCCTTTTGGTTATTTATTCAACCTTCACAAATAGTTATAGTTACAAAAGAAAACGTAATTAGTAGCGGATTGGTTTCATGGGGTTACGGGTTAAACTTTGTATTACAAAATGAAACTTATATTTTCCCAGGGTTGGGCCATTAACCCGAACCTTGACCTAACCAGACCAGAAAAGGTAAACGAATTGATGAATCTAGCTTAGCATGTTAACAGGCTTAATTTTGTTTCGAGTGACAATCGGGACGAGATTGTCATTGTGAATAATAAGAAAATCCGCAAAGGTGTAAACTGGAAGGAAGAACACCCATCCAGGTCCCGTATGCCTTTAGCACCAATCATTGTATACGTCCACGTACCCCACATGGATGACTCCGGACAACTCCCCTGGCACGGTGGGGGTGTTTGGAGTTGGAATGAACTTAACCTTTATCCGCAAGTTCCCCAAAAAAAAACAAAGTGTTTTATGGGTGTGGGTACCTATCATGCTAAATGTTTACCCAGGGCAGGATTGAACCCCTAACCTCTAGGAAGCCAAGAGCCCAACTTACACTGAGCCACTTAGTCAAGTGGTTGAATAATAAGAACATGCATGATTTTGCCACCTGTTTTGTTTGTGTGGGCGGATCTGCTTGGGTTAAGGGTTCGTTGGGATTTGTCTCAGGTGTTGGGGTTTTGGTTGGTCTTCGTTTCATCCATTTTCATGCTTACTACCGAGTGATTGCCATTTCGTGGTTATATCTTTCTATTGGTTGGATGTGGGGTTTTACTCATTTGATTGTTGGATGATCTGTACATAACACCTTAGGCGAATCCCACATCGGCCGTGGAGATGAGGGATTTGGGGCTTATAATTAAGGGTAATATCCTCCTTACATGACAGAACGCATTTTAGGACCACAAGGGTATAGTAGTAGATCCCGTGAGAACTTTGCAGTCTAGTGAGCTCGAGCGGGGCTAGTTCCAAGATGGGTAACCTTATCGGAATGAGTCGTAGTATAGTAGTAGTGTGGTCGCCAAGAAAAAGCCGTGCGCCTGTGTGCAAAGCGGACAATATTGTGTCGTGGCATGGCGGGATATATGATTTTACATGATCATATCATTGTATATATAGCTAGTAGTTGTTTAGAGTTATTTTGAATCGAGTGTTGGACGGTCTTATATATAGTTTAGGATATATAGTTGCATTTTGAATTGATTAATTGTTATACGGTCATTCTAGTTGATTACGGTGTTTTGGTATGAATCGATTTTGGATGGTCGATCGTTTAATTTGTAGTTGGTTCGGTCATGTTGGTTTAAGTTATGGTGTAGCGTGCGGATTGGTTTCAGGGGGCTACGGTTTAAAATTTGTATTAGAAAGTCAAACTTATGTTTTCCTAAGGATAACGCGTTGGCCATTAACCCGAACCATGACGTACCTAACCAGACCAGAAAAGGTAAAAAAATTGATGCATTTGGCTTAACAGCAACGTTTTAAGACCCGGTTCGACCGGCCCGTTTCGACCGATCGGACCGTACTTTTAGAGTTTTCCGGGCCATTTAAAACCGGGTTTTTCAATATGTTGACTAGTCAACGACCCCGCCGTTTGGACCGGGTTGGACCAGGACCCGGACCCGGAAAGTGTAAGGCCCCGCCTTTTACAAACCGAAACATATCATATTACTTTATATTATCCATTAAAAGCGTGGTCCCAAAACATATTTACCTAATTACATAAGTCCCAAAGGTACCAAGTTTTCAAAACCTTTACACACATATATAAGTTTACTTACAAACATTTACTAAACAACCGGGCGTTAAGAAAACTATTCAAAACCAAAAGTTAGATTCCCAAAAATGTCAGAGTAAGTGCTGTGACAGTCAGCCATCCCATTAAGTATCTACAACCCGGTCCACACCTATTAAAAGCCTGCAAAAAGATTAACAACGAGGGATTAGCCAATGCTAAGTGAATGGAACCGTAACCGACGGTTCAATCCAGAAATAACAAGCCTACAACGCACAACCAAACCAACAAATAATGCTTACAGCCTAAAGCATCGTAAACAACAATCACACAAATTATGATTACCGCCTAAAGCTTCGCAATCATAAACACGTATCGTCAAAGAGGACCGGCGGCCCCTGGTTAGCCAACCAGCGAAAGCCTACAACCACTGCCGGCCCCAACAGTGGCTTACCGATAGTTTGAAGCTATCTTCACTGACAAGGATTCATCCCTCAACTACATGTATCGGGAAACCCAGGCAGCCCAACAATAGCCACAAACCCAACCAGCGTTGACCTCTGAAATCACATATGCCAAACGGCCCAAGCATCACATATAGCATAATCGTCATGCCAATATGTAGCGTACCTAATCATACCGCGTAATAATCATGCCAACCAATAATGATAATAACCAAATAATCCAAATACCATAACCAATAGTCATGCCAATGCCTTAATGAGATAACCAATCAAAACTAATAACCGAAAGTTCATCCGTTGCAACCAAACTTGCTACAACGGAATTGAACCGAGGAATACAATTCCACTCACCGAATATTATCGTCTGATTACCAACTCAGTGGTCTAATCTTACTGAGTGGCCGCCCGCTTATCTGAGAACACAAAGATAACAAGTCAATAACTCGTCTCATAATCATCATCATAACATATTTATCAAATCAAGTAATCTCTAAAGTCTAAGTAAACAAAAGTTCAATCAGAATTGAAATTAAAAATCCCGAACTAATGTTTAAAAACTGTAAAATGTCATTTTCGACCTTTAAATGACCCCGAATGGCCAAAAACCACCTAGGCTATTAGAATATAGTTTTGACCATTGGGCCGTTTCCGAGTGAACATGTGAATCTCATCCCAAACCGAGTTAATGAAATTGTTACATAACCGTGACCCTGAAAAGACTTACACATTTTCAAAATTTACAAAACCCGTCAAAATTATTCATGCGAACGCGATCCGGATCAGGGTGGCTGGATCGCGTTCACCTTTAGAAAAAGTTCTGTCACCGAAATACACATGGCAACGCGATCCGGAACAAAGGGCTGGATCGCGTTCGTATGACCAAAAATCGACTATACCAAATTATAACTAAGGAACGCGATCCGGAGACAAGGCCGGGATCGCGTTTGATAGTTCAAAATGACCTGCACTTTTAGCAAGAACACAACACGAACCCAAAACCCCAAAATTCACCAAATCAGTTTATGAACACGAATTTACTCAGCAAATGACCTCAAGTATCAACCATAATCATATGATAACAACTAACCAACAATTCTAACATGTAATCCTAGCATATATCATCATCAAAACCCCAAAATCATCATAACCTTGCTTATGAACTAACTATCAAGAACACTATCAATTTTAGTATATAATCTTCATGAAATCAACTCATATCAATGAATAATTAACAAGTAGTTAACAAAACATAATTTCCTAGCTTCAATTCATACCAAACACCAATATTCATCATATACCCAATTTCAATAAAATGAACTTAAAAACACCAAAACACTTACAATCTAATGATGAAGATGATGTAGGAGATGATGATAATCAGATTCCTTTAGCAAGATTTAGTCACAATGATTTGTTCTTGATTTAATTTACAAATGATGGAGATGAGGGTTTGAGAGTGTTTCAAAGGAAATGAGAGTTAGGTAGGAACCAAGAAATGAGTCGGTCATCCACCGCCCCATCTTTTAATTAGGTGTAACTTATACCCGCTTCCTAGCCTATTGTCTGGAACCCGAAAATACCCGTAAGTCAAAATACTTTTATTTTACCGTGAACTTTGTTTATTTAAAACAAACAATATTTTATTAATCACAATAAAAACTGAGGCTCTTTTACTTGTTTATTTTCCAAATAAACCATTTAAATACAATTTATTTCCAGGCCCAGAAACAGGATGTTACAAATCTTCCCCCCTTAAAAGATTTCGTCCCCGAAATCCAATCTCGCACACTATTAATCCAAACGCTACTGATTACACTTAATCATGCAATACTAATTACAATTTACATATCACATCAAAATCAATATCGAATCTACCTGGATTGTTATCTTCAAGCCAATCTCCTACGGTCATCTGAAATGCCCGAGGAGGTGCAGTCTTTCTCTTTTGCCCGACAGATGCCGAGGAACCCGAGCCTGAACTCCCAGCCAAACCCGTACCTTGTCTTGCCTTCTCCAAACACTGACCCGCTCTGTGGCCCTCCTTCTGACAATTCCAGCAAACATTCCTTAGAAAGATACAATCCTTAATATTGTGTCCAAACCCTCCACACCTAACACACCTAACAGTATCCGAAGTACACGGCCCCGGATGCCTCGCTTTACAATCCACACACCAAGCAATCCTATCTCTTGCCTCCTCAGAAAAAAAACACCCTCCTACTCGCTTGACTTGATTTACTACTCGTGGAACTATTCTTGGAATGGTGCACCGCCTTTTCCTTAACTAACTTTTCCGAAGCTCGAGTGTCACTATCCACCGACTTAGCCAAATCAAAAGCATTTTTCAGATTACCGGCTAATCTCACCGACGTCCTGTAATGTGGTGGCAAAGCTCCCACAAAATGGTTTATTCTATCTCTTTCATTCGGGACCCATTGCTGAACAAAGCGTAGCTTTTCTGTGAATTGAGTTATAAGATCATCCATGGTCATAGTCTCAGTCAATTTCAAATCCATGAACTCCTGCTTAATTCTAACCATATCAAACTCCGAGCAAAACTGCCTGCAAACTTCATTATGGAATTCCATCCAAGTGATAGAAGATCGTTGCACAGGTGTCAAATGTGCGGTCATTGAATCCCACCAATTCATTGCCTGACCTTTCAGTAACTGCACTGCATATCCAACCCTTAACTCCTCCTCACATTGACATACCTCGAACTTTCGCTCAATGTCCCTTAACCAATTTAAAGTTACCGCTGGATCATTACCCCCTTCGAATTCTTTCGGTCCACAAGACTTAAATGTCTTAAAAGAACATACCCTCTTTTGCTGCTGAGGTGATGGAAACTGGTATCCCACATCTCTTTGTTGTGCTAACCTTGCTTGTTGCTCCTTGTACAATTGCTCAAACTTTCTTAATCTTAGCACCTCATCCTCTAACTGCAATTTATATTCCTCATCACTAACTCCCTCTTGATTTACATTAGATGTACCACCCTGATTACCCTCATTATTTTCTGGAGGTGGAAGCTCAGTTCTCAAAACATCATTGGGAGCCGGGTTCTCAGTATCTGCCATTCCTGTACTCATACACAATAACTCACAATTTGTTAATCGTTAGTATCACCTATACTAACCAATCAACCCCCCATTCATAGCTAATCCCACTTACTGAAATGTTTGACTGTCACCAAAAGATTTGGGATTGACATTAGCCAATGTCCAATTCACCCAAACCTATGCTCTGATACCAACTTGTAAGGCCCCGCCTTTTACAAACCGAAACATATCATATTACTTTATATTATCCATTAAAAGCGTGGTCCCAAAACATATTTACCTAATTACATAAGTCCCAAAGGTACCAAGTTTTCAAAACCTTTACACACATATATAAGTTTAGTTACAAACATTTACTAAACAACCGGGCGTTAAGAAAACTATTCAAAACCAAAAGTTAGATTCCCAAAAATGTCAGAGTAAGCGCTGTGACAGTCAGCCATCCCATTAAGTATCTACAACCCGGTCCACACCTATTAAAAGCCTGCAAAAAGATTAACAACGAGGGATTAGCCAATGCTAAGTGAATGGAACCGTAACCGACGGTTCAATCCAGAAATAACAAGCCTACAACGCACAACCAAACCAACAAATAATGCTTACAGCCTAAAGCATCGTAAACAACAATCACACAAATTATGATTACCGCCTAAAGCTTCGCAATCATAAACACGTATCGTCAAAGAGGACCGGCGGCCCCTGGTTAGCCAACCAGCGAAAGCCTACAACCACTGCCGGCCCCAACAGTGGCTTACCGATAGTTTGAAGCTATCTTCACTGACAAGGATTCATCCCTCAACTACATGTATCGGGAAACCCAGGCAGCCCAACAATAGCCACAAACCCAACCAGCGTTGACCTCTGAAATCACATATGCCAAACGGCCCAAGCATCACATATAGCATAATCGTCATGCCAATATGTAGCGTACCTAATCATACCGCGATATAATCATGCCAACCAATAATGATAATAACCAAATAATCCAAATACCATAACCAATAGTCATGCCAATGCCTTAATGAGATAACCAATCAAAACTAATAACCGAAAGTTCATCCGTTGCAACCAAACTTGCTACAACGGAATTGAACCGAGGAATACAATTCCACTCACCGAATATTATCGTCTGATTACCAACTCAGTGGTCTAATCTTACTGAGTGGCCGCCCGCTTATCTGAGAACACAAAGATAACAAGTCAATAACTCGTCTCATAATCATCATCATAACATATTTATCAAATCAAGTAATCTCTAAAGTCTAAGTAAACAAAAGTTCAATCAGAATTGAAATTAAAAATCCCGAACTAATGTTTAAAAACTGTAAAATGTCATTTTCGACCTTTAAATGACCCCGAATGGCCAAAAACCACCTAGGCTATTAGAATATAGTTTTGACCATTGGGCCGTTTCCGAGTGAACATGTGAATCTCATCCCAAACCGAGTTAATGAAATTGTTACATAACCGTGACCCTGAAAAGACTTACGCATTTTCAAAATTTACAAAACCCGTCAAAATTATTCATGCGAACGCGATCCGGATCAGGGTGGCTGGATCGCGTTCACCTTTAGAAAAAGTTCTGTCACCGAAATACACATGGCAACGCGATCCGGAACAAAGGGCTGGATCGCGTTCGTATGACCAAAAATCGACTATACCAAATTATAACTAAGGAACGCGATCCGGAGACAAGGCCGGGATCGCGTTTGATAGTTCAAAATGACCTGCACTTTTAGCAAGAACACAACACGAACCCAAAACCCCAAAATTCACCAAATCAGTTTATGAACACGAATTTACTCAGCAAATGACCTCAAGTATCAACCATAATCATATGATAACAACTAACCAACAATTCTAACATGTAATCCTAGCATATATCATCATCAAAACCCCAAAATCATCATAACCTTGCTTATGAACTAACTATCAAGAACACTATCAATTTTAGTATATAATCTTCATGAAATCAACTCATATCAATGAATAATTAACAAGTAGTTAACAAAACATAATTTCCTAGCTTCAATTCATACCAAACACCAATATTCATCATATACCCAATTTCAATAAAATGAACTTAAAAACACCAAAACACTTACAATCTAATGATGAAGATGATGTAGGAGATGATGATAATCAGATTCCTTTAGCAAGATTTAGTCACAATGATTTGTTCTTGATTTAATTTACAAATGATGGAGATGAGGGTTTGAGAGTGTTTCAAAGGAAATGAGAGTTAGGTAGGAACCAAGAAATGAGTCGGTCATCCACCGCCCCATCTTTTAATTAGGTGTAACTTATACCCGCTTCCTAGCCTATTGTCTGGAACCCGAAAATACCCGTAAGTCAAAATACTTTTATTTTACCGTGAACTTTGTTTATTTAAAACAAACAATATTTTATTAATCACAATAAAAACTGAGGCTCTTTTACTTGTTTATTTTCCAAATAAACCATTTAAATACAATTTATTTCCAGGCCCAGAAACAGGATGTTACAAATCTTCCCCCCTTAAAAGATTTCGTCCCCGAAATCCAATCTCGCACACTATTAATCCAAACGCTACTGATTACACTTAATCATGCAATACTAATTACAATTTACATATCACATCAAAATCAATATCGAATCTACCTGGATTGTTATCTTCAAGCCAATCTCCTACGGTCATCTGAAATGCCCGAGGAGGTGCAGTCTTTCTCTTTTGCCCGACAGATGCCGAGGAACCCGAGCCTGAACTCCCAGCCAAACCCGTACCTTGTCTTGCCTTCTCCAAACACTGACCCGCTCTGTGGCCCTCCTTCTGACAATTCCAGCAAATATTCCTTAGAAAGATACAATCCTTAATATTGTGTCCAAACCCTCCACACCTAACACACCTAACAGTATCCGAAGTACACGGCCCCGGATGCCTCGCTTTACAATCCACACACCAAGCAATCCTATCTCTTGCCTCCTCAGAAAAAAAACACCCTCCTACTCGCTTGACTTGATTTACTACTCGTGGAACTATTCTTGGAATGGTGCACCGCCTTTTCCTTAACTAACTTTTCCGAAGCTCGAGTGTCACTATCCACCGACTTAGCCAAATCAAAAGCATTTTTCAGATTACCGGCTAATCTCACCGACGTCCTGTAATGTGGTGGCAAAGCTCCCACAAAATGGTTTATTCTATCTCTTTCATTCGGGACCCATTGCTGAACAAAGCGTAGCTTTTCTGTGAATTGAGTTATAAGATCATCCATGGTCATAGTCTCAGTCAATTTCAAATCCATGAACTCCTGCTTAATTCTAACCATATCAAACTCCGAGCAAAACTGCCTGCAAACTTCATTATGGAATTCCATCCAAGTGATAGAAGATCGTTGCACAGGTGTCAAATGTGCGGTCATTGAATCCCACCAATTCATTGCCTGACCTTTCAGTAACTGCACTGCATATCCAACCCTTAACTCCTCCTCACATTGACATACCTCGAACTTTCGCTCAATGTCCCTTAACCAATTTAAAGTTACCGCTGGATCATTACCCCCTTCGAATTCTTTCGGTCCACAAGACTTAAATGTCTTAAAAGAACATACCCTCTTTTGCTGCTGAGGTGATGGAAACTGGTATCCCACATCTCTTTGTTGTGCTAACCTTGCTTGTTGCTCCTTGTACAATTGCTCAAACTTTCTTAATCTTAGCACCTCATCCTCTAACTGCAATTTATATTCCTCATCACTAACTCCCTCTTGATTTACATTAGATGTACCACCCTGATTACCCTCATTATTTTCTGGAGGTGGAAGCTCAGTTCTCAAAACATCATTGGGAGCCGGGTTCTCAGTATCTGCCATTCCTGTACTCATACACAATAACTCACAATTTGTTAATCGTTAGTATCACCTATACTAACCAATCAACCCCCCATTCATAGCTAATCCCACTTACTGAAATGTTTGACTGTCACCAAAAGATTTGGGATTGACATTAGCCAATGTCCAATTCACCCAAACCTATGCTCTGATACCAACTTGTAAGGCCCCGCCTTTTACAAACCGAAACATATCATATTACTTTATATTATCCATTAAAAGCGTGGTCCCAAAACATATTTACCTAATTACATAAGTCCCAAAGGTACCAAGTTTTCAAAACCTTTACACACATATATAAGTTTAGTTACAAACATTTACTAAACAACCGGGCGTTAAGAAAACTATTCAAAACCAAAAGTTAGATTCCCAAAAATGTCAGAGTAAGCGCTGTGACAGTCAGCCATCCCATTAAGTATCTACAACCCGGTCCACACCTATTAAAAGCCTGCAAAAAGATTAACAACGAGGGATTAGCCAATGCTAAGTGAATGGAACCGTAACCGACGGTTCAATCCAGAAATAACAAGCCTACAACGCACAACCAAACCAACAAATAATGCTTACAGCCTAAAGCATCGTAAACAACAATCACACAAATTATGATTACCGCCTAAAGCTTCGCAATCATAAACACGTATCGTCAAAGAGGACCGGCGGCCCCTGGTTAGCCAACCAGCGAAAGCCTACAACCACTGCCAGCCCCAACAGTGGCTTACCGATAGTTTGAAGCTATCTTCACTGACAAGGATTCATCCCTCAACTACATGTATCGGGAAACCCAGGCAGCCCAACAATAGCCACAAACCCAAACAGCGTTGACCTCTGAAATCACATATGCCAAACGGCCCAAGCATCACATATAGCATAATCGTCATGCCAATATGTAGCGTACCTAATCATACCGCGATATAATCATGCCAACCAATAATGATAATAACCAAATAATCCAAATACCATAACCAATAGTCATGCCAATGCCTTAATGAGATAACCAATCAAAACTAATAACCGAAAGTTCATCCGTTGCAACCAAACTTGCTACAACGGAATTGAACCGAGGAATACAATTCCACTCACCGAATATTATCGTCTGATTACCAACTCAGTGGTCTAATCTTACTGAGTGGCCGCCCGCTTATCTGAGAACACAAAGATAACAAGTCAATAACTCGTCTCATAATCATCATCATAACATATTTATCAAATCAAGTAATCTCTAAAGTCTAAGTAAACAAAAGTTCAATCAGAATTGAAATTAAAAATCCCGAACTAATGTTTAAAAACTGTAAAATGTCATTTTCGACCTTTAAATGACCCCGAATGGCCAAAAACCACCTAGGCTATTAGAATATAGTTTTGACCATTGGGCCGTTTCCGAGTGAACATGTGAATCTCATCCCAAACCGAGTTAATGAAATTGTTACATAACCGTGACCCTGAAAAGACTTACACATTTTCAAAATTTACAAAACCCGTCAAAATTATTCATGCGAACGCGATCCGGATCAGGGTGGCTGGATCGCGTTCACCTTTAGAAAAAGTTCTGTCACCGAAATACACATGGCAACGCGATCCGGAACAAAGGGCTGGATCGCGTTCGTATGACCAAAAATCGACTATACCAAATTATAACTAAGGAACGCGATCCGGAGACAAGGCCGGGATCGCGTTTGATAGTTCAAAATGACCTGCACTTTTAGCAAGAACACAACACGAACCCAAAACCCCAAAATTCACCAAATCAGTTTATGAACACGAATTTACTCAGCAAATGACCTCAAGTATCAACCATAATCATATGATAACAACTAACCAACAATTCTAACATGTAATCCTAGCATATATCATCATCAAAACCCCAAAATCATCATAACCTTGCTTATGAACTAACTATCAAGAACACTATCAATTTTAGTATATAATCTTCATGAAATCAACTCATATCAATGAATAATTAACAAGTAGTTAACAAAACATAATTTCCTAGCTTCAATTCATACCAAACACCAATATTCATCATATACCCAATTTCAATAAAATGAACTTAAAAACACCAAAACACTTACAATCTAATGATGAAGATGATGTAGGAGATGATGATAATTAGATTCCTTTCGCAAGATTTAGTCACAATGATTTGTTCTTGATTTAATTTACAAATGATGGAGATGAGGGTTTGAGAGTGTTTCAAAGGAAATGAGAGTTAGGTGGGAACCAAGAAATGAGTCGGTCATCCACCGCCCCATCTTTTAATTAGGTGTAACTTATACCCGCTTCCTAGCCTATTGTCTGGAACCCGAAAATACCCGTAAGTCAAAATACTTTTATTTTACCGTGAACTTTGTTTATTTAAAACAAACAATATTTTATTAATCACAATAAAAACTGAGGCTCTTTTACTTGTTTATTTTCCAAATAAACCATTTAAATACAATTTATTTCCAGGCCCAGAAACAGGATGTTACAAATCTTCCCCCCTTAAAAGATTTCGTCCCCGAAATCCAATCTCGCACACTATTAATCCAAACGCTACTGATTACACTTAATCATGCAATACTAATTACAATTTACATATCACATCAAAATCAATATCGAATCTACCTGGATTGTTATCTTCAAGCCAATCTCCTACGGTCATCTGAAATGCCCGAGGAGGTGCAGTCTTTCTCTTTTGCCCGACAGATGCCGAGGAACCCGAGCCTGAACTCCCAGCCAAACCCGTACCTTGTCTTGCCTTCTCCAAACACTGACCCGCTCTGTGGCCCTCCTTCTGACAATTCCAGCAAACATTCCTTGGAAAGATACAATCCTTAATATTGTGTCCAAACCCTCCACACCTAACACACCTAACAGTATCCGAAGTACACGGCCCCGGATGCCTCGCTTTACAATCCACACACCAAGCAATCCTATCTCTTGCCTCCTCAGAAGAAAAACACCCTCCTACTCGCTTGACTTGATTTACTACTCGTGGAACTATTCTTGGAATGGTGCACCGCCTTTTCCTTAACTAACTTTTCCGAAGCTCGAGTGTCACTATCCACCGACTTAGCCAAATCAAAAGCATTTTTCAGATTACCGGCTAATCTCACCGACGTCCTGTAATGTGGTGGCAAAGCTCCCACAAAATGGTTTATTCTATCTCTTTCATTCGGGACCCATTGCTGAACAAAGCGTAGCTTTTCTGTGAATTGAGTTATAAGATCATCCATGGTCATAGTCTCAGTCAATTTCAAATCCATGAACTCCTGCTTAATTCTAACCATATCAAACTCCGAGCAAAACTGCCTGCAAACTTCATTATGGAATTCCATCCAAGTGATAGAAGATCGTTGCACAGGTGTCAAATGTGCGGTCATTGAATCCCACCAATTCATTGCCTGACCTTTCAGTAACTGCACTGCATATCCAACCCTTAACTCCTCCTCACATTGACATACCTCGAACTTTCGCTCAATGTCCCTTAACCAATTTAAAGTTACCGCTGGATCATTACCCCCTTCGAATTCTTTCGGTCCACAAGACTTAAATGTCTTAAAAGAACATACCCTCTTTTGCTGCTGAGGTGATGGAAACTGGTATCCCACATCTCTTTGTTGTGCTAACCTTGCTTGTTGCTCCTTGTACAATTGCTTAAACTTTCTTAATCTTAGCACCTCATCCTCTAACTGCAATTTATATTCCTCATCACTAACTCCCTCTTGATTTACATTAGATGTACCACCCTGATTACCCTCATTATTTTCTGGAGGTGGAAGCTCAGTTCTCAAAACATCATTGGGAGCCGGGTTCTCAGTATCTGCCATTCCTGTACTCATACACAATAACTCACAATTTGTTAATCGTTAGTATCACCTATACTAACCAATCAACCCCCCATTCATAGCTAATCCCACTTACTGAAATGTTTGACTGTCACCAAAAGATTTGGGATTGACATTAGCCAATGTCCAATTCACCCAAACCTATGCTCTGATACCAACTTGTAAGGCCCCGCCTTTTACAAACCGAAACATATCATATTACTTTATATTATCCATTAAAAGCGTGGTCCCAAAACATATTTACCTAATTACATAAGTCCCAAAGGTACCAAGTTTTCAAAACCTTTACACACATATATAAGTTTAGTTACAAACATTTACTAAACAACCGGGCGTTAAGAAAACTATTCAAAACCAAAAGTTAGATTCCCAAAAATGTCAGAGTAAGCGCTGTGACAGTCAGCCATCCCATTAAGTATCTACAACCCGGTCCACACCTATTAAAAGCCTGCAAAAAGATTAACAACGAGGGATTAGCCAATGCTAAGTGAATGGAACCGTAACCGACGGTTCAATCCAGAAATAACAAGCCTACAACGCACAACCAAACCAACAAATAATGCTTACAGCCTAAAGCATCGTAAACAACAATCACACAAATTATGATTACCGCCTAAAGCTTCGCAATCATAAACACGTATCGTCAAAGAGGACCGGCGGCCCCTGGTTAGCCAACCAGCGAAAGCCTACAACCACTGCCGGCCCCAACAGTGGCTTACCGATAGTTTGAAGCTATCTTCACTGACAAGGATTCATCCCTCAACTACATGTATCGGGAAACCCAGGCAGCCCAACAATAGCCACAAACCCAACCAGCGTTGACCTCTGAAATCACATATGCCAAACGGCCCAAGCATCACATATAGCATAATCGTCATGCCAATATGTAGCGTACCTAATCATACCGCGATATAATCATGCCAACCAATAATGATAATAACCAAATAATCCAAATACCATAACCAATAGTCATGCCAATGCCTTAATGAGATAACCAATCAAAACTAATAACCGAAAGTTCATCCGTTGCAACCAAACTTGCTACAACGGAATTGAACCGAGGAATACAATTCCACTCACCGAATATTATCGTCTGATTACCAACTCAGTGGTCTAATCTTACTGAGTGGCCGCCCGCTTATCTGAGAACACAAAGATAACAAGTCAATAACTCATCTCATAATCATCATCATAACATATTTATCAAATCAAGTAATCTCTAAAGTCTAAGTAAACAAAAGTTCAATCAGAATTGAAATTAAAAATCCCGAACTAATGTTTAAAAACTGTAAAATGTCATTTTCGACCTTTAAATGACCCCGAATGGCCAAAAACCACCTAGGCTATTAGAATATAGTTTTGACCATTGGGCCGTTTCCGAGTGAACATGTGAATCTCATCCCAAACCGAGTTAATGAAATTGTTACATAACCGTGACCCTGAAAAGACTTACGCATTTTCAAAATTTACAAAACCCGTCAAAATTATTCATGCGAACGCGATCCGGATCAGGGTGGCTGGATCGCGTTCACCTTTAGAAAAAGTTCTGTCACCGAAATACACATGGCAACGCGATCCGGAACAAAGGGTTGGATCGCGTTCGTATGACCAAAAATCGACTATACCAAATTATAACTAAGGAACGCGATCCGGAGACAAGGCCGGGATCGCGTTTGATAGTTCAAAATGACCTGCACTTTTAGCAAGAACACAACACGAACCCAAAACCCCAAAATTCACCAAATCAGTTTATGAACACGAATTTACTCAGCAAATGACCTCAAGTATCAACCATAATCATATGATAACAACTAACCAACAATTCTAACATGTAATCCTAGCATATATCATCATCAAAACCCCAAAATCATCATAACCTTGCTTATAAACTAACTATCAAGAACACTATCAATTTTAGTATATAATCTTCATGAAATCAACTCATATCAATGAATAATTAACAAGTAGTTAACAAAACATAATTTCCTAGCTTCAATTCATACCAAACACCAATATTCATCATATACCCAATTTCAATAAAATGAACTTAAAAACACCAAAACACTTACAATCTAATGATGAAGATGATGTAGGAGATGATGATAATTAGATTCCTTTCGCAAGATTTAGTCACAATGATTTGTTCTTGATTTAATTTACAAATGATGGAGATGAGGGTTTGAGAGTGTTTCAAAGGAAATGAGAGTTAGGTGGGAACCAAGAAATGAGTCGGTCATCCACCGCCCCATCTTTTAATTAGGTGTAACTTATACCCGCTTCCTAGCCTATTGTCTGGAACCCGAAAATACCCGTAAGTCAAAATACTTTTATTTTACCGTGAACTTTGTTTATTTAAAACAAACAATATTTTATTAATCACAATAAAAACTGAGGCTCTTTTACTTGTTTATTTTCCAAATAAACCATTTAAATACAATTTATTTCCAGGCCCAGAAACAGGATGTTACAAATCTTCCCCCCTTAAAAGATTTCGTCCCCGAAATCCAATCTCGCACACTATTAATCCAAACGCTACTGATTACACTTAATCATGCAATACTAATTACAATTTACATATCACATCAAAATCAATATCGAATCTACCTGGATTGTTATCTTCAAGCCAATCTCCTACGGTCATCTGAAATGCCCGAGGAGGTGCAGTCTTTCTCTTTTGCCCGACAGATGCCGAGGAACCCGAGCCTGAACTCCCAGCCAAACCCGTACCTTGTCTTGCCTTCTCCAAACACTGACCCGCTCTGTGGCCCTCCTTCTGACAATTCCAGCAAACATTCCTTGGAAAGATACAATCCTTAATATTGTGTCCAAACCCTCCACACCTAACACACCTAACAGTATCCGAAGTACACGGCCCCGGATGCCTCGCTTTACAATCCACACACCAAGCAATCCTATCTCTTGCCTCCTCAGAAAAAAAACACCCTCCTACTCGCTTGACTTGATTTACTACTCGTGGAACTATTCTTGGAATGGTGCACCGCCTTTTCCTTAACTAACTTTTCCGAAGCTCGAGTGTCACTATCCACCGACTTAGCCAAATCAAAAGCATTTTTCAGATTACCGGCTAATCTCACCGACGTCCTGTAATGTGGTGGCAAAGCTCCCACAAAATGGTTTATTCTATCTCTTTCATTCGGGACCCATTGCTGAACAAAGCGTAGCTTTTCTGTGAATTGAGTTATAAGATCATCCATGGTCATAGTCTCAGTCAATTTCAAATCCATGAACTCCTGCTTAATTCTAACCATATCAAACTCCGAGCAAAACTGCCTGCAAACTTCATTATGGAATTCCATCCAAGTGATAGAAGATCGTTGCACAGGTGTCAAATGTGCGGTCATTGAATCCCACCAATTCATTGCCTGACCTTTCAGTAACTGCACTGCATATCCAACCCTTAACTCCTCCTCACATTGACATACCTCGAACTTTCGCTCAATGTCCCTTAACCAATTTAAAGTTACCGCTGGATCATTACCCCCTTCGAATTCTTTCGGTCCACAAGACTTAAATGTCTTAAAAGAACATACCCTCTTTTGCTGCTGAGGTGATGGAAACTGGTATCCCACATCTCTTTGTTGTGCTAACCTTGCTTGTTGCTCCTTGTACAATTGCTCAAACTTTCTTAATCTTAGCACCTCATCCTCTAACTGCAATTTATATTCCTCATCACTAACTCCCTCTTGATTTACATTAGATGTACCACCCTGATTACCCTCATTATTTTCTGGAGGTGGAAGCTCAGTTCTCAAAACATCATTGGGAGCCGGGTTCTCAGTATCTGCCATTCCTGTACTCATACACAATAACTCACAATTTGTTAATCGTTAGTATCACCTATACTAACCAATCAACCCCCCATTCATAGCTAATCCCACTTACTGAAATGTTTGACTGTCACCAAAAGATTTGGGATTGACATTAGCCAATGTCCAATTCACCCAAACCTATGCTCTGATACCAACTTGTAAGGCCCCGCCTTTTACAAACCGAAACATATCATATTACTTTATATTATCCATTAAAAGCGTGGTCCCAAAACATATTTACCTAATTACATAAGTCCCAAAGGTACCAAGTTTTCAAAACCTTTACACACATATATAAGTTTAGTTACAAACATTTACTAAACAACCGGGCGTTAAGAAAACTATTCAAAACCAAAAGTTAGATTCCCAAAAATGTCAGAGTAAGCGCTGTGACAGTCAGCCATCCCATTAAGTATCTACAACCCGGTCCACACCTATTAAAAGCCTGCAAAAAGATTAACAACGAGGGATTAGCCAATGCTAAGTGAATGGAACCGTAACCGACGGTTCAATCCAGAAATAACAAGCCTACAACGCACAACCAAACCAACAAATAATGCTTACAGCCTAAAGCATCGTAAACAACAATCACACAAATTATGATTACCGCCTAAAGCTTCGCAATCATAAACACGTATCGTCAAAGAGGACCGGCGGCCCCTGGTTAGCCAACCAGCGAAAGCCTACAACCACTGCCGGCCCCAACAGTGGCTTACCGATAGTTTGAAGCTATCTTCACTGACAAGGATTCATCCCTCAACTACATGTATCGGGAAACCCAGGCAGCCCAACAATAGCCACAAACCCAACCAGCGTTGACCTCTGAAATCACATATGCCAAACGGCCCAAGCATCACATATAGCATAATCGTCATGCCAATATGTAGCGTACCTAATCATACCGCGATATAATCATGCCAACCAATAATGATAATAACCAAATAATCCAAATACCATAACCAATAGTCATGCCAATGCCTTAATGAGATAACCAATCAAAACTAATAACCGAAAGTTCATCCGTTGCAACCAAACTTGCTACAACGGAATTGAACCGAGGAATACAATTCCACTCACCGAATATTATCGTCTGATTACCAACTCAGTGGTCTAATCTTACTGAGTGGCCGCCCGCTTATCTGAGAACACAAAGATAACAAGTCAATAACTCGTCTCATAATCATCATCATAACATATTTATCAAATCAAGTAATCTCTAAAGTCTAAGTAAACAAAAGTTCAATCAGAATTGAAATTAAAAATCCCGAACTAATGTTTAAAAACTGTAAAATGTCATTTTCGACCTTTAAATGACCCCGAATGGCCAAAAACCACCTAGGCTATTAGAATATAGTTTTGACCATTGGGCCGTTTCCGAGTGAACATGTGAATCTCATCCCAAACCGAGTTAATGAAATTGTTACATAACCGTGACCCTGAAAAGACTTACGCATTTTCAAAATTTACAAAACCCGTCAAAATTATTCATGCGAACGCGATCCGGATCAGGGTGGCTGGATCGCGTTCACCTTTAGAAAAAGTTCTGTCACCGAAATACACATGGCAACGCGATCCGGAACAAAGGGTTGGATCGCGTTCGTATGACCAAAAATCGACTATACCAAATTATAACTAAGGAACGCGATCCGGAGACAAGGCCGGGATCGCGTTTGATAGTTCAAAATGACCTGCACTTTTAGCAAGAACACAACACGAACCCAAAACCCCAAAATTCACCAAATCAGTTTATGAACACGAATTTACTCAGCAAATGACCTCAAGTATCAACCATAATCATATGATAACAACTAACCAACAATTCTAACATGTAATCCTAGCATATATCATCATCAAAACCCCAAAATCATCATAACCTTGCTTATAAACTAACTATCAAGAACACTATCAATTTTAGTATATAATCTTCATGAAATCAACTCATATCAATGAATAATTAACAAGTAGTTAACAAAACATAATTTCCTAGCTTCAATTCATACCAAACACCAATATTCATCATATACCCAATTTCAATAAAATGAACTTAAAAACACCAAAACACTTACAATCTAATGATGAAGATGATGTAGGAGATGATGATAATTAGATTCCTTTCGCAAGATTTAGTCACAATGATTTGTTCTTGATTTAATTTACAAATGATGGAGATGAGGGTTTGAGAGTGTTTCAAAGGAAATGAGAGTTAGGTGGGAACCAAGAAATGAGTCGGTCATCCACCGCCCCATCTTTTAATTAGGTGTAACTTATACCCGCTTCCTAGCCTATTGTCTGGAACCCGAAAATACCCGTAAGTCAAAATACTTTTATTTTACCGTGAACTTTGTTTATTTAAAACAAACAATATTTTATTAATCACAATAAAAACTGAGGCTCTTTTACTTGTTTATTTTCCAAATAAACCATTTAAATACAATTTATTTCCAGGCCCAGAAACAGGATGTTACAAATCTTCCCCCCTTAAAAGATTTCGTCCCCGAAATCCAATCTCGCACACTATTAATCCAAACGCTACTGATTACACTTAATCATGCAATACTAATTACAATTTACATATCACATCAAAATCAATATCGAATCTACCTGGATTGTTATCTTCAAGCCAATCTCCTACGGTCATCTGAAATGCCCGAGGAGGTGCAGTCTTTCTCTTTTGCCCGACAGATGCCGAGGAACCCGAGCCTGAACTCCCAGCCAAACCCGTACCTTGTCTTGCCTTCTCCAAACACTGACCCGCTCTGTGGCCCTCCTTCTGACAATTCCAGCAAACATTCCTTGGAAAGATACAATCCTTAATATTGTGTCCAAACCCTCCACACCTAACACACCTAACAGTATCCGAAGTACACGGCCCCGGATGCCTCGCTTTACAATCCACACACCAAGCAATCCTATCTCTTGCCTCCTCAGAAAAAAAACACCCTCCTACTCGCTTGACTTGATTTACTACTCGTGGAACTATTCTTGGAATGGTGCACCGCCTTTTCCTTAACTAACTTTTCCGAAGCTCGAGTGTCACTATCCACCGACTTAGCCAAATCAAAAGCATTTTTCAGATTACCGGCTAATCTCACCGACGTCCTGTAATGTGGTGGCAAAGCTCCCACAAAATGGTTTATTCTATCTCTTTCATTCGGGACCCATTGCTGAACAAAGCGTAGCTTTTCTGTGAATTGAGTTATAAGATCATCCATGGTCATAGTCTCAGTCAATTTCAAATCCATGAACTCCTGCTTAATTCTAACCATATCAAACTCCGAGCAAAACTGCCTGCAAACTTCATTATGGAATTCCATCCAAGTGATAGAAGATCGTTGCACAGGTGTCAAATGTGCGGTCATTGAATCCCACCAATTCATTGCCTGACCTTTCAGTAACTGCACTGCATATCCAACCCTTAACTCCTCCTCACATTGACATACCTCGAACTTTCGCTCAATGTCCCTTAACCAATTTAAAGTTACCGCTGGATCATTACCCCCTTCGAATTCTTTCGGTCCACAAGACTTAAATGTCTTAAAAGAACATACCCTCTTTTGCTGCTGAGGTGATGGAAACTGGTATCCCACATCTCTTTGTTGTGCTAACCTTGCTTGTTGCTCCTTGTACAATTGCTCAAACTTTCTTAATCTTAGCACCTCATCCTCTAACTGCAATTTATATTCCTCATCACTAACTCCCTCTTGATTTACATTAGATGTACCACCCTGATTACCCTCATTATTTTCTGGAGGTGGAAGCTCAGTTCTCAAAACATCATTGGGAGCCGGGTTCTCAGTATCTGCCATTCCTGTACTCATACACAATAACTCACAATTTGTTAATCGTTAGTATCACCTATACTAACCAATCAACCCCCCATTCATAGCTAATCCCACTTACTGAAATGTTTGACTGTCACCAAAAGATTTGGGATTGACATTAGCCAATGTCCAATTCACCCAAACCTATGCTCTGATACCAACTTGTAAGGCCCCGCCTTTTACAAACCGAAACATATCATATTACTTTATATTATCCATTAAAAGCGTGGTCCCAAAACATATTTACCTAATTACATAAGTCCCAAAGGTACCAAGTTTTCAAAACCTTTACACACATATATAAGTTTAGTTACAAACATTTACTAAACAACCGGGCGTTAAGAAAACTATTCAAAACCAAAAGTTAGATTCCCAAAAATGTCAGAGTAAGCGCTGTGACAGTCAGCCATCCCATTAAGTATCTACAACCCGGTCCACACCTATTAAAAGCCTGCAAAAAGATTAACAACGAGGGATTAGCCAATGCTAAGTGAATGGAACCGTAACCGACGGTTCAATCCAGAAATAACAAGCCTACAACGCACAACCAAACCAACAAATAATGCTTACAGCCTAAAGCATCGTAAACAACAATCACACAAATTATGATTACCGCCTAAAGCTTCGCAATCATAAACACGTATCGTCAAAGAGGACCGGCGGCCCCTGGTTAGCCAACCAGCGAAAGCCTACAACCACTGCCGGCCCCAACAGTGGCTTACCGATAGTTTGAAGCTATCTTCACTGACAAGGATTCATCCCTCAACTACATGTATCGGGAAACCCAGGCAGCCCAACAATAGCCACAAACCCAACCAGCGTTGACCTCTGAAATCACATATGCCAAACGGCCCAAGCATCACATATAGCATAATCGTCATGCCAATATGTAGCGTACCTAATCATACCGCGATATAATCATGCCAACCAATAATGATAATAACCAAATAATCCAAATACCATAACCAATAGTCATGCCAATGCCTTAATGAGATAACCAATCAAAACTAATAACCGAAAGTTCATCCGTTGCAACCAAACTTGCTACAACGGAATTGAACCGAGGAATACAATTCCACTCACCGAATATTATCGTCTGATTACCAACTCAGTGGTCTAATCTTACTGAGTGGCCGCCCGCTTATCTGAGAACACAAAGATAACAAGTCAATAACTCGTCTCATAATCATCATCATAACATATTTATCAAATCAAGTAATCTCTAAAGTCTAAGTAAACAAAAGTTCAATCAGAATTGAAATTAAAAATCCCGAACTAATGTTTAAAAACTGTAAAATGTCATTTTCGACCTTTAAATGACCCCGAATGGCCAAAAACCACCTAGGCTATTAGAATATAGTTTTGACCATTGGGCCGTTTCCGAGTGAACATGTGAATCTCATCCCAAACCGAGTTAATGAAATTGTTACATAACCGTGACCCTGAAAAGACTTACGCATTTTCAAAATTTACAAAACCCGTCAAAATTATTCATGCGAACGCGATCCGGATCAGGGTGGCTGGATCGCGTTCACCTTTAGAAAAAGTTCTGTCACCGAAATACACATGGCAACGCGATCCGGAACAAAGGGTTGGATCGCGTTCGTATGACCAAAAATCGACTATACCAAATTATAACTAAGGAACGCGATCCGGAGACAAGGCCGGGATCGCGTTTGATAGTTCAAAATGACCTGCACTTTTAGCAAGAACACAACACGAACCCAAAACCCCAAAATTCACCAAATCAGTTTATGAACACGAATTTACTCAGCAAATGACCTCAAGTATCAACCATAATCATATGATAACAACTAACCAACAATTCTAACATGTAATCCTAGCATATATCATCATCAAAACCCCAAAATCATCATAACCTTGCTTATAAACTAACTATCAAGAACACTATCAATTTTAGTATATAATCTTCATGAAATCAACTCATATCAATGAATAATTAACAAGTAGTTAACAAAACATAATTTCCTAGCTTCAATTCATACCAAACACCAATATTCATCATATACCCAATTTCAATAAAATGAACTTAAAAACACCAAAACACTTACAATCTAATGATGAAGATGATGTAGGAGATGATGATAATTAGATTCCTTTCGCAAGATTTAGTCACAATGATTTGTTCTTGATTTAATTTACAAATGATGGAGATGAGGGTTTGAGAGTGTTTCAAAGGAAATGAGAGTTAGGTGGGAACCAAGAAATGAGTCGGTCATCCACCGCCCCATCTTTTAATTAGGTGTAACTTATACCCGCTTCCTAGCCTATTGTCTGGAACCCGAAAATACCCGTAAGTCAAAATACTTTTATTTTACCGTGAACTTTGTTTATTTAAAACAAACAATATTTTATTAATCACAATAAAAACTGAGGCTCTTTTACTTGTTTATTTTCCAAATAAACCATTTAAATACAATTTATTTCCAGGCCCAGAAACAGGATGTTACAAATCTTCCCCCCTTAAAAGATTTCGTCCCCGAAATCCAATCTCGCACACTATTAATCCAAACGCTACTGATTACACTTAATCATGCAATACTAATTACAATTTACATATCACATCAAAATCAATATCGAATCTACCTGGATTGTTATCTTCAAGCCAATCTCCTACGGTCATCTGAAATGCCCGAGGAGGTGCAGTCTTTCTCTTTTGCCTGACAGATGCCGAGGAACCCGAGCCTGAACTCCCAGCCAAACCCGTACCTTGTCTTGCCTTCTCCAAACACTGACCCGCTCTGTGGCCCTCCTTCTGACAATTCCAGCAAACATTCCTTGGAAAGATACAATCCTTAATATTGTGTCCAAACCCTCCACACCTAACACACCTAACAGTATCCGAAGTACACGGCCCCGGATGCCTCGCTTTACAATCCACACACCAAGCAATCCTATCTCTTGCCTCCTCAGAAAAAAAACACCCTCCTACTCGCTTGACTTGATTTACTACTCGTGGAACTATTCTTGGAATGGTGCACCGCCTTTTCCTTAACTAACTTTTCCGAAGCTCGAGTGTCACTATCCACCGACTTAGCCAAATCAAAAGCATTTTTCAGATTACCGGCTAATCTCACCGACGTCCTGTAATGTGGTGGCAAAGCTCCCACAAAATGGTTTATTCTATCTCTTTCATTCGGGACCCATTGCTGAACAAAGCGTAGCTTTTCTGTGAATTGAGTTATAAGATCATCCATGGTCATAGTCTCAGTCAATTTCAAATCCATGAACTCCTGCTTAATTCTAACCATATCAAACTCCGAGCAAAACTGCCTGCAAACTTCATTATGGAATTTCATCCAAGTGATAGAAGATCGTTGCACAGGTGTCAAATGTGCGGTCATTGAATCCCACCAATTCATTGCCTGACCTTTCAGTAACTGCACTGCATATCCAACCCTTAACTCCTCCTCACATTGACATACCTCGAACTTTCGCTCAATGTCCCTTAACCAATTTAAAGTTACCGCTGGATCATTACCCCCTTCGAATTCTTTCGGTCCACAAGACTTAAATGTCTTAAAAGAACATACCCTCTTTTGCTGCTGAGGTGATGGAAACTGGTATCCCACATCTCTTTGTTGTGCTAACCTTGCTTGTTGCTCCTTGTACAATTGCTCAAACTTTCTTAATCTTAGCACCTCATCCTCTAACTGCAATTTATATTCCTCATCACTAACTCCCTCTTGATTTACATTAGATGTACCACCCTGATTACCCTCATTATTTTCTGGAGGTGGAAGCTCAGTTCTCAAAACATCATTGGGAGCCGGGTTCTCAGTATCTGCCATTCCTGTACTCATACACAATAACTCACAATTTGTTAATCGTTAGTATCACCTATACTAACCAATCAACCCCCCATTCATAGCTAATCCCACTTACTGAAATGTTTGACTGTCACCAAAAGATTTGGGATTGACATTAGCCAATGTCCAATTCACCCAAACCTATGCTCTGATACCAACTTGTAAGGCCCCGCCTTTTACAAACCGAAACATATCATATTACTTTATATTATCCATTAAAAGCGTGGTCCCAAAACATATTTACCTAATTACATAAGTCCCAAAGGTACCAAGTTTTCAAAACCTTTACACACATATATAAGTTTAGTTACAAACATTTACTAAACAACCGGGCGTTAAGAAAACTATTCAAAACCAAAAGTTAGATTCCCAAAAATGTCAGAGTAAGCGCTGTGACAGTCAGCCATCCCATTAAGTATCTACAACCCGGTCCACACCTATTAAAAGCCTGCAAAAAGATTAACAACGAGGGATTAGCCAATGCTAAGTGAATGGAACCGTAACCGACGGTTCAATCCAGAAATAACAAGCCTACAACGCACAACCAAACCAACAAATAATGCTTACAGCCTAAAGCATCGTAAACAACAATCACACAAATTATGATTACCGCCTAAAGCTTCGCAATCATAAACACGTATCGTCAAAGAGGACCGGCGGCCCCTGGTTAGCCAACCAGCGAAAGCCTACAACCACTGCCGGCCCCAACAGTGGCTTACCGATAGTTTGAAGCTATCTTCACTGACAAGGATTCATCCCTCAACTACATGTATCGGGAAACCCAGGCAGCCCAACAATAGCCACAAACCCAACCAGCGTTGACCTCTGAAATCACATATGCCAAACGGCCCAAGCATCACATATAGCATAATCGTCATGCCAATATGTAGCGTACCTAATCATACCGCGATATAATCATGCCAACCAATAATGATAATAACCAAATAATCCAAATACCATAACCAATAGTCATGCCAATGCCTTAATGAGATAACCAATCAAAACTAATAACCGAAAGTTCATCCGTTGCAACCAAACTTGCTACAACGGAATTGAACCGAGGAATACAATTCCACTCACCGAATATTATCGTCTGATTACCAACTCAGTGGTCTAATCTTACTGAGTGGCCGCCCGCTTATCTGAGAACACAAAGATAACAAGTCAATAACTCGTCTCATAATCATCATCATAACATATTTATCAAATCAAGTAATCTCTAAAGTCTAAGTAAACAAAAGTTCAATCAGAATTGAAATTAAAAATCCCGAACTAATGTTTAAAAACTGTAAAATGTCATTTTCGACCTTTAAATGACCCCGAATGGCCAAAAACCACCTAGGCTATTAGAATATAGTTTTGACCATTGGGCCGTTTCCGAGTGAACATGTGAATCTCATCCCAAACCGAGTTAATGAAATTGTTACATAACCGTGACCCTGAAAAGACTTACGCATTTTCAAAATTTACAAAACCCGTCAAAATTATTCATGCGAACGCGATCCGGATCAGGGTGGCTGGATCGCGTTCACCTTTAGAAAAAGTTCTGTCACCGAAATACACATGGCAACGCGATCCGGAACAAAGGGCTGGATCGCGTTCGTATGACCAAAAATCGACTATACCAAATTATAACTAAGGAACGCGATCCGGAGACAAGGCCGGGATCGCGTTTGATAGTTCAAAATGACCTGCACTTTTAGCAAGAACACAACACGAACCCAAAACCCCAAAATTCACCAAATCAGTTTATGAACACGAATTTACTCAGCAAATGACCTCAAGTATCAACCATAATCATATGATAACAACTAACCAACAATTCTAACATGTAATCCTAGCATATATCATCATCAAAACCCCAAAATCATCATAACCTTGCTTATGAACTAACTATCAAGAACACTATCAATTTTAGTATATAATCTTCATGAAATCAACTCATATCAATGAATAATTAACAAGTAGTTAACAAAACATAATTTCCTAGCTTCAATTCATACCAAACACCAATATTCATCATATACCCAATTTCAATAAAATGAACTTAAAAACACCAAAACACTTACAATCTAATGATGAAGATGATGTAGGAGATGATGATAATCAGATTCCTTTAGCAAGATTTAGTCACAATGATTTGTTCTTGATTTAATTTACAAATGATGGAGATGAGGGTTTGAGAGTGTTTCAAAGGAAATGAGAGTTAGGTAGGAACCAAGAAATGAGTCGGTCATCCACCGCCCCATCTTTTAATTAGGTGTAACTTATACCCGCTTCCTAGCCTATTGTCTGGAACCCGAAAATACCCGTAAGTCAAAATACTTTTATTTTACCGTGAACTTTGTTTATTTAAAACAAACAATATTTTATTAATCACAATAAAAACTGAGGCTCTTTTACTTGTTTATTTTCCAAATAAACCATTTAAATACAATTTATTTCCAGGCCCAGAAACAGGATGTTACAGAAAGGCTCATTGACCCAGGTTTCATGTTTTTTTTTTCTTTTTTAATTTCTATGTACATTTAATCATTTATATTTACTGAATGTTTACTGATTGTATATTAATATGTATGTGATCGTAAATTGTTTTCATTTTGTTCCCAACACTTACGGAGTATTTAGCTTGTTTCCCATCAACTTTATTGTGACTTTATTTTTAAATCCCAATGTTTTGTCGATTTTTTATGCATAATGCACGGGTATCCTACATGTGTATATATATATATATATATATATATATATATATATATATATATATATATATATATATATATATATATATATAATATAATACATTTCAAGTTTTTTTTTAAGATAGATTTTACTATTTTGCCCCCAACATTACTATTGAAATTTAAAATATCTACATGAAATTACTAGTATACCCCTAAATATATTAAATGAAATTAACACTATAATTATTTAAAATTAAAGTAACTAACATATGACATCAAATACTAATTAGTTAATTTTTTTAAATGTCTACTACTAAAATATTAAGCAATTTAGGTACGGAGTATTTTTTAAGGGAAATTACTACTTACCCTTGAAGTTTATACGAGTTTTTGAAAAACCAATTTGAAATTACTAATATATCCTTACATATACCAAATTCTTATTTTTACTAAAACACGACATAACTTTTAAACCGTAAGGAGGTATGCGGTGTGTCAATTATGTTGGAAAGGTAAAAACGAGACGAACATGATAGCAAGCCGCCGAAGACAGTTTGTCCATTGTTTGAGTCGAATTCGGCTATTAAAGCATTCAAAATCTACTTTTCCAAAATTTTACACGTTTTTTTAGTGCTTTAAAAAGTTAGAAACGAACTATTTAATGTTTTTTTGTATCATATTATAAATTTAGTGGTTTACTTACATTCCATATTTTGTTTTGATATCATCAATTTCTATATTCGAGAGTTCCAATTTTTTAATCAAATTGGGAATTACAATTTCATGAACATAATGTTTTGTATTAAAATACTACAGAAAAATAAAAAATAACAGCCAACGACTCTGCACCTCCCAACATGACACCTGGCTTAGAGACTCGCAACCCGACTATCGAGTTCACAACGACATTTTATGTACATATATATATTGTTACGCATTTTTTAATAGTTTTTAAAAAGGGTAAAAATGTTATGTTGTTCCTTTTATAAACACAAGAATATATCTTAGTGTATCGTCATATAAATTCTAATTTTGATTTAATACTTTATATCGAATACACGTGAAGCTAATATATACTCGTAATATATAATAATTAAAAGTATTCAAAATAAATTATAAATCATAGACTTTAAAAAAGCCAAAAAGGCATACAAATCGTGAAAAATATATACTAGCTAAAAACACAAGGTATATACATATGCATCGATAAGTTAATTTGAATCTTCCAGATTTGGTGCCCATGTTCAACAGATCGATCGAATTCCTAATGACAATGATTTGAATCTTCCGGATTTAATCCTTTATGCTCTAGCGAGCATTCGGGACTTCCTTCCTGCATGCTTAATCATGACTTTGACGTCGCTGGGTCCGAGGGTCTGATCACTTCAAGAGACGGACGTACTAATTAAACCCTCCACCCTAACACTTATGCGTAAAAGAAGTGGATGTAAACAGAGAAATTGCGGTCGCGAGGATGTACGTATGGTTACTTTTGTTGTGAAAATTGTGATCACGGAAAGGGAATTTGATAATCATGTTTATTTAGGGTTTGGATGTAAACTAAACGGTGTATGTGTATAACTGTATATGCGTAGTATTTATATTGGAATTGAATGAGAATACCGTCTATTTATTGAATTAAGCTAACACGGTTCTATTTGGTAAACCCGTGGTCTAATAGCCAAAACCAAGACAAAAAATACCGGGCCACGGTCTTTTAGCAAAGAACCGTGGTCATTTCAACATTTTAACACGGTTCTGTTTGTTAAACCCGTTTATTTAGGGTTTGGATGTAAACTAAACGGTGTATGTGTATATATACGTAGTATTTATATTGGAATTGAATGAGAATACCGTCTATTTATTGAATTAAGCTAACACGGTTTTATTTGGTAAACCCATGGTCTAATAGCCAAAATTATGTCAAAAAAAATACCGGGCCACGATCTCTTAGAAAAGAACCGTGGTCATTTCAGCATTTTAACACGGTTCGTTTTTTAAACCCGTGGTCTAATCGCCAAAAAATTCAAGCAACGCGCCATAACTTATAACGCCGTCCCCTTTTCCACCAAAAATCCAAAATATTCATATATTTCATCCATTCGGGCAAAACCTAGCTAAGCTACCACCGAAAACCATCACCAATCGCTAATACCACCTCCAAAATCCATCATCGTTGTCCATAATCTTTTACCAAGTTAGTCAGGTTGTGTTCATTTGTTCCCCGATTACAAGTTAGTAGGTCGTTAGGGTTTATATCCAACTACCGCTATAATGGTAAAGTATCTATTTCTCTTCTTCTTGATGTTATATTTATGTAGTTTTTGAGTGATTATATGTATGCTTTGTATAAACCAAATGAATGTTATACCTGTGTTAATTTGGTGTTTCTACTTTAAATACGTACCGTAATTGTAGTTGAGGTAATTAAGCGAGAGTTTGTATATTGTTTTAATTATGTATGCATTTAATTAGTTGATGATTGTTTGAATCAAAACATATGTTGCATTTATGAGCAGCCTTTAGTTTTTGAGTGTGTTTATATTTCTGTGATTTATATGAACCATTTGTTATGTACATATGTCTAGAGGTGTACGTGTTGTTGAGTATCTGTATTATTTTATGAGTTTTTATATGATATATCTACGATTAGTTAATTACCTCGTGGGGACCGATCGATCTGATGACAGCTTTGTGATGATGTTCGTTTGGTAGGTTTATTTATTTACGTATTGTTGGTGTAATGTACTTATTGTTGAATGCTAGATGACCTTTTGATCGTATTATTATTATTTTTTAATAACTTATTCATAATCATTTGTAGGATAATCAAGATAAGGATCTCCTTCCTCATCCCGAAAATGTTATGTGTGATCAACAACAACCTGATCTTCAAGAAAAGGATCAGATGTTAGATAATCCAGAACAAGAAGAAGATAATCATGTTGGAGAACAAGTTAATCAAGAGTGTAGTACAAGTGCTCCACGTAAAAGCAGAAAGAGAAGGGCTACTTCGTCTACGAAGAAGGATGAAAAGGCCAATTTGCTTCGCGATAGAGAAGTTGACTTCAATGTTTTTGGACTCAACATTGGGCCAGGACAGGTGTCATTTAGTAAAATGGTAGGTCTTGTGGCTAGAGGCCGGGTTAGTATTCTAATTGATTCGTGGGATAAGGTTGATGAAACACTGAAAGAGTCTCTATGGGAAGAGGTTAAGGTAAATTCTGAACCGTTAAAATAATTTTGTAGCAACTATATCCCTTTCTCAAAGATGCTATATATACAGAAGGCTACTAATATATAATTATGTATTTCAGAAAGCATTTCCTGATATTGAGGGGGAGGAGACCAAGAAGGCTGTTACTGTGCAATGCAACCAGGCCTGGAAAGAATTCAAAAGAAATCTGAGGGGCAATTTTGTGAAAACTGAGAAAAGCCCCTTTTTGAAGTACCCGTATCTTGCCAAGGAAGGACTGTGGAAGAAATTCTGTGAGAAGGTCAACAGTGAAGAGTTTCAGGTATCAATTCTATTCGTTTTATTTTTTATTATTTATTTTTTAGTCGAACACAAATATTCAATCATGAAATCTCATATTAAATAGTTATAAGTTTTGTTGAGTTGGCAGTCTTAAATGGATTACCACTCACAATAATATGCAACACCTATTGGTAAAAGATTACTACTAATGGTGAAAGGGCATCTCGATTCTCGACTACTGTTTTTCAATTCCGTTTTTCTGTGTAAACTTCTTTTTGTTTTTCGTGGTGACGGTAATAAGTATTGTTGAGTTGGCAGTCTTAAATAGATTACCACTCACAATTTTATGCAACACCTATTGATAAAAGAGTCCTACCGAGGGTGAAAGCCCATCTCGACTACGTGATCATCATTTGCTTTTTTCTTGTTTTTGTTATGTGAAGAGATTAAGTGAGAGAGGTAGACATTTAGCTAGTTTGAACAAGAATCCGCCTAAGGTAGGACCTAAAGGGTATCGGGGATACGAACAAGAGTGGAAGAAGGAGAGAGAAGAAGCTCTCAAAGTTTTGGATCCCTCCTCTCTCGTTGGTCGCTTATATAGGGTTCACAGTCTGCGGGTGTTTATGTACATCAGGGCTCGCTGTGGACGCAATAGCCAAGGACAGTTGTTTATACCTGAAGCTATAGTTCCAATTGTGAAGGATTTGGTAAGATCACTTTTGTTTAGTTTGAAATTCTATTACTAATCGATATTCTGGGTAAAATTAGAACATAAACTTTTTATTGGTTTAAACAGATTAAGAAGGACGAGGAGTTGCATGTGGCTCCGGATCCCCAAGGAAAAGATGCTCTATGGACGGTCATAGGAAAAGAGCACCCTGGAAGGACAAGGGCGGTGGGACACACTATTGGCTTCACGAAGGCAATTGATGGCTATGAGAGGCAACCGCGATGCAACAAAAGAAACGAAAAAATTGAGAGGTTAGAAAGAAGGGTGGCTGAATTAGAGAGGATGGAGGTTGAAGATAGGGAGGTGGGATCGCGAGAGGAAACATCGAGGAGTACTAGTACTGTTGGGTCAGAGTTCCAACCTTTTGAAGAGTTACAGGTAATCACATTTAATTAGTATGTAATTAAGTTTTTACCACAAATTATTTTATTTTGTATCACTTACATATTCATACCATATCGTTGTAGGAACCCACCGCATGTAAGTTAATCGCGGAATTCGGGTTTGAAAGAAAGCTTGTTGCAAGAGGAAAGGCTCATCCTCGGGGGTGCGGGCAGGTACATGGGGTGTCTATGTCACCAGACCACCTAATGGTACAAATTGAGAGAATTCAGGATGGATTCGGGGAGATGAGACTGCCTAAGCCAGCTGCTGGAATGACTGTATTACAGGAAGCAAAAAACAGTCTCCTTCAGTGGCCACGTTCATTTATTATATTTTCTGAGGTAAGTACACATTATTTATCTCTAAGTATCGTATATTCGTGTGTTAAATATTTCTATGACTGTCATAACAGTATACACTTCCAATTGTATTTGTAACTAGAATGGGAGAGAGTCGCCCCCGGAGCCAAGTGAGGAGGATTCAAGTGAGGAAAGGAGTACCCTGCTGGAAAAGGATACTACTGAATTGGATCAACCTTTGCCATGTCAAGAAGCAAAAGCATCGGGGCCAAAAACTGTTGTGAAAGCCCAACAAGCACCCCCCCCCCCAACCCAAATCCTCATCTCGCACTCGTGTTTTAGAGGCTTCTCAAAGAAAGAGTTTGAGGTTGAAGCCGGAGGTTGTGAGAAATGTTTGGGATAAAGCATCCATGAATCCTCTCAATGAACCAAATTATGAAACTGTTAAGCCTACATTTGATGAAGCTGATAAGCAAAGGCTAAAGACAAAGGAAAGGGGATTATGGAGGAGCCAGAAAAGCCAACAAAAAGAACTATTCTGGGTACTGGTTTGTTTGAGGATGTGCCACCGCAGGTAGTTGAAAATCCTCCTACTTCTACTGCTGCATCAGTTCCACTTGCCAATGATGATCTTACAGCTGCTGAGGCATTAGTTGAGGTAGCCAAGGCACCAACCCCCACCAAAACTGTTCCATCTAGGGGTTTGGGTGTATCATTCAGAGAGCCTGTGTTAGATAAGAGGCCAGAGGGATTAGAGGAGGCTCTGAAAGAAAAGGAAATAGCTAAGGCTAAGGATAAGGGGAAGGGACTATATGTGGAGCCTGAGAAGCCCAAGAAGAAAAAGGATCTTGAGGCCATAAGTGCAGAAGTAGCAAGGGAATTGGATGCTGAAATAAAAGCAGATGTCTATGCTGAGCAGGCAGGTATGGTTGCAGTTCATATTCAACCAGGGGTTGTGCTTATTATGACAAAAGAAGAGCAAGTTAATTATGATCAAAAACTTGCTCAGAAGTATATTGAAGAACAATGGACTGAATTAACCCCAGCTCAAAGGCAGATTGAATTAGAAGAAATGTTGAAAAAGAAAAGAGCTCATGAGGCAGCACAAAGGCAAGCTAAGCTCAAAGCCAAGCCAAAAACAAAAGGTCAAATGAAAGATCGTTATGCCAGGTGCTTAAGAGGATCAACTGGTTTGTCACTCACTGCTCTAAAAAGATGGGATTTTGAATCTTTAAAGAAAAGATATGAAGCACAACATAAATTTATCCCTATGGGTGATGAGAATGATAAAATCTTTATGACACTTTTTAGAAAAAGACAGAGATCAGGTTTAGGAGCTTTTGAGGAGATGAGAAAGAATAAAAAGGTGGTTATATATGAAAAGGAAAAGGAGGTGCATACTGATGTGCCTTCAACTGCTGAGGAGGAAGAGATAAAAATGGTGATACTAGATACAGTCACATGCGAGCCATTAGATGTTGACTATCCCATCATTGACTGGTATCATGATGTCGATGAGCTAAACAGAAGGTGTTACTAAGTTATAAGAGCTGGTGAGGGCACTGAACCTGAAATATATAGAAATTTTACTGCCATGCTCAAGGTGTTCAGGAGAAAGGATTTGGATGAGATGTTTGAGGTTGGAATGAGAAAATATGGAGGAGAGAGAGGATATGATGACAGCCATCATCTGTTTGAGCATCTGAGACATATGTATGTGCCTGAGAGTGGAATGAGAATATTCACGAAGCCATACTCTCCTATCATTGTATGGCACTGCTATGAGAACTGTGGAGTACACTAGTACAATCAACTGGATGGAGGGGTGGGATACTTCTTGATAGGCACTGTTTATCCATGGAGCCTTGAAACAATGATATATATGATGGAATCAAGGATTAAGTGCTCCAGTTTAGAATTGGTATCTCAATTGGTAAAAGACATAAAGGAATACATCAGGCAGGTTAAAGAGTCACAAAAGAAAACATGATTCATGATCTACTTGATACAGATTGATTGAGAATGAAAGGATGAAACTTAAGGCTGCCGGAAGAAGCTTAAGTTTAGGGGGTGATTGTTGGGTCAGAATAACCACTGGTGCAGATTGAATATTATTAATATTCCAAGTGTTTTCCACTGCTGGGCTAAAATGAAGCAGCAAAGAATCTGATGTATATGATTTTGAATCAGATCCGCAAGAAACAGAAAGCATCGTGAAGTGTCTTAACGAGTAAGGATTTTCTCTAACCTATAAATCTAGAAATATGCACATCTTATTATCAAAACTAACACAATCGATCTATTCGCTTCATTATTCTCAGTGCATGGAGCGAGATGTATCCATGTTACCTGGACTACACCTGGGTTGATTATACGTGTAATTAACCAACGGGAAGTTGGGAATTGAATGCGTACACTATGTCATGAAATGGATCTTTGACTTCGTGACTGTCCAACAGTCTGCTTTTCCATCAAACTTAACGTAAGTATTATTTAAGTACATTCGATCCGTTCCTTCATACTTGATTCTTTTTACTTGAATGATTTAGATGCATTTTGAATGCTTAACTCCTTATGCTAAAATGTTAATATATATATATATATATATATATATATATATATATTCAGTGTATACTTTGTTCCCTTTACTTAAATGATTTACATGCGTTTTGATTTTTGAATGCTTAACTCCTTATGGCTTATGCTAAAATGTTAATATATATATATATATATATATATATATATATATATATATATATATATATATATATATATATATATATAGG
Organism: Helichrysum umbraculigerum; assembly: GCA_949592205.1. Taxonomy (NCBI): domain Eukaryota; kingdom Viridiplantae; phylum Streptophyta; class Magnoliopsida; order Asterales; family Asteraceae; genus Helichrysum; species Helichrysum umbraculigerum. The sequence continues at coordinate 138,927,068 of CATIUR010000004.1, read as the reverse complement.
GGAATGTTCAAATGAGAACCAATATAAAGTTGAGAACCTTGAGAACCACAACGAATACATGTTTGTTCACATGTGATTAACTTCAATCATATGTGAACATTGATGTATGTTTATATATATATATAAGAGATGTTTGATATGCTTAAGTATGATAGTTAAGTATGGTAGTTACAAAAATATTCAGTGTGGGTAATTGGTGGGGTGTGGTATATATATATATATATATATATATATATATATATATATATATATATATATATATATATAAACATGTATTAATCATAATCTTTATTTATAAATATATACAACATAATACAAATCTTTCATGCAAGATCAAAATAGCTTGATTGAACATTTTGAGATGCGCCCAATGATGAAATCTCATATTAAATAGTTATCGTGGTGAAGGCAATTAGATTTGTTGAGTTGGCAGTCTTAAATCGATTACCACTTACAAGTTTAAGCAACACCGACTGATATGAGAGCACTTACTGAGGGGCAAGGGCATCTCGACTACTGTTTTATATAATAATGAAATTAATTTATAGAATTAATATTTATGTGAAACCTTTTTAATTTACAAAACTCATGGTCCACAAAAGAGAACCGTGGACCGGTCACATTTTTTTTTTTTATCAAAAAATTTAAGCAGGACCACGGTTCTGAATAATGAACCGCGGTCAGTTAGTTTAACGGTCAATGGTCTTGAACACGGTTTTAAATGATTAACCGTGGTCCGCCTGGTTATTTAACCACGAATTTTCTTACCGTGGTCCTTTTGCTTTGCAAATAGACTTCTCCCCCCTTAGTCCACCTCCCGTTTTCCGTGGTCGATATATGATCTTAACCGTGAGCCATTTGAGATTTTGTAGTAGTGATTGGGTCATTTTGAGATTGTTTTTTTTTAGTTAATAGATCCTTTCATTACTTTGCATTATTTCTATTTTTGTTTTACTCTCATAGTGTCGGTGAATTTAATTAGTTTGTTGGTTTTGTTTTGACAGATCACATGTAGTTTATGACATGTTCTTCTAAATCACCACTTTTTGAGCCATTCTTTGTCCTCAAAGAGAGTTTAGGAGACTGGCACGGATTAACATCACACCTAACGAGTTTCAATTAGAACCAAATACCAAAAAAGATAAAATAGACCATGGAAGCCCAGATGAAGGCCACCGGAAGTGGTCAAGGCTTTGCTATCACTCAGCCCCCGATTTCGGATGATTTTGAGATCACGGAGCAGTTTCTTTGTAAGTCCCTATGGCGATCTCAAAGATGAATCGAAACAAATTGTATATAGTGGAAATCAACAATCAATTAACAAGAACGTGAATATAAAATGAACACAAAGATATAAATAATGTTTCTATTATTGATTAACAAAAATAAACGATTAAGCTCCAAGATACAAACTCTCTGAACTCCCTCTCTCTGATTTCGTTCCATACAAACACAAAATGAACGAACCACACAAATGAAACCCTAAATCACTATATACATGTTGGACTCTTGGACCCTGCGACACAAGCCTTATGTCGCAGGCCCAAGCCCATTGTGACACATACCTAGTGTCGCAGGCCTAAACACATACGATTTAAGGAAATTATTATATTTATCTATAATTTTTAAAGCGTACTTTATGAAAATTGCATATACTTTACTTAATAAAACTTTCAAAACACTCAATTAATTAATAAGTAATGTTTTAATTAATCCCTTAACTCGATTTCAGAGAAAGTACAATTTATGTGTGTTCTATTTAATGTAATCGTTAATTCTTATCATTATATACAACTTTTTTTAGATAAAAAGGTAAACCAGTTGATCCGAAGTTACACTGTGAGCTTAATATAAATGAATCACTAAGACACAAACAATGATTATAATGTCACTTGATGAATTAAAAAAATCAAAATAATATCACTAGACTTGATCTTAAGACATAACAGACATTTCACTCTCAAAAAATATTCAACTTTCATTGTGGCTTTTGATTCGATTTGGTTTGCGTTAAAAATTAAATTGTATTTAACGAAAAATCAAACAATGGTATCACTTAACTCTTTGTACAAGTTAATATATATTGACTAAACTTATGTTTGTTGGTTTCAATAAATGCAAGTTGAATAAATGATGTTTCTTGAATGTTGTTTCGTTGAAGGGTTTAATTGAAATTTTGGTTTTTTTCCAGTAAAACTGTGTACACTCTTTCAGTTTAACAAGTTAATGTGATACGTGAAGTTATACTAATAAAAAAAAATTACATTTATAAATTATGATGTTGATATTTATATATTAATGTTTGTACATTGATTTGGTTTGTTCAATTTATTAATTTCAATATAAGATTGATGTTAATATTATTGTAATGATGTGTAAGAATCCACATATGATAATTACTATTTAATTATACATATTTTGATATGTTATTTTTTATATTTAAGACGTCCGTATAATTTATTCATCTAAAAATATTAGTTTTTTCTGCTCCGCTGCAACGCGCGGGTAAAAACAGCTCGTTGTACTTATCCATCACCAATTTATATATTTAGTTTGTAACACATATGAGGTAGTTTCCACATTCTCGGATAAAAACAAGTCTATAATTGGTCACATGGTTTAAAAATGACTCAAAGTTTAATGTTATATAGCAAAGGGCCGTTGGCCTTGCAGTGTCGAGTTGACCCTCCAACCATGAGGTTGTGAGTTCATTTGCCTTTCTAAAAAAAGTTTGATGTCATATATATTAATAAACTAGCATAATACCCGCGCAATGCAGCGGGAAAAATTGATTTGTTTCATGTGCATTCGATAACTTATATTACAGTTTTGAATCATCTTTTGAATCAAAAAAACTATATAACAATGCACGAATAGTATTATTTTTTAAACGGATATTTTTTTTAAATAATACGCAAAATTATAGATATCAAAATATGTCATTGCAAACTCGATGGTCGGAGTTGCGAATGTCGGGTTCCAAGTTCTAAATAGCAAGTTTGGATTTGTGAAGTCGTTGATGAGTCTAAAGGTTTGACTTTTATTGATTTTGCATTGTTCGTTTGCTTATTCGTATTTTAATATCACCAATTATTTACATTCAATTTTATTCCTAAAACTCTGTATAGAATTTCTCAAAAATAAAAATTGAAATCATAACAACGAAATTAAACGTATAAATAAAGGCGTAAAATAGGATTCCATTAGAAACGTATTTAAGCATTCGTTTTTTACTTATTTAAAACTTAAATTGGGGATAGTTAAGTTTTAATAGTTTTAGAAGCTAAATTTGACTCCGAAAGATGGACAAACCGCCTTTACCGGTTTGCTAACGCCTTCATCTTTTCACAATATTTCCATTTATAATTGGCACATAATGTAACAATTAACGATTCAAAAGTTTTGTTTTTCCGAAAATACTCATCACGTAACTTTTAGGCTTATCTTAAAAAAATATATCACAAATGCTATATATAATAATATAGATATATAGATATTGAAGTTAAATTAAATGTATTGTATTAATTAGTTTATAGTTTTATAATGATAGTATTAATGTGAATTTATTAGATATAGATATATAGACATTGAATTTAAAATTAAATGAATTATATTAATTAATAATGATAGTATTAAATAGTATTAATATAAATTTAATAGATGTAGGAATATGTTAGTCATTTATATGTATTTTTACAAAAACTCTTAGTAATTGTAGGGGTAAAATAGTAATTTATATCTTTAAAAAAACATCACAAATGCTTTATATAATAGTATAAATAGAGGTTCTAATAATCGCTTATATATGAAACTAAAATATCAAGACTTAATTTATTCAATTAATTGTAACACCTCAAAAATTGGGTAAGTTTATATAAGAGAAAATTGCCCAAATCGTCCCTGTATTTGTTCAAAAAATCATAATCCGTCCCTTATTTCAAGAAATGTCACCAGGCATCCCTATAATTGTCACTTCCGCTCACATTCAGTCCTTACCTCTAACGATATTAACAAATCCCGTTAAATCCCATCATGTGCCAAGCACACGGAGGGCATTTTTGTCATCTTAGTCCTTCTCCACCTTCACCTCATTTATTTCACCCTTTTATCATTAAAACCATGGCTAAAATCATGGTTCTCACCTGTAAAAGTTCAGATCTCAAACATATATTGTGTATAATTATTAATTAATCACACATATTTGGTTTTCTCACATAAAAAAATAAAGCATACGTTGTACAAGAAAACACACACTTTTAAACGGGAGATATGAAGATCGAAGAAAAAGGAAATTGGACGGGATTATCACCACTAATTGTAAACTCTGCTCCACCATTCGAACCGCCGCAAACACGAACCCTGATCCGATCCGAAAGTTTCTCATTCAGATCTGCAAAGTTGGTGGTGATAACCACCGGATCTTGTGGTTATATTACTTCTCGTTCGATTCGGAGTTGCCATAAAACATAACTCCAATGATCGGACCGATCAAGAATGGCAACGGAAATTGTATAGGTTTCCGGTGAAAAGTTGGACACCATTTCAGGTGACCCTTGGTGATGGTAGTGACTTGTGACGGTGAAGTATTATGACGGTAACAATCAAGATGCAAAAGTACTTGTTTCAGATCTAATTTCAAACCATAACCCTAATAAAATCGCATTTTTAGATCTGACCAAAGTGTTCTAAGCATCATATCACGATGCTACCTTTGGCGGTGCTTCTCGAGTTGATATTCTGATCTCGATTTGTGGTCTCGAGAAGGTTGTTGGTTTTGATAAGATGATGGTCTCGACTCTCGAGCAATTTATAAGCGGAATCGGGTGGTCTTCTCAATGCTAGCTAGGTAGCCGGAATGAGACTTTTACTCAGGTCATCGGAAAAGGTTGCTCCGATGCCGGTGGTTTGTAACATGTGTTTCATTACACATCGAAGATTAGAAGTAATTATTGTGTAGAAAAAATTAGGAGTAGCTGATAGGGTTATGTTATGAATTTTGTCGTGTCCTACCTCTAATCATATCATATTGTCGTTGTTATCATATGTTCGAACCGGTTTTTAAAACATTGGATTTAACATGATTTTTTAACTTTGTCAAGGCCAAGGACTATTAGTGAGCGAAAAGTACAAATATAGGGATGTCTGGTGATATTTCTTAAAATAAGGGATGGATTGTGATTTTTTGTACAAACACAAGGACAATTTGAGCAATTTTCTATTTATATTTCTAAAAATGTATTTTTCTAACTTTAATTAGTTGGGTTTAAAATGCATGTAGGATGTAAGTTGAGGGACTAATTATATTAACCATGTAGTAGATGGTGAATAAGTGTAAAATGTTTATTTAAACTAGGGGTGTCAAAAAAACTCGAACCCGAATAGATAACCCGAACCCGACCCGACCCAACCCGAATTCGAAGCTTATTTGGCCACCCGAACCCGAATAACCCGAACCCGAATAACCCGCTTCTTATTTGAGTCGGGTTTCAGATAATTTTTTTTCAATTCGGGTAACCCGAATAAGCTAATAAATTATTTAATTTAAAAAATATAACTATATATATAAGTTATTTATGGTTTATCCATATATAATATACATATATAAGTTGTTGAGTCACTGGTCGCTGACCATGGTGAGTCGCTGGTCACTGACCAACTTAACTTAACGCTACTCGATGAAGAAATGGATTGTATCAAAGCTGTTGTTGCTGAAGTTTATTTTCGCTGATCATCATTCATTGTAATGGATATGCTGAGGAAGAATAAAGCTCAACTTGGTGTGTCGCTGATCTATGTCAGCGAGAGCTTTACTTCTTCAAATCAATAAAGGCAAAAGTCACTGCCAGAATAACAGCTAGTCACTGAAGATCAATAGTTCAAGTCATTCTACAAGAGCATGTTAGCTCGCAGTGAGTGAGGAGGATTAATGCATCTTCAGTGACTATTCAATAAAGCCTCTAAATCATCAAGTACAGAAAAGTACTGTACTCATTTGTACATCAGCAAGAGTGTTCCTGTTACAAGTATGTCTGAAGGGGTACGTGGCAGCAAGTGATTGGTTTTAAGGTAACGAGATATTTGCGGTAACAGAATTGGGACCCGCAGTATGTCGGTGCATCAGAGATCAAGCCAATCAAGCAGAGACACGTGTCATTCCAAGATCCGATAATCTAGGAACTCTTGTAGTATAAATAGTTCAGTAGTTTGTACTGTAGAGGCTATTCGTTTAATTCGTGTTGATCACTGTATATCAGTGAGTAGTTAGTCTAAGCACGATTTAGCGATCCATCGAGTGAACAGTCAGCGTGTTTGTCCATTGCTGTTCATCTCAAATTGTAATAGATTTAGCTAAGTGTTTGAATTGGATTAACTTAGGTTAATCCATTCCGCATTCAACACTTGTGAATTTTATGATCAATACAATTCACCATTTCAGCTACTATTACGCTGTTCTTTGATATTGTCATATCTATTATCTGTTATACTCCGTTTCTGTTTAAACCGATTAAAAACTTTCAATTAACTTAGTTAAAATCAGAAAAAGTTTTTAATTGTATTCAACTCCCCCTTCTACAATTAAACTTTACACTTTGCGATTCCAAATCACTAATCAATAGTGATTCCGGGACTCTCATAAGTTACTCATGATGATTTATATAAGCTATTAGTGTCATTTTGAAAAGTTCAAGTTTTATTTAAAATAAGAAAATTTGGAATATCATCTTATTCAAGTTTAAATGAATAACCCGAACTCAACCCGAACCCGAATAACCCGAACCCGAATAACCCGACCTTATTTGAATTGAGTTTCGGGTTAGATTATAAACTTGAAAAACCGAATAACCCGATACCCGAATAACCCGACCCGTTGACACCCCTAATTTAAACCCCTGTTCTTTATGTATAATCTGGAAAACAAAAGAAAAGCAGAGTGTGTACGTGTTTGTGTGTGCAATACGTGAGAGAGGGAAGAAAGGGGAACAAGAACAAAGCTTTAATTCACCAAATTGAGGCTTGATTCTTGTGGATTTCAAGATTCTAAACTCATATTTATCATCTACAAAGTAAGCTTAATCTATTCCATGTCTCAATTTAATAGTTTTGATTTGTTCATGAAGAACCCTAATTATGGGTTTTGAGAAATTGGTTAAGTTTTGCAAGTATTAATGCTAGATGATGATTGTAGTTAGCAAAGGAGCCTGGGTATGTACAAATTTATGAGTGTTGTTATGAAAACTTGAGTTTTATGAATTAGCTAAATTAATAAATTTGGGTTATGATGTTAGTGATGATGTTATTATATTAGTTAACTTGTGTAGATATTAAATGATGAGTTTGTTGTAAAAATTGAATTTTTGGTGAGTTAACTAAAGCAAGAAATTGTATGATGATGAGGTAGAAGATGATGAATAGTAGTATTTAGTAGTTGTAATTATGTAGTGGAAAATATTGGTAAGTTATGTAGATTGTATGAGTTTAAAGTCAAGACTATGTTCTTGGTTGAACATAAAAGTAGTTTGTATGAATTAAAGAAAAAGTTAGCTAATTAATTGAAAGTGAGTAATTATTGAGTAGAAGGTTGTCATATGATTATTGAATAACCTTATTTGTATGTTTGTTGAGTAGGTGATCAAGGAAAAATAAAGAGTAAATCTTGAGCTTGTGTATCCTAATCACTAACAAAGGTAAGTAGTAGGGATAGTAGTTCAATAATTAATTATTTGTGAATTTGAATGATGAGTAGCTTGTGTAGTCATGGCATATGAGTATGTCATGTATGTAGTTAAATGGTTGATTACCATTGTAGTGTTCTTAATGAAGAACAAAGTATTAAAGGATTCTTGGTAGCAAAGTAGATGGATCGTTCGAGAACGGTCTATGTAGTAGGTGATTCATGAGAATGTGATCACCTAGTAGCATCGTAGTTAGAGCATGCGAGATGTTCTATAGTTTGTAGTAAGTTGATTACATGAGTATGATTATCTTGTAGTGGTTGTAGTTGCAGCTTTATTTCTCTATACTTACTAAGCATGTTTTGCTTACCGTTGTTGTTGTATAATTTTGTAGGTAAAGAAAGTTAAAGGTTCATTGGGATAAAAGACAAAATTACACGGGTCGTCCATGTGGTTTGTGAAAAATTACATTGGTCGTCCCTACAATTTTTATTTTTGACATTGATAATTCTTGTGGTAGCATAATGTTTCCCTTGGCAGTCCCTATCATTAACGGGCGTTAACTCACTCCTTAAAATCCATCATGTGCACAGCATGTGAGGGTATTTTGAGTAATTTCCCACTATCTTTCCCATTTAATTCATCATCTGCCCAAAACTCGTGCTACCACCACACCTTAATTCCAGCCTCCTTAATATCACAAAATCCTCCACCACCATCGCCTAAAATTCCAGTCACCACCACTCCTTAAATTCTGACCACGACCACTATATTCAATCAGCAGCTAGAATCGCCATACCACCATCATCTCACAAGACTACCAACCGAAGCAATACCTAATGACCTAACTTTACCGCCACCTCCTTAGAAACCCTACACAACCGTATTCTTATGCCGCCGCCACCACCACAAGAACTGTCGATAAACGAAACCCCCCTGTGTATGGGGTAATGGTGATCGCCGGAGGTGGTGCGGGTGTTGCAGGGTGTGCCGTCGCCGTCGCCGCCATTTTGTCTGCCTGAAATAAGTTTAAAAACCATCGCCGGAGTTGCAGGTCTGCTGATGCGTACCAGTCGTAGCTGATGCCAAGGTTTCGTATTTGATGTTATAAAACATAGTACGCGGTTTCAGCAGGTAGATCTAAACGATTGTCAAGGACGTACGTTTGTTACTTTTGAAGTCCGGCTATTGTACATATATAATCAAAGGTTCGCTGGATTATGTTTGTTGGATTATGTTTGCTGGAATTGGCAATTTGGTTGTGGGTTCGGTTACAACAATTATAGGTTTCAATTTTGGACAAAAAAGGGTTTGTTTTTGTGTGTATTCAATTTTAGTGAGTTCTTGATAAATTGATCTTAAGTTCTTAACATTTGGTGTTTATGAATTTTGATCTTGGTGTTTGTGTATACATACTTTCACTATAGTACAATTTAATGGTTTAGACTTTTGTTTAGAATATGTTAGAACATAATTTAGATTATGTGGGTTTATTTTTTGATTTAATGTATGTTATGGTTCTGTGTTTTCGTGATATGAAGTATGTACAAGCAGGTGGTAAGTGGAGAAAGAGGGACAATAAAGATGACAAAGTAGAGGGTATTTTGGCCATTTCACGTTGTCTTAACTCATTTTAATGGATATAACAAATGGCCGTTAGTGAGAAGGACTACCCATGCAAGATGTAGCAACCACAGGGATTACCAATGTAAAAAAAAAACTTGTAGGGATGACCAATGTAATTTTTTACAAACCACAGGGACGACCCTTGTAATTTTGTCTGGATAAAAAGGATAAGGATTTGCTAGAGGTGGACTTGCTACGAGTTAGTAAGTTGAGTCCCATGTTTTATAGAAACCATGCTCTCGATATTATTATGGAAGCCTCCATTTTGTAGTAGAATATGTTTTGGTCAAATGTTTGTAAATATTGTAATTTTTGGGTCAAAATGATAGTATAAAGCAGGTGGTAAAAGTTAAAGTACTTATGTTGAATTTGATGTTAAGAAGTAATTTAAATGTGGTATATGTAGTAGTTGTTGTTTAAAGTATGATTGTTGAATTAGTAGTTACCCCAACGGGTTGTTGGTGTCCAAATGGGTCACCATTCGGTTATAGTATCAATGTGAGTTAGAGTCATGGTATGAGGACTCTGAAAGATGGTTTAGTGTTTATTTTGAAAGTAAAAGTTTGGATCTCAGATTGTGTGTGGGTTGATAATTGGTAAATTTTAGAATTGGTCGAAAATCATTTTTGGTTAGACTCTCAAATTCTCCACCTGTATAAAATTTGGAAAAATGTTAAAAAGGAAAACGTTTGTATAGTCACCTTGGAGGTGTGCGTAAAGTTTGGTGTCCAAATATTTAACAAGTAAAAAGTTACGCAGTTTTGAAATTTATGTTTTGGTAATAGGGATGTGCTTTATTTAACAGGTTCAGGATCTGCTGTAGTTGGGTGTTACCCGGCTGGTAGTCAAGTGTACCCGGCGTATCTTGATTACCCGAGTGGTAATCAGGTAACCCGACTGCTACTACTGGTCTAAAATGAAGCTTTCTTTCTGTTACCAAATATTGTACTTTACCCGACTGTTGTTTACGTTACCCGACTGCTGGAGACAAGTACCCGGAAGGTACTTGTTCTACCCGGCGGGTAGTTCACTGGTTCAGCCAAACTTTATTTCAAACCGAAATTCATATGTATTACACTACAGAAATAATAGTTACCATTATGGGTTGTAAAGTATATGTACAGAATGTGGGACATAAATATAAGAGTTTTCAAAAAAAAAAAAAAATTTGAGGCGTTTCGTTAATGAATCAGATCTATGGTGTTAATCGGTCAAATGGTTTGTAACACCCACTTTTTGGGCCTAGAAGCATTATAATATATATAGCTTATTTTGTATGTTTCAATATTAAAAATGACTATGTATATGAGGTCAAAAATATATCAATATTATATTAGTTCTGATCGTATTCGAAAGATCTATACAAATAAAATATCTGTTTGTATTAATCTTTGATAAAAATTGAAGTGTAAAAGAAAAAGATGAATTAATTGAATATAAAAGAAATAATGAATTGTAATATTGAAATAGTATAAGGTTAAAAAGTAATACTTTATAGATATACAGGGGGCTTTATTGAAAGTTTCATTTAATAATTGATTAAGTAGGTGTGTACCTACCTTTTGCTCAATCATTCCACACACACGCATACATACAGAGAAATAGAAAGAGAGAAAATAGAGAGAAAGAAAATGAGATTGTTCCTGTGGTTTTTTGATTTTTCATCAGCTTCTTCATCCCCATCATATTGTTATCTTCAATTTGTAAGTATGATTCCTGAATGATTGTTATTACATAATTGATTTTGAGTGATTTATATGGTTATATATATATATATATATATATATATATATATATATATATATATATATATATATATATATATATATATATATATATATATATAATGAATATTGAAAGTTGTTATATGATGTTGTATAATGATTGTTGAGGTTATTTGCTGCTATTGAATTGATTAGAATATGGATTTGTGTTATTTGGGATTTTGAGTTAGAAAATCGTTCTGGGTTTTGTTTTGAGAATGATGATTGATGCATAGTGCATAGTGTATAATGAATAGTAAATACCAAATAGTAAATACGGTATAATGAATAGTAAATACGGTATAGTGAATAGTAAATACGGTATAATGAATAATAAATACGGTATAGTGAATAGTAAATACCGAATAGTAAATACTGTGAATAGTAAATACCGTGAATAGTAAATACTGTGAATAGTAAATACTGTGAATAGTAAATACTGATATGATATTATCCGGGCCTGTGAGACATGCAGTAATATTGTTTATTATGTATTTGATATAAGTTATGTATTTATGAGACAAGTTACTGACTTATATTCGATTGTTATTCTCGGATCCTCCAAAGACTCGGTGATATAAGACTACTGAGTGTGGAAACGACAGAGGTATAGGTGAGTAGATTTGTTACTCACCTTTTGAGTTAGTTGTAACTGTTTGGTTGCAACAAGTAAACGTAGATTTCAATATTAATCTGGATGATATAGATTATTGTTTATTGAATCTACGTGCAATGTGAATGTAAATAGGGGTCAACAATGATGTTGGGCTAATGGGTTACTACTGGTAATGCACAGTGTCTTGGTACATGTGTTGTTGGTGATATCTGTGTTGGTTGTAGTAACTATTAGCTATCGGTCTCGTCCGTATGTACATACGGTTAGTCTTGATAAGTGTTCTTGGCGAATCCCGCGGTATCATGATATCCCAAGAACCACCGATCCTCATATGATCATTATGTGTTTGTTTACGGGTATTTGGGGTAAACAGATGGTTATGCTAAGTTGAAATGTGTGTGACTTATTCATTCACTTAGCTTTGTGCTAATCCCCCACATCAAATATGTCACACCCCGCCAAACGGTAATTACAATTACATAGAGTGGTTTGCGGAAGCTTAGTGACGTGGCGGGGCTGCGAGCAGTAAAACAACCAACAGATACATACATACTCAGAGCATATGGTTATCGCAGAACGAAATAGATTAAGATGCCATTAATTAAAGTTTTACAAAAGGTTACCACTTGAAAAGTAGTAACAATAATAGTAGTTATTGAAATCAGTATTTCTTAAAATACATAATATCAAAAGTAGATTTCATAGGTATGACTGCAGTAGTTGCAGTTATACAGAGGAAATCCAAGTGTCCCAAAAGTAGTGGCATCCTAACAAGTCCAGGGTAGTCCGTCCTGATATGCAAGCAGATCTCACTTATGCTGCTAATTTCCTGAAAAACATAGAGTAAATCGTCAACAAAATTGTTGAGTGAATTCACAAGTTTGTTTGTTATGTAGGAAACACAAGTTAATCATTTAAGAATAACATTTCCAAATAAGTGTTGTTTGTCAAGTAGGAAACACAAGTTATTAACAATTAACATTTCCCCAAATCAGTTATCAGTAGGAAACACAGGTTAACCTAAATCAAGATTAACATTTCCAATATAGTATACGTAGGAAATCACTTCCTAAACAGTAGTTTTGTGTGTGGGAATATTTTGACGGTGATCCCTTGAAAGGTGAGCTAAACCTGTCAAGTAAGGTAACCCGATCTAACCCTATAACCAAACCACAACCCTAATCTGTTGTTATTTGCCATGCTGGACAATTAAGTATACGCTCACAAATCCGTAGGAGGGTCGTCACGGCGATAGTACTATCCGTATACTCAGTGGCTAGAGTCACCTAGCTAATGGTTATAGTCTGTAGCCATAAGGACTTTTATGCACTACATCGTAAGCCTAGGTCCGTACTAGGATTCGTTGTCTAGTTCCCAAAAATAATATGAAAACAGCATTTCATAAATAGTAGTTCAAATAATTGTATGAAACATCATTTCATAAACAGTTTGAGTAAATACATACAGTATTTAAATCAGTTATTGCATGCAGTAGCAAAGCAATTGCTATGTTTTTCACCCCAGGTTTTAAAAGTATTAAAACAGTGAAAAAGGGGCTGTGAACTCATTGTGAGTGCTCGGATGTGAATGCTAGCTGAAGAATGTGCGCGCCCAAGGTATGTTAACCTATACGCAATAAGTACTAACATAAGTATCTTGATTGGTTATATCACTTATGTTTGTTGTTTTGTTTGGTTTGAAGAAATTGTTAATTTCTTAATATTGTATGTTATTGACGTTATGTAGAAATAATTGTTATTATTTCTTTATCGTATACTTTGTTAAGTATATTGTCGTATATATAAGTATGTCGTTTGTTTGTACGAATTAGTTAATCCTATGTTCTAGTCCGAAGTTTGTCCCGGTTATAATTTATCAATGGATTATTATGTCTCGGAAATATTTCGTATTAAAATTGATCGCACGAATATTGAATCCATTTTAAAGGTGTACGGCCCATTGGGTTTGGCCCACAACTTGGCCCAATATTTATACGAAATTAATCCGGCCCAATTAATACCCAATGGCCCATAATCATTTGTTAACTTAAACCGGCCCAACCCAATACTTTAAGCCCAAAATCCCAGGCCCAAAGGTCCGGCCCAACTGGTCTGGGTTCGGCCACAATCGCGCCGCGATTTAGTTTAAATCGCGTCGCTATCTTGGAGTTTAATCGCGTCGCATTTGGTTACTAATCGCGTCGCATTCGTTGGTAAATCGCGTCGCGTTTCATGAGAAATCGCGGCGCGATGTTATGCTTTTCTGGGTTCATCCGAACCTGTTCAAAATCCAGTTTTTGATCCGAATTTTACACATTATTTAGCTACGATTTTTGCGGTCTTTAGTGTTAATATAGATACATATCATCAAAATATAGTATTACACTTCGTTACAACAAGCTTTTACGTATCGTTTTTGAATTTGAAGCTTTGGTTAATATAAACTTATTTTCATAAATAATCACTCAATGTTCATATTATGATGATATATACATGGATTTATGATATATAACAAGATATATATACGAAATATCAAGTAAGAATTCGAGTTTAGAAAGTTCCTTACAAAGCGATATGGATGAAGATGGTGATCAAGACGATGATGATGATATCCGATGATGATATGATGGTGATGATTTGGTGTTAATCTTCCTTGATGTTGCCTTTGATTGATGGTATTAATATGTTTGTTTTTGTGTTTTGAAAGAAAGGAAATGAAATTTGATGAATTATTTGTGTGTGTGTGTGCTTTGCCGAATGATCACAGAGAGAGGGAGGGAGTATGGTTCAAAAACAAGTCGGTCTTCCTCAATTATTGAGGTTTGGTAGCCGGTTTGTGTACATCGATTTCGAGTACGGGTATAATTATAGCAATATAAAAATAAACTTTTTATATTTTTATTTTGTAGGTGATCTCCTGGTTCGTAATATATTTTCAGAAAAATGAGGTTATCATTATTTTTGATAGTAGTACATTTTTGTACATTTTACTGCGTGCGTCCAAATAAGCGCCAAATTTCAGTTGAGTTTCGAATTCATATTTCGAAGTAATGTTCTAAATACTTGAAAACGTACTAGAAAAATAACATTTTTCAGATTTTGACCTTTTATGTACGTTTTAGAATTGTTTCTGTTCGTTATATAATACGTTTTATGTTAAACGTATAATTGAACTATTTTATCTATATGTTATAGATATATAAATACTCGTAATTAATAATCGAATTATTAATTATTTCATGTTACCAAATCTAGTTAATTATTTTTGTCGGCTTAGTTCCGATACGTTCGTACGTAATTTATCAATAACTACGTATCATGTAATACTTTTTGTATTATTATTTTGGGCTCGCTAGACTGACATCACATCATAAGTTTAGTTTAAAATAATCGCAGGGAATTAGCGTAAGAAATGCATGTAATTAAGTATAATTATATACCTAATTTGGAGGAGTGTCACAAAATACTTCTTGCAGGTTATAAGCTATAATTTAGTGGGTTAGTGTAACATCCTCAAATTGGGCCTAGAAGTAATAGGTATTTTCTGTAAATTTTAAATGTGATTTAAAATTGTTATTGTGTTTGATTGTATAATTAATAGGTCGATAAGCCTCAGGAAATATTGTGGCTAGTGAAATATTGATTGTTTTAAATTTATTTAGTTGACGGTAAAATAAAATTGTATTTCCCCGCAAATGGTTTTTAAGTTCCAGACAATAATAAATACGGGGAATGAAAACTAACACTTATATGGTATATTATATGGATTGGATCGGGTTTTATTCCCATACATACATACATACGTACGTACGATTATACATACACACACACATTTACCCTAAATCAAAAACTTGATGAAATCATCAAATTGAAGAACACAAATTCGGATTCAAGTTTCTAGCATGAAGATTATCATCATCTACTCTTTCTATTCATCTTGTAAGTTCTTAATCTTCAATTTTAAACCCTAGAAATTGGGGGTTTTTGGTGTTCTTGAGTTAAATTCGAAATTGGGGTTTGATTATGTGAAATTGTTGTTAGTTAAGCTTGTTATTGTTGATAACTAGCAAGATTCAAGTTAAAGTTTGTAAAGTTAAGGTGATTCATAGGGTTTATCATGATTTTGATGGGTTAATTACTTAAATCCGAAAATAGAGGTTTAAGTTGGTGAAATTGATGATTGTTATACTTGTTAATGATGTTAGGTATCATGATTCATGCTTTAAGTTATAACTTTGATTAGGGTTCTTAAACTTCTTGAGATTTTGATGAGTTCATGGTGCTTTTTGAATGGATGAAGGTGATTATGATAATCATGAAGTTGATTAGTAATAAATTATATGATTGTAAGTTGAAAAGTGATGTGAATCTATATGAGTATAGATTGAATATTGAGTATTGTGATTACTAAGTTAATTCATAAAAATTTAGTAAATTGGTTAGTTGTAATGATGGAATAATGTTATATACATATTGATACAAGTAACTGACTTGTGTATTTTGTTGTATTTCCAGATATGGAGAAGACTCAGTGATATTAGACTACTGAGTGGGCGACTATGGTAGTCGGTGAGTGGACTTTGATCTCTCACTATAATTTAGTGATCACTATTGTGGTTACTTCAAGTGTTAAGTGTTATTCCTGTGTTAAGTTGAATTGTGAATTGTGTTAAAGTGTTAAAGTGTTAAGTGTTAAGTGACCTATTGGTAACTGTGTTAATAGAGGTCAACTATGTTGGACTGTGTGGTTACAGGTTAGTCAACACAAGGGTTGTGAACATTCGTTGTAAGTAAGGCTTGTGTTGACTAAAGGTAACAAACAGTTATCGGTTAACCACTGTATTGGCCTGCAGTTGGTGTAAGTGTCGCTTGGTGGGCCACCGCGGCTGAGGGCGCCACAAGGGCCACCGATCCTCTGGTGATGTTGAGTCAAAGTGTTAAATGTGGTGAACTCATGGTGTTAAACTAAGTTGTATTGTTAGTGATGAGTTAACTCACTTAGCTTCGTGCTAATCCCTCGTTGTTTACTCCTTGCAGGTTAATATCTATTGTTATGGGCGGGTCAAGGAGTAACTGAAGAATGTTTGACTAGGATTACTCTGATATTATTTAATACAGTTTAAAATGTTTGATTATATAATGCCCAGGATATAAAGGATTGTTTTTTAAACGGTAATAATCAATACTTAGAATTTAGGTAAGGGAAGATGACGACATGTCATTTTATGTATATATATGTTTTGGGACTTGAGCTTCCGCATTGTAAAAAAAAAAAAAAACAGTTGTAAATTCTGGGGCGTTATAGTTAGCAAGAAGTGGAATCAAGGAATGTTTGACAGCTGGATAAATACTCTGATATGGAATATTTAAATATAAGTGTTTTGAAATTAAATAACATCTCAATCAAGTTGTTTTGAAATGTTGTGATCTTTCATATATATTTATATTGTGAAATGTTCATTTAAAACCTACGCTTCCGAAGTAAATCATACTTTACATGGTATGTAAATGAGGGGTGTTATAAGTTGGTATCAGAGCATAGGTTTGGGTGAATTGAGCATGGGTAAGTGTTCAATCCCAAATCTATTTTGTGTGAAGTCAAACATTCCTGGTGTGGGATTAGTTGTGATATGAAAATTAGTTAGTGTGATATATACTAACGCTTAACAACTTGTGAGATTGTTGTTTTGAATACAGAGACGGTAACACATGAGTACTGAACAGTACTCTCAGCAACTATGCTATATCAGGTAATCCTCGATAAGTTTACTTGGATTTACCCTAATTTGAATTGCTTGCTTTACGATGATAATTAGTAGTAAAGTAAATTGATTCAGACTGATATGATTCCCCAGTTATGAGTTATTTGATAACTGTGTTATGTGTTGGGGGTAATGATTATAATACTAAATGAAACATTTAGTGATATGAGTAGTTCTGACTGAACTTTGAATTTCAAAATGTGTGTTAAACTGTGTAGACACGTTGTTGACTAAGATATAACAGTAATGTTATTTGAATTTGAGTGTGTTTACTACACAAAAATAAAGTATAAAATCAATGGTATGATTTTGATATACTAAATGCAAGGTGGTTATAAATCCTTGTTAATGCATTATGTGATAGTTATGTAAAGTATAATTGCTCCTTCGGGAGAATACTTGAAAATGTGGCTAGAAAGATTATGTTGGCCATGATCACATGAGAGAATGAAACATATATGAATATGTTGATAAAATACACAGATCCTAATGTGTGTTTGATGATTATTTAGCTATTAAGCTATTTGAGTAAATAAAGAAAATTACAGTGAAGAATGTGAGTATATTCTTGAAGTATGTTTACTGTAATTTTGTGTTTATTTGAGAGAAAGAAATAATATGTTTTCTTGGTTAAATGAAAACTAGTAATTAACATGAGAACGTCAAAATAATGACGTAGGGAATGACTTGATTAAAATGTCATTGATATGTGTTTAGTTGTTATGTGAATTGAGGCATATGAAAATGCCGAAATGTTGACATGATCTGTTATGATATTAACATGCAACTACCTGTTATAGGAACTATGGCGAGTATAAATGTTTATAACATAATGTTAAAGGAGGTATGTGAAATTACTTGCCCGACAAAATGGAAAGGTTTAAGACAATATGGATTAAAGATATATTATAAGAAAATGAATGTGATGGACTACGTGTTTGAAATTACACGTAAACTGATTATGATAATGGTACTTGACATTGTGCCATGTGTTGAAACTATGAAAATAGATTACCATATGTGTAGAATTTTAGAAAATTGGATACTGACTTGTGTCTGTGGTTAAAATGAAATTCTAAGAGATAGAGACATGTAAAAGATTGAGATGTATAGTTATGACTGTAACTTGCTTATGTTGAGTTAAGTTCAAATGTAGCAAGTTGATTGTTAATTAAGTCTCTATTATCAAAAGTTATCCAGCATGTTTTAACTGCTTTTGTGCCATGAAATAATATGGTAGATGTTAATGAAACAAAGTCATGGTAAGGATATTTGATATGAAATAGCCAAACAAGGGAAAGGTGAAAAACATAATCCAGCAACGCCTGATCACCGTTGTTATATTATGCTATGTCGCCTGAAATTGTTAGGGCTATCAAGTATCAAAGAGATTTAATATAATTGCGAAAATGTGTATGAACTTGGGTAAAAGGACTTGTTGGTAGAATGATGCTATCTAGTAAAACTGAAAAGTACAAGTTATATGATACTTGCAATTGTGATGAATATGTTGAAACACATAAATAACAAATTAAATTTTGTTGAGAGATAATTGTTTGAGCTATAGGGTTGAAATACCCATTTGTGTGATATAGATATAGTATCCAAATGGATTACTATGATGTGTATGACTTGTACTAAGCCAAGTTTGTGGATTAATGACTCTGTCAGTATAAATGGAATCACTAATGTTTTTGAAAACATTGATTAAAAGTTTATGTTTACTGATAAACATAGTATTATGATGGTGTGTTGACTATGAAATTGTGTTAAACCCATTAACTGTTTTTTTACATGATAAAAGCTAATTAGTGGAAGTTATGATAATCAGTAATTGAAACTTGCAATTGTTTGAAATTATTGTAATGTGTTTGTGTGACTAATGGGCGTGGATTACCTATTAGTGAGTCATATAGTATCCTAACGGATTACTAGTGGGTATATGGCTTGTATTAAGCCAAGTTTGAATTAAAGACTCTATATGATGATTGAGTCATTAATATTAGTGAAAGTATTAATTTAAAGTTTATGATTTGGTAAAATCTAAAACTTGAGATAATTACCAGATGATATATATGATAAATGACATGATTAAATAATTCATATTTTTGGTTGAATGAGCCACTGTTACTGAATGTAGTTATGAAAAATCTAGGTTTGAGGTTAAACATAGTATTAATATGTTAATATTATGGTAAATTGACTTTGAAAGTCAACCATGAATAAATAGTCAACAGTGTTGAAAGAGTCAATTGTGGATAAACTTTTAGTAGTGTTTGTTGAAATGGAATTAAATTCCAAACAGGTTAAAGAGTGTTGAAACTGGTCACTCACGACTTACATGAGTTAGATGAACTGTCAAAGGTTGTGGAACCTTGATCAATTGCTTTGAATTGTTGAAAGTGTTGAAAATGTGTATATAAGAGTTGAAAACTATTGACAGTTGTACAAGTGTGTAATTGCAATGTGATCTGTATAAGATCGCTACTTGATTTAATATAAGTGCAACACGATGTTGGATGATCGTGAAGCATTTTGATGTGTGTCGAAATAGTAATTTCATTCTGTAGAATGATTTACATTCTGTGATAATTAATGATGCTAAGGTTGAATTGCACATTAATTGGTGTAAGTTTTATTGTTAAAACCATGGTTGAAAGAAGGTGGTTTGTAAACAAGAATGGTAATGTGAACCCCGAGGGGGAGAGAATTGAAATACCATGAAATGATAATTATGATATAACATATAATTAGAACTTGTAATGGTTTTTAATAACCATTGATGTAAATATGTTGTGATAATTAAAAGTGTATAAATATATATGATATATATATTGATTGATTTACAATGTTAAAGGCTTAGTAAAAACTTTAAAAGCCTAGATAGCCTAGCCGACAGACATAATTTAAAATGTGCTAATAAGCAATGTAAATTACTGTGAAAGTAATAATTGAAAATATGAAAATGATGACTATATTTCTATTATTATAGAGATATATAAATTTATGTATATTGTTGTATACTTGATAATAAAATGAAATGACAAAGTGCAACTAAAGATAGTTACAATGTGGAATAAGCTAATGTAGAGATCGTTGGAAAATAGGTAATATGATAATGTGGTACGCGTGCTGGTATAGCAAAGTGGCCATTGTTGGAAATTTAGCATTTATCGGATAAAATAGGTGCTAATTGATTTAGTGATTCAGAATTACCTATAGAATTTGATCTCTACTTTGCTTGTTGATCTGTGATTAAGTTATATGATTTTGAAATACTTCGAGTAAGAATGGTTTCATATACCTAAGTGTTAATTGAGATTATAAATGTCAGTTGTGTTAACTAGTTGCAAAAGTAAAGATTCTTGGTATATCACTAGTTGAAGTGATACGCGAATACTAGCATGGTTGCTAGTCATGAACTGAATTTAAATTTTCAGTGTTGATATGTGTATTGTGGTTTTATAACCACCGTTATTCTTATTGTTTTATTGTTAAAAGAGATGAATAATTATAATGGGTTAAAGATTTTAGCACGTTGCTAATTTCTAGTGATAATACCCTGGTAAGTGACGTGTGGTTTCACTTGTTGTTGTTTAAGTGATTATGTGTTATAAGTGCTCAAGGGGGCAGTATATGCTAAAATCTAATTTATTTTCGTGTGATTAGATTTCGGGGACGAAATCTCTTTAAGGGGGAGAGATTTGTAACACCCACTGTTTGGACCTAGAAACATTATAATATATATAGCTTATTTTCTATGCTTCAATATTAAAAATGACTATGTATATGAGGTCAAAAATATATCAATATTATATTAGTTCTGATCGTATTCGAAAGATCTATACAAATAAAATATATGTTTGTATTAATCTTTGATAAAAATTGAAGTGTAAAAGAAAAAGATGAATTAATTGAATATAAAAGAAATAATGAATTATAATATTGAAATAGTATAAGGTTAAAAAGTAATACTTTATAGATATACAGGGGGCTTTATTGAAAGTTTCATTTAATAATTGATTAAGTAGGTGTGTACCTACCTTTTGCTCAATCATTCCACACACACGCATACATACAGAGAAATAGAAAGAGAGAAAATAGAGAGAAAGAAAATGATATTGTTCCTGTGGTTTTTTGATTTTTCATCAGCTTCTTCATCCCCATCATATTGTTATCTTCAATTTGTAAGTATGATTCCTGAATGATTGTTATTACATAATTGATTTTGAGTGATTTATATGGATATATATATATATATATATATATATATATATATATATATATATATATATATATATATATATATATAATGAATATTGATAGTTGTTATATGATGTTGTATAATGATTGTTGAGGTTATTTGCTGCTATTGAATTGATTAGAATATGGATTTGTGTTATTTGGGATTTTGAGTTAAAAGATCGTTCTGGGTTTTGTTTTGAGAATGATGATTGATGCATAGTGCATAGTGCATAATGAATAGTAAATACCAAATAGTAAATACGGTATAATGAATAGTAAATACGGTATAGTAAATAGTAAATACGGTATAATGAATAATAAATACGGTATAGTGAATAGTAAATACCGAATAGTAAATACTGTGAATAGTAAATACCGTGAATAGTAAATACTGTAAATAGTAAATACTGTGAATAGTAAATACTGATATGATATTATCCGGGTCTGTGAGACATGCAGTAATATTGTTTATTATGTATTTGATATAAGTTATGTATTTATGAGACAAGTTACTAACTTATATTCGATTGTTATTCTCAGATCCTCCAAAGACTCAGTGATATAAGACTACTGAGTGTGGAAACGACAGAGGTATAGGTGAGTAGATTTGTTACTCACCTTTTGAGTTAGTTGTAACTGTTTGGTTGCAACAAGTAAACGTAGATTTCAATATTAATCTGGATGATATAGATTATTGTTTATTGAATCTACGTGCAATGTGAATGTAAATTGGGGTCAACAATGATGTTGGGCTAATGGGTTACTACTGGTAATGCACAGTGTCTTGGTACATGTGTTGTTGGTGATATCTGTGTTGGTTGTAGTAACTATTAGCTATCGGTCTCGTCCGTATGTACATACGGTTAGTCTTGATAAGTGTTCTTGGCGAATCCCGCGGTATCATGATATCCCAAGAACCACCGATCCTCATATGATCATTATGTGTTTGTTTACGGGTATTTGGGGTAAACAGATGGTTATGCTAAGTTGAAACGTGTGTGACTTATTCATTCACTTAGCTTTGTGCTAATCCCCCACATCAAATACTTCTTGCAGGTTATAAGCTATAATTTAGTGGGTTAGCAAGAAGTGGAATCAAGGAATGTTTGACAGCTGGATAAATACTCTGATATGGAATATTTAAATATAAGTGTTTTGAAATTAAATAACATCCCAATCACGTTGTTTTGAAATGTTGTGTACTTTCATATATATTTATATTGTGAAATGTTCATTTAAAACCTACGCTTCCGAAGTAAATCATACTTTACATGGTACGTAAATGAGGGGTGTTATATGGTTGGCCTTCCTTGAAAGTGATAAATTAATTGTTAAAAACAAACGATAAATAAAATTAAACAATTGGTAACTAACAATATTTCACAGCCACCCTTTCATTAAATTTTATTATGACATCGTTGCTCTAAATTGGCAATCATTACAAATCGAAAAACAAACACACGAAATCATTACAAATTCATATGTATTACAAATCAAATTTATTCGCGTAGAGAAACAAAGTAGAAAAACAAACACACGAAATCATTACAAATCGAAAGAAAACGTCCATGTTGATTCTTATCACAAATTACGAGCTGGCAATGACGTAGGCTTCCATAGCCTTAAAAACACTCTTGATTACTTCAATGGTTTGGGTTACAAACTCTTCTGTTGGCTTTGCATCACCCTTACACTTAAAGTCAACTGAGTGCTTATACACCGATCCACCGTCACCAGAAGGTGAGATCTTAAGATGATGAGTGATAGACTCCAAATCATCCCCTAAGATGTCACCTTCAAAGATGGTGAAGCTGATACTAAAATTGGCCAAGTCAACTGTATCAAACTTATGCTTTGATGATGTGAATGGTAGGGCTGCATTTTATATACAATCAGGAGTTAGAACTCTTTTATTTAGAACAATCACTTATATATAGTCCTAAATATAATTATTGCAAATTTTGTGATGACATGCATAACAAACCATTTAGTTCCTCTAAATTATGATTAAAAAATAGGAATTTTTACTCAAAAAAAAAAAAAACTGATGAGCTCATTAGAGTCAACATTTTCTTTCTAATCTAAATGGAAAATGATTGGTGGACCGAATTGAAACATATAAGACTAAATATAGATCTAACGATGTGATTGGTTGGTTTGAAAAATTGATTTAAGGAGATTAAGAAAGAAAATACAACCAATCAGAGAAAATTATGACATACCTTTATGTTTATATAAGTAGGTATATTTAGCATTACTCGATTGAAATAGTATTTAGTGAACTCTAACTAACATTTGCATGTAATATAGTTAATGAAACTCTTTTAGAATAATAATGGAACTCTTAGTATAATTTTTTCTCTTATCGAGAGTTCTTAGACTGTCATAAACAACAAATTAAATAAGGTTTCTGCTTGGCATTTAAAAAAGTACTCGTATATTTAAGTATCTATAAATTCTTACCGTCACCATATTCGGTGGTCATAATTTTTCCAACGACTATCTCCCCTTCGACGGACATGGACTTGTAGAACTCGGGAGCCGCCTTAGGAGCAAGTTCGTGAAATTTAGTGATGAGCTGGAAAAGATCTTCAGCAGGCAATGAATGAGCGATTTCACAACTAGTAGAAACAACAGCCATGATGGAATATTAGTTTGCTAAGAAAGTATTGTAATGGAGTAAGTGAGAATGTTGATGTTGATGTTGTTGTGATTAGATGGAGTTACAAACGTTGGTATTTATAGAGGTTTCGGTCACTATGCTAAAGAACACAAGAAGAATATTAAACGAGGAAAAAATATAAAATTTGTTATGTTAGTTCTATAAGTTTTGGAGGCCCGCCACTACTGACTTGGTCTTTTACTAAGTTCTTGAAAAATGAGGTTACGGATTTGTTGTTTTTAATATTAAATATTACGGAATATATTATATTTCTTATGATGATATATATGTCCGCATACAAGCTTCTTAACTTAATGAAGTATTTTTTGTTTTTAATGCATTATATATTACTCCATATATTCCACCCCTTTCGAATGAATTATTGAGGATTATAAGAGATTGAGATTTTAATTTTGAGAAAATCACATCGCTTATATATTCACAATCTTTGTTTGGCATAAAACATGGTATAACGTTTATTTGAAAAATAATTTCTTCGACTAAGAGCTCCTAAAACAAGATTTTTTTAAAGAATCTATATCCTCTAATTATAAATAAATTTAATACACTACTCTTCTTCTAATATTAAAAGTTCGGAATTGTAAAATATATTGTTATTTTGTGTCATTTTACATTAATAATCTTCAGCTCTAGCTAGTTTGATTGTTAAACACTAACTAAAAATAGAAACTTTAGCTCCAACCTTAAATAAAAGCTTCAGCTACTTCTAAAGTCCAGCTTCATCTGCATATCTATCTCTAACTCCATCACGAAAAACATCTAATAATATGAAAATTTTTGGTTTGCTAAGGGATGTGTTAGTATGTCATTTCTTTTTACAATCACAAGTATAATAAATTAATAATATACGCCAGAAAAATATCATATATATCATTATTAAAACTGTTATAACAATTTAGCGTTTCAGTATTCCCTCCACGTCAAAGCTAGCGTCATTATTGTAGACACTTATTATAGGACAAGCTAGACCATGATATAATACGAAGTTAAAAGTGTTTTTTTTTTCTTTCCTTTTTAATGTTAATTCTAGTCAAAAAGTGCAATTTGGTCTAAATAATATGCGGAATAACAAAGATTATGGTTTATCTAAAAATGATGATGATGATGCGATTTGATTGTACTATATACTTGATTATTATATTATGTTATATGTAATCGTATTATTATTTTTTTATTATATATTGTTAATACTTATAGTTTTCGAATGGTTTTATTGTTTCATTATGTATTAAACTTTACACTTTTTAATATTGTATGAGATATAATTTTATTTGTTCTATTGTATGTATTGAAATAATTGTATGTATACTTACTTTTATTTATTTTACTATTGTAAGTATATTTTCCTTTTTGTCATTGACAAAAACAGAAACTTTTATATTTTAACATTACCTCAAAAGGAAAGTTTACATACAATTGACGACATTTACAAGTTCAATACATACAATAGAAGTTTTTAAAGTTTGACTCATACAATATTAAAAGGTGTAAAGTTTAATATATAATGAAACAATAAACCCATTTCGAATTGTTTATTTCAGTGGACAATATTTATTATTTCAACTTGTATTCGAACTAATAACTATTGATTTGGATTCTCGCTATAACTTCACGTAGGCTTGCTGTCACTAAATTCTAGAGCATATTAAATTGTTGGCCTTATAACCTTATTATTTGTAAATGTGATGCCATGAATAGTAAGGTTTTGGCAAAAGGGAGCTTTTATTTATATTATTATATTATTATATTTTAATATAATAGTATATTACATTAAAAAAGAGTAGTATGTGATAGAAACTAATATGTTAAATTTTGATCGTATATATATTTTTATTTTTATTTTACCAACATCTAAACAGAATTGAATTCTAAAAAATTGTGATAACAACTGTTTTAGAAGTTTAGAATATTAAATTAAATAGAAAGTTTGAAATATAAGAATAATTACATTTTGAGAAAATATTATAAATAAATTAGCCCATATCATTCTTAAAACAAATTCGTTGAATTAAATAAAACATTTCTTTAACCATGACGGAGTGATTAAAATATAAATGTATCTATAATCCTTCTTCTATATACGATTTCATTGTCAATTTAACATTGAGGTTGTACATAATTTTAGGGTGGCGATTTATACACCATCAAACACAGTTAATGGTGTACAAATCATCACCCTATTTTTTATTTTTTATTATGAAAGGATTTTATTCTAACGATACGAGAGAAAACCTTACTTTAGGCATGTGACTATATATATTTGTGATTGTTGTATATATGTGTGTCTTAAATAGTTGGGTTCTCGTTCTAAAAAATATTTATTGAATGTATTAATTTATATTTAAGAAAATTAACCCTTTTTTTAATCACATGTCGACATGAATTAAATTAAATATTTATTAAAAAGGAATAAGTTAACGTACAAGCCGGTGATTATAAAATCAAGATAGGACAAAATGACATTTAAACTTTAAAGTATTTTAAGGACGCACGCCACTCTTGACTAATATAATTGCTTCCACCGTTCCACGTACGATCTAAAACAACATTATAAAATAGCTATAGGCCTAACATTAACGTTATAACAATTACCATATTACAAGTCTATACAGGTTGATAATTTTAAAACAAATCTTAAACCGCCCATGACACATGATATGAGCCGTTGGGTTAGTATTTAAAACGACCATCTATCTATCAAATTAAATACTAACTAAATTGATAATTACAGCCTTAAGTGCTTTCATCAAAAGAAATATATTTTATTTATTGAATTTAAAGTTTCTTATTTATTCAAAATTATATAATTAATACGCTAACGCCTTACATTCAATTCGCTGTAACTTTCATTTTATTTATGATGTATTAATTGAAAATTTTTTAGATGAGGGGATGAGTTTGTTGGGTCTCTCTCTATTTTTTTAGATGTGTCTAAGGGGTGTGTTTGGCATGCGAGCTTCTTGGAGCTTATTGGTATAACACCCCATATTATTTATTTATTTATTTATTTTTTAACCTGGAAGCGTTGAATAAATATGTACATATAAAATACATTATCAAAACTTGGTACTTCATCGTAATACATATAATAATTACACATAAAATCAAAAGATTTAAGTTTAGGTGTTATAAGTTACATAATCATACTTAAAACATAGTTCAAAACTATCAGAGTAATGAGTCGCCAAAACATTCATCAAAACTTCAACTTCTTGCCTTTATACAGATCAAAACAAACAACCTGCAAGAAGTTTAAGCGGTGGGATTAGCACGAAGCTAAGTGAATAGACTTATAGCAAACAGTCTAACTTAGCAATAATAATCAGTTTACAATAATTCATATGGTAAACACAATATCAGAGAGGATCGGTGGTTCTTGAGGTAACCCTCATGCCGCGGTGGCACTCAAGAACGCTTATAACCAACTGTATTTGGCCGATACAGAAAACCGATAAGCTAGTGTACTATTTACTCACACAATACAGTTTCCATAACAACACATGTGCAAGAACCTGTATTTGCCAATTAATAGTAGCCTTAAGCCCAATATCATTTGACCTCTCAACAAACACATATTTGCACATGGCATAATAGCATAGTATTAATAATAATTGGGCATCATGACAGGCAACAGTATAATCAATAAACCACAATTACTTGTTGTAACCTTAATCATTACAACTAAATTATACTGAGAGTATAAATCCACTCACATGTCCTTTCAAGCCTTCAACTCAAAGATCTTATATTATTGAGTTCTTGGATTATCTGAAATATAACAAAACAACTGAAATCATTAATTTGTTCCAGATATTTATAAAATTGAAAAATCACATCAATCATCCAAACTATAGTAGTTAAGTTAATTACATCTTAACATATATATTGGTACTAACATAGATTTACATATAGGTCAGAATAAGTAATCTCTGTACATATACAATGCAAGCTTATACAATTACTGCTAGTAAACATCAAAACTTCAAGTTCTGAGATAAGTGGGGAATCCGCCCGGATTCCCAAGGAATCCGCCGGATTCCAGTGAATACGCCCGGATTCCAAGGAATCCGCCGTATTCCCAAGCAACTTCAGCCCAGACTTTTGATCAGAACAATTTTAAGGGAATACGGTCATGAATACACCCATGAATCCGCCCGGATTCCAATGAATCCGCCGGATTCAGAGGAATCCGTCCGGATTCCCGTGCACATCAGACCTGCACAGATTGCAGATTTCCTGCACAACTCAAACTCGAACCAAAAACTTCAAAATGACCAAAGTTCACTTGATAACAGATTTATGGACTAATTTTGAGCATCAATCAATCTCTATAAGTATATATTAACATTAAACTACAACTATTACCAAATCAAATCATTAAATCTATGATTTACCATATGAACACATAACCTAACTTTTGCTAATCAATCAAACTTACGAAATCAGTTATAAGATTAACCTATGAGCATCACATAATCATTATTCCATCATCTTATCACACTTGCAAAACTCTCGAGCCATAACTATTCAAGAATCAATCAAATTTCTTATAAAATCAATTATAAAATGGAGATGAACTTTACTTACAATCAAGAGCTAGCAAAAGGCTGAGATAAAGATGATTATATAGTAGAAATCTCAAGCTTGAATCCAACAAATAGTTAAATTCTGATTTCAATTTATGTTTAAAGTTTTAATTTCATGGAAGAGTGAAGAAACTAGGGTTTAGGGAATGAAGATAAAGGTCGGCCCTTTTTCTTTTAATTAAGCCGACTTCACATACTACTCAGTATAATATTATACCCCTTCTAACCCTATTGTCTGGAACCTAAAAATCCATTGCGGGAAAATTATTTTATTTTACCGTCAAGTAAAACTATTTAAATCAAGTAATAATTTACTAGTCACAATTAATCAATTGGTCAAATTATCTAAGTTTCAAACCAATACATATAAATGCACATAATTTCTTATAACATATAAAATAATTATATCAAATAAAAGAAATTACCAGTTAATATCTAGGCCCAAGGAGTGGATGTTACAAATCTCCCCTCCTTAAGGAGATTTCGTCCCCGAAATCTCGCTATGACCAAAAAGAGTCGGATAACGAACTCTCATGCTATCTTCCGTTTCCCAAGTAAGATTAGAGCCAAGACTATGCTTCCATTCGACCAAAACCATAGGAATTTGTTTCTTTCTAAGCTTTGTCACTTTTCTGTCTAAAATTTTAACATGCTCTTCTATTAACCTTCTATTCTGGTCAACTCTTAGGTCGTGCAATGGAAGGATTTGGGATTGATCCTCCACATTACATTTCCTTAAATAACAAACGTTAAAAGTATAGTGAATACCAGATAATTCAGGAGGAAGATCTAAGGCAACTGTTTGGTCATTAACAACTTGCCTTACTCTAAATGGGCCAATAAATCTAGGGGCTAACTTTCCTCGTTTCCCGAAACGAATAACGCCTTTCCATGGTGAAACCTTTAAATATACCATTTCACCTTCAACGAAAGATACAGGACGACGACGAGGATCAGCATATTGCTTTTGTCTATCTCTGGCAGCTTTCAGTCTTTCACGAGCAATAGCAACCTTATCAGCGGTAATTTGAACAATTTCAGGACCAGAAAACTGTTTCTCTCCTGCCTCAAGCCAACAAGTAGGAGTTCGACAACGTCTCCCATATAACATTTCATAGGGAGGCATTCCAATACTAGATTGATATGAATTGTTGTAGGCAAATTCTATTAAAGGCAAATGGGTATCCCAAGAACCGCCATATTCAAAAATACAAGCACGTAACATATCCTCAAGAGTTTGAATCGTTCTTTCTGATTGCCCATCGGTCTGAGGATGATAAGCAGTACTTAAATTCACACGAGTACCCAATTCATGTTGAAGACTTCGCCAGAAATGAGAAATAAATCGAGAATCACGATCAGAGACAATTGATAAAGGAATACCATGGCGAGAGACAATTTCATTAATATATAATTGGGCCAATCGAGATAAAGATGCCGTCTCACTGGTAGCAAGGAAATGGGCACTTTTTGTCAATCTATCGACGATAACCCAGACCATATCATTACCACGGGATGTTCTAGGAAGCTTGGTGACAAAATCCATAGTCAAATTCTCCCATTTCCATTCAGGAATCTCTAATTGTCGTAAAGAACCATAAGGCTTTTGGTGTTCGGCTTTGACTTGGGA
The DNA here is from genome assembly GCA_949592205.1 of Helichrysum umbraculigerum. NCBI lineage: Eukaryota > Viridiplantae > Streptophyta > Magnoliopsida > Asterales > Asteraceae > Helichrysum > Helichrysum umbraculigerum. The sequence continues at coordinate 138,896,485 of CATIUR010000004.1, read as the reverse complement.
GCAAACATGACAAGACTCAACAACACGTGCCACATCAGTTTTCATTGTGGGCCACCAATACAGAGGTTTCAAATCATTGTACATTTTGGTACTTCCTGGGTGAATCGATAACCGAGACTTATGAGCTTCTGTCAAAATCAAATCACGAAGACCACCCAATAGTGGAACCCAAACACGAGATTGAAAAATTTTCAAACCTCGAGAATCCTCAGTCAACAAGTCTTTTCTCTTTAACATTAACTCATATTTCAAATTGTGATCTCGTAATGCTTCAGACTGAACAGCTCTTAATTGGTTCACCAAGTCAGAGGAAATTTCTAGCCGCATAAAACAAACTTTACCAGAAGTGCTTTTCCGGCTCAGTGCATCTGCAACTATATTTGCTTTACCTGGATGATATCGGATTTCGCAATCATAATCTTTAATTAATTCTAACCAACGGCGCTGCCTCATATTCAATTCTTTTTGAGTAAATACATACTGTAAGCTTTTGTGATCAGTACAGATTACACACCTGGTGCCATACAAATAGTGCCTCCAAATCTTTAAGGCAAATACAACAGCTGCTAATTCCAAATCGTGTGTAGGATAGTTTACCTCATGTGTTTTCAATTGCCTGGAAGCATAAGCAATCACTCATTCTCGTTGCATTAAAACTGCACCCAATCCAGCATAGGAAGCATCGCAGTAAACAACAAAATCTTCTGAACCATCCGGTAACGCCAAAACTGGAGCCTGACATAACAACTGTTTTAATGTCTGAAAAGCTGATTCTTGCTGATCATTCCACTGAAATTTAACATCCTTGCGCGTTAATTTAGTTAAGGGACTCGCAATTTTCGAAAAATCTTTGATAAACTTTCGATAATATCCCGCAAGACCGAGAAAACTCTTGATTTCAGAAGGATTCTTGGGAGCATTCCAATGCATAACTGCTTCTACTTTAGATGGATCCACTTTTACTCCATCCTTGCAAATAATGTGACCCAGAAACTGAACTTCTCGAAGCCAGAACTCGCATTTGGAAAATTTTGCATAAAGCTGTTCTCTTTTCAAAATATCAAGAATTAATCTCAAATGCATAGCATGATCAGATTCAGACTTTGAGTATATTAGAATATCATCGATAAAAAAGATCACAAACTTATCTAAAGATGGCCTACAAACTCGATTCATTAAATCCATGAAAACAGCAGGAGCATTAGTCAAACCGAAAGGCATAACCAAAAATTCATAATGGCCGTACCTTGTACGAAAAGCTGTCTTTGGAATATCCTCATCACTTACCCGAACTTGATGATATCCTGATCTTAGATCAATTTTAGAGAAATAAGATGACCCTTGGAGCTGATCAAATAACTCATCAATGATAGGCAAAGGATATTTATTCTTAACAGTTCTTTTATTCAACTCCCGATAATCAATACACATGCGAAGGGTACCGTCTTTCTTTTTAACAAACAGAACAGGAGCACCCCAGGGAGAAGAACTTGGTCGGATAAAACCTTTATCTAACAAATCCTGTATTTGATTCATCATTTCTCTTATTTCAGAGAGAGCTAATCTATAGGGAGACTTAGCTACAGGATTCGAACCAGGAATTAAATCAATGTGGTATTCTACATCTCTTACAGGAGGTAACCCAGGTAATTCATCAGGAAACACCTCCGGGTATTCAGAAACTACCCGAATATCAGAAACAGATTTCTTATCTATTTTAGCATCTACCACATAATCCAAATAAGATTCACAGCCCTTTGCCAGAGATTTTCTAGCTTTCATTAATGAAATTAAAGAAATATGGCTGCCTTCCCGTTCGCCTCGAGCCACGATATATGACTCACTAGAAATTGGGATTTTTACGAGTTTCTTATGACAATCTATATTAGCCTTATAATGGCTTAACCAATACATACCCAAAACCGCATCAAACCCGTGAATAGGCATTAATAAGAAAGAAACCGGAAAGGTACAACTTTCAATCAAAATATGTGCTCCAGTTACCGATGTGGTAACAGGAACCATTTTACCACTAGCAACCTCTACTTCAATAGGATTGGTAATCACAGAGGGAATCAGATTTAGTTTATCACAAAACCCAACAGAAATAAATGAGCAATTAGCTACAGAATCAAATAACACACGTGCTGGTACTGAGTTTATGAGAAATGTACCAGTGATCACATCATCAGTATGAATAGCCTCATCCACCGTCATTTGAAAAGCACGGCTAGTTGCAGGAGGCGGATTCTTTCGTTTCTGCCCAACCACTCCTGATCCCTCAGTCTTCGGTTCAGGACATTGACCAACACGGTGCCCCTCTTTATGACAATTCCAGCACACGTGTCTAGGAAAAACACAATTTTGAATTTCATGACCAAAACCTCCACATTTAACACACCGATTCGTTTGAGGAGTACAAGGTCCATTATGTCGAGCTCTACAATTATTACACCAATTTGGACGATTGCTCGAAACACTTTCCACACTTTTTCCTTTACTTTGCTGTTGACCTTGCCAATTCTGTTTTCCTTTTCCAGAATTACTATTTTTGTTTCGTTGTGCAAACCTTTCCCTATTTTGTTGTGCTCGACCTCTTATATCGCTATCAGCTGCACGCGCCAAATTGAATGCCTGAGGAAGAGTACCAGCAAGTCTCACAGTGGTGCGGTAAAGATGTGGGAGAGTTCCAACAAAATGCTGAATCTTTGTTCTTTCATCGGGAACCCACTGATTTACAAACCTCAATTTCTCCGAAAATTGATTAATTAAATCATCTATTGACATTTTCTCAGTTAATTGCAAATCCATAAACTCTTGTCGAATTTTAGTCATTTCAAATTCGGAGCAAAATTGCTTACAAATTTCATTATGAAAGTCCGTCCATTTGATTGAAGCTTTTTGTTGTGGTGTTAACGTTGCGGTAACTGAATCCCACCATGACATGGCTAATCCTTTTAATAATTGAACCACATATGGAACTTTAAACTCTTCTTCACATTGAACCACTTCAAACTTCCTTTCCACGTCTCGAAGCCAATCCAAAGTAACAGCTGGATTAGAACTTCCAAAATACTCAGATGGTTTGCTTGAAATAAAAGTATTAAACGAACAACCCTTTTTATGAGGTGATGGAGTCTGTGAAGATGGAGGTGAAGATCTCAATTGTTGTTCATGTAAATATTGCTGTCTTAAGGCTCTTAATCCGATTACTTCATCCTCTAATTTATGCATGTACTCACTTTGATCAACATCACTTTCAGGAGGAAAAGAAGTACCTGTTTGATTTTGATTTCCGAGAGGTAAATCAGTCTCTGGAGGTTGATTATGAGTGGTGGTTGGTTGTACATTATCTGCCATCTGTATTCAAAACAACAAACTCACAGTTTGTTAATGGTTAGTACCTAACATACTAACAAATTGCTAATTCATACTAATCCCCACACTTAGAATGTTTGGCGTACACCAATAAGTTTGGGATCGCACACCTTACAAATGTACAATTCACCCAAACCTATGCTCTAATACCAATTTATAACACCCCATATTATTTATTTATTTATTTTTTTTTAAACCTGGAAGCGTTGGATAAATATGTACATATAAAATACATTATCAAAACTTGGTACTTCATCGTAATACATATAATAATTACACATAAAATCAAAAGATTTAAGTTTAGGTGTTATAAGTTACATAATCATACTTAAAACATAGTTCAAAACTATCAGAGTAATGAGTCGCCAAAACATTCATCAAAACTTCAACTTCTTGCCTTTATACAGATCAAAACAAACAACCTGCAAGAAGTTTAAGCGGTGGGATTAGCACGAAGCTAAGTGAATAGACTTATAGCAAACTGTCTAACTTAGCAATAATAATCAGTTTACAATAATTCATATGGTAAACACAATATCAGAGAGGATCGGTGGTTCTTGAGGTAACCCTCATGCCGCGGTGCACTCAAGAACGCTTATAACCAACTGTATTTGGCCGATACAGGAAACCGATAAGCTAGTGTACTATTTACTCACACAATACAGTTTCCATAACAACACATGTGCAAGAACCTGTATTGGCCAATTAATAGTAGCCTTAAGCCCAATATCATTTGACCTATCAACAAACACATATTTGCACATGGCATAATAGCATAGTATTAATAATAATTGGGCATCATGACAGGCAACAGTATAATCAATAAACCACAATTACTTGTTGTAACCTTAATCATTACAACTAAATTATACTGAGAGTATAAATCCACTCACCTGTCCTTTCAAGCCTTCAACTCAAAGATCTTATATTATTGAGTTCTTGGATTATCTGAAATATAACAAAACAACTGAAATCATTAATTTGTTCCAGATATTCATAAAATTGAAAAATCATATCAATCATCCAAACTATAGTAGTTAAGTTAATTACATCTTAACATATATATTGGTACTAACATAGATTTACATATAGGTCAGAATAAGTAATCTCTGTACATATACAATGCAAGCTTATACAATTACTGCTAGTAAACATCAAAACTTCAAGTTCTGAGATAAGTGGGGAATCCGCCCGGATTCCCAAGGAATCCGCCGGATTCCAGTGAAAACGCCCGGATTCCAAGGAATCCGCCGTATTCCCAAGCAACTTCAGCCCAGACTTTTGATCAGAACAATTTTAAGGGAATACGGTCATGAATACACCCATGAATCCGCCCGGATTCCAATGAATCCGCCGGATTCAGAGGAATCCGTCCGGATTCCCTGCACATCAGACCTGCACAGATTGCAGATTTCCTGCATAACTCAAACTCGAACCAAAAACTTCAAAATGACCAAAGTTCACTTGATAACAGATTTCTGGACTAATTTTGAGCATTAATCAATCTCTATAAGTATATATTAACATTAGACTACAACTATTACCAAATCAAATCATTAAATCTATGATTTACCATATGAACACATAACCTAACTTTTGCTAATCAATCAAACTTACAAAATCAGTTATAAGATTGTAACATCCCCAAATCGGGCCTAGGAGAAAGAGGTATTTGTTTATATTTAATTGTGATATTTAATTGTATATGTGTTTGTTTGTAAAATTAATATGTAAATAAGCCTCAGGAAATATTGTGACTAGTGAAATATAGTTTGTTTTAAATAAACTTAGGTGACGGTAAAATAAAATAAATTTATCGCATTTGAAATTGAGGTTCCAGACAATAGGTCAAAAGGTAGTACAATATTATACTGTAAATAAATGTGAGGCGGTTTAATAAATTAAGGAGGCCGGCTTTAATTCCCCAAATTCTATGTGTTCTTCATTTTGGGTTTCAAAACAAAACTTCTTAAAATCACCACACAAGATTGCTAGTGAAGATTAAACAAGATTGGAGATTGAATCATAAGCTCATCATCATCATCATCATCATAAGCTTCTTTGATTGTCATCTTGTAGCTATCTATCTTGTAAGTTTAAACTCTATTTTAACCTAAAAGATGAAATTGGATGAATTGCTTGAATGATGTGAATTAGAGTTTGTAAAGTTCAAATAATAGTTGTATGATGATTTCTCAGTTTTATTAAGTTGATTATATGCTAATTACATGAAGAAACTTGTTAGATTCTTGAGTTTTATGTTTGAAAGTGGAATTGCTAGGTTATATGGGATTTGAATGATTTGTGATGAATTGATGCTTGATTCTTTGTTAGATGATGTTAGTACATGTTATAGTGACCAAAGAATGATAAAAATTCGTGTTTTGAACTCAGTTTGGTTGATTTATGGTTTTTGGTTCGTAGGCTGAATGTGCAGGAAATGATAATGTGCAGGTCTGGAAATACCTGGGAATACGGTCGGATTCATGTGAATCCGTACGTATTCAAGGGAATACGGCGTATTCCCGAGGGTATTCATGAGTGTATTCCTTAGATTGGGTTCTGGTCTGATTTGAAGCTGAAAAGGGTTTGAGAATACGGCGTATTCATTGGAATACGGACGTATTCAGCTGAATACGGGCGTATTCCAAGGAATACGGCCGGATTCCCTTGGCTGGACAGAATTTTTAACTTAAGCTTAATAATGTGATTTAGCTTGCATAATGTGTTTATATTACTTAATATCTGTTTGATTGTTGATATTAAGTTATATACAATGAAATATGAGGATTGACTTGGAATTCTTTTGTATTTCAGATCCGACTACGACTCAATAAAATTAGATCTTTGAGTGAAGCTTGAAACGAGACATGTGAGTGACTGGTTCTCACAATTTAAATTGGTGTAGACAATTTAGTTACATCAATTTTAAGTAGAGTGATACTATTGATTTATTGATAAGTTGATTGTGGTTAAATGATTGATTGCTAGTGACTCATTCCTTGATAGGTTGGAATGATAGAGGTCAATTTCGGTTGGGTTTAGTTGCTATAGGTTAATCTTTATGGTATTGATGAACATTCGTTGTGAATTCGTCCATATTGATTAAAGATAGCATTGAACTATCGGTAAAATCTCTGTATTGACCTGCAGTGGATTATAAGTGTTCTTGGTGGGCCATCCGCGGGCTGAGGGTACCTCAAGAACCACCGATCCTCTAATTTGATTGTTACTATTAGTTGATTGTTGTGAATTGATTGTTTATACTAAGTTAGATTGTTGGAATCGTTATTCACTTAGCTTCGTGCTAATCCCCCACCTCACTTTTGCAGGTTAAGTTTGATTATGCTCGGTTGAGAGGTTTTGGGTGAAATATTTGACAAGCTGGGCACTCTTGATTACTTTTGGTTTGGCGTTAAACGTTTGTATAAATAACACCACTAGATTATGGGTTTGTAATGAATTAACTTAATGATAGTATGTGTAATAACTAACCTTTGATATTATGTATGTGTAAATGTTGTTGAATGGGATAACGCTTCCAGGTTGTTTAAAAAAAAATATGTCTTAAATCGAGGGGTGTTATAAGTTGGTATCAGAGCGTAAGTTTAGGGGAATGAACATTCTAGGTGTTCATACCTAAACTTAGTCCCGTTGGTCAAACATTACATATCAGGGGGATTAGTTAGGAAGGGAAATTCAATTAGTTTGCTAGTACTAATGATTAATGAATTTTGAGATATGATGTGATTCCAGAAATGGCGGATAATGAGCAACCTGTCCATACTCTTAACATTGCCTCTCAAATTGTTGCACCACCACCAGAAAGTCAGGAGCATAATGGAATATCTAATCCAAGAGGCATGGAAACAGAAACTGATCAAGAGTATATTATGAGATTAGAGAGTCGGGTGTTGGAATTACAGAATGAACAGGCTGGGTCTTCTCGACAGCCTATTCTAAATCAGCCGCATGTTATAACTGCTGCTCCTCCTGTTGTATCTTCTGAGCGAATTCCGGTATCCATACCTTTTGTTTCTCAGCAGCAGCAACAAGGTTATAGTTATCAAACTACTGTACCTTTTTCTTCTTCTGGTTTTCCTAATTACCAGATACATGCGATTCCTCCATTTCAGCAGTTAAAAGTGGGTTGTTCACTTAAAACTTTTATGTCCACCAATCCTTCTTCATTTTCTGGGAGTACTAATCCTACTGATACTTTGGATTGGTTACGTGATGTGGAACGAAAATTGGAAGTTTGTCATTGTGAAGAGAAGGATAAAGTACCATACGCGGTTCAGCTGTTAAAGGGTCAAGCAATGTCATGGTGGGATGCTATAACTGCTCCATTGACATCGGAACAAATCAAAATGATTAGATGGTCAGACTTTCATGCTGAAGTTTGTAAACAATTCTGTTCAGAGTACAATTTATCGCGTATCAGACAAGAGTTTCTTGACTTACAAAAGACGGATCAAATGTCGATTGAAGAGCTTATTAAGCAATTTTCTGATAAATTGCGATTTGTGAGACAGTGGGTTCCGACTGATAGAACTCAGATTGACCATTTTGTGAAGACTTTACCTCCAGATTATCGTACTTCAGTGAGATTAGCTAGTTCTCTTTCACAAGCATATGATTATGCTCGTTCGGTGGATGGTGACATTCAAGCTAAAAGGTTAATGAATAAAGAAAGGTATTCACATAAACCAAAGGGAGATTCGTCTAGTAAGCAAAAAGGGCAAGGCAGTCAGCAGAACGGACGGTTTAATCCAATGGATAGTAATTACTGTAATAAATGTCGGGCTAGACATAATGGTCCTTGTACTCCCCAAACATCAAGATGTGTTAAATGTGGAATTTTTGGGCACGCTGCCAAGGATTGTTCGTTTCCTAATAGCGTGTGTTGGAATTGTCAAAAAGAGGGGCATCGAGCTGGAGATTGTATAGAGGCTAAGAGACAGAGTATGGGTATGGCTAAGGGTTCCTCATCCTCCAGCCAAAAAAGGAAAATTCCACTAGTAGCTGCTAGTCGAGCTTTTCAAATGACAGTGGATGAAGCTGTCACTACTGAGGACGTTATAACGGGTACATTTATCATAAATTCTGTACCAGCTCGTGTATTATTTGATTCTGGTGCCAATTGCTCGTTTATATCTGTGAAATTTTGTGATAGACTGAAATTGATTCCCTCTTTGATTGTGAAACCTTTAGAAGTTGAAATTGCTGATGGTAAGGTAGTTCCTGTTACCACATCGGTAACTGGAGCTAGTATACTAATAGAGGGTCATAACTTTCTGATTTCATTTCTGTTAATGCCAATTCCGAGTTTCGATGCGGTTATCGGTATGGATTGGTTGAGCTTAAATAAAGCTAATATTGATTGTCATAGAAAGATTATAAAAATTCCCGTCTCTGATGAGTCTCACGTCGTGGCTCGAGGGGAACGGGAAAGGGGTAACATTCCGTTGATTTCTGTGATGAAGGCTAGAAAATCTCTAGCTAAGGGCTGTGATTCATATTTGTGTTATGCTGTTGATACTAAGTTAGAAAAGAAATCCATTTCCGATATCCGGGTGGTTTCTGAATACCAGGAGGTGTTCCCTGATGAATTGCCTGGCTTACCCCCTGTAAGAGAAGTAGAATATCAGATTGATTTGATTCCTGGTTCGACTCCGGTAGCTAAGTCTCCTTATAGATTAGCTCCAGCTGAAATTCGGAAAATGATGGGTCAGATTCAGGAATTGTTAGATAAAGGGTTTATAAGGCCGAGTTCTTCCCCGTGGGGTGCTCCGGTATTGTTTGTGAAAAAGAAAGATGGTACTTTACGTATGTGTATCGATTACCGGGAACTTAATAAGAGAACAGTGAAAAATAAATACCCTTTGCCCAGAATCGATGAACTCTTTGACCAGTTGCAAGGATCATCTTATTTTTCTAAGATTGATTTGAGATCCGGTTATCACCAGGTGCGAGTACGTGAGGAAGATGTTCCTAAAACTGCTTTTCGCACCAGGTACGGACATTATGAGTTTTTAGTCATGCCTTTTGGATTGACTAATGCCCCTGCTATTTTCATGGACTTAATGAATCGAATATGTCGACCCTTTCTAGACAAGTTTGTAATTGTGTTTATCGACGATATATTGATTTATTCTAAGTCTGAATTTGAACATGAACGTCAGAGTGTGTACGTGTTTGTGTGTGCAATACGTGAGAGATGGAAGAAAGGGGAACAAGAACAAAGCTTTAATTCACCAAATTGAGGCTTGATTCTTGTGGATTTCAAGATTCTAAACTCATATTTATCATCTACAAAGTAAGCTTAATCTATTCCATGTCTCAATTTAATAGTTTTGATTTGTTCATGAAGAACCCTAATTATGGGTTTTGAGAAATTGGTTAAGTTTTGCAAGTATTAATGCTAGATGATGATTGTAGTTAGCAAAGGATCCTGGGTATGTACAAATTTATGAGTGTTGTTATGAAAACTTGAGTTTTATGAATTAGCTAAATTAATAAATTTGGGTTATGATGTTAGTGATGATGTTATTATATTAGTTAACTTGTGTAGATATTAAATGATGAGTTTGTTGTAAAAAATTATTTTTTGGTGAGTTAACTAAAGCAAGAAATTGTATGATGATGAGGTAGAAGATGATGAATAGTAGTATTTAGTAGTTGTAATTATGTAGTGGAAAATATTGGTAAGTTATGTAGATTGTATGAGTTTAAAGTCAAGACTGTGTTCTTGGTTGAACATAAAAGTAGTTTGTATGAATTAAAGAAAAAGTTAGCTAATTAATTGAAAGTGAGTAATTATTGAGTAGAAGGTTTTCATATGATTATTGAATAACCTTATTTGTATGTTTGTTGAGTAGGTGATCAAGGAAAAATAAAGAGTAAATCTTGAGCTTGTGTATCCTAATCACTAACAAAGGTAAGTAGTAGGGATAGTAGTTCAATAATTAATTATTTGTGAATTTGAATGATGAGTAGCTTGTGTAGTCATGGCATATGAGTATGTCATGTATGTAGTTAAATGGTTGATTACCATTGTAGTGTTCTTAATGAAGAACAAAGTATTAAAGGATTCTTGGTAGCAAAGTAGATGGATCGTTCGAGAACGGTCTATGTAGTAGGTGATTCATGAGAATGTGATCACCTAGTAGCATCGTAGTTAGAGCATGCGAGATGTTCTATAGTTTGTAGTAAGTTGATTACATGAGTATGATTATCTTGTAGTGGTTGTAGTTGCAGCTTTATTTCCCTATACTTACTAAGCATGTTTTGCTTACCGTTGTTGTTGTATAATTTTGTAGGTAAAGAAAGTTAAAGGTTCATTGGGATAAAAGACAAAATTACACGGGTCGTCCCTGTGGTTTGTGAAAAATTACATTGGTCGTCCCTACAATTTTTTTTTGACATTGATAATTCTTGTGGTAGCATAATGTTTCCCTGGCACTCCCTATCATTAACGGGCGTTAACTCACTCCTTAAAATCCATCATGTGCACAGCATGTGAGGGTATTTTGAGTAATTTCCCACTACCTTTCCCATTTAATTCATCATCTGCCCAAAACTCGTGCTACCACCACACCCAATTCCAGCCTCCTTAATATCACAAAATCCTCCACCACCATCGCCTAAAATTCCAGTCACCACCACTCCTTAAATTCTGACCACGACCACTATATTCAATCAGCAGCTGGAATCGCCATACCACCATCATCTCACAAGACTACCAACCGAAGCAATACCTAATGACCTAACTTTACCGCCACCTCCTTAGAAACCCTACACAACCGTATTCTTATGCCGCCGCCACCACCACAAGAACTGTCGATAAACGAAACCCCCCTGTGTATGGGGTAATGGTGATCGCCGGAGGTGGTGTGGGTGTTGCAGGGTGTGCCATCGCAGTCGCCGTCGCCGCCATCTTGTCTGCCTGAAATAAGTTTAAAAACCATCGCCGGAGTTGCAGGTCTGCTGATGCGTACCAGCCGTAGCTTATGCCAAGGTTTCGTATTTGATGTTATAAAACATAGTACGCGGTTTCAGCAGGTAGATCTAAACGATTGTCAAGGACGTACGTTTGTTACTTTTGAAGTCCGGCTATTGTACATATATAATCAAAGGTTCGCTGGATTATGTTTGTTGGATTATGTTTGCTGGAATTGGCAATTTGGTTGTGGGTTCGGTTACAACAGTTATAGGTTTCAATTTTGGACAAAAAAGGGTTTGTTTTTGTGTGTATTCAATTTTAGTGAGTTCTTGATAAATTGATCTTAAGTTCTTAACATTTGGTGTTTATGAATTTTGATCTTGGTGTTTGTGTATACATACTTTCACTATAGTACAATTTAATGGTTTAGACTTTTGTTTAGAATATGTTAGAACATAATTTAGATTATGTGGGTTTATTTTTTGATTTAATGTATGTTATGGTTCTGTGTTTTCGTGATATGAAGTATGTACAAGCAGGTGGTAAGTGGAGAAAGAGGGACAATAAAGATGACAAAGTAGAGGGTATTTTGGCCATTTCACGTTGTCTTAACTCATTTTAATGGATATAACAAATGGCCGTTAGTGAGAAGGACTACCCATGCAAGATGTAGCAACCACAGGGATTACCAATGTAAAAAAAAAACTTGTAGGGATGACCAATGTAATTTTTTACAAACCACAGGGACGACCCGTGTAATTTTGTCTGGATAAAAAGGATAAGGATTTGCTAGAGGTGGACTTGCTACGAGTTAGTAAGTTGAGTCCCATGTTTTATAGAAACCATGCTCTCGATATTATTATGGAAGCCCCCATTTTGTAGTAGAATATGTTTTGGTCAAATGTTTGTAAATATTGTAATTTTTGGGTCAAAATGATAGTATAAAGCAGGTGGTAAAAGTTAAAGTACTTATGTTGAATTTGATGTTAAGAAGTAATTTAAATGTGGTATATGTAGTAGTTGTTGGTTAAAGTATGATTGTTGAATTAGTATTTACCCCAACGGGTTGTTGGTGTCCAAATGGGTTACCATTCGGTTATAGTATCAATGTGAGTTAGAGTCATGGTATGAGGACTCTGAAAGATGGTTTAGTGTTTATTTTGAAAGTAAAAGTTTGGATCTCAGATTGTGTGTGGGTTGATAATTGGTAAATTTTAGAATTGGTCGAAAATCATTTTTGGTTAGACTCTCAAATTCTCCACCTGTATAAAATTTGGAAAAATGTTAAAAAGGAAAACGTTTGTATAGTCACCTTGGAGGTGTGCGTAAAGTTTGGTGTCCAAATATTTAACAAGTAAAAAGTTACGCAGTTTTGAAATTTATGTTTTGGTAATAGGGATGTGCTTTATTTAACAGGTTCAGGATCTGCTGTAGTTGGGTGTTACCCGGCTAGTAGTCAAGTGTACCCGGCGTATCTTGATTACCCGAGTGGTAATCAGGTAACCCGACTGCTACTAATGGTCTAAAATGAAGCTTTCTTTCTGTTACCAAATATTGTAATTTACCCGACTGTTGTTTACGTTACCCGACTGCTAGAGACAAGTACCCGGAAGGTACTTGTTCTACCCGGCGGGTAGTTCACTGGTTCAGCCAAACTTTATTTCAAACCGAAATTCATATGTATTACACTACAGAAATAATAGTTACCATTATGGGTTGTAAAGTATATGTACAGAATGTGGGACATAAATATAAGAGTTTTCAAAAAAAAAAAAAAAAATTCGAGGCGTTTCGTTAATGAATCAGATCTATGGTGTTAATCGGTCAAATGGTTGGCCTTCCTTGAAAGTGATAAATTAATTGTTAAAAACAAACGATAAATAAAATTAAACAATTGGTAACTAACAATATTTCACAGCCACCCTTTCATCAAATTTTATTATGACATCGTTGCTCTAAATTGGCAATCATTACAAATCGAAAAACAAACACACGAAATCATTACAAATTCATATGTATTACAAATCAAATTTATTCGCGTAGAGAAACAAAGTAGAAAAACAAACACACGAAATCATTACAAATTGAAAGAAAACGTCCATGTTGATTCTTATCACAAATTACGAGCTGGCAATGACGTAGGCTTCCATAGCCTTAAAAACACTCTTGATTACTTCAATGGTTTGGGTTACAAACTCTTCTGTTGGCTTTGCATCACCCTTACACTTAAAGTCAACTGAGTGCTTATACACCGATCCACCGTCACCAGAAGGTGAGATCTTAAGATGATGAGTGATAGACTCCAAATCATCCCCTAAGATGTCACCTTCAAAGATGGTGAAGCTGATACTAAAATTGGCCAAGTCAACTGTATCAAACTTATGCTTTGATGATGTGAATGGTAGGGCTGCATTTTATATACAATCAGGAGTTAGAACTCTTTTATTTAGAACAATCACTTATATATAGTCCTAAATATAATTATTGCAAATTTTGTGATGACATGCATAACAAACCATTTAGTTCCTCTAAATTATGATTAAAAAATAGGAATTTTTACTCAAAAAAAAAAAAAAACCGATGCGCTCATTAGAGTCAACATTTTCTTTCTAATCAAAATGGAAAATGATTGGTGGACCGAATTGAAACATATAAGACTAAATATAGATCTAACGATGTGATTGGTTGGTTTGAAAAATTGATTTAAGGAGATTAAGAAAGAGAAAAAATACAACCAATCAGAGAAAATTATGACATACCTTTATGTTTATATAAGTAGGTATATTTAGCATTACTCGATTGAAATAGTATTTAGTGAACTCTAACTAACATTTGCATGTAATATAGTTAATGAAACTCTTTTAGAATAATAATGGAACTCTTAGTATAATTTTTTCTCTTATCGAGAGTTCTTAGACTGTCATAAACAACAAATTAAATAAGGTTTCTACTTGGCATTTAAAAAAGTACTCGTATATTTAAGTATCTATAAATTCTTACCGTCACCATATTCGGTGGTCATAATTTTTCCAACGACTATCTCCCCTTCGACGGACATGGACTTGTAGAACTCGGGAGCCGCCTTAGGAGCAAGTTCGTGAAATTTAGTGATGAGCTGGAAAAGATCTTCAGCAGGCAATGAATGAGCGATTTCACAACCAGTAGAAACAACAGCCATGATGGAATATTAGTTTGCTAAGAAAGTATTGTAATGGAGTAAGTGAGAATGTTGATGTTGTTGTGATTAGATGGAGTTACAAACGTTGGTATTTATAGAGGTTTGAAGACGGGCCACATGTGTTTTAACACTTGTTTATTTGAGAGAGGACAAAGAATCTTGCCAATTACTATGCTAACGAACACATGAGGAATATTAAATGGGGAAATAATAAAAAATTTGATAATTCTATAAAATATTAAGGCCCGCCACTATTGACTTGTACTAATTTCCGGTAATTGAGGTTACGCATTTGTTACTTATAATTATTGAATAGAGTTAATTGCATGATTGGTCCCTATATTTTACACACAATTGCATGATTGGCCCTTATATTTCACTTATTGTGTGGGTGGTCCCTATATATCATACAATTGCATGGTTGGTCCCTATATTTTGAAACTTCGTTGCGAATTGGTCCCTTAGTCTAACCCATTTTGGGGACCAGCCATGCAACTGTGTAAAATATAGGGACCAATGGTGCAACAAAGTTTCACATTTTAGACTCGTGGTGCAACATGTGAAATATAAGGACCAACCATGCGATTATATGTAAAATATAAGGACCAACCATGCAATTAACTCTATTGAATATTACGGAATATATTGTATTTGTTTATATGATATGTCCCGATACACGCTTTCTAACTTAATAAATTGTGTTAATGCACTATAAAGTGTTTGAGAATCTATTTGAATGGATTATTAGGGATTCTAGAAGATTGTGATTCTTATTTTGAGAAATCAATGTATTTGATGAGTAGTGATATTGCCTAATTTATAATCTTACATGTTTACTTTGGTAATATCCCTCATTTATGTTTAAGGTATTGATTAATTCATGAACCTTTGTTACTTAATTTGTTATAATTCTTATTTAAGGTCCGATGATGAAGTTTCAAGGAAAAGAGTCAAAATTCAAGTGTAAATTGCGCAAAAGGATCAAGAGAATCAAATCAGGATATTGTCACGGTCATTACTCATTTCATCATGGCCATGACACTACATTGACCACCAGCTACTTTAATCGTTGACGTTGGCCATTACGGCGATGATATTTTCTGTCATGGCCATGATGTCGATTTCCCTAGGTTTTAAAACACGAAATTAGGTCAGAAGAGGGGGGTCCGGATTTGGGAAGAGAAGCGACCTTGAAGACTATTTTAGGGCGATTTTGGGAAGTTTTTGGAGATCTTAAGCTACCAATCATCATCTTAATCATTACAGGGGCTAGAGTTCATCATCAAATATCCAACAACATTGATTTTCTTCCGTTAATTCTTGTTCTTAACCAACTATGAATTTTCTTTGATTATCATTACTTGTTTGTTTGTGTCCATGATCATGGGCTAAACTCTTTGTGTTCATCTAAACTAATAACTCTAGATATTGGACATACTTTATTGATTGGTTCTTGTTTATATGATAAATTGATGGTTAATCATTGAACGATTTGTATTACAGTTTATTTAATTCAATCATTTGATATTGCGTTTGTTTCAATGAGTGAAACTCTTACATTTAACATTGTGTTTACTTGATTATTAATCTTGTGCTTTTGATTAGAGACGATAAAAGAATTGAATTGGATTAAATGAATTGAAATATAGGTGGATCACACTAAGAGAGATCTTGTGTGATTGTTGGTTTTTACGAGAGTAATCTCATGCGATTGAGTCATCAGTTCAGTTGAATGAACTAGTTATAATTCAGAGAACTAAATAAGGTGTCAAGGAGACTTATACTTTGTAGTCTTAGTTAAGTATTTGCATTGTGAGAACAAGTAAATCAACTATTTAAGTCACATACATTAATTATAAATCTAGTTTTCAATCAAAACGTTCAACACTAGAGGTAAAAGTTCTAGATGAACATATTTCTCTAAATTGAGATAAATCTATCTTTTACTTGCTTATTTTATCTTAGTCTTTACTTTTAAACTATAACCATTCGATTGTATGTCGTTAAGAGACAAAAACCTCCAATTTTTACTTGCTTTTTATTTAGTTAATTATAAATTAAAAACAACTTCAAACTACATGAACTGTTTCGTAGTCGATAACCTAGAAAGTTATCTTTGTTATATTACTACTCGATTAGATACACTTGCCTAATTATGTAATAGTTAATAATCATATACTTTTATAACTTAATTTTGCAAATCGATTTTTGCACATCAAGTAAGATGTGTAATTGCATACCCTTTAATCAAAATCTACTAGCGTTAATTAATTAAGAAAAAAATGTTTATTAAACTATTAAAAATTCAATATACAACCTTCTCACATTAGATAACCTCTCTTTTAAAAAAATTATTGGGTAAAAGTACAGAAAAATGTACTCTAATTTTTATCCATTTCAATTTAAGATACACGACTTTAAATTTTTAATTTAAGGTATCGAACTTTTAATTTGTAATCAAGTTAAAAACGTATTTTACGTGAAATTGCACAAATGAAAAGTCGTCACTGAATCTCTTCTTCATAAGTAACATATATGCTTAATCGATTAATATTCGTCGATCAATTTTAAAGTTATTTAGTAAAAATAGTGATATTTAAGTTGAAATTGGTGATGAATTTTTATTAGATTCTATCTCATCACTCAATATCTTTTTAATTTCATTGAATAATATTAATCGATTAAGTAGATATGTTACTTATTATAAACAAGAAAGTCGGTGACATCTTATCGTTTGTGCAATTTATGTCCATAACTTAGTTACAAATTAAAGGTTCAATACCTTAAGTAAAAAAACAAATTATAGTTGTATAGTTATATAGAATTGTATGAAAAGTATAACACCATTTTATATCTTTTCCAAATTATTATTATTATGCTCCATGGATATAGTGAAGTTTTACCAATAATCCCTCTGCTCTAATTAGAAATGATAAAATTTATACATATACTCTATTTTTCTTTGACATGTTTCGTCAATTCACTATAAACAATTATTTTGTACCTTATTATTTGTTTTAATCTATTTATAGAGTATTTGACCAAGTTATTTATCGAAATGGAAGAATTTGAAACAACGAATCAGACTCAAACCGATAATTACTATAATAACTTGGTAATAAAATTTACTATAAATTGCATACCCCGATAGATACTTCTAGATCTGCTACTACCTTATATATTCACAATCTTTGTTTAGCATAAAAAATTGTACGTGCGTTTCTTTGAAAAATAATCCTTTCAACTAGAAGCTCCTAAGAGCATCTCCACTGCATATAGTTTAATGTACTGTTACGTCATTTTTTTAACCTTTTACATAATACTTCTACACTATTTAATTTTCTAAACTGACACGTCATCATTGTACTAGTTCAATAATTCTAAACATTTTATATTATTAAACTGTATTATATTATAATTAAGATATATATATAAGTGATAAATTATATACTTAAGTACAAATTTAGGTCCGTATAATCAAATGGCTTTGTCTGGAACTTTTAAATGGGATGTAATTTTTCAAAGCTGCAACATTCAATATCTATCTATACTACTATATAAAGTATTTGTATCAAAGTCTTAAAAGATTAATAGTAAATGACTATTTTACCCTTTAGACTATATATTTCATTCACCTTGTAAATACGTTAATCAATACAATTTATTATGGAAAATAATAAAGTTTAATTAATTTCGGTTACAAATAACATATAATTGATTATCTTTATTATAATTGATATAACTTAAATAATACATTAACGAATATTGAATAGTTTCTTACAAAGTATTTTAATATAAATGTCATTTTTTTAATTTGCTTTTTAATAATTTTACCATCTTCAATATTCTATAATCTATATTACTCGATATTGAGAACAAGGGAATTTAGTGAGAACGGTGAGAACAAATCATAGCCACCCATTTAACATCAATGGTTCAAAATGGATGTAGCATTTTTGTAATTATTGACAAGTCTGGAAAAGGGTGGTGGCATTTTGGTAAATAAGTGGAACTTCATTTTTCATTCACAATAATTTTTGTGTGAATCAAGATTTTCTTTTTTTCTTCACAATGTATTTTTTTGTGAACCAATTTTTTTTGCTTAACAATCAATTTTTTGTGAATCATTTTTTTTCTTTTAGTTTCACATCAATTTTGAAGTAATAATTTTTCAAAAATATAAAGCTTCACATCATAAAAATGTGTGAAGTCTTTATAAGTATAAGTTTCACATCAAATTTTATGTGAAGTTTGTCATAATTTCATATTAAGATATTGTTTACATGTGAAGTATTTTAAAAATATAAAGCTTCACATCATAAAACTGTGTGAAGTCTTTATAAGTATAAGCTTCACATCAAATTTTATGTGAAGTTTGTTATAATTTCATATTAACATATTGTTTACATGTGAAGTATATTAAAAATATAAAGCTTCACATCATAAAAATGTGTGAAGTCTTTATAAGTATAAGCTTCACATCAAATTTTATGTGAAGTTTGTCATAATTTCATATTAACATATTGTTTACATGTGAAGTATTTTAAAAATATAAAGTTTCACATCATAAAATTATGTGAAGTCTTTATAAGTATAAGCTTCACATCAAATTTTATGTAAAGTTTGTCATAATTTCATATTAACATATTGTTTACATGTAAAGTATATTAAAATTATAAAGCTTCACATCATAAAAATGTGTGAAGTCTTTATAAGTATAAGCTTCATATCAAATTTTATATGAAGTTTGTCATAATTTTATATTAACATATTGTTTACATGTGAAGTATTTTAAAAACATAAAGCTTCACATCATAAAACTGGTGTGAAGTCATTATAAGTATAAGCTTCACATCAAATTTTATGTGAAGTTTGTCATAATTTCATATTAACATATTGTTTACATGTGAAGTATATTAAAAATATAAAGCTTCACATCATAAAAATATGTGAAGTCTTTATAAGTATAAGCTTCATATCAAATTTTATGTGAAGTTTGTCATAATATCATATTAAAATATTGTTTACATGTGAAATATTTTTAAAATATAAAGATTCACATCATAAAACTGTGTGAAGTTTTTATAAGTATAAGCTTACATCAAATTTTATGTGAAGTTTGTCATAATTTCATATTAACATATGAGGAAAAAAAAAAAAAACTTCACCCCTTTGAAAACTCTTGTGAAGCTTAATCAAAGTTCACATTATTTATAAAAATACCACCCCATAGGAACTTCAATTTATTTACAAAAATGCCACCTTAGAAATCAAAATTTTTGATTAAAGAAAAAAATGAAGGGTCATGATGTGTTCTTAACGTTCTCACGGAATCCTCTTGTTCTCATAGGATCCCAAGTCTATATATATATATATATACACACACACACGTACTACCGTTCTAAATAGGAATTTACACTTGAAGTTAATAATTATAATAAAAGTTAATTTATCCACTACTACTAGAATAGTTTGACAATTTAGTTATTTTAAAAAATTACTTTTAGTTGATAAAACATTTAATGTAAATAATACAATTAAACATTTTATTTTTAATTTAAATATTGGTAATTTAATTTGTGTAAACTCACAATTATTATAATTAAGGGTTACCGTTCGGGTGGAGTCATGTTCAAGATTTTTTTATATATGAGTCAATAGTTCACAACCTAAACTTGATTCTAATTTGATTTGATAAGCAGGTTAAAAGCAAAAGTAACTGGACACACAACCCACATTGCATTGGTTGGTTACTCATCCTGGACCATAACCCAGTCTTGAGCAGAATAATTGAAATGGTTTCATCAGTGGCAGTGACGGGTTGAATACTCAATCCTAAAGCGCTCATTTTAGTGGTAGTTTTACATCAAATTTTTAGTTGGGTCAATAATTAATAATTAGAATAAATTGAAATATAAAAATACAGTATAAATTGGTATATCACTATCGTCTAATATTTTACTCATATAGGATGACGTAGAATGAAAATATTATCGCAAGTAAAAAGTTTTATCGCCGCTGCATTGCACAGGTAAAATGCTAGTTTACAATAAACGTTCCATACTTTTTTTTCACTTTTTCAATTCAATAAAGTACATTTTGCTCAAAAATTATCACTCACCCTCCAAAAATAACTAAAGTACCCTTTAGCCATTTAGATCTTGACTATCCAAAAATAACAAGAGAAAAAGGTACTTTAGTCATTTTAGGGGAGGGGGAGACCAATTTCAAACAAAGCGTAAAATTACTGGACTGAATAAATGAAAAAAGAAGTATAAGGACGGTTGTCGAAAATTGATGTAAATCAAGTATAACATTTATGGAATTTACAGTTTTATTTATTTTTTATTTCTCACCCATTGGAGTATAACGATTGTTAGGCCCAAAACTGTAAATCTAAATATAGACCTAAAACTGTGATTGGTAGATAGGAACATTGATTAGATGAAATTATGAGAGAGAAAAAATTCAACCAATCATAAAAGTAGATCTATTTTTAGGTTTATGTAATTAGTCCTAAATAGTTGTAACACCCCAATTTTTGAGGTATTATTTTAGTGTATCCAAAAATATACATTTTATGAAGTAATATTATTTTAAAAATAAGATATAATATAAAACGTAATCAGGTTTCCCAGTTCTAGACTGTGACTAAAATAAATAAGTTAAAATACAAATTAATATACGCATCTTCCTTCTGATTAATTCTTTACACTTCCAGAACCTTTATATGTGAAGGAAAAACGCAGGAAGCCATTCCCATCTCAATTTCAACCTTTAAAATCTTGATTCAAGCCTCTAACTATCAAATATATCATCTTCTTCATTGTATCTAACTATTGTAAGTGTTTTCCTTCCCTTTTCTAACCTAGAAAATGGGTTTCTAATGAATCATGAGTAATTGAACTTATAAATCCGAAATTACGGTTACAATTGATGGAATTGGTAGTGATTAATGTTATTGTAAGTGTTGGTAAACACATATAACCATAAAATAGATAAAATTATAAGTTAGGGTTTTAGTGAAAGTTAGTGATTATGTCAAAAGTTTTATAAAGTGAATGAATTCGATTATAGGTGTGATTAAAAGGATAGTCATGAAGTAATTATGAATTGTATATCTATGTAGTTTGAAACAACTAGTTAAAGATCATATTAGTTAAATTAAAGTGGAGGAGGGATTAAAAGTGAATGATAATGGTGATTATAGTTCTTTGATGCTAAATATGTTGCATTGTTGATATGTGTTATGTTAGGTACTAAAGAAGTGACTCCATATTGTGATCAATTGTTGTGTTCATCGATTTCAAATCAAGGTGAGTGTTATGAGAATTAATTAAGTGATGGTTATGCATTCCGGATTGCTCACGAGCAAGAGGTTTGCATAATCAAATGATTAAATGTGATAATTTCATCTACTTGTGTTTTATGATATGTTGTGTTATGTGGATTGGACATAGTGTAGAGATTTGCTAGTTTTACTAGCTTTATGTAGTTATGCTTAATATGCATATCGTTGTGGTATGGTATTGAGCTATTATGTAGTTTGGTCGTGGATCCACATAGAGTTAAATCTCTACCTATTGTCCCATTAGTTATGTGATTAAGATTATGTGGCTTTTATGATTTTGTGAATTTGCTTAATTAGTTGCTCATAAGCTCACTAAGCAAATATGCTTACTCTATTATGTGGTTGATCATGTAGGAACAAGTGGGCACTGAGAAGGAAAAGACGTTAAAAAAGAGTAGAGTGGATTAGCTTGCTAATTGGTACGATCTGGCGAGCCTTCTCTTTATACTTGTCGTAATGTACTAAGCTTGTATAAATCGCCCACAATTATGTTTTGAAACTTATCATATTAGAGTCAGATTTGTCTTTTGGTTGTAGTTGATATTTTTATAGTCAAAACTAAGTAGAAGTGGTCATGATGTAATGTTGGATAACTTTTGATCAAGTATGTATCTATATGTTTAATTGTTATTATGGAAGTAATAAAAAGGGTGAAATTATGTTTCGAGTCAAATGGTGTTCAAAAGTGTAGTCTAGTGATTTTGTTGGTCAACTATGATTTTGAGTTGGCTAATTAATGAGTCAAAACAGCCCCATAATCGTAAATGGGTCCTATGTGTCAAAATGGGTCATAAACGACCCATGTGTGTGAAATGAGTTTGATTAGGGCTATGGAGTTGTGATCAATTGCTTTAAGTTGGACTTAATGTATTTGAGAAGTGGTCAAGAGTGCAAGATTTAGAAATATATAGTTTGTGATTTGAGTTGTTGTCAAAATTGGTCAAAATGACTTCGAATGGGTCACACGTCTAAATCGGTCATTTTTGTGAAATTAGAAAAGGTGTCAAAAGGGAAAGTTTTATGTTGTTATAGTGAAGGTGTGTACAAAATTTCAAGTCTTAACTCTTAACGAGTAAAAGTTATACGCATTTGAATTTGGTCAAAAATCTGAAAAATGCTGAGTTCCAAAATTACACTATTGAATACGATCCTGGCAAGGTTGCCGGATCGCGTTTCCAAGGCAAAATCCATCACAGAAGGGTTTTCATGTACAAACGCGATCCCACTTCTCACCAGGATCGCGTTTCAAAGTGGAAAATTGATATTTTGGTTTTAAAATGTCCGTTTCAGCTATAGGAAGTTATTTAGGATAAAATATATAAATGGGATAGTAATGGGACAATGTATAGAGTGTTATAAAAAAAAATTCAAAATTTTGGGCGTTTCAATAGCATTACTCTGTTAGGAATTGACAGCGGAATCATACAACCAACAACTATTAGTTGATCACTCTAATACCTGTTGATAATTAACCAACCCAAACAACGCAGCGTGTAATCGCGGTTACACCCACAAACAATAAACGGATAAACAACGAGTAAACAAGATAAACGAAAGCAATAAAGAACACAAGGATTTAACGTGGTTATGTCCAATCTCCAACTTGGAGATTGGTTTAGTCCACGGCGCCAAACCAGAGAGTTTTTTCTTTTATTATTTACGGCTCAAGGATTACAATAACATAGGGTTTATATTTATAGGCTAAACCTAACTTAGCCGACAAGTTAAACCTAAACCCTAGCCCGTTTCATTAATATTCACAAAGCCCAACAATCTCCCACTTGAATATTAATCAAACCCCAAAACCAGTAATCATTCACAAATCACGTCCCTTTACAACTGTCACCTGTTCAAACTTCATACCGCCGAAATACCATTCGGGACACCACTCGACCACACAGAGTCGGAAGACTTTCTACACAAAGCTACCAGAACACTCACATCATGAAACTGGGACCACTCTCTAACCACCATCATCATCTTCTAGGCCCAAGAAGATTCGTTGAAGTGTGCGAAACTCCAACCACAGGATTCTACCAAGAGACACCTATCTCTTCAACTCGTCGATTACAGCCACGTCTGATCCTGCCACCGACATGTCAACAACCATCCGTACAGAATTTCATCCATCCAATTTTCCTTCCCAGCAATGTGACACCCTCAAATTTCGGTTTGCGGAAGCTGTCGGGTCGGGTGTCACTAAATCAAATACCACAGCATAAGATACATAATGAACGATCTAAATGAGACGTTTGAAAATAATTATACATTTCCCAAAATAGAACGTTTACAACGTTATAAGTTTGACAGTAAATTCCAAATACATAATTTGAAAATACATAAGTAGGTGCAGAGCAGTCCCAATGGTTTGAAAATATGCGACTCGAGCTAATTAAGCCTTGAAGCAATCCTAATCCTGCTGGGCAACCTGAGAACACATGCTAAAACAGGTCAGCTATAAAGCTGGTGAGTTCATAGGATGGTTAGTTGAAAACATAAAGTAATAAAACAATTTATGTTTTGTAAAGTTGTTTCCAAAAATCAGTGATTTTTTATATGTAATACGTTGAAGTTTGTAACACTAAGGTGTAAAAGTCTAATCGTGGTATTCCATACCTACTAGTTTGAATTGTAAGTCTACCATTGAAATTATTTGTCTAACTTAATATCCAAAATACCCCGTTTTGGTTGATTACACTGTTACAAGTTACTTAGACTTGTTTGTCTTAAATTGATACAAGTTACAACGACTTGTTTGATTGAACTTATACAAGTTACAACGACTTGTTTGATTGAAGTTATACAAGTTACAACGACTTGTTTGATTGAAGTTATACAAGTTACAACGACTTGTTTGATTGAAGTTGTGCCCACTGCAATACCGTGGCATCGTTTTGTACCCACTTTACCGTGGTATCGTTTGGTGCCAGCTGCAATACCGCGGCATCGTTTATGAAGTGCTCGAGAGCATAGTTGAAATGTAGAGCCACCAGTACAACGACATACTAGCTATTGCAAATAAGAGCCGACCGTACAACGACGCGTCAGGCTTGAATGTGTGTATGATTGTATGTATACTAATATACATAAATTATATTGAAGTTAGCACCAAGTGCTAATGATAATATATAAACATGTAGATATATATATATATATATATATATATATATATATATATATATATATATATATATATATATATATATATATATATATAAATATATATATATATTTGTCGAATGAGCAAACATAAGTAACAATCATGACACGCATGAAAATAATTTATTTTATCTAAATACGTATAAGCAAAATATTTAGATATTATGTAGTACGTTGGTCCTAGGTATGAATACTCATCACCTAGTTGAGTTGTATTAGTATAAAGGATCTATACTAACATATTATGTCATCGTATACTTCTAGCCTAAAGCCTAGCAAGTATATTGGGGTTCTGAATTGTATTGAAAATATTAGTTCCTAAAAGAGAAACTAATCCTGTAATTGTATATATGTCGTCTAGTGTAGGTAGAACTAACCAGTTCTAATGTATTTGATAATATTGTCCCGCGACAATATGGCCAATGAATAGTACTAACTATATCAAGTTATGTCTAAGTAATTGTTTTCCAACAATCTGATAGTGTACGATTGTGACCTATTTAGGTTAGGTCTTGATATTGTTCCAAAACAATGTGTTGGGTGTAATTCCTAAGTATTACACATTTATATTACATACAGTAATATAATTAATTGTGAATTATAAAGATTTATTAATATAATTCGAAAATAGTTGTTGAGCATGTGTTTCACCCCAAAAACAGTAAAACAGTTGAAAGAGTGGGGCTATGAAACTCACCTGAGGAGCTAGCGTCCTAATGCAGCGAATCGTATTGATAATAATCTCCTAGTGTCCTAAACACGTGAGATTTCGTATAAGTGAATGGATATTTATATAAATCATCCAAGTTTGTTATTTATTTGGGTTGTTTGTACTTGACGTGTTTGTTATATCTTTACGTTTAAACTTCGTAAAGAAATTGCGTGTCGTTTGTCTCGTATTGAAATTATATTTAGAAAATATAATTAAGTTGTTTTCGTATAAAAAGTGTATATAAACGTGTCTCGGTTCATATATAAGTTGCGTATACGTTTCCGGATAAGTTTGGTACTTTAAAAATGAGTTTTTGGTCTAAAAACTGATAATAGCGACACTTCATGCGTCACTGGTTGGTTTAGGGCGTCACTAGGCTAGTGACTCAAAAGATAGGAAATTTCTGACATTTAGCGACACTTCGGAAGTGTCGCTACCGGGTTAGTGACGCATATAGCGTCACTTATCAAGTGACGCAGAAGGCTAGTGACGGCATTCGTTTCTACCGAAAGTTGTGGTTTCTACTGAAGGTAGCGACACTTGAGAAGTGTCGCATGTTTCTGCCGATAGTTATAGGCTTGCGTCACTCAAGAAGTGACGGTGTTTGTGTGATAGCGGCACTTAAGTAGTGACGCTATAAGGGCGGCAGAGAGGCATAGCGACACTTAGTGACGCTAGTACTGTTTTTGGCATTTTAGCGACACTAAGGACTGTTCGACGGATTTCGAGCAAAAATCGTGTTTTCGGGTTTCCGATCGTTCCAATATTTTTACCCAACCCTTATAGGGACATTATGAGTTGTTACAAACTACTAACAAGTGAAAACATTTAAAAACGAGAGATTTCGGGATTTGTCGGAAACTTACAAAGTGTCGGATGAGAAATCCGAAAAGATAGCGTTGTAGATCGAGAATAGGTGAACTTTTTCTTCCAAAGAAGTAGTATAATCCGAGGCCGTTTTATGTTGTTATTTGGTGATTTTAATGGATGGTGGAGGTTTGAAACTTGAGAGAGAGAAAAGAAGAAATAGAGAGAAAAAGAAAATGAAAATGAAGAAGATGGAGGTGGAATTGGGGTTTAAATACCCCTTTTCAGTCTCCTTCTTCGAGTCCCGTGTGGTGTTTGTTTACTCCGTTGCTCAAACGTTAAATGATTTTTACACATTAAAAGATAAGTTTTTAAAATTACGAATTTATTATAAAATGTTTTATTAAAATAATTTATCAATTATTCATTGGGGATATCGAAGTTGAAGTTCGTTTTATTTGTTTGCGCGTTTGTATGTTTAATATTTTTGTCTAACTGTGTAACGTTTATTGCAACTAATAAAATATTAGTTTTGAAGTTTTAACACCGAAATTTGGACACGTTAATTTCGTTATTTGGACCAAAATATTATTATATATATGTTCATATATATATTTATTGAATGCTACGCGTTTGGAGCGTATTAAATACGGATAATTCAAGTTTAAATTTGGCGCGCAAATTACTTTTTGACGAGATGTCACAAGCAATCAGAAAATCGCCGATAAAACTAACACGTAGATCATCATATCATCAAGGCTTATCAGTGAGAATGCAATCACAACCTTGAAATCTACTTCTTCATCATTCGCTTTCCGATGGTACACTGACCCAAAAACATACGTATGATTTCTATGAACACATCTTCTCCAACTCAGTCCGCTCCTACTGTACGAATCAAAATAACAATCGCGGCTCTTTGAGAAGACTCTGGTTCATAATACCCGGTCAGTCGCAAATTACTTTGCCATTGGCGAGTAACAACGAAGGCCCGAATGCTCTAGTGTTACCGGAATTCGCACACCAAACCTGTAGAAACTTGAGATCCATCAATCGCACAACCGTCTTAAGACTCCCACTAGTTGCCAAACTCCCACTAGCTTCGACACTACCTTCGGTTCCAAACTCCCTAGAGTTCCCGACACTCTCAACAATATCTCGAAAGCTCAACAGGACTTACAAGATTATCTGCCTCTAACCTACAAGAAAATTCCCAATTGATTCCTCTAGAAGATTTCACTCTATCGTTGAACCAAACATCAATCGATAACCGAGCTCAGTCGAACACGTTCTATCCGACATCTTCAACAACCAATATCTAAAGCTCTAACCGGCCTAAACATTCCAAATCATGGAATACCCGACCAAACATATGGTCTCCCGTTTCAACCCGCGAGCAGCAACAAACTCCCTCGATAACTCCTACTGTCGATTACCAAACGGATGTGGTACCGCTCATTACCTATCTACCCAAACCGAGAAAACTATCCTCTTGAGCTTCGTAACAAACCTCACATCTTTGAGAATCCAGTCGTATCGAGTAAGTCTCGAGAATTGCATCCCACACTAGCAACATCAAACCCTAGTCTGATAATGTTCACTTATTCTCTTGCACGGGATCGCAAAGAATAAAGGACCCGAATCAAAAACCTAGGATTCCAAAACTCTCAACCGCAACAAACCATCAATCAAAAACTATTTACCGATCCTATTACCGCCACAACTAATCACATTATAAACGCAACCAACCACCAGCCGTATCGTCGCGTCTTAATCCACAAGAAGCTTTCTGACCCATAATCGCATCGCCAAATCCTAGAAATCGCATTGCGATTTCAACACAAGATCTCGTCTCGATCATCAACAATCGTGTCGCAATTGAAAACCCAGATCGCATCATGATTTAAACCAATCACATCGCGATTCTCAACTTGTCAGCAATTTCTTTTCTTTCTTCAACTAGTCGTAGTCTAGCCTAACAATTTTGATAACCTGTTGCAAAACAAAATCCTAAACCCTGTCTATCAATTGCTCCCCGATGATTTTTCTTTTCTTCCGGATCAAGACCTCTCCTAGATCTATATCTTCCAAATAGAATAGAAACCCTAACCATCAAAAACCTAATCTTGATCGTGCTCATATCCGCTATTGTTCCCGAATCTTCAAACCATGAATCCCTGATACCATTTGTTAGGAATTGACAGCGGAATCATACAACCAACAACTATTAGTTGATCACTCTAATACCTGTTGATAATTAACCAACCCAAACAACGTAGCGTGTAATCGCGGTTACACCCACAAACAATAAACGGATAAACAACGAGTAAATAAGATAAACAAAAGCAATAAAGAACACAAGGATTTAACGTGGTTATGTCCAATCTCCAACTTGGAGATTGGTGGAGGTTGGTTTAGTCCACGGGGCCAAACCAGAGAGTTTTTTCTTTTATTATTTACGGCTCAAGGATTACAATAACATAGGGTTTATATTTATAGGCTAAACCTAACTTATCCAACAAGTTAAACCTAAACCCTAGCCCGTTTGATTAATATTCACAAAGCCCAACATACTCCCCATTCGACTCATCCCTCTTATTTATTAAAATAGGCCATATTAGCATAATCAAAAAAATAAATAGTTTTCAATGGGCTAATCTTGGCCATTCAATGAGAAAGAAAACTTAATTAGGTCCATTGATCAAATATTATTAACTTGAATTGCCAATAATTAACTAAATAATCATTACCCTTGACATTGACCTTTGACCTTATCTATGAGGTTAAACAAAAGTCTTAAAAAGTAATAGTAAATTACAATTTTACCCTTTAACTATTTGATCTAACCATCATAAATATAGGTAGCGATAAATACAACATGGGATTTGATTCCTACACCAAATTTTTATATAGTTAAAGCATATAGTACAACTGCCTAATGCATATTTGTGTTGTGTCAATCAAATTATATGTTGTATTTCCTAAATATAAGATTAAATACTATTAATAAAACTTTAATACATAATAATTGGTTTCAGTAACAAAAGATTTAACTTTATGGTTATTTAATTATATTTATTTTTCATGTAACCGACATAATATAATGATCGATATTGAAATATCAGTTAGGATTACTATATATAAATATTCGTGAAAATGTAATTGATTAATTTTAAGTGTTGACGGGTTGGATCGAGTTTTATAACAAAAGCAAGCTTGGTTATTTTCCCGGGTAATGGGTTGGACCATTAACCCAAACCGAGACTTAACCGAACCAGAAATGTTAAACGTGTTGTTGGTTGGCCTGGCATGTTAATGAGTTGGTTTTCGTATCAAGTTTCAAGTCGTTTTTGAGATTGTCACCGGGTATAATAAGAAAATGGTATAATATAAAGTATTATGTTCTCAATTATACGAAGACATGTTAGATTAATATACTAATGCACGTAGATTTTTTCCCCGCTACATTGTACGGGCAGTAGGCTAGTAGTTAATTACGGAGTAATATAAATTAATTCAATATTATAAGTTTGAGAAATCAAATGTGCATATACTCGGTAAATAAAAGAGGGGGCAGCAAACAAATTCAATGAATAAAATAATATGGAGTAAATAATAATAACATGAATGAATTACATTCACAGGCCTACTTTGTGAACCATTTGTTTGTACAGAGAGCAACTCGTCTTTAAAACGTTTCAATGTGTGGCAATCTCACAGTCGTATTAAACCTTGCCAGCTCAAATTTCATTTTCTGTTAAATTATGCATTGGAGATGCTCTAAGATTAGATTCTTCAAAGAATTTTTATCCCCTAATTATAAAATTACTACACTACTCTTCTTATTATTATTAAGAGTTTGGAGTCGTAAAATATTTTTTTCTTTTTTGTCAATTTACATTAATAAGCTTCTGCTCGAGCTAATTTAACTGCCAAACAATTAAAAATAAAAGTTTCAGCTCCAATCTTAAAAAATTCTAGGTTCACCTTTTAAATTTCATAACTCCATCACGGAAAACATTTAATAATATGACAGTTTTCAGTTTGCAAAGATGTGTAGGATTGCATGTCTTATTACAATCATAAGTATAATAAATTAATAATATATATTAACGCTTAAAATATCAAATAATCACTAAAGTTGTTACATTGATTTAACGTTTTAGTATTCCCTCGATTCCAAAATTACCGCCCTAACTGAAGACACTTATTATTGGACGAAGAAACCATAATGTAATATGAACTTAAAAGTTTTTTTTTTTTTTTTTTTCCCTATATAAACATATTTTTTTGCCATTTCTTATTAAAGTCTTAGAGCCCGCTCCCGAGATTTTTACGAAAAGAAAAGAGAAGAATGGAATGCAAGATGAATGAAAAGAAAAGAAAAGAAAATGAAGAAATTTTTTGCGTTCCCAAGTTGAAAAGAAAAGAATAGAAATTTACATGTTTTGTGTTCCCGAGTTGGAAAGAAATGGAAGAAAGTGGCATTTTTATAACTAATTAAACCTTCTATCCTTCCAAATCTTCCCAATATTGGAGAGAAATTTTGGAGAGAAAAGAATGTCCAATTCTCCTCCCACTTCTCTTATCTTCTGTCCATCACAAAAACTCGGTAACACAATATATTTTTTCTTCATTCCAATTCTCTTCTCTTCTCTCGAAAAATTAACTCGGGAGTAGGACCTTAGGGTAATTGTTAAATAATGCAATTTGGTCTAAATAATCTACGGAGTAATATAGAGTATGGTTTATCTAGAAATGATGAATATGATGATGCAATTTGATTGTACTATATATTATATTTGACTGGAAATAATAGAAAGTAAGTCACTAAGTCCAAAAGAAAACATAGTCGAATAAAACGTTCGAATATTTAAGTTCAAATGATATACGTATAATGAAACGCTCGAGATTATTTTTTATACGAAAACCTTCTTCTTGAAACTCATACATAATGAAACTTGAAATCCTTACACTTATATAGACAACGAATACCTAATGAATTCGAACGAAAAACAAATTCTACCCTTGACATAAATCGTGCCACTATATATAGTATAGCTATAGAATCATATTATATAATATAATACGGAGGATATGCATATATCAAGGTACTCACATACGATGAGCGACAATCATATAGATACAAAGGTTATGATTAAATTAAAATATCACATAACACGAAAGCCAACTAATGTTTCATCAAATATTAAACTTTAATAAAGGTAACATTGATATGATGTGATTAGAATGTGATGCCAACGTTTATTAATTTTGATCGTGTACATTCGTGAGTTCAAATAAGAAGATTAATTTTCGTGAAAACGTAGGAAACACTTTAAAATCACTTTTTAGCAATCCAAACCACATTATTTTACAAAATTTTCTTCGTAGCTTCTTTTTCAAATAACTTTTTAAAATCTATTTATCAAATAAAAAAAACTTCGACATTTTATTATTTTTTTACTAATTTTTTATTAATTTTTTCATTATCAATAATCACATTTTATAACTTGATAATCACATGAATAATATGTGATTATTATGTCATATCTTGTGATTATCTTGAACACGTGATAATCACATGGCCAAGCCAAAATTAAAGTTGCATGTGTGGGAACGACACCAGAGTATAAATCATATTGAGTACTCAGTATCACACAATACTGACTAGCTCTAAATTGGGTACTTATTAGATTGAATATATATGTCTATAGTGTATCCAACTAGTATTTTATAAGTTTATACGAAATTACGTATAATTCATTTTAACTTTGTTTGTTTTATCATTTAATTTTACACTAGATGCATACGGTACGTAAATAACTTAAACCGAGTAGTGTGTTTAGAGTGAGTATGTAGCTGAACATTCAGTATTTAATTATCTACGTTTTGTAGGCTTAATTATATGAAATTTCATATAATTCATCTTCACCGTCTTTATATCTTGAAACTCAATTTTATATATACGCACACTCGATGCATCCATATTATATTCCTTTTTTACATATGCATACATAGATGATAGATGCAACACTAGACGCATGCATACTGTTGTCATTGCGAAGCCTTTTAGGTGTCATTCTTTAGTGATCCCCAATTTCATTTGTTAGACTGACTTTGAAATAAAAATCAAAATAAAACACTAGACTGGCTTATTTTTAGACAAAGAAAAAATAATAGACTGACATGTAAGACTCATTTATTTTTATAAAAACAGACCCATGTAAATTGTCCAATACTACTCAGTTTGTACTAAGTAGAAACGTAAATCGAACAACAGAAGACAATGACAACATGCCACACTTGGTCCTACAACAGCCATCCAAGGCGAACCAAGCATCAAGAGTCCACATCCATTCCATTTCAGCAAGCAGCGACAACTCAACAAACAAAAACAGTAGGTAGCAAAAATATTAACTGGGATCCACGTATGTCCCTATCCATTTTATCCATGTTATGTCCAAAGCCTTATATCTAGATGAGATCCACGCATCTGCAAACAAATCCATCCCTCTACTATTCTTTTTCCTAAAAACCTTGTCATTCCTTCTTGACCAAAATAATACTCCCTCCGTCCCAAATTAAGTGTCTTGTTTCAGATTTTGAAGTCTTTCTTTTTCAACTTTGACCTTAAGTATCTTTATTTGTGTTATATAATACTTTATAAAAATTATACTAATAGAATTACATTTAAAACTCAATCCATTCATATATTTTGCATCAAGTATTATATAACACAAATAAAGATATTTAAGGTCAAAGTTGAAAAAGAAAAACTCATAAAGTTAAAACATGACACTTATTTTAGGATAGAGGGAGTATATAAAGTACATAATAGTAGTAAATAATTAGTAATCAGCATGTTCCAAATAATCCAAAGAATAAGCATGTTTAAAATTAATTTTTATTGACTACTCAGTCTAAAAAAACTGAGTACTCAATAAACTAAATCAAATACGTAAACAAAATAGATACAAACTGATTATATGTATTTAAATTACGTCAATTATCGATGTTTTAAAAATTTATATGAAGTTGCACTTAATTCATTTTCATCTAGATCATTTATTCATTTATATAACATATAGATGCAGCTAGATGCATTTAATTAGTATTTATTCATTATTATTTAATTTTTTTAAGTTTGCATATAACAACTCATAGAGAATTAAAAATTGAAGTTGATGATATGATTTGTTTCATTAAAATGTTTTTGTATAAAAAGTAATTTTGAATTAGTGGTTCTGGGTTTCTTTTAAAAAATGACGGTCTAAAAAGATGGCATGTGAATTAGTTATCGAATGCTAATTTATAAAATTGACTCTGCCCGGATTTACTCAATTAATAGTGTGCTAATTACTTTTAACTAGTTCTCACGGTTCTCATACGGATTGGTTCTCATCAAATCCGCATCCTATATATATATTTACCAACATCAAACCAGAATTGAATTCTAAAAAATATGTGATGACAACTATTTTATAATATAAATAGGGAGTTTGAAATATAAGAATAATTACATTTTGAGAAGATATCATAAATAAATTAGTCATATCATTTTTAAAACAAATTCGTTGAATGAAATAAAACATTTCTTTAACCATAATGGAGTGATTAAAATATAAATGTATCTATAATCCTTCTTCTATATAAGATTTCACTACTAATTTAACGTTGATGTTATATATCATCAAGCATAATTAGTGGTGTACAAAAATACCCTTGATTTTATTTATTATGAAAGAAAGTTTAACGATATGAGAGGGAACCTCACTTGAGGCATATGACTATATATATTCGTAGTGGTTGTGTATATATGTGTGTTAAATAGGGTTGTGGTACAAAAAAATATTTATTAATTTATATTTAAGATAATTAACCGATTTCTAATCACATGACGTGAATTAAGTTAATTATTTTTATTAAAGGAATAAGTTAACGTACAAGACGGTGATTATAAAATTAAGAAAGGACAAAATTTTAAGTATTTTATGGAGGCACACCACTCTTGACCAATATAATTTGCTTCCACGTACGTTCAAAAACAAGATTATAAAATAGAGTTAATCCTAATTAATCCTAACATTAACATTTAAAAAATTACCATATTACAAGTCTACAGGTTGATAATTATAAAACAAATCTTAAAGCGACTAAGACACATGGTATGAGCCGTTGGGTTAGAATTTAAAGCGACCATAAGTAAATTGATAGTCTAAGGACTTTGGATCAAAGAAATATATTGCATTTATTAAATTTAAGGTCTCCTTATTTATTCAATATTATTAGATTATTAGATTAGATTAATACATTAACGATAGCAAAATATTATTATAATTAATTCATTAACGATTGCATTTAATTCACTGTAATTATCATTTTATTTATGATATATTAATTAAAAATTTTAATTATAAAGAAAACTTCAAGTTTAAATAATAAATTATATTTATGTTATTGACATGTCATTATCATATCCCAATAGGAATAGGGGGTGTTCACAGTTCGGATATAACCGGATTATCCAAATGGTTTACTTGTATTGGACCGTACGGATTAGACAATTTGGTTTTTTGAATTAGATCGGGCAAAAACCAAATTAGTAATTTGGTTTTTGGATTGGTTTTGGATACTTTATTAGAACCAGATTATCCAAATAAGCCAAATAGTAATAATTGTATATGTAATGCTCAGATGTATTACTCATTTTTATCTATCAAAGTGAATGTAAAATATATATGTTTGGTTATTTTTATACATGAAACCTTATTATATTAATGGTATTGTTAATATATATCAGTGAATATAATCTTAAAATCTTAAGTTTGTATATAAAACACTAACTCTACATATATATATAAACCCTCAACGCAACATGACAATAGGTAACCATTAATATCGCTCATGACATTACCATTTCACAAGTCAAAACGATACACTCATGTAGTCTAAAAAAAAACAAAAGGTTAAAACTGATCCATCCAAATAATAATTTGATTCAGTTCAGTTCAGTTCGGATTTGATATTTGTTTGGATGGATCGGATTTACATTTTGAGAACCAAAATCCAAATGAATTTATATAAATGGATCGGATTTTCCATCCAAACGAACACCCCTAAATAGGAATACATGTCGCATGTTTTGACATTTTAGTTTAACTTGTGCATTGGGTTTTGTTCGTAAAAGGTACCATTTCAACTCTTGAACGAGTAATTTTTACTAAATTATATTTCCTTGTTGAAAGAGTTACTAATAAATTAACGTACCGTGTCAACCATTAATGTACGATAGTGATTGAATAATTATAATAAAAGTAATTTTTTTTTTTTTATCTTGAATCATTTTTTTATTACGTAACATATTTAAATATCATTGACCAAATCAAAAATACTCTAAATAGGTGTTTTAATGGTCAGTTATCCGTTCAACAGGTTTAGGTTAATCAGTTTTGAAGAAAAAATGTAACCATCCAAAACCCGAACCGAGTTCAGAAAAAACCGAACCAAACCAAACCAACCAAATATTGGGGCCATATAACCAATGAAGAATGAAAGAGATGAATATAAACTCGAAATACATCTTTTACATTTTTTATTGTGCTATACATATGTTTGGTACAGAGTATAACATATGTTCTACTGATGATATTCTAGCTCCCAAAATGATACGTGGTATATCTGCTCACCGCAATACTATTAAATTTCCTAATCTCATTTCTCACAAGTGAATAAACAACGCATATTGTTCATGAAGTGAAAGCATAAATAAACATAACTAAGGCATAGAAAAAAGATTTATTTTCGTTTACAAAGGAAGCATTACGCGTGTTTACGGAAATTTTTCAAATTTCAAGCAAACCATCTTCTATGTTGACTATGTTAAACACATTAATTTTTTAGATGTTTGGTTTGTTGGTGGGCCCCAATTTATAATTATTAAAACCATAATATAATTTCGGGTAGAACCAAGTATCATATCAAAACCCGAATAAGCCAAACCGAATACATCAAAAATCATTTAGTTTTAACAGTTTTCGGTTAAAACTAAATAATGAACACCCCTATCGTAATAGAATTAACCATGTCTCTATTTGATGACGTACCATGTATCTTTCGGCTAAGGTGAAAGCCGAAAGCATGCAAGTTCTGAATGTCAGAAGATGGAAGGGCCATATTGCCAAAAGTGTTAATTCCAAAAGTCATATGATTAGTTCCAAATGTCGGAAGATGGAAGGGCCATATCGCCAAAAGTACTAATTCCATAAGTCATATGATGGAAGGGCCATATTGTTCCAAATGACGGAAGATATTGCTAAAAGTGCCAATTCCAGAAGCTACATGATGGAAGGCGCACTAATTCCAAAAGTTGGATGATGGAAGACCCATGTCGCAAAAAGTGAAGTATTGGAAACCACACTTATGCCAAAGGTGGCGCACTGATACTAATACAAGAAGCGTGAGCATAGGGAATAGCTTATTCAGATACGTACATCAAAACGGACACAACCAATTCTGGTTTGACCGGAAACGTTAAATCTATTTACCGAAAATAAATTAGAGACACAACTCAGAGCACTATAAATATTCCTCAACCAACAGAAAGGTATTCATTCAATTCTCATTTATTACACTCTTACTACATTTGCTCTGCTACCGAACCATTTTACTTATTCTCACGCCGGAGGTTGGTCAAGAGGGGAAATCCCCTTCTCCTTCTTGACGAGGCTTACGGTGCTTTCGCATTGCAGGATTAGGTTTAATTTAAGGTGTACATCACTCTCATCCGAAAGTCGGAGGGTCAGACCCTTCGACCTCATCCCAAAATCATCTCGAAGCACTGTTGCAGATTTCTCTGTAGCAACACTATTTATGAATTGACCGGCCCCAACGACTGCGTTGGTCAATTTAGCATATACCCCTCATGTATATGAAGTCAAAGTCAAATCAAATTTGTTGACTCAATCAAAAGACTGGAAATGAGAATAAACGATTGTTGATTTGTCTGTCACCATCGGTGGCGGCTTTAATTATTATTGGTCACATTTCACTTTTAATGTGACGCATGATACATAATTTATCTATTAAAGTACTTATGGGCTTCTAGTCTAGATATATAAATGTTATAGTCAAACTTATTTTAACAAGGGTAAAGTTCAGAGGAGAATGGGTGATTTGAGGAGAATGAGGAGAAGAATCTCCTCCACTCAAAAAATGCCACATATCACCTCCTTAATTTTCACTTCTACCCCATCCACCTTTTTAAAATTATATACTACTCTCTTCTACTTTCTTCCTCCCCACCTCCTCCCATCCACCACCCGCCGCCGCCCGCTGAATTTTTTTTCAAATTTTTTTTTAATTTTTTTTTTTTTACAAATTTTTTTTTTCAATTTTTTTTTTACATATTATCACTTCTACTACATTTTGTTATAATTATGTGGCATTTTTTTATATTTTCATTGAATGTTTTCTATATATATGTTTACATATTGTTCATTTTTTACTGTATTTTTTGTATTATACACATTATTCTTTTGATGTTTTATTGCATTTTATTTATACACATTGATCTAATATACATTGTTATTTTCTACGTCATTTTAACTTATACATGATTTATTTTTTACGGCATTTTGTTAAAAGTATACTGCATTTTGTTATAATTACTGCATTTTACGTATTTTTTACTGCATTTTATATTATACATATTATCCATTTTACTGCATTTTATATAAAAGTGTTGCATTTTGCATGCATTTCATTTAACAAATTGTTTCGCTTTTTACTGCATTTTATTATTTTTATTGCATTTTACATATTTTTCATTTATTGTTTGCTATTCACTGCATTTTATCTTATACATATCATCTATTTTTACTGCATTTTGTTAAAAGTACACTGCATTTTGTTATAATTACTGCATTTTACGTATTTTTTACTGCATTTTATATTATACATATTATCCATTTTACTGCATTTTATATAAAAGTGTTGCATTTTGCATGCATTTCATCTAACAATTTTTTTCGCTTTTTACTGCATTTTGTTTGTGAACTTATTTTTATTTATTTTAAACAAAAACATGCATAAGATAAATTTATAAGAAAATGCATTGAATGTTTATAGTTTTATTAAAAATACAATAGATAATTGGGTAGAATATTTAATAAGAAGAAATTGGAAAAAAATTTAGAAAAAAAAAAATTGAAATTTTTTTTTTGAAAATTTAAAAAAAAATAAAAAAAAATTTCGGCGACGGCAGCAGGTGGGTGGTGGTGGTGGGTGGGGTTGGGGGAAGAAGAAGGTGGGAGGGGAAATAGAAGGTGGGGGAAAGAAGAAAAGAAAGTGGAAGGGTTAAAATGTAAAATTTAGATAAGTGGAAGGGGTGTAAGGTAAAAATTTTTGTTATGTTTTTTTTTGTTAACTATTACCTCTATTTTTTAAACTAATTACAAGATTGTCATTCCTTACAACCATTGATTAAACACATAAGCTCATCCAATGGCCACCATTAAATCTTCTCCTCCTTCTCCTCAAATACTCCATTCTCATATGATCCTTAATCTTTTAAGAAACAGATAAACTAGAAATTAAGATAAATGTGATCGAGTCCGCACTCCGCGCACGCAATATATGCAAGCCAAGCATACGTCTATGTGTTTAAATTTTATAAAAATTATTATCTTTTCTTTTCTAGGTTAATAAATCATAATAAAGTTTTAAATAATTTCATATAAAACCTAATCCGTTATGTGTCAAAAGGTGATAACTGACAACTCATAACGGGGGTCATACGTATGGGGTGTCAGGGCTTGAATCCATGACCTATGCTTATGCGGCAAATATGTCCTCACTCATTACCAACTGACCTACACGCCATTGGCAAAACTAATTCGTTAGAACCAAGTATCAAACAAGCAACATATGTCTGAGCTAGCGTTGGGTAGAAAATTTATTTAACTTATGTTTTTTTTTTTAGGAGAAATTAATGATATTTTATGGAGAAATTGGTATGAGAACAAGCTTTAATGACTGATGAACAAAACATATATAGTTTAAAATGTAACAATTCATGCCCAAAGTAGTACTATTACTCAAGTGATTATTATCAGCTAGTAAAATACCATCGTCGAGTAATAATAAGGTCAAAGAAAGTGGAGAAACTTATAAATACCATCAACCAAGCCTAAG
Source organism: Helichrysum umbraculigerum (assembly GCA_949592205.1). Lineage (NCBI taxonomy): Eukaryota > Viridiplantae > Streptophyta > Magnoliopsida > Asterales > Asteraceae > Helichrysum > Helichrysum umbraculigerum. Next base: position 138,856,761 of record CATIUR010000004.1, on the reverse strand, counting down.
TCAAAGAAAGTGATTGCGATAAAAATCTCTTGACCGAGAAACGTTATAAGTTTTGATATACATAGCCTTTATAAGATTGGTTAAGCATTTCAAAATTAAATTCAAACTATTAATTAAACATCAACATTTCATGCTTGTAATGTATTCATTTCATAATTACCGATAATCATGATAATAATAATTAAAAATTTATTGTGTATATAGAAATTTGAAGTTTATTTAATAGTTTGGTTTTACTTTTGAAATTCTAAACCAATACCTTAAGGCTTGTTCAAGCCCGAGCAGTCAAGACAATTAGATTATTCAACGAGAAGTCAACGGTATTAACCGAAAAAACAATACCAATTGATTATATGGGACGACATAAATAATTGCAAATTAAACCATACCGAATATAAACTGCTAAGTACTACCTAATTAGTAATTACCCAAATTTTAGGAGGGGCAACTGCCCCTCATGCCCTTGGCACATGTCCTGCCTTTGGCCATGATATGTTTAGAGTGACATTTTAGGCCTTCATGTTAACAAGTTTAACACTCTTTATCTTCGAAGATCTTTTTTTTCCCTTTTCTTTTATTCGTCAACAAAGTTATCAATTATGGCTTTAACATTACATAATCATATTACTTTGTTAGTAGTATTATAAACTAGTTTTATACATGGGCGTTGTCCAACTGAATAACTGCTAAATAAATAACATGCAACTAAATAACTAAAACAATTTAGAACTTGAGATTTAGAAAATATCTGCCACACTATACATGACATTTAGAACAATAGAACCCCATTCATGATCCCTTTAAACTATAAGTGGCAAAATGAATGGGTCGGGTCGGGTCGGGTTGGTTCGCAAATCCAGAAAAGTTTGGGTCTAAATGGATCCGGGTCTAGATGGGTCATTAAGAAGGACGTGTCTAAATGGGTAGTCGGGTTAATCCATCGGGTTTCCACCAAACCTTTTTTATATAGGAGTAGAAAATGAAAAAAGAAAAAGAAATGAGGTGTTAAAGAAAAAATTACCCACCCACCTAGACCCATTGGTTAATTCTTATATAATTCGAGGTTATATCATATACCCATTTGAACCCATCTAAAAAAATAAAGGGAGACCCAACAAACCCATCACCTTAGAGCACCCCTAATGCTATGGACTTTACGAAGTCCATAGCAGGTCACGTCATGCCACATCAGCTTTCTATAAACCTCCATCTCTACTCCAATAAACCACTAATTTCTGTAAACTTCCCTCGCATATTACTTTCTATAGACTCTATTCAAAGTCCATCGGTATGGACATTGAAGAAAAGTGTACGGGCTTTCGGTATGGACTTGAGTTTCTAATGGATGAGATAGTCATGGACTCCACCTAAGCATTCATGTCACTATGGACATCCTCATATGCAACTTTACCCATAAAATAGTGATGGGTCTAAAATTGCTACCTCTACTTTAAACGACCCGAACAATAGAACAATAATCTGTACATGCAAAAGTAACAAAATATTAACACATGTGCCAAGAAAACGTTATTTGGTAATCGATGGTGGTGGAGTTATAAGCTTCTAAAGTTATGTCAAGAAAGATGATTGAAAATAACTTTAAACAAACAATCTTGGTTCAAAATGCGTGCCTAGGCGCTACAAGGCGTTGGGGTTGGCGCTCAAATTTACTCTAGGCGATAAGTTAGCAGAAGGCGACATGAGGTGGCGTTTAGACGCTTTTTTTTACAGCTTATATGGACCCTTTTTATAGTGGGTTGATGTGGAATTTGATGAGTGGGCTTTTAAATGAGTTTTAATATGATGTAGTAATTTTTGAAGCCCAATAATCAACCCTATCCTAACTCCTAAGGTCTCTTTCCAAATTCCAAGCCGTCTCTTTGAAGTTTGAATGGCTCCAATGATAAAATTGAAGCCTACAAAAATCAAGTTAAAGTTGAAAAGAAGGCTAATTGACGAAATTGAAATCAGAAGATAACTTTAAACTTGTGTTGACTTTTGAAAATAATAATAATGTTAATATTTTCTCAAAATTAGAAAGTTGAGCCTCTTATAATGAGGTAGATGAAGATTTTGATGACAACATAATTGGTTTTAGTATGTAAATGAAGTACTTTTTGATTAACAAAATACTTATATGGTAGAAAATGTTATGTATATAAGCCATATATAACTATTTTATGGCTTTGGGCACAATGAGCGCCTCGACTATGAGAGGCGGTCGCCCTAGCGCCTGCCGCCTAGCACCTCAGTCTTAGGACCCTTAGCTCCTTGAATCGCCTAGAGCTTTTTAAAACCAAGCAAACAATATCATAAAATTTAATCAACATAACTTATCAAGGTATATGTTTACCTCAATAATATTGCCCCTGTCTAGAAAGTGTTCAGGATCACAATCCTTGTTTGTACGATCAGCCCGCACAAGCTTGAGAATCCATAGCTTTAGACGAAAACCTCCGAGCGCGTAACTCAGCAGCCGAAAACCTCCGGGCACGTAACTCTGCAACACAAATGGAAATCTAACGTTAGGTGAAAGACGGGGATGTTCCCCGTAATTCACCTCCGGCGTGAGAATCAGTCACTTGATCGGAAAGTATGAATATTTGATAAAGATTAGGGTTGATATGAATATTAGAGAGATATTAGGGTTTGTATGAAGAAGATGAACATACCTTTGCTAATGAGGAATGAGCTCCTTTTATAGTGATGTTTTCTTGGGCAACAAGTTCATTTGGACCAATCACATGATGGCACTCAGAATTATTCCCTTTGGACCACTCACATGTGTCCAAGTAACCCTTTCATTGGTCCCCACTTCAACTCTGCTGCGCCAGTAAGTATGTCGTACGAACCTCCGGGCATAGGTTGATTTTATAAGATAGTTTGATGGCGAATTCCCATATGGTAACACGTGTTACTTAACACGTGTTTTACGCCACAAGATTGATAATTATTTTCCTCCAGGTGGAGGTAAAATGTTATTTAGTCACATAGAGAAAAGAATATCTCCAAGCACAGACATACTGGCTGGAGTAAAAGGTGGTTACACCATTAAGTCCCCCCAGTCTAGTGAGAGATAGAAGCATGCTAGATGTTACTAGACTCAAGGCAGATGCTTACAGGCAGACTCTTCTGATTTCCTCTAGTTGGATAAGTTAGGTCATCTTTGCACCATTTGACAATTCTAGCGCTCCATTAAGAAATTATGATGACAATCTTTTCATTGAGTTGCGTCTATACTCCTTGCTTTGACGGCAGTAGAGGATTTAGATGGTTTTCGGCGCCTTGGTATGATATACTTAGAAAACTTGTTCCTAACTTTCTTCATTTAGATATTTCGATAAGAATTCTCCGCCAGGATGTTCCTAATGTGTATTGAAGTGTTTTTGGTGTCACATCTACGTCTTCCTTTGACGTCTTTATATCTTTATGTGCAATAATTAAAGTGGACGTCAAATATCGCTGGTAGTTATACCTGGTTAAAACTATGGGGATCGGTGTTGCTTCTACGGTTTGAGAAGAAAATGTTGATATCTTCCTTGCCATGGTGTAAGCGTGAGGTTACTTCGGGTATGAATATCGTATATATAACAGGGTCTTTGTTGATGAGATTTGCTGGGTATTATTTGCCTTTCTATAGTGTTTTCTTCTATCCAACTAATGTTTTTGAGTTTTCATCTTTTCAAAGGTAAAGGTTATGAAATTTCTAAGGGTGGTTCTAAGCATGATTCAAGAGAAGTTATCTAAAGAAAGGTGATACCTCCGGGTTCAGGGTTACTCGTTCTGTAGGTAGTGTTGATAATTTGTCTTAATCGCCAATCCCAGGCCCGAAGAAAGCTATTTGAGATTAGGAATATTGCCACCGAAGATCATATTGTTGATTAATGCTCTGATTGACAAAACTGAAGACATATTATCTAGAAGATAAAAGGTAATAGGTATGCCGGAGAGAAGTATAGGTGTTATTTCCATCAATTTCTCTTATGTTGATGTTGATTCAATATGATCATGTTACATTTGCTGACTATATTCTTCTTCCTCCAGGTGGGGAAATTGATTTCGCTAGGCTAGATCAGGAGATAAGTATTCCTCTTTTCCCCTTTTTCCGATAGCTCTTAGGATCATGTTGGTGGACCTCTCCTGCGTAGATGGTTTATTCATGAAAAGTACAATTGAAATTTTATGGTTAGGTCATCATTGATTTTGTTGATGGTGATGATGTATGGGATTTAAGTTTGTTGGCTCGGGGAGTATCTATGGTCCTAATTGGGTTTCAACATTCGATGGCATCCAAGACAACGTGAGGATTTGATTGGAGGTTTAAGTATTTTGGGTACCGTGAGGATAGGGGTACGAGATGGAAGGTATATATGCTATTATACAACTTCTGGTCAGAAGGTTTTGAAGTTGACCACAGTTGGAGAAAATATCTAATGGATCTTTGAAATTTCTAGGCGGAGGTTAGAAATAACGTAGTTTTTAACCTTTCTAATATTGCGGCAATTGTTAACGAAAACAATTTTTTTGTAGATGATGACTCTAAAATGGTTGGTAAAGAAAAGAGGTATTACTGTTGAGAAGAAGATTATCAAGCTAGAATAAAATTTCTAACTAGCTGAAGAGAAGATTTTTTCCTTCCAAGATTAAGTAGAAGAATCTGGAAAAGGGCCCTGACGATTATTCTCATTACCCTTTATTTCTGAGCCCCTGGATGAACTCCGATACTCTTTGATGTTTGAAGGAAACTCTAAACCATATGGCATTTCATAATGCTCAATCCAAAGCACAAGCGGAGATCATTTTCTACTGATGAAAGAATCAACCCTTGACCGGGTAGATCGAGGATTTTCATAATATTCTCCTCTCATTTGTGGGTATACCGGGTTATACCCCCTCCATGCGAAAAATTAATCTACCCCCTATATTGGGGTGGATACACAGAATGTCCTCCTTGCTGGGGGTTATATAACCCAAGGTTTATGGAACTTCCGGGAATTTGGCTTCCCATCTGGGCATAATACCCTAATGGATAGAAGTGACCTTGTGTGCCTTGAGGGTTACTTTGTTCTGTTATGACTTGGGCGTTTATCATTACAGATCTAGCTGTAATATTTTGGGTAAGTGGCATGAAAGAGGAATTCCATGTGGGTAGTGGATTTGTTATCATGTTGTTAATGTGTTGGTTTTGTATAGTTGGTAGGATTTGGTCCAGAATGATTCTTGGTAAAAGGAAGTTAGGTTGTGTCACCCAAGCGTTATTAGAGGGTACCTGAAAACTTCCAGGCGTACCTGGACCTCCTGGCATGCTCTGGCTAGTAACCTGATTATTGATACTTGACTCGATTCATGTTGGAAGCAACTTTCTCTAAGCAGGCGGGAGATGGAAGCATCTTGGAGGATCACAAAGAGTATCTCTCTCTTCCACAAGGAAATGGTATATGGAAATGGAGGCATTTGGCTGAAGCTTTTTTATCATCAATCTAGAAGATTCTGAGAATTTCTCATCTTTCGGATAGAAATATTTAGATATCAATTCTGCTGACTTTAAGGAACAATTCCTGTTGGTGAAAGATCAACTTGGATCTGCTGAGAGGAAATCTTTGGAGCTTGAACAGAGGTTGATCATTTTCGATTACAAGTTGAAGGTTGCTGAGGAGAAGATTGTTGTTGCTCAAGAGATCTTTAATGCACTATAATGATGAGCTCTCAGCTTTCAAATAGCGAGAAATTCTAGAGGCCTGTAGCTAATGCCTTAATGCATTTGGAACTAGAACTCGCCAGGAAATGTTGGAGCTCTTTTACTCTGGGCACCTTGTGAAAGATGCGAGCTTGGAAGATAATTCAGAGTACAACCCTTGAGCCAAGGAAGATTATGATATTATTGTTACGGTTAAGAACAATACTCAATTTCCTTTCCTCCAGAAGCTTATTAATGTTGCTCATAGGCCAATTGAAGAAACCCTCCAGGTTAAGCCAGATCGCAGCTCGGAGAACTCTCCTTCTTGAATTTTTTCTTTTGATGAAAAACTTGGTTATTTTGCTTGTAATTATGTAAGCTCTTTGTTGGGTAATCTCCTTTACTTTCTTGAACTTTGATGCTAGCTTTGGTTTTGATACTCTGAACAAAACTATTATGGTTGGATGCCTTTATCTTTTTTGTCCTTGTATGCTTCTACAATCTGGTTATCATATTTTGACATTCTTCGTATGAATGTGTGGACTTCCAACCACGCAGTTAAATTTCTGCTTGGAAGTAATAAGTGTTTACTTCTATATCACGTCACGGTTTACACGCGATCTTTGTAATACCTGGATATCATATTTTTGACATTCTTCATATGAATGTGTGGACTTCCAACCACGCAGTTAAATTCTGCTAGGAAGTAATAAGTGTTTACTTCTATATCACGTCACGGCTTACATGTGAGTCTTGTAACCTAACATTTCTTTGGAAAAACAGTTTTCCAGGGGATCATTTTCCTGAAGTGTGGAATTGATACCCTTATCCGGATTTATACACCTAAAGTGTGGCGTATTTTTGATTGAACTACGTTTCAATCCCTGTCATGGGTTGCTATCCCACTCACAGTGCTTGGGGTTCCTTAAGTGTGGTTGCCCCGAACTTTTATCGACCCTCTGACCAAACACGGGTCAGAGTTTCTAAGGTTAACTCACGATCTTTGGTAGCTTATATAGAGATATAAGTTTCTGCTAACAATATTTGCTTTCTCATCAGAGTTCAACAACCCTATTTTGTGTACGTAGCAAAACACGTGCTAGTCGCTATGAGATAATTTGCAAAAAGTTTATACGTAGAACCTTTTCAAGTTAGACGCGTACCATGTACGATTTAAGAGCTTTCCATGCATGCTTGTGAGATCTACCTTTTATGAGCCTCCGCCATTTGGTAAGGACCTTTCCATGCCTGCCCTGCTAGTTTCATTTTTCCTTAGCACATGTTCTCCTACCTTGAAGGAAACACCTCTTACCCTATGGCTGTAGTGTTTCTAGAAATGCTTCTTGTATCCAACTCTTTTATAGCAGTTATTTCTCTTATTTTTTCCAAGAGATCTAAGCTTTCCATTAGACGCATCTCATTGTTTTTTTTTTTTTTTTATCTGCATGGAAGTATCGATATGAGGGTACCCTTTTCTCTGCCGGGAAAAAGTGTTACAGTTCCATATGCGAGACTAAATGGAATTTCTCTCTTACTTGTTTTGGGAGTTGACCTAAGAGCCCATAATACGTTTGTCAATTCATCTACCCATCATTTTTAACATTTTATCGGTCATGTTTTAATTCCTCTAACCACTTCTCTATTTATAATTTTCTCCAACCCGGTTGGTCTGTGGGTAGTACGCTGAGGTGCATGACTTTTGAATGCAGGGACCTTCATACCAACTTTTGGATGAGTCGTAATCAAAATGTTTGCCATTATTGCTCACATTAACTTTCGGGACTCCGAACCTGCAAACTTTATTATCCCGAGAAAAAAAATACCACATGCTTACCTGTGGTTGTGCTTAGGGGTTTTGCTTCGACCTATGTTATAAAATAGTCGCCTACTTCCATGAGGAACTTCGGCCTCCCCAGAGCTTCATAAGATGGGCCGACTATATCAATTCTCCACTTTAGAAAGGACAGGGTAGAAGTTACCGGGATCAATTCGTACTTTCGTTGTTTTTACACCGAAGCTTGGACTTTGCAGTATTTACTACTCTGTAGCTCTTATTTGGTGTTATAGTTCACAGTTGGCTAGAAGTATCCCAAATTCTTGACTTTTTTTATCACAAGTTCTCTGGTCGGAGTGCAACCCACATAAACCTTCGTGAATCTCATGTATTACTCTCCCTTCTAAAGGCCCTTCACACCTAAGCCATGACTGGAGATATGATCTCCATTACAGTACATTTTCAAGGAACGTGTAATCTGGTGCCTTAGCATGTATCTCTCAAGCTCCTTGATTATTGCTTGGAAGGTACCATGATAGAGATACTCAATGGTTGGCTTCATCCATGTATCCACTTCTTCTTCCAAGCTCATAATTTCAGCACCACTTTCAACTTAACTCTTAATGGGTACTTCCACCTTCACCTGGGTGGCAATATTTATCCCTGCTAAGAGAATTTCATACTTGGCTTTGTCATTAGAGGTTGGAAACTCAAACCTCAAGGCACTTTCGAACTTTATTTTCTCAGGGTTAGTAAGTATCCACCCTGAACCGGCTCTCTCCAAGCTAGATAGACCATTTGTGTACAAAGACCAAAGTTTTTTCTCTGAGTACTCTTCCACATTTTTCCCTTCTACTTTCATCTTCATGGTGGTACCTTTGACTGCCATCTTGGTTATGAAAGTTCATTGTATTGATATGCATGGCCAGAAGGTTATGTCATGCTCTCCAAGCTCCATTTCCAATTTAGCTAAGCTTCCAGACCTTTCTAGATGAGTTAACACTTGTCGCATAGATTGATCCATTACTACCATCACAAGGTATCTCTAGAGGTATCTTCTCAACCATCTAGTCTAATGTACTAAAACTAGTATTAACTTTTTCTTAGTGGGTAAACTTTCTTTGTGGTCATGAGGCGCTTTGCAAATAGAATACACGGGGATTTGAATTTTCTTTCTCTCTGCCAAGTGTATTGCATCGACTGACTGGGTAACTATTAAAAGATACATAAATAATGTTTTTCCTGGGATGGTCGCTTTGAGAGTGGGTAGCTCTTGCAGGAGATTTTTCATAGGTTGAAAATCCTTCTCTTCTTCCTCTATCCAGAACGGATTTTTTTGTTGACACGATCCTTCAAGTGACTTTTCTTCTACCTTGGATAAAAATTGGCTGGGTGGTGTAAATCTTTCACTTGGAATTTGCACTTCCTTGATAGACTTTGAGTAACTCCACTCCAACACTGCCTGGAGCCTTCGTAGGTTGGCTTTCCTACCTTTTAAAATCATCATATGTTCATGAAACTGGTCCTTTTCCTCTGCCTTCAATGTGTACATTTCTTGACTTAACCATGTGTGACTTATCTTTAAAGTTCAAATATTTCTAACTCTATCTTTCAACATGACTTCCTCAAAAGTCCATCTACTTTGGCCATCGAATGCTACTTTTAAGATTTTTCGATACACTTTGCTTGATCTTTTCATTTCCTTGCTAAAAATTTAACCCTCCGATTGACATCTATTTTCGAATAATAATATTCCGGGCAGAGTTTATACCGGCCAGTTAGATTCACATGTATGTACCAGCCTAGATGACTTTCCCTAACTATAATTGAGCCATTCTTTTGTTGAAATTCGAGCTGTAAACTGCTAATGAACTTGTTTATACGCTGCTTTACTTATTTCCAAAGCAAGGTAAAATTTCTTTTGCTTTGCAGATGTTTTACCGGGATGAACAACTAACCGGTGTTCAACATTGAACTCTTCTTGATCTCCTTTAGGCTTGTTTATCATATGTCTTCCAGGCAGTCCTCCCATACGTGCCGAATTCCAGGCACACATATTGACATTGTTTTACAACGAATAAGGTATTTTTGCTCCAAATACTTCATATAATGTTTGTTCACATCATTCGGTTGTCCACGAGATAAATTATGTATGACAACCTTCAGCCCAGAAACTTTATCGAAAAGAATCATATTCTTACCTTCTATCTTAGTCCCGTCTTTCAAGTTGGAATATATTGTGCCCACTCCATTCAGGGTTGGAAATTTCATTATACCATGCACAGTAGAACTACCCTCCGAGTAAACTCACGGATGGTCGGGCCAATATGATATTATGCGTGCTAACCTTTGGGTAAGATCCTGGGATTACTCTCAAACTAAACACTTCTAGTGGTCAAGAGATTTCTTCTAAAAAACCAATCAATGGTCTAGTAACCTCCTTTCTCATGGCCGGAATTCCAATTGATCATCGCCTAAAAAAGCTTTCATACATCATGTTAGAAGAGCTTCCTCCATCTAAATAAGCTTTATGGACTTTCTTTCCAGCCACCCTTATAGTAATCTTCATTGGATTTTCTAGAGGCACAATGCCTTTCAAGGTAGGAAACGAGATTTCTTCCTCCTCCCATTACTTCGTAGCCTTTGATCTTTCACTTGCTCCCATAACCGGAGTATGTATAATCATAACATTATCCCTTATTGGTTGTTCTTCTTTTTCTCTTTTCTTCCAGCTACAGTCAATCTTCTGATCTGAACTATTCCTTTCTTTGTGGGAGCTTACTTTGCCTTCGCCTTCGTCTTCTACCCATTGTGTTAAACTCTTCACCTCCTAAGATTTTTTTTTTTTTATTTCGATTTTTATAGTCTCGGGGTAACGTGACCATAATTTGCATGGAAGTCGCACTACATCCTAATAACCTTTCTCTTCATCTTCCGGTATACTTTACATCGTTATTGAAAGCTCTAGCTTCATGCGTTGTAATTGAAACTTTTTTTTTTTTTTTAGGACACTTTGAAAAACTATTGAGCAAGTCATCACTTTGCTTTCTCTTATGGTTAAAGGAACTATTACTTTCCCCCTTTTCTTCTCCATAGGATCTTTTCATGCCGCTATTTTTTTTTCTTGGTCGGAGATGTTTTTGAACCTCCTTGCATATGCTCTGATTTCTTCCGATACCATTCAGCATAGGCTTTCACTCTCACCAAGTCAAATTGTTGTACATCACCACTTATAAAATAGTATTTATTCGATCACTTCTTGTTTCCTAAATTGGCAAAGGAATTGGGTTTTTAACTTCTCAAACTTATTAATTCCTCCAGGCGGAAGGCTACAATACTACAACCTCGCCGCACCGACTAATGTCAAAGAAAACATATGACACAAAACAGGTTCCGTCCATTTTCTTGCCTTGTCAACTCCTTTGAGGACCATCAAGTGGGCATACGGGTCACCTTCTCCGTTATACTCCTTCACATTAGAAGGAAGCTCTAAATCATCTAGCATATCACAAATCTTGATCCAAGGTGCTAGAGGTAATTGTTTTAACCTCTAACTATATGGCGGGAGTTCTCCCTAGATTTCATCTTTCCACGTGGGCATAATGGATCATAGATTCTGGGAGATAAATCGGATGGTATACACCTCCTAAATTGTGGTGAATAGGCTGAAGATTGGAACTTCGTTGATTGGTGACTCCGCCTAGAGTTTTATATGCACTTTGGGATGAGTTGTTGTTTTCGATTCTGAACAAACTTGACGAACTTGCTACAACGAAGGGAATCTTGCATGGCGTAGTTGCCACTTGAGAGCTTTGATAATAAATAGGGGATGACTCGGTGACTTGTTGTGCGGCCAGAGGAGGTAGCAGAATGGTTTCGGTTCACCCCATGTGAGGTAGTAAAGCCTTGATATTTGATCCAAAGCATACTCATAGAGAGAGGAAAATAATTCTGGGTGAAAGGATACTAGGCAGGTGGTTATGATAAAATAATACTTGGTTCCTTTTGATTTTCATAGTTGCTTATATTTGTTGGAGTGCCTGCTTGTATGAAGGTTTCCTCAGCTTCGGTAATACCTCCGGGTGGAGGTGAGGTAGTAAAACGTATGACAGACCTATCGCCTTGACATCTTGTTACAGCCCTGGCATTTTCTCTTATCACTTCCTTACATATTTCTTCATTACTTCGTTCATGTGATTCTACGATAGACCTCGAACTAGGGATTTTAGGATATTTCTCTAGAGGTTCTGGGTGTCAGATTACGGCCCTATTCTTACCTCTAGGCAGAAACTTTGACGGGTTCACATACTCATGCCAATATTTTGGAGAAATCAAATTTGTTATATGAACTAATTTTCTATCATTTAGCGTACCACTAGGCTAAGAAATAAATTTCCGCCACCTCTAGAAGAATCAAATGTAAAGTCATGCGGAGGAAATAAACCTTCATTATCACTAGAAAAACTAGATCTTAAATTGGACGGAGGAGACGAACCTCCATCACCACCGGAAAAACCAGATCTGAAATTTGACGGAAATCATCGCCGGAAAATTCATATGTAAAACCCTGTGGCTGAATCAAACTTTCGCTACCACCGAAAAAATACGGTGTTAACATTAGCGTAAACTTTTGAGGGCGAAGATCAGCTAAAACTACTAGAAATCGAGAAATTAACGGTTAAAAACTATAAAGGTTTAGAGTTAATTACACTCGGGGACCCACTGGGTGTGCCAATTGTTTGTACGATCGGCCCGCATAAGCTTGAGAATCCATAGCTTTAGCCGAAAACCTCCGAGCGCGTAACTCAGCAGCCGAAAACCTCCGGGCACGTAACTCTGCAACACAAATGGAAATCTAACGTTAGGTGAAAGACGGGGATGTTCCCCGTAATTCACCTCCGGCGTGAGAATCAGTCATTTGATCGGAAAGTATGAATATTTGATAAAGATTAGGGTTGATATGAATATTAGAGAGATATTAGGGTTTGTATGAAGAAGATGAACATACCTTTGCTAATGAGGAATGAGCTCCTTTTATAGTGATGTTTTCTTGGGCAACAAGTTCATTTGGACCAATCACATGATGGCACTCAGAATTATTCCCTTTGGACCACTCACATGTGTCCAAGTAACCCTTTCATTGGTCCCCACTTCAACTCTGCTGCGCCCGTAAGTATGTCGTACGAACCTCCGGGCAGAGGTTGATTTTATAAGATAGTTTGATGGCGAATTCCCATATGGTAACACGTGTTACTTAACACGTGTTTTACGCCACAAGATTGATAATTATTTTCCTCCAGGTGGAGGTAAAATGTTATTTAGTCAAGTAGAGAAAAGAATATCTCCAACCACAGACATACTGGCTGGAGTAAAAGGTGGTTACACCATTAATCCTCACCTGGACAAGGACATGGACCATCATACTCAAGAGTTTGTGAGAAGTGTTCATTAACAAAATGGTCTCGTTCCTCTGCAAATGCATCCAACCTGCAAATTGATCTATCACGGAAGTATATGAAATAACAAATACGTAGTACTAGTAATACTTTAAATATTAAGTTTATCTAAGACACATGGAGACATATTTTTAGTGATCTCTTCACAGTAGCCTTTTCTTTTGCCTTTCTAACAGTTGTTTCATGTTATAAAAAAAATATTAGTAAAAGAATCATAAAGTCCAGGTAACAATGTGTTAAACAAACGAAAAGATGCACAGCCTGATTCGGGAACTTGCAAAGCCAGCTCTTCACATCTACACTCACTTATTTGAGGACAAACATGATTTAGGTGGGTATCAATTTAAGAAGTAAGAAAAATAGAAGATGAGTGATCTCTTTACTTAAAGCTCTATATCTGGTATTTTGACTGGTTGATTCGAGTTATGTTGTGAATAGAAATAACAAGAATTAGCTCAAAAGAGAAATGGGTAGACAGTTTGTGTGTACTCTTAATACATATACCAAAAATACCATTTTGGCCCCGACCCGTTTTATCCATTATCTGGCACCCAGAGTTTTTCAACAGTTAATATTCCGATTCTGTTTTTTTTTTTTTTTTATGTAAAAAAAAAGGATCATCTCAACCTTTGGTAAAAGAAAAACAATCTTGTCATCGCATCCTAGCAGTCCGACCAACTCTATGAATGAACACATGAAGATGCGGAGGAGGGTCATACCGGAAGTAACATATGGATACATCAGTATATAGGATTCAACTAGTGCCCAGCAGGACACTAATTAACGGTTAACTAACGAATGCATATATCCACTTCCTGCATAGAAGTTTCTCATATAATTTAGTTATAATTGAAGAAAGTTATTCAACTTCACTAATTAAATGAACAGGTGCCTCCCATGGTTCCCATATCAACTGCAATTTTGTGTTGGTCGATCTCTCTGCAGGAAATAAAATACTCGGTCAGTCGGTCTCTGCAACAAATAAAATACCCGATAGTTATCATAGATGTACATCATCATTGATGTGAATCACTTAAACCTTAAATGGTAATTGAAGCAATCTCTCACTTAGCATAAATATGTAATGTTAGATGGTAAACGATTCATTTGAATCATTTGTGAATAGCCATGTATTTTCATACACATTTACCAAATTATTCTTGAGTTCTTATGAAATAATTATAAATATAAAATTGACTTCACCTGCACACCACATTCTTGTATAAGAAGTAATAACTATAATAAATCACTATCATGTATATAGATTAGCAAAATAGTAGAGCAATAGATTAATTTACAGAAAAACTGAGATTTGTACCTGAGTTTTATGATTTTTCAGCCACATTTAGAAGTCAGATATCAGTAGACAGACTTTGGATCTTTAGATGAGGCAAGTGAATGGCATCAGATGGCAATAGACCTTTGAGCTTGTTTCTTATCCTCGTTAGAGCCAAAAGTTATATATGTAACATTTAAGATTTAAATGATGATTGGATATTATTTTTCTTTTTTATTATCTGGCATGCGTAAAGTACAATAAATAGTATATGAAACCATATGTTAGAGTGTAGTGTAGTACCAAAGGCGATGACCAACAAAGCAAAGCAAAACTTGGAGCACCAAGTGCAGATTCATGCAACCCTAATAAGAGCTCCCAATTTTTTTTTTAATAAAAAGGCCCATTCTCAACATAATTGGACAATAGTGATATATCTAACTGATTCCACTAAAGCAACCCCCGGACATTTCTAAAATTCAAATAGCATATAATCAACAGCAGCAAGTGCAGACTCAAGCAACCCTAATAAGATCTCCCAAACTTTTATAGAAAGAAAGGCACATTCTCAATAGTCAATACAATCGGACAATAGTGATGCATCTAACTGCATCTGCTAAAGCAACCCCCCAGACATTTCTAAAATTCTAATAACATATAATTAACAATAGCTCATGGCCTAATTTTAATGTCTGCATCCGAATAGCATGATCAGATATATAGATGTCACTAATCATACCTATCCACCACAAAATTATCGAGATCAAAATAGAGCTAAATTATGGGGACATTGGGTCATAACCCGTCCGACCCGCCCATTTAGCCACTGCTACAAATAATATGTTTGGGGATGCCATGAAAGAATGTAGTCCTACATGCCAAATAGTCGAACCAACTAATTATCCATTTCGGTCAACCAACATTGTAAGAACCTGAGTAATGATCAAGTACCTTATCATGGATTCTCGTGGAGATTCTTTAAGTTGCCTGACCCATCACCGGATGTTCTTCAAATCTAAGCTGAAATACCATGCAAGTGATCATATAAACAAAATCACTATTGACAAACTCACAGTTGCCCGATTTTGATCTAGCAATGAGTTGCTTGACAGTCAGAACCATCTGTGATTACACCCTGCAAATTGTTCTAAAGGATAAAGTTGGGATATAATTACACCTCAAGAATTAAAAAAAAAATGAACAATTTCATCTATATCCTTGCAAAACATCAATATTACATCAACAATATTATTTCAAATTTCAGAATTACTTCAATGTCCTTTCAAAACTTAAAAATCCTCATTTATATCCAAATAAATAATTTAATAATATTTAAATCATTTTCATTGTTAAATATCATATATAAATACATATAAATATCTTAAATGACTTTTTATCCCTAATGATTTGGTTTATATCCTTACCCATTCAATGATTTCTTCTTCTTCTCAATCATTTACGCCCAGTAACATAGTTAATAAGTAGTAGTTATTAGACCTAATATAACAAAATGCTATCCAAGAGTGCTACAGTTTTCTTGAAGTTTAGGGCTTTTTCTTTAGGGCCGTACATATAACATCCCCTATTTTCAAAACCATTTTTTTTAACATATAATACACCGGAAGCGCAAGTTCAACATAAATTATTATTTACATTACATACTATGTTTACATATATATATAAAGTAGTATCATCTCAAAACCTTACACTTATAAAGTCATAATGTTATAACTTGGGTGTTATATACTATCAAAACATAACTTTAAGTTATCAAAACCACATCAGAGTAATTTAGTTGTCAAACATTCCGTCCAAGTCAAACTTCTTGCCACCCGTCATATCAAAATCTATAACCTGCATGAAGTAAGGTGGTGGGATTAGCACGAAGCTATGTGAATAGATGTATAACTAACAGTCTAACTTAGTATAACAAAAGTTGTTTACAGCAAATAATCGTAAACAAATAATATCATAGAGGATCGGTGGTCCTTGAGGAAACCTTCTCAAAGAACCATTAAAACCAACTGCAGGCCAATACAGAGATTAACCGATAGCTTGTTGATATCTTCACACGACACAAGTTCCTATTAACGATATGTACAAGGAACCCCCGTCGGCCACACAATAGCAATCAAGCCCAACCCACATGTTAACCTCTAAATAAATCACATAATCAATAATTGTCATGGTATCATGTTAGACTAAACAGTCTATAAACAGTAATAATACAATTATCAGTTGTAACCAAACCTGTTACAACTAAGTCACACTAAGAGTTACAGATCCACTCACCTGATTGTCTCAACCGTAAATTCAGAAATCTTATATTACTGAGTCTTCTCCGTGTCTGAGAACAATTCATAACATAAGTCAATAATTCAGTTAAAAACTGATATACATAACCAATAACAATAACAATAACACATGTGTTGGACTAAAACAAAAAGTCACAAAATTCACTAGTTACCCGCTGGGTAACCCGAGTACCCGCCGGGTACTCGTACCCACCAGCCAGGTACATATGGTACCAGCCGGGTGATTTAACATTTGGGGTGACAGAAGCAAATCTCGTTTTAAAGTCTCTGATAGCCGCCGGGTAACCCGATTACCAGCCGGGTACCCGTGTTTTGCCTTCTTACCCACCGGGTAAGGGTTGTACCCGCCAGGTACATGCCCTTTACCAGCGATTTGTAGTCTGCTCAAACCTAAACCCGAAAATAATCCCAAACAATCACAACCAACATCAACTAAAGTTTCAAATCAATTCACTACATCAAGTAATATTACAAACATCATATATCCTATATCCAAGCTCCAATTCACATGTATTTCATTAACACTAACAAATTTTACTTGAAATTAAAACTTGAAGAACATCACGTAACTTTTCATATCAATATCATGTAATCATCTTACAAGCATACTATAACATCTTCTATCAGTTCCGGGTTTCAATTTCATGTATAATTCGAGAACTCAACCTAATTTCCATCAATATTAATCAAAACCAAGTTCATGTATAAATAACCAAGAACACTTACAATTAATATGAAGAAGCAAGAGAATGAAGCTAATGATGATGATGAACTTGAATTAAAATCACAAGAACTAGTTTACTTATAATTTGGTTATGATCTTCTTGCTTTGTGAGTTCCCAAAATGAAGAAAATGAAATTTGGGAATATTGGTAAGTTTAAGTCGGCTCCTACAAAACCGACTCTGTCTCCTTTAAATTTCTTTACTCCCCTTCTACACTTATTGTCTGGAACCTGAAAATCATTTGTGAGTCCTACTATTTTATTGTTCCTACAACTTCATTAATTTAAAACAATTAATAATTTATCTGTCACAATTAGTCATTTGACCTTTTACCTTATTTTTCCCAAATAAGCATAATAATATAAAATTATTTCTAACTCATTTAAATAACAATTTAAAGTCTAAGAAAATACCATATTACTACTAGGCCCAAAAAATGGGTGTTAGAATACATGTATAATTATCATCAACTTCTTCAGAAGCTTTATTTCATTTAGAAGAGAAGGGCAAAATTGACTTTTAATTTGTTAATTAGTCTCTAAATAAGAGTTTAAATTGATTTAATTATTACTAAATTTTTTTTTGGACATAGATGAGTATTATGGAGTTTTGAAAGGATACTTGAGTTATTTTAAAGTTTGTAAGGATATTGGCGTAATATCGATCTTTTACAAGGATATGAATGAAATTATCGAGAGAAAAAAAACCATCATGTCTATGGAGATAACTATTACCTTGTAAACTGGTCCAAAGTCTCATTCACCAATCTTAATAGCAGGTTCAGTAATATAAGTAGCTGCTGTGATTTGTCACAGACTAAAATAATCCATATGTAGGTCAATTACGCAACTCTATTTTTTTTTCTAAAATGGAAAACAGGTATTTCCAATTAAGAAAAAGAGTAACTCATGTTTTTAAGAAAGGAAAAAAATTCAAGAATTTTCCTCATGGTGGCATTGTGGCAATTGGCATAGCAAAGAACCTTAAGAACTTGTGAAAATCCTGTAAATAGATATATTAGCCCATTGTATGTTGATAAGGCCCGGCCCAATAGATTAGGGTTTTGGAAAAGAGAAGAATAGCTCTGAAGTGGTATCAGTTTGCTTGGATTATCACGAATAAGAACAAATATATAGAAGATATGAAACCCTAATCTATTAGGTCGGGCCTTATCAATATAGAATAGGCTAACATATCTGCTAACAAAGTTGCAACGGGACAAGTTTGAGTTCTTAATGTACCTTCTCGTTATCGGTATGAAGATATCTTCATCAAAGGGAAGGGCTTCCTTCATTGTTGTTCACGAAGTTTAGATCCAGTTTGAGCGTTCGAAGACCTCCCAACTGCGGGGGAGTGTTAGCAGATATATTAGCCCATTGTATGTTGATAAGGCCAAGCCCAATAGATTAAGGTTCGTATCTTCTATATATTTGTACCTTATTTGGGAAATAATTCCAGCAAACTAATACCATTTATTAAATCCATCCATTTAGTGATCTTGGCTTCCAAAATAGCTTCAGGAGTGCACTTGAGTTACAATGGTGAAGAACCAAATAAAATGGTGTCAAACAATCCTAAATAAGATCTTTTTACGAAATATGCTCACTTCTTCAAGTGACATGGCTAATGATCCTTAGTTTACCTACAAATAACTTAATAACGACATATTAGTTTCATACTGGATGATTATTTGACAAGGTAGAGCAGGCAGGTTTGCAGCACGTACTGTAGTAGTCATTTGCAACTACTTGGTATTGTACATTGTAAAAGTCATATAAGCAAGTGGTAATTTAAAAGGACAAATCAACCAAAACCACCCATGGGGACATAAGGTAACTTAGTATCAAAATCTTAAATGTATTGGAGACTATATAGACCGAAATGTTAAAAATCAAAGGACATTAATGCGGTTTTTTGGGAAATTATGTATCTGTATCAAAAACTTTTGATTTATGTTTATCACCTGTAACTCTAAAACAAATGTTTTGAAAACCGGTTTTCAACTCGGACCGGAGAGGGGTCCGGTTCCGGTGGAATCGGTCGGACCGCCGGCAAAAAACCGGCCCAAAAACCGGATAAATTAAAAAAAAGAAGTAAAAACCGGTTGAAACCGGTCCGGTTCCCGGTTGAACCGCCCGGTTTTGACCGAACCGCATGGTTCGTTGACTGGTCAAACTTAGGTCAAAACCGGTTTTCAACCGGCCGGAAACCTCCATTTTTCCGGTTGAACCGGTCGGACCGGTCCGGTTCAACCGGTTTTCAAAACAATGTGTAAAACTCATAGTCGAACTTAAACTACACAATTGTAAAATTACTGCTTATAACTCCAACCCAAACATTAATGCCGATTCCATTATTCCGAAGCTTCAAAATACTTGATGATTTGTCAAAGTTTTTATAAGATGATTGGAGAACTGCTGGGAAGAAGGGGATGAAGAATGAAGTCCAAAATTGTGGCCAGAAAATTAGGGTTTCTACGTTTATGGATTATTTAAGGAACGGGAAAGACGGTTTCACTTTCAAAGCAGAGTACGATGATAGTGTGTAGCGGTTTGTAGAACTCCAGGAGGAAAAAAAATTACAAATAAAGTAACCAACAAATATCAAGTTAGGATGGTCAACCACAGTCAGGATTACAAATCAAGTTGATCGAACGGTAGGAGTAGGAGTCAACGACTCATCAGCATCCATCTATATGAACAATTATATAGGTAAAGGTAACCGTCAACAAAAATTATTAAAGCCTATACGTGTTTCTAGTGCAGGTTTATGAGCTAATTATGTTATCGGGAAATGTATAAATTTCTTATGAGTGAATTAAACTATTTTAAACATAATTTATCAAATTCAGTTTCTTAACGTTCTTAATCCCACAAACATGTATAAATCATCCACTTTTCGGTTAAACCAAAACTGTACACCTTAACACAAAAGCATAATCATACACGAACTAATCACTCCAAAACAAATTAAACCCCCATCTCTCATTTAGTTAGAAATTTACACGTGGAGAACTTTTCAAGTTTATGGATCCTTTTTCACCCTCACCAAATACAACTTTTCTTGGCCCAACTACCCCCAAAATATACCTTTTCTAACAAACCATTTCCTTCCCTTTTTCATTTTTAAAAACAAAACCACAAAATAAAAATAAAAAACCTAAGAAAATGGCCAAAATGAATAGAACCAAAACACCAAATGACGAAATCACGACTCGATGGTAACCGAAGGCCTGGTATGTGACACTCTAAGAGTCCCTCCAAGCTCGACCGGAACAAGAGGGATAAGAGAATGCAATACGTCTGTTATTAATGGCCGGTAGCTCGGTTCTGGTTGTACACATAGCACAGCTACAGCAGCAACCTACACGCATTGTATCACCAATTTTTTAGTCTGTAACACATTGGCAAGTACAATATATTCATATGAAAGATACAGGTCAATTCGGGTTGAATTATATTGGTAACTAGTTATACAGTTTTTTTTTTTGGATAGACAAATACTTACACCCCCTACCACGACTATGTACAATGGTTCATCTCAAAACTTAACCCCCATCCTCACGGTTGAAAGGGCACCGATACCACTAAGCCAATGGCCCTTTGGTGGTGACTGATAACTCGTTATATTTGATACAATTTCTAAGAACAGCTGAAAAGTAAATTGGTTCAAGGTTTTAAAAGTTGCCCAATAATCGAGTGTTGATATTGTACTAAATTTTATGTAAAAAAAAGAACTACCGTTGTGCCTTTCTTGAAAAAAAAAACCCCGAATGTTGTGATAGTATTAAATGCTAATGAAAGTAAATAATAACAGGAAAAATGTTAGTTTACTTACTTGGTACAAATGTTTGAGATCCATTGTATATCTGATCACGGGATCTACGATATTTGGAAGCTTTGATCTGTCTGTTAGTTGTGGCATAGCCTGAATTTGCATTAAATCAACAACTTGGATTTCAATACTCTGAAGTATGACTGGATAATCAATATTCATGTAATCAAGAAATAATAAGTAAAGTTTACCCAAGTGACGATAGATTGGCATTGAGACGGTGCTAGTTTCTCTACAGGCCGCCTTCCGAGAAGAAGCTCTAAAAGTACTACTCCAAATGCATACACATCACTTTTATCGGTTAGTTTTCCTGTACAAGAACAAAAACCAACTACATATCAACGTAGGTTATGTACTAAAAGTTGTAACTGCAAGTGACCACCAAAGTACAAAACAAAAAAAAAAAGGTTGGCTTTTCCTTCTTAAATGTTTAAGAAAGATGTATCTTTTCACACATAAGTAGTTAAAGAATAGCTGGCTATACCGTCTAAAAGATACTCGGGAGCTACGTAACCCAACGTCCCCGAAAGCTTAAGGTTGTTTTTGTTCTGGGCTCCATCCATTATAGCAAGACCAAAATCGGAAAGCTTTAGAGAATGATACAAACAAAGCAAAAGTCAGTACAACTTTATGAATAAGGTCCTCGATCCTAGAGTCCAAGACATAGACTCCAACTAGAAACAAGCAGTTGTAGCTGGCAAATGGACGGGTTGAGTAACACGTCAATTGTGCTCAGTTGGGTTGATTAAGAACATCTTTTGAACAAAAATTCTTTTATTCAATTATAATCTAATCTCTGGAATAAGTTGAGTTAAGAGATTTGACCCAACCAACCCATTACATATAAAACGCACCTCAAATCGACTAAGTAACTCATAAATAAACTGGTCTGCGTCCTTCTATTTTGATGACAAAAATGCATGCAGACCTCGACTACTGCGGATTCGGGAACAGAGGTACCCGAGCCTACTCATGGGCCCCACCATAAAATCTGGAATATGGTGGGACATTGGGACCTACACATATAGGTCCCAGAGATCGGCTTGAGCCTAGAAATGGGACCTACACATAATTGTGCAACATAGTGGGACCCGCTATCTTTGCAAGCCCCGGCCAACCTCAAACTTTTAAAGTGGGTGTGGCTTGTGAGATGTATTATTATGATTATGACAGATAAGAAAGTATTGTACAAAATGCAAATGCTTAAGAAAGTGAGGTGATGTCTAAAGTACCTTGGCATTGAAGCTGGAATCTAGAAGGATATTAGATGATTTCAGATCTCTATGAATCACAGAAGGTTTGCAATTTTCATGCAAATATTCTAATCCTCTGGTCAAACAATTCAAATATGTTAATGTTTTTTATTTGTATAATTAACAATAATTGATGTCATTAAATAATCAGAAGTTCCACCTTGCTGTATCCAGTGCAATCTTCATCCTGCCATGCCATGTTAAATTGGATCCATTGGAAGGCCCTGTATGACATGATATTAAATTCTGTTATCTAATCTTTTTCATTAATAATAGTAGTACCATTTCAATAAATTTACAAAAGTTACAAGAGATTCCATTTTTGGTGCCTATATTGATTGCGATGTGGCCCCATTTGAGTGGATTTTCACTCGAATTTGACCCGTCTTTCTTATGATCACTACAAACGACTAGTCATATTGATTTTAAACCGATGTAACACGGAAAACCGTTACCAGCATTTCAAACCATCAATAGCTAAAAAATGACCAAAATGCTACAGAAGAAAAGATGCAATGTAATTGAGTTTTCAATGACCCATATTAGATTTGGATTAAAAAAGTCAAAATATTCCTTACCATGTAATTGAGTTTCCAAAGATCCATTATGCATCAATTCATAAACAAGCAACCTGGTTTCAGCATGAGCACCATACCCCAACAAGGTTATTATGTTTGGATGATGAATTTTACTCAATAGATCCACCTCGGTCTGCAAATAGCCGAATCACTTCATTAAGATTAACGAAGCATTTTTATCCACTTGAAGAATAAGAATAAGCAGATAAACAGTTTTCAAAAAGATAAATAAGCACTAAGCAGATAAACACTTAAGTAATCAATCACAAACACCCCCTAAACCACATATCTTCAAAACAATTAGCAATTATACCTGAAACTCTTTGATAGCATCTTGACTACCACCATCTAATCTTTTAACAGCAACACACAGATTATCATCAAGACGAGCTCTATACACGCATCCAAATCCACCAACACCTAATATCTCACTTTCACCAAAACTATTTGTTGCTGATTCCAACAAATTATAATCCATAACAGCCACTGATCCCTTTTCGGTATTCGCCTTTATTCCGCCATTACTTTTACTGGCAAACGAACTCAATGGAAGTCCTCTCAATGCATCTTCATATCATAACAAATTCAATAAAAAAATCTCAAACAATTCAATCCAAAATGATCAAAAACTTACCCTTTTTACTTGATTTGTACACTTTCTTTCTGTAACATTTCCAGAAACACATTGTGGATATAAAAATGACACCCATTACAGAAAAAGCTGTAATTAGCCCAATTAGAAGCTTTCGAGTCGATTTCGAGCTGTGTTTTGTTATATCAGCTTCAGTTCCTGATAATTCAAAGAAGATAAAAACATATAAACACATAAATAGTGATGTGATCACTAGAATGTGAAAGTAGTACCTGCAGAAATGTCAGCTACAGATGAAGGAAGTGGAGGAACGGAAGGTGAAGATTCAGGAACAGAGGAAATAATAAATAAACTTTTAGTAGATATAATTTCAAAATCCAAAACCAAAACAAACAAAAAACCAATTAAAATGATTTTCATAATGGTTTTTTGTCTAGTACAATAAGTAAAACATAGAGATTTGGTTTTAAGGAAATCTGAGTTGAGTTTTCCTAATGAAGACAGAGATATAGAGAGAGTGAGATCTCAAGATTATTATATATTTGAAATGAATCTTGATGGGTGTTTTTTTTTTTTTTTTTTTTTTTTTTTTTGCTGTTTCTCTCTCTGCTGTCTGCTTACTCTTGTTTTTGTTTTGTTTTTAAATTCTATCTTTTGGACACAGTAAATAACATAGAAATGTTAATGGTAATGGTGGGTGTTATTAACTGAAGGAGAATGAGAGAGTAAGAAGATGAAAGAGATTGAATGCAGGGTCTGTTTTTGGAAGATGGAGATTGGAGATGGAGACAGTAGACTGGCAAAAGTTTACTTTTTTCAGTTCTTGATATTATAAAAAATAAAAACGAGGGAATTTAACTTTCTTACATTAGATTTAAAATCTAAAATTCTCTTTTATTTACGAAGTACTTTACTAGTACGATGGCAATGGGCGAAAAAAACCTGCGATCCGTGGGTACCTACCCATCGTGGGTGAGTAAACCCGTGGAATTTTTACCCATGGGTGGGTTATGGGTATGAACTTCTACCCGTTGCCGGGTCGCGGGCGGGTGATGGGTATGAATTTATACCCGCAGATAAACCCGACCCGTGAACCTACAAAACACATTATAGATACCTACAAGTGGATTTGTATAATTTATTGCATATATATGTATACACGATGGTTAATTTGAATTATATATAATAAAATTATTCCTATAGAGATTAAAAAATATAGTTTTCATGTTTCGAATAGCAAACTTATCAAATGATCAAGAAAATAATTATCAAATAAATGGATAGTTATCGAACTATTAGTCTGCATGTCTTAAATTTTAACAATTTAATTCGTTAAAATTACGATCCATTTATTTGAACATGTTTTAAAACATTTTTATACATGTAAATTATATAAAATCATTTGATATTATGATAAAATGTTTATTTTATTTAAAACCCGCGGGTTACCCGCGACCCATGGGTACCCGCGGGTACGGGTATGGGTGTAAAAATAAACCTGCTAGCGGGTGTTCGTGAGTTTGCGGGTCAAAAAACCCGTCGCGGGCGGGTGATGGGTTTGACATATTTGTACCCACGACCCGCAGGTACCATCCCTATTTACTAGGCTGTCATTTTCCATTCTTTATACGAGTAATTTTTTTTTGTAAATGTGGTTTTTGTTTCATAGAATATACTCCGTAATAAATACTAATAATAGTAATAAATGGCATTCTTATCGGCGTCCGTCCCAAGATGCTGAGAAATAAGTTTTTTCTTTCAAACATTATTATTGATATTGATTGATTATTGATATTCATTATTGATTAAACAGATAAGAGCACAAGATGTAGCTGTTTTTACAGTGTTTTTACGGGAATGTTGTTGAAAAAGCGGGAGTGTGAAGAATGTTGAGTGGGAGTGTGAAGGATAGTGAGTTTACGGTGTTCTCAAAATTTATTCTGATTTTTTTAATTAGTTTGTGTGTGTGTGAGGAATAAGAAAAATGAAGAAGAAAGCAGCGTCTCATCCCGGACGACGCTCCAGAACGCCGTCCAGAACGCCGTCGCGGTGTGGAAGGACACCATCGGACAGTATTCTCAAGCTAGGATTTTGACGAGAACGTTTCCACACCGTGTGGTCTAATAACTTTGAGAACAATGAACTACAATGTCCTCCACTCTTCGAATTCTCAATTGTAGTGTTATGATAGAACACTGAAAAAAGTGTGTCACTATTCCTTGTACTCTTATCGTACCGTTACAAATGCACAAAATTAATTTTTATTGACCTTGTTATGGCCTTATGGTTTATCATTAACAAAACTCTTTTTTTTCTTCCATAATATAATTATTATGTGATGTTGTACATGGTGCTATATGCTATGATATCTATGTATATACTAAGCGAGTAGTAAAGATGCTCCAGGATTTACCACGTAGGCAACAATGACACGTGTCAAGTTCTAATAGTATTTAATTTAATAAATAATTAGATTTTGATTATTAAACAAATATAATTATAGTTTAATAAAAATTAAAAAAAACTTAAATATTTGTAATTAAATATTAGTATTCCTAATTGACTTAGAATTGGTAATGGATACTAACTCCATTAATACATATTTTAGAGCACATAGAGTGGTCGATGAAATTTCAGTGTTCAGTTCAGTATTCTTCAGAACACTGAACTTGAACACTGAAACAGAAAAGTGGGGTAATGGTTAATCTTGGGGTTCTATAACAAGCCTCAATTTTCAAAGTCATTTTTTTTTAAACATATCGGAAGCGCACGATTAAATATATAACGTTAGGTTTCATACTTACCTTTCAAAATAGTAATTCGTTTACGTACAAACTCTAAAATTGTATTATCATAACAAGTATCAATATTAGGTTGGGTGTTACATTAAAATCCATGACATAATTATTTTCAATCCAAAACGTTTCTAAATAGATCAGAGAGCGGTGCCAAACATTCCTTCAAGCCAAACTTCTAACAACCCACAATCACAAGCTAAACCTGCAAGAAGTTGGGAGGTGTGATTAGCACAAAGCTAAGTGGATAGATCCAAGGCTAACATTCTAACTCAGCTTAACAAATGCCAACAACCAAGTAACGCACAAGCAACATAGAAGGATCGGTGGTCCTTGAGGTACCCTCATGCCGCGGTGGTCCCCCAAGTAACACTTAAAACCAACTGAAGGCCAATCAGCGGTTAAACCGATAGTTTGGTACTATTACTACATACAACGCAATTTCAGTGTCCAACACATGTACAAGGCACTTGCGATGTCCAAGTAATAGTACTCAAACCCAACACATTAGTTGACCTCCACCAATCAAATAGTCCACAACTATCATAGCATAAAGGACACCAATAATCCATCAAGGGTTAGCCATCATGGCAATATAATATTAAAGCAATCATTGCAATAAATCAAGTTTACCCGTTGTAACATGTTGTTACAACTAACTTAGACTGAGAGTCCAAGATCCACTCACCTTTGAAGATTTCAAATCTCCACTCAAAAGTCTAATGTTATTGAGTCTTCTCCATATCTGAGAATTAAATCAAATAACAAGTCAGTAACTTATTCATTATGATTAACTCATGTTATAATCATATAACATATTCAATATATATCTTAAAACTGCAATAACAACAAGTTATAAGATTAACCATTCAGTTTCCGATTCTATGATCATGAAATCAACAAAACATCATCATGATAACTTAGTTTAATACATCTCATCTTGCATGGGAATTCATAAATTCACCTATTATGATACCATATTGCATGCTAGTTAACCATACAAACTTATATCATGTTAATAAAAAGAGGTTACAAATTTCAAAGCTAATTGTTGCACAGGGCCATGGACCCGTCGGCTGAGGCTTAGGAGCCTCCGGCTCCCATCACTGACTCGCCGGGTCACACCCATTAACAGCCGGGTGATTTAACTTTTGTGGTAACAGAACTAAAATGTGTTTTAAAGGCTATAGGAACCGCCGGCTTGGCTAAGGAACCGCCGGCTAAGGTGATGAACCCGCCGGCTGGGGTGTCTCATCCGCCGGTTCCAATTGTATTACATAGAACCCGCCGGCTGGGTACTATGACCCGCAGGGTTGTTCTTCATTTTCAGCAGCAGCAGCAGGTTATCAAACCCCAAACCACGAACCAAAACCCTTAATATCTCAAATTCGAACACTAGATACGATTTTTATCAACAAGCAACCTCAACTATCATCATATATCATGTTATAACAACAAATCACTTCATCAAATATCAAACCTATACATTATTACTCATTCAATCTAATTCCTTCAAACCCTAACATATATACATATATTCAAAGAAATTTAAACTTACAATCAAGGTAATAACAAGGTAGATAATGATGATGATGATGATGAGTAGCAACCAAAAATCCAAGCTCCGATTGCTTCCTAAATGATTTCCTCTTTTGATTTCTATAATTTCAAGCATATGTGTGTGTGTGTGTTTTATCTTGGAAGGAGGGGGAAACAAAATGAAAGAAAAAGGGGAAAGTAGGTCGGCCTACACCTTCAACCCCCATACTATGCAGTGTATAAATTATATCTGTTCTAAATCTATTGCCTGGAACCTAGAAATCATTTGCGAGAAATACATTTTATTAGGCTTTCAACTAAGGTTCTTTAAAACGATCAATAATTCATTTAACACAATAAGTCATTTGACCATTTGACCTATTTATTTCAGTTATCAAAATACACCAAGTATTTAAAATACAATTTAAATATCAATTTAAAATAAGGAGATTAATGTATTTCTACTAGGCCCATTTCGAGGATGTTACAGGTTCAGTGTTCAGTTGATTAATTTATTATTATTTTATCTTTTATAAAACAAATTAAATAAAAACCAATTAAATATAAAACAAATATATTAAAATAAAATAATTAAATTAAAATACATTAATTAAAAGTTCATAAATATTAAAAAGTACATCATATAACTACAAGATTAACAAACATACAACTAAGGATGATACTCCCAAATATGTTCCACAAGATCGGCTCGGAGGGAGTCGTGAATGTCTCTATCGCGCAGTTCCTTGTTATTCTGCCTGTATGTGTAACATCCTCACTACCGACCTAGGAGAAATTTGGTAATTTACTTAATTCATTGGGTTATTTAATTGAGTTATAAATAATTTATATTATTTGGTTCATTGAAATTAATAGGTTAAATGGTCAAATGAGTTATTGTGATACATAAATTATTACTTGTTTTAAATAAATTTAGTTGATGTTATAATAAAATGTATTTTCTAACAATTAGTTTTTTTAGGTTCCAGACAATAGAATTAGAGCGGGTAAAATTTGTACACTGTGTTGTATGGAGGTGGAAGTTAGGCAGGCACCTAACTTCACCCTTTTCCCATTTCATTTGTTTTCTTTCCCCTAAACAAAAACACACACACATACATGTAGTTTAGAGAAAAATCAAAAAGGGAAAACTTTGAGCAATCGATTAAAGCTTGGATTCTTGGTTACCACTTATCAACATCATCATCTACCTTGCTACTACCTCGATTGTAAGTTTAAATTGCTTTGAATATATGTTTATATGTTAGGGTTTGAAGAAATAGGTTAAATCTGTGATCATGTTTAGATTGATGATTTAGGAAGTTAGTTGTTATTAGAACTTGATATATGATGATGCTTTAAGTTGCTTTTATGTATAAATCGTGTAGTGTATCTTTAATTTGATAGTTGGTGATTTTGGTTCGGGTTGAGTTTTTGCAGAAACTGGGCGAACCTGATGTTCTTGGGAATCCGGCGGATTCACGGGAATCCGGGCGGATTCCCCCTTTTTACAAGCAACTCTGAATTAATCCGGAATCCGGCGGATTCCTAAGGAATCCGGCGGATTCAGTTCATTTGGGAACCGGATTCATGAGAATCCGGTGTATTCATAGGGCGGATTCCTTCGATCTTGGTCTGTCTCAAATTGGAGCTGGAATGGGTGTCGGAATACGGCGGATTAATGGGAATCCGGTCGGATTCTTTTTAATCCGGCGGATTCACATGGAATCCGGCGGATTCCCACTGGTTGCAGGACTTGTTATTTTAGCTTGCTAGAAATTGTGTTAATCAACTTGTATACTATCTTTATGATACCTAATGCATGCGGAACTGATAATAAGTGTCTAATGAAAGTTATTTATCTCGGGAAATGAGTATTAACTTGTAATCCTCTTGTGTTCTCAGATAAACCGAAGACTCAATAATATTAGAACTTTGAGTGAAGACGGTGACTGTGAAGGGAGAGTGGATCATTGACTCTCAGTCTAAATTTGTTGTAACAATCTGGTTACAACGGGTAAACATGTTCTACTGTTATACTTTGTATAAGTTGCATATTGCCATGATGATTATGGAATGTGGGATTGTCAGGGGTCAATATGATATTGGGTTTGGGTACTATTACTTTGGACGACATGATGACTTTGTACATGTGTTGTTTATTGAAGTTATGTAGAATGTAGTAATAGTTCTAAACTATCGGTAAGACCACTGTTTGGCCTTCAGTGGTTATAAGTGTTACTTGGGGAACCACCGCGGCATGAGGGTTCCTCAAGGACCACCGATCCTCTTTGATGTACTTGTTGTGATGATTTGTGGTGATCAATTGCTATGCTAGTTTAGATTGGTAGTTGTGATTCATTCACTTAGCTTCGTGCTAACCCCTCTCTCTACTTCTTGCAGATTACTTTTGTTGTGGGTGGGCAAGAAGTTAGTTCTGAAAAATGTTTGACTGCCTACTCTGTATTTTATAAATATGTGATCGGTTCCAAACTAATGTTTTGAAGTTATATAACACCTAACTTGATATTTGAAGTTATTATGATTATTGTATTAACCCATCATGCATGCATAGATTGTGCTTTTGGATATAGGGTATACGCAATCTATGATGCATGATTTGTATTAACCGCTTCCGAATGAAAATAAAAAAAGTTCTTGAAAATCTTGAGGTGTTATAAATTGGTATCAGAGCTGAGGTTTGGGTGAATTGAGCATGGGTTAAGTGTTCAATCTCAAATCTAATTGTGTCGGTCAAACATTCCGGTGAATGGGATATGGCTATCATGTGAAGTTGGTTAGTATGTAGGTACTAACAACTAATGTGTTATGAGATGTTGTTTTGGTACAGATATGGCAGATACTGAACATCCGACCGATCCACCCAATGATGTCCTTAGAACCAATATCACCCCTCCGGAAAACCAGAATGTTAGTCAGGGTCAGACTGGCACTTCTTTTACAGCTGGAGAATTTGACCATGATGATTATATGTTACATTTGGAGTCTGAAAATATTAGACTTAAGGCAATTGAGCAGCAGTTTTTGCAGCAACAGCAGGCCTTGTCCTCCCAGCGGGTTTTGCAATCGATGCCACCTCTTGTTAGTGCGGTGCCACCCCTTTTGGTAACATCACAGATTCCCGTATCTCAGCCTTTTTATCAACAGCAGCATCATAGTAATTATCAGACTTCGACTCCATTTTCTGCTTCTGGGCATTCCGGTTATCGGACACCGGTATTCCAGGTGCAGAGTCTGCCTAAACTATGTTCTTTTAAGACTTTTAAGTCTAGTGGACCATCAGATTACTCAGGTAGTACAAATCCCTCGGTTACCTTGGATTGGTTGAGGGATGTGGAGAGGAAATTCGAGGTATGCCGATGTGAGGAAGAGGTTAAGGTCCCCTTTGCGGTGCAACTCCTCAAAGGCCCGGCAATGGGTTGGTGGGATTCCATTACGTCACATTTCACCCCACAACAAAGAGCGTCTATTAGATGGCCCGATTTCCACAATGAGGTTTGTAAGAAATACTGTTCGGGATTTGATATGACCCGTATCCGACGGGAGTTTATGTATTTGCAAATGACGGATAGAATGACCATGGATGATCTCATTTCCCTATTCACCGAGAAACTAAGGTTTGTGCAACAATGGGTACCTGATGAACGTACTCAGATTGACCATTTTGTAGGGACGTTGCCCCATGATTATCGAATGACGGTGAGACTAGCGGGTTCCCTTACCCCAAGCTTTTGATTTGGCCCGATCTGTGGATGGAGATGTTAGAGCCAAAGATTTGGAAATTAAGGGTAAGTTGGCATTGAAACCTAAAGGTGATTCTTCGAGTAGTCCTGGAAAGAAGAAATGGCATGGGTCTCATCAGCCTAGAAAGCAAGGTTCGAGTGGTAATGTGTTGGACAGATCGAATTGGTGCCACAATTGTAAATCGAGGCACACGGGTCCTTGCACTCCTCAAACTGCTAGGTGTATCAAATGTGGACAACTTGGCCATGACATCAAGGATTGTGCGTTTCCTAGGCATGTGTGTTGGAATTGCCATAAGGAAGGACATCGTTCGGGTTTGTGTCCGGAGGCGGGAAAACAAAAGACGGGTACGGTCGGAGGGTCTTCGTCATCTGGCCAGAAAAGAAAGAATCCTCCAACGGCAACGGGCAGAGCATTCCAAATGACAGTTGATGAAGCTGTCAGAACCGAAGATGTCATAACTGGTACATTTCTTATCAACTCTGTACCAGCAAATGTTCTGTTTGATTCGGGAGCCAATTGCTCATTTATATCTATGCTTTTCTGTGATAAACTGAAATTGACTCCTACTTGCATTACAAACCCCATTGAAGTTGAGATAGCAAATGGCAAAATAGTTCCGGTTACCACCTGATAGTCCCGTACTCGTGTAGATCTGATCGGATCGTATAAACAATAATAAACAATCAATAATGATTCACGAACACACAAACGATTCTTTATAATCTTGTATATATTCACAATTGAACGTATAAAGATTACAATCACCAATACAAACTCGAACTCGTTTTCAATCTCGTTCTCACTTCTCTCTCACTCTGAAAACGGCTCTCCCTCTCTATTTCGCTCAACCCCAATTCTGACCTTGTAACTCACTATTTATATCAACGATAATGGGCCCTACGACGTTAGGCCCAACGTCGCAGGCCCAACCCAATGCGACGAAGCCCATGTCGCCATGTATATTCTATATAATTACATTTTGTTGACACGCTAAACACTATACATACACAGACTAATTGACTTTGACAATTACAATAGTTTGACCAACTGACTGACACACAAAATGCACCAACAAACTCCCCCTTGTCAGCAGCTTGGTCAAAGAAGTCTTCAATTAGTTTTCATCAACAAACTCTTTCATGTCTTCAACAATCAGAAACTCCCCCTTTGAGATAGCATGGTTTTCCAAGAAATCTTGATGTCCAAATTCATGTGACTGACACAAATTTATCATACAATAAGATCTTCAAACTCTGTGACCATCTCTCAATCATCAGCAGCTTCTCCGATAGAATTATCTTCGCAGTCTTTGGAGAATAACCGACATCCTTTACATCTTCAATATTTGACTTTAACAAGATATGTGATATTGAAGAAAATAACATAGAAATAAAATCTTTTTGAATTTTTCTTTATAAAGGAAAAGTAAATAACAAAGATTAAAATAAATTTGGAGATAGGATTGCTTTAGGTCTGCTTAGGGATCATATCAGAACAACATGCAATTATTAGCAAATAGTAAGTGTTATCTCGATTACCAGTATATTTGTCCTCTTTAAATTTACTTAGCATATTTAAAAAC
Source organism: Helichrysum umbraculigerum (assembly GCA_949592205.1). Lineage (NCBI taxonomy): Eukaryota > Viridiplantae > Streptophyta > Magnoliopsida > Asterales > Asteraceae > Helichrysum > Helichrysum umbraculigerum. The sequence continues at coordinate 138,823,598 of CATIUR010000004.1, read as the reverse complement.
ACCTTTTATAAAAATTATTTCAAGACGATTATTGGTATTGTTTGTCCACCTAAACATGTTACATCCGTGTCTGCGAGCTAAACTTTTATTATTAGTATGAATATTTCTCTGTGGTCCCTACCATAGACATACCCCTTTAGCCCAGACAAGAACATAGTTTCCAAATTTAGAAAGAATATAAGAGAATCAATTTTAAGAATCAAGCCAGCGGTGACAGGTCTGTACTTGTGTACAACAGAGCGACATACACTTGATTCAGGTTTAAGCAAAACCGATCGCAGTCAAACCAAACTTGATTTATTCAATTGGCGACCTTGACCAGTACCTTAAATATAAGACTTTGCAAGTACATTGACTCACGTTTGCTTAGTTTTGAGAGTAAGCTGAATTGAGACCAGGTCTGCACTTACGTACAACAAAGGAATCAATCAGCTAACTCCCCCAAGAGATCTCAGATATACGATCTAAAAATAGAAGTATGTCAAGCTACACTAAGGAATTAAGACTTAGAGTCGTACATCACAAGGTGTTTACCACAAGATCATAGACACGTATTTGAATTACTTCTTAATAACCCATAGACCGGTATGTATCATGCCTACCAATACATCATATGATGAAGATAATTTTCATAAAAACTGTATTAAGTCTGCTAGATAAACCTACTGATACATCAAGGATAAACCTTAAAACTTCCATTTTGTGCATGTCCCTAGATGTACTATCATATCCCAAGTTGTTTTACAGACACACAATCCAACATCTTTTCAAGAATTAAGAATCTTGCTGTTCACATTTCTGAATTAAATAATCAGAATTTTTAATATTCAGAATTACTCCCCCTGAACAGCAAATTCTTATATCCAATCCAAAAATACTCCCCTTAAACATTAAACATATTTTTGTATTTTTAATTGAATAAATTTCGCAACATTGCATTTCTTTGATACTAAAAAGTATAAAGAATGGCTATTGCGTTAATAATAAGATTTAAAAGAAAAAGTATCAAAATCACATATCAAGTCAAATCAAATGCCTGTTATCACTTTTACTACCACGAAACTTCGATAATCTCTTCCATCCACAAGTTATAACCACCTTGAGAAACAATCTTCCAACAATATCAACATCCTTGCAGTCACTAAAAATGTTAGCTTTCAATAACCTGACTGCACCACCACAAACAATTAAACGTTAGTACTTATGGGACACCCAAGCCTTAATTGACTTGGGTTGTCCATGGTCATCCATAATCATCACATCAATGAGTTTATGATATTTTAAAAACTCAGAAGATTTCATTGATGTGTTGTTTATGGATTTGGGTTTCCAAACCTTTGTAGGTTCAGATGAGTTGTTTTCAACAATGTTGTGCTGTTGAACTTGAGGTTTACTAGGCACAACTTTGTTTACTCTTGCCATAGGTTTTGGAGAGTTTGATGCACAACTAGATACAGGCGAATACGAACGACGCCTTGAAAAAGATTTTGAAAAAGAATTCCTGAAAGAGGAAGTTCTTGGCATCTCTCTACCAAACCTATCTAGGGATAACAACCGACAATCCCTAATAATATGGCCCTGTTGACCACAACGAAAACAAGAACGTCTCTCAACATAAGATTGATTCCAATGAGTTCCCTCAAATCGTTTCGGTGGAGGACAATACACAGAAGGTCTATTAATAGGAACATTTGTTGAACATGCACTCTTAGGTGGACATGTAGAAGTAGATGTTCCTGAGGTTGAGTTAGTTGATTTTGAAGGTTTATTCTTTTCAGATTTATCAACTACAACTTTTGAGGATTCATTGTCAACCTTAGCTTTGCCTTTGCATTTAAAACAATCATCATTTTCAGTTGTAATGATGAAATTTTCAGGTTTGACATTTATTTTCTCAACCTTAATGGTAGACTCTTCAGGTATATCTTCTACCTCAACGACCTCCTCAACACGAACTGGAGGTGCACTATCAGGCTTAACAAACTTAGGTAAAGGATACTCTGGCCTTATGGTTTTCTCCTTTGCTTGTTTGTTTTGCTTAGCTTCTTTAGCTTTAATACCATAAAGCTTCATATAATCAACTGGAATCTCTTCAAGACCTTCCTTAACAGGCGTAGGACAGTATTCGGCGTGGGAAGGTGGTGGTACTTGATTATAACCAACTCCTGCCTTCTTTTTACCGCATGTCCCTTGCTTATTAACGATTTCATTAAAGACAAAAGTTGCGGATGAAGAACCTAAAATTTTGCTTTTATGGTTATCGTACTCACTTTTTAAATCAAAAAGCTCTTTATTCAACAATTCAATTTCAGCAAGATAACTATTAATTGCATCTTGTTGACTAAAGACTTTTGCTTTATAAGTTTGTGTGTCTAACTTATATGCCTCAATTTTGTTATCATAAAGTTTCTCATTAGCTTTAAGAAAATTGTTTGATTCAGTAAGTTTGACAACCTTTTTTCGCAACTCTAAATTGTCATTTTGATAATTCTCAAGAGATTCAGTCAATGTTAAACAGGAAACACAGTTTAGGTGTACCTCAGGTTCATCATGTACCTCATGTACCTCATGTACCTTTGCCAAAAGCGCACGGTGTTGAACCTTTCCTTGAAGTGCACTCCAGTCAAACAATCCTTGATTGAACACCACCGTCTCCTGTGATGTTGTGCTATTCTCTGGAGTCTTGGGAGCTGAAGGTGAAGTAAATCCAGATGAGGGATTTTTATTCTCCACACATGTGACACCCGTCAAATTAGGACTAGTGATTAGTGCCTAATCAAGTGTTTATATGTGTAATTAGTGCTTTGATAGGCTAATTACTGTATCAATTAATATATATATGTATATATTGTTTGTTGAATATATATGTACAAGTAAACGATTTGATTAAATCGCGCTCAATTCAAATCGAATGTATTTCAGTTCAATAAATACGGACGTTGGTGAATAATTTTATTAAGAAATACAAATATTATCTAATAACTCAATTTTATTCAGAATCTCATTTATTGTAATATTTCGTATCCAAGTTTTATTACACAATTAATGTATACGAGATTAAAAATACAAACGCGCAAACAAATAAAACGAATTTCCCTTTTAAATATCATAAATAGATAACTGGTAAAATTTTACAATAAAATATTTTATAATAATTTATAATTTAAAATGGAAATTTTAAACGAATAAAATAAATATTTAACGTTAAATGACTGAGAAAACGAACACCACGCGGAGCACGGGACGGAGACTGCGAGGTGAGGCTTTCACCTACACCCCACCTCTCCTTCATTCTTTCTTTCATTTTCATTCTCCAAAAACACACACACACCAAAAACACTCTCACCAAATTCATACAAAATTTCGGAATCATCAAATCCGGCAACAAAACTTACATTTTCGGAACCACCATCAAGTGAGGAACAAGATTAACAAAAGCTCTACCATCGTTTTCGGCCTCCATCTTCTTCGATTTGCATTTGTAAGGAAATTTCTAAAAACTTAGATTTGTTTAGTTTTATGTAATATTTTGATGTTTTGATGTTTACACAACTTATATATGTCCATTACAAAGATTAGAACACAGTTTTATAGCTTAAAAACGAGTTTAAATTGAGTTTTGGCCGGAAAAATCGCGAACAGCCGGACTTTCTGGGCTGGTGTTCATCCATGCGACACAAGCCTTGTGTCGCATGTTGTGTCGTATTTTGCCCTTTATGTCGCACCTTGTGTCGTATAAATCCTTTAGTGTCGTAACTCATGCGACACAATATTGTGTCGCACTCTATGTCGCAAACTATGTCGTACTTCTATACGACACAACCACTATGTCGCTATTAAATTAGCATTTCGTATTCGATGCGACACAGTCCCTGTGTCGTATCCTTGTGTCGCATGACGTCTGCGACACAACCATTGTGTCGCATGTCAAATCTTTGTGTCGCATGTTGTGTCGCAAAACACAGAAAAACCAAAATTTTGAAGTCAAAGTTACTGTTCAAAAAAGTCAAATTTACTGTAGCAGTACTGTAGCAGTACTGTAGCAAAGTCAACATTTTAGAATTATTATTATTTCAACTAAATCACCAACGGGCCGTACACGTTTTCAAAACTTACAAAACAGATTATTCAATCAACCAAGTCGTAGTAACTTGGATAATTTAGTCAATCAAGTCGTAGTAACTTGAAACAAAACAATTAATCAACCAAATCGTAGTAATTTGGACATATATAATTAAATAACAACTACAAAGGTAGTCTTTCGGGATACCGGTACAATTAATAACAATCAAGTGTCGTGAACACATTCAGGTTTCAAGTCTTTGGACATCAATTCACCGCTAATTATTTCGAGTTTATTAAATTAAACACTTCAAGACTCAGGTGAGTTTCATGGCCCCATTTTCACTACTTTTACTAGGGGTGTGATATTACTACTTCATTTTGTTTTACAAGTAGAACGCAAGTGCCAAACTTCAAATACTACATGAGTTTCAAGCTAATCAATTTAAAGTCCTCCATAGCATAGTCTCTAGTATTTATAGCGTGAATGTTAGTATATGATATCATATGGGATTGACAATCCTCATCCGGGTTAGCACGCACTAACCGGTCAAACGGATGTATTAGCATTTGGGAAGACGAGTGTTGATTAGGCACTCGTAGGAGGCATTTCAAGTTAGGTTTCCTTAAGTGGGCCTGACAAATCAAGTTAAGCTCAGACTATGTGCTCATGGACAGTATAACTTTTATTTTGCTTAATTGCATTTTAAATTCAATATAAATCTTGCGGTTCTGACAACTATACATTGACATACAAACCTGTGAGCTCACCAGCGTTTTCGCTGACCCATTTTAGTATTTATCACAGGTACCCAGCAGTAGGTTGGCTGCACAAGCAGGAAATATTAGCTCGAGTCAGCATACATACAACTAGAGATTGGACTGCATTATTATATTTTGTAAAAGTAATTATGCTATGTAATCTCTCAATTTCAGGAATCGAGCTAATGTAACTATATTTTGATGTAAACATTTACTTTATCTATACAAGTTTAAAACGACGCATATAGTGGTCGTTCATTATATCTTATGTGCTTTGTATATTGATTAGTGACACCCAAATTAAGCTTCCGCAAATCATTAAATTTGGGGGTGTCACAACACATTCCTTAGCAAAGTGTCCATGAATCTGACAGATTTTGCATTTCACCTTGCTTTTATTAAAACCAAGACCTGTATCACCATCATCATCCAGGTCTTTTCTACCCGTTCTCTGAAGAAACTTCTTGGTTCTTTGGGTTATCATGGCCATGCTCCATTTGATGTCCATCTGCTCGAGATCGTCAGAATCGATCTGTTCAAAGTCTTCTTCAGTAAGCTGTAGAGTACTAGCCTTCTTGGAAAGAAAATTCTCATAAGAATTGAGGAAAGCTGTAAAGATTTTAGCATGTTCCTCAGTAGACTTTGAAGGAGCGGTATGAGAAGTATAGGAAGTGCCAGTAGAAGTAGATGCAGCTGAGTTAGAAGTAGATCTGGAAGTATCATGTAGACTAGGAATTTGAATATTTGCCTCTGACTTCTTTTCTTTCTTCTTCATGTCAAGAGCAGCAGCCTGTAACTTTCCGATGAGTTCTTCCAAATCCATGACTTCAATTTCTAGATCTTTTTCCATAGTTGATACCGTTGCATCCCAATCCTTAGGTAATGCACCTAATAACTTCCTGTTTACTTCTCCATTATTAAGTATCATTCCTCCATCAGCCACTTCATCTACTAGTTGGGAATATCTTTTGAAGAGTTCTTCTAAAGATTCATTTGATAGTAAATCAAATGTGTCAAACTGTTTCTTGACAAGTTCCACTCTATATCTCCTATATTTTTCATATCTACCACATCGTTTCTCAATAGCATGCCAGAGGTCATATGCAATATCATAATGTTTGAACAATTGTTTAACTTCATTTGATAAACATTTTAATATTGCAGCATGGGTTTTCTTTTCAATATCCCAAGCTTTTCTCTCATCGAGAGTCATACCTCTGTGTGGTTTTTCATATCTTTCAACCAATGAGTTCAACATATCTGGATTTTTTAACGCTATGAATGCTTCGAACTCAAATCTCCATGTAGCATAATCTGTATCAAATGTAAGCATGGGGGGTTCAATCTCATTAACAGCTCCACTATTGTAACGCATAAGAGCTTTAGAAGACATTTTCCAATCAGAAGTCGATACGGCCTCTTGCGACTTTTCCCTCCAAAACTAAATTCGAATAATTTTGACGACTACCCGAGTATAGCAAAACTTTTCCGACACTAAAATGAAGCTATTCTAATCCTAAAAACAAAATTTGAAATTGCAAAATTTTTCGCGTTTTTCCCGCCAAAATTTCATCCGAAAACGTCAAAAACTGGCCGGGTAAAATGAAACTTTTTCCAGACTAAAATTGAACAGTTTTAAGCATATGGAAAAATTTTGAAAACGCAAATTTTTTTTTATTTTTTTTTTTTATTTTTTTTTTTTTTCGAATCTAGAGCGAGGGTAATGTGGCAGAAAAAATTAGCAACGTCGCAGAAGTCCGATGACTCAATTAAGAATCGAAAATGCGACGTAGTGTATAACGTCGCAGTCCAACGTCGCTAGTAACGTCGCAGAAACAAGCGACGTCGCAACCTACGTCGCAGTAACCACTTAAGGTCAAAATAACGACGTCGCTAACGAAGTCGCAAAGACCAGTCAAGGTCAAAATTAATAACGTCGCAGGCTACGTCGCATGTGACGTCGCAGCTAATGTCGCAGAACTTAGCGACGTCGCAGGTGACGTCGCACAATCGGGCTGCAGCGGCCAAAACCCCAAAAAACGAAAATTTTCGAAACCCTAACGAAATTCCGAAATCCAAACGTCGAACCAACCCAAAAACACTTCCAGAAATCTATTTCTTCAAGCAAACTAACTCAGAAACGAAGATTAATCAATTAAACCTTTGCGAATCAAACCAAAAACGTTCAAAATACGATCCGAAACCGATGAATCCTTGATTCTACGGCTCTGATACCAGTTGATAGTCCCGTACTCGTGTAGATCTGATCGGATCGTATAAACAATAATAAACAATCAATAATGATTCACGAACACACAAACGATTCTCTATAATCTTGTATATATTCACAATTGAACGTATAAAGATTACAATCACCAATACAAACTCGAACTCGTTTTCAATCTCGTTCTCACTTCTCTCTCACTCTGAAAACGGCTCTCCCTCTCTATTTCGCTCAACCCCAATTCTGACCTTGTAACTCACTATTTATATCAACGATAATGGGCCCTGCGACGTTAGGCCCAACGTCGCAGGCCCAACCCAATGCGACGAAGCCCATGTCGCCATGTATATTCTATATAATTACATTTTGTTGACACGCTAAACACTATATATACACAGACTAATTGACTTTGACAATTACAATAGTTTGACCAACTGACTGACACACAAAATGCACCAACACCACCTCGGTGACTGGGGCTAGTATATTGATTGAGGACCATAGCTTTTCTATTTCTTTCTTATTGATGCCTATTCCTAGTTTTGATGCGGTTTTAGGCATGGATTGGTTAAGTAAGAATAAAGCAAATATAGAGTGCCATAAGAAACTAATAAAAATCCCAATCTCAGATAAGTCATATGTCGTGGCTCGAGGGGAACGGGAGAGAGGTAGTATACCTATGATTTCCATGATGAAAGCTAGTAAATCTCTAGCTAAGGGGTGTGTATCTTACCTGGCCTATATAATTGATGCAAAATTAGAAAAGAAAACCGTTTCCGATGTCCGGGTGGTTTCTGATTACCCCGACGTCTTTCCTGATGAATTGCCTGGGTTGCCTCCCATTAGAGAGGTGGAATATAAAATTGACCTGATTCCGGGTTCTACTTCTGTAGCTAAGGCTCCTTATAGACTAGCTCCCTCCGAAATTCGTGAAATGATGACTCAAATTCAGGAACTTTTAGACAAAGGTTTTGTTAGACCTAGTTCGTCTCCTTGGGGTGCACCTGTGTTATTTGTTAAAAAGAAGGATGGCACCCTTAGAATGTGTATTGATTATAGGGAGTTGAATAAGAGAACCATAAAGAATAAATACCCTTTGCCCCGAATAGATGAATTGTTTGATCAATTACAAGGGTCTTCCTATTTCTCTAAGATTGACTTGAGGTCGGGTTATCATCAAGTACGGGTTTGTGAAGAGGATATCCCTAAGACAGCTTTTCGCACCAGATATGGCCATTATGAATTCCTCGTTATGCCTTTTGGGTTGACAAATGCTCCGGCGGTCTTCATGGATTTGATGAATAGAATTTGTCGACCTTATCTTGATAAGTTTGTGATTGTGTTTATTGATGATATACTGATCTACTCTAAGTCTGAATCCGATCATGAAATGCATTTGCGTTTGGTACTTGACACCTTGAGGCAGGAGAAGTTATATGCTAAGTTTTCCAAATGCGAGTTCTGGTTGCGCGAGGTCCAGTTTTTGGGGCACATTATTTGTGAAGATGGGGTTAAGGTAGATCCATCTAAGGTTGAGGCGGTTATGAATTGGCAAGCGCCTAAGTCTGCTTCTGAGATTAAGAGTTTTCTTGGTTTGGCGGGTTACTATCGAAAGTTCATAAAGGATTTCTCTAAGCTTGCGGGTCCTTTGACGAAATTGACGCGAAAGGATGTTAAGTTTCAGTGGAATGATCAACAAGAGTCGGCTTTCCAGACTTTGAAACAGTTATTGTGTCAGGCTCCAATTTTAGCTTTGTCTGACGGGTCCGATGATTTCATTGTGTATTGTGATGCTTCGCATGCGGGTTTGGGTGGTGTTTTGATGCAACGTGGTCGAGTCATTGCGTACGTTTCTCGTCAGCTTAAGCCTCATGAAAAGAATTATCCTACCCATGACTTGGAGCTTGTAGCTGTAGTCTTTGCCTTGAAAATCTGGAGACACTACTTGTATAGTACTAAATGTGTTATCTGTACGGATCACAAGAGCCTTCAGTACATGTTTTCTCAGAAGGAACTGAATATGCGTCAGAGGCGATGGTTGGAATTGATAAAGGACTACGATTGTGAAATTCGTTACCATCCGGGTAAGGTAAATGTGGTCGCGGATGCGTTGAGTAGAAAAGGGAAATCCGAGAAGGTTTGCTTTATGCGATTAGAGGTTTCTTCAGATTTGATTGACAAATTGAGAATGGCACAGGTGGAAGCATTGTTGGATCAAAATTTGAAAGCCGAGATTTTACTGAAAAGAAAAGATTTGTTATGCGATGATTCTCGAGGGTTGAAGACGTTCCAATCACGTGTTTGGGTTCCTTTGCTTGGTGGACTTCGTGATGTGATATTGATGGAGGCCCATAAATCTAGATTGTTGGTTCATCCCGGGAACACAAAAATGTATAATGATTTGAAACCTTTGTACTGGTGGCCTACGTTGAAATTGGATGTTGCTCGATTTGTGAAATCGTGCCATATATGCTCTCAAGTGAAAGCCGAACACCAGAAACCTTATGGATCATTGAAACAACTTGATATTCCCGAGTGGAAATGGGAGCATATTACGATGGATTTTGTAACTAAATTTCCGCGAACCGTTCGAGGGAATGACATGATTTGGGTGATTGTGGACCGACTAACTACGAGTGCTCACTTCTTGGCTACTAGTGAGACGGCATCTTTGAGTAAGTTAGCCCAGTTGTACATCAGTGAAGTTGTTTCGAGGCATGGGATTCCGTTATCTATTGTATCATACAGAGATCCTCGGTTTGCGTCTGGATTTTGGCGGAGTTTGCAAAAGGAATTGGGTACTAGAATCAATTTGAGTACGGCTTATCATCCTCAGACGGACGGTCAATCCGAGCGCACCATTCAAACTTTAGGGGATATGTTGCGTGCTTGTGTGTTGGAATATGGCGGGTCTTGGGATTCGCACCTGCCATTGATTGAATTTGCATATAATAATTCCTATCACTCGAGTATAGGTATGCCTCCGTACGAAATGCTTTATGGGCGTCATTGTAGAACACCCACTTGTTGGTTAGAAGCGGGTGAGAAGCAGTTTGCTGGTCCGGATATTGTTCAGATTACTGCTGATAAGGTAGCAATTGCTCGTGAGAAGTTAAAAGCGGCCCGTGATAGACAGAAACAGTATGTTTAAAGGTTTCCCCTTGGAAAGGTGTGATTCGGTTTGGTAAACGTGGTAAACTTGCTCCTAGGTTTATTGGGCCGTTTAGAATTCGCCAAATAGTTAACGATCAAACAGTATCGTTAGATCTTCCTCCTGAATTAGCGGGTATTCATGACACCTTTAATGTTTGTTATTTAAGGAAATGTAAGGTGGAGGACCAATCCCAAGTCCTTCCGTTACAAGACCTGCTTGTCGACTTAAGTCAGAAACTTGTAGAGGAGCCCATAGAGCTTGTAGATAGAAAAGTGACTAAACTTCGAAAGAAGGAGATACCAATGGTTTTGGTTAAGTGGCGACATAGTTTGGGTGCTAACCTTACGTGGGAAACGGAGGAAAGCATGCGATTACGTTATCCTAGTCTTTTTGAGCGTGGCGAGATTTTGGGGACGAAATCTTCTTAAGGAGGGAAGATTTGTAACATCCTCACTACCGGCCTAGGAAAAATTTGGTAATTTACTTAATTCATTGGGTTATTTAATTGAGTTATAAATAATTTATATTATTTGGTTCATTGAAATTAATAGGTTAAATGGTCAAATGAGTTATTGTGATACATAAATTATTACTTGTTTTAAATAAATTTAGTTGATGTTATAATAAAATGTATTTTCTCGCAATTAGTTTTTTTAGGTTCCAGACAATAGAATTAGAGCGGGTAAAATTTGTACACTGTGTTGTATGGAGGTGGAAGTTAGGCAGGCACCTAACTTCCCACCTTTCCCCTTTTCCCATTTCATTTGTTTTCTTTCCCCTAAACAAAAACACACACACATACATGTAGTTTAGAGAAAAATCAAAAAGGGAAAACTTTGAGCAATCGATTAAAGCTTGGATTCTTGGTTACCACTTATCAACATCATCATCTACCTTGCTACTACCTCGATTGTAAGTTTAAATTGCTTTGAATATATGTTTATATGTTAGGGTTTGAAGAAATAGGTTAAATGTGTGATCATGTTTAGATTAATGATTTAGGAAGTTAGTTGTTGTTAGAACTTGATATATGATGATGCTTTAAGTTGCTTTTATGTATAAATCGTGTAGTGTATCTTTAATTTGATGGTTGGTGATTTTGGTTCGGGTTGAGTTTTTGCAGAAACTGGGCGAACCTGATGTTCTTGGGAATCCGGGCGGATTCCCCCTTTTTACAAGCAACTCTGAATTAATCCGGAATCCGGCGGATTCCTAAGGAATCCGGCGGATTCAGTTCATTTGGGAACCGGATTCATGGGAATCCGGCGTATTCATAGGGCGGATTCCTTCGATCTTGGTCTGTCTCAAATTGGAGCTGGAATGGGTGTCGAAATACGGCGGATTAATGGGAATCCGGCCGGATTCTTTTTAATCCGGCGGATTCACATGGAATCCGGCGGATTCCCACTGGTTGCAGGACTTGTTATTTTAGCTTGCTAGAAATTGTGTTAATCAACTTGTATACTATCTTTATGATACCTAATGCATGCGGAACTGATAATAAGTGTCTAATGAAAGTTATTTATCTCGGGAAATGAGTATTAACTTGTAATCCTCTTGTGTTCTCAGATAAACCGAAGACTCAATAATATTAGAACTTTGAGTGAAGACGGTGACTGTGAAGGGAGAGTGGATCATTGACTCTCAGTCTAAATTTGTTGTAACAATCTGGTTACAACGGGTAAACATGTTCTACTGTTATACTTTGTATAAGTTGCATATTGCCATGATGATTATGGAATGTGGGATTGTCAGGGGTCAATATGATATTGGGTTTGGGTACTATTACTTTGGACGACATGATGACTTTGTACATGTGTTGTTTATTGAAGTTATGTCGAATGTAGTAATAGTTCTAAACTATCGGTAAGACCACTGTTTGGCCTTCAGTGGTTATAAGTGTTACTTGGGGAACCACCGCGGCATGAGGGTTCCTCAAGGACCACCGATCCTCTTTGATGTACTTGTTGTGATGCTTTGTGGTGATCAATTGCTATGCTAGTTTAGATTGGTAGTTGTGATTCATTCACTTAGCTTCGTGCTAACCCCTCTCTCTACTTCTTGCAGATTACTTTTGTTGTGGGTGGGCAAGAAGTTAGTTCTGAATAATGTTTGACTGCCTACTCTGTATTTTATAAATATGTGATCGGTTCCAAACTAATGTTTTGAAGTTATATAACACCTAACTTGATATTTGAAGTTATTATGATTATTGTATTAACTCATCATGCATGCATAGATTGTGCTTTTGGATATAGGGTATACGCAATCTATGATGCATGATTTGTATTAATCGCTTCCGAATGAAAAAAAAAAAAGTTCTTGAAAATCTTGAGGTGTTATAGTATGTATCACATCTCTCGATCCAAGTCGTTTGCAAATTCCTAACAGGAACATAATAATCTTCGTTTTCAGCGATATTGAACCCTTGGTCTTCCTGGATCATATTATGCAACAGTATGCATGTATACATGATTCTTTTGATAAAGTTGACCTTATAAGCTCTTGCTGGTTGTTGTAGTATATGCCATCGGCCTTGAAGCACACCAAAGGCCCTTTCAACATCTTTTCGTGCAGATGCTTGTGCTTTGGTAAACTTCACTCTCTTTGGAACAACTTTACTAGAAAACCCTTTAACAAACGATGCCCAACCTGGGTATATCCCATCAGCAAGATAGTACCCATTTTTGTACTCAACACCATTTACCGTGAAAGCTTGTTCCGGAGCAGAGCCTTCGAGCAACTCATCAAACAATGGAGATGAATTAAGAACATTTAAGTCATTGTTAGCCCCTGCAACACCAAAGTATGCATGCCAAATCCACATGTCATACGAGGCGACGACTTCAAGCATGATAGTAGGATAGCCATGGTCACCCCGTGTATATTGCCCTTTCCACGCGTTAGGGCATTTATCACATGCCCAATGCATACAATCTATACTACCAAGCATGCCCGGAAAACAATGTTTGCTACCATGTTTCTCGTACAAGCGTTGAATGTCATCGGTCATTAGTTTTCGCATGTACACATTTGCATATATATATCAATCATGCACTTTGTAAAATTAAACAAACATTCGAGTGAAGTTCTTTCCGCCATTTGTAAATATTCGTCAAAGGCATCCGGGTCGTACCGTATGCCAATTGACGTAAGGCGGAAGTAACTTTTTGAATAATGGTAAATCCAGGTTTAACACGTGCATCTAACTTTTGACGAAAATAATCAACATAATCCGGGATTGGGGTATCAGAGTAATTAGATATACCTTCTACTATCCGGAGAAATAATCTCTTGCTCATACGAAAATGACGCTTGAAATACTCCGGCGGGTACTTTGCGTTGTCAACCAAGTAGTCGTTCATTAAAGCTTCATTCGCCGTGAACCGATCACGAGGAATGTAACGAGGTTTGAAATGACCTCGGCTTGACGATTCACCCTCCTCACGCGGCACTACAACTTGGCTATAATATTGTTGAAGAAGTGCTAAAACTTCAACTTCTTCGTCGGTGGAAGGTGAATCGTAAAATTCGGAATCACTCATTTTGTATTGTGTTTGAGAAAATTAAAGAAAGAAAGAAAGAATGGTGTGAAAAATGAAGTGAAATGGGGTGGTATTCATAGATAAAATGTAAGATTAAAAAAAAATTATTTTATTTAAAATTATAGCCGTTTAACGGCTAGATTTTTTAAAAATCAAAAACTTTTTTTTTTTAAATGCAAAAAGTGAGAAAAGACAAAAAAAAAAGTAATAAAAAAAGAGAGAACGCAGCTAGCTTCACCGTGCCATTGCGCACGCCGACGATGAACGCCGGACTTAAACGCCGGCCGGGAGTGGTGAACGCCGGTCCCGACGTTCAAGTTGTTGAACGGCGACGCCGTTTTTCCCCCACTCCCCATGCTCTTATAGTCGTTAATGAAAGAATCGATCTAGCTATGATTCCTATAGATTTTTATAAAACACAAAGAGAACTTAATTGCTAAGTTGGATACATGTAAGTTTTATATGTATATTTTCTAATTGTTCTAAGTTTTTATATTGTATTAGAAAATAATATTCTTTGATAATTACTGTAGTTATTAATTGTTATTCCATCTATCCCACTTTTATTGTATTTTTCTTTTCTTTTCTTTTTTTAAGAATTTAAAATAGGTTTGATTAATGTCAATGTAATCTTTATATTCAATACAAGTTTGACTGAAATTTTTTTATAGAATCTATTGGAGTCATGTGCTACGATAACACATCAAAATACCTCCAAATATATATTTATTACCAACTCGGTTTCTACACAAGACTTCTAAAAGCATAAGAAATTTTATGATCCATAAATAATTTATATCGCCTATATCTCAATATGCAAGATATAATTCCTTGATGAGTTACGATAACACATCAAAATCCAGCTCAATATTCATAAAAAATAATAATAGGGAGATTTTATGTAGCGGTGGTGATATTTCCACCATCCAAAATGATAAATCCACCACGTGTACGCATTAATAAATTGTACAGTATAACCTATTGATGCATACATGTGATGGATTTATTATTTTGGATAGAGGAAATATCAATTACCTTTATGTAGGCTATTCTTTAATGTATTGATGATGAGATATATTTCTATACATTATTTGTTAGTAGCTTATCAAATAAAAATATTAAACGTGAATTTGCAATATAGAACTTGCACAATTAAGATTACCGTGCATCGCACGGGTTTACAATTAAGATATATTTCTATACAAGTATATTTTGATAGTTTGTACGCATGTGATGTGTGCAATGTTTTAAGAGCCGTTCATGCTGGTTCAATAGGTCAGTTGAAAATCGGATAAGTAACTGAACCAATTTAAATCGTTATAAATCATTAAATCGTCCAATTCTTCTGTTGAACTGACGGTATCAGGTTAAATAATTAGGGAGTACAAAAATTGTTATCACCATAAATTTTGATAATATAAATTACGATTAATCCATAAATTTTAAGCTATCTTATATACTTCACATAGTATTTCTAATGTACGTCTCACCACTACCGAGTGTGATACAACATTATAAAGTTAATTTGTTATTATTCTAATGTCACGTAAAACAATTTTAATAATGTCACGTGATACATATTACCTAACTCAATACAAAATTTAAAACTTCGCTACCTACATTAGTAATAAAATATGTGTGTTACCTTATTCGGTACAAAAGTAAAAGTTATTTACCGATCTGCAGCTTTAACTCTTATTATTTACTTCGTATAACATACGGAGTATATATTATGAGCAGATTAGGTGTAATAAAACGTCTACTTAAAATCTAAATCCCATAGGAGGTTTTTAGATATGAACATGCAAATACAATGACCGACATGAATCAACTGCATGCACTTGAAAATCATATTGTTTAGGTACAAGCAACCGTCATGTCGTTATCTCCTCGTTGTGGTGCCACAATCAAAGTACGTACGTTCCTGTATCACTAAATATAGAAATATTGTTACGCAACGGTCTCAACCTCCACGAAATAAAACTAATTACTCGTATAAAAATGCATAAGAATTTGATACCACCATCAACTTGTCAATTCTTTCTTCCCCTAATTAAGAGGAAAGAAACGACAATCACATAATCGGTCTATTATTTCATATTTTACGCTCGAAAGCAGCATTCGTATAATTTGATTCATGAATATTTTCCCAAATGGATTAATTGGGGATATCCACATCCACATAAACTAATAAGATAGTACTTTACTAACGCTTACTATCATGTGTCGGGGAACATACAGTTTAAATCTCGTGATTTTTTATACTCTGTGTAATCTGTATACTAAAATTATGGTGAGTTCAAATAAGAATGGTAAAAAAGTAAAAAATGAGAGAACCAATAGGATTACTCAATTTCTTTATAAAAATTACTTCCACTATTACCCCTAAAATTAAATATTTCTCAAACCGTATGTTCATAAATTATAAAAATTACATATTCGGAATCAACGTCTTTTTCTCTTCGATTAGAGATCTCATACGCTATACTTCGACGATTTTTTTTTTCTTTTTGGTTGCTGGGTTTTACAATATAATCACACGTGATTTATGAGAAAAAGTTAAAATTTGTTCACGATTGTTTATTCATGGTATATTTTAATTAAGACGTGATTAAAGTTTAATATTCATATACATTAATAATTATAAATAGAATTTTAAAAATTGCATTTGTTTTCATTAAAAATCACATATGATTGCTAGTTGTACATTTAATCACATGTGATTTGTTATATAATCACATATGATTTTGTATATAATCACATATGATTTTCATTTAAAAATTGATATTTGATGAGCAATTTACCGATATATGATAATTCGTGTATGATTTCCACTTGATTTTTATTTAATTGTATAATTATAGTCAATGATTTAAAAATCCGTATTTGATTACCCTTTAATCACATGTGAGTGATACTTTTTAGTTTTTTATGTTTAAATCTTTTTAAATCATCAATGATTTGAATTTAATGTTTAAATGGAGATATAAGCTTGTGTGATTATTATTTGATATTAAATCACATGTGATTTCACATTACAAAATTTTAAAACCCAATAAAAAATGAAAAAAAAAATTGTCGAAACTATAGCTTTTGAGATCTATAATCGAAGAGAAAAAGACGATGATTTCGAATATATAATTTTATAATATATAGACATACGATTTGTGAGATATTTAGTGTTTTAAAAAAAAGGTGAAAATGAGTTTTTGAAATGAAGCAATTCTATTGGTTTCTCCATTTTTCATTTTTTTGCCATTTCTTTTTTGAACTTTGATCATATTTATATCGAACTTCACTCGGTGATTCGTTCAATGAAATCAGATTTACTTGATTATGGTTTCTTAAGTATCTTACACACTACAAGAACATCCAAGAAAGAGTCGAGAAAGGGACTTCTAATATTATGTGTATGCTACTCAAAATTTTATTCCATTTACCGGTCATTTATCTATTTGAAATTAGTCAAACTCATTGGTGTAACATATTACTTCCTCCGTCTCAAAATTATTGTCGATAGACAAAAAACATACAGTTTAAGAAAAATATCAATCATGCATTTTCATCTTTACAAAATGATGTGGAACATAAAATTTTATCTTTTCCATTTTCATGCATTTTGATTGATTTTGTAAGATATCAATTATTTTAGGACATAAAAAATGGAAGGGTGGACAAATGAATTGGGACGGATTAAGTATTACGGAGTAGTATATTTTGAAAAGTTAAGAGCGTAGAATGAGATGACCCTGATTTAGTTCTTTTAATTGGTTGGGTGATAGATTACGTGCAAATTAACAAGTGGAGAGCATTCATTCACTCACTCATCATTTACTTTAGTTGTCAAAAGTAGTAATGTTATTAAATATGTGTAGAAGAAGTGATTATTAATCAAACAAAAGTTGAGTTTGTTTATCGTATCTCATTGTGAGTGGTTATACTTGGTGAATAAAGTTTCTTGTTCTAGACACAATTAATTAACAATGTACTCGTGTTTGTTATTTCAAAAAATAAATAGAACACCTATATTTGAAAGTTATTTGACAGTCAAAACGAATTTCATAGTAACTTTGATTATTGATCTTACTTTGAAAGTCATCTTTTTCACTATATTTGCCCTTTTCAGATTCACTTTTACTCCGTAACAGATTCTTTTAGGTTAATGTAGTTTTAAACTAGAATCTCAAATATATATAATCACCTAAAATTCCGTTGGTCAAACAATCCCAAAATGTCTATGGGATTATGTTATTACCCTTTAAAATTCCAAAAATCTGTAATTTGTACTTCGTTCGTTCCATTTAAAATGTCCACCTTACTATTTTGGGATGTCCCATTATAAGTGTCCACTTTGATATCTGACAAATGAAAAAAGACTTTAGTGGTTAAATTTAATATTTGATTGGTGAAAAGTGTAGTTAATAGAGAATTCTAAAACTACGTGTAAAGTCAAAATGAACATTTTAAATGAGATGGATGTTATATAAGAGATTTAATCTGTGATTTGTATATGAGAGATAATTATTCAAATAACTGAATAAAACTTGGTCATTTGGTCACATCTGATGACATTGAAAATCATGAAATGTAGACAAGACTCCTTGGAAAAAGGAGGCATTGCCTTTACGGGCTAACCTTTTTGCTGTCGGTACTCGATAACAGGCCCGACTTCAAATTTCGGACGTTTTACGTGGCTTCCACTTTAGCCATTGGATCTACTTTCACAAGTTTGTAAGATAGTCAACCTTGGACCTCCGAGTTATTACATGTCACGTTCACCCCCCTACATTACCGACAGGGAAAACTTGATGGACATAATCTTAAATTGACAAATTAGAATTCCCGCATTCATTTCCACGATTAAAAAAGACTCGAGATAAACGGAGCAAAGTATCGGATCTTGAAGGTTTAACTGTCGAGTTTTGCTAAATAAATCTAAAACATAGACTAAAATCTATGCTTAATAAACCATAAAATCAACGCCACAATATCACATAGGAACGACTAATTTCTTACTTTTTAATTCGCCGATATATTTTTCATTTAAACCCCTATAGACTTTTAGGATCAAACCATTTTGGGTCGGAGTCTTTTGAGTTTTGAGATACTTTTATCATCTAGTAGTATAATTTACAAATAGAACTTATATCATCTAGTAGTATAATTTACATCTATTTGTGTATCAAATAGTAGTATTTAAATTTTATATTTATTTTTTGTCCTCGTGATTTTAATGATAATCAAATATCAACTAGCATGACATATATTATAATCTGTAATCGGAACATATTTAAAATTGGTCTTTTATTGTGTGTTCATACATGACGATATGTAACAACTAACAACTACATAATGATATTTTTGTCCTCTTCGAAATTTCTTCGATTCGTTTGACTAAGCTTCGTATATTTAAAAATAATAACATACTGAGTATTTTATTTCTTAGAGTAAATTATTTAAATCGTCTATGTGGTTTTCAATTTGTTCCATAGGTCGTCCCTCACTTCCAAAAATTATTTAAATCGTCCATGTGGTTTTCAATTTTGTTCAACGATAGTCCAAAATGGACTACTGGTGAACAAACTAATGTTGTGATTTTAAAGTAATCTATCGGTCCCGGTCAAAACGTCCACTTTGGTTATGCATATATTTTTTTAATTCTCCACTAACTACACTTTTCACTAATCATATAGCATCTCTATCCACTAAAATCTTTTCTGATTGGTTAAATATCAAAATGTACACTAATAATGGAACAATCTACAATAGTATATGTAATTTTATACTCCGTATGATTTTCTGAAAATGTATACAATCACACTCCATAGCTTTTGATAATGTTTTTTGTACTTTTAGGAGGACAATGTTTGCTTCCTTTGGCCTTTCTAAAGCATGGAATGTCAAAATATTGAATAAGATGGTATCTAAGCAAGCGAATATCCGATAAATCACTTAGCTACAAAATGGTCTTGGGATACTCACAAAAAGTTACTACCAATTTGTTATCTCACTAGCTAATTGTCAGTCAAATTGCCCAAAAATCTCCTTTTGCTAAACCGATAACATGTTGCAAGATACAAACCATGCATTACTCAATGAGCCATGGTTAGGCTCTGAGTATATAATAATAGGTTAACTATTTTAAAGCTACGTTGTTATATTTTATAACTTTAGGAAGAAAAAGAAGCAAAGAAAAATATAATGACGATTTTAAGGGTTGTATACATTTCATACTTTTAATTGTTGGACTTTCCATATTGATTGATGGGTACTAGCTAATGCATAAAAATCATTGTTGAAGAAAATCTTAGAAGTTGTCATTAACGAAGGAGTTAATTGCATTGTTCGTCCATGTGTTTTACATGTACTTTGTGTCATAAGGGCTGACGGTACGAATATGTGTAATCAATTTGGACCAATCACGCAATTAAGTTTATAAAAAAATTAAGATATAAAACCCCGACACGATATTTAAATTTGTCATCACTTAATAATAATGCATTATCAAATACCTAATGAATAAAGTTAGTCAAAGTTAAGACAAATTAGGTAAACTATTATTGGGAAAACAACGATGAGAAGATTTGGAGATTTGCAAGGGGTCCGATTTGCATCAGCCAAACATTCTAAAATGACCCCTTTATATTTTTTGATAAAAATTGTTATTAATGGAATACCTAATCATTTATCATTTACTCATAATAATCACCAATAATAATCGTCTAATTATAACTCTATCACCATAAACACTAACTAATTTGTGTTGGATATAATATTCTAGGCACATCATGAAAATGGTTATATGGAGAAATACCTTCCTACATACATATATTAAAAGGAAATATTGTCTCATTTCTTACAAATAAATTGAATATTTTCAAAAAATCACATGAGGGTGTTTAAGAACTTTTTTCCAAATACATCACATATTTCAATTAGAAATTGGAATGCATCAGCAAATTCACAATATGATTGTTGATGGACAAATCATGTATCGCTAAGCAAAAAACTTGTTGTTTCGTACGATTCATCGTCGCATATAGTTTAAATCAAGAGCTGCATTTCGTTTTAAGAGATTAATCGACCGATATGATTCACACTCTTTGACTTCATGAAACAATTGATAGGACAACGATTACTGTTACATCATCATCATCATTCAAAGATTAACAATCTAACGTTGTGTGTTAGTTTAGTGAAAAGGATGTATTGGATTAGTTACATACTTACATATCCACTTCAACTGCTCTCCAGTTAAACAAACGTTAATAGTTATTATAAAAATAATAAAATTTTAGTATTAGTAATACGGAGTATTAGTTTTTCCACATAATACACCAAAACGATGACGATATCATATTATCATCCACCGACAAAACTGATGAGATGTTACTCTGTTATTGGTTAATTAAATTAGATTAGACTTCTTCAATTCTTGATATTCTAAAATTAACGAATTAGTGGATATAAAAATACACTATCATTATTCATTATCATTATTAAATTAAGGATAAAAAATAAACAAAAGAATTAAATTATTTGAGCAAAATTTACGTAAAGTGTGAAAGTAAAGAAATACGAAGCAAAAATTTTATTATAATTAATAATTAAAATTACCCAACTATGTTATGAGCCCAGTCTTGATGCTTAAACCCTGTGGCCCAAGCCCAACAAAGAAATTTCTAAGAAGATATTCTACCTCTACCTACATTTTTTTTTTTTTTTAAGAATTCTACACTCACAAAAAGCTTACAAACAAATTTTTACGTAATGAAGTGGCAGATATAACTTTTTATTTACATCACTTTCGTACGTGTTAAGCCCTATATTCAGTAAAATCTATTTATTTTTCTTCTCTCTTTTTTTTTTCTTTCCGAAAAGGTCTAGCTTCATCTTTTGAGTTTGGTTAAAATACAGTATGATAATCGTAAATTTGATGTGCAAATATTGCGTACAGAGACGTGTACATTCAAATCTTCTAATCTAATTTCTAGAAAACTTGGATGTTTTTCCTTTTAAATTCATTTGGTTATTTAACACTTTAACAGTTTAACCTAATTATTGAACTTTTGATTTAACTAGAAAAATGGGCCTTGCAAGGCTTATTCGAGGACCACTGGGCTTAGCAGGTCCTTTAAATAGGCCTCATCGTACCAAGCCTAATGGGATCATTTACGGGCCAAGCTGTGAATTGGTCCCGGTCCTTGGGACATTTGTGCATCATCTCAACTTGACCATGTAGCTATAAGCTTTATATAGTTTTTAATTTTTAGTTTTGCTTAATAAATTACTAATAATAATATCACTTTTGATTTTGAATTTCATAAATGAAGGTAAATAGTAATAGTGTATTTAAGTTTGAATAAAATTTTGTGAAGTAAGGAAAAGATCATTAGACGTATATAAGTTGTATATACTCCTAGGGTTTATATGCCCTAAAGGCACAACTTAAGGTCATTAAATGCGCTAAAACTTTTTAAATGAATTTTAAAATCCAATAAATGAATTATCCAATTTCCTTTTATATATGCATATTTATTACAATTTTTAATATCCATAGCAAGTTTTACATTAATACAGCCAAACCCATATAACAACTTATAGTTCCAAAATTATATATTTCTCAGTCGTAGATGGGATTTGCAGAGTGTTAACATTTCCTGAATTAAACTTATCTTCTTTGTTCTTCATTTTAAACTTTAATTTAAAATTTAAAATTTTAAATATAAGTTAGGATAATGATTTGTTATACATGGGAGTGATGAGCTTTAATTTGGTACATATTATTTTTTGAATATAACAACTTCAATCACAGTTTATGAAATCTAGCATAGTACCCGCGCAAAGCTGCTGAGGATTATTCATATATTGAGATATACGGATAGGGTTTTCAAGTTCTTCATGTATGATATCAAATGTCAAGATATAAAAATTGAGTGCCAAATATATAGGATGTGTATGCACGATACCATATCATATATATGATCAATGACGACGTTTTTTATAATAGAATCATACAGTGAGCAACCGCGGGATTAAAGTTGATTATTTTCAAGAGTTTAAACTAAAAAAGATACGTAAAATTTTAGTATTAAAAAAAGATAGAATATAAATTTATATTTTTTTATTGTCAACTAATATGAATTAAGAGAACATTACATAAACCGTCCTTATAGTTTTGCTCAAATTTTACTCGTAGTCCTTTAACTAATTTAGATCATCCTTTCTTTTGAAATTTGTTACGTCAATAGTCCTTTATACCAACGAAAAACCTAAAGAAAAATGTGAACGGAAAAAAAAGTAGACATGAAAAAAATATAGATCTAAAATACGATCTTAACACTTAACAAAAAGATACCTGGATAATTCTGTTCATATTCGTTGGTTGTATCGCCGATTCATCCTTTGGTTACGTTGTGAAATTGACTTCTGGCCGAACAAAAAATAATAGAATTGGAGATTGTGAGGCGTTTGGTGATGGTGTAGTGGTGTTTTGAGAAGAAAGGAGAAAGAAGTAAGGGTTAAATGTTAGAGTGTTTTGGAGAGAGATGAAAAAGTTAGGTGATATTTGTCTTGGAAGAGATGAACTATATGTATTAAATATTTGGAGGACTTATTAAGTCGGTTGTTTGTCTTTGTTGAGTCACTGGTCGCTGACCATGATGAAGTCACTGGTCGCTGACCAACTCAACTGTTCACTACTCGATGAAGAAATGGATTGTATCGAAGCTGCTGTTGCTAATGATAGGTTTCGCTGATCGACATTCATTCTGTTCGATATGCTGAGGAAGATTTAAAGCTCAACTTGGGTGTGTCGCTGATCAACGTCAGCGAGAGCCTTACTTCTTCAAATCAATAAAGGCAAAAGTCACTGCCAGAATAACAGCTAGTCACTGAAGATCTTTAGTTCAATTCATTTTACAAGAGCATATTAGCTCGCAGTGAGTGAGGAGGATTGCTGCATCTTCAGGGACTATTCAATAAAGCCTCTCAATCATCAAGTACTAAAAAGTACTGTACTTATCTATACATCAGCAAGAGTGTTCCAGTTCGAAGTATGTCCGAAAGATTACGTGGCAGCAAGTGATTGATTTTAAGGTAACGAGATATTTGCGGTAACATAATTGGGACCCGCAGAATGTCGGTTCATCAGAGTTCAAACCAATCAAGCAGCGACACGTGTCCTTCCAAGATCCTATTTTGTAGGCGATATTTTAGGAACTCTTGTAGTATAAATAGTTCAGTGTTTTGTACTGTAGAGGCTAGTCGTTCAATTCGTGTTAATCACTTGTGTGTCAGTGAGTAGTTTGTCTAAGAACGATTTAGCGATTCATAGAGTGAACAGTCAGCGTGTTTGTCCACTGCTGTTCATCTCGATTGTAATAGTTTAGCTAAGTGTTTGAATTGGATTAACTTTGGTTAATCCATTCCGCATTCAACACTTGTGAATTTTATGATCAATATAATTCACCATTTCAGCTACTATTACATTGTTCTTTGATATTGTCATATATGTTATCTGATATACTCTGATTCTATTATAACGATTAAGAACTTTCAATTAACTTAGTTAAAATCAGAAAAAGTTTTTTAATTGTATTCAACCCCCCTTCTACAATTAAACTTTACACTTTGCGATTCCAAATCACTAATCAATAGTGAATACGGGACTCTCAATTGGTATCAGAGCAGAGTTGGTTTAACTTCAATTAACCAGATCTGCAATGGAATCTGTAAAGTACAGCTGTGTTGACTCTGACTATCAAAAGGGAAATGGTTCTACAACCAAACCTCCAGCTTTTGATCTTTCAAGGATTGAAACTTGGATGTCCCGGATGATGATGTTTTTGGACTTAGTTGATGACCGTCTTTGTAATATCATAACCAATGGTCCACATATCCCAACTACTATTGTTCCTGCTGTAATTGCAACAGCTACTACTCCAGCTATACTAGAAATGGTTTTACCTAAAAGAGAGGAACAATGGACTGATGAGGATAGGCGATTGGTTAGACTTGATAAACAAGCTAAAATCTACATAGGCATGGCACTTCCTGATGAAGTGTTCGAATCAATCAGGCTTTGTAGAACTGCTAAAGATATGTGGGATACCCTTAGGAATATATATATTGGAACTCCTGATATTATTCGCTGCAGGGAAGTCAATCTCACTCGCCAGTATGAGCTGATCGCAATGGAACCAAATGAATCTCTGTCTTCCACTTACACCAGATACCAGTCACTGATGAACAAAATGGAGAAGGCTGGTATAGGCAAGGAACAGAGATTTGTTGTTGAAAAGTTTCTTGAGTTGCTGCCAAGAAAAATCTGGGGAACCATTGCAACATGTACCAGACAGAGAAATGATTATTCAATTCTGAATTTAACTCAGGTGTATGGTATTTTGCTCAATTGGGAGCAGTCTGAAAAGCAAGCTGATCAGAGTGAGCATATTCGTGCTACTCTTGGAAGTCAAAAGATATCCAATGCCCTTGTAGCAGAGCTTGATGAAATCGATCAAAGACAGAAGTCAAAAGTGTCCAAGAAAAGTTCGAAGTCACTGATAGCTGAAGAGGAAGGTGGTCAAAATGAAGAACAGTCAGAATATGAGTATGATGAAGGATTGGAGAAGCTTGAGAAGGATATGGCCATGATGGTTGCTAATTTCAGAAGGAACACCAGACCAAAACGATTTGCTGGTGCTCCATCATCTGATAAATTTCAATCAAAGGGTGAATGCTACAAGTGTGGTAGAATTGGTCATTTTGCAGCTGAATGCAGATCAAATTCAGTGAATCAAGTCCCTGAACTCACGCCAAATGTCAGAAATGACAAGTACAACAAGTACAAGGCAAAATATAAGAAGCTGAAAGAATTGTCAAAATCTGGAAAGAAAAAGAGAAAAGGATTGGTTACTGAAGAAAGTTCACTCAGCGACTCTGATTCATCCTCTTCATCTGATGATGAAGAAGCAATGCTTTGCCTAGACAAAGATTATTGTTTGATGGCTAATGATGCTGAATTCCATGAAAACATCAAGGAAGTAGCTCAAAAATGTTCAGCATCAAGATGGGACTCTGACAGCATCTACAAAAGCATTCTTAGGGAAACCATCTGGTATTTGGACAGCGGATGTTCCAGGCATATGACAGGATGTAAGTCGCTGCTCAGTGATTATCAGGATGAAAAAGGTCCGGATGTAGTTTTTGGTGATAACAAAGTTGGGAAAACCAAAGGGTACGGTGTCTTAACCAATGGTAATGTAATGTTCAAGCGGGTAGCATATGTAGAAGGTTTGAAACACAATTTATTAAGCATCAGTCAGTTTTGTGATTCCAAGAACAAGATACTTTTTGATCATGAAGCTGGTGTTGTTTACAACAAAAAGGGAAGTGCTGTTCTTGCTGCAAACAGGAAAGGGAATACTTACGTAGTCAATATGGATTCAGCACAGTCAGGAACATGTTTTTACTCCAGAACCGTTTAAGAAGAAAAGTGGTTATGGCATAAGCGACTTTCTCATCTGAACTTCAAAGCAATTAACAAACTGAGCAAGAATGGTTTAGTCACTGGACTACCAAAAATGTCTTATTACAAAGACAAGCTTTGTTCTGCTTGTGAAAAGGGAAAGCATCACAGTTCGTCTTTCAAAAGTAAGCAGACTTCATCAGTAACAGAATGTTTCTACTTACTTCATATGGATCAGTTCGGGCCAGTAAGTACTCCAAGTCTGGGAGGAAAAAGGTACTGTTTGGTGATAGTCGATGAATACTCAAGATACACTTGGGTATTTTTTCTCAAGGCCAAAAGTGAAGTTGCCAGCGAGATCATATCCTTTGTGAAGAAAATGGAAAATCTGAATGATGTCACTATAAAACATCTGAGAAGTGATAATGGTACTGAATTTCGAAATATTGACCTGCAAAGTTTTTGTGATTCAAAAGGTATTTCTCAAAATTTTTCAGCACCTAGAACACCCCAACAAAATGGGGTGGCAGAAAGAAGAAATAGAACTTTGATTGAATCTGCCAGGTCAGTGCTCATTGATGCTGGTCTTAAGACCTATTTTTGGGCTAAAGCAGTAAGTACTGCCTGTTACACTCAGAATAGGTCACTGATTGTCAAAAGACACAGTAAGACAGCATATGAGCTTTTAAGGGGGGAGAAAACCTGATATAAGTTTTCTCCATGTTTTTAGTAGCACTTGCTATATTTTAAACAAAAGAGATCACTTAGGAAAGTTTGATCCAAAAGCTGATGAAGGAATATTTGTTGGTTACTCAATTATCTCCAAAGCTTTCAGAATTTACAATAAAAGAAGAGAATGTATTGAGGAATCAATGGATGTTACTTTTGATGAATCATATGATGAGTCACTCACTGATCCAAAAGAATATGAAAATCTTGTTTTTAACAAAATGGATGGTGACTTATCAAATGAAATCAAATCAAATGATAAGAAATATAAAAATTTCTCATTTGACTCTGAAGGTGAAGATAATGTTCCTGAAATCAATTCCAGTTCTACTTTAGCTGTGAATAATTCAGGAACATCATCTTTACCTACAGATGTTCCATCATCATCAACTCAATGTCCAA
Source organism: Helichrysum umbraculigerum (assembly GCA_949592205.1). Lineage (NCBI taxonomy): Eukaryota > Viridiplantae > Streptophyta > Magnoliopsida > Asterales > Asteraceae > Helichrysum > Helichrysum umbraculigerum. The sequence goes on along the minus strand of CATIUR010000004.1, from coordinate 138,796,251 downwards.
ACCAAAACTCACATAACAACAATACTCATGCTACAAATGTTGATTTGCCCTCTGAACCCTCACAGAGTAATCAAGTCACTGCTGAACCTCAACGAATGATTAAATGGACAAAACATATTGATAATCAACTGATTATTGGTAATCCACAATCCAGGGTTCAGACAAGATCAGCAAATGCTAACTTTTGTTTGTTGGTAAGTTTTGTGTCTCTAATGGAACCAAAGAAGGTTGATGAAGCGCTTACTGATCATCACTGGATAGCTGCCATGCAAGAAGAGCTATCTCAGTTTGAAAGAAATAAAGTTTGGAAGCTTGTACCACAACCCGCTGATAAATCAGTGATTGGAACACGATGGGTGTTCAGAAATAAAATGGATGCTGATGGCGTGGTTACAAGAAACAAAGCTAGACTAGTTGCACAAGGTTACTGTCAGCAAGAAGGCATCGATTATGACGAAACCTTTGCACCAGTAGCTAGGCTTGAAGCAATCAGGCTATTTCTTGCTTATGCAGCTCACAAGAAATTTAAAGTATATCAAATGGATGTGAAAAGTGCCTTTCTGAATGGCAAGCTACAGGAAGAAGTGTATGTCAAGCAACCACCTGGATTCATTGATCCAAAACATCCGGGTTATGTGTACAAACTTGATAAGCCCTGTATGGACTAAAACAAGCTCCTAGAGCGTGGTATGATACTATCTCTGTCTACTTGATAAAATGTGGCTACGTCAGAGGCAAAATTGACAGCACATTATTTATCAAAAGAGATAAGAGAGATATCATTTTAGTCCAGATCTATGTTGATGATATCATTTTCGGGTCTACTAACAGTGACATGTGCAAGGAATTTTCTGATCTTATGACCAAAAGTTATGAGATGAGCATGATGGGTGAATTAACTTTTTTTCTTGGTTTGCAAATAAAACAAACCAAAACTGGAATTTTTATAAGTCAAGGAAAATATGTTAAAGATCTGTTAAAGAAATTTGAATTTGCTAATTGCTCAACCCTTGCTACACCCATGTCACCTGCAGTAAAGCTACATGCTGATCCTGATGGTAAATCTGTAAACATTACTGCTTACAGAGGAATGATCGGGTCGTTGATGTATCTAACTGCTAGTAGACCAGACATTATGTTTGCTACATGTCTCTGTGCTAGGTATCAAGCTGATCCAAAGGAATCACATTTGCTCGCTGTAAAAAGGATATTCAGATATCTGAAGGGTACTCCTAATCTTGGTCTCTGGTACCCATCTGGTTCAGACTTCTCCCTGGAAGGATACTCTGATTCTGATTATGCTGGATGCAAACTGGATAGAAAAAGTACATCTGGTAGCTGTCAATTTCTTGGAGAAAAGCTAGTAAGCTGGTCCAGCAAGAAATAAAACTCAGTCTCAACTTCAACTGCTGAAGCTGAATATGTTGCTGCCAGTGCCTGTACTGCTCAAATTCTCTGGATGAGAAATCAGCTTGCTGACTATGGCTTTGACTTCAATGAAATACCAATCTATTGTGATAGTCAAAGCGCTATAGCCATTGCCAACAATCCAGTAATGCACTCAAGAACAAAGCACATTGATGTCCAATATCATTTCATCAGGGACCATGTGATGAAAGGTGATATTGAATTGCATTTTATTCCAACTGATTACCAACTCGCTGATTTATTTACAAAACCTTTAGATGAGAAAAGATTTAATTTTCTTGTCAGCGAGCTTGGCATGTTAAACTTAAATGACTAGCCCAGCTATCAAAGCTCAGTTAGTTATTTTCGTTTAAGGGCTTCATTTTTTTTAATTTTGAGTATCTGTTATGTTTCTATATGACCTATATTGTTATTGTCCTATATTTTGTTTTGTTGATCGTGTTAGTATTCTAAGTTGTAACTAGATCAGTAAAAGATAAATATAGTAAAATATTACATAGTTCATATCAGACATAATCTATACTCATTTTCAAAAAATAAAATAAAATAAAATAAAATAAATAAAAATAAAAAAAATAAAATTTTTTTTAGAGACCTATTCTTTAGCTGATCTTGTTAGTATTCTAAGCTGTAACTCCTTCAGTATAAAATAAGTCTCTATAAATAATTTTAAAAACAACACTCATACTAAATAAATAAAAATTATGATTCATATTTACCAATGATCAAATCTCTCTGATTTAGTTAGTATTCTAAGTTGTGACCAAATCAGTGAGATAACATCTCCGGCAAAATTGAAAATTATAATTAATATTTATTTAGTATGAGTGTTATTTTTTTTGCATTCAGGGTCTCCCTGATTCTTTCATCATTATTTGAAGGGATGTGTCACTAAATTGCACCTCTGACACTATTTCTTTCTTACGTCACATATACTTTTCCGGCGCACATCTCAAATCACCATTAATACCACCAAGCTCCACAATCATCACCACTATCCCATTTAACATCATAAATAATCACCCCTATGCCACCCCTACTTACCACCATCATCAACCACGACGTTTCATTTTTCACCACATACTTCTCACATAACTTCATTATAAAACCAACCCTTCACCTCATTTCACAACTCACCCACTGACTGATCATTTTCTTATCACTCTGTTATTCTTAAAAAAAAAAAAAAAAAAAAAAAGGAAGGAGTGTTAGCAAGATCAAAATCAAGTTTTACTCAAATCATTTCTACAAGTTCAAAGCTTTTCAAGCCTACGTAGAAACATAGATCTTGCTAAAACTTCTTAACGAAAAACAGAGCACTACAAAGTTTTTATCATTTGCTCTCATTTTTTTTGGGATCTCTGTGTCCTAGCATGTAACTTTTGTACATATGTCTGAATCTGCCCCCCAATCGACCATATCATTGTCAAAACCCACAGTGATCAAAACTGGTCAACCACCATCCCAGAATACTTTACCCACCTCTACAAATAATCTCAAGAAGAAGACGTCTTCGGACGCTAAGGATGAAACAGTGTCTGAATGTTCAGTCACTGTGGGCATTCTTGATAAACTTCTGTTTTCAAATCCCCAACTTTTAGCGAGTCAACCCATGAGCCACTCATTATTCTCACAAAAAGAATGATGTTTTAAACAAAGGGCAAGTGACATCAGTGGGTGTTAACACACTCTTCGCTGGTGTCACATCACTGGCTACAGACCCGAGCTATCTCTCTTCTCTCACTGCACCAGCTGTCAATGTCTCTCTCCTGTCACAGAGAGAGATACAAGCTGATCTCTCTGTTTTCAATGATCCATTAGCTAAAACACAAGTTGATGATGATGAGAAAACCAATCACTTATTACATACAGTATTTTATGCTATCATCAAGGGGGAGAAATATTCAAGTGCTGCTGATGATACCAAAGAAACACTGATCTACTTAGTGATATTGTCAAGGGGGAGAAAACGTGCAAATGAATGCAAAAACCGATGTTGCCCATGCAACAAATCGCTGATACTTGGAAATCATATCATTATTGAAATCACTGATGCTATCAAAGTAGCTGACACTTGGAAATCATATCACATGTATTTCCTGTATTTAAGTTACAATTTTCTTTTCTTGGTGATTTTATTTAATATTTGTGCCACTTCAGCTTAGAAATGAATCCTTCTCAAACCTAAGTATCTGAAGATGAAGGTTCATTGATTTTCAGTCGGTTAAAGCTTCGTGAGAAGATATCATGCTAAAGATTGTTGGTTTGAAAGTCTTAAGTCACTATCTCATCTGATCGCTGAAGATAGCAGGAATCTCTGCTATTTATCTTATCGCTGAAGATAATAGATATAAAGTTTGAGATAGATTAAATATATTGTAACTGAAATACTATCTGTACTTTATATTTTGCAGTTTAATAATATATGATTTTTTTAAGAAAACCAAAGTGCAAAACTCAGATCATATCAAAAGGAATCCAAAAAGAAAAAATGAATGGATCACAAGTATAAGTCACTGAATGTTTAAAATCTTAAACACTGACTATAAACTTTCACAGCAACAAGTTTGTCTAGGGAGCTTCAATCACAATCATTTAGGGGGAGATTGTTGAGTCACTGGTCGCTGACCATGATGAAGTCACTGGTCGCTGACCAACTCAACTGTTCACTACTCGATGAAGAAATGGATTGTATCGAAGCTGCTGTTGCTAATGATAGGTTTCGCTGATCGACATTCATTCTGTTCGATATGCTGAGGAAGATTTAAAGCTCAACTTGGGTGTGTCGCTGATCAACGTCAGCGAGAGCCTTACTTCTTCAAATCAATAAAGGCAAAAGTCACTGCCAGAATAACAGCTAGTCATTGAAGATCTTTAGTTCAATTCATTTTACAAGAGCATATTAGCTCGCAGTGAGTGAGGAGGATTGCTGCATCTTTAGGGACTATTCAATAAAGCCTCTCAATCATCAAGTACTAAAAAGTACTGTACTTATCTATACATCAGCAAGAGTGTTCCAGTTCGAAGTATGTCCGAAAGATTACGTGGCAGCAAGTGATTGGTTTTAAGGTAACGAGATATTTACGGTAACAGAATTGGGACCCGCAGAATGTCGGTTCATCAGAGTTCAAACCAATCAAGCAGCGACAAATGTCCTTCCAAGATCCTATTTTGTAGGCGATATTTTAGGAACTCTTGTAGTATAAATAGTTCAGTGTTTTGTACTGTAGAGGCTAGTCGTTCAATTCGTGTTAATCACTTGTGTGTCAGTGAGTAGTTTGTCTAAGCACGATTTAGCGATTCATAGAGTGAACAGTCAGCGTGTTTGTCTACTGCTGTTCATCTCGATTGTAATAGTTTAGCTAAGTGTTTGAATTGGATTAACTTTGGTTAATCCATTCCGCATTCAACACTTGTGAATTTTATGATCAATACAATTCACCATTTCAGCTACTATTACATTGTTCTTTGATATTGTCATATATGTTATCTGATATACTCTGATTCTAATATAACGATTAAGAACTTTCAATTAACTTAGTTAAAATCAGAAAAAGTTTTTTAATTGTATTCAACCCCCCTTCTACAATTAAACTTTACACTTTGCGATTCCAAATCACTAATCAATAGTGAATACGGGACTCTCAGTCTTTAAAAAGATTCAAAGTATTCATTTCACTTTGGCGGGGTATCATTTAAGCGCTAAAAAATTTAACTTTCAAGGCGGTTAGTTATTTACCCGGTCTAATTAATATGATTTTTTAAAGCGGTCCATTTCAAGCCGCCTTAAATTGTTATAATAGGACGGTTGTGAGTGAACCGCTCTATTTAATTAGATTAAACCACCTTATATGGATATTAGACCCCACCTTTTTACCCATGAAGCGGTTTTCACTTTATGACCGCTTTTATTCACGCCTTAAAAACCTATTTTTGTAGTAGTGTAAACCAACCGAATCGATGCCTTTAAGGGGGTGCTAAACTTGTGTCGGAAAAGAAGTGGAAAACTGAGTTGTTCGGGCTTGACGTGAACCTGATTGCCCTAGTACGTATACCAAACAAAGGAAAAACCCTCCAGCATAAATTTCAAAGTAAGTTTATCAGGTTGAGGCAAATCTCCGAGTGAACCCGAAATAGGCCATGGGCTTGGATCTACCAATGATAAGAGTGTCTCTTGGATTCAATCGTAAACAAATTTGCCTCGGTGACATGTATACCCCTTTTTACCAACACTGCATTTTACTTAGGGGTATTCAAAGTCGGATATCCAAAATTTTGGATATCTAATTTCACTATCCGAATCCGAAATTTCGGATATCCGAAATTCGGATATCCGAACTCGGATATCCAAATATCCGAAAATACCAAACCCATATGATGAAATCGATTAAAAAGAGTAGAGCAGAAATAAAACTTCAATCCCTTGCATTCATATATCTTCGAGGTGGATACCAATTACTTTGACTTTCAGATTCAAAAAGAAAGAAAGCAGATGGATTAAAATCAGATGGACCAATCGTAAGCTTGCAACAAGAAAAATCAACTAACAAAAAAGATTGAGTTCAAATAGATAAAAATATTGAAAAAATAAGAAGCTCATGTAGTCATGTGTACGTTTGCCACGTTTTGACGGGAGGAAGAAATCAAACCTGGGATGCGAGAGACATACATTTTTGTTATAGATATTTTAAGGTGTGAGTGTAAAATGTATTTAGGGTTTCAAAATAGAGGAAAACAAATAAGATAATATACAAGTTTTCGGATTTTCGGATATCCGAAATTTTTGAAAAACAATATCCGAATCCTAAAGTTCAGATTTCCGAATTTCGGGTATCTGAAATTTCGGATATCCGAATTTTCGGATATTTTCGGATCGGATTATCGGATATATTGGATACGGATTCGGACACGGATATTTTTGAAGACCTCTAATTTTACTCTACAAATTTGACTGCATTTTAAATAATACATTTTATCCATACAAATTTGTCCTTATGCAACTAGTACGCCTGCCCCTCAAAATGCAGATATTTATCAAGTTTTACTTAATGAGCGCATAAGCTTATTTATCACTGCTAGCCGATGCATGGAATTGGTTTGCATAAGAGAAGTTAACTAAAGTAGTATCTCATGGCTTAAGTTCCGTTTAGCCCCTCTTTAGAAATTATTGGTTCTCGGCTCTGCAATATATTTATTATTTGTATCTGTATTCATTTGAATCAAAATAATCAATTGATTTAAATGACTTAATATGTCTTCTCAATTTTCATGCTTTTGGGTAGTCTAATACTTTATATTTCTCTTGTTCCTGCAGGTTGATGATTTTCTAGGCAATCAACTGAATTGAAAAGAGTGGATAGGTGTGTAAACAAATATAGATGTATAGTAGGTGAATGGGGATGTAATTAGTTTGGAAGCTTATATTTACACTAGCAAGTATCTAGGCCGTGCGACGCACGGTCCAAGTTCAAAAATGTTATTGTTAATTTTTGCGATGTCAAACTCTATGTTATCTTTAAATTGAAATCTTATCATGGCCTTGTTTAATGTTGAATTAAGTTCTCTCAAAGTTCATTCGTATTAAAGTTAAATGTTCTTCAAAGTTGCTGTTCATTCCCAACTTGATATCTAATGTTGCAAATTCAAAAGATCTCAATGTTTTATTATTAAGTCCACTTTGAAACGCCCAAATTTTTTTTTTTACACGTTTAATTATTCTTAACAACTTTACATAACTGAGTCGGAAGTGTCTTAGGTCCCTTTTACTACTTATACTATTCATTTATGGTTAAAAACTAAAAGTTGCTGTAATGGGTTATTACCCGTCGGATAGGAAACCGGGTAACAGCTTTACCCGCCGGCTAAGGCTGTTACCCGCCGGGTACTTGAGTAAATCGCCCAACCCAAGTTTTGACCAGAAAACGATCTCGGTTACCCGCTAGCATTTACCACCCGGATACCCAATTGGGTACCCTTTTACCCGTCGGGTACCCCCTATTTTCAGCAGACCTGCACTAGTTTATTTTCCTGCACTTTTAATTACCAATTTACCAAACTAAAAACTGCATAACTTTTTACTCGAGCATCATTAGGACTTGAAACTTTACAAACACCTTTCATATATCATTATGCAACTTTTACTTTGAAAACCTTTTCAACTTTCGCAATAAATCTAATTTCGGACATGTCACTAGTTTTTAGGCCTTTTTACCCCATTTCATGTACAAGTCAAAACACAATATACTTGTATCTAGACTTGCATACATTGGCCACTCTTACAACATGTATTATGACATCTAATTGAACTATTAGCACTTTTATACCTTTATTCTAACTCGTTCTAGACTAAGGGTACTTTAGGGACCCATTTGGACCCTTAAGACCCGTTTAACCAATTTAACATCCAATCAACATGAAATATCAATACACTACTATTTCAAAGTCAACAATTTCATAATTCTTTAAACTACTACCAAAAGATTCAGTTTCTACACTAGACTGCTAATTTCTAATTTACACATATATCATCTTTTACAAAACGCTATTTGATTTCTAATCACTTGCCACATCAAATCATCAAAACTAACATCATAACTCTGAAAATACTTTGACGGGTGATTTATACAAGTGGAAACCATTACGATAATTTCAAAGAGAAAGCTTGTACTTTACTTACAACAAGCTAATCCACGCTACCCTTTAGCTATGTCTTTCCCCTTGCCACTTCCACTTGTACCTACACATGAGCTCAACTAGGTAAGCATTTAGCTTAGTGAGAATATGATTAACTAATCAATACAATGCATTACTATTATAAACAACAATTATAACAATAAGCAAAGTATGAAGATTACTTCCATTGTCTTGAGTTCACTTTCACTTTCATATGTGAACATATCTAATCATTATTCTAGCTAATATCAATTAGCTAGTCTAATCACAATTTAGCCAACTTAAGTTAGCTACTAATCATGGCATAGCTAATCTTGATTAGCTACTCTAATCACATAATGGCTAACATAGGTTAACCAAACTAATCACTTGCATCTAATCATGTTCATTTCATAACAAATAAACAATTCATGAAACTTTACATAACTAAGTGAGTCTCTTGCTCGGAAGCAATCCGAATCACTTAATTATTGTCTAATCACTTTCATATAACTCACCTTGATGTGTTAGGCCTATTTGTAGTGATTGCTCAATTGTAGGTTCCACCTTTTTAACACCTAACACATACACATAATAATATAATTAAGAACAACTAATCATATTATCACTAATTTCATCTAAATTCTTCTCCCCCACTTGGATTTAACGAATTTTACTTTAACTAATTCAACTAATGGCATTTTCATGATCAAACAAGAGTTTAAATGTTTACTTTACTAACTTCCTTACTAAACATACTCTAATCATCTTTCTAACAACACTTTAAAACTAATTAACATGATTCTATAAGACTTTAACATAATATATGAAAAACCCTTATGAATCCTAATCAAAATCTTTCACTTTTAACATAATATTAAGTTACTAATTAACATTACTAAGCTAAACTAACACTAATTTATCAAATAAAAACCCTAATTTCAGGTTTAATTTCAATAACTAACTAAACCCCATGAAACATTTCCTAGGTTAAAAACATGGAGAGAATCACTTACGAGAGCTGAAGAAGATGAAGAAGATGATGAATCAAAGCTTAGAACACTTGATTCTTGAAGAATTGAAGATTAATTTGTGGTTATATTAGTTGATGTTGCTCCTGCTATATCACTGAGGTGATGGTGTTTGTTTCTAGAATTGTTTAGAACTGAATGAGAAAAGAAACACGTATCTAAGTCTATAAAATCTTAATTCTTTTTAACTTACACAGTCTGGAACTGAACAAACATTTACGTTTTCTATTACTTTATATCACTAAAATAACAATAACTAAAATAATTATATATATTTTTATACACTAAAATAATACCTTAAAAATTGGGGTGTTACAACTTTAAATTCATGAAATCTTGTTAAGGTCTTATCCAATACAATGTTGAAGTTCTCTGATTCATATTGAAGTTTAAATGTTCTTCAAAAATGTATTTCAATCTCAACTTAATATCTAAGGTTGCAAATAGGTGATTAGGTGTCATACTTAGAAACAGTTTGATTATTTAGGTTCTTTTTGTATACCGGTGATTAGAACCAGGGGCGGTACTAGGGTGGGGGCAGTGGGGGCGGCCGCCCCCACCCGATTTTCGGGAAAAAATATTTTTTTAAAATTTTATAGGTTAATTTTGTAAAAAAAAATTTATGCCCACACGTAATTTTAAAATTTAAGGTTAATTTTATAAGATATTTTTATTATTTTGAATTCGCCCCCTCATTAATTTTTTTCTGGTACCGCCACTGATTAGAACAAACATTCGATGACATTTAGATATACTGGACATCAACCATAAGTCCACAAGACAAATTACAAAAATTTTCATCATAATATAGCGTATGTATTTAGATTAAATATGTAGCATGCTCTTTTTCTTTTATGAATTAAAAAGAAGAGCTTAAAAGTGTTCAAAGAATTTATTCATTTTAAATGTATGTATATGTGTTTAACCATTTTAAAAGTGAGTTAAGATCAAATTTATTATAAACTATTAAAGAAAAAAGATTAAAAATGAGGACACATGAAAGTTGTCACAATTTGTTAATCATTATGTAATAATAATCTTATTATTATTGTTTAGCAATATTAAAGTTTTAGTTTTTTTTGTTAGTTGAGAAGTAAGTAATTAATAATAATAATTATTATTTTTGTTAGTTGATTATTGAGAAGTAAGAAATTAATAATTATATTATTGTTTTTGTTAGTTGATTACACATGGCACATTATTAAGTGTTAATATGTCTAGTTCTTGTTAACATGATGTTTCTTATATACTCCGTATGTAGTAATGATGATTACTGTAGTCTTTAGTAGTTTTAGGAGTTCACTTAAATCAAATGATCGTTTAGATAGATTCAATGATGGTTATCAGCGGCGGAGACAGGGTGGGGACAGCGTAGGCAGTCACCGTCACAAGAAATTTTAAATTATGTAAAAAAAAAAATTAAGGTATTAATAACATTTTAAGAATTTCGCACCCACAAAACAAAACAAAAAATAGATTTTTTCCTACCCCTCCGTTCGGATTTTCTAGCTCCGCCCTGATGGTTATTAAAGTAATGGGATTGGAAGTTTGTTACAAATTCTTTTTAATTTGAAATCATTAATTATATCCAGTAAATTCATTTAAATGAGTTCATAATTATACAAAAAGATTTCTTTATCGGGCAATATGTCTGTAAATGTATTGAACTTGTCACAAAATCCTATTGTATGCATCCTACTTTTAAAAGTCCTATTGTGTGTATCGAACTTACTAATTATTCCTATTGTATGTAGTCATTAACACTAATGACATTTGACTGGTCATAAGCACCCTACGTGGCATTTTCATTCGACGTGGCACTGTCACGTAAGCTCCACGTCATCTAAAGTTCGATACATTTTTCAGATCATCATCTTCATCAACTTTATTAACTTCAATTTTCCGACGACACCATTTTCTCCGGCGAATCATTTTTTCCGCAGGTACCACCACAACTAATATACACCTCCTAACCACCAAGCTTACCATCTACAACATCTCCACTCAAATTTGGTTTACTCATTTGAACCTTGCTCATTAATATTAATATTACTTGCAAGTGGGCTTGTTGTACAAAATAGTGGAAGTCAATTTTTACATAAGTTACTCGATAATAATTATAGTGTACAACAAATTTTAGCCAAATATGAGGGATAGTGGAACTAATGGTTACAACCTCTTGATTGCCATCCAATTACTTAGACTCGTGCCTTTTACCAAGTCAATACACACAACATCATTTCTGTTATACTACGCGTACAAGTAGTTATGCATCAACTGACCAAAAGACTTATCAACCTCACTAATAGTTCCAACAATCAGTAAGGTGCAACTATTATTCACCATCATATTGAAGTAAGCACCATCTTCTGTTGGAAGTGGGATGTCTTGAATCATACTTGAATCGATTCCTTTTTCTATATCTTCATCATATACAAATCTTACTCCGCACTCCTTCGCCTCAAAATCTCCACCCTCTGTGAATGTAAAAGTAACAAAATTCTCTGCTTTCTCCAAATCACATTTATTATCGCTATAATTCAACCATATCCTATCTAACTCACATTTTCCATTGGGACCATTCCATAAAAATATAGCCCCGTATCCCCTACTAAGAAGAGCTCCATCAAAGTTGTTCATTTTGACTTCTTGAACACGACACCCCGTCCCATCAGAATTAGGATACATTTTATATGAGTAAACAACACAAAATGCAACTCCTCTTAACTTACTATAGCACCAATCCGAAGGTAAATCAACAATTACATGATTTCCCTTACTTTGATTTGTGAACCATTGTGGAATGCTATTTCCATGATATATCATATCCAAGCTATCAGGAAACACATGATCTCCTTGAAGTGGGAAGATTCCGCGTTTGTTGATCGATATCTGGAGAGCCAAATAGTGAAGTAAAGAAAAAAACTGGTTTTTAGAGCCATTTGAAATTATAGATGAGTCGAGAAGCAGAGGCTGTGACATAGACCCGTGGATTTCATGAATCGTAAGATTCCTATACGATTCTGGAAAACCCATTAAAATGCAGGAAAAAAATATGTGACCCAGGTTCAGTTGTTCCGGTAGTTCACGCAAAGATGTGCAATCACATGCAGAAAAAACACCGGTATGTGGTGGAAGTTTTGGGGCGACTTCTAGATTTCTGCAACTGTCTAGTGATAAATATGAAAGACGAGGAAGTCGACTTAAACTTCCAGGCAAGCTTGTAAATGTGTTCCCTTGTAAGAGTAGTTCTTCTAGACGTGATAAGCTTCCAATACTATCAGGCACTTCTGAAATGTTGCAGTAGCTAAGATCTAAATTCCTTAAATATTGTAAACCTGTCAAGGAAGACAGTACTGAACTTTGGGGATGTTGTAGTCTACTTCGTAAACGAACAGCGGGAAAATTTGAAGTCCACCGTCTACACTGAATCATCTCATTTAGACCAAATGACAATGATTCAGGCAGTTTATGCAATTTTAAGCACCCAGAGAGATTAAGAACTTTAAGAGATTCCATTTCCACGTTGCAAGGAAAACTCTTAAGGCTTTTGCAGTTTTTCATATTTAAAACTACAAGCCTCTTGAGCATTCCAACTGATGGGTGAAGTTTAGTCAAGTTCACACAGCCTTCAAGAATCAGCTCTTCCAGATTTGTAATTTCCGTGAAGTTGGGGCTAGTTGTTAGCATACGACAGTGACTTAGCTTCATTACTTTCAACTTTGTAAGACACTGAAAATAAAGGAAAAATAGTTGTTCTTAGACCATTAGGTGTCAAACAGGAAACAAATAAGTATGAATTACTAAATACCTTGGGTGTAGTCCAAAGGTGTTTTATGTTGCTGTAAGACAAGTTGATGGCAACTATGTTTTTCGGATAAAAACTTGAAGGTAAGAACCTAAAAGGGCATCCAATCCAATAAAGTAACCTTAACTCATTGGACAAAAAATCCAAACTTCCTGATAATTTCAAATTTAAGTCCTCCAATTCAAATTCATGCTCATGGTAAATCTTCAGGATACGCAAATTTTTCATTTGGCCAAAAGCTTTAGCATTTATGAGAACCTTTTGACTAGATTTTTCTAACAAAAGATGTAGAACTTCAACTGCTTCTATTACTGTTCCCTGGATACAAGCAAGAATATGTAATCTATTAACAAAAGATCAACCTTATAAGTATATATAAAGAAAAAAGAATCATCATATGCCGCTGACGATTACCTTGTTTTCGCTTAATACATCATTAATCTCAGATGAAATCCACAACCTTCTCGGCTTCCCATGCACGGTAGATTCTTCACGAACAATTTCCCTTGCCATAGCTTGAATTAAGTCATGCATTTGAAGTGACATGTCAAGAGAAATTGTGATTAAGGACTTATCAACGAGAACTCTCATATTTGTATCTGCAAAAAAGTTACAGCTGTCTAGTACACTTGCTGCAAAATCTCTGTTTACCCCAACAAAAAAACATGCAATATCAAGTAAGATTTCTTTCTGATGGAGGTTTAGGCCATCGTAACTTATACGAAGTACTCTTTGTATTTCGTCATTAGGATGTACTTTGAGCCTATCCAGTTCGCTGACCCATTCAGCCACAGTTTTTTCATATAAAAAACAACCCAAAACTCTGAGGGCTAGAGGGTGACCTTTTACATATTTCACAACTTTTTCAGCAAGTTCTTCAAAGCCACTAATAGTACGCTTTTCTCGAAAGGCATAAGAAGCGAAGAGTTCAAGAGATTCATCATCATCGAGAAATTCCATGTCATATATTTCATCTACTCTATGAGATCTTAGCAACTGTTTGTCTTTACCGGTGAAAATAATCAAACTTCCTGGGAAAAACCAATTAGGTGAACCTGCTAGTGCTTCTAACTGCTCCCAATGATCTACATCATCAAAAATGAGCAAGACTGGCTTAGATGACATCATCTTCTTGATTACCACAATCCCTTGACTAACATTTGATATCTTTACAGCTTTTGTTTTCATGATGTCAGCAATAAGCTGCTTCTGGACTTGAGTTAGGCCTTTTTGTTTCGAGACTCCTTGGACATTATCACAAAAACAACTTCCGTCAAAATGGATATACATCAAATTGTAAATAGCTTTTGCAAGAGTTGTTTTTCCTATTCCACTAACGCCACAAATTCCAATCATGTGAACTTTACTTGACCTGACGAACTGTAGCAAGTTCAATCTATCTACATGGGCATTCAGACCTACTATGTTTTCACCAACATCCAAGGGACCGTTACATACACTTTTGAGAATTTCCTTGGTGATGCTATCAATGAACTTCGACTCATACCTGTTGAATAAGAAGAACCACAACCATATATAGCTATATGAGTTTTTAAGGAGACACTATATTTTGAAATAAAAATACATACAATAAAAGTACGAAGTAGAGGGAATAATAAATAAATTTAGTTACCCATTAGTTCTATCCGGGAGATAACATCCTGACAAGTCACCTGCCGACGATAAAGCTTTCTTCCATCCAGCCACCTCAGTTGGATTTATAGTTTCATGTTTGGCAAACGCTTCTGCATAGCTATTTTTTTGTTTTCTAACCACGTCAGGCTTAACATCATAGAAGATTATTCGAACCTCATGTTTGGGCTTTTCCGTTTGCTTGCACTCGAGTATTTTCACAAGTTCCCTCAAACACCATGAAGAAGATGCATAACCTTGGGAGAAGATTACAATCAAAAACCTCGATTCTTCCATGGCTTTGCAGAGTTGAGGAAATATCTTTTCTCCTCTAGGCAATTCGTTATCATCTCTAAAAGCATGAATTCCCTTTTGCTCGAAATCTTTGAAAAGATGATCCATAAAGCTTTTACGAATATCTTCACCTCTAAAACTTACAAATACATCATATTTCCATGGATGATGAATGGAAGAAGCAGCCATTATCAAATATGAATTCTGTTTTTAAATGTGAAGATTAGCAAAATGAGTTTATCATCAGAAATATAAATATGCAAGATATATAGACGAAGATCATTAAGTAATATTGAAGTCAAGTGGTATCACGCACAGATATTGGTCAGTGAAGTTGGCGTACGATCAATTATTGTAATATATGAGGGTCACATATAAAAACTTGATATGAACTTCATCGATGACTCTAATAAGGTTAGTAGATTAAATTCCAACTAAGTTGGTCGCCAGCTTAGTTATGTTCAAGTGAGTAGCAAGACTCCATGATTAAGAAACTAAAATTGCAAGATCCAAAAATGGAAACCAAATCAAACCAGGTACGACCCTGATACAAATCCAGCAAATCTGACCCCAAAAAACAAGCTATAGATGTTAAAACTTGATACAGTGTGGGAAGCCTTTATATATCCATAATTCTACATATATTTTTATATTTAGTTTATAATCTTCTTTCAACTGTTTAACTATGTATTATGTGACTATGTAATTCATTTTTCATTAGTTAACTTATGTTCTCCAGAACTCTACAATAAGTACATATATGATGAATTTTGCTTCCAAAATAAGTTTTGTTGTACGTACATGTATGTCTTAATTGTTCATCGCGGCCGTATTTCAAATGTTAACAATTTTATTCCACTGATCTGATAAATTTTTTTGTAAATGATACAATATGTTACTAATTATTTTAGTTTGATCACACAATAATATACCTTTAATTTTACGTAAGTTTGATGCTTCGCGTTAATAATTATCAGATCACTATCAAGCCTATGAACAATCAGGAAATAACATATACAGAACAATCAGGAGTATATATGTAATATATGTATTATTTGATGAACAAAGTCTCAGATAATTATAGAAATTTAAACGATGATTAGCGGAAGAAGAAAACGACTTACAGCAATTAATGCAGTTTAATCTCTGACAGAAGCAAGAAGATAAAGTACGCAATTAGAATTGGAAGTTTCAATCACATAAGAGTTAAGTCACCTTTAAAATCACAAGTCGAGTACATTTTTTAAATCATTAATGTTTGTAATTATTCAATTATTTTTTGGATGTTGACACGGAGTCGTCCAAATTCACATACGCAAGTTGATTCTTTTACCTATATTGTAAAAGTAGAGGATGCCATTTTGTTCTCACCTAATCCTCCAATACCTATCAACTACTAAAATCATTTTAGTTATTGTTATTATTATTATCAATTATCAATTATTTAACACACGCTCAAATATCAAAGAAAACTAGATCATAACCCGCAAACTTTGCAGGCTACTTCATAATTTTAATAATAAAGTTTATATAATAATAATTTTATTTTAGTGGACCACCAATCCTAATATAGCCATCCTTTGATTGCACTTTAACATTTAACCATGGTAAATGTAACTTGTATGTGTCTTGATTTTCACGTTGCTATTTCCATTACGCGCATTCCCATAATCCCATATGACAGCAAATTACAAGTCGCTATTAGCTTGTCATAACATTAGAAAGATATTCATTGCTAACTTAGTAGTCACTTATTTCCATCATGAGTATTCCCATAAGTGTGGTGATATTTTCACTATTGTATTTGATAAATCCACCGTAAGTATGCACCTTGAACCTTTATACATTGTAATAACCGAATGAAGTGTAATCACATATAAGGTGGCATACAAATATAAGTACTTAACTTCTAGGGCTTCCACATTGCATGCATTATCTCTTTAACATGTACCACATATCTTAAACTATTCTTGTGGAATAAATTTATAATGTCTTACATATATGTTTAAATCATGAAAGGGGTAATGGGACAGTGACATCATCTCCGCCAACGGTATTTAGTATATTTTTGGCTCTTGTAAAATACAAAGAAGAGCTTTTAACGACCCGAGTGAACCACCCCTTCAACCTACACAACACAAAAAAAATAAGTGGTTAGTGTCTGGGAATGTATACAACTTGTACCCGATATCTGTTGTGTATATCCAACTTAGGTTTGTTATTTTTAATGCATTGAACTTTCAAAAAGTATGTTTTAGTGTATTTTGATGACGTTTTGATGATGTGTGAAACTCTCCGGATGCCACGTGGCACCTTAAACTAGCGACACATCAGCAAAATACATTAAAATACCATTTTTGAAAGTTTGATGCATTAATAAGAGCAAACGTAAGTAGGGTACTCACAATAAACATCGAGCACAAGTTAGATACATTCTCAGACACTAAGCCCAAAAAATAAATAGCATAAACCACCACATGAAAAGATCCTGGTTGTCGATAAGTACTGTAGTACAATCAAAAAATTAGAGGTGACGCTTTTCAACTGATACACATATAGGTGGATCGATTATGGTTGTGTTTTATCCCAAAGTGATCAAATTTACATTTACATAATTAGTTGAAATAAAATGGATTTAATCATTAATGAGTCAAATGGGCTTGATAGGTTGAAAGTGATCCAAAATCTAATTTAATGCATACAACCCCTAAATCGTTTTTATACAAAGATTTAAATGTAATTTTAGAGACGGTACACATAAGTGGTTGTAGGTTAACCATCCATACTAAAGATGACACATTTCAACAGATTACCATTTTTGAATAGTACTTTTCATTACTAATTTTCAACCCAGACCCTAGGGATGAGCATGCACACCGAAATACCGAAACCGAATCGGTACCGAACCGGTCCTGTACCGAACTGGTACCGACCGATACAAGTGGTATGGTATTCGGTATTTAATTTGGGCAAAAAAAAACCGGTACCAACCGGTTCGGTACCGGTATGGTACATGCACACCAATATACCTAAATCGAACCGGAACCGCACCGCTCCCGGACCGAACCGGTACCGAACCGATACAAGTGGTACGGTATTCGGTATTTGATTTGGGTCCAAAAACAAACCGGAACCAACCGGTTCGTTACCGGTATGGTACCAAACTCACCCCTACCAGACCCGTAATTTGGTCCTTAACCAACCCACATGACTTGCCCATTTTGCATTCTCTACCACAAATGCATAGAATATACATGGCCATGGATCAAGGCCACAATGGCCTAGTACCAAGTTCTGTAAGTAGTCATGACAAGGCCAAGAAAAGACCAAATTATGTACTTATCGAATAAGGGTAATGCAAACGATAGTTGCACCGAAAGCTCCGATCCAAAGATGTATGTCTGTGTCCCGTTATCTAAATATTCATTTATGTAGTGTATATTGATGTATATATCACCCAAAAATCATAAAAATATATATTCAAATTAAAAACTCATACTAAGATCAACTTGAAAGTAATAAGTAAACTATTAAGGGTAATTAATTATGTGGAATTCTGGATAACCTTGCATAAGCTATAATCGAAAGAATTAGGTTCATGCTAGATTTTTTTTGGGTAAAGGGTAAAATTTACCCGGTAAATAGGTTCATGCTAGATGCATACTATTTACTATTATTTACAAATCAATTTATCAAATGTGGCAATTTAGACACACTTAACTATAAATAGGTTGACTTGGGATATGTTAGATCACTAACGGGTCAAATGGGTTAAACTAAAGGATTTAACTAAAAAGAAATGTGCCAAAACGTGTAGAGTCATTCCAAGTGTACTCAAGTGCATTAACACCTCCTAGATCCTTATAATAAAAAATTTCGCTTATGTTGTGATAATGTATGTTGTGTAATCTAATTTCACATTAATGATTTCATTATTTTAAAGTTCTTTGACAAGAAGCTTTGACAAGAAGCGTTTCGTATCAACCCACTCCTTTTGTCCCATCTAAGAAGTCATAGTTTTTGACCCATACATCTCCAATAAGACCCATAAACCAAACCCGCCCATATCCACAGTAGTAGTTTGTATCGCAAGTAACCATGTTGAAGGAGAAAATTTTGTACCTTTGGAAATACCATGTCATCACATACCATTATTACTTCTATTATGTTTTGGTCATTAGTCTTGAACACTCTTGTATTTGTCAATAAAGAAAATAAATGAAGCTCTATGTTGGTGAACACTCTTGCATCAGCTGATTAAATGTAGGGAGACATTCATTTATATCTTTCCCCCATACATTTTTTGTAGATTTTGATGTGGATTTAACATCTGTGCACACAATAGCAGTAACAATATAAATTTTTATCAAGTAGAAAAAATCGAGGTCATGTTAAAATCATCAAGCCATGCCCCAAAAACCACAAATTAAGAACAGAAAAAAGAAGTAAAAAAAACATTTCTTTTCGACGAAATATCATTTATGTTCGACATAGACTATTGTGAGATGTTAATTGTGTTGACTTAGTGGCTCTTACCAAGTCCCAAAGGTCAATTTGAAATGGCTCTTAATAAATCCCAAAGGGTAAGTTGACTCTTGTTAAAATCCAAAGGCCAAGTATCAAATTGATATGGTGAAAAATGAAGCCACGTATGCGAAGATTCTCTTTGAGATACATGCGTTTGTTAATTGGTTGAAAGCATGTCTACGTGAGTATGTATCTGCAAGTTGCTAGCCTATAAATAGAAGGCTTTGGCATTGTGAATCATTACACCAAATAGGCAACAAGTCACTTGTAACTTGTTTGCATCTTCTCTTTCTAGTTGTTTGTATTATTTCTATCATATAAGGAATAATAACGTTGGTGGTGTGTTTGGAGGACGTAGGCAAAATTGGGCCGAACCTCGTTAAATCTCTGGTGTTCATTTGTGTTGTTTATTTTCAATAGCTTTATTTGGGGTATCGTTATTATGATCTATTGCGTTAGTAAATTATCGGAATAATTCTTTTCCACTTATAATTTATTAGTACAATCTTTCACGGGCTTTACCCATTTGGTGGAGTAACTCGCGATTATTTCCACAACAATTGGTATCAAAGCCGAGGTTATTCTTAGTATGCTCTGTGGTTGCAATTTAATCTGATCTTCCACATCAGAAAAGATATCCGTTGGGCTATTTTGAAAGCTATTGAAAATTATTTGTATCCAAAATGGCTGAGGGAGAAGTTGTCAAACCTTCCACATCGGGTGAACTAATTTCACCAAATTGGACGAGACCACTCTTGTCAAATACAAGACTGGCGGTGGAGGTTTTCGATGGTACCGGTCATTTTGGCATGTGGCAAAGTGAGGTTCTGGACGCGCTTTTTCAGCAAGGTCTAGACATTGCCATTGAAGAACATAAACCAGAAGATATTGAAGAGAAGAACTTTCGGACCATCAATCGGTTAGCTTGTGGTACTATTCGATCATGCCTCTCTAGAGAACATCGATATGCTTTCTCTAAAGAAACATCCGCACACAAATTGTGGAGGGCATTGGAGGAGAAGTTTCTGAAGAAAAGTTGTCAGAACAAACTGTACATGAAGAAAAGATTGTTTCGCTTTACTTATGTACACGGTACCACAATAAATGATCATATAACCAGTTTCAATCAACTGGTTACCCATTTGATGAATATGGATGAGGTGTTCAAAGACCAAGATCTGGCTTTAATATTGTTGGGTTCACTGCCCGATGAGTTCGAGTTACTCGAAACAACTCTACTCAACGGGAAAGATGACGTATCTCTGAGTGAAGTTTGTGATGCCTTATACAGTCAAGAACTGAGAAAGAAGGACAATCATGTAAGTTCTGGTGGTGACTCGGAGGTTTTGTTAGTCAGAGGTCGTTCGCAGAAGAAGAACACCGGAAATAGGTGGAGATCCAAATCTAGGCATAGACCAAGCAAAGATGAATGTGCTTTTTGTCATGAAAAATGTCATTGGAAGATAGATTGTCATAAGTTGAAAAACTATGAAAAATCTCAGAAAGGGAAGGCTGTAGCAGAGACGAATGTGACCGAGTGTGATGATTCAAAATCCGATCTCTCACTCGCAACCTCGTCAACCAGAAACGCTTCGGATGTATGGCTATTAGATTCCGCATGTAGTCATCATATGACACCACACCGGGAGTGGTTTAGTGATTTTCAAGATCACAAAGAAATTGTTTATACGGCAAATGAAGCTCCTCTTGCTACCAATGGGATTGGTTCAGTCTGTTTGAAAAACCAGGATGGATCAATCGTGTCTTTAAAAGGCGTTCGATACTCGCCAGAGATAAAGAAAAATTTTATTTCTGTGGGAACTTTAGAATCTAAAGGGTTCGAGGTTAAAGCCAAAAATGGGGTTATGAAGATTATCTCTGGAGTGCTTGTAGTATTGAAGGGTAACCGTAAAAGCAACAACACGTACCACTACGATGGTAGAACAGTTGTCGAAACTGTCGCAGCTGTTACAAGTGGTGATAGAAATTCAGAAGCGGTTAGGCTATTGCATATGCGCTTGGGTCATGCAGGTGAAAAATCCTTGAATTTGCTCATCGGTCAAGGATTATTGAAAGGAGTTCGCTCCTGTAAGTTGGATCTCTGTGAGCATTGTATTAGCGGGAAGAAGACCAGGGTCAAATTTGGGACAGCCGTTCATAATACTCAGGGTATTCTGGACTATGTCCACTCTGATGTGTGGGGACCCTCCAAGACAAGTTCGTTGGGTGGGAAGCACTACTATGTGACCTTTGTTGATGACTTTTCCCGGAGAGTGTGGGTGTACACTTTGAAGACAAAGGATGAAGTGTTGGGAATTTTCCTTAAATGGAAAAAGATTATGGAAACTCATACAGGCAGAAAGATCAAGCATCTCCGTACAGACAATGGCGGAGAGTACAAGAATGATCAGTTTAGAAAAGTCTGTGAAGATGAAGGCATCATCAGACACTTCACTATCAGACATACACCACAAAAAATGGGGTGGCTGAACGCATGAACCAAACATTACTGGAGAAAGTTCGGTGTATGTTATCCAATGCTGGGTTGGGTAAAGAGTTTTGGACTGAAGCTGTAACTTATGCTTGTCACCTCGTTAATCGTTTACCATCGACTACTATTGATGGAAAAACACCATTGGAGAAATGGTTTGGGAAACCCGCTACTAATTATGATTCTTTACATGTGTTTGGTTCCACTGCATATTACCATGTAAAGGAATCAAAGTTGGATCCTTGAGCAAAGAAAGCATTGTTCATGGGGATCACCTCTGGAATCAAAGGCTATCGTTTGTGGTGTCCAGAGACGAGGAAAACGATATTTAGCAGGGATGTCACCTTCGATGAATCTACCATGTTGAAGAAGGTGAATGTTGAGCAGTCGGATGGAACCACCAAAAAGGTGGAGTTCGAAAGAACAATTGCACCAGCAGATCCAGAAATGGGTATTGATTCTCCTACGGTAGAAGGAGATTTTGATGAAGAGGAGGTTCAGACTCTCGAACCTCAAACGCAACATGAATCAATTGCAACCAGCAAGCCAAAGAGAGTTATTGTAAAGCCTGCTCGCTATACAGATACGGTGGCTTGTGCATCTTCAATTGCAGCTGATGATGTTCCTACTACTTACTCTGAAGCTGTTCGAAATTCAGAGAATAAGAAGTGGAGGATTGCCATGAGTGAAGAAATGCAGTCCCTTGAAAAGAATCAGACATGGGAGTTGACCAACCTCCCAAATGGAAAGAAGGCAATTGGATGCAAATGGGTGTTTGCAAAGAAATATGGGTTCTCCGGCCAAGATGATGTTCGCTACAAAGCAAGATTGGTAGCTAAGGGCTATGCTCAAAAGGAAGGAATCGATTACAATGAAGTGTTTTCTCTAGTCGTAAAACATTCCTCTATTAGAATTTTGTTGGCTTTGGTAGCACAGTTGGATCTTGAACTAGTTCAGATGGATGTAAAGACTGCATTTCTACATGGAGACTTGGAGGAGGAAATCTTTATGGTTCAGCCAGAAGGATTCAAAGTTGCTAAAAAAGAAAATGAAGTGTGTAAACTTAATAAGTCTTTGTATGGGTTGAAACAGTCCCCACGGCAGTGGTACAAGAGATTTGATAAGTTTATGTTGGAGTCAGGGTACACAAGAAGCAAGTATGACCATTGTGTCTATTTGAAAAGGCTACAAAATGGTTCCTTCATATATCTTCTTCTATATGTAGATGATATGTTGATAGCTTCTCAGAGTTCAGTGGAGATTGAAAACTTGAAGACTCGACTGAACAGGGAATTTGAGATGAAGGATCTTGATGAAACAAAGAAGATTCTTGGCATGGAAATAGTCAGAGATAGAAAATCAAGGAAGCTTTGTTTGACTCAGAAAAACTATCTGAGAAGGATGCTAAATCGTTTTGGGATCAACGAACAAACAAAACCTTTTAGCACTCCGCTCGCTCCTCATTTTAAACTCAGCGCTGCTATGTCGCCAAAGAATGATGATGAAAGAGAGTACATGAAAAATGTACCCTATGCAAATGCTGTTGGTAGCTTGATGTATGCTATGGTGTGTACAAGACCAGATATTTGCCAAGCAGTTGGAGTAGTGAGCAGGTATATGCATAATCCTGGAAAGGAGCATTGGCAAGCTGTTAAATGGATTTTGAGATACATCCATAATACAGCAGATGTTGGATTGGTTTTCGAACAAGATGATAAGCAGTGGGTGGTTGGATATTGTGATTCGGATTATGGCGGAGATTTAGACAAGCGAAGGTCAACTACAGGCTACGTCTTTACTCTTGCAAAAGCACCTGTAAGTTGGAAGTCTACCTTGCAGTCTACTATTGCTATGTCGATAACAGAAGCAGAGTATATGGCGGTTACAGAGGCTGTGAAGGAAGCAATATGGCTTCAAGGGTTGCTTAGTGAACTTGGAATTGATCAGAAGTTTGTGAAATTGCATTGTGACTGTCAAAGTGTAATTCACTTAGCAAAGAACTAGGTTTATCATGCAAGGACAAAGCACATTGATGTCATGTAACACCCCCAAATTTATTGTTTAATATTTATTTTATACATTTAAATATACGTTTTAAAATACGAATAACTATTCCCTATTTTTGTTGAAGTATTTTACTAAATACTTAATAAGTACGTTATAAAAGGTAATTCGTCTCGGTTGGTTGCGCGTTTTTATTTTAATTGTGTATATGTTATTTATACGACACGAAATGTAACATCCCCAAATTTACTGTTTAATATTTATTTTATACATTTAAATATACGTTTTAAAATATGAATAACTATTCTCTATTTTTGTTGAAGTATTTTACTAAATACTTAATAAGTACGTTATAAAAGGCAATTCGTCTCGGTTGGTTGCGCGTTTTTATTTTAATTGTGTATATGTTATTTATACGACACGAAATGACTACGAAATATTATAGAAATAATATCTTTGAATATAGCAGAGTTATTAAATAATATTTATATTACTTAATAAAACCGTTCACCAACGTCCGTATTAATTGTGTCGAAATCCATTCGATTTGAGATTCGTATGATTTAATTAAATCGTCATTTCTTGTATATATATTCAACAATATATAATATTTGATACACAAATTAGCCTAACACAAAATTAATTACATGTATTAAAACTTGATTAGGCCCTAAATAAAAGTCCTAATTTGACGGGTGTCACATTCTCCCCCTGTTAGAAGAATTTCGTCCCGAAATTTAAGATGAAGTCGTGTTTGATGTTGAGTCAGTGAAGAGTTGAGGATACTTGAGTCGCATTTGGTCCTCCAGTTCCCAGGTAAATTCCGGACCACACCGCGAATTCCACTTGACCTTGACAATGGGAATGCGACTTTGTTTGAGTTGTTTGACCTCACGGTCCATGATTTCGGCGGGTTCTTCAACAAAGTGAAGCTTGTCGTCAACTCGAATTTCATCGAGTGGAATGATAAGTGTCTCATCAGACAGTCACTTCTTCAAATTTTAAATATGAAAAGTGGGGTGCACACTGCTTAGCTCGGATGGCAGCTGCAATCGATAAGCCACTTGACTAATCCTCTCGAGTATCTCGAATGGTCCAATGTATCTGGGATTTAACTTCCCTCGTTTGCCAAAACGAATTACGCCTTTCCAAGGTGATACTTTGAGTAGTACTCGATCCCCAACCTGGAATTCGAGTGGTTTGGGTCTCACGTCAGCATAACTTTTCTGACGATCACGTGCGGCTTTGAGCTTGTTTTGAATCTCGAAGATTTTCTCGGTTGTTTCGTGAATGATTTCCGGACCCGTGAGTTGGCTATCCCCAACTTCGGTCCAACAGAATGGTGATCGGCACTTACGACCGTAAAGTGCCTCGAAAGGTGCAGCCTTAATGCTGGTGTGATAACTGTTGTTGTACGAGAACTCGCACAATGGTAAGTGTTGTTCCCAGTTTACACCGAAGTCAACTACGCAGACTCGTAGCATGTCTTCCAGTGTTTGAATAGTTCGTTCACTTTGGCCATCAGTTTGAGGATGGTACGCGGTACTCATATCGAGACGAGTACCCAATGATTTTTGAAGTGATTGCCAAAATTGAGATGTGAAACGACTATCCCTGTCGGAGATAATCAAGATTGGAACACCGTGACGGGTTACGATTTCTTTCAGGTAGATTCGAGTAAGACGCTCCATTTTATCGGTTTCCTTGATCGCCAGGAAATGAGCAGATTTTGTGAGACGATCGACGATCACCCAAATGGTATCGCAACCGCTCGATGATTTGGGTAGTTTGGTTATGAAATCCATGGTGATTTGTTCCCATTTCCATTCAGGAATGTCGGGTTGTTGGAGTAAGCCAGAAGGCTTCTGATATTCAGCTTTGACTTTTGAGCAAGTAAGGCACTTGCTAACATAGGTGGCGATTTCAGCTTTCATGTTCGGCCACCAATAAAAATCCTTGATACCGTGATACATTTTGTCGGATCCCGGATGGATAGAATATTTAGACTTGTGAGCTTCATCCATCACCAAGTCTCGCAGGTTCTCGAAACTAGGCAACCACATTCGGTTTGAGAAACACCTAACTCCGTTAGGTTTGATTTCGAATTGTTTATCCATTCCTCGTAAGGCTTCGTTATTGACATTATCAGGTTTGAGGGCTTCGAGTTGAGCAGCAAGAATCTGAATGTTTAGATCATTGTGAATAGTCATATTGAGGGCTCAGACTCGAAGTGGTTTCGACCTTTCTTTTCGACTGAGGGCATCGGCAACAACATTTGCCTTGCCTGGATGATATTTGAGTTCGCAGTCATAATCGGTAAGCAACTCGACCCATCGACGTTGCCTCATGTTGAGATCCTTCTGGTCGAATATGTGCTGGAGACTTTTATGATTGGTAAAAATTGTGCACCTAGTACCGTAGAGGTAATGTCTCCAGATTTTGAGAGCAAAAACGACAACTCCTAGCTCGAGGTCATGAGTGGTGTAATTCTTTTCGTGAATTTTGAGTTGTCGTGAAGCGTAAGCTATGACTTTGTCTCGTTGCATCAGAACGCAACCGAGACCTTGATGAGAAGCATCGCAGTATACCACGAAGTCATCGGTGCCTTCGGGTAATGATAGAATAGGAGCACTGCAAAGCTTTTGTTTTAAAAGTTGAAATGCTGACTCTTGTTTATCGGTCCAGTCGAACTTTTTGTCTTTCTGAGTCAGTGTCGTGAGTGGTAGGGCTATTTTTGAGAAGTTCTTGATGAATCGTCGATAGTACCCCGGCCAGTCCTAAAAACTGCCGTACTTCTGTTGGAGTTGTCGGCGGTTGCCAATTTTTGATAGCCTCGATTTTTGAAGGATGTACATGAATTTCCTGACTATCGATAACGTGTCCAAGAAATTGAACGGTTTGTATCCAGAACTCACACTTGGAGAATTTGGCGTAAAGCTCCTCGTGTCTAAGTAGTTCTAGAATGGTTTTGAGATGTTGCGCGTGTTCTTGTTCGTTTCGCGAGTATATGAGTATGTCATCGATGAAGATAATGACAAACTTGTCGAGATAAGAATTGCACACCCGATTCATAAGGTCCATGAATACAGCCGGTGCATTGGTTAGACCGAATGGCATTACTTGAAATTCGTAATGCCCATAACGGGTTCTGAAGGCGGTTTTCGGAATATCGGCGTCGCGAACACGCAATTGATGATAACCTGATCGAAGATCAATCTTTGAATAACAACTCGATCCTTGAAGTTGGTCGAACAGGTCATCAATTCGGGGAAGTGGGTATCGGTTCTTGACGGTCAACTTGTTCAACTCTCGGTAGTCGATACACATTCGGAAAGAACCATCTTTCTTTTTGACAAATAGGACCAGAGCTCCCCAAGGTGAAGAACTCGGCCTGATGAATCCTCTTTCCAGGAGCTCCTGTAATTGGGTGGACAACTCCTGAAGTTCGGATGGGGCTAAACGGTATGGTGCTCGGGCCACAGGTGCGGCACCTGGGACAAGATCGATTGAGAACTCAACCTGTCTTGGTGGTGGTAGACCAGGTAGTTCTTCGGGAAAGACTTCTGGAAAGTCTCGAACGATTGGCACATCCTCAAGTTGCTTCTCCTCCGACTTTTTCTCCATGATGTGCGCGAGGATTGCTGGATAACCCTTTCTTAGAAGTTTTTGGGTTTTCAAACAAGATATGATATTGAGTCTCGTCCCACCGGTCTCCCCCTGTATGACCAAAGTTCTACCGGCGGCGAGAGGGATTCGAACGACCTTGTCGTAGCAAACGATTTCAGCGCGATGTCTGGACAACCAGTCCATGCCGATAATGACATCAAAACTTCCTATTTCAACGGGCATCAGGTCAATGGAGAAGATTTTGTCGGCTAGGTTTAAAGTGCAATTAGGTTTCACACTATCGGTTTCTATGAGTTTACCATTTGCAAGTTCTACGGTGTACTTAACATCTAAGGCAACGGGGGTGATGTCAAGTAGTGGACAAAACTCATCAGAAATAAAGCTTCTATCAGCACCAGTATCAAATAGAACAGAAGCAGTTAAGTTGTTGAGGAGGAACATACCCGTGACCACATTCAGGTCTTGACGGGCGTCCCCGGAGTTGAGCACGAACGCTCTTCCCTTAGCGTTGTTGCTGTTGTTGCTCCTTCGTTTAGGACACTCACTCTTGAAATGTCCAGCTTCTCCACATCCATAACAGGATTTGGGTTGTTGGGTGTTATTGTTGGGTTTAGGAGCTCGGCAATCCTTAGATGAATGCCCGTACTTCCTGCAGTTGTTGCAGGGGGATTTGCAGGGACCGTGCTGGTGATAGTTACACTTGGAACAGTATGGCCTGTCCCCAGTGTAGCTACGTTTGGGCTCAGAATTGGTGTTATAAACTTGGATGGTATTGGGCTTTTTTCTTTGGTTGTTGTGAGGTTCAGAGGATTTGCGTTTGTTGTTGTTGGAGGAGTTGTTGGATGCCTCACGGTTGACAACTAGTGCCATGAGTTCATGTGCTAGCCGGATAGCACTTTCGGTAGTGTTTGGTTTGGCCGAAGCGACATTCCCCTGAATGCTCCCAGGAAGGCCGCGGATGTACCTTTTGATGCCTTTTGTCTCCGGTTCAACCAATCCCGGGCATAGTAAGGCGAACTGTTGGAATTTGGTGGTATAACCCTCAATATCGGTACCCTGCACCGCCAAGTGCCAAAACTCTTCCTCCAGATGGTGTAGGGCTTCTTCGGGACAGTACTTCTCCGTTAGCTTCTTCTTCAATTCAGCCCAAGGGAGCTGGTTTGCTATTTCGATGCCCACAGAGTTGGCGTGGGTGTTCCACCACGTAAGAGCACCTTCCTGAAAGGTGTAGGCAGCGAATTTAACTTTGTTATCCTCCGTATAGTTGCAGAGGTTAAAAACAGATTCCATCCGTTCTATCCAACGGATCAGTCCAATGGCACCTTTCGTGCCCTTGAAGTAGAGTGGTTTGCAGCTGAGAAAATCCTTGTAAGAACAAGGCTTGATGACAGGGGTATTACCGGGAGCTTCACCAGTATTTCGGGAGTTTCGAGGCGAGTCCCGAGCAGCCAAGGCATCGGCCACAGCTCGAGAAACAATAGCATTGATTTCCGCATCACTGTAACTTTTCTTCTTGGGCGGCATGATTCTTCAAGAAAGAAAGAAACAAAAGGTACATAAGAAATTGTACCAGAATGAAAATTACAATAGATGCATATATGTAAAAGCGGTAACATACGACATCACTATGTACTGTTAATAATGTAGAATAATCGAGGAGAATTGTCAATTGATGTTACAAGTTCAAAAGATGATAGACTATTCCGAGTTACAAGTTCCAAAAGTTACAAAATTAGATGTTTTACAAAAGTACCGGGAATTGTTACATCCGGTCGAATTACATAGGTCCTACGAAAGCATATTAGGGTACAGATTCAGCCTAAGCTAATTCTGACGTAAGTTGAGTTGTGGCAGCAGTGCGTTGAGATGGGCCACAGATTCTGCGAGTCTGTTGGCCGTTCGGAGGGCGTCCTCGGTTTCCCTTAGACGTGTCTCGCACTGATGCAGCCTTGATTGTAGGACAGAGATTTCATTTCGGTTGCCAATCACTTGGTTGTGGACAACCTCCATGGTTTCGACTGTTTCTCCCACTTGATTTTGAAGAGTGTTCATGGTGCTAACAGTGTGCTCGTGATCTTCGGAGTCTTGCTTGATTCGTTCCATTGCTGTGAGTCTCCAGTTTTCGCGAGTTTCTTGTAGTTCGATATCCATTTCGTGGAGTTGTTGATCGTGATGGTGTACTCTAGCGGCTAAGTCCGTTAGAGTGAGGTGAGTGGGATATGGGCTAGCTCGAGGCAACCTAGTGTCCCTCCTAGCTACCCTTGAGTTTCGTGATCCATGTGGATAAGAGCGTGATGAACTTGGTGGTGTGTTTGCCATTCTGAGACAAAGCGTTAGAAAGAATGAGGCCTATATCCATATAATAACTTATATAATATAGCCTAAGATTGTAACGAGGCCTATCTATGTATACTTAGTATCACATAATAGCCTATTGGGTGTCTAGCACAAACTTGTTTGAGTCTCGGTTCTCTCGAGGTCAGAGTCAACTAGTGTATTCCTGTTCAACATAATCGTTTCAGACCTTACATCATCTTTCCTTAATTGTACATAGTTGATCAGACTATGTTAAATTAAAGTCGTATGCTGTAATTCCTGAACCAGTCATGCATAATGACGAAATACTGCCTAACGGTCATAGTCTAGGCCCACTAAATGCAACCTAGTTCACTATAACCTTAGGCTCTGATACCAATCTGTAACACCCCCAAATTTACTGTTTAATATTTATTTTATACATTTAAATATACGTTTTAAAATACGAATAAATATTCTCTATTTTTGTTGAAGTATTTTACTAAATACTTAATAAGTACGTTATAAAAGGTAATTCGTCTCGGTTGGTTGCGCGTTTTTATTTTAATTGTGTATATGTTATTTATACGACACGAAATGACTACGAAATATTATAGAAATAATATCTTTGAATATAGCATAGTTATTAAATAATATTTATATTACTTAATAAAATCGTTCACCAACGTCCGTATTAATTGTGTCGAAATCCATTCGATTTGAGATTCGTACGATTTAATTAAATCGTCATTTCTTGTATATATATTCAACAATATATAATATTTGATACACAAATTAGCCTAACACAAAACTAATTACATGTATTAAAACTTGATTAGGCCCTAAATAAAAGTCCTAATTTGACGTGTGTCACATGTCAGGTATCACTTCATACGAGAGATACTCGAAGAAGGTGGAGTTAGAATCCAGAAGATCCACACCACAAAGAATCCTGTTGATATGTTGACAAAAGTATTGGCTGCGATCAAGTTCAATTCTTGTTTGGACTTGATCAAGATTGTCAAAACTTAAAAATTGGTTTGAAGACACCACCAACGATGGTTGAGAGAGAGAGAGAGAGAGAGAGAGAGAGAGAGAGATTGAAGACCTTTGGGCATTCGCCAAGGTAGAGATTTGAGACTTGTTATTCGTCAAGGTGGAGATTTGTTGACTTAGTGGCTCTTACCAAGTCCCAAAGGTCAATTTGAAATGGCTCTTAATAAATCCCAAAGGGTAAGTTGACTCTTGTTAAAATCCAAAGGCCAAGCATCAAATTGATATAGTGAAAAATGAAGCCACGTATGTGAAGATTCTCTTTGAGATACATGCGTTTGTTAATTGGTTGAAAGCATGTCTACGTGAGTATGTATCTGCAAGTTGCTAGCCTATAAATAGAAGGCTTTGGCATTGTGAATCATTACACCAAATAGGCAACAAGTCACTTGTAACTTGTTTGCATCTTCTCTTTCTAGTTGTTTGTATTATTTCTATCATATAAGGAATAATAACGTTGGTGGTGTGTTTGGAGGACGTAGGCAAAATTGGGCAGAACCTCGTTAAATCTCTGGTGTTCATTTGTGTTGTTTATTTTCAATAGCTTTATTTGGGGTATCGTTATTATGATCTATTGCGTTAGTAAATTATCGGAATAATTCTTTTCCACTTATAATTTATTAGTACAATCTTTCACGGGCTTTACCCATTTGGTGGAGTAACTCGAGATTATTTCCACAACAAATTGGAATTAAAGAATTGAAGTAGGAGGTAATCACTGTAACTCCAAAGAGGTTAATCACATGAATATCGATGAGTTTTAACATGAAAGTTGCAATATATGTTATGAGATGATTACAGAGCAATACGCAAAAATAAGGTATCAATAATAGCTCATTTATGCATCTTGACAAAGACTTGGAAGTGAGTAACAAAACTGTTAGAATCATTATGAGTTGCAATACATGTTATGAGATGATTAATGGACTACCTGTTGAGAGCCGTGGCAAACTCTATATCAAGAGATCGAATATACATAACTTTCGAGCATGTCACCCTAAATATCATGTTTTGCCTGCAACTCCAAAAATAGACCTCATAACTGATCTAATGAAATATCAAAACATACCACAGTTGTATTACATATCCAAAACATAGTTGCTGAAAAATGACTCTAAAGAAGTAAATGGTTAATATACAAATAGGTCACTGTACTTTACGAAAATGTTCATATGGGTTACTAAACTTTAAGAATGTTCAATTGGGTTACTGTACTTGTAACACATGTTCAATCAGGTTACCAAACTTTCGACTTAGTTCAATTAGGTTACTGTACTTGTAAAAATATACTTAACAATGTGCAATTGGGTCATTAAACTTTTAACCAAAATTAAGCAAAATAGGTCGGATGACACTTTTTACAAGTAGAGTAACCCAATTGAAAATTTAAAAAGTTTAGTAACCCAAAAGAACATTTTCGCAAAGTACAGTGACCTATTTGTATATTAACCCAGAAGTAAATTATAACACTTACCCATGAACTATGGCCCAACAATTTTCCTCCAGGCCATACTCCAAATCTGAAGTAAGTCATCCTCACTTCCAAAAATTTTCCATCTTCCATCAATGCTCATTGTCTTAAAATCAGCACATATAAGAAGCAATCTCCAGTAACCTTCTATGTAATTTTTGAAAAACTATAATCCCTGCGAAAAGAAGTAGAAGCTTGATATTATAATATATAAATCAATCATCATTCACAAACGAAACAATATAAATATTATAGGGAAATTAAAAAAAATGCCACTTTTTTTAAGTTAATATATCGTTTTGCCATCTCCAAAAAAAAGTTGACGATATACCACCCCCAATCGCAAAAGCAAATAAATTTTGCGACTGGGTTTCTTGCTTTTTGCGATTGCACCACTAATCGAGTCGGTTGGCCGAGTAGCGGAGAAAAAATAAAAGTTTTGCTTTTGCACCTCGGCCCAGTCGCAAAACGCAAATTTTTTTTGCTTTTTGCGATTTGTGCTTGCACTGCACGATGCTCGACTCTATGTGTCCGTTACCCGTGTCTTGCTCGTTCTCCTCGACGAGTCGCAAATAATTTTTTTTTTTTGCGATTTGCGCCCGCCCAAAAAGGGGAGCCGAGTGTTATATATATATATATATTTTTTTGCGATTTGCACTCCATTCACCCAACCCGTTTTTCACCTTACACACCGCACCACCACCGCTGTACGACACCATCGGCGGGAATCGCAAATCTATTTGCGATTTCCGATTTACGACTCCCACCTTTCGCGCCGCCACCCACACCACAACCGGGCCACCACCCCCGATCGGAATACAAGCCGCGCCACCACCCCCACACCACATCCGATTCACGACTCTAAGTCATGCGATGGAGGATTCTCAGGTATTAACCCATTTTTGTTTCCTTTTTGTGTATTATATTCGTAAAATTACCACTTGTTTATGGATTTATTACGTTTAAACTCGAAATTTCGTGGTGGCATTTGATCGAACACTTGGTGTGCAATAGTTTTTTTCCGGTTATGGAGGTAATCGGGTGTTATATACGGTGTAAATATGTTTTGGTACGAAAATAGATTGGTTTCTTTGCATATATATGTGTATAGTATGGCAAGTGTTCGTTTTTAAGGTATATAGTTCTAAGTAGTCTCGAATTTTCATTGTGGCATTTCATCGAACACTTGGTGTGCTACTTTTTTGTTTCGATTATCGGCTTTTATTTCTTGACAAAATGTACGTATAAGTGTAAGTATTTGTGTATATATGTTATAGTATAAGTGTAAGTATATATATAAGTATATAATGCACGTATATAAGTATATATATAAGTATTTGTATGTATATAATGTACGTATAATGTATGTATATAATGTACTTTTATAATGTACGTATATAGTGTATGTATAATGTATGTATATAATGTACGTTTATACGTACGTATATAATGTACGTATATAATGTATGTATATAATGTATGTATATAAAATGTACGTATATAATGTATCTAAATAATGTACGTATATAATGTATGTATATAATGTATGTATATAATGTATGTATATAATGTACGTATGTATATAATGTTATAACACCCCTCATTTTCCATAATATTATTATATTGAAAACACGGAAGCGAAATAATTAAAACATATTTAATTAATATACGTTAGAACAAAAATCATAAACCGATTATAAATTAAGTCATGTCGAGTTAAACAGGGTTAACAAACACATAATACGGGGTATTATATAAAACTTAACATTAATTGTTACAAAACATAATCAGAGTAGCAAGCTGTCAAAACATTCCCCAGCTCCTAAAGCATCTACTTTCTGCTACTCACCTATTCAAAATATAATCTGCAGAAAGTAAATACGAGGGATTAGCACAAAGCTAAGTGAGTGAGTTCATAACACAACATCTAACTTAGCATAATCATATAATTGCTTCAAACAACCGCAATACGATATACAACAAATCAACAACAACTTAACGAGGATCGGTGGCTCTGGGGATAACCGTAATGCCCGGGTGGCTCCCCAAGAACACTTACCCAACCATATCCGTATGGCCATACGGACGAGACCGATAACTAGTGGTAGTTGAACTCAAATACAGAATCAAACACACAACAAATGAAGTACGACTCTGTATCATTCATTCAACCCCTGCCTAGTTCAACCAACCATTTAACAACTCGTTGACCTCGTTAACAACTGATGCCTGAAGGCCAAACACATAGCACATAGGTTCACAGTCAACAAGGTATATCAACTAATCAACAAAACATATTCACGTTTATTCGTTGCAATCAAATGATCACAACTAAATTAAATGGTGAGCTCTGAATCCACTCACCGATACCTTTGCCTTCAAAATCTCTGATTCCAGAGATCACTTATCTTTCGGAGGATCTGAGAATCAATAATTCAACATAAGTTAGTACTTTGCCTCATAATTCGTAAATATCAAAATGAGCATTATTATAAAATGCCACAATAGCATCCAATAAATGTCACGATTAACACAACCTCTAAACACCTATGCATATATGAAATTTATAAAAATCCATCAAAATTTAACATACAAACGCGATCCTGACTATTCAGGCTGGATCGCGTTCGTCCTTAGGCAAAAATTCTGTGACCGAATAACACTAGCAAACGCGATCCGGATACTTGGCCTGGATCGCGTTTCAAAGGCCAAAAACTCGAATAAGGCGTTTATAACATGGGAACGCGATCCGGAACCATAGCCGGGATCGCGTTCATCTGTTCTTCAGCTCAAGAACAGACCTGAACGAACATTAACTCCATTTTCAATATTCAAACTTATCAAACTCGATTTTAATGCATTTAACTAGTTAAGAATCATCACATAACATCATATATCACAAACAAACATCACATAAACTCAAGAATCAAATCAATCCATCAATTATTCATCAAACCTAACATATGAATTTATAAACTATAAGTTTTCTTACCTTACTAATTGAAGAAGATGAAGTCTAGAAAAGATGAAAACAACAAACTTGAATCACAACTTGAAGCTTTAAATCTTGTTTATGATTATTGGTAATTTTAGAGGATCATAGTTAGGGTTTAAGTGTTTTGTTTGAAAGAGAAAAGGAAATGAAATGAAATGGTAAAGTGATCAAAAGGGTTAGGTCGGTCCCTTTTAAAACCGACCTACAACTTTGGGTATTTAATACCCGCTCTATATCTATTGCCTGGCACCTAATTGCTAGATGCGAGAAATTCATTTTATTGTACCGTCAACTTTAATATATTAAAACAAGCAACATTTTATTGACCACAATAAGTCCTAAGACATATTTAACCAAGTTTCACAATAAGCACAATTTATAACAAATAATTATCTAAAACAATTAATTATTCGATTTAAATAGAAAAATACCAGGCCACTAGAGAGGATGTTACAAATCTCCCCTCCTTAAGGAGATTTCGTCCCCGAAATCTCAGCTCTATCAACCAATCCAGGATATCTGGATTTCATTGACTCCTCGGACTCCCAAGTCAAGTTGGACCCTAAACTATGTTTCCACTTTACAAGCACCATAGGAATTTGTTTCTTCCTAAGTTTGGTAACCTTCCTATCTAGGATTTCTACCGGTTCTTCAACTAACTTTTGAGTTCTATCAACTTTTAAATCCTTCAAAGGAAGTATTTGTGATTGGTCCTCAATATTACACCTCCTCAAATAACACACGTTAAACGTACTATGAATACCCGAAAGCTCAGGAGGAAGATCCAACGTCACTGACTGGTCGTTAACCACTTGTCGAATCTTAAATGGACCAATGTATCTAGGTGCCAACTTTCCCCGTTTCCCAAAACGAATTACACCTTTCCACGGAGAAACTTTAAGGTAGACTAACTCACCTTCAGAAAATATAACCGGTCGCCTTTTCGGATCCGCATACTTTTTCTGTCTATCGCGCGCGGCTTTCAACTTTTCACGTGCAATTGCTACCTTATCAGCGGTCATTTGCACAATGTCGGGTCCAGCAAACTGTTTCTCACCGGCTTCCAACCAACATGTCGGTGTTCTACAACGGCGGCCATACAACATTTCATACGGAGGCATACCGATACTCGAGTGATACGAATTGTTATAAGCAAATTCGACCAACGGAAGATGTGAATCCCATGAACCTCCATATTCCAACACACAAGCACGAAGCATATCCTCTAATGTTTGAATTGTGCGTTCTGATTGACCGTCTGTTTGAGGATGATACGCTGTACTTAGATTTACACGGGTACCCAATTCTTGTTGAAGACTCTGCCAAAAATGCGAAACAAAACGGGAATCTCGGTCTGACACAATTGACACTGGAATACCATGTCTTGATACTATCTCATTTAGATACAACTGGGCGAGCTTAGTCAAAGAGGTGGTCTCACTCGCAGCAAGAAAATGTGCGCTTTTTGTCAACCGATCAACAATAACCCAAACCATGTCATTACCTCGAATGGTACGCGGCAGTTTAGTCACAAAATCCATGGTTATATGTTCCCATTTCCACTCGGGAATTTCCAACTGTTTCAGTGATCCGTACGGCTTTTGATGTTCAGCTTTAACTTGCGCGCAGATATGACAATTACCAACAAACCGTGCAATGTCAGTTTTCATCGTGGGCCACCAATACAAAGGTTTTAAGTCGTTATACATTCGAGTACTACCGGGATGAACAGTTAACTTAGACTTATGAGCTTCATTCAAAATCGTATCCCGAATTCCGCCAAGTAAAGGAATCCACACCCGAGACTTAAAAGTTTTCAATCCTCTAGAATCGTCCACTAATTCATCTTTTCTTTTCAACATAATTTCGGACTTTAAGTTGTGATCCAACAAAGCTTCTAATTGTACAATTTTTATTCGCTCAATCAAGTCAGAGGAAACATTTACCTTGAGATAAAAGATTCGATCAGAAGCACCCTTTCGGCTTAGAGCATCCGCAACCACATTAGCTTTGCCTGGGTGATATCTAATTTCACAATCATAGTCTTTGATTAATTCAAGCCATCGTCTCTGACGCATGTTCAACTCTTTTTGGGAAAACACATACTGCAGACTTTTATGGTCAGTACAAACAACACATCGAGTTCCGTACAAGTAATGTCTCCAAAGTTTTAAGGCAAATACAACCGCTGCAAATTCTAAATCGTGAGTGGGATAATTCTTTTCATGCGGTTTCAACTGACGAGAAGCATAGGCAATAACTTTATCCCTTTGCATAAGAACACAGCCCAAGCCCGAAAAAGAAGCATCACAATAAACAATGAAATCATCTGAACCCTCCGGTAATGCTAACACCGGTGCCTGACACAACATTTGTCTTAACGTTTGGAAGGCATGCTCCTGACGATCAGTCCATACGAATTTCTCATCCTTACGGGTTAATTTGGTTAACGGACCCGCAATCTTAGAAAAATCTTTTATAAACTTCCGGTAATAACCCGCTAATCCAAGAAAGCTCTTTATTTCCGAAGCAGACTTTGGGGCGTTCCATTTCATCACAGCCTCGACTTTAGTTGGATCCACTTTCACACCATCCTTACAAATTACGTGACCCAAAAACTGAACCTCTCGAATCCAAAATTCGCATTTAGAAAACTTAGCATACAACTGTTCTCGCTTCAACGTATCCAGAACTAATCTTAAATGCATGGCATGCTCCTCTTCAGATTTCGAATACACGAGAATATCGTCAATGAAAACAATAACAAATTTATCCAAGAAAGGTCGACAAACCCGATTCATTAAATCCATAAATACAGCTGGAGCATTCGTCAAACCAAAAGGCATAACCAAAAATTCATAATGCCCATACCTAGTACGAAAAGCAGTTTTCGGAATATCTTCTTCACGAACCCGGACTTGATGATAACCCGATCTCAAATCAATTTTAGAATACACTGAAGAACCCTGCAACTGATCAAATAAGTCATCTATTCTAGGAAGAGGGTACTTATTCTTTACCGTCCTCTTGTTCAACTCCCTATAATCAATACACATGCGCATAGACCCGTCTTTCTTTTTCACAAATAATACTGGTGCACCCCACGGCGAAGAACTAGGTCTAATAAAATCCTTATCTAACAGTTCCTGTATCTGATTCATCATTTCACGAATCTCAGAAGGCGCTAACCTATAAGGAGCTTTAGCTACAGGCGACGAACCCGGCACAAGATCAATACGGTACTCAACTTCCCTAACTGGTGGCAACCCAGGTAACTCATCAGGAAATACCTCAGAGTATTCACACACAACCGGTACATCGGAAATAACTTTTCTTTCAAGTTTAGCATCAACTACATAAGCTAAGTAGGACTCGCAACCTTTGGATAATGACTTCCTAGCCTTCATCATCGAAATCAGGGGAATAGACATACCATCCCGTTCTCCTCGAGCCACAACGTATGACCCGTCGGAGATTGGGATCCTAATCAACTTTTGGTGGCAATCAATGCTAGCCCTATTCTGACTTAACCAATCCATACCAACTATTACGTCAAAACTAGGGATTGGCATCAACAAGAATGAAATAGGGAAAGTTCGGTCATCAATCACAATATTAGCTCCAGTCACCGAGGTGGTAACAGGAACTAATTTACCGCTAACAATTTCTACTTCTACGGGTTTGGTTATCACAGTAGGCACTAATTTCAACTTGTCGCAGAAGCATACAGATATAAAAGTACAAGTAGCACCAGAGTCAAATAAAACACGAGCCGGTATAGAGTTTATAAAGAATGTACCAGTTATAACATCTTCTGTATGCACAGCCTCATTGACTGTCATTTGAAAAGCCCGACTGGTTGCTGGTGGAGGATTCTTCCTTTTCTGACCGGAAGATGCCGAACTCCCGACCGAACCAAGCCCCGATTTCCCCGCCTCTGGACATTGACCCACTCGATGTCCCTCCTTTTTACAAGTCCAACACACAAAGTTCGGATAACGACAATTTCTTATCTCATGACCAAGATCACCACATTTCAGACACTTATTTGTTTGCGGAGTACACGGCCCTGAATGTCTAGATTTGCATGTACTACACCAGTTCGAACTTCCCGACGAACTACTCTTACTAACATACTTCTTTGTCTGACGATTCCCTTGCCAATTCGATTTCCCTTTACTAGAGAAATCCGTTCTAGACTTTGAAGAATTATCTCTAGATCGTGTTTCACGAGACCCTCTAATGTCACTATCCACGGATCGAGCAAGATTAAAAGCCTGAGATAAACTAGTGGCTAGTCTCACGGTAGTACGATAGTTATGGGGTAAAGTATCCACAAACTGCTCTATCTTCGTCTTCTCCTCCGGAACCCATTGTTGTACAAATCGAAGTTTTTCCGTAAATTGAGCTATCAACTCCTCCATGGTCATATTATCCGTTAATTGAAGATTCACAAAATCCCTCCTAATTTGTGCCATATGAAAATCAGAACAATATTGATTACGCACTACTTGATGAAATTCATTCCATCGTAAAGATTCCTTTTGTTGTGGAGTAAAATGCCCAGTAATGGAATCCCACCAAACCATAGCATCATCCTTCAGGCACTGCACAGCAAACTTGACCTTGGATTCTTCCTCACAGCTAATCACATCAAACTTGCGTTCCATATCTCTTAACCAATTTAAAGCCACAGTTGGATTGGTACTTCCATGGAATTCCGGTGGTTTGCAAGACATAAAAGTTTTAAAAGTACACATCTTATTAGTCTGAGAAGATGGACTAGCACCAAACACCGATGATTGTTGTTGCAAAAGTTGCCTAGCTGCAGCTTCCTCAGCTTTCCTTTTAAACTCTCTTAGAAATATCAATTCATCTTCTATCTCATGGATATACTCATCCCTATTGGTTTCTTCACCGCCTTGATGAGATGTACCTTCACGATTATTAGTCGCAGCAGGAGGAACAATATACCGAGAGGCATTATTGGGGTTGGGGATCGGTTGTTCGTCATCTGCCATTTCTGAAATCAACACAACACTTGAAACTTGTTAATCGTTAGTACCTATCTACTAACAATTTCACAACCAATGCTAAATCCCATACCCAGGAATGTTTGACATACCACGCTACAGTTTTGGGATTGAACATTCTACAATGCTCAATTACCCCAAAACTATGCTCTGATACCAACTATTAACACCCCTCATTTTCCATAATATTATTATATTGAAAACACGGAAGCGAAGTAAATTAAAACATATTTAATTAATATAATTTAGAACAAAAATCATAAACCGATTATAAATTAAGTCATGTCGAGTTAAACAGGGTTAACAAACACATAATACGGGGTATTATATAAAACTTAACATTAATTGTTACAAAACATAATCAGAGTAGCAAGCTGTCAAAACATTCCCCAGCTCCTAAAGCATCTACTTTCTGCTACTCACCTATTCAAAATATAATCTGCAGAAAGTAAATACGAGGGATTAGCACAAAGCTAAGTGAGTGAGTTCATAACACAACATCTAACTTAGCATAATCATATAATTGCTTCAAACAACCGCAATACGATATACAACAAATCAACAACAACTTAACGAGGATCGGTGGCTCTGGGGATAACCGTAATGCCCGGGTGGCTCCCCAAGAACACTTACCCAACCATATCCGTATGGCCATACGGACGAGACCGATAACTAGTGGTAGTTGAACTCAAATACAGAATCAAACACACAACAAATGAAGTACGACTCTGTATCATTCATTCAACCCCTGCCTAGTTCAACCAACCATTTAACAACTCGTTGACCTCGTTAACAACTGATGCCTGAAGGCCAAACACATAGCACATAGGTTCACAGTCAATAAGGTATATCAACTAATCAACAAAACATATTCACGTTTATTCGTTGCAATCAAATGATCACAACTAAATTAAATGGTGAGCTCTGAATCCACTCACCGATACCTTTGCCTTCAAAATCTCTGATTCCAGAGATCAATTATCTTTCGGAGGATCTGAGAATCAATAATTCAACATAAGTTAGTACTTTGCCTCATAATTTGTAAATATCAAAATGAGCATTATTATAAAATGCCACAATAGCATCCAATAAATGTCACGATTAACACAACCTCTAAACACCTATGCATATATGAAATTTATAAAAATCCATCAAAATTTAACATACAAACGCGATCCTGACTATTCAGGCTGGATCGCGTTCGTCCTTAGGCAAAAATTCTGTGACCGAATAACACTAGCAAACGCGATCCGGATACTTGGCCTGGATCGCGTTTCAAAGGCCAAAAACTCGAATAAGGCGTTTATAACATGGGAACGCGATCCGGAACCATAGCCGGGATCGCGTTCATCTGTTCTTCAGCTCAAGAACAGACCTGAACGAACATTAACTCCATTTTCAATATTCAAACTTATCAAACTCGATTTTAATGCATTTAACTAGTTAAGAATCATCACATAACATCATATATCACAAACAAACATCACATAAACTCAAGAATCAAATCAATCCATCAATTATTCATCAAACCTAACATATGAATTTATAAACTATAAGTTTTCTTACCTTACTAATTGAAGAAGATGAAGTCTAGAAAAGATGAAAACAACAAACTTGAATCACAACTTGAAGCTTTAAATCTTGTTTATGATTATTGGTAATTTTAGAGGATCATAGTTAGGGTTTAAGTGTTTTGTTTGAAAGAGAAAAGGAAATGAAATGAAATGGTAAAGTGATCAAAAGGGTTAGGTCGGTCCCTTTTAAAACCGACCTACAACTTTGGGTATTTAATACCCGCTCTATATCTATTGCCTGGCACCTAATTGCTAGATGCGAGAAATTCATTTTATTGTACCGTCAACTTTAATATATTAAAACAAGCAACATTTTATTGACCACAATAAGTCCTAAGACCTATTTAACCAAGTTTCACAATAAGCACAATTTATAACAAATAATTATCTAAAACAATTAATTATTCGATTTAAATAGAAAAATACCAGGCCACTGGAGAGGATGTTACAAATGTACGTATATAATGTATGAAAATAATGTACGTATATAATGTATGTATATAATGTACGTATGTATATAATGTACGTATGTATATAATGTATGTAACAACCCCAAATTTAGGGCCAATTTAAAATTTCCCTAATTACGTGTTTACTACTTGTATTTAATATGAAATATGATTAAATACGTTAACTACCTATTATATATATATAGGTGATATATATACACGTATACGATTCGTTCAAATCTTATAAGACTGCAAGTTGTACAAACATACGGACGTTGGTAAAACAATTATTAAATAATGTGAAATTATTTAATTACTCAAACTACTACTTTATATTATGGCTATAATATAACGAACACGTACGTTTTGCTAAAAACGTAACCGAACGCGACAAAAATGCACAAAAACGCACCCAACCGACAAAATAAATCAAAGTTATAATTTTATAACTTAAAACTAAATATTTTGATAAAATACTTCAAGTAAAAATATCGCGATTATACGCGTACGGTTAACACGTTTAAAAACGTTACATAATTCAAATGAACGCACGATTCGCGACCAGTGACCAAACGAAATCTCGAATAGTATTTTAGTAACTTAAAATATGTTATTTGAGTAAAACTTTTATATAAAATATCGGGTTTTAAATCGTTAACAAAACGTATTATATATAACGTTATACGATTAATTAAGCCGCGAAACGAACGGGTAAACGAACACGAGACTTAACGCAACTTCGGGAAATGATTTAAACACCCACCTTGTGGGTGGGACCCACGAAATCTGCAGCAATATGGGGCACTATACCCCTTTTTGCTTCTTTGACTTTCCTTTGTTTACTTCATCACACCACCACCTCCATACCTCCCTCACTTCACACCCCACTCCACCAAGAACTCTCTCTAGCCTCTCTCCCTCTCTTCCCCTGCGGTTTTTGGCAGCCCAAACACACCCACAAATCTTCACAAAAACACACTCAAAAACGCCTTGGATTGCTAGGAGCTTTTGGAAGAAAACGATCACCTCACCGAGCTCTACACATCCACCTTTCTCGTTTCCTCATACGACTAGTAAGGACCTCAAACTTTTCTTGAATATGCTTTTATAATGTTTATTTACATGTTATGTTGTTCACCTAGCAAGATAATGTCCAAAATATAAACTTAAAAACGTTTTTGAAGTAGTATTGTAAAAACAGAAAACTGGCCAGAATCTTTGTCTCACGAAAACGACCATAACTTGAGTTGTAAGTTAAATAAACGTGTGAGACCACTTGGAAAAGTTTGGTATTTTCGTCTTGAACAAAAAGTTCTTCTTTAGCTACCTCCAGAAATACACACATTTTCGGCTATTACTTGATCCTTGGACATATGTCTGTTTTGGCCGGATTTTAGAACCGACACCTTCACGATTTTATTTAACTAACTTAGAGACTTCCATAGTTCTTGGGAAAATTAGGTAATATGCTAGAGAACTTGTAGAACATGTGGTAATTTTTGCGGGACTTGAATCGGACCAGAAATGAGCCAAAATAAATGGCGAAGCAAACCGCAAAACCGAAAACTAAAATAGGGACTGTTTTGGTATATTTATAAAAACCGACACCTCGAGAACCTCTAGAACATAAATATAAGTTGTTAAGTGTTATTTTGCCATAATAAAACTTAGATAAAAGCCTCGGGTCAAGACTCGAACGTTTGACCCCAAAACCGAACCAAAATCATAAACAGACCTTTGTGTCGCATCGGACCAAAAGTTCATGCGACACAACATTTATGTCGCATTCTATGTCGTATATTATGTCGCAATATATGCGACACAACTCTTATGTCGTACTATATGTCGTATCATCTACGACACAAAGTTTACCTATCGCTTGATTGCGACACAACGACTATGTCGTATCGTTGTGTCGTACCCTTGTATGCGACACAACCATTGTGTCGCATAAACACTAAACCCAAACCAATCCTTACGACACAGACCTTATGTCGCATGTGGTCTGCGACACAAGAATTGTGTTGCAGATAGCCCAGATCAGAAAACAAAATATTATCTAAGTGTTAGAATCACTTTCCAGATACTAAATCAAATACGATACGACTTACACACGAAAATACTATACTTTTGGAAATATACACCAATACTCGAATACGTACAA
This sequence comes from Helichrysum umbraculigerum, assembly GCA_949592205.1. Taxonomy (NCBI): domain Eukaryota; kingdom Viridiplantae; phylum Streptophyta; class Magnoliopsida; order Asterales; family Asteraceae; genus Helichrysum; species Helichrysum umbraculigerum. The sequence goes on along the minus strand of CATIUR010000004.1, from coordinate 138,751,724 downwards.
GAACATACTAAACTAAACGTGAGATTACACTCACACACGCACTCGGAAACACTTAGGAGATTACACTCCAACGAACATACACTTACACGGGATTGCACCCGACACGAACTTATAAGTTCACTCCAGATATTTGCGTGCGGGATTACACGCAAACCAATACGAAATTACACTCGAACACTTGGGATTACACCCACTCGGATTTACATCACTTGAACATTACACGACACAATACGAATGTACTTGATTACAAAACGGTTACTATGAATACATAATAATAATGGATGGAATTATTATTACACGCGAACACCAACGGGCCGTACAACTTTTCTACAAACTACAACTTACAAACAATTACAAACGTACAAACTAAACTAATGGACATTAACTAGTTTGGAAACAACTAGCATGGATACTTTACAAGTATTCCATTTACTTACTAAACCTTGTGCGTATTAGGACGCTAAGGGTTGCTAGTTTGGGAATACTACTTGCTTACTTACTACATCGTCTGCCAGACTCAGGTGAGTCTTACAGCCCCTACTTTACTGTTTTATACTCAGGGGTGAGATGCATTACTGTTTTTACATGAACACACAAAACTTACTTGCTGCCATGATTTACTTACTGTACGAGGTTAACGATACGCCAATTGCATGAGTTTTACGACTAATCCAATGAAATCCTCCTGAATCATAGTTGTTAGTTATGTGATAAGCGCGAGTTTTAGTATATGGATCCATATGGGACTGACAATCCCCGCCCGGGGTAGCAAGCACTACCACGAACCGTTCCTGTAGAAACGGGCGTTTCTTACTCGTTCCGTATGAATGTTTTGGATTACATTCATGAGGGGGTACCTATATTTACTGTACGTTAAGCATCAACTATGGTGGCTCATGGCGATTGTATCAAACGGTTTGCATAAACTGCAACCACCCACTTATTAAAACTTAAGTTAATGATGAGCATATCCTGTGATCATTAATTATTGGCTGGCTATGATTTACAAATACTACTTGTGTGTTCAAACTGTTTACTTACTTATAAACCTGTGAGATTCACCAACCTTTTTGGTTGACCGTTTTAGTAATGCTTCTCAGGTACACAGCATCAGTAGGGATGCCCAGCAGGATAAGCTTAATTAGCTCGAGTCGCATGCATTACAAGCTTGGAGATTTTACTACATTACTTTTGTACTAGTTGTTATGTATTAGAATCTCTAGGAAATTACTGAACTCGAGCTTGTATTTTGAAACTACTTATGTACTAATGTAATAACTTTTCGAACGTCTCATTTAGAGTCGTTCACTGTATCCTTTGTGCTTGTGATTATTGACTAGTAACACCCAAAACATCGCTTCCGCAACTGTAAAATTTGGGGGTGTTATGTGTTATATATATATATACATAGGCCTCTTTCCCCGATACGATACTCTCTCTCGACTACTACGAAATTCACTTTCAAATTTTATCAAACAAACGACAACTCGATTCTCGTCGTTTCGTCCTTATTCGACTTTTTACGAATTCACGACTACCGGCTTACGTCCGAAGACTTCTACACCGTTATAACTGACAACCATAGTTACTTGAACGTTCTTCGATAAAAAGATCGAGACCTTGTTTCCATTTGCTATTCTTACCTAATTCGACGTTTATAACATTCTACAACGTACCCCACCGCACCGATAGACATATAATACTAAAAATCATTTTCAACTCAAGTCTCCGTCAGATTTCAAATTATACAATCGACTTTTACTATCAAAGTTTTATAACAAATGTATTTTTATCAAACATGTTACAAAATTCCTTACAAAATGTTTTATAAAATTTTCAAAATTTCGAAATTGTATAAACTTTAAACAAATTACAATCCTTGACGAAATTTCTTTGAACTTACTAAATCACCACCGTCATAATTCTTATTCAAATCCTCAGATGTTCTTTATTATTGTTTCAAGGAACATGCCTCCTCGACGACAAATCATGCTTACTGAAGCCGAAGTCGCGGGCCTAATTGCCCGTAGTGTGGCTCAAGCTCTAGCTACCCGGACTTCAGCACCTGGTAGCGAAGATACCGCTAACAACGGACCCCAACCCAAAACCTGCACCTACAAGGATTTCCATAACTGCAAGCCGCTGAACTTTGCAGGAACTGAAGGAGCGATTGGTCTGATTCGTTGGACCGAGAAAATTGAATCAGTGTTCCTCATCTGCAACTGCAAGGAAGAGGATAAAGTCAAATTCGCCGCCAGCACCTTTTCTGAAATTGCCTTAACCTGGTGGAACACTTATGCTCAAACGGTGAGCATTACCGATGCTTACAAACTACCGTGGGATGAACTGAAGAATATGTTGAGGGGCGAGTAATGCCCAAGAGATGAGCTGAAGCAACTAGAGTTAGAATTTTGGAATCACAAGATGCAGGGTGACGACATCACCGGTTACACCAACCGATTTCACCAGCTGGCACTTCTGTGCCCATCTATGGTTGATCCTGAGTACAAAAGGATCGAAAAATACGTTGATGGACTTCCCGAACGACTTCAAGATTTAGTAACTTCGTCCAAACCGGGAACCATTCAGAGCGCCATCCGTATGGCTCATGAGTTAACGGCCAATTCTGTCCGCCGTGGCTCAACTTCAACCCCATCTGCAAATAACAAACGTAAATGGGAAGTGATTCCCCACTCATCCAACCCGACTTCTGACAAAAAGCCTGCAACAGTCAATTCCAATGACTCAAAGGCTTACAAGGGGAGCAAGCCTTTCTGCTCCAAATGTAGTCGTCATCATAACGGCTCCTGTCCCTGTTCTAAATGCAAGAAATTCGGGCACCTGGCCCAAGACTGCCGAACCAACCCCTCTGGTACTGATACTCCTGCACCCAAAACCTGTTATGAGTGCAATGGTACCGGGCATTTCAGGAAGGATTGCCCAAAGCTGAAAAACCGAACCAACTACACGAAGAGTAGAGCTTATGTCATTAACGCTAGGGAGGATGACCCGAATCCGAGACTTTGTGATTTACTTAACCCGGGTACGCTCATTCTTTGACTACCCGAATCTATTTTCTCATAAATCTCTCGCTTAATGATTTATGTATAACTATGTTTCATTCTGCGTGTTTTCTTTGATCCTAAGTACACAATAGGATTAGGAAACGACCGACTACTTAAATCCCGACAACACGATTTTCCTTACACTTTAGATACAATAACCAAACTTTTCCCAAATATCTCACACTGGTTGAGACCGGGAACTTGTATATTGTTCGTTATTTTAACAAGTCATTCAATAGAACTTCACTTGCTGGTAACAATTCTTAAATAGAATAATATTTTCGTAGGAAATGACAACATACTCCGTCAACAACCCTACCTTGGATGATGAACTGCTCAGTGAGGAGCCAACTATGTTTCCTTACCTTCTCGAACTCGAGTGTGATACAGAACACTCCGCTGAATCAGAAATGGCACCTGCTATTCCTGCTGCTCCAACTGCTGCAAAAGCACCAGTTGATGAAACCATGGCTACTGAATCAGTCAGCCACCTAAACCAAACTATTGATTCGCTGCTAAAACAACTGACTGAAGCACGGGAGGACATTGATGACCTGCGACGAATTGCTTTCCAAAACGACCTGCGTATGCGTGAGTACGAGCTACGTTTGACAGCCTTAGAAAACCCTACTCCACCACCAACTTCACAAAGTAATCCTACTGAAAAGGAGACCGACACTGACTGTGCACCACCTCCAGCAAAGAGGGTGAAAGTTTACAGGGGAAATAGACCTTACTGTGCTCGATGCACCCGACATCATGACAACCCTTGTACCACACCCACCGGTCGATGCAAGGCCAACCCTAAAAGTACGAACCCTCCTAAGGTGAAACTCTGCTTCAACTGTGGGAGTGCTGGCCATCTCAAGGCCCAATGCCCACTACCTCCAGGCAACAAAAATTAGGGTACGTTACCACTTGACAATTACTTGGTTTCAAACACTGTAGGACCTACCCTACTACTGTAGGCTACTAGTACGCATCGTAACCACCTGACGAATAACGAACTACCAATTACTACTTTGAACAAATTTCGGGACGAAATTTTATTAACAAGGGGAGAATGTAACAACCCCAAATTTAGGGCCAATTTAAAATTTCCCTAATTACGTGTTTACTACTTGTATTTAATATGAAATATGATTAAATACGTTAACTACCTATTATATATATATATATAGGTGATATATATACACGTATACGATTAGTTCAAATCTTATAAGACTGCAAGTTGTACAAACATACGGACGTTGGTAAAACAATTATTAAATAATGTGAAATTATTTAATTACTCAAACTACTACTTTATATTATGGCTATAATATAACGAACACGTACGTTTTGCTAAAAACGTAACCGAACGCGACAAAAATGCACAAAAACGCACCCAACCGACAAAATAAATCAAAGTTATAATTTTATAACTTAAAACTAAATATTTTGATAAAATACTTCAAGTAAAAATATCGCGATTATACGCGTACGGTTAACACGTTTAAAAACGTTACATAATTCAAATGAACGCACGATTCGCGACCAGTGACCAAACGAAATCTCGAATAGTATTTTAGTAACTTAAAATATGTTATTTGAGTAAAACTTTTATATAAAATATCGGGTTTTAAATCGTTAACAAAACGTATTATATATAACGTTATACGATTAATTAAACCGCGAAACGAACGGGTAAACGAACACGAGACTTAACGCAACTTCGGGAAATGATTTAAACACCCACCTTGTGGGTGGGACCCACGAAATCTGCAGCAATATGGGGCACTATACCCCTTTTTGCTTCTTTGACTTTCCTTTGTTTACTTCATCACACCACCACCTCCATACCTCCCTCACTTCACACCCCACTCCACCAAGAACTCTCTCTAGCCTCTCTCCCTCTCTTCCCCTGCGGTTTTTGGCAGCCCAAACACACCCACAAATCTTCACAAAAACACACTCAAAAACGCCTTGGATTGCTAGGAGCTTTTGGAAGAAAACGATCACCTCACCGAGCTCTACACATCCACCTTTCTCGTTTCCTCATACGACTAGTAAGGACCTCAAACTTTTCTTGAATATGCTTTTATAATGTTTATTTACATGTTATGTTGTTCACCTAGCAAGATAATGTCCAAAATATAAACTTAAAAACGTTTTTGAAGTAGTATTGTAAAAACAGAAAACTGGCCAGAATCTTTGTCTCACGAAAACGACCATAACTTGAGTTGTAAGTTAAATAAACGTGTGAGACCACTTGGAAAAGTTTGGTATTTTCGTCTTGAACAAAAAGTTCTTCTTTAGCTACCTCCAGAAATACACACATTTTCGGCTATTACTTGATCCTTGGACATATGTCTGTTTTGGCCGGATTTTAGAACCGACACCTTCACGATTTTATTTAACTAACTTAGAGACTTCCATAGTTCTTGGGAAAATTAGGTAATATGCTAGAGAACTTGTAGAACATGTGGTAATTTTTGCGGGACTTGAATCGGACCAGAAATGAGCCAAAATAAATGGCGAAGCAAACCGCAAAACCGAAAACTAAAATAGGGACTGTTTTGGTATATTTATAAAAACCGACACCTCGAGAACCTCTAGAACATAAATATAAGTTGTTAAGTGTTATTTTGCCATAATAAAACTTAGATAAAAGCCTCGGGTCAAGACTCGAACGTTTGACCCCAAAACCGAACCAAAATCATAAACAGACCTTTGTGTCGCATCGGACCAAAAGTTCATGCGACACAACATTTATGTCGCATTCTATGTCGTATATTATGTCGCAATATATGCGACACAACTCTTATGTCGTACTATATGTCGTATCATCTACGACACAAAGTTTACCTATCGCTTGATTGCGACACAACGACTATGTCGTATCGTTGTGTCGTACCCTTGTATGCGACACAACCATTGTGTCGCATAAACACTAAACCCAAACCAATCCTTACGACACAGACCTTATGTCGCATGTGGTCTGCGACACAAGAATTGTGTTGCAGATAGCCCAGATCAGAAAACAAAATATTATCTAAGTGTTAGAATCACTTTCCAGATACTAAATCAAATACGATACGACTTACACACGAAAATACTATACTTTTGGAAATATACACCAATACTCGAATACGTACAAGAACATACTAAACTAAACGTGAGATTACACTCACACACGCACTCGGAAACACTTAGGAGATTACACTCCAACGAACATACACTTACACGGGATTGCACCCGACACGAACTTATAAGTTCACTCCAGATATTTGCGTGCGGGATTACACGCAAACCAATACGAAATTACACTCGAACACTTGGGATTACACCCACTCGGATTTACATCACTTGAACATTACACGACACAATACGAATGTACTTGATTACAAAACGGTTACTATGAATACATAATAATAATGGATGGAATTATTATTACACGCGAACACCAACGGGCCGTACAACTTTTCTACAAACTACAACTTACAAACAATTACAAACGTACAAACTAAACTAATGGACATTAACTAGTTTGGAAACAACTAGCATGGATACTTTACAAGTATTCCATTTACTTACTAAACCTTGTGCGTATTAGGACGCTAAGGGTTGCTAGTTTGGGAATACTACTTGCTTACTTACTACATCGTCTGCCAGACTCAGGTGAGTCTTACAGCCCCTACTTTACTGTTTTATACTCAGGGGTGAGATGCATTACTGTTTTTACATGAACACACAAAACTTACTTGCTGCCATGATTTACTTACTGTACGAGGTTAACGATACGCCAATTGCATGAGTTTTACGACTAATCCAATGAAATCCTCCTGAATCATAGTTGTTAGTTATGTGATAAGCGCGAGTTTTAGTATATGGATCCATATGGGACTGACAATCCCCGCCCGGGGTAGCAAGCACTACCACGAACCGTTCCTGTAGAAACGGGCGTTTCTTACTCGTTCCGTATGAATGTTTTGGATTACATTCATGAGGGGTACCTATATTTACTGTACGTTAAGCATCAACTATGGTGGCTCATGGCGATTGTATCAAACGGTTTGCATAAACTGCAACCACCCACTTATTAAAACTTAAGTTAATGATGAGCATATCCTGTGATCATTAATTATTGGCTGGCTATGATTTACAAATACTACTTGTGTGTTCAAACTGTTTACTTACTTATAAACCTGTGAGATTCACCAACCTTTTTGGTTGACCGTTTTAGTAATGCTTCTCAGGTACACAGCATCAGTAGGGATGCCCAGCAGGATAAGCTTAATTAGCTCGAGTCGCATGCATTACAAGCTTGGAGATTTTACTACATTACTTTTGTACTAGTTGTTATGTATTAGAATCTCTAGGAAATTACTGAACTCGAGCTTGTATTTTGAAACTACTTATGTACTAATGTAATAACTTTTCGAACGTCTCATTTAGAGTCGTTCACTGTATCCTTTGTGCTTGTGATTATTGATTAGTAACACCCAAAACATCGCTTCCGCAACTGTAAAATTTGGGGGTGTTATGTGTTATATATATATATACATAGGCCTCTTTCCCCGATACGATACTCTCTCTCGACTACTACGAAATTCACTTTCAAATTTTATCAAACAAACGACAACTCGATTCTCGTCGTTTCGTCCTTATTCGACTTTTTACGAATTCACGACTACCGGCTTACGTCCGAAGACTTCTACACCGTTATAACTGACAACCATAGTTACTTGAACGTTCTTCGATAAAAAGATCGAGACCTTGTTTCCATTTGCTATTCTTACCTAATTCGACGTTTATAACATTCTACAACGTACCCCACCGCACCGATAGACATATAATACTAAAAATCATTTTCAACTCAAGTCTCCGTCAGATTTCAAATTATACAATCGACTTTTACTATCAAAGTTTTATAACAAATGTATTTTTATCAAACATGTTACAAAATTCCTTACAAAATGTTTTATAAAATTTTCAAAATTTCGAAATTGTATAAACTTTAAACAAATTACAATCCTTGACGAAATTTCTTTGAACTTACTAAATCACCACCGTCATAATTCTTATTCAAATCCTCACATGTTCTTTATTATTGTTTCAAGGAACATGCCTCCTCGACGACAAATCATGCTTACTGAAGCCGAAGTCGCGGGCCTAATTGCCCGTAGTGTGGCTCAAGCTCTAGCTACCCGGACTTCAGCACCTGGTAGCGAAGATACCGCTAACAACGGACCCCAACCCAAAACCTGCACCTACAAGGATTTCCATAACTGCAAGCCGCTGAACTTTGCAGGAACTGAAGGAGCGATTGGTCTGATTCGTTGGACCGAGAAAATTGAATCAGTGTTCCTCATCTGCAACTGCAAGGAAGAGGATAAAGTCAAATTCGCCGCCAGCACCTTTTCTGAAATTGCCTTAACCTGGTGGAACACTTATGCTCAAACGGTGAGCATTACCGATGCTTACAAACTACCGTGGGATGAACTGAAGAATATGTTGAGGGGCGAGTACTGCCCAAGAGATGAGCTGAAGCAACTAGAGTTAGAATTTTGGAATCACAAGATGCAGGGTGACGACATCACCGGTTACACCAACCGATTTCACCAGCTGGCACTTCTGTGCCCATCTATGGTTGATCCTGAGTACAAAAGGATCGAAAAATACGTTGATGGACTTCCCGAACGACTTCAAGATTTAGTAACTTCGTCCAAACCGGGAACCATTCAGAGCGCCATCCGTATGGCTCATGAGTTAACGGCCAATTCTGTCCGCCGTGGCTCAACTTCAACCCCATCTGCAAATAACAAACGTAAATGGGAAGTGATTCCCCACTCATCCAACCCGACTTCTGACAAAAAGCCTGCAACAGTCAATGCCAATGACTCAAAGGCTTACAAGGGGAGCAAGCCTTTCTGCTCCAAATGTAGTCGTCACTACCAGACTCAGGTGAGTTTGGGAATACTAAGGGTTGCTAGTTTGGGAATACTACTTGCTTACTTACTACATCGTCTGCCAGACTCAGGTGAGTCTTACAGCCCCTACTTTACTGTTTTATACTCAGGGGTGAGATGCATTACTGTTTTTACATGAACACACAAAACTTACTTGCTGCCATGATTTACTTACTGTACGAGGTTAACGATACGCCAATTGCATGAGTTTTACGACTAATCCAATGAAATCCTCCTGAATCATAGTTGTTAGTTATGTGATAAGCGCGAGTTTTAGTATATGGATCCATATGGGACTGACAATCCCCGCCCGGGGTAGCAAGCACTACCACGAACCGTTCCTGTAGAAACGGGCGTTTCTTACTCGTTCCGTATGAATGTTTTGGATTACATTCATGAGGGGGTACCTATATTTACTGTACGTTAAGCATCAACTATGGTGGCTCATGGCGATTGTATCAAACGGTTTGCATAAACTGCAACCACCCACTTATTAAAACTTAAGTTAATGATGAGCATATCCTGTGATCATTAATTATTGGCTGGCTATGATTTACAAATACTACTTGTGTGTTCAAACTGTTTACTTACTTATAAACCTGTGAGAT